>CM062819.1:1902843695-1904192862 GCA_031772625.1 Pinus tabuliformis
TATGAAGCAGTAGGCCAAACAGGAAGAGCATGACTCTGAGCAGAGTGGTAAGTCCCCTTCACCCCAAACAGAGGAGGAGGAGCTATCAGAGCAGGGCAGCGGTGGTCAGGAGGACCAGAACACTCCCTTCCGGATCAAAAGGTACAGGGAACAAGAAAAGGAATGGTCGCGGAAGAAATCAAAAGTGACAAAGCCGTCGCTGGATCCGATTACTCTGGCAAATGATGACCTGGATGATATAGCCAACAAGATGTGTGATACCATGATATAACTGTTCCAACAGTTTGAACAACAACACCAGTAGGTATTAAATACCATCTAGAATGATCTGCGCAAGCTGTAGAGTCAGACAAGTAGGATCTAGGTAGGCGCAGGGCATATTAGTGTTGCATCAACAAGTTTGGCACCGAGGACCACTTGGGCAGTAGACATGGTTGGACCAGTTACACTGCCAAATGGATCCTTGAGCATGGAGTTGGTTGATGACAAGGTCATCGTAAGTTCTTTGAAGAATATCGGCCTCAACTTGGTTGCTCTCCCCAATGAGTACCTTCACACGCTTTAGGCAAGTGTGATAGTAGAGTTCAGAGCTCAGGAGCAGTGCATGCTCAGTCTCATAAGTGAATATAGAGTGAACAACGAACAAATGTTCACTGAGAAGTCAGAGGCATTGCAGGCCAAGGAGAAAATTCAGGCGCAAAGCACCCAACTTGCAACCATAGTGACAGAAGCATGTAGAACGGTGCCAAAATTGCATATCCTGGAGGACGCACTGTTTGAGGCCAAGATTAGAAAGCTTGCTATGAGCATCCACGATGCCAAGGAAGAGGTGGCTAGAGTCCATTTTGAGTTGAACCTGAAGATAATAGAATTGGAGCTCAAGTCGCAGCCTTTAACCCCACCAGAGGTACGGGAACAATGTGAAGCCACTGTGAAAGATGGAGTTGCGGTAGTGGATTCCGCGGTGGTGGATTGCACTACACTGTTTGAGAAAGCTATGGAGGTAGTCATGGCTCAGTAGGAAGATCCCACCCTTTAGGTCTTAAATACAAAAGTTTGCGAGCTCAAGCAACAATATGATGAAGTAAGGGCGACGACACGCACGGTTCCTACAACATAACACCTTGCTAAGCTGCAGGAGGCGAAGCAGCTGCTTACAAAGGTGGAAGCATCGCAGAAGAAAGAAGTTGTTCTTAAGGCCGGATTGGGGCCCTGGTTGGATGAGGCCTACATTGTCTCCGCCAATATTCAGTAGAAATTGGCGAACTTACAGAGTACGCAGCAAAAAATCAAGTAGGACAATGCAAGACCTTCCACAGAGTAGCTGGTGGAATAGATCAAGCAGGCAACCACGCAGAGCACGGATGAGGTAGTAGTTGCACAAGTGGAGCTGAGGGATCTTCGCAGTAAGATCTCCACACCAGTCAAGTGACTAGAGTGTGAGTTACGATCTTTGTGTTGGCGACCTATTGGGATGGGGTCCCCTAGGGTCAATTTTGGGGCAAAAGCCCAAGTTTGTTGTATAAAGATGTAAATTATCCACAAATTGTGGTCACAGAGTGCATAGTTAGTTAAAGAATCGTAAAGGGTTTTACCCTTGTTTATGTAAGTTGAGTCGGCTTTTTTAGGATCTACCCATGGTTCGTGGACCATGGGATTGTATAAATAGGTGTGTCTTAGGATGTCTAAGGCAAGAAATGAGGTTTTTTCTATGGGAGAAATCTAGAGAGTTAGCGGAGAAGAGTATGAAGAAAGGCTATGTAGCTGTACACAGAGGCCTAGAGTAGAGTTTGCAGCTACGTACGCGGACCCCTGCAGCTGAGTGCACAGGGAAGTTTGAGTCTGTAAGCTGAAATGAATATTAATAAAGAATATTATTGTAGAATACCCTTGTTTATCTCTTTACATATGTTTTATATGAATGCGCTTTATGTTACGATGGGTTTATGAAATAATGATGTAGTGATGTGCGACTTTACACGATTTACATTATTATATGAGCGCAATTCATGTTGAATATCTACGTGAAGATTATCTTGTTGTATGCTACATTTATCGAACACTTAGGCTGATCTAAGTAATTTCTGGATTAAGAGTAATCTTTGATGTGTGTAAGTAGCCGATTAGTCTATTCAAGGTCCACAAAAGAGAGTTGTAGACCTTCGCGGAGGTCTAGAGACTGATTAATGGGAGTTATATCAATAAGCCATAAATGATTATCGATCTACGCAAAGGTGGATTTAGGGCATAAAATGACATCATGATGATCTCCGGGCGTGGAAACTTGGTTCCAGCATTGCCCCATACTGCTTCGGGTGAGACTTCAGTCCATGCTCCGTAGATTGATGATGAAAGGGCCAGTAGTGTAGGGATTTGTTTGGTGCAACTAACTCTGAACCTAGGTTAGGACCCACTAAGCCAACAAAAGACAAACTCCAAATTCTACTCTTAAATGTTTCCAAATTCTATTCCAAAAGGCTTCAAGATTGCTCCTCAAAACACATCCATGCATTTGAAAAAATGTGATCATGTTCTAAAATCAGTTTTGATGTGGATGAATCAGAGGGAAATATTTTATCATGTGCCAAGCCAATTATAAACAATTGATCCAACTAATATTCAATCTTTGCATTATATATCTACTCACATAGCTACAATAACCAACAACGTTTCCACTTTTTCTCATGTAGTACTATAAAATTTGACTCCAAAGGGATGAGAATGGGGTCTGATCCTATGGAAAGTCCATGTTCAACTATTTATGCATACTATGTAAATCAATGTTACATTAAAAAAAAAAAAAAACAACTACATCTTGTCTGAAATTCATATATGCACTCAAGGCAGTAATGCAATGTGTCAACAATTTTGTCAAATGTTTGTCCTCCACAATTGTGCCAATCTGGAACTCTGTGCTAAATCATATACAAACCATATATATTATAAATGATAGAAACAATTCTATCATATGCTTTTTGGAACCATTATTTGTACATGTGTTTTAATCAAATAAGTTATGGTTACAAAGTAGCAAGCACAACCTTCACATTGTCATCCAGTTCCAATCACCTACAACATTATGATTCCATCAAGTAACATGATCTATTTGCCTCGTTATATTTAGGAGCAAAGAGAAAAAAATACCACATAAATGAAACCACACTTAAAAAGAACTATGAACTTTCTCATACCAATGATGATTAGTACTCATTAAATAATTAAAGCTCCACTCCTTTTTTATTCACCAAGTTACTAGCTCAATTGGAGAAGAAAACTGACACACACACACACCCATATTGATAAAGTCACTTAGACAAAGATGACTTATATTTTTAATTTACCTGTATTTAAGATGACCTAACAAGAGTTTAATTACATATTTAATAGGTCATGTAGATGACTATCATATTCAAACTTCAATTTCATCCTCCCTCTTTTACTGTTAGTATTGCATCCATACCTTCTAGTAACAAAATTATTTTCCCTCCCACCCGAGCGGAATGACTTTAGACCTAATTTGACTTCTTAGTTTCAGAAAAAAAATAGATGGGTGCCAATTTATTTGAAGCCGAAAATCCTAAAATATCCCTCTCAAAACCCATAATTTGAAAAATTAATGCTAGACAATTTCAAATCTTAATAAGTATTCTAGCATATGAGATCAAGCTAGGATTTATAACTACACCAATCAAAGTTGCGATAACATGTATCTTTGACACAAGTTAAGCATGGATTTTCTTTTCATATTTAGAAAGTTTTATAATCCTCTATGTCAATAGCGCTCAATTTTTGTAGGTAAAGCATAATCTAATAAGATGGACTTATCCTTCATGATATTGAAAACTTGTGTATATAATTCTCCTTACAAGGTTAGGTAAATTCCATAGATAACACACTCATGTCAGAGGTATTGGTGTCTTTGTCTAAGGTATAAACAAGAGTGAATACAATCCACTCACTGATCTTGAAACCAACTTTGGATTTTCTATCATTGTGCAAACTTGACCTCATAGCCCTTACTTTTCCATGAATGGAAATATCTCATCAAAGACTTTCAGAATGGTGAGGGACAAATTCTCATGGAAGGGTCTCAAGTAGGATGTTATTAAACATGTTATATAATGAATTATATTCCAAAAAACAAGGAGAACACACATCCAACAAAGTTGCTACACAAGTTTTATATTCTAGCAAAAAAGTGGGAGAGTGTCTCTTTGGATTTCATCACAAGTTTACCCATAATGTAAAGGAAGGATTGTATCCATGGCTTGGTGGATTAGCTGACCACATATGCTCATTTATTTGTAATTTTTTGTAGGAGATTTTCATCCCAGGTAGTAGACTTATTTTTCCAAATATTCTCAAGTTATATTGTTTACCTAAGACCATTTTCAGTGAAAGGGACATCCAATTTATGGGGAATTTCTAGTAGGAATTATTCAGATTTTTGGGTACAAAACTCATTCCTAGCATGTGTGGAGTACTAAAAAGGTATGTTTTTGATGATCATTTCAATGGCTTTTCAGTGGGACTTGTGAATCTTTTTGCATCATGAACGTGGAAAACAATAAAGAATTATAACAAAACATGTGGGATTAGTATGCAAGACTTAACCGCTGATAGTTGTCATTCTCCTATGCAGGAAGGGGTAAAAACGAGGAGCTGTTGTTCCAAAGAAAAAAACAAGAACAGGGTAACTGTTGTCCCTTTGACGAAGGACTGAGTGCAAATGAGGTTAAGCAGGTTGAAGCAAACCGGTTCGGAAAAGGAGGAGAAGGCACCAGCTTGGCGAAGGAAAAAAGAAGTGATTAAGGATTAACAGTTTGGCGAATCCCTCAGGATCTTTAATCCTGAGGGATCGCTGCTTTATTTATCTTATTGCTTAGACATCTCCGCTGTCACCCTTATATAAAGGGACAACACTGTTAGCTTTGGGGATTATGCTTTTATGTAACTTTCTGTTAAAGATTGAACTTTGATCATCGAGTCTCGTTGAACTTGGCTCATTGTACTTTCTGTTTTATGCATTAATATAAACTTGGTGATTATCTTATCTCTGCGTCTGGATTTACTTAAAGCGGTGTACCCTTGAGGCTAAGGGCCCGGTCCCGGAGGACACTTGCTTCTGTATCACTACGATTTGATTTCTGTGTGGTTTGCTTACCGTCATTAGTTGGTAATATGATATGCTTTATAAGTTACATCATATGCTCTGTTAAGATTCATTCATTAAGGTTTTTATAGACAAAAATTGTTGTATTGACTCTGCATTATATCACTAATCCTTTCAGAGTTGATTGAATATTATTAGACTTAACTGAACGTTGATACTATTTTGTTACAGAGCTCTTATGCTGTATATTCGTGTTGTGGAATTTATCTGAAAGTTGTGTTCTTTATGATTCAGGAGTAATGCTGTTCCATTTTGAAACACAGTTGTATTCCTGTTGATGACGATTGGTGCTAAATCAGTTTACTCTTCAAGTGTGTTGTGTGTGTGTATGATTTCTAAACGTTGTTCCATGACTTATTAGTAATTAATGTTGCTCCATTAATGTGTGCTGCTTGATTTGCATGGAGAATGAAAGATTGATGTTTGATTACAACGAATGCATTTGAGTTGGTAGGATAAAGCTTGATTACTGCTCGCGAGATTTAGTTGTTCGATTCCTGTTCCATTTTAGCATTGTTGTTCCATTCTAGATTTGCTATTCGATTTCTTAATTGCTGTTCCATTTTTCTACCTGCCGTTTCATTTACTCGCATTTGTTATTTTGGTGTGAGAGACGATCTGTGGCTGTAGTGAGCCTCGGTATTTGCTACCTAGCTCCCAAAACAGTGGTCCACGCTCCAATTTCATTTTCATCAGTTTCCAAAGGGATGGGCTATTGTTGTCGAACCCTTGACTGAAAAGGTTGCCTAGTTTTAGAGTGTGTGATTTATTCATTTGAAGTAACTTAGTTATAGACAAGCATCCATTTACTTTTGTATTTTTGTTAAGCGCTGTACTACTAGCATTACTCTGACAAGTGATAGCCTCAGACTGAGTCACTCTTTGAAATAAAAAAACGCTCTTGGATTGACATATTAATGTGAGATATTTAGAGGTGAAAGAGACCCTTTTTATAGCTCTACATTTTGGCGCCGTTGCCGGGGAATGAGTGTAGCCATTTATCTTTTTCAGAGTAGTGTACGAACCTGCTAGGGAAGAGTTGTATCTTAAAAACAGAAGGTATGAACCTATGTGCGGAGCATGTACAAGCCTCGCTCCACTGTTCGCTTTCCTAACAGATTTGTTGTTGCTTTGTGTGAATAGAATTTAGTAATTCATTTGAGTGCATGACTAAGCAGAAAAAAACAGAAAGAATATTAAGCTTCCATCCAAACCTGAAAAAGCTAAGGGGTCGGTGACCCTTGGCCGAACAACCTTCATAGATGAAATCTATAAGAAAACAGAATCTCAGCCATCAGTAGGCCCTAGGAAAATCATTTCTAAAAAACCTACTAGTTCCCTTCAGGCCACAGGATCACCATTTGTAGCCTTTGCTGAGGTGCATAGTCAAACTGAAGAGCAGGACTTTCAAGAAATTGAAAATTCTACTCCAGAACTATTGCAGGAAGGGAATTTCAGCAAATTTTGTGAAGGAGAAGGAGAAACAGGGGAAACTGAGGAACCAAAATTTCTCATTGGAACAGATCAGCCATTAAACATCCCAGATAAGGGGAGCGCTGCGAAAATCATTGTTGAAGGAGTCCAATCTCCTCAGACATCAGGTATTCCCCTTATCCCAGATAAAGGAAGTGCCATTAAAACTATCCCTTCTAAAACCGTTCCCTCTCAACCTAGGAATACCCTCCTAGATATACCAGAAGGTTATTGGCATATATTCGATCCTATGGCTCAGAACCAGCCAAATACTCAAACCTCTACATTACAATATCCTATAGTGGATTCTGCAGCAAATGCACCCATGAAAGCTATCACTCTTCAACATATCCCTACATTTCACGGCCTCACATCAGAAGATCCGAATGCATTTTTATTCGAATTCGATGTGTTGTGCAGGGGATATGATTACACCACCGATCCCCAGAAATTGAAATTATTCCCCTCTACATTAAATGGGGCTGCTTTAAGATGGTTTATGGGACTAGGTGGTGGGGTCATCAACAATTGGGATCAAATGAAAGAATCCTTCTTAAAAAAATATCAGGATTATTGTAGGTCTAGAGAATTGAAAGACGAAATATTCCAAATGACAGCCAAACTGAACGAAACATTAGAAGAATATGTGGAACATTTTCAGTACAATTTACAAAGATCTCCTTATGCATCACTACCTTTACCTGATAATGTGTTAAAAACTGCATTGATAAGGGGCATGAAGGAACAATGGATTGAAACATTAAACATCGTGGGAAAAGGGGATATTTATCAAGAGAATTTTGCTGACATTATTGATTTATGTATCAGGAGTTCGAGAGGCAGCACAAGAGTAAAACCGGTAGAATATGATCGGTTTGCAAGAGACAACAAAATATCAACAGAAGGAGTAACACGTGTAGAGATTGGAAATTTATTAGAAAATTTTAAAACTGATATTCTAGGGACACTAACTACACAACTTGATATTATGCAAGTAAAACAGAAGCTGATGGAGGCAGAACAGAATTTGGCAATTTTCTGCCCCCGATGCAGGAAAAAGCATAGTCACAAGGAGTGTCTACTGGATACAGTCCAAACATGTGCCATCTGTACAAAAGATCATCTTACGGAAAGCTGCCCCTCACTTCCTGGATTAAAAGCAGTATATAAGGAAGCAGAGGAAGAACCAGAATTGGTGTACTTGATCAACCAGCGCTGCCAGTTGCAGCCGAGACAATCTGGTATGTTGCCAGACCCAACCTCTTCTTTTCATCCTCCACAATATAATGCTCAACAATATAATATGTGGAAAAGTCAGTCCCAACCCCCATTTTCAAACTGGTCACCACCGTCGTTTCCTTCTTCAAACCCGTGGCTGAATCAGGCAAGCCAATCTGGTTGGCCGAATTTCCCTTACACTCCACCATATTGGCAAAATAGCCCATATCCTCCACAATGGACTCCCCCTACTTCACAAAGTTCACCCTGGCAGACAAACTGGCAAAGACCGATGCACCAGCCAGTAGGAACTATTCCGCTCCCTCAACCTACTCTGCCAGCTTTACAACAAAATCCCCAGTCTAATCTCAGACCGCAACTCCCAGCCCAACCCAACCCTAATCCAAATAACAGACCGGTCCAATCTCTTCAAATCATAGAATCACTAGAAATAGGACCCGACCTGCGGGAGTGTAACAATCTTCAATTATGATCTGGATGTATCATTGAAACTAAGGGAGATAAAATAGTTCATATTGAAGATCAATTATCAAGAGAACATCAGTTGCAACAAGAGGATGTAAATAAGCAGCAAACTCATAATCAAGCAACCACATCCTCTCCTCCATTCCCAGAACGATTAGTCATACCTTGACCTTTACAGTATCCTGACTTTGACATTCTGGGAGAATTACAAAATTTGTACATAAAAATCCCATTCCTCCAGGCCATTCAAGACATTCCTATATACGCAAAAACTATCAAAGAATTGTGCATAAAGAAACCAAGGAGGAATATAACAACTAATCCAAGAGTCCAAGTAGTTGGTACTTTATCTGATTTATTATCTGGGAAAGAAACACCCATTAAATATGAAGACCCAGGAAATCCAATTGTAACTGTTCAAATTTATGGTCAGACCCTGTCTAATGCCTTAGTTGATCTAGGAGCTGCAATCAATATTTTAGCAACCACTACCTGTCAAAAGCTCGACATTACATCTGTAGAACCCACCTCTAATTTGTTAGAATTCGCTGACCGATCTGTGGTTAGACCAGAGGGTACTCTACATGATGTCATGGTCTCTGTAGATTCCTGGGAATATCCAACCTATTTCCTGATAATTAATCCAAAAACCCGACTTGATGGACACCCGTTAATCCTAGGTAGACCTTGGCTTGCCACTGCCGATGCTTACATTGGTTGCCGCCAAGGAAATATGACCATAACCAAAGGACTTGATATCAAGAATTTAGTTCTATACCCTCCAGCACAGCCAAGTGTCACAATAATTAAAACTAACAAGTATCCTGTATCATACCTTACTGATAACATTAGATCTCCATTGACTATACAAGAGGCACTTGATTTTAAAGATCAAACAAAAGATGATGCCATTAACAACTTCATTAGTCAAACTGAATCTGGATCCTGCACACAATGTCACATGATAGAAGCAACATTTGATAATGAATTAGAAGAAGATCCTCTGAAAGATACGCATGATCAAACAATACCTGTTACTTCTGTCGCAAATAGTAAAATTGTGGAAATTAAACTGGGAAAAACTTTAAATATCAATGCCAGCCTCACACCTGAACAAGAAATGAAGCTCATCCATCTGTTAAGAAAATATCAAGAAGAATTTGCATGGGATTACCCTGATATGAAAGGAATCGATCCACAATTGTGTACAAACTATATTTATATAGAAAGAGATGCTAGACCTGTCCGTCAACCGCAAAGAAGACTTAATCCTCATCTAAAGGATGTGGTAAAAGCTGAACTTCAGAAACTTTTAGATGTCAATTTTATTTATCCTATTTTTGACAGTAAATGGGTCTCTCTACTTGTGGTGGTACCAAAAAAGAATGGGAAATGGAGAATTTGCGTGGATTACAGGGAACTCAATAAAGCAACATAAAAAGACCACTTTCCTCTCCCATTCATAGACCAAGTGCTAGATACTTTGGCAGGAAAGAAATTCTTTTCTTTCCTAGATGGCTTCAGTGGATACAATCAGATTCAGATTGCCCCTGAAGACCAGGACAAAACTTCTTTTACTTGTCCTTGGGGAACATTTGCCTACTAAGTTCTACCTTTTGGCCTATGTAATGCTCCTGCCACATTCCAAAGGGCTATCCTTAGCATTTTTGTAGATTTAATAAATGATGGACTTGAAGTATATATGGATGACTTTACACCATATGGAGATGATTTTGACCCAGCACTAAACACCCTAGAAAAAGTCCTACAACGCTGCATAGCTACCAGGCTTTGCTTAAGCCATGAAAAATGTTACATGATGATGACTGAAGGACTTATTCTAGGACACTATGTTTCAGCAGCCGGCATTCAGGTAGACCCGTCCAAAATCCAGATACTTTTGCTTATTCCCACTCCTACTACTCAAACAGAGGTACGTAGCTTCCTTGGATTTTTTGGTTATTATAGACGATTTATAGAACATTATTCACACATTGCTACACCTTTATATGCACTAACTGGCAACGTTGATTTTCTTTGGACAGAAAAATGTGAACGTGCTTTCAAGGATTTAAAGAAGCTCGTATCCACAGCCCCAGTCCTTTGAGGACCAAACTGGGATTTGCCATTTCAAATATCATCTGATGCCTCAGATATAGCCATTGGCGCAGTCCTTGGGCAGGAAGAGGATAAAAAACCATACGCTATTTATTACATCAGCAAAAATTTATCCCCTACTGAATTAAATTACACTGTTACTGAAAAAGAATTCCTAGCTGTAATACATGCTGTCAATAAGTTTAGACATTATATTACAGGCTATCCTGTTATCTTGTATACGGATCATTCTGCCATAAAATATTTAGCAAATAAGTCTGTCACAAATTCTAGAATAACTAGATGGTTGATCTTATTGCAGGAATTCGATATCACAATCAAGGATCAGCCTGGCAAAGAAAATCTTGTAGCCGATTTTCTCTCAAGAATGCCAAAACCAATTGATGCAGCAGCAGTTGAAGATCAATTTCCAGACGAACATCTGTTTGTTATTGCTGTTCAAACACCCTGGTATGCTTATGTTGCCAATTACCTTGCAGTAGGTAAACTACCAAAACACCTAACCCCTACTGCACAAAAACAGATTGTTCAGAAGAGTACTCGATTCTCCTGGATTGGGGGCTATTTGTTTCACACAGGGGTAGACATGCATATCAGGAGATGTGTTTGAGAAGATGAAATCTTTGACATCCTAAAAGTCTGTCATGACGAACCATGTGGGGGACACTTCGCTGAACGTAGAACTGGACACAAAGTATTATAGACAGGATACTATTGGCCCACGATTTTCAGAGATGCAAAGAAATTTTTCCAAGCCTGTGACAGCTGCCAGCGAGTAGGACATCCTGGTCAAGCTGACGAGATGATTCTGAAACCACAGTTAGTCATCGAACCATTTGAGCGATGGGCTCTTGATTTCGTTGGACCCATCAACCCCTCATCAAATCAGAAAACATATATCCTGGTGGCAACAGAACATGTCACCAAATGGGTTGAAGCAGAAGCATTTCCAAGAGCCACAGAGGACTCTGTCATACAGTTCCTGTTCCATCTATTTGTACATTATGGCCTTCCAAGGGAAATAATTACAGATGGAGGACCACAATTTGCTGGCAATAGATTAGCTGCAACACTTAATAATTATCATGTCCAGCATAAAATCACTACTCCATATCACCCACAGGCGAATGGACAAGTAGAAAGAAACAATAAGGTAATAGAATCAATCCTAACGAAAACCATTGCGTCACATAGGCGTGATTGGGCTGCCCGACTACCTGAAGCACTCTCGGCCTATAGAACAACATGGAGAAGCACCACTAGTTACTCACCTTATCAATTAGTTTTTGGAAAACAACCCATTTTTCCTATAGAATTTGAAATCCAAACATTACGAACAGCACAGGAAGTTATCTTAGATCTAACCGAGGCACAGATTAATCGACTACAGCAGATCAATGAATTGGACGAAATTAGGCTCTCTGCACTACAAAATACAGCACTGATTCAATAGCAGCGAGCTAAATGGCATGACGCGCTCATCAAAAACAAAGTCTTCCACGAGGGAGACTGGGCTCTGTTATATGATTCTCGGTTTCAGGACTTTCCTGGGAAACTCCAGACTCGTTGGTTGGGACCATACGAAATCCAGAAGGTACATGGCAATGGGAGCATCACTTTAATCACCATCGACGGTTCTGGATATGCCTTCAAAGTGAATGGCCATCGAGTCTCTATCGTAAACCACTCACTCGGGAATCCTTCTCCCAACAGCTACGCAGAGACACTGATATGGAGATTTTAGGAAAGGAAGAGAAGTCTTCCTCACCTGTAATTCATTAAGAAATTCATTTCTTTTTACAATTTGTACATAATTTCTTTTCTTCAAGTTGTTCGTGTACATATGCTTGAACTAAATGTGTTCTTGTCATCCTTTTTTTGCTCAAAGATTTCGATTTTTGCCGTTCTGTTTCTAAACAAATGGCATTTGCGTGTTTTTGTTGTTCCTTTTCAAAAGGAACAACATTCTTGATATTTCTGCTGTTCCTTTTCAAAAGGAACAACATTCTTGATTTTTCTGCTATTCCTTTTCAAAAGGAACAACATTCTTGATTTTTTTGCTGTTTCCTTTCAAAAGTAACAACACTCTTGATTTTTCTGCTGTTCCTTTTCAAAAGGAACAACACTCTTGATTTTTCTACTGTTCCTTTTCAAAAGGAACAACACTCTTGATTTTTGTTGTTCCTTTTTCAAAGGAACGACATTTGCTTGTTTTGCTGTTCCTTTTCTAAAAGGAACAACATTTTGATTTTTGTTGTTCCTTTTTCAAAAGGAACGGCACTGCAGTGTGTTTGTTGTCCCTTTTTCAAAGGCATAGCATATTTTTTATTTCTGCTGTTCCTTTTTCAAAGGAATGGCACTTTTGCGTCTTTTGTTGTTCCTTTTTCAAAGGAACAACATTTTTCATGGCTGTTGTTCCTTTTTCAAAAGGAACGACATTTGCAGTTTTGAGACCTATGCTCCTCTGTTGTTCCTCTCCCCCAAAGGAACACTTCTAGCATACCTTTTCTCTCCTTGTGAAACAGCTTATCCCTTTTGCTGATCTAAATTGAGGATGCTTCTTGCTCCTGTTCTTTCAAAGTCTTTTAAAGACAACTATGCACTTATGCAATGAACACAAAATCGCAACATACTGAAATCAGAAAATTATAAATCGCTATCTTTATAAGGCTTTGTATCGGTAAGAGGACAGAAGGAAGGACATACTTATTCATCATCTTTTGTTGTCATTGTCTTACTAATTTTTCCTTGATTGGTTATCTTTATCATGACATTTTCTTTAATCCTCTTTGATTATTGTTTAGAAATAAGGGCAAAGGGTTTATATCTTCCTATTGGGATAATAAGACTTCTTCCACCATTCCTACTCTTAAGGAGTGTGTTGAACCACCCTTTGTGTATAAATAAGGAAAAGTGCTTTATGAAAAAAAGAAAGTAAAAAAATGAATTATAAGTTGTCAAATGCAGGATAGGGGGTCTCATCAAGAGCCAACCTACCATGATCATGAGGATGGAAGTGAAGTGGCATTCCCATTATGGCCACCACACCAGGGATATGGTCCAAAAGGTATATCAAATAAACAAACCTTGGAACAGGAGGTCTCATCACGAGCCGGCCTGCCCACTCTTCGCTCCCTCCTCGTGAATGGCATTATGGCTAACTGGTTACCAAGTCAGCATAATGGCCTACACTTTGACATTACATTACTTAATATGCACATAAAGGATCATGGTTCCTGGGGTGAAATAAACAACTCTGCCAAGGTTATGGACACCTGTCGGCAGCAGAGCACTGTTAATGGTATTGAAGTCACATTGATTACACCAATAGGTAGGATACTAATACTCTTTTGTTTCTTATATCTTAGGCACTAATCATACATTATTTCCCGACTTATATATCGCATGAACATTTATTACCACCAATCATGGAAAAGGAGGTGATAATGACCACTTGAGATTTGGCAAGTACGACAGACGTCCTATCCCCCAGCCTCGCATCATATCACAGCAGCCTCTTACGTAATTCGCGATCCAACTTCATGCCTCGATTTCGGTAATTCGTTGTTTTTCTAAACATGGCATATTTTCATACGCTGTTCCTTTATGACTTGGTTGCAGATCGGGTGTTGCTCCTTTCTTTGATGGCTGGGACAGCCTATCGCATTGTGGGGGGGGGGAGGTTAACCTCATTATTCCTCGAGTTATGTGTCAACTCACTATTCGGGAAAGATAGTGTACTAGGGAATGGCACGGCTTAATGGCATGATATTTCTATTTTTTACACAAGTTGTTGTTCATAAGCCATTTCTATTTCATACTCTGTGTTTTTTTCAAAATCTTGCGATTATTACTCCCTCTGTGTTTCAAACAGCACAAGCAGTTGTTGTTCCATTGAGAATCCACAGTGAAACTATGGGAGGCAGGGCAATTCTAAGCGAACCTCAGGAGTTGACAATCTCCGCTGCTGCCTAGGAGATCCTGGAAAGAGAAGGATGGCTGACTTATCTCAGTTGCTTGCAGGAGTCTAATGAAAAAATGGCGATGGAATTTCTGCAGAACCTGCAGGAGAATCACTCCACAGTAAGGGGGAAGCAGATAGCAGTCACCGACGATATAATCGCAGAAGTCTCAGGACTACTAGCCACCGGACCTGTATGATCACTAAAGAAGGAAAGATTATAGAAGATCATGGAAATTTTCCAAGACGAAGGCCAGAGCTTGATGATTAAGGGGAAGGGAGTTCTGCCAGCAACGCTAGGAGAACCCTGGGCAGAATTAGCAAGAACAGTGCAAAGCTACATCACCTGCGAGGGGAGGAAAGACGTGGTAAGACCACGACATCTTAAACTCTTAGCTATTTTAAAGCAGAAATGCTCTGTAAATCTGCCTGCACTTTTGAATTCATTACTTCATGACGTTTCACGAAGCCTAAAAAAGGCACAGCATGTAGAGTCAGTGGTCAGCCACCATGGGTTAATTCGATTAATAGTTAGTCATAGCCTCACCCAGCAGCAAAGTCGCTGGGAAGAGCTAATTGCAATAATTGAAGGGAGGGCGACAACACCATCCCCAAAACGCAAAAATACTACAAGCACACCAGAACGTCCAGAGAAACACAAAGAATTAGTAAAACAAAAACATGTTGCGAGCACATCTGGATGACCAGAAACACGCCAGGAATCAGCAAAGCATAAGCATGACACCGGTACACCTGAACAGCCAGAGAAACGCAGAAAATCAATTCAGTTAGCCCAGATAAGAGGAAGGCTGGAAAAGCTCCAGGAAAGCACCATCCAGCCAGTGGTAATTGAGGACGAGCAATCCTCACAGCTAGAAGTAGAAGAAGAACAAGCTGAAGGAGAAAAGAAAGGAGAGGCCGAGGAGGCCGAGCAATCCGAAGAGGAAAATGAGGAAGAAGCTGAGCATTCAGAAATAGAAGCTGAGCATCCTGAAACAGAAGCTGAGCATTTTGAGGCAGAAGCTGGACAATCCAAGCAGGAGGAGGAAATGGGACAACAGGTAGGTAGCCCACCATAGGACCCAGTGGGAGAAGATGAATTGGCCGCAGTCTTGGCCAACATGGGTGAGTATGGCCAACCTTCCACTCCATCAGACCTCCATGGAAAACCCCAGGAAGAAGATGCATCCGAAAAACCACATGCATAAGAGGCAGAAGAAGGAAATCTGCCTGTTCATGATGAAGAGGAGATAGGAGACACTGAACGGGAACAATCCGTTCCCAAGGCACCAGAGGAAATTCCGGAGGAAGTAGGGATAGAAAAAGAAGTCGCCCAAGAAGTGACGGAACCAGTTAGGGTTCCTTCCCCAGAACAGCCAGCACAAAATAGTGAAGAAGCACCCTAGGAGAAAGATCCAGGGACTAGTCACGGCCCAAAACGCAGCAGAAAGCCTGCTGTTCCTTCTAATAAAATGCTGGAAATTAGGGAATTATGAAAGGAACAACAGTGATTATTGAGCATAATAGCCCAGCTCCACCAGCAGATCAGGATCCTAAAAGCGAGGCAGAGGGTAAGGAAGACAGCAGGGAAGAAAAAGATGACCACTGCAGTAAAAATCCGTAAGATAAAAAGGCGGAGGACCAAAAATCGCCCTGCTGTTCAAAACCCTGCTGAAGATCGAGCTGCTGTTCCAAATGATGCTGAAGATCCAGCTTCTGTTCCAAATGATGCTGAGGAACAGACTGCTGTTCCATTTGAAAAGGAACAACAACAAGCTGATATTTGTGTTAAAAAAGAAACAGACGACAAGAAAATTCAGACGGAGGCACCACCCTCAGGGGTGATAAGGGTTCTGAACTCAAAACAACGCAATAAGAAAGTTCAGGTAAAACTCCCGGCCTCCACTGCTGCATGGAGAAGAGATCCAAAGACAGTGACCTTGCGCAAGGGATTGAAACAGGCTCAGCAAGAAGCAGAAAGGCTTAGAGAGCAAACGGTCCCTCGCGAGAAGTATGAAGAACTACAACAGCAACTAAGGAATGTCAATAAACCCGATAGCCAGGCGTTTGAAGGGTGGCGAAAGGAACAAGAGAAAGTTGCAAAGGTAACTCGTAGGCTAGATACTGTTATCAAGCAGATGGATACCTTGTGTTCTTTATACAGTGACGTTTTAGCATGTAGGGCCCCTACCAAAAACTATGCTCTATTTTTACTGGAACGATACTTACAATTAAAAATAAAAGCTGTTAAAGCAGGTGCCCCGATACAAATTAAGACTGTCCATGACTTTATATACTATTGTAAACATTATGGGGTGAAGGTCCAGAGATTGCTATGTGAATTCTATTTGCATAACCTCGTGCTAGACCAGGAGACTGATCTGAACCCTGGCCCTTTTGTTGGAGACATCCAATTGCAAGCATTCATCTCATTCGGGGTTAATCAGATTAAATGGCTCAAAGCCTATAATACTTTCCAGAGGCAGGAAAATGGCCTAGACTTGTGGGTAAGGGCTGAGCCTAGGGACCCAGTACAGTTGTGGAAAGCACATAGAAACCTCATGAGAACTCCGGGTGTCATCGAAACATTAGGACCCATGCACGAGGCACTCATTCGACAAAGTTTAGAATATTTTCTTTCTATCAAAGACCTCGCCATTGATGTAGCCAAATTTCGGTACCAAATCTCTAATCCAAACATCCAGCTTAGGGAGCCATTTAAGTATGAGAATTTTCAATTAGCTACCAACCGTTTGAACCTCTATGGCGAAAGCATTTTGAGGGCAGGGCCATCCTGGTTAGGATATAGATTTCGCAGTTCAATTATCTGGCACCCTGCACCTGGATATCAAGCCCTATATGAGATGCCTGAGGGTCAAACAGGCCAGTTCTTTGACTACCTAGTCACTCACCATGGTTGTAGGCCTCTGCATGAGATTCCTTCTCCAGCCTATTCTCTCACTGTTTTGCATGTCAACTACAACGTTTTCATGAGGGCATGAAATAGGGTAAGTAGGGGGGTGTGTGGAGTACTAAAAAGGTATGTTTTTTATGATCATTTCAATGGCTTTTCAGTGGGACTTGTGAATCTTTTTGCATCATGAACGTGGAAAACAATAAAGAATTATAACAAAACATGTGGGATTAATATGCAAGACTTAACCGATGATAGTTGTCATTCTCCTGTACAAGAAGGGGTAAAAACGAGGAGCTGCTATTCCAAAGAAAAAGACAAGAATAGGGTAACTGTTGTCCCTTTGACAAAGGACCGAGTGCAAACGAGGTTAAGCAGGTTGAAGCAAACTGGTCCGGAAAAGGAGGAGAAGGCACCAACTCAGTGGAGGAAAAAAGAAGTGATTAAGGATTAACAGTTTGGCGAATCCCTCAAGATCTTTGATCCTGAGGGATCGCTGCTTTATTTATCTTATTGCTTAGACATCTCCGGCGTCACCCTTATATAAAGGGACGACACTGTTAGCTTTGGGGATTATGCTTTTATGTACCTTTCTGTTAAAGATTGAACTTTGATCATCGAGTCTCGTTGAACTTGGCTCATTGTACTTTCTGTTTTATGCATTAATATAAACCCGGTGATTATCTTATCTGTGTGTCTGGATTAACTTAAAGCGGTGTACCCTTGAGGCTAAGGGCCCGGCCCTGGAGGACACTTGCTTCTGTATCACTACGATTTGATTTCTGCGTGGTTTGCTTACCATCATTAGTTGGTAATCTGATATGCTTTATAAGTTACATCATATGCTCCGTTAAGATTCGTTCATTAAGGTTTTTACAGACAAAAACTGTTGTATTGACTCTGCATTATATCACTAATCCTTTCAGAGTTGATTGAATATTATTAGACTTAACTGAACGTTGTTACTATTTTGTTACAGAGCTCTTATGATGTATATTCGTGTTGTGGAATTTATCTGAAAGTTGTGTTCTTTATGATTCAAGAGTAATGTTGTTCCATTTTGAAACGTGCTTGTATTCCTGTTGATGACGATTGGTGCTAAATCAAATTACTCTTCAAGTGTGTTGTGTGTGTGTATGATTTCTAAACGCTGTTCCATGACTTATTAGTAATTAATGTTGTTCCATTAATGCGTGCTACTTGATTTGCATGGAGAATGAAAGATTGATGTTTGATTACAACGAATGCATTTGATTTAGTAGGATAAAGCTTGATTACTGCTCGCGAGATTTAGTTGTTCGATTGCTATTCCATTTTAACATTGCTGTTCCATTCTAGATTTGCTGTTCGATTTCTTAATTGCTGTTCCATTTTTCTACCTTTCGTTTCATTTACTCGCATTTGTTATTTTGGTGTGAGAGACGATCTATGGCTATAGTGAGCCTCGATATTTACTGCCTAGCTCCCAGACCCGTGGTCCATGCTCCAATTTCCTTTTCATCATTTTCCAAAGGGATGGGATATTGCTGTCGAACCCTTGACTGATAAAGTTGCCTAGTTTTAGAGTGTATGATTTATTCATTTGAAGTAACTTAGTTATAGACAAGCATCCATTTACTTTTGTATTTTTGTTAAGCGTTGTACTACTAGCATTACTCTGACAAGTGATAGCCTCAGACTGAGTCACTCTTTGAAATAACAAAACGCTCCTGGATTGACATATTAATGTGAGATAATTAGAGGTGAAAGAGACCCTTTTTATAGCTCTATAGCATGATTTATCATCCTCATAAAGATGGGTAGAAATATAAAGTAAAAAAATGGCTAGAAGAGTACCTAAGAAACTATGTAACTGGGTAGCAAAGAACTTGGGTAAAGTGGTTTCACTTGGGTGAGTATTGCTACAACACCTTGTACCACATGTCAATTGGGATGTCACCATTTAGAGCATTGTATGGGTATAAATTCAAATTTTTACCACATGTCAAATGTGATGGTTCAAGATATAAGGGCCCCATTGAAAATATTGGATCAAAGGGTACCAAGTTATTCTCAAGGCTCTCAAGGATAACCTACACATGGCCTAAAATCAACAAAAGTTGTATGCATATCAACATTGGATTGAGAGGAGATTTGTAGTAGGAGATAATAATGGTGTATCTATGCTTGCAGATGTACAATAATTCCACACTTTATTAGAAGGGTGTGGAGAATCTTAATCCATGTTTCTATGGGCCATATAAGGTCATTGGGAGAGTAGGAGAAGTTGCTTATGAGTTGGAGCTTCCAGAAGGGAGCAAGATTCATAATGTTTTTCATGTATCTTGCTTGAAGAAGGTGATAGGGAAGTAGGTTGTTTATTCATTTTAGTTCCCTCCCTTAGATTATAAAGGGAATTTGGCGCTAATTCCTCAGGAGATATTGGGGGTAATTGAGAGGAAACTAAGGAGCAGGAAAATCAGGGAGCATCTTATGCTTTGGAAGGATCTACCTTCATAGGATGCAACATGGGAAGGACAGAATATATTTTAGCATCCAACACTAAAATTTCTTTGGGACAAGAAATTTTGGGCACAAAGAACTGTAATTTCCCTGATTTATTGAGCACGAAAGTAGCATTCTTGCTTGCTTAATTATCTCCTTTAGGCTAGAAAGAGGTGAAAATTGTTAATGGGACTAAGGAGTTTGCCCAATTTTCTTCACATTATCATTATTATTAGTAAAGGTGGAAATTATTATTAATAATAAAGGTGGAAATTATTATTAATAATAAAGGTGGAAATTATTATTATTAATAAAAATGGTAAAATGTACATTATCAATAAAATAATAAAAGGAAGAAATCTAGAAGGTTGGAGAAGGTCTGACAAAATATTATAAAAGAAGGAAGGAAATCATTTTCTCATCATTCTATCTTGTGATCTCTTATTGTTATTACTTTGTAGCTCAAGCGAGTTTCAACTCGATGGTTTTAGGCGAAACTCTCAACCTAGTTTCAGTGATCTCCCATAATCACCCTAGGTAATATTTTTTAGTTTTGTTGGTTCTCCATAGCCACACTAGTTGGCCTATTATTGTTCTTATTGTAGGTGATCTATTTAATTTTTGCACCAGTATGAGTTATTATTGTAGACTAAGTTTTTGGCTACATTTGGAGGCCAACATTCTACATTTTTGAGGGGCCAAGAGTTTTTCAAAGAGGTTGATCTTATTAATAATCTTGGGATGAATTCTCTTGCTAAGGAGGCCGAATTATCTTTGTGGAAAGGACCAAATATACAAAGCTAAAGGAAGCCAAATAAAAATTTCTCTAGAGGCTAAATTTACTTGTGATATTTAGACTTTTTTGTGGAAAACTCTTCAAGGAGACCAAGTTAATCAAGGAGCTACCATCTTCTTCAAAGGGCTGAGTTTTTTTTTCAGCGATTCATGATTAAGTGGAGATTAATATCCCTTGCTTCGTAGAAAGAATCTATCCATTTGGGAGGGTTGAATCAACATTTCTCTTGGAGGACATTTCTCTTTTGTTTAGGGGCCGAACTCTATCTCTTGAAGTAGGTTGATTCTACAATTTCTAGGGAGATCAAACCTTACTTTCTAGGGAGGCCGAGTGCATAATACTTTAAGGTTGAGGGTTTCTTCCTCCTTGGAGACTAAGCATGCATTATTTAGGCTAATAACACATTTTTTAAGGGCGTGAATACATAAATTTTGTATGCTGAGGGGGCCCTTTTATGAAGACCAAGTTTTAATCATTGAGAAGGGAAAAATGTTTCACTATTGGAAGGTTGAATTCATATATTGTCGAAGGATATAATAACATACTTCTAAGCATCAGTTTCTCTTCTTGAGGAAGGTTGAATACATTATTGGAGATTAAAGGCTAAGTTTAATTTGAGAAACCAAGATTTCGTTTTGGGTCCAAATGCATTCTTCTAGTGCCTATATTTCTGAAGATTGAGTTGCTTGTATTGGAGGTTGAAGAATATTCATTAGGAGGTTGAATTCTTCATCAAACCAATCACCTTTGCAAAACAAGTTCTAGTAATTATTTGGAGGTTGAATCCACTAGTTTATGAAGCTAATCGAATGTCTTGAAGAAGAGGATTTTTGAGGATGAGTGTTATAGACATTTTTGTGCCTCGCAGCATGGAGCATGAAATGTCGATAATTACAGGGATCCTCAGTCCCTAAACATGTTGTTCTTACCCCTAGAGGAACAAGGTCAGCAAACCACAGCACTTCCTATCAGTTCTCCACCTGAAAACACTCAAAAACAGGCTATTTTTGGATCATGTCAGCTGCTCCACTGAGCATCTGCTCTGAATGTCAACTGCTCCTCCTTGTACCTGCGCTGAAAGTCAACCAATGAAGGCTACCTGCGCTGGGCGAGATTGGCCAAGTGGCACAGTCATTCTGCAAGGTGTCAACTGCCCAGGAAGCTTCCAAACTGACACTTGGTTCAAGGAATTCGCCCTATGATGAGTAAGAGGTACTTGATCTCCATGTGGAAGCAAGGATCTCCAAGTGGACTCAAGAACTGAAGTTTAACTGAAGAGGGAAAGGACACAAGGCAGCTTTAGGTCAGTCTCAAGCTGACTCATCCTTTCTCCAAATATCCTATATATAGAGCTCTTCTATGAGGTCTAAGGAGGCTGGAATTTTGTGCAAAGTAAGGAAGTGCTGTTGGTTTACAGTTAGAGTTATTGGGTGATTGCTTTTATAGAGGAGAAGAGGAGATTTCTTGCTGCTGGGGAGGTGCTGCTGGATTGGAGCCATTTATGGTTGTAACCTTCTCAGAACCTTTTTCTTCTATCAATAAAGCTTTTGATGTTCTCCTATATACTTGTATTGCAATGATGTATTGTTTTCATCTGTATATTTGATTCATCCTAATCCATGCATCAGTTATGAGTACATGTTTCTTGTAGTTTCCTTCTCTCGTTTTTGCAGGATCTGTGTGTAGCTGGGCCGGCAAGAGAGCAAGGAGCTGGGAGTAAGAGGCAAAGGGAGAAGATGGGATCGACAAAAGCGAAAGACATCGGTTGGTCAATCTTTTCTTCCTTCTCTGTATTTTCATAAAGGAAAACTATCAAAGCTTTACTTTCAGTTGTTGCTAAGGAACTATCATCCTTAGAGTAGGGATAGGGTCATTCCGAGTCGGATACTTTTCCCCACAACAAACTGGCGACTCCGCTGGGGAGCCTAGTATCTTGTTGGTTTATTGTGTTTCTTGCTATTCATCTCATAAACAAGGAGAGCCCCAAATCGAACTGCAATTGAGTCCTTCGATTGCAAAGTAGAGGGCAGCTGCTCTGGCTCAGTTTCTGAGCAAGTTTATGATTTGAAGAGCTGATCCACAAGGACTCTTGTGCTCTTTGTGATAGCTTTTCATCCTCTTGGTCATCCCTTAGCTTGTACTTGACCTATAGCTTTTTATTTCAGCAAAAACAGTGAATTTTTGAGCTTTTTATGACCCGGAAACCCTTGTAAACGCAACTCTCGTGTCTCAGTGCAGGCTGTCCAAAGGCAGTCTGCATTTCAGCGCAGGTACTCCCTTCGAGAACTGTGCTGAGAGTCAGTTTGACAGACCAGAGCCTGCGCTGAACCAGTTAGGCTATGTCTTCCTGAGGTTTCCCACTGAGTCTTGGCCCTGTTTTCACTGTTATTTTGCTGCTGATTGCTTGTCATTTGTACTTGTTGTAAACCAACTTTCCTTGACATTATTCCGCCTCAGTTGTGTGATGAAACTGTGATTGTTCTTTCAGTATTTCTTGTTTCAGTTACAGTTTCCCATTGTGAAAAGCAAACCAGTATAGCTGTGGCCTCTTAGATCCTGAACTGTAAAAGTGTCTTTGTGATCTTAAGAGCTAGTTTTATTACTGTTCATGGCTGTTTGAGTTTGTTTGTTTTTCATTTTATGGTTTGAATTCATACATTTTTAGTGTCGAAACAAGTACCTGTAAGGCGTCTTTTGATTTTAGACAAAACTTGTTTGTTTACGCTTCAAATTGAATTCGAAAATTATACGACAGTTTCCTTTTGTCTTACATCAACATTAAGGGAAAAGAAAAGAAATACATGCATCTTGCATTTGCATTTTTTGATAAGTTTGCGTGATTGATCTAGGAGAAAGTGCATTAGTTTTTGCTTTGTGCTCTGTGTGGAAAGATTATGTTTTTTCTCTCCCCTCAGTAGTTAGGATTTTCAAAGCTAAAAAGATTGTAAAGCTTGCTTATCATTTTAGCTGCATTTAGGAATTTGTACCAATACATCTCGTGGTGATCCTGAAAGACAAACTGCTAAACAAGATCAACTTAAAATATATTGAATGAATCTAAAAACGCTTTGTAACATAACGCTCACAATAGAGGTCTAGGTAGAGACGTGTTCCGGCGTCATTAAACGTAGTGATTGTCGATCTCTACGAAGGTGGGTGATTCCTCCTGAGGGACGATAGCACTAATACGGACTTGTGCTCCCGCGTACCGTCGCGTATATTGGGAGACCCCTATAGGCATTTATCCTTTATCCTTAGGAAGCCATGTCGGCCGCCCTACTGATCGCGATGCAGTGAACACAGCATTCACGAAGATCGACCACCCGTACCGTAAAACGTATTCTGTGGTTTCGCGAAAGGTTTGGCACACCCTCTGCCTAGATCTCCAGAGCAGTTTCTTTTGGCCTTTTTCAAACTCTATAACTGAAAAAGTCCAACCGAGCATTTGTCACTTCGGGCTCGTTAATACATCGAAGGCGACTAGAGTCATCTTTAGCTTTTTCTCGACTCTTAAAACATGAAAAAGCAAAGTTGTGTCTAAAAGCGTCTAATAAAATTCATTCAATACGGAAACATAATTCCCCTTTTTGTATTTTAGTTGATCAAGTAATCCGCAACCGTGGAGGAAAGTCAATTAAAACTCCGTCGTTCGAGGAGACTCGCGAGTCAACCGTCTTTGTCTCCGGAATCGAGAGTAGTACGGACGAAGCGAACTCGCTTGACCGGGTCAAAATCTCCCATTAAAGTTAGAACAACAGTTCTGACAACATCTGAGATTCTGGTCACTCCTAATATTTCTGGAATCCCTGCCTCTATTGAAGAAGTTCAACAGCAACAGAGGGACAGTTGTACTGATCCTAGTCTGAGGACAAGCACTTGCATAACTGAACCAGTTCCATCTGAAACCGGTCCACAGAGTCTTGTTGCTCAAACAACTGTCGCTGTCGAAGCAACCCCTTCTTCGGCACCAGAAATATTTTACGGACCTGACGGTCTTCCTCTTCCTCCTGGTCTGATTGCAATAGAGGAAATCGTAGAGGACCAGCAAGCAAATACTCCAACTCATTTTGGAGTAGGCGCCACTCTTTTTCCTTCTGCATCAGAAGTTTGTCCATCGCCACTGGAAGTTCCTGTAGAATCGTTAGGCAATTTATTGGATAGACTTAAAATGTCTGAGCAACCGTCGACATCTAGGACTGTGCCAAATGACACAGCGACATCAGAAACTCCTGTTGTCACTCCAACGATGTTTGCCGGCATACCAGCTGTCCCGACTAGCTCTCATCAGCTAGAAGGAGTCCACCCAGGGACTATTACGACAACTTGGTCTGTTCCAGTTTGTTCTTCCGGTATAATACCCGGTAATTCTTATGTTGAAACTAGACAAATTGATCCCTTTGGAAATCAGTTTGGGCCATCCAGTCCTCAAAGGCAATCTATACCCTTGAGTTCCGGATTGTTACCATATGGGGGGCAATATGCCCTTTCACTTCCCCTTCCGGGGGGATACCCATACAGCAGTTTTCAACAACATTCAGGTTTGACTGAAGTAACGACGAGTGGTTGGGTACCTATGTTACCCCAACAACCAAGAGTTGTATATTCCATGCAACAGTGTGTACCTGTGTCTAGTATCCCGACGACGCCAGCAATTGTAACCGTGTCGCAAGTTCAATCGATGCCTGTTGTATGTCAACCCCAAGTTGTAATGCCACAGCCCATTGAACCTGCAATACAACCACAATCGCCAACTGCCGGGACGACACAGACACAAATGGGAACCATAACCCCGCATCTTGGTCCGTCGGTTAGTATCGCACAGCAAAACATGGCTTCGCAACCATGGATGGTGCAATACCAACAACCTCAGTTTCAACAGGTGTACCAGGGATCTGAACAACAGATCTTTGCGAATAGTGGGCAACCCTATATTCAGAACGGGTTAAATCAACCACTTTACAGTGGCCAAGCCCACCAGCCATATCAGTCATATCAACATCAGTTGCATTATGCTGGTATGCAAAGGCCTACTGCTCAGGCGATTCCATCGTATCCTGGGTACGCCTCGCCAAACCTGAATCAGCAGTTGCCATTCGTGGCAACTCTAGAATTACCAGATTTACATCGATTGACGAACGATCCAATCGCCTATGCCCATTGGTGGCCAGCGATTCCTCACAAACTTCCTTTGGACATTCCTAAATTCAATGGAAATCCTGGCGAAGACCTGTCGAATCATGTGATGACATTCCATCTGTGGTGTTCGTCGAATACCTTGAATGATGATTCGATAAGGCTTCGCCTTTTCCAGAGGACATTGACTGGTCCGGCGGCTAAATGGTATATTGAATTACCTAGAGCCTCTTTCGACAATTTTAGTTCCCTAGCCACGACTTTCTTAACACACTTTCAGTTACCTATAAGGTACGAAACTGGAACAGAGATCTTGACCAATTTCAAGCAGACAACGGCCACACATATATCAGATCATATACATGAGTGGCGTCGTCGTCGCAGAATGGTAAAGACCTATGTTCCAGATCAGCTATTAGCTGAGTGGTTTATAAAGTCGCTTCTTCCTGCTATAACAGAAGATGTGGCCAAGGGAGGCATCGTAACAGAGGAGCAGGTTATTGCTCGTGCTCAATATTTGGACTTAGTATATACTCAGTCGGGCACGCTCTATGATAAGATACCTGACGCCCCCAGACCGGAATTTTCAATCCCTCCTCCTCCCGGATCGAATAGTGACTCTCATGCCGGTGATGGCGTGATTGGAACTGCAAACGCTAAGTCGACAAGGGATTCAAATAAGAAAGCCCGTAAGACTTCGAATCAAAAAGCAAATCAAGAGATTCTTGCTTCGGAGGTAAATGCTGTATCTACGGATAAAGGCAAAAACTCCAATCAACCAGGAAGCAAGAAGAAACAAAACAAAGGGAAGAAGAAGAAACAGGGTGAGTCATCCCCTCAAAAAACTCCTTCAAACCCTCCTGGGCAAGGGAAACAAATTTATCCATGTCAGATATGCGATGAAAAGGATCATTCGACAAAGAACTGTCCGTTCAAATCTGAGTTAAAGAGGTTCTTTAAAAGTTCCCAAACTTCAGCTATGTTGACTGATCCATTTCCCACCCCAGGTCAAAATATGGTTGATAGTGGAAATGCTTCCCCGTCACAAGTGCTTATGTTGTCGGTTTCTAAGCAAAATGATGCTTTGATCTCGACCAGGAATAAAGATTATGGGAATCCGCCGGTGTCGAACGACAAAGGGAAAGATCAACCCAGTAGTTCGACAACAACTTCGGCAGAAGCTGTACCCCCCCTCACACATGAATTAACAATAAAGCCACCTAAGGGAGTAGTACACAAGTCGACATTTAATCCTCGCGCCAGAGCGGCGCAGCATTATAACATAGTGGAAGATTTGGCCCAATCGCCATCTGCTATGTCGACTCTTGAGGTACTGCAAAATTGTCCATCCCAAAGGCAGGCATTGTTATCAGCAATTGGTGGAGTGGATCCTAAAGATTCCAATCTTGTATCCTTTGATCACAGAGGATATGATCCTCAGTTACCAGCGCAACTAGCTTTCCTTATTCAAGTGAAAGCACTCAACAAAACTGTTCATAGAACGATTATTGATGAGGGAGCATCGACATGTATCATGTCGATGAGTTGCTGGAAAACTCTTGGATCTCCAACCTTGTCGCGATCTTCGACGACATTGAAAGCATTTGACGGTAGGACGTACACTCCGTACGGTATCCTAAATAACTTTAAGGTTGAACTAGGAGGAAAAACAGTGGAAATTGATGTTGAAGTCATTGATGGCAATCTTGACTATAACATCCTACTGGGAAGACCATGGATATATGCCATGGCAGCTGTAGTGTCGACATATTTTAGGAAGATCGCATTCCCGTTTGAAGGAGGGATTACGATCGTCGATCAACAGAATTTCCTCCCTAATGGTTCACAAGTTACTGGAAGCATTCCCATGATCCATGGGAGCGACCATTCAGTGCAAGATATCGGAGTAGGCTTGCTAAAAGATCCCAAAATGATGGGAACTTTCGCGTTGCCACCTCCTTTCCATGTAAGGGATATCCCGTTTGTAGCAACATGCAACATTGTATCTTCTTCGAAGGTCGCAGGAGACAAAGTCGTCATGGATTATCAAGTGGTTTTGCCACCTAGCCCTATAGAAATATTATAGCAATCAATGTTTCAGGCATGGGAGGCAAGCCCAAATCAACGCTCGTCAAGCGTTTGGGTAGATAGGTCTGGAGAATATGGTACCCCATTAGATCCATGGTCAAAAGTTCATGGGACTGACGAAGGAATCTTACAATCAATGATGATTGAGGGGGCACCATGGAATGATCACCACCATCGTTCCCTTCTTCCAGAGTGTGAAGAAGAAACTCAACACGACCTATATCACCCTTCAGTGTTTGAATTCCTAACAAATACTGTAAATACGGTGGATTCAGAGCGAAACCTATCCAATATTGAAGAGACCGTAGCCATAAACATCTCCACAAAACCTGATGTTGTAGAGAATATTCATGTCGGAAAAAGTTGTTCCCCTTCAGAATTGGAAATATATGGTGCTCTCTTTCGCGAATTTAGAGATGTCTTTGCATGGTCATATGATGAAATGCCAGGCATTGACTCGAGCATAGTTGAACATGAGATTAAAATGTATCCTGATATCAAACCAGTAAGACAACGGCTTCGACAGGTGCACCCCAAGAAAGTCGCTGCCATTAAGGCAGAAGTTGAAAAACTTCTCCATGCTGGATTCATCTACCTGGTTCCTCTAACCGATTGGGTATCGAATATTGTCCCTGTTATGAAAAAACAAGGGACGATAAGAGTGTGCGTCGACTATAGGGATGTAAACTAAGCTTGTCCAAAGGACAACTACCCTACACCCTTCATCGACCAGATAATTGATGAATGCGCCGGATGTGAAATCTTTTCCTTTATGGATGGATTTTCCGGGTATAATCAAATAAATATCCGCCCACAGGACCAGTCTAAGACTGCATTTATCTGTCCGTGGGGCACATTCGCTTATCGAAAATTACCCTTTGGTTTAAAGAACGCAGGGGCAACGTTTCAGAGGGCAATGAATTATGCCTTCCATGACATCAAGAACATCGTTCAACCTTACCTCGACGATCTTCCGGCTCATTCGCGGAAGCGGACTGATCATCCGCGACATTTGAGAGCAATATTTCTACGTTGCCGACACTACAAGATAAGACTCAACCCGCACAAGTGTGTGTTTTGCGTCGGTTCTGGTCGTTTACTTGGCTTTGTAGTCTCTAAGGATGGGATTCGTCTCGACCCCTGTAAGGTTCAGGCAATCATTAATTTGCCTCCACCTTCAAATTTGCTTCAGATTCAGAAACTCCAAGGGAAAGCAAACTTTCTGAGGAGGTTCATTCCAAATTACGCAGAAATTGCCAAAGGTTATACTCGTCTTTTGAAAAAGGATGTGCCTTTTGTCTGGGACCAGGTTGCGCAAGCTTCCTTTGACGCTCTGAAAGATTCTCTAGTAAGAGCGTCATTAATGTACGCCCCGGACTATCAAAGAGATTTTAACCTGTATCTAGCTATAGCCGATACGACCATTGCGATGGTCTTAGCGCAAGAAGTTGATGGAATTGAACATCCTATTTATTATTTAAGTAAAAACTTAAATGACACAGAAAGTAAATATTCCTATGTTGAAAAACTAGCGCTTGCTGCTGTTCAAGCGATTCAAAGGTTTCGACATTATGTCCTCTTTAGGAAAACTACCGTTCTGTCAGATTGCAACCCCATGACGTATATACTGTCGCGACAGTTGCTTGGGGGCAAATATTCAAAATGGATAGCGATCCTTCAAGAGTTTGATCTGGATTTTGTAAAATCCAAATCAAAGAAAGCTCTAGTTTTCGCGGAATTACTGTGCGATCTCCCATCGTCGTCCAACGATGAAACATCAGAAGAGTCAATTGTTGGCATTATGATTCAGGTGTTGTCCTTGATGGCAAACCCATTCAGGTGATAAATCAAGAAGGTCGCAGGAAATATGTTCAGCAAGTGCGTCCCCGCAGGTATACCATACAGAACCCGCGTCCAGGGACGCCGGCCAGCCGTTCAGGAGGTGCGTCCGCCCAGTGCACACATTTCAAGGCAGAGAAAAGCACGTGGGGGTTTCTTGTGTGGTATCTAGCCGACGGTTTTGTGTTTCTATGGTGTCGGCTCGTGGTTTTGTTCCATGTTTTGGGGAGAAGCTTGCCTATATAAAGCAAAGGAGTTCATTTGGATTAAGCATCATCTGTGTGGAACATCTCTTGGTGTGATCTAGTCCAAATCTATAAGGGCAAATCTTCTAATGGACTACGATCTATATGGCGCATGATCAGATCTGTGGATCTGAGTGTTTGGGTTGGTTCTGAAGTCCTCTTATCTTCTATATCTGAAGGGACGCAGATTCAGTGAAGGGAAAGTGCGCCGGGACGCAGTACAGTAAAGACTCAGGTGCGTCTCTGAGGCAAAGGACGCGGCGCGACTGTGGCATTGGGTGCGTCTCTGAAGCGAAAGACGCAGCGCGATAGTGTTTCTGGGAGCGTCGGTCGTAGAAAAGCAAAAAGGAACAGTGCGTCTGCACGCAGAATAGCATAAGGTATACTGCGTCCAGTCGCAGGCCACAGAAAGAAAATATGCGTCCCTGTCTTAAGATGATCTGTTGACTGTATATTTCTGTTCATAAGGTGTTCTGGGTTGTTTATGTAATTACTGATCTGATATCTGTAGTAGACTGTATCTGTTGTATACTTGTTGATCATTTGATTCTTCATGAAAAGAAGTAGGGGGTTGTAGCTCCCTTCCAGGAGAAACTGGAAAACGAGAAAGAGTTGTAGCTCTTTGCAGGTTGCAGCCTGCGTGCTGGTAAAGGACTGCACCAGTACAAAATCATTGTAAAAAGAATTTCTTGAAAGAAGATAGAGACATATTGCAGCAGGTGGTTTTTCTCCCGCATTGGGTTTCCACCTTACATCTTGTGTTCTTTGGTGTGACTGTCTATTTTCTTTATTCATGCTCATTGTTTTATGGTACTGATATGCAAGAATATTTCAAAAGATCAAAAAAGGAAGATTTGGTAAATTGCTAGATAATACTGATTCACCCCCCCTCTCAGTATTATTTCCAACAATTGGTATCAGAGCAGGTCCTTCAGAAAAGCTTGATCGCTTGAAGGTAGATCGTTCATCATGAGCAACTACGAGAGAGAAGCATCAATCAGGCCACCCGTCTTCGATGGGACAAACTTCAATTATTGGAAGGTAAGAGTTACTGCATATCTTCAATCTCTTGGTACAGAAGTTTGGAACATTGTAGAATCAGGCTATGCCTTTCCTTCAGCTACTCCTATAGATCCAGCTGAGAAAAAGCAGTATGAAACAAATGCAAAAGCAGTCAGTACTCTATTAGGAAGTATATCTCAAACAGAGTTCATGAAGGTCATGCACTTCAAATCAGCAAAAGAGATATGGGACAAAATGATCACTAGCTATGAAGGAGATGAACAGGTAAAAGAAGCTAAACTTCAAACTCTCAGGATTCAATATGAGACTCTCAAGATGTATAATGATGAAAGTGTGGCTAATTATTTTCTTCGGGTAGATGAGATTGTTAATTGTATGAAAAATTTGGGTGAAGAAATAAAAGAGACTATAGTAGTTCAAAAGATTCTAAGATCTTTATCCCCCAAGTTTGAATCTAAAGTATCTGCAGTAGAAGAAAAGGAAAATCTCCGTGTTCTCACTATGTCTCAGCTGCATGGAATTCTAACTGCTTATGAAATGAGAAAGGGAGGTCCATCAGACAGAAGGGAAGCTGCTTTTAAAGCATCAGGCAAAGAAGATCACTATGAAGCAAGTCATGTTCCAGAAGAAGAGGAAGAAGAATCAAATTTTGTCAGAAATCTTCAAAGAGGTTCTGGAAGGTTCAGAGGTAAGCTACCTTTCAAATGTTTTGCTTGTGGAAGAGTAGGTCATTATGCTGCAAAATTCTCTTATAAGGATAAAGGAAAGGAACCAGTTAGATGGAACAAGAAACAAAGTGCAAATAAGAAAAGCTACTACACCCATGAAGATAGTGATGGCTTATCAAACAGTGATGAAGATGAACAAGGTAACAAATATAGATTGTTAATGGCATTTGAAGATGATGATTATGAGGATGCTGTAGATGTGGATAACCTTTATGATGAAATTACTAGACTCAAGAGATGTATAGAAGAAAAGAACATGATTATTGATACTCTACAATTTCAGATTGATGAAAAGGAAAAACATCTTGAAAAATTAGAAGGTGAAATTGTTGGTCTTAGAAAAGAAATTGAGAAAACAAAAACTATTAATCTCAAGTTTGTCAAAGGATCTGAAACGTTGAATGAGATTATCAGTGTGCAGCGGTCTCCACTAAATAAGACAGGTCTGGGCTATAATGGAGAAACTTCTCAAGCATCCACTTCAAAAAGTTATCTTGATGCAGCAAGAAGAAATGAGCAAGAGCACAAGGAAGATCATCAGGTAAAGCAGGGACAAACGTCAAACAGAAACTATCAGGGGCAATCCAGCTTAAGGGTGAACAAAAGCCACAACCAGCCACAGGTAAAATCTTCCCAATTTGGTTCAAGAATAGATGAAAATAGAAATTACAATCAGTTGGCTGGTAGATTCAATAATCGCAGAAACTTATTCAATGGACAATGCTTTTCTTGCCATAACTTTGGTCACAAAGCAGCTCAATGTGTTGCGTATAAAACAATCATGACTAGGGAAGCTCAAAAGCAAAGAAGTATGACAGGGATTACAAAAAGGACCTATAACAATTTTTCAGCTCTTGAAAATGAAGTTGAATGCTCTATTTGCAATAATTTTGGACATGAAGATTTTGAATGCAGAAGCAGGTTTCCGGAAAGAAAGGTACAAGAACAAAAAAGGGAACAAACCTCAGGCACCAAAACATGGAAAATAAAGGAACCTCAAACAGAAAGATGTGGGATAGCATTCTATGCAGAAGGACAAGAAAATCTATGGTACATTGACAGTGGATGTTCAAAGCATATGACAGGTGATAAAGAAAAACTTGAATCTTATTCTAATTTAGAAAAGGGAAAGAAAGTCTCTTTTGGAAATGATACTCCTGCAACTATAAAAGGAAAAGGTATTGCTCCTTTAAAAGAAGATGTTAAGGCTGGAAATGTTTTGTTTGTTGATGGACTAAAGCATAATCTTCTAAGTGTAAGCCAGATGTGTGATCAAAGAACCGAGGTTATATTCAGATCAAATGGGTGTCTTGTTCGTGATCTTGATACAGGTAAAACAGTTCTCAAAGGTAAAAGAACTCCAAATAATCTATACATATTTGATGAAGGACAACAAAAATGCTATCTAAGCAAGGATGAAGAGCACTGGTTATGGCATCGAAGGTTGGGACATCTAAGCTTCTCACAAATAAGGAAAGCTTGCAAATATCAGGCAGTTCGCGATCTTCCAGATATCAAAATTCCTGACAACACCATATGCAGATCATGTCAGTTTGGAAAAAAAACCAGAACTAACTTTCCAGAGAAAGAAGGATCAGCCAGCATGCCTCTTGAGCTAGTACATACAGATGTATGTGGACCATTCAGAAAAAGAACCCTAGAGGAGAGGAATACTTGATATTATTTATTGACGATTTCTCCAGGTTTGTTTGGTTAGGTCTTATGAAGCACAAAGATGAAGCATTCGAAAAATTCAAAACCTTCAAAGCCTTGGCTGAAAATGAATCAGGTCACAAAATTAAGTGCCTCAGATCTGACAGAGGTGGGGAATTTACTTCAAATGAATTTTTCGATTTCTGTGATGAACATGGGATAAGGAGAGAATTTTCTACAGCTAGAACTCCTCAGCAAAATGGAGTAGTGGAAAGAATGAACAGAACAATCCAGCAAATGGCTCGTGCTATGCTTGATGAATCAGGAACTCCTGCAACCTTCTGGGGTGAAGCTGCACATGTGGCAGTTATTATTCTCAACAAGACAAATGTCCGAGTGAACAGCACTCAAACTCCTCATGAGCTCTGGAGTGGTAAAACTCCTTCGGTAAAGCACTTCAAAATCTTTGGGAGCAAATGCTATATCAAGAATACTGAGGAGCAGCTTGGCAAACTTGATCCTAGAGCAAATGAAGGAATTCTTCTTGGCTACTCTCCACATAGCAAAGCATACAAATGCTACAATAAAAGACTTGGCAGAATTGTTGACAGCATTGATGTAGTGGTTGATGAGAAGGGATACATTCCTAGGCAAATACATCGTGAAGACATTGAAGAAGATGAAAGCTACCCTCAAAGACAGAATGATGAAGAAGAAGAACCGCAAGAACAATCTCAAGAAGGACCTCACGAAGAAGCAGAAGAAAGAACAAGAATAGAAGAAAAGACTCCATCCAGATATGTTCAAAAGAACCATCCAGAATCTCAGATCATGGGACAAAAAGAAGCAGGTATACAAACTAGAAGAACAGTTGCAGAAGCTTCAATTTATTTGGCATTACTCTCATCTATTGAACCACAAAATGTGAAAGAGGCATGCAAAGATGAATGTTGGGTGAAAGCAATGGATGAAGAACTTGAGCAAATCGAAAAGAACAACACTTGGGAGCTGGTTCCTAGACCAAAGGATAAGAATGTTATCGGAACAAAATGGGTTTTCAAAAATAAATTGAATGAAAATGGAGAAGTAATTAGAAACAAAGCCAGACTTGTTTGTAAAGGGTATGCACAGCAAGAAGGAATAGACTTTGAAGAAACTTTTGCTCCTGTTGCAAGACTTGAGGCCATCCGAATGTTTCTTGCTCTCTCAAGTTGTCAGAACTTCAAAGTATTTCAAATGGATGTGAAATCAGCTTTTCTGAATGGAGACTTGGATGAAGAAGTGTACATTGAACAGCCAGATGGTTTCATTCTTGGAAACGATCCAAATCTTGTATGCCGATTAAAAAAGGCTCTCTATGGTCTCAAACAAGCTCCAAGGGCTTGGTACTACCGGTTGGACAAATATCTTCATCAACAAGGTTTTTCAAAAGGTTCAGCAGATAGCAATCTTTATATAAAAGTTGAAAATGACAAATTACTAATACTTGTTGTGTATGTAGATGACATTATTTTTGGCAGTAATGAAGAAGCTATGAGTCAAAGCTTTGCCTCGGTCATGCAGAAAGAATTTGAGATGTCCTTGCTAGGAGAACTGACATACTTCCTTGGTTTGCAAATCCAACAAAAGAAAGGAGGAATCCTTTTATCTCAAACCAAGTATCTCAAGCAGATTTTGAAGAAATATGGCATGGAAGATGCAAAACCAGTATGTACACCCATGGTCACAGGATGTAGTCTCAGTGCAAATGACGAATCTGCAGCAGTACATCAACCAACCTACAGATCTATGATTGGAAGTCTACTATATTTGACAGGTACCCGACCAGACATCATGCATGCAGTTGGAATAGTTGGAAGGTTTCAGGCAAATCCAAAGGAGACTCATCTTCAAGCAGTGAAGAGAATCTTCAAATATCTTCAAGGGACTCAAAATTATGGCCTATGGTATCCTAGAGATACAGATCTCACTCTTCATGCTTATACAGATGCAGATTGGGCCGGAAGCGTGGATGACAGGAAAAGCACAAGTGGTGGTGCATTCTTTATGGGTCCCAGACTGGTATCTTGGTTTAGCAAGAAACAGAGTTCAATTGCCTTGTCTACAGCTGAAGCGGAATATGTTGCTGCTGCATCTTGTTGCACCCAACTCCTTTGGATGATGCAGAATTTGCAGGATTATCAAATCACTTGTACTCCTCCAATCCCTATCTTATGTGACAACACAAGTGCAATCAGCATCTCAAAGAATCCGGTTATGCATTCAAAAACCAAGAACATACCAATCAAGTACCATTTTCTCCGGAACAAGTACTTGAACAGAAGGTCAAGTTGGAGTATGTTCCTTCTAAGGAACAAGTTGCTGATATTTTCACCAAACCATTGCCCAGGGACACTTTTGAATACCTCAGGCAAAAGCTGGGGGTTGTTGATGCATCATCTTACTGTTGATCATCTTCCTATTGGTGGTATAGGCTCAGGGGGAGCACATAATGCATTGTTGGCATTATGGAGAAGGAGATCTTGGAAATAGCTGCAATATGTCTCTATCTCCTTCATGATGGATTTCTGGTTACAGATCTGGAGATGCATGAGCATAGGGGGAGCATACCCTTTGCCCTTGATGTCAAAGGGGGAGAATGAAGCTGAAGATTATGTGGTTGCCATCAAGTCCAAAGGGGGAGATTGTTGGCATTATGATTCAGGTGTTGTCCTTGATGGCAAACCCATTCAGGTGATAAATCAAGAAGGTCGCAGGAAATATGTTCAGCAAGTGCGTCCCCGCAGGTATACCATACAGAACCCACGTCCAGGGACGCCGGCCAGCCGTTCAGGAGGTGCGTCCGCCCAGTGCACACATTTCAAGGCAGAGAAAAGCACGTGGGGGTTTCTTGTGTGGTATCTAGCCGACGGTTTTGTGTTTCTATGGTGTCGGCTCGTGGTTTTGTTCCATGTTTTGGGGAGAAGCTTGCCTATATAAAGCAAAGGAGTTCATTTGGATTAAGCATCATCTGTGTGGAACATCTCTTGGTGTGATCTAGTCCAAATCTATAAGGGCAAATCTTCTAATGGACTATGATCTATATGGCGCATGATCAGATCTGTGGATCTGAGTGTTTGGGTTGGTTCTGAAGTCCTCTTATCTTCTATATCTGAAGGGACGCAGATTCAGTGAAGGGAAAGTGCGCCGGGACGCAGTACAGTAAAGACTCAGGTGCGTCTCTGAGGCAAAGGACGCGGCGCGACTGTGGCATTGGGTGCGTCTCTGAAGCGAAAGACGCGGCGCGATAGTGTTTCTGGGAGCGTCGGTCGCAGAAAAGCAAAAAGGAACAGTGCGTCTGCACGCAGAACAGCATAAGGTATACTGCGTCCAGTCGCAGGCCACAGAAAGAAAATATGCGTCCCTGTCTTAAGATGATCTGTTGACTGTATATTTCTGTTCATAAGGTGTTCTGGGTTGTTTATGTAATTACTGATCTGATATCTGTAGTACACTGTATCTGTTGTATACTTGTTGATCATTTGATTCTTCATGAAAAGAAGTAGGGGGTTGTAGCTCCCTTCCAGGAGAAACTGGAAAACGAGAAAGAGTTGTAGCTCTTTGCAGGTTGCAGCCTGCGTGCTGGTAAAGGACTGCACCAGTAAAAAATCATTGTAAAAAGAATTTCTTGAAAGAAGATAGAGACATATTGCAGCAGGTGGTTTTTCTCCCGCATTGGGTTTCCACCTTACATCTTGTGTTCTTTGGTGTGACTGTCTATTTTCTTTATTCATGCTCATTGTTTTATGGTACTGATATGCAAGAATATTTCAAAAGATCAAAAAAGGAAGATTTGGTAAATTGCTAGATAATACTGATTCACCCCCCCTCTCAGTATTATTTCCAACATCAATCGTGGACGAAAATTTGTTTCTGATATCAGTAAGCGATGAGTGGTATGGAGACATCATTGTTTATCTCCAAACCCAAAAATTTAGGCCTAATACCTCACACTCGGAACAGAAGCGTATACGATACCAATCTAAAGACTACATGATCGTCGGTGATACACTTTACCGTCGTGGTGTCGATACAGTTCTGAGGAGGTGCCTTACCCATGAGGAGGCCGAGAAAGCCCTGAATGATTGTCATTCAGGCGCGTGCGGGGGGCATCAATCTGGATATGCAACAGCACAAAGAATCTTACGAGCAGGATATTTCTGGCCAACTATGTTTAAAGATTGCATAATAGCTGTCAGAAGTTGCCATGCGTGTCAGATCTTTGATAGCAAAACCAGGAGACCGCCCGCACCTTTGCAACCTAGAGTTGCTGTTGGGCCGTTCGCCAAGTGGGGCATCGATTTCATGCAATGTAACCCCACCTCGACCGGGGGGCATGGGTATATTATAGTCACTGTTGACTATTTTACCAAATGGGCCGAGGCGATGCCTACATTGGATAACACTGGTGAAACAGCTGCCCTTTTCTTTTTTAATCATGTAGTCGCCAGGTTCGGCGTTCCACAGGCTATAGTGACAGATCATGGATCGCATTTTCACAATCACATGATGGTTGAATTAGCTTCCAAACTAGGGCTATCTCACGACAGCTCTACCCCATATTATCCACAAGCCAACGGACAAGTTGAGGCAATAAACAAGGTCCTGAAGCGTATGTTGCAAAGGATGATCGGGGTTCACAAAAGAAGATGGCACCTACTCCTGTACTCAGCATTGTGGGCTTACCGAACCTCGGTAAAGAACGCCACTGGGTTCACACCATTCCAATTGGTGTATGGCCTGGAGGCAGTCTTACCGATCCAGTGCGAAATTTCGTCTCTTAAACTCGCAATTGACCTCCTCCCCGGAACCTCAGAAGAAGAGGCTCGTTTCTTGGAATTGATCCAGTTGGATGAAAACCGTCGTGACGCCGCTTTGGCGAACGAAGCCCATAAGAAACGAGTCAAGGCACAGTTCGACAAGAATGTCAAACCTCGTATCTTCTCTGAGGGTGACTTGGTTTTGCTTTACGACCAAGAATCTGACAAATTAGGAGCAGGAAAATTTAAGTCCTTATGGATGGGTCCCTATATTGTTAAAAGGGTGTTAGCAAAAGGAACCTACGAGTTAATGGATTATGACGGGATACCACTGGCGCAACCCCGCAACGGGTTGTACCTCAAGCGTTACTATGCCTGAATAGTAACCTGAGTGCTTTTGTTGTATTTTGTTTTTGCTAAAGTGTTTGTTTCGGTTTAGTAATCCACCCTTCTCGTTTGTTGCAGATGTCGAATTTTTCTGAGACATATGTAGGATATGCTGACGGAGCGAGTCGTAGTACGCGGAATTTGTCCTCCGCAGCCTGGGCCATTTTTGATCCAAGCGGCGAGTTAGTAAGTTTCAGAGGTGTGTGTATTGGGTAGTCAACGAACAACATCGCTGAGTATAGCGCGTTGATTGAACTCCTCTCTGATACCATCACTCATGGTATACGCCGACTAATTGTTAGGCTAGACTCACAGCTTGTGATACTACAACTCACTGGTATATATTCAGTCTGCAATCCAGCTATTTATCGAATGTTTCTAAGGGTTAATATTTTGGAAAGAGAGTTTGATTCAATTCAATACCAACATATTTCCAGAAACTTGAACACATTAACAGATTCATTAGCAAACTATGTATTAGATAGACATTTACGACATATATAAAAAGAGATGCATCGGTGCTATGCAAGTGGATCACAAATAAACCAGAATAAACCCCGAAAATCAAAATATATAAAGCTGTTTATAGTTTGTACATGATGTGCTGTAATCAAAACAAAATTGGTCGTATGACCTAGAACTCAAAAAGATGCTAGGGGGCACCCTAGCCTAGTGGTGCTCATGATAGTACGTCACGGTCTGTGTAATCATGCGCAAGAGACGAGTCCATCGTCTAGGCACGCCAATAGTGTGCCGCTGCAACTGTAAAGGTAACTCGTCAATCTGTACATCCGGAAGACCACGAGTAAGGCTCTCAACCTGCTCCTGCACAGCTGTAAGTGTCTCAGTATCACCAAGGTCGCGAATAACAACTCTCCTAGCAGGCTCTGCTGCTGGGGCAGCAGCTGGCGATCGTGGACGGGCTGCTGGACGAACAGGACCAACATCTGCATGCACCCAAGAGTTTGATTAGTTTTGCACAGTAACATCATGAGTAAAAACAATAAACAGTGATATGGTCAGAGATTTTACCAATAGCGCCCCATTGCTCGCCATCCGGTAGCACCAAGTCCGGATCACCTCGGTAGTCCATACCCACATATGGATACTCAGAAAACACCATCTCCTAACGCTCGAACCACCTAAAGAAGGCCTCAGTAAAAGTAATCTGAGGTTGACCAGCATGTCGGGACATGTGGTCAACCCACCTCTGCATGCGTGGCTCGGTCGGAGAAGGCAAGTCGAGTATGATGTACTGAGGCTGCATCAATGGGATTTTCTCCAAGGCAAAGGCAGTCAGAATAGAACCAAATCCAAAATTCTTCAGCCTCCCGTCCTTTACCTTGGTCAATTGAATTTTCATCTGAACAAGTACTGCATCACACCAGTTAAACACTTTCGGTTGGAGACACTCCAAGGCGTGCTGCATGTAAGATCTGTTGGCAACATGTAAAGCTGCGCTACCGGCCATCCTACCAATGGTAAACAGAATGGACCTAAGAGACCTGTCAGTGATGTCACGGATATTGATCTTGCCGTCTTTGCTCGGCTGTGAACCTTCCCGGCAATACTGACGGATATAGTCTCTGGTGGAATTAGTCCCTCGAGCCGTACCTGACAAAGAAATGGGGGCACCCCGCCTTGACAACCCAGTCAAGAAGTACATGTCCTCTATGGTCAAGGGGATGGTTTTCCCCCTAATCTGGAATACTTGGTTAACAGGATCCCAAGCATCAAGCATATACTGCAGTAAAGAAATCTGTGCTCTCATGCTAGAGATACGGAAGAACTTCAGTAGGCCACAGTTCCGAAGTGCGTTCACCGTGACCGGGTCATGGAGTGCAACCATGTCCTCTGCTTCATGTTCTCGTTCTCGCCATGTAAGGGACATTTTGTTCAAAGTTCCCTGCAAGCAAACAAGAGAAGGAGTAAATTCCTAATTTTGATGAAAAACTGGCGAAAAATCATCAAAAATCACATGCAGGATCAGTTTTTCTAGGCCCAGCGCAGGCAGAGAGTCTCTCCCTTGCGCTGAGGCGCAGTCTGCCTTAAGACAACCTGGCATGCAGTGCAGGTTTCGAAAGGAGAACCTGCGCTGATGCCAGGGCGCCTTGATGAAACCCCTGAGGCTCAGAAACCGTGAAAAATGTGCATGAAACTGAAAAAGGAAACCATGAAAGTGAAGGGCTAAGGTTTAGCTCCTACCTGGTCCAAACGGCGCCAAAAATCGTCCACAGAATCTCCCGGAATCAGCTGGTGAAAATCAAGGAAGAAGAGGCACCTCCAGAGCTCCAACAAGCAAAATGCAAATGAAATGGTAAATGAGAGGTAAAAACACCTTTTTATGACTTTTTACACAGTTTAAAGTTAAATATTAGGGTTATAATCTCATTTTCATGCAAATATTGTCCATTTCTAACAAAGTTTGTTGCAGCAATTGAAGGTGAAGTACTACATTGGAAAAGAGAAAATCTAGTAAAAGTAAAAAATCAAATTTGGCCATGAATCGAGCAGTTTTACCACGGAATTTATGCTCGTTAAAAAATAGAAAAGCGTGAGCAAAAGTTTCCACCAGAGTTCAAGCTCATTAAAAAATGAACCTATCCTGGTAAATAACCATTGCGATCGTAAATTTATCAGCCTTAAAAGCCTTGGTCGTGTTTTCATCCATCACCTCCACCGTCATTTGGCCGGTCGTTCACCCCCATATGATTGTTTACCCATTTTGAGGAACAGCTGCGAAGAGTGATTTCACCTAGCCATCCTTGTGACACTACCGTGATTGGAAAATTCCAATTTGTACCTGGAATCAGTTGCTATCCCTGTTTATCACTCGTTCCTCAAAAGACGAGTCCTCTTTGAGCTCTTTTCAGACTCGTAAAATATGAAAAGTTTGCCGAGTTTTGGCCTTCCAGCTTGTTAAAAGGACCGGAAGAGCTATCCCTCTTTTAGACTTTAATCTTTTTGGACCTGAGGGATTATTACACAAAAAGATCGAGCGCTTGTCTTGTTCGGCTCGTTAAAAGTACCGAACACCCATCCCTTCTGTATTATTTTATACTTTTTCGGACTTAAGGGATTAGATGACGAAAAAGGAATTATGGAGTTAACTTTCTGTACCTTTTCAGACTCTCTAAAAATGAAAAGGACCGAGTTTTCTTTGTCGTTAGACTCGTTAAAATGATTAAATAGCGACAAACTTGTCTTTAGACGAGAACGAGTTTCCCTATCGCTAAGCTCGTTAAATCATAGCGATGGGCTTGCCCGAAGGGCAGGTTATAGAACAAGCATATGTTATCCTCCTCAAGCTTGACAAAAATAAAGAGGTACTGGTCAGAAATGACTGGGGAAAAATTGGGAGAACATCGAAGCTTAATGGTAGCAAGTCGCTCTTGAACATGACACTTTTCTTCCGTACCACATCGGGTTGGGTTGTTTCATTCACCGGTCTCATCACCATGGTCTTCGCCAAACCATCCACATTTTGGGGTAATGCTACCGATCCATCGCATCAGTGTCGTTATATGTTCAAGAGAGGTCATTCTGAAAGTGTCAACCATGTCCCATCCACTGCCATACATTATCCTTCATCCATTCATGATCGTCACCCTGAATCATATATCACAGTTTGTTTTCACCTCCACTAAAATCATTAGCTCCGTTCCGTGTCATTGATGTGGGATTCATTAAGGCCCTCCTTTGACGGATCGCTTCTTGTCGACTTCAGCTCATTATCCAAGAAGTTGATCTAGGAACAACCCCATCAGTACTTTGAAGCTTGCATGCCTCAATGGCAAGTTTCTCACTTCCGGCGACAGGTATACATCAATGACCTTCGACCAGAAGATTTTGCGTGGCGTTCGACGCCAAGTCCTTTATTCACGCCACGTGAATTGTACTGCAGTACCTTGAGGGTCATTATCATTATCGGTGATTCCTCTCGCGCTTGTTAACGGTTTTCATCATTGACCGGTAATCAAGCGATGTCTTTCCATGTTCGACTTCAGCGAAATTCTCACATGGATCGACTTGTACTTAGAGTGAAGATCGAACGAGTTTGAAGACCCCGGATCTAGTTTCATCCATCCGGGCTGCGATACATGTTCAGGAAATATAAAAGCATTTGTCATGTACATCATTGCAGCAGATGATCATCCTACTCAAAGGATGATAATTTCAGCAGAGGATTATCAGTCTACCATCAGACGATCGTCTGTTCTATGTACCAAAATGTATTTATAAAGCTGAGCATGGGAATGCCCGCCTCAGCTAGATCATGAAAACAGAATGAAAAATAATGTATTGTATTGTATTATATTACAGGGCACCTCTCAGCACTTGAATGAACTTCGGACCCTCTAGATAAAGCATTTCACCCGATAAACGACCTCATACTTTAGGGGGCAACTGTTATAGACATTTTTGTGCCTCGCAACATGGAGCATGAAATGTCGATAATTACAGGGATCCTCAGTCCCTAAACATGTTGTTCTTACCCCTAGAGGAACAAGGTCAGCAAACCGCAGCACTTCCTATCAGTTCTCCACCTGAAAACACTCAAAAACAGGCTATTTTTGGATCATGTCAGCTGCTCCACTGAGCATCTGCGCTGAATGTCAACTGCTCCTCCTTGTACCTGCGCTGAAAGTCAAAACCAATGAAGGCTACCTGCGCTGGGCGAGATTGGCCAAGTGGCACAGTCATTCTGCAAGGTGTCAACTGCCCAGGAAGCTTCCAAACTGACACTTGGTTCAAGGAATTCGCCCTATGATGAGTAAGAGGTACTTGATCTCCATGTGGAAGCAAGGATCTCCAAGTGGACTCAAAAACTGAAGTTTAACTGAAGAGGGAAAGGACACAAGGCAGCTTTAGGTCAGTCTCAAGCTGACTCATCCTTTCTCCAAATATCCTATATATAGAGCTCTTCTATGAGGTCTAAGGAGGCTGGAATTTTGTGCAAAGTAAGGAAGTGCTGTTGGTTTACAGTTAGAGTTATTCGGTGATTGCTTTTATAGAGGAGAAGAGGAGATTTCTTGCTGCTGGGGAGGTGCTGCTGGATTGGAGCCATTTATGGTTGTAACCTTCTCAGAACCTTTTTCTTCTATCAATAAAGCTTTTGATGTTCTCCTATATACTTGTCTTGCAATGATGTATTGTTTTCATCTGTATATTTGATTCATCCTAATCCATGCATCAGTTATGAGTACATGTTTCTTGTAGTTTCCTTCTCTCGTTTTTGCAGGATCTGTGTGTAGCTGGGCCGGAAAGAGAGCAAGGAGTTGGGAGCAAGAGGCAAAGGGAGAAGACGGGATCGACAAAAGCGAAAGACATCGGTTGGTCAATCTTTTCTTCCTTCTCTGTATTTTCATAAAGGAAAACTATCAAAGCTTTACTTTCAGTTGTTGCTAAGGAACTATCACCCTTAGAGTAGGGATAGGGTCATTCCGAGTCGGATACTTTTCCCCACAACAATGAGTTACCTTATTCCTTAGGAAGATTTCTTATGAAGGAGTATCTAATTGTTTTTTGAAAGGTTGATCTAGTCTAGTGTAATGTTGAAGCAAGATTCCAGGCATTGTAATTCTTCCAAGTGAATTAATAATGTTCAATAGTTTCCCTCTTATCTACTTAATATGTGTAATTATTATCTTTTCTGCCATGTGCTTGAGGAAAGTTGAAGAATTTTTTTCTGCAAACTATTTGTTAAATGTTATCAAAGAAAAAAATATATATATTGGGCGTTTTTAGCTTTTATACACTACAAATTATTGATGGACCCATTGAATGTATGATCATGATTCTCATAATGATCTTCATCTGATGTTTTTGAATTAGATTTATCTTTGGATGTATTACAACCTTCTTGGTAACCAAGACCTATTTCTATGAGAGGATATATTTGAAATCTAAGAATATGATCCAGAGACTTAGATCCATTGACAATCTTTAAGTTGTGTTTGAGTTGTTCCAATTCTTGTTTTAAAATCACAACTTCTTCTATTTTTTCACAAAGTTCTTTCCTTTTGTTCAATTGTTTTGAAAAAAATTCCTTTACCCTTTTGTATTTTTCTAGCTTGACCATGAGAGCTATAATGGAATCTCCATCTTGATCTATGTGTTAGAGTTGTTTCTCTCGAAGTCTCACCCTCTTTCTAAGGGTTTTTATTTCTTTCAATGCACTTCTGAGTTCTTCTTCATAATCTATTTCTACTTCAATTTTAACTACCTCAACAAAGAACAATATTTCACCTCTTTCATCATTAGTCACACTTTCATTTATCTAGTAATGTATTTCTTGGTTTGAGAATAAATTTTTCGTTTTGGCATTTTATTTCATCTTTTGATCCTTAAATATTACTTCGTCATCACTATCATACACTTTTGCAATAAGGACATTTAGAAGCATAATGTCCTATTCTTCCATATTCAAATCATTTGAAAGGAATATTACCTTGAAATTTCTAGTTCCCTTCTTTATATTTTTGACGAAATTGGAATCTTCTTCATCATATTCATGACTAGATTTTTCTTTATTCTCATGCTTTCTTCCTTATTTGGCTACTCATAATGCTACTTCTTTGATTACTAACTTGTCCTTCTCTTTCCTTAGTTCATATGTTGTGAGTGTTCCCCGAAGCATGTCCATGTTCAACTTATCCATGTTCTATATCACTTCAAGGTATGATACCTTGGGATTGTATATTGGAGGCATCGATCTCAATATATTTCAACAACAACATCATCGTTGTCTTCTTTACTGAGACCTACAATAGATTTGAAAAGTTTGTCTACTTAGAAGAAATATGAAGCAATATCCTCTTCTTATTCCATTTTCAAACTTTGAAAATGAGCCTTGTAAGACTGTAGCTTGGCTTCCTTCCTTTTCTCATCCCCTTCATAACAAATTTTAAGCTTGTCACACAAATCATGAGCTGAATTACGATGCATTACTTTGAAAAAAAATTGAAAAGAAACACAAAATGGCATGATTAGGTATTGCATTAGATGTATATAGGTAATTACCATCTATATTAGTACAAGGAGAATGAGGGACTTGATGTTGAAAATGCAGCAATAAATTCCTAATTTAATTTTGCCCAAAATTAATTAGGGGAAATTTCAATTTCAATAAAATAAAATACTTGGAGGAATTAACTGAAGTGATATGGATCTTATCAATCAGTTAAATTAGTTAATTCGAGTTGGATACACTTGAGTTCAGTTCTACAATATTTATTGCTAATTTGTAACAATCCAGTTTAATTAATTTGAGTTATTTCTAGTGTAACTAGTTCTCACTATTAGTAGAACTAGTGGAGGTTCAGTAGGGTGTATAATTTTTTTCACACTACGTGATCATCTACTTAAAATGATCAATTATCCAAAATTAAATCATGCATGCCAATAATTTGAGTTACCCAATTGATATTGGAGTTCAAGGGTAGTGTACTATCAGTTGTAGATAATTCCAAATTGTACAAGTGGTGCATGCAGTCAAAGAAGGGCCTACCAGAATTGTGCAATTCTAGTTGGGAATTTACCTAATTAAAAGGGGGATAATTAAGTAACAATGCAAGGAAATAGGGACATCGTAAGGTTTGGATTTGGTTAAGTATTGACTAGAGCTTGTCTAAGAAGTAGTAAGATAGAATATACCAGTGCAGAGGTTTCTTGGGCTTGAGCAAGCATTGTATTTCTTCTCTATTTTTTGACTAATGCAATTCATATAGGAAGGGGTTTTTAGTGGTTGCTTTCCCCTTCGATAAATATCTGAGAATATGTGATTGAATCTTGTATCATGTTTACGTTGTGATTACTCGATCGTTTAATTATTTCCGCTGATGAGTAGAGTAGATTCAATTCTTTTGTTTTAGAAAATTACATAAGCAATTTGAATCTACAAGGAATTTCTATACATGATAATTATTCACTACAACTGCCCAAAAATTAGCTCCCAAAGATATAATACAGGTTTTAATTTTTATATTCTCAAAAGCATAGCTGTATCCATCAAACTAAGGAGGCTTTCTAATTGATCTAATAGAAGCCATTTTCCCTTAGATCAATTGTTGACTTGAGGGTACCTGACCCAAGTTTGGAATTAATTAGCCAAACAAATCCCTACACTATCGGCCCTTTCGGAAATAGCCCATGGTGCGCAGATTGAAGTCTCACCCGAAGCAGTATGGGGGGATGCTGGAACCAAGTTTATGCACCCTCGAGATGTCTGAGGGATCGATTTAGTCCAATTGTGAATAACTTCACACAGGTCACTTCGCACACTATCTTGACCTATGATACCTTCACAATCTATTATAACCACCTTCATGTAGCCCTCACCATGGGCTGAGGTGTTTCACACTGCTTATGGCACCTACCTATGCTATTTCCCTAAGTTACATCGTGGATCTTGCTTATCTTCTTGCAATTGTTAGTTATCTTTGTGTAAACAGATACTTATCCCATATTTACTTAATCAAAAAAATCATATAAGTTTGCACACCATATAAACAGTGAAAATGCAATTCATACCCAATATACACAAAGCATAAAACAAGAAATAGATACACAGAATTGATGCAAAACTTCTCTTTATTAATGCTTTAGTGGTTACAGACTCGACTCACCCTGCGCACTTAGTTGCAAGGGTCCGCACACTCAACTATGGACTACTAGGCCTCTGCACACTTAGCTGCAGAGCCTTCTCCTACTCTACGACCCAAAGACTCGATTCTACACTTCAGAAAAGACTCAATTCTTCATCCTTCATTCTCTTCTCTCCTTTTTCTTTTACAACTTAGAGCCTCTCTCTATTTATACAATCCCATGGTCCATGGACCATGGGTAGATCTCCAAAGCCAACATTATATTATAAAATTAAGGGTGGACAACCCTGTGACTCATGTACAAACTTCATGCTCTGCACCCACAAAATGCGAAGTCTTTACATCGGATTTACATCCTTTGACCAAAATTTTGGCTTTAAGCCCCAAACATTCCCTTGGGGGATCCTGTGCCCAACAGGCCCCCAACACAAACATCATGACTCGCCCTTGAGTCACTCTATTGGTGCTGAGATCTTCGCGCGAAGACCAGCCAACTCTACCTGGACCACTACAAGATCGACAACACACTAAGTAGTTGCCTGTGGTACTTCCTGGACCCGCTTTTAAGAGACTACTATAGCTGAACTGCTACCCTGCACATGTTCCTGCGTTCCTTGCATTTTCATGCGCTTGGCTTCAATCGAGGTTGTAATGACAAACACCTCATTACAACCTCGCCCAACGGGCCCCTAACACAAACATCATGACTCGCCCTTGAGTCACTCTGTCGGTGCTGAGGTCTTCGCGCGAAGACCACCTAACTCTACCTGGACCATTGCAAGATCGACAACACACTAAGTAGCTGCCTATTGTACTTCCTGGACTCGCTTTTCAGAGACTACTATAGCTAAACTGCTACCCTGCACATGTTCCTGCGTTCCTTGCATCTACATGAGCTTGGCTTCAATTGAGGTTGTAATGACAAACACCTCATCGATCCATGGTTGTATGCGCACCTTTAGGACAACTTCCTTATGTCACACAATGGCTACCTACTCCTTAAGCGTTTTTGCCTGCTGCATCTGTGTGAGCCTCTATGTAAGGGCCACTATCTACGCGGTCCCTTTTATGTCATCATACTATTACTGCATCTCACGTGCCTCTTTTTCCAGGTGTTGTATGTTCGAGTGCTCCTACAGAGTGGTGAGGACCTTGAACGATTATTCAAAAAGTTTGGTGCAATCCTTCATTGCACTACTGATCTCCGCTATTCCCACTGTAATTGCACTGGCGCACTGCTCTTTCACCTCCAATGGAGTTTAAGGCTACACTTCAATTGCAGCTCAGTGATCTGAAGGTTCAGCTCCAGCTAAGCCTTAGCCATCTCTTCTTTTGCCTCGTGCACCCCTACTGCTAATCTTTGGATGCGCGCCTCTGCTGGTGCCTCTGGTAGGATGTCCAACTTAGGGACCATCTGGCAGGCTTCCTCAACCACCTGCACTAGCTGCCTGTCTATGTGATAACCTCGTCTTGTTATAGATCTAACCCGAAAATACTATAGATCTGATATAAAAATATAAGATAATGCAAATAAACGCAGAAATAATATGAAATGATTCTTTATTGATCAAACCCTTAAGGTAGGGAAACACCATACATTCACTCCTTAAGGAAGGAGAACAATCCACAAGCCATATGTCTGTTCATACAATAATCCTTGACTATATCCCATGTGGAGTCTCTAGGCTTTATATAGGCCTCATACATACAATACCATGGATCATTACCATGGTTCCCTCATACCATCAAACTAATAGCATGGGCCCATTACATTATTATTAACTACTTGTGGTCCCTTACATGACATGGGTTAATCACCTTATTTATTAGTATGGCCCATCCCATTATTACATTATTACCTTGGGTACCTCCCATGGTACCCCATATTATCCCCCCTAGGTATATAACATTCCACCCCCCTTTGCATGTTTTGTCCCTGAAACATTGGAAGAACACAAATAATAAGATCTACTCAAAAGAGTAGTCCACTGGTACCATGCACGTGCATCTAGCCATCCAAGAGAAAGGTGAACCCTTGGTCTCGCTAGTGCCTCACTTGCTTTAGATGGAAGTTGACTGTGGTAGCTCTGCAGTGTTGATGTGTAGTAGGTGGATCTTCGCTCCTCTCTATCTGTCCTGCGGGGGTTGTTGTCCATGTGGCTAATTGGTTGCCATTTTGATGTTTGCCTTGTGGGGTGATTTGGGTGATGATATGTTGAAGTTTTAACCCACGATGGCTTTTTCTTTAATTCACCCTGTTGTGGTGCCTGTTGTGGTGTCTTCTTTTCCAAAATGACTTCAACCACTAAGCTCTCATCTGATGTACCTGTAACCTTTTCTTCTTCAGCCTCTGTTTGTGTTTGATTGTCGATCATCAAAGGCTCATCATCTGATATGTCAGTCCCTGGAACATCTTCTGCTTCCGCCTCCATGTACTCTACTTGTTTATTGATGGAAATATCCTGTAATGTAATTTTCTTCTTTTTATACCAGAGCTTCAGGAATTTCTTCTGCACATTAATATTGATAGTACCTGCAGATTCCATCCAAGGATATCCCAAAACAACATCCATATTATCCATCTCTGAAGTATAAAAATCACCATGCAACACATACTTATCCATAGAAATCTTCAAATCCTTATACACTTGAACATCCTCATCATCCACCTGTGTGTTTTCAATGTGTTTTGCAGGAACTTGCAATGTTTTTGCCAAATTAGCATTGATGAAATTATGCTTGCAACTAGGATTTATAGAAACAATGATCTTCTCTTTCTGAATCAATCCATGAACCTGCAATAAGGAAACATTAGTAGAAAATAACCCTTTAGGTTCCATGGTTTCCTTCTTTTCTGTAAAAATAAAATCTTTGCCAGGAAATGTGTCTGTCTGTGTGAGCTTATCAACAAGATTAGTTTTTCGGCCAAAGTGGTCCATAATAGTTTTTGTGAATATGTCCCAAGTCCAAAACCTTCTATTGGAACATTGATGCTCTTCCCACCATTGTCGTCTTTCATTGTCCAAGTATGTGCTTGCCACCATAAGCTGAGTCTCATTATCTAAGATGTTATTCAGATTGAAATACTGCTCCATTTGTGCTAGCCATCTAGCTGGATGAGAGCCATCAAATTTATACAAGTTCCTCAAATACCGATTTGGGCCCACCATCACAAAAAATTTGGCGAAAATTTGAAATGGTCACAATTCCGTCAATATTGCTCAGAATCCCTATTATAACCTGTTTTTGGAGATGGAACAACCATTCTACATCTGCTTATGTGATAGAAATCCTGATTAAGACGCCAGAATTTGAGATCTGCGCTGCTACTCTCCCGCCGTCACCCAAAATTTCTGAAAAAAGAGCCGATTTTAAATCAGCGATATCTCCCTCATCCGGACTTTGATTCGACTGATTTTTTTTTAAATTGGGTATTTTTTCACAAAGAATCCAGATATGCAATTAGATTTTGCAGATATTATTCTAGGACGTTCAGATCTGCACCGCAAATTCGCTGCCCTGAAAAATTGTCTGCAACCCCACTGATTTTTAAATCAGCGATATCTCCTTCATCTGGACTCCGATTCGACCGATTTTTTTTTTGAAATCGGGTATTTTTTCACATAGAATCTAGATCTACAATTATATTTTTCAGATCTTGCACCAAAACGTATAGATCTGATCTGCAAACTCGCCGCCCAAAAATCCTTGCAAAAAAAAAAAAAAAAAAAAAAAAATTCTCCACTTTTGTGCCCAAGAAAGTGCTCTGATACCACTTGTTATAGATATGATCCAAAAGATATATGAGAATAGAAATAACCCAAGAATAATAAGATCCAAATATAGAAATGATTCACTTTATTAATATCAAAACCCTTAAGGTAGGGCAACACCATATATTCACTCCTTAAGGAAGGAGAACACTCCACAAGCCATATGCCTGTTCATACAATAATCCTTGACTATATCCCATGTGGAGTCTCTAGCCTCTATATAGGCCTCATACATACAATACCATGGATCATTACCATGGTTCCCTCATACCATCAAACTAATACCATGGGCCCATTACATTATTATTAACTACTTGTGGTCCCTTACATGACATGGGTTAACCACCTTATTTATTACTATGGCCCATCCCATCATTACATTATTACCTTGGGTACCTCCCTTGGTACCCCATATTATCCCCCCTAGGTATATAACATCGTCGTGCTACAGGCTTAGTTGTTCCATATTAATCTGTTGTTCGCTCATCACCTGGAGTGCGCGATTCTCCCTCACCCGCAGTTTTGTAGTCACTCCATCCTGCAAAACATAGAGCGTCTCCCATGAGAGCGCAGCCATGTTTATCCCAACTTCCTTCAACGCACTAACCATGGGCATGTCAGCCTCATTTTTTGTAACCAGTTCCCCTTCTGGTAGAACTATAGTGTTGGTTATGCAGGTGTGCAAAATTTCCTCAGCTGCGGCCATGCATACTACAAGGCTGGTCGATAGAGTGACAGCCTGAGGAGTGAACACCTGCAACTCCTGTATCTATGCCTGGGGGGACCCCAACACTATCTGATTTTCCTCCAGGAACTACTAGAGGGCCTCCACAGTGACGTCGCACACTGTCTCCCCTATATCATGTAGATCCCCCTCGGTGAGGGTGATCAGGTTGAAATAAGTCTTGGAGGCTTTCGACTTCTTCCGCAACCCCACCTGGTCTCTCAGGCACTGCCGCTTCAGCTGTGTGGACGCTGTCTATGGATCCGCACCACCTTCCTCTATTTTGGGCTCCTATTCACGCGAGGGTGATTTTTGGTCCTCATGCTCCTTCACTGCTGTCTGTTGCTATTCTGTTGCTACCTTCGGAGCGTCCCGCGCCTCCTGTGCCTTGGCCGCTGCTGCTTCATTCCTTCTTTTCTCTACCAACTGCACCATCTGTAGTTTTGCCTCCTCCTTCTTTCTCTGTGAAATAAACTTGTCTGCTTCCACTGTGGAGCTGGATGGAGCGCGCCACTCTGGTGGCCACAACTCAAGCACGACAAATATGACATCGTCCGTGGCCAGGTAGGGGAGCTCGTTCAGTTTCTTCGCGGGGTCCTTGTGCGCCCGGATATATACGTGATGGAAGTCCGCCTTGAACTCCACAAAGCTCTGCAGACTGTTATAGATAGTGGGTGATAATCGCGACTTGCAGTTAATCCCCATTCTGATGTTCATCTCCATGAACACCCAGAATATTTTGTTGTCTCTGATCCTCTGCACGTCTTTAGTTGCCCACAGTGAAGCGTACTTCGCTACCTCCAGAAGATCCTTCACAATCATGGGGAACTGAATGTCCTCAGGAAATTCCCAAGCCACTAGCACTATGGATAGTAGAAGCCATGCATATTGGAAAGTCTTCCCCTATTCTTGTGCCTTGTGACAATTCTCCAGGAACTCCTTGCACAAGTACTCCAACCAGTTAAACTAGACCCCCTCTGCACACTACACGGCAAGTGCAACCACGCGGGGGCACCTCATCTGCGCAGCACTTCCGCATAACCTTGCTAGCCAGTATCTACATCGTGACTCTGACCGTAATATTGTTGATATTGAATATTGCGTACCCCCTCTTCTTCTTCTCCAATTTGAATTTTTTCTTCATGGCCTCCGCAATGGCCAAATCATTGCTCTTACCATCCAAAATACCCGTTGGGTCCTCCCCTCTCCAAGGGAGTTAGGTAATTCTATGGATTAGTTGGTCAGTGATGGGGATGGGTTCCTCCAACAACAAACACCCATCATGCACCAGGCAGAGTAGCTGCCTAATGACAAAAATAGTTATTGGGGCACGATGGTAATGCGGCACCTAGAGCAGGTTTAACAACCCTGCTTTCTCTACTTCGTGCAACCACTTGTGTGGCTCCAAATCTATGACTCCCACCATTGTGTTTTTCTTCAGCCACATTAGCTGTGCAGTTTCCAAGTGTGGGAATTTCTCATGATTTGCGAGATCCCAGTCTTCAAATTTTAGAACTGGCACCCGTCCTAAGTGCCATCCTTCAAAAATGATATCATTGGGGAACAGAGGAGTCTGCAGAGAGCTCCATCTAGGTCCTTGGGCACCATTGCTTTCCCCTTTCACGGAGGAACATACAAAGGCAACCTAATCAGAGGGTCCACACCTTGGGTTTATTCCTCCATTTCTTCATCCTCCTCCTCTTCCACTAGGATTTTCTCAAGGTCTTCCTCCTCCTCATCAGCTTCCAATTTAATCACCTTCCCCTTTTCTTCCATGGTCAATTTAGTTCTCAGTGGGTTTTTAGGTGACATGCACACCGGTACCATAGGCTTGCCTTTCTTGAGCCTCGGTGTGCGTGGCGATTTAGGGATTTCTGCAACTATCCCGAAACTTTTTGGGGCATCTCCTATCATCATGGCATGCATGACCTCTTCAACGGTCATCTCTCTGACATCCATGGCTTCCTCTAGTGTGGTCATACTGTTGTTCCACAAATCTCTCAATGGTCCAGGTAGGTGCTCAAATAATGCCTTCGACTTCAAAAGATCAAACAGATCAGAGTTCTTGAATCTCAAGGTGCGTAAAAATTCAATTCTCAAATGACCAAGTGTTGTTTTTTGGGTTGCCAGAGTATTTTACCAAATCTATCCCATAAATTTTTCCTTAAATGCCTGTCACCCACTCCATTTGGTCTCAAACCAAGCATCACATCATGAATAGTGACTGCAGCGATCACTTTCCAGCCAACTTGCATGGTGGCGCAACTACCCTGGCGCTATCGCGGACCCTATGACACCAAGCTACTATGCGGAGTCCTGACATCGCGCAACTTTCGGGCATATTAGTTTAGAGTCGCGCTCCTCCTTTGAGCTGCCTGGAGCGCTAAAACTGTGCTACCCATGAATAGTCAGGTGGTCGAACAACCTGTATTCGGCTTCAACTTACTACCGTTTACTTTTCCTGGAAGGAGTTCACCATTTAGCCTCACCAACTACACCACGCCACCATCTGTGATTTCCTTAATAACATATGGTCCCAGCTCATGTAGCAAACTAAGAAACTCTCGATGGTGGTCCCCAAGTTTGTTAATGTAATCGAGCTCATCCTACTCTATTACTTTAGTCTTTTTATCAAGAAAGTTCTTCTTTGTTTCTTCCTAAAACTTCTTGACTTCCGCTTCCTCCATGGCACTTTTCTCCCTTAACCGAACTCTTTCATTCATGACTTCTTGGAGCCTAAGATCACCCTGTTGGATCTCTTCATCGAGTCTCAACTGTTCTTCTTTAAGCTCTTTGATCTACACAAGCCTTTCTTCTAGGGCTCCGTGGTCTGTTACCCCTGTGAGCACCACTATGCGTGGACTAGACATGATGGACTCCATAGGAATTATGACTTCTACTCCATCGATCAGTTGCCGAAAGGTGTCTGTCCAGGTACACATAGGTCCCAATCACTTCGTTGTGTGTTGCATACCATGTTCAGTGTGTTGCACCCCTTGTCAATTGCTTTTGTGTTCCACCTACCATCTGTCCAACCTTAAGAGCCCAATGCACCTTCCCCCCCCCCCCCCCCACCCCCCCAACACATGCTTATTGACCATACCTATCAGTGTGGAGTTCATGCGTATTTGCGTAGGTTGTTTTCCATATGCCTGCATCCACCTGGCAAGATGCATGAGTGGATCATCTTGCCCATTATATTTTTCTGTCAATCACACCCTACGCTTCCCAGAATGCGTGTGCATCATCCTTCTACATTCGTGTCAGTCATAAAAGCTCCCTTTGTGCGTACCCCACCACCTCATGGGCATAGTGCGCAGTACCTAATTCAAGGCCTGGAAATGTTTTTTTTCTGACACCTCCCTTTCAAACGTATCTAGGAAAGTATCTACCTCACTTAACCCTTCATAAGTAGGTAGGTCTCTCACTTCTGTTGATACAAAGCGCAACAACCTTGTCATCATATTACAGTTTAGCATGGTTACCTTGTGTGACCAGTTTTGTCATTCCTTTATCTCCTCATCAGGATCCGACGTATAGGAGATTTCGCGCTCCCATGAGATCCGTCCATTTGCGATGGGATTTACCCAATCTTTCTCTCCCGTGGTTATTTTGTAGATGCAGTCCAAATGATCGTCACTTTCATAGTAACGCATTGGCTCGGTATAGCACGATCCCTCAGCGGGGTCCAAGGGTATAACTACGTGCAGAGACTTCTTCTCAAAAATCATCTTGCGCTTCTTTATATTAATCACCCCATTCATGTCAGTGGCCCAATCAATTCCTAAGAGCGCGGGTAGGGATTGCTGTCATCAAAAATCTCTATCACTTCAAAGTCGGTGAGCGCGCTCACTCCCTTAATATACACAGTGAGTCCCTATAATCACCCCATGGGTATTATCTTCTGCTGGTTCACCATTTGCAGCTAAATAGGAGACCATTATAGCATAGGTCTCCCCATGCGCTCCCATGTCTACTTCGGTAGAACGTTCACATTCGATCCTAAATCTAGAATTGCTTGTTCCATCTCATATTCTCTAATTTGCATGGTTAACCTCATTTCTCTCCCCATCCTCGTCTTATGCTTTCCAATCTTCCAGACTACGCGCGGTTCTCCTAGCGTGGTCGGAGCACATCTGTTAATGAGTTCCTGCAATCCCTTTATAGCTTTAATGTCATGAAATAACTTCATGCATGTTTCCACGAAGCATGATCATAGATGGGTCCATCTCTAGCTCCGGTTTATACTTGCTTCCTGAAATGGAGGCATCAATGAAGCTCTTCGTAACTTCCATGAAGGTTCCTTGAGTGCGCTCCAAATCAAACTCCGCTTATTTCACCGGAGCTTTGCGAACCCAAGCACTATCTTCGGGTTGTTTACCTTTGTCATCTCCCGTCGCGATTCCACTTCGGAGCACAATGTTCACATTTGGTCTTCTTCATGTAGCTCAAACCTCATCATATGTAGGTTCCGAGTCGGGGGAGGTGGTAGCACTCCCTTGTCGCGTATCCTAGCTATCAAAGTAGGACAATCTTCCATCTCATGATCAAACAAGGTACAGTATAGACATGATGGGCATGTTGGGTTTATAAAATCATGGGCATAATCTCCCGACCCACCGCAATTGTAGCATATCAATTATCTGTGACCTCTTCTAGGTCCTCCTCCACCTTGACCTCGTCCGCGCCCCTAAAATCTAGTTTGCACCACTCCTACATTCTGGTTTAGGGGTTGCGATTTGACCTGAACTCTGTAGGTGGGAGTTCTATCCATCATCAACTCATAACTACTACAAGTGCACTCATCGTTGTTATAGACATTTTTGTGCCTTACAGCATAGAGCATGAAATGTCAATAATCTGAGGGATCCAGAGTCCCTAAACATGTTGTTCCTACCCCTAGAGGAACAAGGTCAGCAAACCACAACACTTCAGATCAGTTCTCCACTGAAAAACACTCAAAAACAGGTCAATTTTGGATCAAAGCAACTGCTCCACTGAGCATCTGCGCTGAATGTCAACTGCTCCATGGTGTACCTGCGCTGAATGTCAACTTCATCAAAGGCTACCTGCGCTGAGCGAGTTTGGACATGTGGAGGAATCTTTCCTCAATGTGTCAGTGCCCAGGAAGCTTCCAAAATGACACTTGGATCAAAAGATTCGCCTAAGTGAAGAGTAAGAGGTTCTAAAACTCCGAGTGGAAGGTAGAATCTCCAAGTGGACTCAAGGAATGAAGAACAACTATGGTTGAAGAGGACAACAGTCACACATCAAGCTGACTTATCTTCACTCCAAAACTCTATATAAGGATCTCATCCCATGGGATCTGGAGGCCGGAATTTTGTGCAAAGAATTGTTGTTGGTTTACAGTTGAGAGTATTGGGTGATTGCTTGAGGGAGGTGAAGAGGAGATTTCTTTCCGTCGGAAAGGTGATGCTGGATTGGGCCTCTTATGGTTGTATCACCGCCTGAACCTTATTTTCTTCCATTAATAAAGCATTTGAGGTTCTTCTATTCGCACGTGTTTCAATGATGTATTGTCTTACTTGCGTATTTGATTTATGCTAATCCTTGAATCAATTATGAATGCATGCTTCTTGTAGTTTCCCTTTCTCGTCTTGCTTGCAGGATCTTGTGTAGCTGGGCCCGTGAGAAGACAAGGAGCTAGGAGCAAGCAGCAAAGAGAGAAGATTGGATCGACCATTTGCGCAAGACATCGGTAAGTGGATCTCTTCCTTTCCTCTTTCGCATGTCATAAAGAAGTAATCTTAGATAGCTTTGCTTTGACTGTTGCTAAGGAACTATCACCCTTAGAGTGGGATAGGGTCATTCCGTGTTGGATACTTTTCCCCACAACAATCGTGTCCTACCGACCTACAGAAATTACAGAACAGTTGTTGTGAGTTCTACGTGTACTTCTGTAACAAATGGTAGTTGTCCATAGCATGCTTTCCGCCAATTTGACAAATCGCACACCACAAAGCAGGTGTCGCACTAGGTCCTGCTTGTTCTTCTGGCCTTAACAGCATCGGTCCTCCTCCTACGAGGTAATTCGCAAACACTGGGCAGTGGTCCTTATCATGACCTTGACCCTTTCATTTTACGCACCACACCTCTTCGCGTACCTCTGGTCGAGTTATCCTGTCCTGTTTCAGACTCTGCATCTCAAGGCATAAGTTTTTCAACTGTGTGTGGATCTGCTAAACTCCCAAGTTAGGATCCTGCATCGAGGTCTCATGCAGCCTCATTGCGATCTGTAAGGCCTCTACCTGAGTCATTAACTCCTGCTGCAATAGCATGCTCCTTAAATGTGGCATTAGCGATGCTACAAACCATTCATGGTGTTGTCCATCTGTTAGATTCATATTAGCTTTGTGAATTGTGTGCTTCAACCTCTGATCCAGCTCCCAAGGAGTCTCGCCTGGTAGCATTGTGATCTCTTTGAATCCAATGATCGATTGTGCCTCTGACTTCGGTCTACTAAACTCCTTATTTAGTGCAATTTGGATATCCACAATTCTTGCATTTGGATTGTCATTAGAATGTTTAATATACCAGGTCAGTGCATGATCCTGCAGAGTGCTAACCAGCATTGCTTTCTTTATATTATCATTTGTAACTCCCTGAGCTTCCCATATAGATCTTATGATGAACCAAAATTGGTCTGGATCCCCATTTCCCACTCCCTTGAACATAGGCAACTTTATCGTGCTTTCCATATTGACTCGTGGTGGTGGAGGTGGTACGGGTGAAGATGGAGGTGATGGTGGTGAAGCTAGTGGCAGTGTGGGTGGGGGTGGTATGCGCGGAATCCTCTGCTTTATCAGATGGATCACACTTCATGGAGAGACATTTATGAGCTCTTCCTCTTCCCCTCATGGAGGTGGAGTCAAAGGGCTATTCTCTGGTCCCTTACTTCCTTCGTTTCTGTAGGTTTTTCCACTTCGTGTAGCTCCGAACATCAAGGTAATTGCATAACCCTCTTTTTGCACAATAGCATTTTAATCCAAGTATTCAGATACTTTACGTACTTACCTCGCACTCCTTTGAGGAAGCGTTTCTCTGCCTTGCTATAGCTAACTGAAGTGTCTACCATGAACTCAGTAATGAATCCTCCTATAATCTAATCGATCTAGTGATAAAAAATGTGCGTGATCTTATCCTTCGATGCTTCCAATTTGTGCACCAACTCTAGGGTCCACACAATAGGACCGTCGAGTTTCCACCTTCCTTGGTTATCTGCTGGTTTGCGATCCACTCGTACAACTCAGTAGGAAAAGACACGAAGAATATTTTGTGGATCTCTGTGTATAGGTAGCATTCTAACCACTCTTCTTTTGTCAGTTGCGGATTCCTATTCTCCTGCACCGTGAACTCATGAATTCTCCTGTCCAACCAACCTTCAATTTCCTTCTTAGCTGGATTCCAATGATACGACATCGGACATCTCTATGTAGATTCCGGTCCCAGCAACATAACTAATTGTTGGCTTGAGGGGGCCTGACCCAGGTTCGGAATTAATTAGCCAAAAAAATCCCTACACTACTATCCCTTTCAGCAACAGCCCACGGTTCGCAGACTGAAGTCTCACCTGAAGCAGTATGGGGGGGGTGCTGGAACCAAGTTTCTGCATCCTTGAGATATTTGAGGAGTCGATCAAGGAAAATTTTAAGGATGGAAAATTTTCTTGAAGTTTAAAACATTGGCGAATCTCACTAATCCCTAATATGCAAATTATAAATGTTTATTGATATATTTGTAAAATTATTCAAATTTATAATTATTTTATATATAGTCTCTATATAATGTTGGCGATTTTTAAGGTAAAATAATTTTATGTTCTAAAATTTGGGCGAATCGTCTTTTATAAAATTGAAAATTGGCGAATCTTTTTTGTGGAAAAATCATGGAAAATTAGCCCACTGGGCGAACATTAGCCCCTAAAATTTTCCATGGAGTCGATTTAGTCCAACTATGAATACCTTCGCACAGGTCACTTCGTGCACTATCCTGACCTACGATACCTTCGCGATCTATTATAACTTCCTTCGCTCAGCCCTCACCAAGGGCTGAGGTTCTTTCATGTACTTATGGCAGCTACCTAAGCTATTTCCCTAAGTTACACCATGGATCTTGCTTATCTTCTTACAATTGCTAGTTATCTTTGTGTAAACAGATACTTATCTCATATTTACTTAATCAACACAATCATATAAGTTCACGCACCATATAAACAGTGAAAATTCAATTCATACCCAATATAATCAAAGCACAAAACAAGAAATAGATACACAGAATTGATGCAGAACTTCTATTTATTAATGCTTAAGTGGTTACAGACTCGACTCACCCTGCGCACTCAGTTTCAGGGGTCCGCGCACTTAGCTGTAGACTACTAAGCCTCTGCACAGTCAACGGTAGAGCCTTTGCCTACTCTACAACCCAAAGACTCGACTCTACACTTCAGACAAGACTCAACTCTTCATCCTTCATTCTCTTCTCTCCTTTTTCTTTTACAACTTAGGGCCTCGCTCTATTTATACAATCCCATGGTCCACAGACCATGGGTAGATCTCTAAAGCCGACATTATATTACAAAATTAAGGATGAACAACCCTATGACTCATGTACAAACTTCACGCTCTGCACCCACAAAATGTGGAGTCTTTACATCAGATTTACATCCTTTGACCAAAATCTGGGCTTTAAGCCCCAAAACTTCCCTTGGGGGATCTCGTGCCCAACATCAACCTTCTAGTATGTTGACATTGTTGTAAATACATCAAGGAAGGGGATATCCCTAATGTGAAGTCCCAATTATACCTCACAATATTTGGAATAGGAGCCCCATCTAGGATATCGACCTGGTTTCCATGTATTCTTGTAGGTTTTCCTTGGCTATAAAACTCAACACATGAGAGTTATGCACAGGTAATCTCATATAAGAAAGTGAGTATGCCTGCTGAGTGTTTCATTGTATGTGTGTCAAGATTCTTCTATTGTGGAGGGAGAGGAAAGTGAGCCTCTAGGAGAGAGGTAATAGTACCACCCTGGTATAGGCAGAGACACACAGAAAATATTCGTTTAACATCCAGTGGAATAGTAAAAAATTATATGATGGTCATTGCAACCATTATAAGAAATAAATATCTGTCTAACATCCAGCGTAATAATCCACAAGGATGTGACAATTATAACAACCATTACATCACAATCTCAATATGATAAGTACTAAAATAATCAAAATAGTTCAACTACGTTAGCACATATGAAAGAAAACATGAATTATAAACATCCATCGAATAGTCGTACAAATATTCATAATTCATGCAATAAGAACATGTTGGCCATGAGGGTTTTGATATTAAGTAAAGGTACCAAGACTCATGTATACAACGAACACCACTAGCTCCAATATTGGAGTGTTGGATCCATGCCTTGCTCCCCAAAAGAACTAGCTTGTCTCTCTAATGCCTTGTGAGAGGAGCCAAGGTGAAAAAGTCCATTCCTCATACAATGAGGTTGTATATATAACCAATGAGGTGATGCTTCAGCTCATTTGTGACTCTTTGACTACCCTCATGATTGTTTGACTTCCTATGACTTTTCGACTTTACAGGACTCTTCATCTTTTGTAGTCCTTTGGAATTCCACTTTACAATACATTTCAAATAACAAATTACATGACCCAAAAAAATGATATGGCATAGGACAACTCATGACATGACATGACACTGCTAAGATAGACTACTTGATGACATGCCAAATGTCAATCCACTTCTGTTATTGCTTGCTACATGTCTTCTTGAGGATTCTCTTCTATCCACCTCCTTATGGATTAGAGTTAAGGAGTCTTCAATGATATCATGTCTTGAGTTGTGGTCGCAAATTGGTGTCCCTTTCTCTTCTCTTGATTGATCAACTTGCATAATCAGCTACAAATATGTATTTCATAATGTTTACCTTTCCCATATACTTCCTCATCACCCTGTCATGATGTGAGAGAGTACCTTCATCTGCAATTCACTCATGACAAGAGGACAAGAGTCTGATAAAACCATAGTCTAAGATGGTGCATATTGATCCACTGTCTGGGTTGGAACCAGGTGGTAGGATGAGAGAGAGGCTCAATGACTACACAATTGAGCAACCCAGGCAATCAAGGGTGAAAATTGAGCCTTGAGACTATGTAATGCATAGTTTAGGCTAGGCTGAGGAAGGAAACGACATATTCTGGGAGGTCAATGTGACAAGATGATGGGATGGGCATTGCTTCAACCTATTGTGCAGTTCCAAAAGGCATAAGATGGTGGGTAACTGTGAAATTATGTAGATCAGGAGATCAAGGGCTAAGCTTGAGCTCAAAGACTACACAATGCACAGTTGAGGCTAGGATGGAGGGTTGGATTATGCAATTCTGGGGACTAAGGTTTGGGATTGAGCACTCGAACCATGTTGTGCATGGTCTTAAGAGGTAGGAACTGTGCATTGAGTAGTGTCATGGGGGAAGGATGTAGCATGAGGGTTGGAACTATGTAATATGTAGTTGGGTAAGGCTGGATGAGGCAAAGTTGCTGGGAAATTTCTGAACTTTGGCTAAGTGTGGGATCAGCGAAGAGATGTGATCAGTGAAATGACTTGACTATGACCACACACTTAGAAAAATTGATGACACAACAACATATATAATTCGTGACACATGAACAATACTTTTCCCTTAGTGTGAAAACTTTGCGATGACATATGACAAGTGTGACACCGAAGATACACTTTGTGACGACTGTGATGAGACTTGTGCAATATTGCTTAAAACTTTTGGAATGAGTGCGACATATGTTTACATGGTTATATCAACTCATTTTCACAAAGATAACCCCTTTAAATCACCAAAACAAGCTTATACACATTATGCAATAGCTAACATGTGAAAAGATGACAATTTTCCTTTCTTGCAAAAGGGACCAAAACACTTAAAGAAAACACATGGAATGGATTTCAATGTTTGTGATGACAATACAGAAGACCAAGGTAGGCTCTGAAATTTGGTGCAGGCCAAATTTTTTGAGCGTGTTGTAGCGGTGACAACACTTGGTGACACACTAGTAGAATTCCATCTTCTCTGTCTCAGTTAACTCTTTTTTGCAGGGTCTCATTTATTTGGGGTGTGTTGATTCATCATGAATATCAATTTAGCTTCCCCACTTACCCTATCAATAAAAATGGTCCCCTTTGTGCCTTCGCAGTTGAACACAAGCATAAGATTCAACAATATCACAATGTTTTGAATCGAAAAGGGTAGTAAAGTTTGAAAGAATTAGATTTTCAAAGTATAGTTTTTCATCTCTGATGTTGCAGAGTCACTATAAGAACAAAAACATTGCTCTACTACCAGCGAGCCTAGACAGTACCCCAACAAAGTTTATTTTTTCACTTCCCTATGCAGGAACCTTTCTCTTATTTTCCCATCCAAGGGTGTTAAATAACTATCATTGGATGTGTGGGAAAATAGTAAATTGAACGATAATCATCAAAGACAAAATCATGATCAAATAGGCTAATTAAAGCATCAGATTCCCAATTTGTAATTAGAAAATATAAATCAAATTGAATAGTTTCACAAATGCTCTGCATAATAGAATCATATTCCTCGCATGATGAGTGTACAAACCATTTTCTTGTAACGGGTTACACACTACACTAACATCATAATGGTCAAATGAAGTAAAAGGGAATGTTAGTATAGAAAACACATGAAACTAGTCACGGTAAAATGAGTGAATAAGAATTTAATTTGTTAAATAATCCATGCATTCACAAGAGCTCAAGAGGATTTTAGGTACGATGAAGAAAAATATTAGCATCAAAATAATATTCACAAGAAGGATCAGGAGATGACTGTTTTCAAAAGGATGTGATAGGCATGATTTCCTTGGAAAAAGATAAGATTTAGAATATTAAACTTCACAATTCCATGCCTTTGTGAGAGACACACTCTCCAAACCTGAGTTAAGGGCAATATTTTTTCCTAGAGATGAATCAACTGAAATAGGAACTTGAATCCAATCAGAAACCGAATCTTGAAAGTTTGAAATATTATATCTGCACTACTAAACATATTTCAAGAAGGAATTTACATGGAGTGAAACTACGCATAAAGAAGAATTTTTCTAGGAAAACTAGACCTGACTCAGTTCAGGGATGTTTCTAGAGTTGTGAGGTCCTAACATAACCATGAATGGAAGGTGAAGTGCTTCGACTCCTTGACAAGTCCTGTAACTTTCAAGGATTGTAAAATCACAATTTGAATATTGAACCAGATCATGCATGGTGTGAGGACAACTGATTTCACTAATTTGAATAAAATCACTATCAATCAAATGGAAACCATCTTTTTCACTAATTTGATCAGATTTTACAAATTTGACAACCATATTACTTAAGTCGAAAGATTATTTTGATTGTAGGTCTAGAGATGTATGAATAAGAGAAATTTCATGAGAAAGATTATTTGAAGATTTGTCTTCATGAAAAACACGAGTTGATATGGGATGGAAAGGATACTCAGTGATGTGATTATTTTCTCTTTCATCATATAAAACCTCACTACCTTATGTCAGTTGAAAAGTGACCTCATTCGATGAAGGATTTGAAGAACATGGAGTATCTTCATCGCATGTAAATGCATCACAAATAGGTCAGAAAAAGGGATAGTGGGATGAAGGGAATTTTTTTATAAAATCATTTTCATTGGTTGTATAAAATCCCAGATCTAATTCTTCCATGTCAACATTTTCTAGAGGAACCAAAAAATTGGTAGGTGCACTTAGGAAATTTTTATGCCGTATTTTATAGTCCATTTTGTCACATCTGGTCAATAGGCATTCAACTAGATCAATCAAAATCCTTTGACCTCATTTTCATCATCCTTGTGTAAATCCCTAAGCATGACTCATTCTAATCCCTAAGTTTCTAACTGAAAGCACCTTGTTTCAGTCATTTTGAGGACTACGATACCCTAGTCTCTTATTGGCCAACGTTGAATACTAAGTTTCCCTACTATTTACCTATGCTAATCACCAATAGGTTGCTCAGTGTTGGGGTGAACTGATTTTAGAAATTCGAGAAAAGAGAAAGAATCTTGAAGCTTCCTCTTCCATAAGCTTACAGGATCTATTGTAAACATTTACCTAAGATAAAAGTCTTGAATCCTATCCTATCATACCTTGGATTTTTCATCCCTTATCCCTTGAGCTCATCCTCCCATCAAGAGTGGATCTCAAGCCCAAATTGGTAAAAGGATAAGAATTCATGAACTACCTCCTTCAGCTATATATTGATTGTCATCCATAGGCAAGGGGTTGGATTTTGGAGTGTTATTCTACCCTTATGCCATTGATGTGAGAGATATAGTTCCATTCATCAGAGTGATTAGAGGTGCACTTTGTGACAAGGAAAGGACAAGTCAACTTGGAGGAGCGCTTCTACAAGATAAACACCTATTTTTGGTTGTAACTCACTCCATTTATATTAATGCAAAGAGTTATTTTTTGTCCTACGTGTGATGTTATGGTTTCATATATTTCAATACCATGTTGATATATTGAATAAAGTTATTATATTATGTTGCATATATTTTGTTGATCATTGGCTTGTGTTATCTGACTATGCAGGTTCTAATTATAGCGATCAGAGCTAGGATTGGAGCATTCAAGCCAAGGAATGAGAAAAGAATATGATAGATTCCAGGTAGGGTTCATCCCATTATCTATTTAATTTATTTAAAACATTAGTCCCTTTATATGTATGTTGTTCTAGGTCAGTCCGCTAGGCCTAGGGAAGATACTTATGTCCGTAGTCATAGATTATGCATAACAAATTGGCGACCATACTCGGGAGCGGCGTATTCCATTGGTGGTTTCTTTATCTATCGTGCTTTTATTACATATTCTTTGGACCTTTACTGTCTTATTAAGTCAAGGAAGTACCTAGGAAGACATTTCATTGGGTCTCAATTGCAATCTTTGTGTCAAAACTTTGCATCTCTATACCAATACACCCTCTAGTCTTATGAAAAAGTGTTGAACCCCAGTTGAGACTTCTTTGTGCTTGCATTGCATAGCATTGGTGCCTCCTTTGCACCTACGTTGGCCTTTGTTCATGTACAATTTTTATTTTTCCTTGATTTTCTCTTTAATCAACCTTCTTCTAGCTACTCTTCCCTGAGTCTTTGAATGTGTTGTGGTGCCTCTAAAGCCTCCATTTTTATTTCTTCTATTTTAGTACCTTTAGTAAGGATTTGTTTAAAGAATTTCTTTTTTTCTTATCATTAGATCATTTTCAAACTAATTTTATTTGATAATTGAGTGCTTAGATGAATTGGTGGTCTAGTCTCTATTCTAAAAAGCTTATTTGAAACAATGATTAGACTTTGCATCTTAGTTTTCTTCATTTTCGAAAACTGAGTGAATTGAAAAGAAAAATGTTTGCATTGCCATGTGTGCATCGAAATTGGAACATTTGTGTTGGCTTGAGGGGGCTTGGACCCAGGTTTAGAATTAGCTGCGCTAACCAACAAAACCCTACACTACCATCCCTTTCAGCAACAACCCGCATAGCGTAAGATGCAGTCTCACCCGAGGAAGTATTGGGGGATGTTAGAACCAGGATTTCACATCCAGAAGGCTATGTGATGTGGTTTTCTACAGTTTTAGTTCTGATTTGGCCTTCGCGAACCCTTATTCATGAAACTCAATTGATTTTCTGTTAAAGAGAGTTATAAGGTTCGTGTAACCATCTAGTTATGCATAAAATAACATCCAACAATTGATCTAGATCTTCGTGAAGTAATTAAGATAAAATATATATAAATATAATTCATTTGCGTGTAAGTACAGAAAATACACAAGTGCATAAAATTAGTCACATATTTGCTTCAAATATATTTTATTACTTCAGATCTTCCTTATACAACTTTCTAGACCCTATGAACACAACTGCAAGGGCCCACACACTTAGTTGCAGACTAACCAATGTGTCCGCGCACTCAGCTGTAGGAGCCTTCCCCTTCACCCAAAACATAGAAAGATCTACAATTACAGACCCACAATCATATCATAATGGATTCTTCCCTTTGACTCACTAGGACAACCCTTTATAGACTCTTTTCTATTACAATACCATGGTCTGCGAACCATGGGCAAATCTCAAAACAATACCAAAATATAAGGGGTTTTGACGTTGCTAAAACCCCTTGACTCCTATTTGACCTACGCTACTCGTTCTCTGCTCCTCAAAATGTGGAGAATTATAATACTTTAACAAAATTTACCCACGGTACCCCATCCCAATAGGCCCCCAACATAATTATGTGACTCATCCTCGAGTCACTCCACTAGTATGCTCTGGATCTTTGCTTTCAAGCCGGTGAATCAAAAATTCACTAAGTGAAGTGCCTCCATGCATTGAATAGCTGCATGTCGAACTTATTCGACCAACTTTTCCATAGTTGGCCCATCTTCTACTAAGCTGATGGTTCATTGCATCTATTGCATACTCTTAAGCTTGCCTTTCACGGTCTATGAGAGCTTCCCCACTTCTTCTTCCCATGGCTACATTTGTGTAGTGATTATCTACATCTTCTTCCACAACTCCTCGTTCTATCCTTGTATGGATGTCCCCTCTTTCAACTGGGTGAACTGTTTCATAGGGGCTAAGGTGCACTTCATTGCCTTTATCTCATCATACTACAACTTCTTATCCCAAATGGAAACTTTGATCCTCTTCACCTATGGATCCTCCTCTAGTGAGGACCACAGTTCTAGAGTCTCTTCAAAAAACTGGATACACTAATTGACTACATCATCGAGCTTCACCTAATATGTTCTAATGGTAGCCTTTCGCTACTCTTTGATCTCTGGTGATGTAGGGTCGTAGCTTCAATTGAAGCTCAGTAATTTGGAGTTGGACATCGAAGTAAACTTTATTGACCTGTGCCTTTGACTCTCTAAACACATATGCTAGCTGCTGCACTTTTTCTTCAGAAGCGACCTCTGATTGAATATGGAGCTCGGGGAGCTCACTGCATACTCTTGAAATGGCATGCTCCAGCTGTGCCCTTCTCGTAGCTGCCTCATCATAGTCTTGGAGACCTTTGTGTTTTTCATTGTACATTTTTTTACTAGTGATATGCACATCCTTGATCACCATGACAGCCCGTTACTCTCGCACCTTAAGCTCATCTGCTACACCTTAGTGTAGCTCATGTAATGTGTATAGGGGGAGAAACATGTGGTTAATACCTATGTCTTTGGGAAGCTTGGCACTCTCCCATTCGGCATCATTGTTATGAACCAGCTAACAAAAAGATAGAAAAGATAGATCAATGACTTCAAAATCATCCTCTTCGAGGGGGAAACCTCCTTTAAATTACACAAATGAACAATTCTTGGATGATACAAATGACAAGACCTCCTTTTTATATATAGGAGTCTAAGGGGTCATAGTATAATCAGAGCCGACATAACAATAATAATGTAAGGTCATAACAATAACAATAGTGGGCTTATATGGGGCACAATAATAACAATATGGGAACTATATGGGCACAACAATATAATAAGGGGGTTTCACTAATAACAATAAGGGGTTACGCTAGTAGTATAGGGACCTAACATTCCCCTCTCCTTCAAAATGTGTTGTCATCAATGCTTGAGTAGTTCTGGATGCTTCTGTATAAAATTCTCGTCCTCCCAGTGGAATCTTCAGTGGGTAAGTTCTTACACTTGATGATATACTCTGAATTTGATCAATTTCGTAGCCGTAGGGTTCTTGTTTCCATGACTTCTTCAGGTTCCAATATAATTTTTCCTTCCTCATCAAGTTCCGACAATATTGTTTGAACTGGGAGCTTATCATTTTTATCCTTCTTTAAGCATGGAACATGGAAAACTGGGTGCACTCAGGAAGATGCAGGAAGCTCCAACTTGTATGCCATAGTACTAATCTTTTGTAACACCTTGTATGGACCATAATACTTTGGCGATAATTTATTATCCATCTTAGCTTGCTTGAGGGACATTTCTTTGTATGGTTGTAGTCGTAGAAATATCCAATCAGCTACATCAAAATTTCTTTCGTTGCGATGTTGCTTTTCATGTTGTTTCATTCTATTCTGCACCAAAGTGAGGTTATCCTTTAAGAGTTTGAGAACTTGTTGTTGATGCTTGATGTGATCCTCCACTACTTGAACCTTAGAATTTTCTTTTAAAGATGATGTGATGGACAGTGGATGATATCCATAAAGTGCCATAAATGGGGTCATTTTTGCTACAGTATGGAAGGGAGTGTTATACCACCATTTAGCCAGAGGAAACCACTTGACCCATTGTGTATGTTTATTAGATACAAAGAAACGAAGATATCCTTCCAAACATTTGTTCACTATCATAGTTTTCCCATCAGACTCAGGATGATAAGATGAGCTATGAGCTGAGTACCCAAATATTCCACCTCTTGTACTCCAAAGAAATAATTGGATCTTTTTGCATATAATTGTTTCTCCTCCAATAGTTTGAGCACAATGTCAACCTCTTGAACATGATCCTTCCAAGACTTGATGTAGATTAGTATATTATCAAAAAATACTAACACAAAGTTTCTAAGTAAGGGTTAGAAAATGGAATTCATCAAACCTTGAAATGTAGAAGGTGCATTGGTAAGGCCAAAAGGCATGACCAAAAATTCATAATGACCCTCATGAGTTCTAAATGTTGTTTTTGGAATTTATTCAATCTTCATTTTGATTTGATGATATCCTGAACGAAGATCCAACTTGGTGAAGTAAATTTCTCCATGTAATTCATCCAATAATTCATCAATGACGGGAATGGTAAATTTATCTTTAATAGTAAGCTTTTTGAGCTCCCTATAATCTGGAAACATGCACCATGATCCATCCTTCTTGTGTACCAATACCACCAGAGTAGAGAAAGAACTTTGACTAGGTTGAATTATACCAACCTCTAGCATTTCCGCAACCATATGTTCAATTTCACTCTTTTGGGCATATGGATATCTTTAAGGCCTGATGTTTGGGGGAACACTTCTTGGAATCAAATGAATAGCATGATCATGATCATGAATAGGTGCGAGGCCTTTGGGAGTCTCAAATACCTTGGAATAATTGTCCATAACTTTTTGGAGATTTGGAGAAATAGATGATTTCGATGTGGGTAACTCTAATGAACATAATTGTGCAATTTATCCTTGTTGTTCTTTCTTTAGAAAATTTTTCATCCTATTAGAGCTGATTATATTTCCTAGTTTCCCTATGATACCCCTTAATTCAACCTCCTTTCCTTCCCAAAACAATTTCAAGAAAAGTTCTTGAAAATTAAAAGCTATCATACCCAAAGGTTGTAGCCATTGAACTCCTAGTACAACATCTGCACCACCCATTGGAATGGAAAGAATTGGACTATTCAAGACATATTCTCCCATGGATAGCTTGATATTATGGAACTTTCCAAATCAATTTATGATTCCTCCATTTACAATGATTACTTCAAACTCTGGTGTTGGATATAGGAAGCAATTCAATTCCTTGGAAATATTACAATGAATAAAATTATGGGTACTACCCAAATCAATCAACATTGTTACCTTTTTCTTCTTGATATGCCCTTCTATCTTGAGAGTTTTAGGAGTGGCAATTCTTGTCAATGCATTTAAAGATATGGTCAGATTCATTTATTCTTTCTCTAGGATTGGTTTCTAGTGTATATCCTCTTCTTTTGAAGTTTCTTGTTCCTTTTCTTGATCCTCTTCCCCATCTATGTAAATTCATTTCTTCTCATAAGACTTATGACCTTTAGTTTATTTTCTATCACTATTGTAACAAAGATCTGATACCAAATGTTATGAACCAACTCACAAAAAGATAGAAAAGATAGATCAACGACTTCCAAATCAGCCTCTTTGAGGGGTAAACCTCCTTTACATCACACAAATGAACAATTCTTGGATGATACAAATGACAAGGCCTCCTTTATATATATAGGAGTCTAATGGGTCATAATATAATCAAAGATGACATAACAATAATAATGTAAGGGCACAACAATAACAATAGTGGGCTTCTATGGGGCATAATAATTACAATATGGGGAATACATGGGCATGCAACAATATAATAAGGGGGTTGCACTAATAAAAATAAGGGGTTACACTAGTAGTATAGGGACCTAACCATCATCGTTCAAATGTAAAGATCCATCAGGCAGGGGTACATTGCAGAGCTCTTAGGTGAGGACCGAATGCGTACTACCCGATGTCATTGGTTTCACGCTCACTTGAGACCGCCTTGCTTGAACCATGCTTGCTTGAACCTAGCTCACCTAAACCTGCAACTCTATGAGGCCGACGTGGACCTTTGTAAAAAAGGACTAATACTGATCTTCAATATGGCCCCAAATTTCTTCAGTCGTGGTCCTAACAATATCTCCAATTTCATCAAGGTCCCCCTGAGTGAGGACCATGGCCTCCGCATCGGTGGTCTTATCAAACTTGTGCTTCTTGCGTGCACCTCCCACACTTGAATTTTGTCACCTTTTAAGAATAAAGGGAGAATCAATGTTCTCCGAGACTATAATGGGGTATTTGGTACCCTGATCCAGTTCTTCGATATGCTGCTCTTCATCGTGCTCGCCCTCTGGTTCCTACACAGTATTTTTCTCTAAGTCAATTGTCAATGTCTTCTTTTCCTTTTGCGTTGCTTTACTAGTGCGTATTGTGCCTCTCGCACTAGTCCCTGTGATACCTTCGACGATATCCATTAGAAGGAGCTAGTTAGTCGGCCAATGAAGGACTAACAACGTGATATCGTTTTCGATGACCAAAAACTACAATGATGTCCATTTTTTTGTCAGGTCTCACCTCGCATAGATGTAGACATGATGGAAATAAAACTTAAAATATGCAATGTGTTGATATTATTTTAATATATTTTTTGACAATCATGGTTTCTAGTTAATCACCATAGAAAATTTCGTTTCAAACAATACCCATAACATCTTGTTTTCAATGCCACAGACAAGCTCCTTCATTTCCCATCACGAGGAAAATTTAGAAGTGTCGCATAAATCTGGTTCCATCGTTGGGAACTGGGAATCCTTTGGTGTCGTCCAAGCTATCAGCACGATCAATAATAGTAGCCACATGTAGTGGAACACTTTTCCTTCCTCCTATGCTTCGTGGAAATCATCCAATAATTATTGGCAGAGGTACTTTTCCCAATTGAATTACACCCCCTGACTGTACTATGCATCCAAGGATACTACCGGTGCTAGTACATCATCGGCATGACAATTTCTCATGATTTTTCCTGCTAATATCTATGCAGCAAAATTGCACGGCTTCATCCAAGATGGAACTAATGGCATATCCCCGCGACTTCTTCACCAACCCAATGTTGGAATTATGATAAAAGTGTTGTTCTTGATGGCAACTCACTCATAGGTCAATTCAGTTTTGGTAAAAGGAAACTCATAGTAAACAAATATATTCAGAGATAATAGGGCAGTGGTACAGAAGAACAGGAAGATGGAACTAAGGTCTACTGATCAGAATAAAGAAGATAAAGGAAAAGGTTGATGTAAAGTAGTTTAAGAAGTATATGTAGGTCCACTTAGTCAAAACAACATATACACGCTGGTCCAGAGAACAAAAAGAGCGTATATGTATACATGCACTCCCACAGGAGGAAAAATGCTTAGAAAACCAAGGTTTTGGTTTGAGGTATTTGGTCCGAGTAATTGATCCTAGGTATTTGGTCCAAGGTATTGGTCCTAATTTGTTTTGGTCCAAGTTATTGATAAAGGATCTAAGTATAAAAGGGATAAGTGTATAAGGAATGAATATCTTATGAAGTGTTAAATAAAAAGAAAATGTGCAAGTTTATGGGTTTCTAAGGAATACTTCTATCTAAAGTATATTGTATGTTGCAGGGGCTATGTTTGTGATTTTATATGAAACACTTTGTGCACCTTGAATTCACTATTGTATTAGGATTATGAGACCTGAAATGACTTCTTATTGAATGATCTGATATTGGTTGGGTTAGATATGATTATGTACACCTATTTTATTCTTTAAATATCATGATCTAGGTTTGTCTGAAGTTCGAAAGTGCAACGAAGTTATGAAGTAAGTATTTTCAGATCTATACGCCGGTTCACTTTGGTGAAGGTGTGTATACACACTAGTTCGACTCTTCCAAGTAGTGTATGCAAAATAAAAGCTTGATGTTCAAGGATGACTGATCTATTAGATCAGTGCTGCTATTTTGCCACTGTTTGTCAGTGAAGTCTTCTTAGATATGAATGTAGAACTCAATGAATAAGGAGTTTGATATCTGATTGACTAATTATATAAGTGAGAAGGGTGATCTCTGCTACTTCTAGTGTAAATCTTTGTAAATAGATAGTAGATGGTCAGTATATTGCTGGTTGGTACAGACTTGATTCATAAGTTTAATGTTTAAGTAGTTTTGAAGGTATACACAAGTTTGATTATAGGAAGTAGCGTATACACGCAGGTTGGTTTCAGTAAAGTAGCGTGTACATTTTGATGCATGATTTTTGAGGTTCCAGCTGATTCCTGGGTTCAACACAGTGTTTTGTGATAGTTATCTGATTATTCAGATTAACTGATGGTTGGTTTATGCAGTTTGAGTTTCAAAGTTTTTTATGGGTCCAGTACGCAAATTTGATGAAACGAGACCTTCATGTGTATTGTTGTGTACCAGGAGCATCCAGTTTGAAAATTTATGAAACGTGGTCCCTAGAGGAAGAGAGAAGGTTGTAGCCTTCTGTAGGCCAGCGCCTACGTACTAGTAATTCACATTGCCTAGTACAAGAGCTAGGGGGTTGCAGCTGCCTTCCAGTAGAAGCTGAAAAATGAGAGAAGGTTGTAGCCTTCTGCAGGTGGGTGCCTGCGTACTGGTAAGAGTATACACCAGTACATGATTGTAAATGGATTTTCTTATTGTTAAAAGAAGACAGAGATGACAGCAGCATGTTATTTTCAACCACATTGGGTTTCCACCTTAAATCTTGGTGTTCATGTGTGTTGCTTATGTGTGATGCTTTATTCTGTTTACTGCACTATTTAATAAGTTACTGATGCACTGGTTAAAGATCATCACATGATAAATTGTCTAAATCACAAGTTCTCTGAGTATACACTTGTTTCTCTAATCATGGTTGTGTGTACATTCTAGTTCACTTCACTGAAGTAGTGTATATAAATTAGTTTTGGAAGTAAAATTATTGATATGATAATATTTATTCACCCCCCCAGTATTATTTCCAACAATTTGTATTAGAGCAGTCCTTCAAAAGAAGCTTGATCGCTTGAAGGTAGATCATTCAAGATGAATAATCATGAAGGCATGGTATCCATCAGATCACCAATCTTCAATGGGAGCAACTTAGTATATTGGAAAATAAGAATCAGAGCCTATCTACAATCGCTTGGAGTAGATGTTTGGGAAATTGTGGAAGGAGGATATCAATTCCCAACAGCAATTCCTACAGACTCTACAGGTAAGAATTTATACGAAACCAATGCCAAAGTAGTCAACACATTATTGGGAAGTCTATCAGAATCAGAATTTGTCAAAGTCATGCAGCTCAAGACAACCAAAGAGATATGGGACAAAATCATTCAGATCTATGAAGGAGACTCTCAGGTAAAACGTGCTAAGCTTCAAACTCTCAGAATTCAGTATGAAACTCTTAAGATGAATAGTGATGAGAGTATTGCTAGTTACTTTTTATGCATAGATGAGATTGTTAATTGTATGAAGAATCTGGGTGAAGAGATAAAGGAAGTTACTTTAATTCATAAAATTTTGAGATCCTTGTCATCTAAATTTGAGTCAAAAGTATCTGCCATAGAAGAAAAACAATATTTTCAGACTGTCACTATGACTTAACTTCATGGAATCCTAACTGCCTTTGAAATGAGAAAATGAGGTCCATCAAATATGAGAGAAGCCACATTTAAATCATCAACAAAGGGAAAAGAAAAGGAAGAGCACCATAAATCAGGACAAATTTTAGAAGAAGAATATGAGGTAAATTTCATCAAGAAGCTTCAACGGGGTTCCAGAAGGTTCAGAGGTAAGCTACCTTTCAAATGATTTGCTTGTGGTAGAGTTGGTCACTATGCTGCCAACTGTCCTCATAATGATAAATATGAAAAAGGGAAGGAATATGCAAAAGGAAATAGAAAACAAGTTGTGAATAGGAGGAGTTACTATACGCATGAAGATAATGATGGTTTATCTAATAGTGATGAAGATGAAACTGAACAAGATTATAGACTTCTCATGGCCTATGAAAATGATGATTTTTTGGATGCATTAGAAGAGGAATATTTTCTTGAAGAAATCACCAAACTCAAAATCTATTTAGAAGAAAAGAATATGATCATAGATACCTTGACACACCAGCTTGTTGAAAGAGAAAAACACAATGAAAATATAGAATGTGAAATTGTGGGTCTAAGAAAAGGTCTTGAGAAGACAAAATCTCTCAATCTTAGATTTGCTAAAGGATCAGAAACTTTAAATGAAATTATCAAAGTTTAGCATTCTCCTCTGATAAAGACAGGTCTTGGATATACTAAAGAATCATCTCAATCACTGAAGCCATCAACCTCCACCAAAAGTTATCTTGATGTAGCAAAGACTAGTGAAAAATATCCCAATCATCAGCAAAGGTCTAAAATTACTCATTAGGTAAATCATACTCAATTTACTCCAAGGATGAATATCAGTAGAAGCCACAACCAACAGGTAAACAATGAAAAAATATTCTATGATCATAGAAACTTCTTTAATGGGCAATGTTTTTCATATCATAGCCTTGGACACAAGGCTGCTCAATGTGTTGCTTACAAAACCATCATGACTAGAGAAGCAAGAAATCAAATAAGTGTAACAGGAATCAAGAAAGGTTCCTATAATAAATTGCCTCCTCTTGAAAATGAAACAGAATGCTCGATTTGTAACAACTTTGGTCATGAAGAATCTGAATGCAGGAGTAAATTTCAGCCAACACTTCAAAAGGAGAAAATGCCATTAAATCCTAAGATATGGAGAAGGAAGGAATCTCAATCAGAAATATGTGGTGTAGCTTTGTATGCAGAAGGACAAGAAAATCAGTGGTACATTGACAGTGGATGCTCCAAACACATGACAAGTGATAAAGAGAAATTTCATTCATATAATTCTTTAGAAAAGGAAAAGAATGTCTCATTTGGAAATGACACCCCAGCTTTCATTAAAGGTAAAGGTTATGTTTTCTTGAAAGAAAAGGTTAAAGTTGGAAATTTCATGTATGTAGATGGTTTAAAGCATAACTTTTTGAGTGTCAGTCAAATGTGTGATCAAGGAAATGAAGTGGTGTTTCGATCAAACAGATGTGTCATTCGTGAACTTGATACAGGAAAGACTGTGATCAAAGGTACAATAACTCCAAAAAAATTATACATACTCAAAGGAGGACAACAACAATGTTATCTAAGCAAAACAGATGAAAACTGGCTGTGGCATAGAATATTGGGACATCTAAGCTTTTCTCAAATAAGAAAAGCATGCAGGCTCAAGGTAGTTCGTGATCTTCCAGATATCAGCATCCTAGAAAATACCATATGCAAACCATGTCAAATCGGTAAGAAAACCAGAGTTCACTTCATTGAAAAGGAAGGGTCAGCAAGTAAGCCTCTTGAACTCATCCATACTGATTTATGTGGACCAACAAGGAAAAAGTCACCTCGTGGAGAAGAATACTTTATTTTGTTTATTGATGATTTTTCCAGGATGTGTTGGATAGGTCTTCTAAAGCATAAAGATGAAGCTTTTGAAAAGTTTAAAGCCTTCAAAGCTTTAGTTGAAAATGAATCAGATCGAAAAATCAAATGTCTCAGATCTGATTGAGGGGGAGAATTCATATAAGATGAATTCTTCGACTTTTGTGAACAACATGGAATAAAAAGACAATTCTCCACCGCAATAACTCCTTAGCAAAATGGTGTGGTATAAAGGATGAATATAAGAGTTCAACAAATGGATCAAGCTATGCTAGATGAATCTAGAACTCCTGCAACCTTCTGGGGAGAAGTTGCTTTTGCTGTCGTGACTATTCTAAACAAAGCAAATGTTCAGGTAAATAGCAATCAAACTCCACATGAACTTTGGTATGGTAAGCCTCCTACTGTAAAACACTTTAGAGTTTTTGGATGAAAATGTTTTATCAAAAGGATTGATGAAAAACTTGGTAAGTTTGAATCTAGAGAAGACAAAGGTATTCTTATTGGTTATTCTTCCAGAGGTAAAGGATACAAATGTTATCATAAAAGACTTCAGAAAATTGTTGAAAGCATTGATGTTGTAGTTGATGAAGCATGCAGAAATCCAGAACAGATGAAATCAACAGAGGAATATGACAATGAGGAAGATGGGTATTGCTTTCTCGCATCAAATCAAAATGATATTGAAGAAGAAACCAATAAGAACTAGAAGAAGATACAACATACGCGGAAAAGACTCCATCTAGGTATGTTTAGAAGAATCATCCAGAATTCAAATTCTAGGAGAAAAGGGTGCTGGTGTACATCCAAGAAGAACTCTTACAGGGACCTCACGCTATCTAGAATTACTATCCTCCACTGAACCTCAAAATGTAAACGAATCTTGCAAAGATGAATGTTGGGTCAAGGCCATGAATGAAGAACTTGAGAAAATTGAAAGGAATGATAATTGGGAATTAGTTCCTAGACCTAATGATAAAAATATTATAGGAACAAAATGGATATTTAAGAACAAGCTTAATGAAAATGGAGAATTTATTAGAAACAAGGCCAGACTTGTTTGTAAAGGGTATGCTCAACAAGAAGGTATAGATTTTGAAGAAACTTTTGCACGTGTTGCCAGAATTGAAGCCATAAGGATGTTTCTTGCTCTTTCTAGTTTTTGGAAATTCAAAATATATCAAATGGATGTAAAATCAACCTTCCTCAATGGAGATTTAGAAGAATAAGTTTATATTGCACAACGAGAAGGATTCATTCTTGGAAATGATGCAAAATTCATATGCAAACTCAAAAAGGCTCTCTACGGTTTGAAACAGGCTCCAAGGGCTTGGTATTACTGCCTTGACAAATATCTACAACAACAAGGCTTTACAAAAGGTTCTGCAGATAGCAATTTATACACAAAGATTGAAAATGATAAATTGCTAATTATTGTTTTTTATGTTGATGATATCATTTTTGGTAGCAATGAAGAATCCATGAGTCAGAATTTTTCTTCAGTAATGCAGTAAGAATTTGAAATGTCCTTACTTGGTGAACTTACTTATTTTCTTGGTCTACAAGTTAAGCAAACAAAAGATGGTATCTTTCTTTCACAAACCAAATATCTCAAGCAGATCTTGAAGAAGTATGGAATGGAAGATTCTAAACCAGTATGTACTCCAATGGTAACAGGATGCAGTCTCATCTCTAATGATGAATCACCAGCAGTAAACCAACCAACTTACAGATCTATGATTGGAAGTCTGCTTTATCTAACAGGAACCAGACTTGACATCATGCATGTAGTAGGAATTGTTGGAAGGTTCCAAGCAAATCCAAAGGAATCACATCTCCAGGAAGTCAAAAGAATTTTCAAATATCTTCAAGGAACTCAGGACTTTGGACTATGGTATCCTAAAGATACAGACCTTACTCTTCATGCATATACAGATGCAGATTGGGCAGGAAGTGTTGATGATCGAAAGAGCACTAGTGGAGGTGCATTCTATATGGGTTAATGGTTAGTGTCTTGGTTCAGCAAGAAACAAAGTTAGATTGCTTTATCTACAACTGAAGCAGAATATGTGGCTTCCTCATCGTTCTACACACAACTACTTTGGATGATGCAAGCTTTGCAAGACATTCAAATCACATGTACTCCACCCATCTCCATTCTATGTGATAATACAAGTGCCATCAGTATTTCAAAAAAGCCAGTCATGCACTCCAAGACCGAGCACATACCCATCAAGTACCATTTTTTATCAGAACAAGTGCTTGAATAAAGGGTCAAATTGGAGTATGTTCCCTCCAAAGAACATGCTGCTGATATATTCACTAAACCACTTCCCAAAGAAACATTCGAATATCTCAGACAAAAGCTGGGAGTAGTTGCTGCATCATCCTACTGTTAAATCTAGTTTTTTAAAGGAAGGTTATTATACGCGGGTTTCATGAAGTATAGTCGCGTATACATGTGGGTTTCTGTGGTTGAAGGATCGTATATGTTTTTCTGACAGAAAAACAGTGGGTCAAACTATGATATGGGTGCTCTATCTGATGTTGATGATTACAGTCTGGCGATATTCCTTTTTCATTGATTTTTATCTGATTGACAAAGTTGCATTGATGAATGACTTGTTGACAATGCACAGGTAGCAGAGGTTCAGGGGGAGCATTAGCCTTCACAAGCATTCTGCATTGTTGACATTATGGTTACTGAGTCCAGCTATGGCTTCAGATATTTATACCATTTTTTGTTTAATTCATGTAAAGGTATAGGGCGTGATATGGCTTCTCATATATTTTAAGTCCTATTGGACAAATGATGTAATTTGTATCCCCACTCTGCATGGGATGGATGATCTAATATTTATTGTATTTTTGTCATATATAAACAATTTGTATATCCCCACTTGGTTGGGTGATTTATGTATGTATGAGTCATTGGTCATAAGGAGGTCATACTCACTTAGTTGAATTATAGAGTCATGTTATTCTTTTCTAATCATATCTCTATAGAATTGGCATGTACTCAGGGGGTGCATAGACAACATAATGTATATCAAAGGAGGAAAGTTTCTTGGTCTGCCCTTTGCCCTTGATGTCAAAAGGGGAGAGTATTTTGGTGTTGCATGTTATCTCCAACAGTTTCTACATCTTGCAGTAATCAACACCTTCATGGTTGTCATCAAGTCCAAAGGGGGAGATTGTTGGCATTATGATACAAGTGTTGTTCTTGATGGAAACTCATTGAGAGGTCAATTTAATTTTCGTAAAATGCAATAGATAGTACAATAGGTATATACAGAGATAACAGGGCAGTGGTACAAAAGAACAAGAAGATGGTACTAAGGTCTACTGATCATAATAAATAAGGTAAAGGAAAAGGTTGAAGTAAAGCAGTTTGAGAAGTATATGTAGGTCCACTTAGTCAAATTAGCGTATACACACCGATCCATAGAACAAAAAGAGCATATACATATACATGCACTCCCATAGGAGGAAAAGCACGTACATGTTGGAAAACCAAGCTTTTGGTCCGAGGTATTTGGTCCAAGGTATTTGGTCTGAGGTATTGATCCTAGGTATTGGTCCAAGGTATTAGTCCTAAGTGGTTTTGGTCCAAGGTATTGATAAAGGATCTAAGCATATAAGGAGGAGAAGATCAAAGGGATAAGTGTGCAAGGAATGAATATCTTATGAAGTGTTAAACAAAAAGCAAATGTGCAAGTGTATGGGTTTCTAAGGAATACTTCTATCTGAAGTATATTGTATGTTGTAGGGGCTATGTTTGTGATTTGATCTGAAACACTTTGCGCACCTTGAATTCACTATTGGATCAGGATCATGAGACCTTAAATGACTTATTATTGAATGATTTGATATTGGTTGGGCTAGAAATGATTATGTACACCTTTTTTATTCTTTAAATATCGTGATCTAGGTTTTTCTGAAGTCTGGAAGTGTAGTTAAGTTATGAAGTAAGTATTTGTAGATATGTACACTGGTTCACTTTGGTGAAGGTGCATATACACGTTGGTTCGACTCTTCCAAGTAGCATATGCAAAAGAAAAGCTTGATGTTCAAGGATGGCTGATCTATCAGATCAGTGTTGTTGTTTTACTACTCTCTGTCAATGAATTATTCTTAGATCTAAATGTAAAACTGAATGAATAAGGAGTTTGATATCTGATTGACTGATTGTATAAGTGAGAAGGGTGATCTCTAATGTTGCCTGTGTAAAGATCTATAAATAGACAGTTGATGGTCAATATATTGTTGGTTGGTACAAACATGATTCAGAATTTTAATGATTCAGTAGTTTTGAAGGTATATTACAGGAAGTAGTGTATACACGAAATTTGGGTTAAGTAAAGTAGTGTGTAAATTCTTATGCATGATTTTTTAGGTTGCAATTGATTCCTAGGTTCAACACAGTGTTCTAGTGACAGTCATCTTGTTAGTGTTAGTATCTTCATCCCTCCATCAGTGATCAAATTTCTCTTTTTGCATGCATATTAGGTGTCCGATCCAATCAGCTACATTCCATTAGGTCATGGATCAACTAATGGTAGTGGTTCTTTGTCAATTTCCATCATGCCTATCATCTGCTAGCCTATTTTCATATGTACAAGTCATTTGCTATCATTTTTATTTCATTCCATTTGCAAAAGTCATTTGAGGGTTTTTAGGTCTCATTAGGTCTAGGGTTTTCCACCATGGTCTTCAAAAACTCAATAAGAGGTTAGTAGGCACATGAGGATGTATAATAAGTTCATAAAATCACAAATTTCCGTGATGATTTGCTTCATCAAGCGTTTTTACCTCAAAACTCTGTTTTGAGGTGAAAACAGGGTTTTTCTATTTCATGTAAAATTTTTATGTAATTTTAATGTTTTCATATGTAATAAAGCTTCAGCTACAGCCTTTGGTCACCTTTCCAACTCCAGCACTCCATTCACTGCAAAATAAACAAAAACATCCAAGCATTAGTTCATAAAATGATAAAAAAGAGCCAAACTACAAAAAATAGGGTTTTTAAAGAAAAGTGAAAGGGAACTTTAGGAAATTGGGTTTCTAAAATGAAAAATTAAATTCAAGGTGGATATAAAAGTTATCCTTGGTGGTGGAAGACTTAATTTTGTGCAAAAGAGAGAGAGAGAGGGAGAAAATCACACTTTGAGGAGAAAAAAGTGAAAGTTGCAGCAAAATTTCAAGCTTTTGTCAGCGCGACGCACCTGGGCACTGGAGCGACACACTTGCCTGGTGCGTATTAAAAAGGGAATTGAATAAGCGCCATGCATAGAAAGTGCGCTACACACCTGGGCGTTGGCGCGACGCATCTGTCGGCTGAGCTACAAAACACATTGCATTGCTTTTCCAAGCCTCCAAATTTGAAAAGAACCTCTCAAATAGTAATTTCACCCTCTCATATGGTCTAGCAATGGATATTTTCATCCTTGATGGTGATTTGAATGTTGAAAGATGAAACCCTAGTTTCTCTCAAAGTTGTCTTGCCAAAATTGTCTAGGGTTTTGTTATTTTTGTTGTTTTCACTCCCTTGTTATGATTTTCCTCTATCCCATCCCCCTGCACTAAATTTCCCTAATTCCCTTCCTCTGTCCCTCTCCCATTGACACTCACTTTACCCCCTACCACCAAACCCTAAACCCTATACATAATCCCTACCATTATCAAAACTATAATTCCCATTTCTTAAACCCTATCATTCCCTAACACCCTATTAACTCTACTACCATCATCAAAACCCTCCTTTACATTTATATTATCACTCAACCTCTCAAAATCCCAAAACGAAAACAGCAGTCACCCTATATTTGAGAAAAATATCTTCATACTCATCATTATACAATCCACATTTGCAAGTATGGAAATAGATTCAGCATATGAGAGGGATGATGAAACTGTTAGTGATTCTTCCCAAGAGGTTCATGCACCAAGAAAACCACATAAGGGACAAAAACACATCCGGGAGGAGCCCACCACTCTCACAAAGTTACTAGCTTACCCTCTTGCAGTAACATGTTTTAAACATCAGTCTTGCTACCAGTTTTGTGAGATGGTGGAGAGGGTGAAATATCATAATGAGCTTTCTAGGCTATTTTTTATTCATCTTCACAATGGCTAGGTGAACCTAGCTGGTGTATCTTTCACTTTGACACCTGAAACTATTGCAGCAGCAACAGGCATTCCTAATGTGGGAGAACAGTGGAACAACAGACAGATTATGGGCAAAGAGCATTATGAGCCTTACATCAAGGCTAGTTATCAAAGGCAAATCAGTAAGGTCTTTCCTTTCAGATACCTACAAGACACTTATGCTCCACTCATGAAACTCATTATCAAATATTTCACCTATGAAGGGAGGTTTTCTCACTTGTACACTTACCATGTTAGATTGCTGATGCATTTCACTAGAGTGAGGATGATGAACCTCCCCTATTTCATATGTAGAAATATTGAGAAGATGGCTACATTGGTGCTAAGGAAACCTCTTCCTCAGCAGTTTAGTAGCATTTACCATTTTTCATTGATCAAATTGTTGTTTTGCATCAGCTGAGCTTGCTGAATATTTCATGGGATACCTTCATTTCACATGAGGTTTTCAAAAGACCTCAGGTGACTCCATCAGTGTTTCAAGAGGAAGGAGGGCCTTCAAATCGACCAGAGGTTCATGAGACTCAAATTTCAGGTGTGCCAGTGTTTGTCACTTATGCAAAAGGCACAAGGAGACTATTGTCAGCTGCCAAACGAGTATTATCTCCACTAGAGGAAGGGGTCTTGTTTCCTTCACCAGACCACAGGCAAATGCTATATTCACCTGGTGAAAGGAGCTTTGCCTTCTTCTTCAACAGTATAGGTACGATATAAATGAATGCAACCATTGCTTGATGAAGGGCCTTCTGAAGGTTAGGATAGAGATTTTGTTTTGATTCAGGAGGAGGACACTGATTTGGATGCCCAAAACTCAAGACTCAAGGAGGTCATTAGAGGGAAAGAAGCTGACATCCATGCCTTATCACTTAACCTTGAGAGGGATAAGTGGATCATTAACTACCTTGAGCAACATAACAAGAAATTGGAGGATAAACGAACAATCATGGAGTTATAAACCATAAGAGAAAAGAAGCAAGCAACAAAAAGAAGGAAAGTCAAATTGACACCCCTTGAGCAAGAGATTGATGCTGATCGGGAATCATGGCTAGAGAGGGTGAACATTCACTTGGGAAGTTGCTTGAGAAAGGCAACAAGGAGAAGAAGATGTTGCGCCTCATGGCCTATCACTATTTGGCCGGAACAAAATTTGTAAAACAAGGATAAGAAGCCTAAAAGCCAAGTCAAAAAGAACTTCGAGGAGCAAGAAAGAGCAAGATAAGCTCAAGATCTTGTCTGAAGCTTCATTGGCCCAGCATAGCACCTAACACAGATCACTCATGCGAAATTTCAAGGAATTTGGTGAAATTTTTGGCACTTTTGGATTTTTCAGGCAAAAAACAGGTTTTTCTGGTAGGTGCGTAGCGTCACCGGTGCTATGCTTTTGATGGGGACCTCCATTTGAAGAAAAATTTGCATTTTTGGATTCATCATGAAAATTTATGAATGCTAAAAAATACCTAGGAAATTTTGACAAGTTTCGGAACTCTAAAAGGGTCAAAAACACACAAAAATGCCCTTTTTGCCACTTTTTGGCCACATAGGAAACAATCTTGGGAGATTGCATTTTTGGAGGGGAAAATGGACTCCAAATAAAAAAATTCAAGTTGTCGCAGAAAGTAGACTCACCAAGATTTACAAGGAGCTATCCTACACTTGATTTTAACCTTAGGAATCCCTCCAAAAGCAGCTTGGAAAAAGCGCTACACACAGAAAAAATGGTGCTACGCACAGGATGAAAAATTGCCAATTTTGCCTGTTTGCTCAGAATTTCGCCTAGTTTTCTTTTAGTTTTCCTTTTTCTCTCTTATGGTCAAATTCATGATGTAACATGATGTAAATTTATGTACTATGATGTAAAAATGATAAAAATTTACTTAAGGATGTAGATACATCAGTTGTAGGTGGTTTTGAGCTGTCGTGAATTGGTTTTCTCAGTTTTAGAGGCAAGCTGTTCCACTGCCTATTTTTGTGTTCCTAGTTTAGATATGGTTGAAACCACCCATTTTCTCATGGATTCAACCCCTGATGGATAGCACAGGTGGTTTGGAGGTCTATATCATGTGTTTTTTAAGTCATTTGTAAAGGTTGGACTCTTGTGGATGCTTTGAGCATTATTATACATCATTTTTGCAGTTTGGCAAGGAAATAGACCAGGGTTTGCAGCATTTTGTGGGATTCTTGTGGCAAGGTGACTTATTTTTGTTTTTTCTTCTACGATTCAAGTTATCATATGTTTATGTGTGCCATTATCTCTTTCTTTCTGCATAACTAAATGAATCAAATGTAAAGGTGGAATTCATTGATGTTTCAGTGCTCTGCCTTAGGGTTTATTTAGATTTATATATTTTCTACTATTTGAAGAGGAGTCATGAAACTTTCACGCCCTCTACAACTCCTCAACAGTATTAAGACTCACCATTATACCTAATCTAAAGTACTAAAGAACTTGCCTACCTCGCCCCACAGAAACCTCTGCAAAACTGAGTTCATTCCCCGGATCCAAAATTTCCTTCCACATCTGATCCAGCAAACAACCATAAAATTCAATCAAACTCCTCTGAGCGTATACCTAGCCTAATATTAGTATTTACATCAGTCATCTCTTGCATTATTTGCTATATTTCCTGAGGTTGACAAGGAGAGAGCCCTCTCCCGACCTGGTAGGGCTAGCTACCAGGTTAAGTGTGGTTTGATGTTACCCTAGACCTGCCTTTCTTAGCCTGAGGTAGATTTAGGCCACTAACATATTGGTGACTCCACTAGGGAACGAAAATTTTGTTTGTTTGTTATTGTTGTTTGCTTTATAAACTACAGACGGAGCCTCAAGTTACCCAGATAGCCTTCGAACCGCTCTTGCTCTGCAAGTGCATAGTAGATGAATGCTGCTTTAGTCAATCTCCAGTTTAGTTTACCAAATGAACATCTGATTTCCAAGAATTCTAAATGCCCTTGTGGAAGAATTGAAAACTATTGACCCAGTACGTTAAACAATTCTAGACTTTTAGATGATGAGTTTAAAATTCAATAGGCTGACAAGTTTGTAATGTCAATTTGATTTTTGAGAATAATTCAACACACTGGCTTCCATATGATACACCAGGGCCAATCTTGATCCTAATCCTCCTCCCATGTATGAAAACCCAAATCTTATTCCAAGAATTCTCCGGTAGGAAAGTTCTGTGATACCAGTTTTCATATCCCATTCATGTCCAATTGTTTTTGAATACCTTGAAGATCTCGAGTTTGATGAACATTTTGATCTATCGTTGTTTGAAACTAAATCTGAAAGTGTAGTTGGTGCTACTATTCTAAATCTGGAGTTTGTCAAAGAACTTGAAACTGAACGGGCAAATAGATCAATTGATGATTATATTTTGAATCTACAAACTTCCATTTTGGCTACAAATATTCTCAAGTTCTTAGAATATGCATCCACAACTCTTGGTTCATCTGTTGTTGTATCTAGTTCAGAAATTCCCACTGAAATTCCTTTTATCCCCACCATCCCCATGTAGTCCACCATATCTGATCAGAAACCCGTTGCCTCTTCTCCTCCATCAACCCCTTCAACACCTCATACACCCCTTACATCCACTATTATTATTGTTCCAACTCCTCCTACATCCCCAAGGCCAGTTTCAAATCCACCTAGAGCAATGGCTACCCGATATGCACCTCTTGTTTCGCCACAGAACTTGGATGCTATACCTGTTGATTACCAATGTAAAATTCCATTATTTGATGCTACTCAAGGTATCACAGCACAACAACATGTTGATAGGATGAACTATTTCTTTGATCTTCATGAGATAGATTCAGAAAATGTGACCATGAGATTATTTGTGCAAAATTTTGGAGGCGAAGTGTGAAAGTGGTTTAGAGCATTGCTGGCTGGGACTATCAATACATTGCCAGTTCTTCATAGACAATTTCTGGATCGTTGGGAGGTAAAGAAAAATCCACTCCGAATTCTTTCCGAGTATGAAAACATAAAGAGGAATGTTGGTGAGAGTGTCCAGGATACTATGTTAGATTCAATATTGTTTATAATGCAATTCCAGCTGATATAAAGCCACCAATGGGGCTGGATTTGATAAAATTTCCCAATGGCATTGATCCAGACATGGCATATCAATTGAGAGAAAGAGACCCGGCCACATTGGAGGATATGCAGAAAATTGCAGTGAGTGTGGAGGCAAATCTGCTAGATAAGAGAGCTAGAACCAAGACTGAGAAGAAGGTGACCATAAAGGAGGAAGCTTCTTCCTCAGATCACTTGCTTCACAAGATTGAGAAGATGTTTGATAGATTCAATATTATAGATAAGCCTGAGACATAGATCAGAAATCCAAATTTCCGTGGTCAGCAGCAACCACAGTTCAGGATTAAACAACGGGAACAAAGAGCACAAGACCAAGCAGCATAGCAGCAAGTCAAAACACCATTACAGTAGAATTTTTTACATGGTCTAGAATCAGATGATGATGAAAATATAATAGGAGAGGAGAATCACTTTTTTACACCTGATGGTTTGCCAATTTATATCACGGAGGATGAGGAGTATTTAGAAAGCCCAGCTATGCAAAAACATGGAGATTTCATCTTAGCAAATGAAACAGTCCTAGAAGAGGAATCTGATGAATATTAGAGGGGATATATGAATGCATTGATAGCACAACAAAGATATTATTCACTTAGGAGTAGGGATGTACCAATCAATCCAATTCAAAAGCAGAAGGAAGCAACACCATCAAAGAATGATTCTCCAAATGTTCAGAAAAAAGGAAAGGAGGCAGCAGATCCTACTTCCAGCAAAGCACAATCAGCAAATGACAAGTCAAATTAGCCAAGTGCAGCAAAGGAAAAGATCGAAAAGAAGGATGCTCCACTCAAAGAGGTAGAGAAAACTACAACCTTTAGCTTAGAGAATGAGATTTCTAAGTTAAAAGTGTCGATACCTTTGACTGAATTAATGAAGAATAGTAGCTATAAAGGTCAAGTGTCAAAGATTTTGAATATAGATCCCTTGTCTGATATGGTTAATGTGGAAGATGACCAACCCGAGCTTATCTTTGGTCTGGCATTAGAAGGCCAATCTGAGGATAGTGATGTAGCTCCTTTTTACATCAGCCTTAGATTGCATGATTATGTCTTGCATAATGCCATGTTTGATTCAAGAGCGTCTCACAACTTGATGCCAAAGGCAATTATGGAAAAATTGGGTTTAGACATCACTCGCAAGTATCATGATCTTTACTCCTTTGATTCTGGTAGGGTCAGATGTATTGGTCTCATTAAGGACTTGGTTGTGACTTTAGATCAAATTCCAGCAAAGAATGTTCTCATGGATGTGGTTGTGGCTGACATTCCCCCTAGATTTGGCATGAATTTATCTAGATCTTGGGGCGCAAAACTCAAAGGGACATTGCAGTTAGATTTCTCCTATGCCACAATTCCCGTGTTTGGTCAGTTGAGGAAATTATATATGGAGAAAAAGATGAAGTGTATGATCACAAGCAAAAAGAAACCTTTGAATCATCCAATTAATTATGTACATACAAATTTAGAATCTTTTGTTCTTTATTCTGACAGTGGTTTTAATGATGTGAATAGTCAATTAGTTGAAGTGGAAGATATTCCGGAGATAACAGAAAATTTCAGAGCCGTACTTGATCAAGAGAGACAAAGGCTTGACAGTACCACTGAACAATCAACATTCCACCAGCAGCAAAAAAATGGATGGACAGCAGCCAAAGGTAGAAGAGCAGACAGAATTTCAGCACTTGGAAGACAAAGTAGGCTTGTGGAGTATGGACTTTGATGGAGCAGCAGGTAAGGATGGTGCGGGAATTGGTATTTGGATATGCAGCCCTGTTTTCCTACCAAATAAAGTCCCGAGTAATGTAAGAGTTTGTTCATATAAACTAGCTTTTGATTGTTCCAATAATGAAGCCGAATATGAGGCACTGATTGCTGGTTTGAAAATCCTCAAGAAGTTGAATGCAAAAAGAATTTTAGTTTATGGCGACTCCAAATTAGTAATCAAACAAGTCAAGGGTGAATACCAAGCCAAACAACCTTGAATGTGGGCTTATCATAATGTAGTTTTAGATATTCTCAAGTTGTTTCCAGATCATACTTTGACATGTGTCCCTCATATACAAAATGTTTTTGCAGATTCCCTTGCTACAGCTGCAAGTAACTTAAAGAACCTAATGAATTCAAACAATAAGTTTGAAATTCATGTGAAGCATCACTCAGCTATCCCTTATAATCAAAGATATTGGCAGGTGTTTCAGGATGACAAAGAGATTGAGGAATTTCTACAAAATGAAGGAAAATATAAAGACACTTCTATCGATGGTGAGCAAGATGATGGCAAACTAGACATAGAGGTAAATCAGATGCAAGTCTTACAGCTAAAGGACAATGTCGTTCCTAAAGGCCTAATACCTTTAGAGGAGTTATTTGATCAAGATGATGTAGCCTGGAAACCAAGCTTGGTGCCGACCGAGAAGGGAGTTGAGGATGTGAATATCGGAATAACAGAAAATCCAAATATGGTGAAGTTGTCAAAGGCATTACCTCCTCAGGTAAAATCAAAATACATTAGTTTATTGTCTTCATTTTCTGATGCATTTGCATGGGACTAGACATATTTGAAAGAGTAAGACAAAAGTATAATTCAGCATATCATTCCAATCAAGCCAAACCAAAAGCCATTTTGCGAGAATTTGAGAAGGATAAATCTGAATTTGTTGCCATAGATAGAAAAAGAGGTGAATCAATCGTAAAAGGCTGGTATAATCGTTCCGATAAGATTTTCAGATTGGATCTCCAATTTGGTGCCCGTGCGGAAGAAGACAAGTGAGATTAGATTGTGCATTGATTTCAGAAATTTCAATAAGGTGTCCTTGAAAGATAATTATCAATTGCCGAAAATGGACCACATACTCCAAAGTGTAGTTGGGGCATCTTGTATGTCGCTGCTTGATGGGTATTCCGACTACAATCAAATTTTGGTTCATGAGGACGACAGGGACAAAATAGCATTCACCACTCCATGGGGGACATTCCATAATGCCAAGCTACCATTCAGATTAAAGAATGCTGGTGCAACATTTCAGCGTGCCATGGACATTACCTTTGCAAATGAAAAAAATGTGTTTCTAGTAGTATATCTTGATGATTTGACTGTCTTTTCAAATTTAGATGAGGAGCATCTTTACCATTTGAAAATTGTTTTTAGTGTTGCAGAAAATATGGAATATCACTCAATCCCAAAAAGAGCTTCTTTGCCATGGACGAGGGAAAGCTTCTCGGTCACATAATATCCAAGGAGGGCATCCGCATTGATCCTGCTCGAGTGGAAGCCATTCAGAAAATTGATTTTCCTTGTATTAAAAAGGAGATCCAAGCATTTAACAGTAAGATGAATTTCTTGTGTCGTTTTGTGCCAAATCTAGCTGAACACTTGAAGGAAATTACAAACATGTTGAAGAGATAGTGTGGTTAAGTGGACCGAAGAAGCCATGAAGTCTTTCAACCTAGTAAAGTTGGCTCTTTCTTCAGCTTCGATTTTAATCAGCCCAGATTATTCCTAGGATTTCATATTGTTTTCATTCGCTTCTGATCATACTATGGCAGTAGTTCTAATGCAGAAAAGAGACCAACTTGAAAAGCCAATTTCCTTTTTTAGTAGGACAGTAAGAGACACAACCTTAAAATATAACATTATTGAGAAGTAAGCTCTTGCCTTGGTGAAAGCTTTAAAATATTTTCGGTTATATATTCTACATTCTCATATTCTTGCTTATGTCCCTAATGCAGTCGTCAAAGATGTTTTGGTACAAAAATATCCGGAAGGGAGGCAAGGCAAATGGATCACAGCTTTGTTGGAATATGACTTGGAGATTAAGCCAACAAAGCTAATCAAGGGGTAGGGTCTAGCAAAATTGATGGCGGAGTTTAATTTGCATGCCTTGGACATAAATCTGGTTGCTTGCTATGTTCGAAGAAGATGAATATAGTTTGCTTGTTCAGGTATCTGAAATTCTTCTCCATTCTCCTTGGTATTCAGATATTGTATATGTGCTCTAGCACCTTTCACCGCCACCGGAGATGGCCAAAAATAAATGTAGAACTCTGAAACTAAAGGCTTCTAAATTTTGTATTATGAACAATACACTTTATTGGAAAGATCCCGAAGGTATTTTGTTGAATTGTTTGGTTGAGGAGGAAGCAAAACAGGTCATGGATGATTTTCACAAGGGAGACTGTGGAGGTCACCTATTTTGGAAGACGATGGCTAACAAAATTTTGAGAGCGGGGTATTATTGGGCTACCCTTTTCGCTGATGTGTGTAAAACTGTCACAAGCTATCATGAATACCAAATTTTTCAGGGAAGGAGAAAGTTGTAGCCCTTACCTCTCAAACTAGTCGAAGTTAGTGCTCCATTTCAATAGTGGGGCCTAGATTTTATTGGCGAGATTCATCCTACATCCTTAGCTCAGCACAAGTGGATCTTAACAGCGACATATTATTTCACAAAATGGATTGAGGCAATTCCCACTCGGCAGGCCACTGACTTGGTAATAATTCAGTTTCTTGAAAATAATATTTTGTCACATTTTGGCTGTCCTAAAAAATTGATTACAGATAATGCAGTAGATTTCAAGTCCAAAAGTATGATTTACTTTTGTAGAAAATAAAAAATTACCCTGGGACATTCTACTACATACTATCCACAAGGTAACAGATTGGTGGAATCTTCAAACAAATCATTGGTCAACATCATTAAAAAGCTGTTGGAAACAAACAAAAAGAGTTGGCATAAGAAACTGGTTAATGCACTATGGGCAGATAGAGTAAGTCAGAAGAAGTCAATAGGCATGTCTCCTTTCGAGATTGTATATGGTGTTGACACGGTGTTCTCGACATCTCTCGCAGTCCCGGTTGTTAAACTTCTACAGGAAGCTGGTAGCGAGGAAGATCATTTACAGTGAAGAATAAGCCAAATGATCCATTTACAGCAGATGAGAGAAGATTTTTTTCAAAATACCTTTAGGTTGCAAGACTAAATTAAGAAGATTTATGATCGGAAGGCAAAGGCGGACAAATTTCAGATTGAAGACATAGTGCTAAAATGGGATGCTAGAAACGAAGATAAAGGCAAGCATGGAAAGTTTGAGAATTTGTGGAAGGGACCATATAGAATTGCTGCATATCGGGGTCAAAATGCTTTTCTACTGAAAGAAATGAATGGAGAATATTGTCCAGGAGGGCCGGCCAATGGTCGGCTTTTGAAACGGTATTATCTCTGAGATATTTCTCCTGTCATATATGTCATTGTACATACCATTTTATTTCTCTCATTGCAAAATGTGTACTGATGTCATTCATTTAGTTTGGGGCCCAAAGTGAAGGCTATAAAGCTGAATGTTTAGCTTCAGTTTTTGGCTTGTTTAGTGTCAGTTGTTTGAGTCTGTTTTGAGTCAGTTTTCAGTCTTTATAATTTGAGTTAGTTTTGACTTAGTTTATAAAGAAGGCACTGATCTTCTTTCCAGAGATCTATGGTTCTTGGCACCTCCCAGGAGCTACCATCCCAATTGGAGCCAACGTTAGTGTCGGTATCTTCATCCCTCCATCAGTGATCAAATTTCTATTTTTGTATGCATATTAGGTGTCCCATCCGATTAGCTGCATTCCATTAGTTCATGGATCAATTGATGGTAGTAGTTCTTTGCCAATTTCCCTCATGCCTATCATCTGCTGGCCTATTTTCATATGTACAAGTCATTTGCTGTCATTTTTATTTCATTCCATTTGCAAAAGTCATTTTACGGTTTTTAGGTCTCATTAGGTCTAGGGTTTGCCACCATGGTCTTCAAAAACTCAATAAGAGGTTAGCAGGCACATGAGGATGTATAATAAGTTCATAAAATAACAAATTTCACTGATGATTTGCTTCATAAAGGGTTTTGAAAGCAAGGTTTTTCTATTTCTTGTACAAATTTTATGTAATTTTAATGTTTTCATATGTAATAAAGCTTTAGATACAACCCTTGTCACCTTTCCAACTCCGGCACTCCATTCATTGCAAAAGAAACAAAAAAATCCAAGCATCAGTTCATCAAATGATAAAAAAGAGCCAAACTACAAAAAACAGGGTTTTTAAAGAAAAGTGAAAGGGAACTTTAGGAAAGTGGGTTTCTAAAACGAAAAATTAAAGTCAAGGTTGATATAAAAGTTATCCTTGGTGGTGGAATACTTCATTCTGTGCAAAAGAGAGAGAGAGGGAGAAAATCGAGAAAATCGCACTTTGAGGAGAAACAAGTAAAAGTTGCAATTAAATTTCAAGTTTTTGCCGGCGTGATGCACCTAGGCACTGGTGCGATGCACCTGCCTAGCGCTACGCATCTGGGGCAGGATTTACAAAGGGAATTGAACAGGCACTACACACAGAAAGTGCGCTACACACCTGGGCGTTGGTGCGGTGCATCTGTCGGCTGAGTTACAAAACACATTGCATTGCCTTTCTAAGCCTCCAAATTTGCAAAGAATATCTCAAACAGTAAGTTCACCCTCTCATATGGTCTAGCAATGGATTTTTTCATCCTTGACGGTGATTTGAATGTTGAAAAATGAAACCCTAGTTGCTCTCAAAGTTGTCTTGCCAAAATTGTCTAGGGTTTTGTTATTTTTGCTGTTTTCACTCCCTTGTTATGATTTTCCTCTATCCCATCCCCTTGCACTAAATTTCCCTAATTCCTTTCCTCTGTCCCTCTCCAATTGACACTCACCTTACCCCCTACCACCAAACCCTAAACCCTATACATAATCCCTACCATTCTCAAAACCCTAATTCCCATTTCTCAAACCCTATCATTCCCTGAAACCCTATTAACTCTACTGCCATCATCAAAACCCTCCTTTACATTTATATTATTAGTCAACCTCTCAAAATCCCAAAAATAAAACAACAATCACCCTATATTTGAGAAAATCTCTTCATACTCATCATTCTACACTCCACATTTGCAAGTATGGAAACAGATTCAGCATATGAGAGGGATGATGAAATTGTCAGTGGTTCTTCCCAAGAGGTTCATGCACCAAGAAAACCACATAAGGGATGAAAACACATCCGGGAGGAGCCCACCACTCTCACAGAGTTACTAGCTTGCCCTCTTGCAGTAACATGTTTTAAACATCATTCTTGCTACCGGTTTTGTGAGATGGTGGAGAGGGTGAAATATCATCATGAGCTTTCTAGGCTATTTGTTCTTCATCTTCGCAATGGTTAGGTGAACCTAGCTAGTGTATCTTTCACTTTAACACTTGAAACTATTGCAGCAGAAATAGGCATTCCTAATGTGGGAGAATAATGGAACAAAGGACAACTTGTGGGCAAAGAGCATTATGAGCCTTACATCAAGGCTAGTTATCAAAGGAAAATCAGTAGGGGCTTTCCTTTCAGATACCTACAAGACACTTATGCTCCACTCATGAAACTCATTATCAAATATTTCACCTGTGAATGGAGGTTTTCTCGCTTGTACACTTACCATGTTAGATTGCTGATGCATTTCACTAGAATGAGGCTGATGAACCTCCCCTATTTCATATGTAGAAATATTGAGAAGATGGCTAAATTGGTGCAAAGGAAAACTCTTCCTCAACAGTTTAGTAGCATTTACCATTTTTCATTGACCAAAATTGTTGTTTTGCATCAGCTGAGCTTGCTGAATATTTCATGGGATACCTTCATTTCACATGAGGTTTTCAAAAGCCCTCAGGTGACCTCATCAATGTTTGAAGAGGAAGCAGGGCCTTTTATTGGCGAGATAAATTGTTCTTGCAGACAAGACCGATCTCCCTAGTATCAACAGTTATCTAGCGACAAGAAGGACAAGCAAATCTACCTTTCTCTAAATATATTGCGATTTATTAATAAAAAACTAAGAGGTGTTTTAGACCCTACCTTAAGTCCAACGCTAGTTTGTGGTAGCCACGCTTCGAGCGTCCGAACAAGTTTCCTTTTGAGAACCTGCAATCACAAACAAGCACACATCAAATAACACCTGCATAGCTAATATAATAAATCGTATTCATCATGGTGATCAAGGAAACCATGAAATGAACCATAAAGCACAGTTTATTGAGAAAAATAAACTTGATTGTATTAACTTTGAAAAATAGAAGAACTTTACAACTGTTGGTGCCTTGATGTTGTACAAGCTCCTCCCAGGGTCCAAGCAGGAATCTCCTCTACTTTGACAAGCCTCACACTCTTCCCAATGAGATCAAAAAGGGTATGTAATCTCTCCTCTCAAGCTCAATTAGGAAGACTAAATTCCAACAACATTTCACCTCAAAAATCTTTAGCTTTCAACCTCTTCAGTAACCAGCCCAATGCCTCTTTTTATAGTGCAGAGGAAGGAAGTTATAGGTCCACCTATGAAGGGATAAAGTCCTCCTTCAAAGGGATAAGCTCCTCACATCAAGGGGTTAGCTCCTTAAGGTATGGGATGCATGAACCTTAAAGGAGCGAACTTGCCACCTCAAGATTCCCTTTAGAAGCTTCCAAAAATAACCCAAAGTGAGTTAAGAATGTACTTGCGCCTTTTTGACTTTTACAGGGGTCCGTACCCATTACACAGAGACAGAGCGGTCAGGTATGCAGGAAACATGACTAGTAGGTGCAGGACCGCAAGGAATGCTAAGAGAAAGTGTGGAACCAGAGTTTTAGAGATTTTTAAGGGCTTTCTCTTATTTTTCAAGGCTTGACATGAAGAACTGAGGTTTAAGACTTGCAAAGGAGGAAAGTATGAGTTGTGATAGACTCACACCAATTGCAGAATGTCATGGTGACAATATTTTTTGCAATAGATTGCCCCCTAAAGTGTGAAGTCTGTAATAGAGGAGGATAGTATTTGTCATCTAAGAAGAGTGAAGTACTTTATCATTTCAAAGATCATCCTGTGGACATCCTGGTTGGAACCTGTAAAAAATTTCAATACAAAATATATATATGTGAACATATCATCACTGAGGTAGGCATTCACATACTCAGATCAAAACTGACTAGAAAACTAACTAAACTGCTCTGATATAGGAATGATTTTGTAATACATCACAAGTATAGACATATGTAGACACAGTATGGGCGCAACCACCTATTTATAAATAGTCCACTGTATAATGAATAACAAAATTCCTCGCAGCAGGTTCCAAGGTACTGACAATTTCTAGATCATCTTTCTAGATAATGAGTTGAAGTCGATAGAAAGCGATTCGTCGTAGGCAAGCCCACAACACGAAATCATAGATCAAGTTTGAAGAAATATATTTGGCAAGGACTAACTCAGGGATGGTCAAGATGGATGACAGATATTTTGTAGATGAATGGTTTATTTGAACTGACCTCTTGAACACATAACGACACTGCAGATGGTTTGGTGACAATTGACCCAAAGCTAATATCCAGAAACCGGCTAAAGACTTTCAATATGGTTTGATTAAATGTTAGGCAAAGGATTTCCCAACCCAGGTGAACAAAAAGTGTCATGTTCAAAAGTGGTTGAATGCTTTTCTAAGACACAAAGTGTAACAAGCAGGTTCATTTTTCTCTCTTTTCCCCCACCATTTCTAGCAAGTACCTCTTTATTTTTGACAAGCTTGAGGAGGATAACATTTGCTTGGTTATAAGCTCATCCTTTGGATGAGTCCAACTTAGTTTAAAATTCAAACCCGAAGGAGTGCTTCATTCCTATTTAAAATTGAACAGGTCCTTTACTGTTAAATTTTAATGAGTCTAGTATAGGAGAAACTCGGCGTTTTTCAATTTTAGGGAGTCAGACGAAAAACTTAAGAAAACTCCATGGTTGTCCTTTTTCGTAAATTTGTGTCTCCCAAGCCCGAAAAAGTATAAAATAATACTTGAGAGAACCGCTTGACCATTACAATCAAGGAGTACTTTTCATAATTACTGTCTCTGATCTGAAAAAGTAAAAAAGCGATCAATGACACGTTGTTTTATAACCAATATCAAACTTGAAACGACAAAAGTATGGTAATCTTTTCATGTTTATACGGTCATAAAAGAGTTGTAATGGGACTGTCCTTTTAATTATGTTTTAACAAGTTTAAAAAGAAAAACTCGGCAATCTTTTCATATTTTACGAGTCAGAAAAGAGCTTAAAGGGGACTCCAATGTTTTTTGTTGAAAATGATCAATTTCTCCTGAAAAATCCAATATTCTGCACAAAAAATCAAACATTACTCATACTTGTTTAAAATAAATAAAAATGCATCAAAAAGTTACCTTTTTAAAGTGAAAAATAAACAAATTGAGAATTAAGTTATTCAAAAAAGCTTACAAAAAGGGCTTTTGTAAATTCATTTTTACCGTTTGACTTTAGAGTGAGAAAAGAGAGCTTTTGGGTAAGAAACTTCCTGTGAAGATTACGGAAAATCCATCCGTTGGAATCGAAAACCGTTAGCTCCAGGTAATCCACATCACTTTAATCTTGCATTTCAACCATTTGAATTTTGTTTTTAGGCTTCCATTTTGATTTTTTAGGGAAAAAATAGTTTAAAAAACCACTCGCGGGGGTCCGTAGGTGCAACATGCGAAACCTACGGACCTCGACTTTTTCCTACAAAGGAAAGAGCCAGGGGCCCACACCTGCTGCTTGGGAAGAGTGCGGACCTACGCACTATCCCTAACTAGCGGGTGCGGACCCCGCGAAATAGGTTTTAAAACTTCAATTTTTTCCATTTCCGCCAATTTTTTTTAACTAAAATGTTCTAATCCACCCTTTTTGCAATGTAGGATATACACAATGCTCATTTAGTGGGAACGGGAGCACGAGGATGTGGACCTAGCTGTAATAAATCATCAGCCCTCATTGGATGCATTGAGAGCATGCGGCTATTTAAATTCTGGGCTATACCTGGCATGAGGGCCCAAGTATACTTTTTGCAATGGATGGTGGACAGGTGGAATATACAGGACCAATGTTTCAATATTGGCAGCCACTAGCTCGAAATCGAGCTAGAGGACATTTATTTCCTGACTGGTTTTCCCAATAGAGGTGAACGATTATCTCTATTCGGGACTAGGCCAGGTGGCCAATCTGTCGATAGTCTCCGACTAGAGTTTTGTAATGACCAAGCAAAGGACAAAGGGATCGATATCAAAACTATCTCCCATCTTGAACCTAAAGTGATTGCATTTACTGTCACTAGACTCTGCGGAAGCGCAGCACTGTATGTAGCTACCAGATCCCAAATGCGAATGGTAGTAGACTGTTATCGAGGCACCATCTTCAACTGGTGCGATGCTATGTTGGCGAATGTAAAAGGCCAACTAACTAGAGAAAAGAAAGGACAACTAAAAAACTTTGGATATGGTTTCCTAGTTGTGAGCTTTGGTCTAGAGAGAGTCCCGATGTTGGTCCCACAGCAGCTTTCCGTTGGAGTTGGACTTCCCCAAGAACCTAAGCTAATGCGTTGGGTTGAGGATGGTTTGGAGGTTATTCGATTTCTGCCTGAGTATTTTCGTTGGTTGGAGAACCAACTTTTCGTGATTCAGGATTTTCCATATGCTGGGATGGATTATCGTGGTGAACCAGACATGACTCTTCCACTAGGAGAGTAGTGGGATGATTCAGGTAAAATCATTCTCAACATTTTCTAAGTTTTAACTAATTTTTTTGTTTTGTTTTTAAATCGTCCAAAACTAATAATAAAAGTTGCAAATGTAGATGTGGGTCCACAGTGACCAGCTGCTCTCTGGCCCTATGAGAGAAGACACCCAGCTACAGTAGTACCAGCCCCACGGGACAAATCTACAGAGACCCTGACCGAATTGGAAAATCATCTAGAGCATTTGACAGCAAATATTCCAGAGACTAGCATAGATGATATTCCACTTAGGTTACAACGCTATGTGATTGGGGTCCCAAGACCTTTTAGGAGGTTCGTTTGTAGGGTGGCCCGAGCAGCGGTTTCTTATCGTGATCATCACCAGTGATAAGATGATTGCCTTTGTAGACTCATACGACATTTTTGCTTTTTGTACTATCATTTTTGCCGATCATAAGGTGTTTTTCAACCTATGATCGAAGACGATGTATATTTGACACACTTCTATGCTATGCTATATCTCTATTACTGGCTATATTGTATAGCATGTTATGGAATGTTTTTAAATTTACTGTTTGTTTATTGCAAATGTCTATTTAACATTCGAGAAGAAATTGCATCTACTAATGTATTTAAATATCTTGGAATATGTTGATATTCAATGTAGTCAAATTCACGTTCCAAGAGACGAACTCTCAAAAATAATCTTAATAACACTGGATTTCTAATGGCATAAACTCTATTAAGCTACAATACAACGAGTTCAGAATCTAACCTTACAATCAAACTCCGAATCCCGAATGAAATGGATTCAGATAATAACTCAATCACTGCATTATATTCTGCAATTTTGTTCGTTGTTTGACTGAGGCTTACCCCATGCATAGATACCAACTCATCAGAGGGTGAATAGATAACCCAAGCTACGGAAGAAATGTTATGTGTATTACGACAAGCACCATCAGCAAAACCAATGTATGTTTGAAGAGACGTCAACATCTGCAATATCAAGAGTAAAATAAATATAAGTAGGAATAATGATAAAAACACTCTCTAAACTAAGCACACTTTTCTAATCTAAAACACACCAGCTAGAAAGAAACTAATCTAATTAAAATCTCCACACCTAGATTTAAGCATAATATCTTTTCAGATAAAGACCATTTATGGGTTTACCCAAAGAGACACCGTCAAAATCTACCAATTCATAGGCCCCTAAAATCAAGATAAGTAGGAATAATGATAAAAACACTCTCTAAACTAAGCACACTTTTCTAATCTAAAACACACCATCTAGAAAGAAACTAATCTAACTAAAAACCCCACACCTAGATTTAAGCATAATATATTTTCAGATAAAGACCATTTCTGGGTTTACCCAAAGAGACACTGTCAAAATCTACCAATTCATAGGCCCCTTTTGCCAGCTCTCACTTAACAACATAAGGACCATGCCACATAGGTACAAATTTTCCAGCCCCTAGCTTATCGTTTGTTTGATTGTATAGTAAGACTAGGTCTCCTTCCGAAAAATTACGAGGTGTAACATTTCGATCGTATTGAGCTTTAATTTGTTTGGCATGAGTTTCGATTGCTAATGCAACATCACATCGATTCTCATCTAGCTGAGCTAAGTACAACAAACGTTTCTCCTCTTCGGAAGTGGCTGGGAGTAATTCTATGGCTATTTGCAATGACGGAATTTCGCATTCAATGGGTAACATAGCTTCCAAACTGTAAACCAGTTGAAAAGGAGTGAAACCAGTTGATGTTTTTACTGAGGTCTGATATGCCCAGAGCGCTGAAAAAAATATGTTATGCCAATTCGACCTATGAATACCAACGATTCGTCGGATCATAATGGCTAGAACTTTGTTGATGGATTCAACCAGACCATTAGCTTGTGGGTAATATGGAGTATAACTATCGTGACGTAGGCCAAGTTGATCTGTTAGTTTAGTCATCATGATGTTTTGAAAATGACTCCCATGATTGGTAATAATCGCTTGAGGAACATCGAATCTAGTAATTATGATTGAAAATGAAAATTGCAGCAGTTTTGCCGTCTGCTAAAAATGTAGGCATCGCCTCAGCCCACTTAGTAAAATAATCTACCGCAAGGATGATATACGCATGCCCCCCAGCCGAGTGAGGGTTACATGTAATAAAGTCGATACCCACTTTGCAAAAGGAATGATGGAAATTATAGGGTGGAGAGGAGTAGGTGGAACATGCATCTTTCGATCAAAAATTTGACAATTGTGGCATTTTCGGACCGCATAGATACAATATTTAAATAAAGACGGCCAGAAATAACCAATGCGCAATATCTTTTGGGCTGTGGCATACCCAGACATATGACCGCCACATGCTCCAGAGTGACAGTCATTTAGAACCTTTTCAGCTTCTTCATGAGTTAAACAACATTGGAAAACAAAATCCGTCCCACGACAATAGAGTGTATCTCCAATGATTTTGTATTGTTGGGATTGGAAACATATTTTCCGTCACTGAGATCATGAAATTTCAGGCTGAAAAGATTAGGTTTGGAGATAAACGATGATATCTCCATACCATAGATCAAGAGTACTGATAAGAAACAAGGATTCATCCACAATGGGCTCTTATTCCACAGTTTCAGTATCAGCACATGGGAAATCACACATCAGTTTCGCAAATACCAAAGATTTCTTTGCCTTGGATTTTTCAAATTCCAAATCAAATTCCTATAGGATAATAATCCATTTGGAATACTTGCCCCCTAGCAATTGTTCGGTCAAAATGTAGATCATAGGGTTACAGTCATAAATTACGGTAGTCTTGCATAGTAAGATGTAATGACGAAATCTTTGGACAGCTTGAATAGCTGCCAAGGCCAATTTCTCCACATGTGAATATTTAAGCTCAGTCGAGTTCAGAGTTCGACTAAGATATTAAATCACATGTTCACTATTGAATTCATCTTCCTGAACTAAAACCATCCCAATGGTGGAATGAGAAGCGACGAGGTACAAGAAGTAATCCTGGTTGTAGTTGGGAGGATGCAATAACGATGCATGGGTCAACGCGTGTTTAAGTTCATCAAAATATTTGTCAGCGATCTCATCCCAAAAGAATCGAATATTCTATTTCAACAACCTGGTAAAAACCTTTGTTATCTCGGCGTAGTTAGGAATGAAACGACGTAAAAAGTTTGCTTTCCATTGTAAACTTTGGAGTTGGCGAAGAGTCGAAGGAGGAGGCAATTTGACAATAGCTTCAACCTTCGAGGGATCGACACGAATGCCAGCTTTTGAAACAACAAATCCCAGTAAACGACCCGTTTCTATGTAGAAAACACATTTGTATGGATTCAACCTAATTCGATAATGCCTACATATCATAAATATTGCTCGTAAATGAGTGAGATGATCGGCTCTACGTAATGAATGGGAATATAAATCATTGAGATAAGGTTGCACAATGTGCTTGATGTTATGAAACGTGTAAGACATAGCTCTTTGAAAAGTGGCTCCAGCTTTCTTCAATCCAAAAGGTAATTTGCAATACGAAAATGTTCCCCATGGACAAATGAAATCCGTTTTGGGTTGATCAGTAGGGAGTATGTTGATTTGATTGTAACCGGAAAAACCATCCATAAAGGAGAAAATTTCACTACCGGCACAATCATCAATGATTTGATCGATATAGGGGGTTGGATAATTGTCTTTAGGACAAGCTCGATTAATATCCCTATAATCAATACATATTCTTATCGTTCCTTGCTTTTTGTTAACAGGAACAATATTCGATACCCAATCTGTTAAGGGAATTGGATAAATGAAACCTGCTCGAAGTAATTTCTCAACTTTTGCTTTAATAGCAGCATCTTTTCACGGATGTATCTGACACAAACATTACCGGACAGGTTTAGCATCTGGGTAAGTTTTAATTTCATGGCCAACAATTGATGGATCGATTCCTGGCATTTCTTCATATGACCAGGCAAACACGTCGCAGAATTCTTGAAATAGGGCTTTATAAGTTTGGAGTTCATTGTCCGTATAGGAAGCACCTATATGAATGTTTCAATAATTCCAGGTTTAACTGATGTCAACAGGAACCATTTGAGAAATATTTCCCAAATTTAACTCAGAAACAGGATGTTGCAATGGATTCTGTGGTTCTTTGACATAATCAGCAGTAAAAATAGATGAAAAATCATTTTCAAAATGATCAAGCTCAGGTAAAAACGAAGATCGATGATGAAGATCTTCCCATGGTAAATCATCAACAGACAAAATTTCACGAATCTTCTCATTAGTATGAACAAGCTCGGAAAAAGTTGTTGAATCTGAGTTTGATATTGAAAGTGATTCTCCATGGACCACATTCATTAGATCAATTTCGGTTGAACAAGGGTCAGAAAACGACTGTATAACCTAATATGCAATTTCATAGGGACTCAAAGGCATCACATCGCCAAATGAATCCACCTCAGACTCGGAAGGTACGATCCAAGGATCATCAAAAACAATTGTATTCGATGAAATCATATGAATAGTTGCAGTAGAAGGTGATACGTTAGGAGGAGGAAAGGAAAAAGTTCCTAGTAAACCAGAATCTTTAACCAATCCTACCCCAACATCCTTGTAAGGGATAGTTGTTTTACCGACATGTTGGATACTTTCAGAAGAGGCTAGATCGGATGAAAAATAATTCAGCTGGTCTATGGTTACGATCTTTCCATTATGAGGAAACTTGATAAGCCGAAAGACCGATGAAACAACAGTAGTCATAGCGTAAGACCAATTGCGACCCAAAAGAATGTTGTAATCTAGAGGGGCATCAACCACTTCCACATCTAGATTAACAATTTTGCCTTCAACCCCTATAGGTAAATCCTATAGAGTGCCAAAAGTATGGAACCCAGAGCCATCAAAAGCCTTTAGAATTATCGAGGATTGATTGATTGTAGGAGAACCAAGCAATCTCCAACACTGAATCGACATAATACACGTAGAAGCTCCCTCATCAATTACAGTCCTACAGCAAGGTCTGTTTTTTACTAACGTTGGAATCTGGAAAGCCATTTGATGAGGTAGGTGAGGTGTACTATTTTCTAAATCAAAGATTATAAGGTTTTAGTCATGAATATCAACATCTCCTATAGCCGACAAAAGTAATTTATGCTATGCTGGGCATGATTGCAGCACCTCCAAAGCCAACATTGCTAAAGGGGAAATAGCTAAATCTTCAACAATGTTATAATTCTGAGTAGCTCTCACATGCGGATTGAAATATGACTTCTGAAGTATACCTTTAGCAGGTGGTTTGATTACTAAGTCTGGGTTAGGTTTCTCGATCTGTAGTGGATCAGAACCGGAAGGAGTTGAAGTTGATGGGTTTGAACTAGAAGATTCTGCTTCCTTACCACCAACAAGACTTTTACTACCATAATCTTGTGATCACTTCGCAATCCTGACATGAGACATCATCATTATGGGTTCTTCTGAGGCATTTGAGGAAGAACCAATCATCTTACTATCTTGACTAGGAAAAGGATCCTTCAAGACAGTAGGTGTTTGAGAACCTTTGACGATTTTCGCAACCTCAGCGCGATGTGGGCAATCTCTTGTAAAATGCTCCTCGTCAAAAATGAGACAAGGATACCGAGGTTTACGTTTCTCGTCAATAGATTCAGTTTTATCTGATTTCTCTTTTGAGTTTTGTTTATTTTTCTTCTTCCCTTTCTTTTTACCACCAGATTTTGATTTGGCCGTAGATGATTCTATGACATGAATATCGGCAGGAATTTCAGCGGAAGAGTCTCCTGTCGGGGAATCTGGTAAAGTTATAATAGGAGAAAAATCCTTTGAAGATTTCTTCTTACTTTTGGTGTTAACTGAACCAATCATACCATCAGCGGCATGAGACCCTGAAGGAGCTGTAGTTATTTGATTTTGTTTCGGATGGTCGGGGATTTTTTCGTGTAAAGTACTCGACTGCGTATAAATGAGGTCAAGGTACTGAGCTTGAGCAATTACTTGCTCTTAGCTACATCCTCAGTGATTTTAGGTAATAATGATTTAACGAACCATTCTGCTAAAATTTGATCTGGAATAAAAACTTTCACTAAACGTCATTGACATCGCCATTCATGAATATGATCTGAAATATATGTGAATGTTGACTGTTTTAATGAAGTTAATAATTCTGTGCCATTGTCATATCTGAAAAGCAACTGAAAATGAGTTAAGAATGAAGTGGCTAACTGACTAAAATTATAAAAAGAGGCTCGCAGTAACTCAATGTACCACTTGGCCGCAAGACCAATCAGAGTGCGTTGAAAAATACGTAAGCGAATTGAATCATCTATAATGGAATTAGATGCACACCAGAGGTGATAAGTCATCACATGGTTTGATGGATCCTCTCTTGATTTACCTTCAAACTTTGGGATATCATTGGGCAACTTATTCGGCATTAGCCACCAAAACGGAAGATAATCAATTGGATCGTTCCTAAGGCGCGACAAATCAGGCAAGTCCAAGTTGCAATGAACGGTAACCGATGGTTAGGGTCACGAAAACCCTAGGTCATAAGACCAGCCCCAGGAGGAGGATATCCAAGATAACTTGGAATTGGAATCGCATTTGGAATATTATATCCTCTCGAAAAACCAGGATTAACCGGACCAAACTAGGGTTGTTGAGGTTGCTGATAAGTATATCCAGGGTATGGTTGATACTGGTAAACTGGGCTTTTCACAGCAAGACCGAATTGGTACTATCCCTGGTATGGTTGATAAGTAAATTATGATTGAATTGTGACAACCGTACTTGTACCAGGTTGTCCTATAGGCATCTGAACCAAAGTATGAATTGTAGGTCCTGACTGAGGTAAAGATACTTGAGGAGTTGATGCAGGAATAGTAGAAACCGGAGCTGTCGATACTCCAGAAGTAGGAGGGGTAGATTGAACAGAAGTTGCAGTAGTTGCAGCAGTCGTTTGAGGCAGATTTCGAGGAAAACTAGGCCCAGATTGATGAGCTACACCAGGTGCAGAAGTTTGAATAATAGGCTGGACAGGTTGCTGGGTTGAACCAGAAACCAAAGGTTGTCCAGATTGAGATGACAACTACACATTAGGTTGCAAGATCTGTTGATATTGAGATGGATCCCACACCATGTTCATTCCGGGGTATGGACCCATAGAAGGTTGAGCATATTGAGGACCATAATTAGGTTGAGCATAGGGCTGATAATTCAAAGGTACATTTCCAGCTCCTTGTACAAATGATTAACTAGAAGGTGGTTGGAAACCTTTGGTTGGGTACTGACCTTGAGGTTGATAACCTTGAGGCACGTACTAAAACAGGGGTTGATCTTGAGGTATATATTGGTATTCGGGTTCACCTTGAGGTATGTACCGAGTCTGGGGTTGACCTTGAGGTATGTACTGTCCCAAAGGTATTCATTGTCCTTGAGGTTTCCCCCAAGAGGTAACTAATTACCTTGAGGTTGCTCCCCAGGTTGTAATTGAGTACCTTGAGGTTGCCCCCCAGGCGGTAACTGACTACCTTGAGGTTGTAGATTTGGAATAGTACCAGACATCATAAGAATTTCTTCTACGCTCAATGGTTGAGTTCCGTTATTACCAGTTGATATCCCATGTTCAATGGGTTGAGGAGATGCTCCTAAAAAAGTACCAGTGAGTGACTGATATCTAGAAGGAATAGAAGGACTGCCATATAAAAATGTTCCGGTGATTGGGAAAACATGGATGACTATCTCAACATATTCAAAGGAGGATAATAACCTCTAGGTGTTGGATGAAAAGGAATTCGAGGTGGTGACAAACTAAGACCTGGATTTTCTAAAACATTGGTCAATGAGACGTACCAAGCGTCCCTCCTAGGTGGATTGTAGAAAATTGATTCGCGCTCCCTAAGTTCTAAAGTTGGTTGATTTTCAAGGAGACTTATATCTTCTTCTGGACTAACAAGTTCTTCAATAGAAATGAGTCCCAAAGGAAGATTTTGGGTAATGATCTTTCCTACCCTGGGTGAACCAAGACAACTAGAAATTGGAGAAGTAAATCCTGATGATCGAGTAGCAGCAGGTTTAGTTTCAGGTTCAGAAATTTTAGGTTCTTTAGCTAATTCACTAGTAGAAGAAAAACTACTAGTAACTTCGGAAAATGAAATTGGTTTAGAAATATACTCTGTTGCTTGAACTTAATAATCAGGATGAACTATTAAAGAAGATTCTCTATCTTTTGGTGACCTAACTCTACTGTCACTAGGTGTTACAAGAGCTCATAGCCCTTCAAGCTGGCTTGGTGTATACTCGGGAAGTTGCCCCGAAGCCTACGGGATTGTCTCAGTAATTCAGCCACGATTAAATATTTTAATTACTTCACACAAAAACAAAGAAAATCTCAATAAAACCACCTAAAGTCTCTAAAGAAACAAACAATTGAATCACACGCATAAAAAATGTAAGAGTTCAAACCACACACAAATAATAACTTTTCGTACCAAAAACACTAGTTAGTGATGAAATCCAATGTCGTAGAATTCAATACAGAAAGGCGGTTGGAACAGTTACCCCACCTGCTTAATGAAACAGACTAGTACAAGTTTCTTTACAAAACCGTCTTGAGTGAAGAGAACTCCCCAGAAAGTCCAAGTGAGTCTAGTCGACGTTTGCTCCAGGTACAGTGGGATCTTCCCTCCACTGTCACTTTAGGAAAGAATCCTATAGATTATGGTCACTAAGGTTACCAACAGAAACAAATATACCTGGGGGAACAGTCTACGATCCGATACACACGCAAGGGCAGAGTAACAAAGCTCAATCCCCTTGAAGGCTCCTTGACATAATCCAAGGTTTACCAACAAGTGACCCCAGGCTCCTTGACAATGGTCAATCCGAGGTTTACCTTTTTTAATATGTGTATATTTGCTATCGTTCCCAATGAGGAAGGATTGATTACCTCACTGGTTCAGATATGATCTCGTGCTTGACTCCTTTAAGAGGAGTTTTCCAGAGCATATATGCAACAATTGGATTTATTTCCTACTGCAAGATATAGCTACTTGTTTGTTTTAACTATCTTGGAGAGTTAATTACTCCCTACTCCAAGATACTAGCCTAAGCTATGTTGGTGATAAGAGCCCTAGAAATAAAAAGATTGCTAATCGATTTTAATTTAAGCGTTATTTTTATGGGTTGTTTCTTAAGTCAATAGGAATGGAGATGAAACTTTATGGTGTGAAGACTCGACTCCAAAAACACTAAAATGCACCTAAGATGATAAACAATTCTTTTTCTTCAATGAATTTCTAGCTAAAGAAAGAGTTGAGAATGCAATTTTTTGAAAAACAAATCTTTCCTTCAATATATAAATGAAAAGAAAAATATTTTTGTCTTTTTCAATAAACTTAAAACGAGACTACTAATTATGCTCATGAAAAAATCCTTTTCTTTTCAACACTCAAAAACTACAGAAAACAATTTCTTTCAAAATAGATTCTACAATTTCTAGAAAACACTCAAAACTATAAAAAGCTATGCTTGAGATCTAAAAATTTCTAAAAACCTAATTGAAGTGAAAGCTTAAAATCTTTTTGAGGATGTTTTACTTAGTCATTCAGAAAACTAAGGATTAATTCGTTTAGAATAACAAATCAATCAAAAAACACCCAACTATGTTTTATTTTTAAAAATGAAATTCAAAACTTTCAAACAAGTTCGTTCAAAGCTTTGCAAAGAGAAAACAAGATCTATTTCTCAACAAGGGCAGAATTCACAAATCAGTCAGACTCATCAAGAAGACCAAAAAGACCAAGGTAATCTAAGGTTTCTTAGGCTTCTAATCTCTGAGTCACTACAAAGACCAAGTGAAAATCAATCCGGGCACGCAAAACTTCTAGAAAATCACCTAAAACCAAAATGCCAATGGAACTTACTTACAAGAAATTTTTGATAGGAAACATACAAATCTGGGCAGAGACTAAAAGCTGAAAACAAAAACTAAACTTAACTGGATGAAAAGAATTTAGGTTTTTCAAAAATTTTGACAGGGTCTGCAGGCTTCCAGTAGAACCAGATGCGGTACTGCTCTGTGCTCTAAAGGAACAGTGCGGGGATGTCCGCACTGTCTTATAAAAGAAAGTGCGGTCCTCTTCAAAATTTCGGAAAAAAAAAAAAAATATACTCGAGATACTAAAATCTACCCAATCCCACACACATCAAGAAAAAACCAGAAACAGAGATAAGTTTCTCAAGTCGAAGAAAAAGGAAAGGCAAAAACCAAATTCCAGTCCCCAGTGGAGTCGCCAATTTGTTGGTTGGATAAATTATTCTTGCAGACAAGACCGATCTCCCTAGTACCAATAGATATCTAGTGACAAGCAGGACAAGCAAATCTACCTTTCTCTAAATATATTGCGATTTATTAATAAAAACTAAGAGGTGTTTTAGACCCTACCTTAAGTCCAACGCTAGTTTGTGGCAGCCACGCTTCGACCGTACGAACAAGTTTCCTTTTGAGAAATTACAATCACAAACAAACACACATCAAATAACACCTACATAGCTAATATAATAAATCATATTCATCATGGTGATCAAGGAATCCATGAAATAAACCATAAAAAACAGCTTATTGAGAAAAATAAACTTGATTGTATTAACTTTGAAAAATAGAAGAACTTTACAACCTTTGGTTCCTTGATGTTGTACAAGCTCCTCCTAGGGTCCAAGCAGGAATCTCCTCTACTTTGAAAAGCCTCACACTCTTCCCAATGAGATCAAAAAGGGTATTTTTTTATGAAACCAGCTCAAGAAAAGATAGAAAAGATAGATCAACGCCTTAGAATTCAGCCTCTTCGAGGGGGCAACCTCCTTTACATTACATAAATGAACAATTCTTGGATGATTCAAATGACAAAACCTCCTTTATATATATAGGAGTCTAAGGAGTCACAATATAATCTAGCCGACCTAACAATAATAATATAAAGCCACAAAAATAACAATAGAGGGATTCTATGGGGCACAAAAATAACAATATGGGGGTAATAGGGGCACAACAATATAAATAAGGGGTATAACTACAATAGTAATGGGGTAATCACTAGTATTATAGGACCCAACATGCCCCTCTCCTTCAAAAAAGTGTTGTCCTCAACGCTTGAGTAGTTCTGGATACTTCTGCATAAAATTCTCATCCTCCCATGTGGAATCTTCAGCGGATAAGTTCTTCCACTTGATAAGATACTCTGAAATTGATCGATTTCGTAGCTGTCGAGTTCTTGTTTCTATGACTGCTTCCGTTTCAATATAATTTTTCCTTCCTCGTCAAGTTCTGGCAATATTGTTTGAATTGGGAGCTTGTCGCCTATAACCTTCTTTAAACATGAAACATGGAAAACTGGGTGCAATCGAGAAGCTGCAGGAAGCTCCAATTTGTATGCCATAGTACCAATCTTTTGCAACACCTTTACGAACCATAATACATTGGTGATAATTTATTATCCTTCTTAGCTTGCTTTAGGGACATTTCCTTATATGGTTGTAGCCGTAGGAATACCCAATCACCTACATCAAAACTTCTTTCACTACGATGTTGATCTGCCTGTTGTTTCATTCTATTTTGTGCCAACACGAGGTTATCCTTTAAGAGTTGGAGGACTTGTTGTTGATGTTCGATGTGATGTTCCACTGCCTGAACCTTAGAATTTTCTCTTAAATATGATGTGATGGATGGTGGTTGATACCCATAAAGTGCCATAAATGGGGTCATTTTTGTTGTTGTATGGAAGGAAGTGTTATACCACCATTCAGCCAGAGGCAACCATTTGACCCATTTTGTCTGTTTATCAGATACAAAGCAACGAAGATATCCTTCCAAACATTTGTTTACTATCTCAGTTTGCCCATCAGATTGAGGATGATAAGATGAGCTATGAGCTAACTGAGTACCAAGACAAGAAAATAATTCTGTCCAAAAATTTCCAGTGAAAATGGGATCTCTGTCACTTACAATAATCTTTGGGTTTCCATGTAGCTTTTGAATTGTTTCCATAAATGCAGTAGAAACTGTACTGGCTTTAAATGGATGTGATAATGCAAAAAGTGTGCATACTTGGTAAGTCTGTCAACTACCACCATGATGACACTCTTTCCCTCAGACTTGGGTAAACCTGTGATAAAATCCATTGAAACCTCCTCCCAACGTTGGCTTGGAATGGATAAAGGTTGTAATAGACCCGGTGTCTTAATTGTTTCAACTTTATTTTGTTGGCAAACCAAACATTCCGCCACAAACTTTTGAATATCTGATTTAAGGCCATCCCAAAAAAATTCCTTCTTAACCCTGTGGTAAGTTTTTAAAAATCCTGAGTGCCCTCCTAAGGGAGAAGTGTGCAATTCCATAAGAATCTTTTGTTTTAGCTGGGAATTCTTACAGAGGTATAAGCGATCTTTGTACCATAACGAATCATTTTCCCAGCTAAATGTATCAGAAGTACTGGAATCTTGTTGTAGCTTTCGAATAAGTGCCCACACTTCTTCGTCATTCTTCCATTCCTCCCTTGCTTCGTTTATCCAATCTGGTTGGATAATAGAAATGGCACACAACAATGCTTCCACATCCTCATCCTTTCTTGAGAGTGCATCTGCCACCACATTTTGCTTCCCTTTTTTGTAGATGATTTCAAAGTCATAACCCAACATCTTTGTGACCCACTTTTGTTGCTCTTCAGAGGATAATCTTTGTTCTAAAAAGTATTTAAGGCTATCATGATCCGTTTTTACCTTGAAGTGTCTTCCCATTAGGTAGGGTCGCCATTTCTTAAGTGCATGGAGTATTGCCAACATTTCCTTCTCATAAATAGCTTTGCTTAAAAACTTTCCCTTGATTGGACGACTTTCAAAAGCAATGGGTCTTTCATCTTGCATTAGAACAGCACCAATTCCATTTCCTGAAGCATCACATTCCACAATAAAGGTTTTTGTGAAGTCCGGTGTAGCTAAGACCGGTGCTTGGCACATTGCCTCTTTAAGATGTTCAAAGGCCTTTGTTGCTTCCGGAGTCCATGAAAATGAATCTTTCTTCAATAATGTTGTTAGAGGTGCTGCTATTCTCCCATAATTCTTAACAAACTTGCGATAATACCCTGTCAACCCAAGAAATCCTCGCAGATGCTTTATGGATGTGGGGATTTTCCATTCCTTAATGGCTTTAATTTTGCTAGGGTCTACCTTAACTCCTTCATGAGATACAATATGACCCAAATATTCCACCTCCTGGACTCCAAAGAAACATTTGGATCTTTTTGCATATAATTGTTTCTCCTCCAATAGTTGTAGCACCCTGTCAACATGTTCAACATGATCCTTCCAAGACTTGTTGTAGATTAGTATATCATCAAAAAATACTAACACAAATTTTCTAAGGAATGGTTTGAAAATTGAATTCATCAAACCTTGAAATGTTGAAGGTGCATTGGTAAGGCCAAAAGGCATGACCAAAAATTCATAATGACCCTCATGAGTTCTAAATGCCATTTTCGGAATGTCTTCAATCTTCATTCTGATTTGATGATATCCCGAACGAAGATCCAACTTGGTGAAGTAAATTGATCCATGCAATTCATCCAGTAATTCATCAATGACAGGAATGGGGAACTTATCTTTAATAGTGAGCTTGTTGAGCTCCCTATAATCCGGACACATGCGCCATGATCCATCCTTCTTGTGCACCAATACTACTGGAGCTGAGAAAGAACTTTGACTCGGTTGAATTATACCAGCCTCTAGCATTTCTGCAACCATACGTTCAATTTCACTTTTTTGGACATAGGGATATCTGTACGGCCTGATGTTTGGAGGAACACTTCCTGGAATCAGATGAATAGCATGATCATGATCACGCATAGGTGGGAGACCTTTGGGAGTCTCAAATACCTTGGAATGATTGTCCAGGACTTTTTGGAGATCTAGAGAAATAGATGATTCCAATGTGGAAACATCTAGCGAACATAATTGTGCAATTACACCTCTTTTCTCCTTTTTTAGAAGCTTTGTCATGCCATTAGAGCTGATTATCTTTCCTGGTTTCCCTGCAATACCCCTTAATTCAACTTCCTTTCCTTCCGTAGAAAATTTGATGAAAAGTTCTTGAAAATTAAAAGCTATTGTACCCAAGGATTGTAGCCATTGGACTCCTAGTACAACATCAACACCTCCCATTGGAATGGAAAGCATTGGGCTAGTCAATACATATTCTCCCATGGATAGCTTGATATTATGGCACTTTCCAGAGCAATTTATTGTTCCTCCATTTGCAATCATCACTTGACACTCTGGTGCTGGATATAGGAAGCAATTCAATTCTTTTGCTACCCTACAATGAATAAAATTGTGGGTGCTTCCTGAATCAATCAACACTATTACCTTTTTCTTCTTGATTTTCCTTCTATCTTGATGGTTTGAGGAGTGGTAATTCCCACCAATGCATTACAAGATATGGTCGGATTTATTTTTCTTCATCTAGGCTTTGTTCCTGGAGTATATCCTCTTCTTTTGACCTTTCTTTCTCCTTTTCTTCTTCCTCTTCACAATCTATGTAGAATAATTTCTTCTCAGCACACTTATGACCTTTTGTGTATTTTCTATCACAATTGTAACAAAGCCCTTTTTCTCTTTTTTCTTCCAATTGTTGTGGTGTCAACCTTGTAGGTTGTGGAAGACTAGGGGCAACAACACTTCCGTCTTTATAGTTGTGAGTGGTATGCTTCCTAGTTGCCATAATTTTGCTTTCCTTTTTCTTGCTAACCTGAATGCCTTCTCTAATGAATCAGGTTCCCAAAGGCGAACATCATGTTGGATATTATCCTTTAAAGACCCTATGAACACATCAATCCTATGCTCCTCTGGAATATCTTTTACCCTTATGTTCAATTTTTGGAACTCCTCAATGTGCTCCATTATTGAACCCTTTTGTTTGAGACTTATCAATTGGCTAAAAAAAGTGTTGCTTTTTGTATCCTCATAATGTGCTATCAATTCTTCCGTAAAAATTGCCCAAGTGATAAATTGTTTACGAGAACAAAGCCATTGATACCATACAAACTGATTTGGTTCCAAATATACAGTTGCCATACGTACCTTTTGTGCGTTTTGCACATTATTGAGATCGAAGAATTGCTCCATCTGTAATATCCATGTGGCGGGATCCTTGCCATCAAACTTCCTCATATCAATTTTTGGAATATGGTGGGTCTTCGATCCAACATTAGAGTCTATGATATCATGATTAACATTTCTTTTGTTCGCATCATGAGTTTCCTTTACTACCTTTTCACCATTAGTAAGTATTTCTTGTAGAAAAATTGTCAAATCTGTCTTCATATCTGTCATGCCTGTCTTCAAGTTTGTGTTCAAATCTATCTTCAATTCTTCCATGTCTGTCTTTAACTCTGTCTTCCAATCATCCATTTTAGCTTCTGTTAGCTTTTGTGAGCGTGACATTTGTTGCACTTGTTCTTGTAATTTTGATATATCATGCAGCATTTCTTCCTCTTCTTCATGAGTCATGCTAGAGATTTCAGGTTCCTTACTAGGTGTTTGCATTTTCTTTCCTCGGGGCATCATTTACTGATAATAATTCTTTACTATGCCCTTTGAATTCCTTCAAACCCAGCTTACACAAAAATTTAAAAAAAAAACTACACACCTTTTTTCACTTTGTAGAAGCCTAATATTGAATCTGATGTATCTCTGTAATTCCATATCCTCCAATTCTAAAATTGTGACCTATAGTAGCCTTCTACGTCCTCTTTCCAATGTCATGAGTCTGACCCAATTTGGATTCTCCACGGAAACGTTATGCGAAATCTCCCACAACGACTTGATTATAGACTAGTTCAGTAGAGCGAACTTGTATGATGTACCACGAGTCACTGTTTCAACCTATGGATCTAAAAAATGCATACAAGAAACTACAGTCCATCCTCTTTCTACACCTTCTTACGAAATTTCAATCTTTTCCCTAGAGAGAAAGTTATGATGATTTTCCCCAGGTCACCTGTTTTGAATGTAATTCAGGAGTCTGCAAAAAGACCAACTTCCTCAGATCATATCTCCGCAAATATCACGCAAAAAGCTCTGAAATTCGGACCCAAGGTTCAGCATGATTTCTTCTCAAATGGGTTTTTTTTTCAACTTCTGAAATGTCACAGAAAAAAAGTTATAGCGAAAATTCCACGATGACCTTTTTGGAGCAGCAAACCCTAGAATCCAAAGCTCTGATACCAAATGTTATGAAACCAGCTCAAGAAAAGATAGAAAAGATAGATCAACGCCTTAGAATTCAGCCTCTTCGAGGGGGCAACCTCCTTACATTACATAAATGAACAATTCTTGGATGATTCAAATGACAAAACCTCCTTTCTATATATAGGAGTCTAAGGAGTCACAATATAATCCAGCCGACCTAACAATAATAATATAAAGCCACAAAAATAACAATAGAGGGATTCTATGGGGCACAGAAATAACAATATGGGGGTAATAGGGGCACAACAATATAAATAAGGGGTATAACTACAATATTAATGGGGTAATCACTAGTATTATACGGACCCAACATATTTAATCTCTCCTCTCAAGCTCAATTAGGAAGACTAATTTCCAACAACATTTCACCTCAAAAATCTTTAGCTTTCAACCTCTTCAGTAACCAGCCCAATGCCTCTTTTTATAGTGTAGAGGAAGGAAGTTATAGGTCCACCTATGAAGGGATAAAGTCCTCCTTCAAAGGGATAAGCTCCTCACATCAAGGGGTTAGCTCCTTAAGGTATGAGATGCATGAACCTTAAAGGAGCGAATTTGCCACCTCAAGATCCCCTCTAGAAGCTTCCAAAAATAACCCAAAGTGAGTTTTTAAGAATTTACTTGCGCCTTTTTGACTTTTACAGGGATCCGCACCCATTAGATAGAGACAGAGCGGTCAGGTACGTAGGGGACATTTTACAGGGGTCTGCACCCATTACACAGAGACAGAGGGGTCAGGTACGTTGGGGACATGACCAGTAGGTGCGGGACCGCAAGTAATGCTAAGAGAAAGTGCGGAACCAGAGTTTTATATTTTTTTAAGGGTTTTCTCTTATTTTTCAAGGCTTGACATGAAGAAATGAGGTTTAAGACTTGCAAAAGAGGAAAGTATGAGTGGTGATAGACTCACACCGATTGCATAATGTCATGGTGACAATATTTTGGCGACTCCACTGAGGAATGAAAAATTTGTTTGTTTGTTATTGTTGTTTGCTTTATAAACTACAGACGGAGCCTGAAGTTAGCCAGGTAGCCTTCGAACTGCTCTTGCTCTGCAAGTGCATAGTAGATGAATGCTGCTTCAATCAATCTTCGGTTCAGTTTATGAACTGAACATCTGATTTCCGAGCATTTTAAACGCCCTTGTGGAAGAATTGAAAACTATTGCCCTAGTACATTAAACAATTCTAGACTTTTGGATGATGAGTTTAGAATTCAATAGGCTAACAATTTTGTAATTTCAATTTGATTTTTGGGAATAATTCAACACACTAGCTTCCAGATGATACACCAAGGCCAATCCTGATCCTGATCCTCCTTCCGTCTATGAAAACCCAAATCTTATTCCAAGAATTCTCCGGCAAGAAAGTTCTGTGATACTGGTTTTCAGATCTCATTCATGTCCAGTTGTTTTTGAATACCTTGAAGATCTCAAGTTTGATGAACATTTTGATCTATCATTGTTTGAAACTAAATCTAAAAGTACAGTTGGTGCTACTGTTCTAAATCCGGAGTTTGTCAAAGAACTTGAAACTGAATGGGAAAATAGATCAATTGATGATTATATTTTTAATCTACAAAAATTCCATTGTGGCTACAAATATTCCTGAGTTCTTAGAATCTTCATCCGAAACTCTTGGTTCATCTGTTGTTGTATCTAGTTCAGAAATTCCCACTGAAACTCCTTTTATCCCCACCATCCCTGTGTAGTCCACCATATCTGATCAGAAACCCATTGTCTCTTCTCCTCCATCAACCCCTTCAACATCTCAAACATCTCACATTTCTTCCCCTCCTTCTACACCTCATACAACCCTTACATCGATTGTTATTATTGTTCTAACTCCTCCTACATCCCCAAGGCCAGTTTCAAATCCACCTAGAGCAATGGCTACCCAATATGCACCTCTTGTTTTGCCATAGAACTTGGATGTTATGCCTATTTATTACCAAAGTAAAATTCCATTGTTTGATGCTACTCAAGGTATCATAGCACAACATCATGTTGATAGGATGAACGATTTCTTTGATCTTCATGAGATAGATGCAGAAAATGTGACCATGAGATTATCTGTGCAAACATTTAGAGGCGAAGTGCAAAAGTGGTTCAGAGCATTGCCGGCGGGGACTATCAATACATTGGCGGTTCTTCATAGACAATTTCTGGATCATTGGGAGGTAAAGAAAAATCCACTCCAAACTCTTTCCCAGTATGAAAACATAAAGAGGAATGTTGGTGAGAGTGTCCAAGATTACTGTGTTAGATTCAATATTGTTTATAATGCAATTCCAGCTGATATAAAGCCACCAATGGGGCTGGCTTTGATAAAATTTCCCGATGGCTTTGATCTCGACATGGCATATCAATTGAGAGAAAGAGACCTGGCCACATTGGAGGATATGCAGAAAATTGCAGTGAGTGTGGAGGCAAATCTGCTAGCTAAGAGAGCTAGAACCAAGACCGAGAAGAAGGTGACCATAAAGGAGGAAGCTTCTTCCTTAGATCACTTGCTTCACAAGATTGAGAAGATGTTTGATAGATTCACTATTGGAGATAAGCCCGAGACATAGATCAGAAATCCAAATTTCGTCGTCAACATCAACCACAGTTCAGGATTAAACAACGGGAACAAAGAGTGCAAGACCAAGCAGCACAGCAACAAGTCAAAACACCATTACAGCAGAATTTTGTACATGGTCCGGAATCAGATGATGATGAGAATCTAATAGGAGAGGAGAATCACTTTTTTACACCTGATCGTTTTCCAATTTATATCACAGAGGATGAGGAGTATCCAAAAAGCCCAGATGTGCAAAAAGATGAAGATTTCATCTTAGCAAACGAAACAGTCCTAGAAGAAGAATCTAATGAATATTAGAGGGGATATATGAATCCATTGACAGTGCAGAAAAGATAGTATTCACTCAGGAGCAGGGATGTACCAATCAATCCAATTCAAAAGCGGAAGGAAGCAACACCACCAAAGAATGATTCTCCAAATGTTTAGAAAAAAGGAAAGGAGGCAACAGATCCTACTTCCAACAAAGAACAATTAGCAAATGATAAGTCAAATTAGCAAAGTGCAACAAAGGGAAAGATCAAAAAGAAGGATGCTCCGCTCAAAGAGGTAGAGAAAAATACATCCTTTAGCTTAGAGAATGAGATTGATAAGTTAAAAGTGTCGATACCTTGACTGAATTAATGAAGAATAGTAGCTATAAAGGTCAAGTGTCAAAGATTTTGAATATAGATCCCTTGTCTGATGTGGTTAATGTGGAAGATGACCAACCCGAGCTTATCTTTGGTCTAGCATTAGAAGGCCAATCTGAGGATAGTGATGTAGCTCCTTTTTACATTAGCCTTATATTGCATGATTATGTCTTCCACAACTCCATGTTTGATTTAGGAGTGTCTCACAACTTGATGCCAAAGGCAATTATGGAAAAATTGGGTTTAGACATCACTCGCAAGTACCATGATCTTTACTCCTTTGATTCCGCTAGGGTCAGATGTATTGGTCTCATTAAGGACTTGGTTGTTACTTTAGATCATATTCCAGCAAAGAATGTTCTCATGGATGTGGTTGTGGCTGACATTCCCCTTAGACTTGGCATGCATTTATCTAGATCATGGGGCACAAAACTCAAAGGGACATTGCAGTTAGATTTCTCCTATGCCACTATTCCCGTGTTTGTTCAGTTGAGGAAATTATATAGGGAGAAAAAGATGAAGTATATGATCACAAGCAAGGAGAAACCTTTGGATCATCTAATTAATTATGTACATACAAATTTAGAATCTTTTGTTCTTTATTCTGACAGTGGTTTTAATGATGTGAATAGTCAATTAGTTGAAGTGGAAGATATTCCGGAGATAATAGAAAATTTCAGAGCCATACTTGAACAAGAGAGACAAAGGCTTGATAGTACCGTTGAACAGTCAACATTCCACCAGTAGCAGAAAATGGATGGATAGCAGCCAAAGGTAGAAGAGCAGGCAGAATTTCAGCACTTGGAAGACGAAGCAGGCTTATGGAGTATGGACTTTGATGGAGAAGTAGGTAAGGATGGTGTGGGAATTGGTATTTGGATACACAGCCTTGTTTTCCTACCAAATAAAGTCCCGAGTAATGTAAGAGTTTGTTCATATAAATTGGCTTTTGATTGTTCCAATAATGAAGCCGAATATGAGGCACTGATTGCTGGTTTGAAAATCGTCAAGAAGTTGAATGCAAAAAGAATTTCATTTTATGGCGACTTCGAATTAGTAATCAAACAAGTCAAGGGTGTTGGCATTATGACACAAGTTTGGCGTTATGACACAGGTGTTGTCCTTGATGGCAACTCACTCAAATGACAAATCACAGTTTAGGCTCTCAGAATGAAGGAAAAAGAGATATATGCAGGTTCCTCTTAACCAAGGCGCATATACACGTGGGATAAATGATCAAAAGGCGCGTATACGTATGCACGCACTTTCATGCAAAGAAAAGCACATACGTGTGGGAAAACTTATTTTTGGTCCATGGTATTTAGTCCTTGGTATTTGGACCTATGGTTTTGGACCATGGTATCTCGTCTGAAGTGTTGAACCTAGGTATTTGGTCCAAGGTATTGATTCTTTATGGTTTTGGACCATGGTATTGAGTAAGGCCTAAGACTATAAAAGGGGAAGGAGATCATTAGGCAAAGGCATTCACTCAAGCATTGAATATCTTATGAAGAGCTAGATCTGGAATACTGGTCATTGGGTTATGGTGCATAGCTGGATCTGAATTAAGGAGGAACTTGAGTGCAAAAATAAGGATAAGTACTATTGATGGGTCAAGATCTTAAGGCTTGAATAGTAGTATCTTTGTGTGATTTTGATCTATTATTTTTGGCGCATGACTTGATCTATAAATCTGATAATCTCGGTATAACTGATGTTTGAATAAGTGAAAAGGGTAAATTATCTTTTATAGATCTGTACGCAGGTTCAGCACAGGAGAGGCGCGTATACATGCTGGTTCATTAATTCAAAACAGCGTATACGCAGGTTGGCCTTAATGCAGCAGCGTATGCATGCAGGTTCTGCATATTGATGTAGCATACATCTCATGAAATACGTTTTAGCTACTTCTGTTTATTGCTACAATGTTATGGGTTTAGGATTGGTTCCGGTTACTGTTACTGTATTCCGGTTACAACTTTCTGAGAAGTGATTGGTTGATTCAGTATTGGTTTGTACAAATGAGATTCGTTGATGCAGATATACTTGATTTTTGTTATTCATGGATCCAGTCTGAAAATTTATGAAACATGGTCCTTGGAAGAAAAGAGAAGGTTGTAGCCTTCTGTAGGTCAACACCTACGTACTAGTATCTCAGCTAGTACAAGAGCTAAGGGGATTGTAGCTCCCTTCCAGGAGAAGCTGGAAAATGAGAGAAGGTTGTAGCCTTCTGCAGGTAGAAGCCTGCTTATTGGTATAAGACTGCACTAGTACAGATCCATTGTAAAAAGAAGTTTCTAATTGAAAGAAGATAGAGACGAATTGCAGCAGGTGGTTTTCACCCACATTGGGTTTCCACCTTATATCTTGTGTTCCTATGTGTGACTGTCTGTTCTATTTTACTGTTCCAGATTACTGGTTATATGGTTTTGACACACATATTAATGATCAACATCTGAAGAATAAGTTAAATTATAAGTCTGCAAGTTATACGTGAGTTTCCTTAACTGTAGTTGCGTATATACACCATTTTCACTAATTGAAGTAGCATATGCAAATATGATTACGAAATGAAAAATAATTGACTTGATAATATTGATTCACCGCCCTTCTCAGTATTATTTCCAACAATTGGTATCAGAGCAGGTCCTTCAGAAGAAGCTTGATCACTTGAAGGAGGATATATCATCATGAGAAACTACTAAAAGGAGGCATCGATCAGGCCACCAATCTTTGATGGGAGAAACTTCGTCTATTGGAAGGTAAGAATCACAACCTATCTTCAATCCCTTGGTACAGAAGTTTGGGATATCGTGGAAGCAAGATGCACATTTCCATCAACAACTCCTATAGATACGGCTGGTAAGAAGCAGTATGAAACAAATGCAAAGGTTGTCAATACTCTATTAGGGAGTTTATCTCAATCAGAATTTGTCAAGGTTATGCAGCTCAAAACCGCAAAGGAAATATGGGACAAGATCGTTTTGAGCTATGAAGGAGACGATCAGGTAAAACATGCAAAACTACAAACTCTCAAAATTCAATATTGAAATCTCAGAATGTACAATGATGAAAGTGTGGCTAATTATTGCTTACGTATAGATGAGATTGTTAATCGTATGAAAAACTTGGGTGAAGAGATAAAAGAAGTTACTTTGGTTGAAAAGGTTCTAAGATCTTTGTCTTCTAAGTTTGAATCAAAAGTCTCTACCATAGAAGAAAAATAGGATCTACAGAGTATTACCATGTCACAGCTGCACGGAATCCTAACTACTTTTGAAATGAGAAAAGGGGGACCATCAGACAGGAGAGAAGCCACATTCAAAGCTTCAGGAAAAGGAGATTACAATGACTTGGGACATATGTCAGAAGGAGAGGAAGAATCAAACTTTGTCAAGAACCTTCAACAGGGTTCTGGAAGATTCAGAGGTAAGCTACCTTTCAAATGCTTTGCTTGTGGAAGAGTCGGTCACTATGCAGCCAAGTGTCCTCATAAATATAAGCTTGATAAAGGTAAGGAACCAGTTCGATGGAACAGAAAACAGAATGTAAGTAAGAAGAGCTATTAAACACATGAAGACAGTGATAGATTTTCAATTAGTGATGAAGATGAACAATGTAATGATTATAGACTTTTGATGGCTTTTGAAGATGATGATTTCTTGGATTCTATAGATGAAAATGATCTCTATGAAGAAATTTCTAAACTTAAAATCTGTTTAGAAGAAAAGAGTATGATCATAGATACTTTGACATTCCAACTTGCTGAAAGGGAAAAACAAAATGAAAAGTTAGAATGTGAAATTGTGGGACTTAGAAAATATATTGAGAAAACAAAAGCTCTTAATCTTAGATTTGATAAAGGATCTGAAACTTTAGATGAGATTATCAAAGTGTAGCATTCTCCACTAATCAAGATAGGTCTTAGATATACTGAAGAAGCATCTCAAGCACAGAAGCCATCCACCTCCAAAAGCTATCTTGATGCAGCAAGGAGAAGTGAACTGGTTGACAATCGACAGCAAAGGCATAAAGTAGATCACTAGGTAAATCAAGGTCAATCTACCTCAAGGATGAATAGAGATCACCAAGTACATTGGAGACAATCTACTTCAAGGATGAATAGAAGCTACAACCAACCACAGGTAAATCATTCTCAATTTTCCTCAAGAACGAATGGCTATGGAAATTACAATCACATGGACGGAAGGTTTGATTATCGCAAGAATTTCTTCAATGGCCAATGTTTCTCTTGTCATAACTTTGGAAAAAAAGTAGCTCAATGTGTTGCCTACAAGACCATCATGACCACAGAAGCACGAAATCAAAGGAGTGTGACTGGAATCATGAAAAGAACCTACAATAACTTTTTTGCTCTTGAAAATGAAATAGAATTTTCTATTTGTAACAACTTTGGTCATGAAGATTCTGAATTCATGAGTAGGTTTCGGCAAACAACTCAGAAGGAGCAAGCTTCATTAAGTCCCAAAACACAGAGGAAGAAAGAACTGCAACCAAAAAGATGTGGTATAGCCTTATATGAGGAAGGACAGGAAAATTAATGGTACATCGACAGTGGTTTCTCGAAACATATGACAGGTGATAAAGAAAAACTTCAGTCATATAGTGCCTTTGAAAAGGAAAGAAAGGTCTCATTTGGAAATGACACCTTGCATTCATAAAAGGTAAAGGTTCTGTTATTTTGAAAGAAAAAGTCAAAGCTGGAAATGTTATGTATGTTGATGGCTTAAAACATAATCTATTAAGTGTCAGTCAAATGTGTGATCAAGGAAATGAGGTAATATTTTGATCAAATGGATATATTGTTCGTGAGCTTGATATAGGAGAAACAGTGATCAAAGGCATAAGAACTCCAAATAATTTATACATACTCAAGGGAGGACAACAACAATGTTATCTAAGCAAGAATGATGAACACTAGCTATGGCACAGAATATTGGGGCATCTAAGCTTCTCTCAGATAAGGAAAGAATGCAATATCAGGTAGTTCGTGATCTCCCTGACATCAGAATTCCAGACAATACTATATGCAAATCATGTCAGTTTGGTAAGCAAACTAACTAATTTCCCTGAGAAGGAAGGATCAGCAAGTAAGCCACTTGAACTTGTCCATACAAATGTATGTGGTCCATCCAAGAAAAGGTCACCTCGAGGAGAAGAATACTTCATATTGTTCATTGATGACTTTTCTAGGATGTGTTGGATAGGATTCCTGAAGCATAAAGACAAAGATTTCGAAAAGTTCAAAGCATTCAAAGCCTTGGTTGAAAATGAATCAGATCGCAAAATCAAATGCCTCAGGTCTGATTGAGGAGGGGAATATACCTCGGATGAATTTTTCGATTTTTGTGAAGAACATGGAATAAGAAGGGAATTCTCTACTCCAAGGACTCCTCAACAAAATTTAGTAGAAAGGATGAACATAACGGTTCAAAACATGGCTCGTGCTATGCTTGATGAGTCTAGAACTCCTGCAACCTTCTGGGGTGAAGCTGCATTTACTGTTGTTACTATTCTAAACAAGACAAACGTCTGGGTGAATAGCACTCAAACTCCTCATGAACTCTGGTATAGTAAGACTCCTACGGTAAAATAGTTCAAAATTTTTGGAAGCAAATGCTATATCAAAAGGACTGATGAAAACCTTGGCAAGTTTGAACCTAAAGTAGATGAGGGAATTCTCCTTGGTTACTCTCCCCAAAGCAAAGGATATAAGTGTTACAATAAAATACTTCGAGAAATTGTTGAAAGTATTGATGTAGTGGTTGATGAAGAAGGAAACATTCCAAGGCAGGTAAAATCCAAAGATTTCGAAGATGATGAGGACTATCATCCAACATCAAATCAGACTAATGATGAATAAGACGCCTATGAGGAACCAAAAGAATAGATAAGGGTAGAAGAAAAGACTCCATCCAAGTATGTCTAGAAGAATCATCCAGAAACTCAAATTTTGGGGCAGAAAGAGGCAGGTGTACAAACAAGAAGAACTATTTCAGAAGCTTCAAGCTATCTAGCATTACTCTCCTCCACTGAACCACGAAATGTAAGTGAAGCATGCAAAGATGAATGCTGGGTCAAGGCCACGAATGAAGAACTTGATCAAATTGAAAAGAATAACACTTGGGAGTTAGTTCCTAGACCAAATGATAAGAATGTCATAGGGACAAAATGGATATTCAAAAACAAGCTAAATGAAAATGGAGATGTTATTAGAAAGAAGGCCATACTTGTTTGTAAAGGGTATGCTCAACAAGAAGGTATAGACTTTGAAGAAACTTTTGCACCAGTTGCTAGAATTGAAGCGATGATAATGTTTCTTTCTCTTTCTAGCTTTCAGAAGTTCAAAGTATATCAAATGGACGTGAAATCTACCTTTCTGAATGGAGACTTGGAAGAAGAAGTGTATATTGAGCAACCAGATGGGTTTATCCTTGGAAATGATCCAAAACTTGTATGCAGACTCAAAAAGGCTCTCTATGGCCTTAAACAGGCTCCAAGGGCTTGGTATTATCATTTGGATAAGTACCTCCATCAACAAGTTTTTACAAAAGGATCAACAGATAACAACCTATATATAAAAATTGACAATGATAAGTTGCTAATACTTGTTGTGTATGTTGATGATATCATCTTTGGTAGCAATGAAGAAGACATGAGTCAAAAATTTGCCTTGGTGATGCAAAAAGAATTTGAAATGTCCCTGCTTGGTGAGCTCACATATTTTCTTGGTTTACAAGTCCAACAAAACAAAGACAATATTTTTCTATCACAAACCAAGTACCTCAAGCAGATCTTGAAGAAATATGGGATGGAGGATTCGAAACTAGTATGTACCCCTATGGTAACAGGATGCAATATCATTGCAAATGATGAATCAACAGTAGTACATCAACCAACCTATAGATCCATGATTGGTAGTCTGCTCTATCTAACAGGTACCCGACCAGACACCATGCATGCAGTGGGAATAGTTGGAATATTTCAGGCAAATCTAAAGAAGACTCATCTTCTGGTAGTTAAGAGAATTTTCAAGTATCTTCAAGGAAATCAAAACTATGTCTTATGGTATCATAGAGATACAGATCTCACACTTCATGCATATACAGATGCAGATTGGGTAGGAAGCATGGATGACAGGAAAATAACTAGTGGTGGTGCATTCTTTATGGGTTCCAGATTAGTATCTTGGTTCAGCAAGAAACAAAGTTCAATTGCATTATATACAGCTGAAGTAGAATATGTGGCTGCTGCATCTTGCTGCACACAACTCCTTTGGATGATGCAAACATTGCAAGACATCCAAATCACTCGTACTCCACCTATCTCCATTTTTTGTGATAATACAAGTGCAATCAATATTTCAAAGAATCCAGTCATGCATTTGAAGACCAAGCACATACCTATCAAATATCATTTTCTCCGGGAACAAGTGCTTGAACAAAAGGTCAAATTGGAGTATGTCCCCTCCAAAGAACAAGTTATTGATATACTCGCCAAACCACTGCCCAGGGAGACATTTGAATATCTCAAACATAAGTTGGGAGTAGTTGATGAATTATCTTGCTATTGAAATTATCTGTTTCAGAGAACAGTGGTTGTACGTGAGTTTCATGAAGCATATCCACGTACATACGCAGGTTTCTGTGGATACAGTTGCGTATATGTTGGTTTGAAGAAAATTAGTGGGGCCAGACTCAGGATGAAAAGAGTCTGATATGGGTCTGACAGAGACCATCTCGCACATGTTCAGGGGGAGCATATACTTCTAATAATGCATTGTTGGCATTATATTAGAAGATCTTGGTTCAATTTCACAGCTGTTTTTGTTTCAGGTGGAATAGGTGCAGAGGGAGATCATGGTTGCTAGTCTGAATGATGATTGACAAATGCTGCTAGTTGCTGATGACTATCATAGTCTTGTCTTAGATATTTAGTCTCTATGTCATGTATTTTTTTTATTATTAAGGTCATGTAATGGCCTATGTTGGCTTCCCCACTATGCCTGGGATGGATGATGTAATATTCTTGTTTTATCATGTGTAAAATTTAGGTGATCCCCACTTGGTTCTCCACTTGGTTGGGTGGTTGAATCAATAGTTGTGTATCCCCACTTGGTTGGGAGATGGATGTATATATAGAGTCTTTGGTGATAGGAAGGTCATTTATGATGTATAAAGTCATGTTTTTTCTTGTAGAACATCTTTTTGCAGACCTTGCCTATAGTCAGGGGGAGTATGGACAGCATAGCAGAGCAGAGATTTCAGCATGTACTCAAGGGGAGCATAACCCTTTGCCCTTGATGACAAAGGGGGAGAATGACTTTGAGTGACTTGGGGTTGCCATCAAGTCCAAAGGGGTAGATTGTTGGCATTATGACATAGGTTTGGCGCTATGACACAGGTGTTGTCCTTGATGGCAACTCACTCAAATGAGAGATCACAGTGCAGGCTCTCAGAATGAAGGAAAAAGAGATATACGTAGGTTCCTCTCAACCAAGGCACGTATACATGCGGGATAAACGATCAAAAGGCGCATATACGTATGCACACACTTTCATGCAAAGAAAAGCGCGTATGTGTGGGAAAACTTATTTTTGGTCCATGGTATTTAGTCCTTGGTATTTGGACCTATGGTTTTGGACCATGGTATCTCATCTGAAGTGTTGAACCTAGGTATTTGGTCCAAGGTATTGATTCTTTATGGTTTTGGACCATGGTATTGAGTAAGGCCTAAAACTATAAAAGGGGAAGGAGATCATTGGGCAAAGGCATTCACTTAAGCATTGAATATCTTATGAAGAGCTAGATTTGGAATACTGGTCATTGGGTTATGGTGCATAGCTAGATTTGAATCAAGGAGGAACTTGAGTGCAAGAAGAAGGATAGGTACTATTGATGAGTCAAGATCTTAAAGCTTGAATAGTAGTATCTTTGTGTGATTTTGATCTGTTATTTTTGGCACATGCTATAAATCTGATAATCTCGGTATAACTGATGTCTGAATAAGTGAAAAGGGTAAATTATCTTTTATAGATCTGTACGCATGTTCGACATAGTAGAGGCGCGTATACACGCTGGTTCATTAATTCAAAACAACGTATACGTAAGTTGGCCTTAATACACTAGCCTATGCATAGAGGTTTTGCATATTAAAGTAGCGTACGTCTCATGAAATATATTTTAGCTAATTATGTTTATTGTTGCAGTGTTTTGGGTTCAGGATTGGTTCTGGTTACTATTACTATATTCTGGTTACAGCTTTCTGAGAAGTGATTGGTTGATTCAGTATTTGTTTGTACAAACGAGATTGGTTGATGCAGATATACTTGATGTTTGTTATTCATGGATCCAGTCTGAAAATTTATGAAACGTGGTCCCTAAAAGAAAAGAGAAGGTTGTAGCCTTCTGTAGGTCAACACCTACATACTAGTACCTCAACTAGTACAAGAGCTAAGGGGGTTGTAGCTCCCTTTCAGGAGAAGCTGGAAAATGAGAGAAGGTTGTAGCCTTCTAAAGGTAGAAGCCTACATACTGGTATAGGACTGCACCAGTACAAATCCATTGTAAAAAGAAGTTTCTAATTGAAAGAAGATAGAGACGAATTGCAGTAGGTGGTTTTCACCCACATTGGGTTTCCACCTTATATCTTGTGTTCCTGTGTGTGACTGTTTGTTCTGTTTTACTATTCTTGGTTGCTGGTTATATGGTTTTGACACACAGATAAATGATGAACATTTGAAGAATAAATTAAATTATAAGTCTGCAATTTATACGCGAGTTTCCTTAATTGTAGTTGCGTATATACGTCGTTTTCACTAACTGAAGTAGCGTATGCAAATCTGATTACGAAATGATAAATAATTGACATGATAATACTGATTCACCCCCCTCTCAGTATTATTTCCAACAAAGGGTGAATACCAAGCCAAACATCCTCGAATGTGGGCTTACCATAATGTAGTTTTAGATATTCTCAAGTTGTTTCTAGATCATACTTTGACATGTGTCCCTCGTATACAAAATTTTATTGTAGATTCCCTTGCTATAGCTGCAAGTAACTTAAAGATCCCAATGAATTCAAACAATAAGTTTGAAATTCATGTGAAGCATTGCCTGGCTATCCCTGATAATCAAAGATATTGGTAGGTGTTTCAGGACAACAAAGAGATTGAAGAATTTCTGCAAAATGAAGGCAAATATAAAGACACTTCTATCGATGGTGAGCAAGATGATGGTGAACCAAACATAGAGGTAAATCAGATGGAAGTCTTACAGCTGAAGGACAATGTCATTCCTAAAGGCCTTATACCTTTAGAGGAGTTATTTAATCAAGAAGATGTAGCCTAGAAACCAAGCTTGGTGCCGACCGAGAAGGGAGAGTTGAGGATGTGAATATTGGAACAACAGAAAATCCAAAGATGGTGAAGTTGTCAAAGGCATTACCTCCTCAGGTAAAGGCAAAATATATTAGTTTATTGTCTTCATATTTTGATTTATTTTCATGGGACTATACAAATTTGAAAGAGTACGAAAAAATTATAATTCAGCATATCATTCCAATTAAGCCAAACCAAAAGCCATTCCGCCAGAAATTGAGAAGGATAAATCCAAAGTTGCTACCATCGATAGAAAAAGAGGTGAATCGATTGTACAAGGCTGGTATAATCATTTCGATAAGATTTTCAGATTGGATCTCCAATTTGGTGCCCATGTGGAAGATGATAGGTGAGATTAGATTGTGCATTGATTTCAGAAATTTGAATAAGGTGTCCTTGAAAGATAATTATCCATTTCCGAAAATGGACCACATACTCCAAAGAGTAGTTAGGGCATCTCGTATGTCGCTGCTCGATGGGTATTCCGGCTACAATCAAATTTTCGTTCATGAGGATGAAAGGGACAAAACAACATTCACCACTCCATGGGGGACATTCCATTATGCCAAGATGCCATTCGGATTAAAGAATTCTGGTGCAACATTTCAGCGCGCCATGGACATCGCCTTCAAAAATGAAAAAGATGTGTTTCTAGTAGTATATCTTAATGATTTGGATATCTTTTAAAATTTATATGAGGAGCATATTTACCATCTGAATTTTTTTTTTAGCGTTGCAGAAAATATGGAATATCACTCAATCCGAAAAAGAGCTTCTTTGCCATGGACGAGGGAAACTTCTCAGTCACATAATATCCAAGGAGGGCATCTTCATTGATCCTGATAGAGTGGAAGCCATTCAGAAAATTGATTTTCCTCGTAGTAAAAAGGAGATCCAAGCATTTAACGGTAAGATGAATTTCTTATGTCGTTTTGTGCCAAATCTAGCTGAACACTTGACGGAAATTACAAGCATGTTGAAGAAAGATAGTGTGGTTAAGTGGACCAAAGAAGCCATGAAGTCTTTCAACCTGGTAAAGTTGGCTCTTTCTTCAGCTCTGATTTTAATCAGCCCAGATTATTCCCAGGATTTCATATTGTTTTCATTCGCTTCTGATCATACTATGGCAGCAGTTCTAATGCAGAAAAGAGACCAGCTTGAAAAGCTAATTTCCTTTTTCAGCAAGACAATAAGAGATGCAACCTTAAAATATAACATTATTGAGAAGCAAGCTCTTGCCATGGTGAAAGCTTTGAAATATTTTTGGGTATATATTTTGCATTCTCATATTCTCGTTTATGTCCCTAATGCAACCGTCAAAGATGTTTTGGTACAAATAGATCCGAAATGGAGACAAGGAAAATGGATCACAACTTTGTTAGAATATGACTTGGAGATTAAGCCAACAAAGCTAATCAAGGGGCAGGGTCTAGCAAAATTGATGGTAGAGTCTAATTTGCATGCCTTGGACATAAATCTGATTACTACTATGTCCGAAGAAGATGAAGATAGTTTCCTTGTTCAGGTATCTGAAATTTTTCTCCATTCTCCTTGGAATTCAGATATTGTATATGTGCTCCAGCACCTTTCACCGCCACCGGAGATGGCCAAAAATAAAGGTAGAACTCTGAAACTAAAGGCTGCTAAATTTTGTATTATGAACAATGCACTTTATTGGAAAGATCTCGGAGGTATTTTGCTGAATTGTTTGGTTGAGGAGGTGTTATAGACATATTTGGGCACTGCAACCCCAATCACATATGTCCATAAACCAAGGGCTTCTAAACCCCTAAAAGTGTTGCTTCACACCCTAAAGGAACAAGGTCAGCTGATTACATCATCTCCCAGAAGTTCTCCATGAAAAACTACTCAGAACTGGTCAAAACTGGACCATATAGACTGCTCCATGCATAGGGTGCGATGCATCTCACCTATTACACACGAGGGCTACGATGCATACTGGAAAGCCCTTCTGTAGGGTACGATGAGCGAGAGCAGACAAATGGCAGAATGAGGTTTCTATGTGGAAACTCAAAGAATCTTCTAGAAACTGCTCATTTGACACTTTCCTCTCTGAATTTGCCCAGGGATGAGTAAGAGACCATCAAATCTCCAAGTGGAACCAAGAACTATCAGTGAAATGACACTAATCAAAATCCTAGAAGCTGACTCACTCTCCTTTAAACATCTATATATGGATCCCTCATCTTAGAGATCCAAAGGCTGGAATTTTGTAATTTGCAAGGAAGTGTTGTTGGTTTCTCTTTGAAGACATTGTTGGGTGATCTTGCTTTGTATGAGGTGAAGAGGGCTTTCATGCTGGGAGGATGATGCTGGATCAGATAGCCTAGTTGTAATCATCTCTTCTACTACTATCAATAAGTCTATTTGAGTTTTCCTCCATATGCTTGTATATTTCTGAATCTTGTATTTGTATATGCATTTATATGGTTAATGAACATCTAATCCTACATTGTTTATGGTTATAGATGTCTATGATTTGATGGTATTTTGTTTCTTTGACTCTATAGGTGTTCTTTGAAGCGGGACAAGTGAGAAAGGAGTGGCTAAAGCTCTATCAAGGGAGAGAGGAAACAAGCAAGGAGACTAGCGAAATATTGAGGTTGGTACTCTCTGCTTCTCTCTCATCTATATCTCATAAAGGAAAACACAAGTGACTTTAGTTTGTTTGTTTCTAAGATAGCTACTCGTCTTAGTGGGACTAGTAGCTCTGAATGGACATTAGTTTTCCTGATAACAAAATGGTGACTCCATTTTGGAGCGAATATTTTTTTTGTTTTGTTACTGTTGTTTGCTTTAGAAACCACAGATGGAGCTTAAAGTCAAGCCAGCTAGCCTTCGAACTGCTTTTGCTATGCAACTGCAAAGTAGATCAACGCTGCTTCAGTCAATCTCCAGGTTGGTTTATGAACTGAAAATCTACCTTGAAACATCCTAAGTGCCCTGGTGGTAGCTCAAATAACCTCATTAGATTAGCCCCTATACTTTGCGTTTACTGACAATCATTAGCTCAGCCTAGACCCCTAAACTTAGCTGCAAACTGTGAGTGAAAAACAAGCTCAGTCTCGTCCCTGGATCATCGCACTGTCTCTTCTTGGAAATCTGGATGCATCACACCTACTGTGTGTTGCAAGTGAGATGCATCCCTGTTTCCCTATGTTACAGGTGTGATGATTGAATGGGACTGTTTCTGCCTCCAGATTTTGGTTTCTTCTTCATTGTCTTCGGCTTTATTCAGTAGTTTTGCTATTTATGATCAGTATATCTCTATTGAAACCATCTTCCTCTGCATTATTCAGCCTCCATCAGAAGGAATTGTGAATTTTTTTTAATGTATTTTTCATCATTTACAGTTCTCCTTTGCAAATAGTAGCTTAATCGAATTGTCTTCCTTTGATTTGAAAATGTCGCAAGTGTCGTTTTCAGTCAAGAAAAAGAGTGTCGCAAAGCATTCCTCTTTTAGATAGTTGATTACACTTTTTCCATTGTATTTGATTTGAATCATTAGTATTTCAAGTGTCAGAAGCAATTTTAAATTCGAAATCGCAAAGTGTCGTTTTAGCCTTCCTTTCGTTTTTTGAAGAGAAAATTGTTATTATTGTCGCTTTGAAAGAAGATAGTCCAGATCCATACTTAGTTTTCTTTTTTTCATTCTCACATTAACGAAACTGAAAAAAAAAATGCATGCATGTGCATTGGCATTAAGACTGCATGCTGAAGTTGATTTAGGAAAAGTGCATCTAATGTGTGCTCTCTACTCTATGTTGAAAGAATTTCATCTCTCTTTCCTTAGTGGCTAGGATTTTCATTGCAAAAATAAAGTAAATGACTGTTTATCATCTTAGGTTTCACATTTAGGAATTGTATATCCACATCACACGATGAACCTTAAATGCAAACTTCTTAAGAGAGATCAACCGTAAAATAAACCTCAATGAACATAAAAATGCTTTGGAACCTAACACACAACATTTAGAAGTCTAGGCTAGAGATGTATTCCAACGTCCTAAAGCCTGGTAACTATCGCTTTCATCGTAGGTTGGGTGATTCCTCCTCTTTGAGATGACAAGTGCCAGTACGGACTTGTGCTCCCATGTACCGTTGAGTATATATTGGGAGACCACAATAGGCTACATCCTTTATCCTTAGGAAGCCATGTCTGCCGCCCTATTGATCGCAAATGCACTGAACACAACATTCAGGAATATTGACTGCCATACCGTAAAATGTATTCTGCAGTTTTGCGATTGGTTTGGTAATCCCTCTATCTAGATTTCCAGAGTAGTCACTTTTGTTCCTTTTAAGACTCCCTAAGAGAAAAGGTCCATCTGAGCACTTGTCACTTTAGGCTCATTAAAAATCGAAGGCGACTAGAGTCATCTTTAGCTTTTCCTCGACTCTTAAAAATTGAAAAAGCAAGTTGTGTCAAAGCGTCATAAAATTTATTTTAATCGGAATAACGTCACTATTCCGTTGTTGGTCTTAGGTTGAGAAAATGGAGTCTACCAATCAAGGATTTCCCCTTGGGGGGAATCCTAGTCCCTTCTCCTCTTGGGGGGATGTTGGTGCTCCACACATGGCTACATTGTCCCTTCCAAGACTCACAATTTGGCCTGATGGTATGGCTTTCCTCGACCTCTGTCGTTCAAAATACCGTAATTTCTCAGTAATCAAATCAGCGACCAGATGATACTGAAGTTGCTCCCCTACCTTCTACTTTGTTTGTTTCTCCATCTCCTTCTTCCTCTTGGCTTGGTGAAGCTAATAACACTAAAAACCAAGTAATTGAGAAGAAGAAGAAAGGGAAGGAGAAGAAGAAGAATCCAACGGCAAAAGGGGGAAACCGTGCATTGTCTGGTGAAAATCCACACATTGCACCTTCGAAACCTAAATCTCCCTGTGTCATTTGTAGGGGAGACCACTATCATCGAGATTGTCCCTTCATCCCGTGGATCCTAAGGGACTGGTCCCCCTGCTTGCACAATCTGGTGTCTTCAACCTTTGACGATCATGTTGAGAGCACACCATCAACTAGTGAAAATGAAGCCAATGGAAAGAAAGGAAAATCTAAATTTCCTTGTAGATTGTGTGAAGGCGATCATGTCCTCCACCATTTTCCTTTCCTAGATAAAGCTAAAAAAGTCTTGGATAGTTTTCTTGTGTCATTGCAGCTACTTCCTCTTGGATACAAGAAACTCTTGCCAAGTCCATCGCTAGTTGAAAATCTGACTAACACACCGTTGTTGTCGGTTGAAGCACCTATCATTGAAGATAAACCCTCTGAGTCCACACCGGATGAAAGTCAATAGGTTGAGATGACAATCGACCCAATCTTGTCTTCAGAAGGTCCACCTTCAAATGATACTGTCACCAAAGAGAATGAGAACGAAACCATTCAAATTCTTTTCGTAAACACAGACTTCGATGAACATGGGGAAAATCTATCCATTCCTTTACCGCAGGAAGAAAGTTCGTCAGAGGTTTATCCCGCCGTTTATTCGGTCCTACCTCCAAGAAATCTAGTCATTTCCTTCAATTGGAATCTACTAGGTAGACCCCGCCTACCATCTAATGTACCATTCCAGATCATAGTACAAGCTTATAGAATGATCATGATTGGTACTATTATAAATGAAGGGGCTTATGTGAGTATCCTTTCCTCAACTTCTTGTAAAGCGCTTGGTTTGCCATCGCTTCTGCCTGAGATTCGAAATATGACAGGCTTCAACAAAGGAAGCAGTCGACCGTTAGGGATCCTTCCAAATTTGCCTATAACTTTGAGAAGGAAAACCGTTCATCTAAATTTGATGGTAGTCCAAGGACCTCTAGGTTACAATCTACTTCTTGGGCATGAATACATTTATTGCATGGGAGCTATAGTTTCGTCACTCTTTCGACTGATGTGTTTTCCACATGAAGGTAGAGTGGTCCAGCTCGTAGACCAGCTTTCGTTCCCTCGTTCAAACATAGCTATTAGTCAAATGCCATCCCTAACTGGTCTTTTTGCACAAGGAATGTCTAATCAATCTCCAGTCCGTCCACCTGATGGTCACGAGTGATTCAGTGATTGTGACTAAAACCCAGGAGGCATGCACCCTGGTCTGCTTCGACAAGAAAACCCCAGATATAAGGTACGTTTTCGCATAGGAATATGACTAGTCTGACAATCTTGTCCATTTAGGAAAATGGATCAGACTAGAAAAGGATTCCCCCACCAAATGTTATGTGATTTGCATTGACAATAGCCACCTTTGTCCATTTCAATGAACATTGCCAAGGAAGTGTTTTGTCTACGACGCAGATGGAACAATCTTGCTAATGCAAGAACTTCCATATGGTGACCTGGAAACTCTAATTTATACCTGGGGGCATGTAAACCTTTTTGCATGCAAGTGAAAAGCGACCATTTATTTTCTTAGTTTGTAGGATCTTAACCCTTTAAACGCGTAGGTTGGTCATTCCTAGCTTGCATAACGAAAGGCTCAGGAGCAAAGTTTCTAATGGGGCAAGCTCCCTAAAAAATGAACCTATCGATGAGACATCCTTATTATATGACTGGCACGAGTATTTTTACGCAAAGTTCAAGCTCGTTAAAAAATAAACCTAGCCACGAGAAGTTTTACGCGAAGTTCAAGATCGTTAAAAAATAAACCTAGCAATGAGCAAATGTGCCCCAAAAGTTTAAGCTCATTAAAAAATGAACCCACCTTCAGTAAATAATCTTTGCGATCGCATAATTATCAGCTTTTGAACCTTGGTCGTGTTCTTACCATCACCTCCACTCTTTTTTAGCCGATCATACGCCTCCATTTGATTGTTTACCCTTTTGAGGAACAACTGTGATGAGTGATTCTATTAGCCACCTTCTTTACGTTATCATGATTGAAAAGTTCCAAACCTTAATTGGAACCAGTTGCTATCCAAAACATCACTTGTTCCTCAAAAAACAAGTCTCCTTTAAGCTCTTTTCATCTAACTCAAAAAATATGAAAAGATTGTCGAGAAATTGTCCTCTCCAGCTCATTAAAGCAATTGGAAGTGCCATCCCTCCTATAGATTTTAATCTTTTTGGACCCGAGGGATTATTACACAAAAATATCGAGTGCTTATCTTGTTCAGGTCATTAAAACTATCGAAAAGTCATCCCTTTTGTATTATTTTATACTTTTTCAGACTTATGGGTTACATTACGAAAAAGGACTACCAGAGTTGCCTTTACATCCCTTTTAGACTCTCTAAAATTGAAAAAGACCGAGTTATCATTGTCGTTAAACTCGTTAAAACAATAGCGACAAACTTGTCCACGCAGGCAAGAACGAGTTTCACTATCGCTAGGCTCGTTAAAACCTAGCGATAGGTTCACTCGAAGGGAAAATTATAGAACAAGCATATGTTATCCTCCTCAAGCTTGAAAAAAATAAAGAGGTATTGGTCAACAATGACTGGGAAAAAGGGGAAGAAAACTTGGATAGCTTCATTGCTAGTAGGTCGCTCTTAAACATGACACTTTCACTCTGTCATCATCATTGAGTCGGGTTGGGTTATTCCATTCACCGGCCATATCACCATTGATCCGCTATACCATCCATTTTTGGTGTTAACGCTACCAATCCATTTCAGTGTCGCCGATATGTTCAAGAGAAGTCGCTTAGAGAATTCACCAACCTAGCTAATGCATCATCCGCTGCAATACCTTCACTCTCCATTTTTCATGACCGCCACCTTGAACCTTCTATCATCAGATCGTTTTCACCTCAACAAAAACATTTGCTCCGTTCCATGTCGTAGATGTGGGATTCATTAAGGCCATCCTACGACAAGTCACTTCTTGTCGACATCAACACATTATCCAAGAAGTTGACTTAGGAAAAACCCTTTCAGTACTTTGAAGCTTACATGCCTCAATGGCAAGTTTCTCACTTCCGGCGATAGGTTTACCTCAATGGCCTTCGACCGAAAGATTTTGCGTGGTGTTCGACAACAACTCATGTATTCACACCACTTGAATTGTATTGCAGTACCTTGAGGGTCATTATCATTATCGGTGATTCCTCTTGCACCTGTTAACAACTTACATCATTGGTTGGTAATCAGGCGATGTCTTTCCATGTTCAACATCAGAACATCTTCTCACATGGATCGACTTGTACTTCGGGTGAAGATTGAGCGAGTTTGAAGACCCCAGATCTAGTTTCATCCATCCAAGCTGCAATATATTCAGGAAAATAAAGACATCAAATGTACATCACAGCTCCAAAGATAATCATCCAAACTAAAGGATGATGGCTCTACCAGAATCATCAGTCCGCCACACAGATGATTGTTTGTCTTATGTACATGAATATGAATTTATAAAGTTGAGCATGGGAATGCCCAGCCCAGCTAGATCATGAAAATATTGTAAAGATAATGTATTTTATTGTATCTTATTACAGGTCACCTTCCAGTTCGAAAAATCTTGGATCCTCATTATAGAGCATTTCACCCGACATCAAAAGATTTACGACCTCATGCTTTAGGGGGAAACTATTATAGACATATTTGGGCACTGCAACCCCAATCACATATGTCCATAAACCAAGGGCTTCTAAACCCCTAAAAGTGTTGTTTCACACCCTAAAGGAACAAGGTCAGTTGATTACATCATCTCCCAGAATTTCTCCATGAAAAACTACTCAGAATTGGTCAAAACTAGACCATATAGACTGCTCCATGCATAGGGTTTGATGCATCTCACCTATTACACACGGGGGGTGTGATGCATATTGTAAATCCCTTCTGGAGGGTGCGATGAGTGAGAGCAGACAAATGGCAAAAGCAGTTTGCTAGGTGGAAACTCAAAGAATCTTCTAGAAATTGCTCGTTTGACACTTGCCTCTCTGAATTCACCCAGGGATGAGTAAGAGACCATCAAATCTCCAAGTGGAACCAAGAACTATCAGTGAAATGACACTAATCAAAATCCTAGAAGCTGAATCACTCTCCTTTAAACATCTATATATGGATCCCTCATCCTAGAGATCCAAAGGCTGGAATTTTGTAATTTGCAAGGAAGTGCTATTGGTTTCTCTTTGAAGATATTGTTGGGTGATCTTGCTTTGTATGAGGTGAAGAGGCATTTCATGCTGGGAGGATGATGTTGGATCAGATAGCCTGGTTGTAATCCTCTCTTCTACTACTTCTATCAATAAAGCTATTCGAGTTTTCCTCCATATGCTTGTATATTTCTGAATCTTGTATTTGTATATGCATTTATATGGTTAATGTACATATGATCATATATTGTTTATGGTTATAGATATCTATGCTTTGATGGTATTTTGATGCTTTGACTCTATAGGTGTTCTTTGAAGCGGGAAAAGTGAGAAAGGAGTGGTGAAAGCTCTATCAAGGGAGAGAGGAAACGAGCAAGGAGACTAGCGAAAGACTGAGGTTGGTACTCTCTGCTTCTCTCTCATATATCCCTCATAAAGGAAAACACAAGTGACTTTAGTTTGTTTGTTTCTAAGATAGGTACCCGTCTTAGTGGGACTAGCAGCTCTGAATGGACACTAGTTTTCTCGATAACAGGAGGAATAAAAACAGGTCATGGATGATTTTCACAAGGGAGACTGTGGAGGTCACCTATTTTGGAAGACGACGGCTAAAAAAATTTTGAGAGCAGGGTATTATTGGTCTACCCTTTTCGCTGATGTGTATAAAAATGTCACAAGCTGTCATGAATGCCAGATTTTTCAAGGAAGGAGAAAGTTGCAGCCCTTACCTCTCAAACCAGTTGAAGTTAGTGCTCCATTTTAGCAGGCGGGCCTAGATTTTGTTGGCGAGATTCATCCTACATCCTCAGCTCAGCACAAGTGGATCTTAACATCGACAGATTATTTCACAAAATGGATTGAGGAGATTCCCACTCAGCAGGCTATCGACTTGGTAATAATTTAGTTTCTTGAAAATAATACTTTTCATGTTTTGGTTGTCCTAACAAATTGATTACAAATAACGTAGTAGCTTTCAAGTCCAAAAGGATGATTGACTTTTGTAGCAAATACAAAATTACCTTGGGACATTCTACTGCATACTATCCACAAGGTAACGGATTGGCAGAATCTTCAAACAAATCATTGGTCAACATCATTAAAAATATGCTAGAAACAAACAAAAAGAGCTGACATAAGAAACTGGTTAATGCACTATGGGTAGATAGAGTAAGTCAGAAGAAGTTAATAGGCATGTCTCCTTTCGAGATTGTATATGGTGTTGACACGGTGTTCCTGACATCTCTCGCAGTCCCGGTTGTTAAAATTCTACATGAAGCTAGCAGCGAGGAAGATCATTTACAGCGAAGAATAAGCCAAATGATCCATTTATAGTAGATGAGAGAAGAAGTTTTTCAGAATACCTTCAGGCTGCAAGAGAGAATTAAGAAGATTAATGATCGGAAGGCAAAGGCGGACAAATTTCAGATTGAAGACGTAGTGCTCAAATGGGATTCTAGAAATGAGAATAAAGGCAAGCATCACAAGTTCGAGAATCTGTGGAAGGGACCATACAGAATTGCTGCATATCGGGGTCAAAATTCTTTTCTACTGAAAGAAATGAATGGAGAAGATTGTCTAGGAGGGTTGGTCAATGGTCGGATTCTGAAACGGTATTATCTCTGAGATATTTTTTGTTGTCACATATGTCATTGTACATACCATTTTATTTCTCTCATTACAAAATGTGGATTGATGTCATTCATTTAGTTTGGGGCCCGAATTGAAGGCTATAAAACTGAATGTCTGGCTTCAGTTTTTGGTTTGTTTAGTGTCAGTTGTTTGAGTCTGTTTTGAGTCAATTTTTAGTCTTTATAGTTGAGTTAGTTTTGAGTAAACATATTGGTTTTAGTTTTCGGAAGTTATTGACTCCATTGCCCAATGAAAGAAGGCACTAATTTGCTTTCCAGAGATCTATGGTTTTTGGCACCTTCGAGGAGCTACCATCCCCATTAGAGCCAATGTTAGTGTGGGTATCTTCATCCCTCCATCAGTGATCAAATTTCTTTTTGCATGCATATTAGGTGTCCCATCCGATTAGCTGCATTCCATTAGGTCATGGATCAATTGCTGGTAGTGGTTCTTTGTCAATTTCCCTCATGCCTATCATCTGTTTGCCTATTTGTTGTCATTTTTATTTCATTCCATTTGGAAAAGTCATTTTAGGGTTTTTAGGTCTCATTAGGTCTAGGGTTTACCACCATGGTCCTCAAAAACTCAATAAGAGGTCAGTAGGCACATGAGGATATATAATAACTTCATAAAATCACAAATTTCAGTGATGATTTGCTTCATAAAGGGTTTTTACCTCAAAACTTTGTTTTGAGGTGAAAATAGTGTTTTTCTATTTCATGTACAAATTTTATGTAATTTTAATGTTTTCATATGTAATAAAGCTTCAGCTACAGCCCTTGGTCACCTTGCCAACTGCAGCACTCTAGTCATTGCAAAAGAAACAAAAACATCCAAGCATCAGTCCATCAAATGATAAAAAGAGACAAACTGCAAGAAACAGGGTTTTTAAAGCAAATTGAAAGGGAACTTTAGGAAAGTGGGTTTCTAAAATGAAAAATTAAAGTTAAGGTGGATATAAAAGTTATCCTTGGTGGTGGAAGACTTCATTTTGTGAAAGAGAGAGAGAGAACGAGGGAGAAAATCAAGAAAATCACACTTTGAGGAGAAACAAGTGAAAGTTGCAGCGAAATTTTAAGTTTTTGTCGGCGCGATGCACTTGGGCATTGGCGTGACGCACCTGCCTGGCGCTACTGTTATAGACAATTTTGTGCCTTGCAGCATCAGACATGAATTGTCAATAATCCAAGGGATCTGAAGTCCCTAAACATGATGTTCCTACCCCTAGAGGAACAAGGTCAGCAAACCAACAGCTCTCAGATCAGTTCTCCACCTGAAAACACTCAAAAACAAGCAATCCTGAAATCAAAGCAGGTGCTCCACTAGGCTTCTGCGCTGAAACTCAACTCCTCCATGGTGTACCTGCGTTGCAAAGCAGGTAGAACAAAGGCCACCTGCGCTGAGCGAGATGGGACAAGTGGCACACTGAGTCATTGCTCTGGAATCTTCCAAAAATGACACTTGGATCAGGGATTTCGCCTTGTGATGAGTCAGAGGCTCTGTTTCTCCAAGTGGAAGCAAGGTTCTCCAAGTGGACTCAAGAACTGAAGATCAACTGAAGAGAGAGAGGACACAAGGCAGTTACACATCAGTTGCAAGCTGACTCATCCTTTCTCAATTCATCTATATATTGAGCTCTCTCCTATGAGCTCAGGAGGCTGGAATTTTGTGCAAAGTAATGATATGCTGTTGGTTTCACTATTGAGTTATTGGGTGATTGTTTGAGAGAGGTGAAGAAGAGCAATTCTTTCTGCTGGGAGGTGTTGCTGGGTTGGAGCCTTCAATGGTTGTAATACTCTCAGAACCTTTATTTCTTCATTAATAAAAGCTATTGAGGTTCTTCTATGTGCTCTTATTTCAATTATATATTGTGATGATTGCATGTTTGGTTTACACTAATCCATGAACCAGTTATGATTGCATGCCTCTTGTAGTTTCCTTCTTTGTTATTTTGCAGGATCTCATCGTAGCTGGGCGAGCAGAAGGACAAAGAGCTAGGAGCAAGCGGTCAAAGAGAAGAGTTTGGATTCGACATTAAGCGCAAGGCAACGGTTAGTGCTTTCTCCATTCTCTTTTGCTTTCATAAAGAAGTAAACCTTAAGTAGTTTGTTTTACAGTTGTTGCTAAGGAACTGTCACCCTTAGAGTGGGATAGGGTCATCCGAGTCAGATACTTTTCCCTACAACAGCTACGCAGTGGGCTTAGGATTTACAAAGGGAATTGAGGGGGCGCTACGCACAGAAAGTGCACTACGCACCTGGGCGTTAGGGCAGTGCATCTGTCGGCTGAGTTACAAAACACATTGTACTGCTTTTCCAAGCCTCCAAATTTGCAAAGAACCTCTCAAATAGTAAGTTCACCCTCTCATATGGTCTAGCAATGGATTTTTTCATCCTTGATGGTGATTTGAATGTTGAAAAATGAAACCCTAGTTGCTCTAAAAGTTGTCTTGCCAAACATGTCTAGGGTTTTATTATTTTTGCTATTTTCATTCCCTTGTTATGATTTTCCTCTATCCCATCCCCCTGCACTAAATTTCCTTAATTCCATTCCTCTATCCCTCTCCCATTGACGCTCACCTTACCCTATACTACCAAACCCTAAACCCTATACATAATCCCTACCATTCTCAAAACCCTAATTCCCATTTCTCAAACCCTATCATTCCATAAAACCCTATTAACACTACTTCCATTATCAAAACCCTCCTTTACATTTATATTATCAGTCAACCTCTCAAAATCCCAAAAAGAAAACAATAGTCACCCTATATTTGAGAAAATATCTTCATACTCATCATTCTACACTCCACATTTGCAAATATGGAAATAGATTCAGCATATGAGAGGGATGATGAAACTGTCAGTGATTATTCCCAAGAGGTTCATGCACCAAGAAAACCACATAAGGGAGGAAAACACATCTGGGAGGAGCCCACCACTCTCACAGAGTTACTAGCTTGCCCTCTTGTAGTAACATGTTTTAAACATCAGTCTTGCTACCAGTTTTGTGAGATGGGGGAGAGGGTGAAATATCATCATGAGCTTGCTAGGCTATTTGTTCTTCATCTTCACAATGGCCAAGTGAACCTAGCTGGTGTATCTTTCACTTTGACACCTGAAACTATTGCAGCAGCAACAGGCATTCCTAATGTGGGAGAACAGTGGAACAAAGGACAACTTGTGGGCAAAGAGAATTATGAGCCTTACATCAAGGTTAGTTATCAAAGGCAAATTAGTAGGGCCTTTCCTTTCAAATACCTACAAGACACTTACGCTCCACCCATGAAACTCGTTATCAAATATTTCACATGTGAAGGGAGGTTTTCTCGCTTGTACACTTACCATGTTAGATTGCTAATGCATTTCAATAGAGTGAGGATGATGAACCTCCCCTATTTCATATGTAGAAATATTGAGAAAATGGCTATATTGGTGCAAAGGAAACCTCTTCATCAGTAGTTCAGTAGGATTTAACATTTTCCATTGATCAAAATTGTTGTTTTGCATCAGCTGAGCTTGCTGAATATTTCATGGGATACCTTCATTTCACATGAGGTTTTCAAAAGCCCTCAGGTGACCCCATCAGTGTTTCAAGACGAAGGAGGGCCTTCAAATCAGCCAGAGGTTCATGAGACTCAAACTACAAGTGTTCCAATGTTTTTCACTTATGCAAAAGGCACAAGGAGACTATTTGCAGCTGCCAAATGAGTATTATCGCCACCAGGGGTGGAAGGGTTCTCGTTTCCTTCACCAGACTATAGGAAAATGCTATCTTCACCTGGGGTGAAAGATGCTTTACCTTCTTCTTCAACAATATAGGTACAAGATAAAGGAAAGCAACCGTTGCTTGATGAAGGGCCTTCTAAAGGTTAGGATAGAGATTTTGTTTTGATTCAAGAGGAGGACATTGATTTGGATGCCCAAAACTCAAGACTCAAGGAGGTCATTAGAGAGAAAGAAGCTGACATCCATGCCTTATCACTTAACCTTGAGAGGGATAAGTGGATCATTAACTACCTTGATCAATAGAACAAGCAATTGGAGGATAAACAAACAATCATAGAGCTGCAAACCATAAGAGAAAACAAGCAAGCAATAAAAAGAAGGAAAGTCAAATTGACACCTCTTAAGCAAGAGATTGATGCTGACCGGGAATCATGGCTAGAGAGGGTGAACATTCACTTGGAGAAGATGCTTGAGAAAGCCAACAAGGAGAAAAAGATGTTGCACCACATGGCTTATCACTATTTGGCCCGGAACAAAATTTGTAAAACAAGGATAAGAAGCCTAAAAGCCAAGTTAAAAAGAACTTTGAGGAGCAAGAAAGAGAAAGATAAGCTCAAGATATTGGCTGAAGCTTCATTGGCCTAGCATAGCACCTAACAAAGATCACTCATGCCAAATTTCAAGGAATTTGGTGAAATTTTTTGCATTTTTGAATTTTTCAAGCAAAAAACAAGTTTTTCTGGCAGGTGCGTAGCGCCACCGGCGCTACGCTTTTGATGGGGACCTCCATTTGTAGAAAAATTTGTATTTTTGGATTCATCATGAAAAGTTATGCGCGCTCAAAAATGAATATGAAATTTTGACAAGTTTTGGACCTCCAAAAGGGTCAAAAACACCCAAAAAGTTCCCTTTTTGCCACTTTTTGGCCACATAGGAAGCAGTCTTGGGATATTGCATTTTTGGAGGTAAAATAAACTCCAAATAAAAAAAATCAAGTTTTCCCAGAAAGTAGAATCACCATGATTTCCAATGAGCTATCCTGCACCTGATTTGGACCTCGAGAAGCCCTCCAAAAGCAGCTTGGAAAATGTGCTACGCACAGAAAAAATGGCGCTACACACAGGATGAAAAATTGCCAATTTTGCCTGTTTGCTCAGAATTTCACCTAGTTTTCTTTTAGTTTGACTCTTTATCTCTTATGGTAAAATTCATGATGTGACATGATTCAAATTGATGTACTATGATGTAAAAATGATAAAATTTGACTTAAGGAGGTAGATACATCAGTTGTAGGTGGTTTTGAGCTGTCATGAATTGGTTTCCTAAGTTTTAGAGGCAAGCTGTTGCACTGCCTATTTTTGTGTTCCTAGTTTAGATATGGTTGAAACCACACCTTTTCTCATGGATTCTACCCCTAATGGATAGCACAGGTGGTTTCGAGGTCTATATCATGTGTTTTTTCAGTCATTTGTAAAGGTTGGACTCTTGTGGATGCTTTGAGCATTATTGTACATCATTTCTGCAATTTGGCAAGGAAATGGACTAGGGTTTGCAACATTTTGTGGGATTCTTGTGGCAAGGTGACTTAGTATTGTTTTTTCTTCTATGATTCAAGTTATCATATGTTTATGTGTGCCATTATCTCTTTCTTTTTGCATAACTAAATGAATCAAGTGTAAAGGTGGAATTAATTGACGTTTCAGTGCTCTTCCTTAAGGTTTATTTAGCTTTATATGTTTTCTACTATTTGAAGAGGACTCATGACACTTTCATACCTTCTCCAACTCCTCACCAGTCTTAAGACTCACCATTACACCTAATCTAAAGTACTAAAGCACTTGCCTACCTCGCCCCACAGAAACCTCTACAAAACTAAGTTCATTCCCCGGACCCAAAATTGCCTTCCACATCTGATCTAGCAAACAACCAGAAAATTCAATCAAACTCCTCTGAGAATATACCTAGCCTAAAATTAGTATTTAAATCAGTCATCTCTTGCATTATTTTCCATATTTCCTGAGATTGACAAGGATAGAGCCCTCTCCCGACCTGGTAGGGCTAGCTACTAGGTTAAGCGTGGTTTGATGTTACCCTAGACCTACCTTTCTTAGCCTGAGGTAGATTTAGGCCACTAACATATTGGTGACTCCATTGGGGAATGAAAAGTTTATTTGTTTGTTACTTTTGTTTGCTTTATAAACTACAGACGGAGCTTGAAGTTAGCCAGGTAGCCTTCGAACTGCTCTTGCTCTGCAAGTGCATAGTAGATGAATGCTGCTTCAGTCAATCTTCGGTTTAGTTTATGAACTGAACATCTGATTTGCGAGCATTCTCAATGCCCTCGTGGAAGAATTGAAAACCATTGCCCCAGTACATTAAACAATTCTAGAATTTCGGATGATGAGTTTAGAATTCAATAGGCTGACAAGTTTGTAATGTCAATTTGATTTTTGGGAATAATTCAACACACTAGCTTCCAGACGATACACCAGGGCCAATCCTGATCCTGATCCTCCTCCCGTCTATGAAAACCCAAATCTTATTCCAAGAATTCTCCGGAAAGAAAGTTTTGTGATACCAGTTTTCAGATCTCATTCATGTCGAGTTGTTTTTGAATACCTTGAAGATCTCGATTTTGATGAACATTTTGATCTATCGTTGTTTGAAACTAAATATGAAAGTGTAGTTGGTGCTACTATTCTAAATCTAGATTTTGTCAAAGAACTTGAAACTGAACGGGCAAATAAATCAATTGATGATTATATTTTGAATCTAAAAACTTCCATTGTGGCTACAAATATTCCCGAGTTCTTAGAATCTACATCCGCAACTCTTGGTTCATCTGCTATTGTATCTAGTTCAAAAATTCCCACTGAAACTCCTTTTATCCCCACCATCCCCTTGCAGTCCACCATATCTGATCAGAAACCCACTGTCTCTTCTCCTCCATCAACCCCTTCAACACCTCAAACATCTCACATTTCTTCCCCTCCTACACCTCATACACCCCTTACATCGACTGTTATTATTGTTCCAACTCCTCCTACATCTGCAAGGCCAGTTTCAAATCCACCTAGAGCAATGGATGCCCGATATGCACCTCTTGTTTTGCCATAGAACTTGGATTCTATGCCTGTTGATTCACAAAGTAAAATTCCATTGTGTGATGCTACTCAAGGTATCACAGTGCAACAACATGTTGATAGGATGAACGATTTCTTTGATCTTCATGAGATAGATGCAGAAAATGTGACCATGAGATTATTTGTGCAAACTTTTGGAGGCGAAGTGCGAAAGTGGTTCAGAGCATTCCCGACTGGGACTGTCAATACATTGGCGGTTCTTCATAGACAATTTTTGGATCATTGGGAGGTAAAAAAAATCCACTCCAAATTCTTTCCGAGTATGAAAACATAAAGAGGAATGTTGGTGAGAGTGTCCAGGATTACTGTATTAGATTCAATATTGTTTATAATGCAATTCCAGCTGATATAAAGCCAATAATGGGACTCGCTTTGATAAAATTTCCTGATGGATTTGATCTTGACGTGGCATATCAATTGAGAGAAAGAAACCCGACCACATTGAAGGATATGCAAAAAATTGTAGTGAGTGTGGAGGCAAATCTACTAGCTAAGAAAGCTAGAACCAAGACTGAGAAGAAGGTGACCATAAAGGAGGAAGCTTCTTCCTCAGATCACTTGCTTCGAAAGATTGATAAGATGTTTGTAGATTCACTATTGTAGATAAGCCTAAGACATATATCAGAAATCCAAATTTCCATGGTCAGCAGCAATGAAAGTTCAGGATTAAACAACGGGAACAAAGAACGCAAGACCAAGCAGCACAACAACAAGTCAAAACACCATTACAACAGAATTTTGTGCATGGTCTGGAATCAGATGATCATGAGAATCTAATAGGAGATGATGTTGGATCAGACAGCATGGTTGTAATCCTCTCTTCTACTACTTCTATCAATAAAGCTATTTGAGTTTTCCTCCATATGCTTGTATATTTTTTAATCTTGTATTTGTATATGCATTTATATGGTTAATGTACATCTGATCCTACATTTTTTATGGTTATAGATCTCTATGCTTTGATGGTATTTTGCTGCTTTGACTCTACATGTGTTCTTTGAAGCAGGACAAATGAGAAAGGAGTGGTGAAAGCTCTATCAAGGGAGAGAGGAAACGAGCAAGCAGACTAGCGAAAGACGGAGGTTGGTACTCTTTTCTTCTCTCTCATCTATCTATCATAAAGGAAAACACAAGTGACTTTAGTTTGTTTGATTCTAAGATAGCTACCCGTCTTAGTGGGACTAGCAGCTCTGAATGGACACTAGTTTTCTCGATAACAGGAGGAAGCAAAACAGGTCATGGATGATTTTCACAAGGGAGACTGTGGAGGTTACCTATTTTGGAAGACAACAGCTAACAAAATTTTAAGAGCAGGGTATTATTGGCCTACCCTTTTCGCTGATGTGTAAAACTATCACAAGCTTTCATGAATGCCAGATTTTTCAAGGAAGGAGAAAGTTACAGCCCTTACCTCTCAAATCAATCGAAGTTAGTGCTCCGTTTCAGTAGTGGGGCCTAGATTTTGTTGGTTAGATTCCTCCTACATACTCAACTCAGCACAAGTAGATCTTAACAATGATAGATTATTTCACAAAATGGATTGAGGCGATTCCCACTTGGCAGGCCACCGACTTGGTAATAATTCAATTTCTTGAAAATAATATTTTGTCACGTTTTCGCTATCCTAACAAATTGATTATAGATAACGCAACAACTTTCAATTCCAAAAGGATGATTGACTTTTGTAGCAAATAAAAAATTACCTTGGGACATCCTACTGCATACTATCCACAAGGTAATGGATTGGCGGAATCTTCAAACAAATCATTGGTTAACATCATTAAAAAGTTACTGGAAACAAACAAAAAGAGCTGGCATAAGAAACTGGTTAATGCACTATGGGTAGATAGAGTAAGTTAAAAGAAGTCAATAGGCATGTCTCCTTTCGAGATTGTATATGGTGTTGACACGGTGTTCCCGACATCTCTCGCAGTCCCAATTGTTAAACTTCTATGGGAAGCTGGAAACGAGGAAGATCATTTACAACGAAGAATAAGCCAAATGATCCATTTACAGCAGACGAGAGAAGAAGTTTTTCAGAATACCTTCAGGCTGCAAGAGAGAATTAAGAAGATTTATGATCGGAAGGCAAAGGCGGACAAATTTCAGATTGAAGATATAGTGCTAAAATGGGATGCTAGAAACAAGGATAAAGGAAAGCATGGCAAGTTCGAGAATCTTTGGAAGGGACCATACAGAATTGCTGCATATCAGGGTTAAAATGCTTTTCTACTGAAAGAAATGAATGGAGAAGATTGTCCAGGAGGGTTGGTCAATGGTTGGCTTCTGAAATGATATTATCTTTGAGATATTTTCTGTTGTCACATATGTCATTGTACATACCATTTTATTTCTCTCATTGCAAAGTGTGTACTGATGTCATTCATTTAGTTTGGGGCCCGAAGTGAAGGCTATAAAGCTGAATGTCTGGCTTCAGTTTTTGGCTTGTTTAGTGTTAGTTGTTTGAGTCTGTTTTGAGTCAGTTTTCAGTCTTTATAATTGAGTTAGTTTTGAGTCAACATATTGGTTTTAGTTTGCAGAAGTTATTGACTCCATTGCCCAATGAAAGAAGGCACTGATATGCTTTCCAGAGATCTATGGTTCTTGGCACCTCCTAGGAGCTACCATCCCCCCTGGAGCCAATGTTAGTGTCAGTATCTTCATCCCTCCATCAGTGATCAAATTTCTCTTTTTGCATGCATATTAGGTGTCCCATCCGATCAGCGACATTCCATTAGGTCATGGATCAACTGATGATAGTGGTTCTTTGTCAATTTCCCTCATGCCTATCATCTGCTGGCCTATTTTCATATGTACAAGTCATTTGTTGTCATTTTTATTTCATTCCATTTGCAAAAGTCATTTTAGGGTTTTTAGGTCTCATTAGGTCTAGGGTTCGCCATCATGGTCCTCAAAAACTCAATAAGAGGTCAGCAGGCACATGAGGATGTATAATAAGTTCATAAAATCACAAATTTCACTGATGATTTTGCTTCGTAAAGGGTTTTTACCTCAAAACTCTGTTTTGAGGTGAAAATAGGGTTTTTCTATTTCATGTACAAGTTTTATGTAATTTTAATGTTTTCATATGTAATAAAGCTTCAGCGATAGCCCTTAGTCACATTTCCAACTCCAGCACTCCAGTCACTGCAAAAGAAACAAAAACATATAAGCATCAGTTCATCAAATGATAAAAAAAGAGCCAAATTGCAAAAAACAGGGTTTTTAAGGCAAAGGGAAAGGGAACTTTAGGAAAGTGGGTTTCTAAAATGAAAAATTAAAGTCAAGGTGGATACAAAAGTTATCCTTGGTGGTGGAAGACTTCATTTTGTGCAAAAGAGAGAGAGAGAGAGAGAGAGAAAATCGCACTTTGAGGAGAAACAAGTGAAAGTTGCAGCAAAATTTCAAATTTTTGTTGGCGCATCGCACCTTAGTATTGGCGTGATGCACCTACCTGGTGCTACACACCAGGAAAAGGATTTACAAAGGGAATTGAACGGGCGCTATGCACAGAAAGTGCGCTACACACCTAGGCGTTGGCACGGCGCATTTGTCGACTGAATTACAAAACACATTGCATTGCTTTTCCAAGCTTCCAAATTTGCAAAGAACCTCTCAAACAGTAAGTTCACCCTCTCATATGGTCTAGCAATGGATTTTTTCATCCTTAATGGTGATTTGAATGTTGAAAAATGAAACCCTAGTTGCTCTCAAAGTTGTCTTGCCAAAATTGTCTAGGGTTTTGTTATTTTTGTTGTTTTCACTCCCTTGTTATGATTTTCCTCTGTACCATCCCCCTACACTAAATTTCCCTAATTCCCTTCCTTTGTCCCTCTCCCATTAACACTCACCTTACCCCCTACCACCAAACCTTAAACCCTATGCATAATCCCTACCATTCTCAAAACCCTAATTCCCATTTCTCAAACCCTATCATTTCCTATAACCCTATTAACTCTACTTCCATCATCAAAACCCTCCTTTACATTTATATTATCAGTCAACCTCTCAAAATCCCAAAAAGAAAATAGCAGTCACCCTATATTTGAGAAAATCTCTTCATACTCATCATTCTACACTCCACATTTGCAAGTATGGAAACAGATTCAACATATGAGAGGGATGATGAAACTATCAGTGATTCTTGCCAAGAGGTTCATGCACCAAGAAAACCACATAAGGGAGAAAAACACATTCGGGAGGAGCCCACCACTCTCACGGAGTTACTAGCTTTCCCTCTTGCAGTAACATGTTTTAAACATCAGTCTTGCTACTAGTTTTGTGAGATGGTGGAGAGGGTGAAATATCATCATGAGCTTGCTAGGCTATTTGTTCTTCATCTTCACAATGGCTAGGTGAACCTAGCTGTTGTATCTTGCACTTTGACACCTGAAACTATTGCAGCAGCAACAGGCATTCCTAATGTGGGAGAACAGTGGAACAAAGGACAGCTTGTGGGCAAAGAGCATTATGAGCCTTACATCAAGGCTAGTTATAAAAGACAAATCAGTAGGGTCTTTCCTTTCACATACCTACAAGACACTTATGCTCCACTCATGAAACTCATCATCAAATATTTCACCTGTGAAGGGAGGTTTTCTCACTTGTACACTTACCTTGTTAGATTGCTGATGCATTTCACTAAAGTGAGGATGATGAACCTCCCCTATTTCATATGTAGAAATATTGAGAAGATGGATACATTGGTGCAAAGGAAACCTCTTCCTTAGCGGTTCAGTAGCATTTACCATTTTTCATTGATCAAAATTGTTGTTTTGCATCAGCTGAGCTTGCTGAATATTTCATGGGATACCTTCATTTCACATGAGGTTTTCAAAAGCCCTCAGGTGACCCCATCAATGTTTGAAGAGAAAGGAGGGCCTTCAAATCAGCCAGAGGTTCATGAGACTCAAACTATAGGTGTGCCAGTGTTTGTCTCTTATGCAAAAGGCACAAGGAGACTATTTGCAGCTGTCAAATGAGTATTATCTCCACCACGGGTGGAAGGGGTCTCGTTTCCTTCACCAGACCACAGGCAAATGCTATCTTCACCTGGGGTGAAAGAGGCTTTGCCTTCTTCTTCAGCAGTATAGGTACATGATAAAGGAAAGAAACCATTGCTTAATGAAGGGCCTTTTGAAGGTCATGATAGAGATTTTGTTTTGATTCAAGAGGAGGACATTGATTTGGATGCCCAAAACTCAATACTCAAGGAGGTCATTAGAGAGAAAGAAGCTGACATCCATGTCTTATCACTTAACATTGAGAGGGCTAAGTGGATCATTAACTACCTTGAGCAACATAGCAAGAAATTGGAGGATAAACAAACAATCATGGAGCTGCAAACCATAAGAGAAAACAAGCAAGCAACAAAAAGAAGGAAAGTCAAATTGACACCCCTTGAGCAAGAGATTGATGCTAACTGTAAATCATGGCTAGAGAGGGTGAACATTCACTTGGAGAAGTTTCTTGAGAAATCCAACAAGGAGAAAAATATGTTGTGCCACATGGATTATCGCTATTTGGCCAGGAACAAAATTTGTAAAACAAGGATAAGAAGCCTAAAAGTCAAGTTAAAAAGAAATTTGAGGAGAAAGAAAGAGAAATATAAGCTCAAGATCTTGGTTGAAGCTTCATTGGCCCAACATAGCACCTAACACAGATCACTCATTCCAAATTTCAAAGAATTTGGTGAAATGTTTGGCATTTTTGAATTTTTCAAGCAAAAAACAGGTTTTCTCGGCAGATGCGTAGTGCCACCGGCACTACGCTTTTGATAGGGACCTCCATTTGTAGAGAACTTTGCATTTTTAGATTCATAATGAAAATTTATGCATGCTCAAAAATGGATAGGAAATTTTGATAAGTTTTGGCTCCGCAAAAGGGTCAGAAACGCCCCAAAAATGCCCTTTCTGCCACTTTTTGTCCACATAGGAAGTAGTCTTGGGAGATTGCATTTTTGGAGAGTAAAATGGACTCCAAATCAAAAAATTAAAGTTTTCCTTGAAAGTAGACTCCCCAAGCTTTCCAATGAGCTATCCTGCACCTGATTTGGACCTCGGGAAGCCCTCCAAAAGAGGCTTGGAAAAAGTGCTATGCACAGAAAAATGGCGCTACGCACAGGATGAAAAATTGCCAATTTTGCCTGTTTGCTTATAATTTTGCCTAGTTTTCTTCTAGTTTTAATCTTTATCTCTTATGGTCAAATTCATGATGTGACATGATTTAGATTGATGTAATATGACTTAAAAATGATAAAAATTGACTTAAGGAAGTAGATACACCAGTTGTAGGTGGTTTTGAGTTGTCATGAATTGGTTTCCTAAGTTTTAGAGGCAAGTTGTTCCACTGCCTATTTTTGTGTTCCTAGTTTAGATATGGTTGAAACCACCCCTTTTCTCATGGATTCGACCCTTTATGGATAGAACAGGTGGTTTGGGGGTCTACATCATGTGTTTTTTCAGTCATTTGTAAGGGTTGGACTCTTGTGGATGCTTTGAGCATTATTGTACATCATTTCTGTAGTTTGGCAAGGAAATAGACCAGGGTTTGCAACATTTTGAGAAATTCCTGTGGCAAGGTGACTTAGTATTGTTTTTTCTTCTGTTATTAAAGTTATCATATGTGTGCCATTATCTCTTTCTTTTTGCATAACTAAATGAATCAAGTGTAAAGGTGGAACTCATTGATGTTTCAGTGCTCTGCCTTAGGGTTTATTTAGCTTTATATGTTTTCTAATGTTTGAAGAGGACTCATGACACTTTCATGCCCTCTCCAACTCCTCATCAGCCTTAAGACTCACCATTACACCTAATCTAAAGTACTAAAATACTTGCCTACCTCGCCCCACAGAAGCCTTTGCAAAACTGTGTTCATTCCTTGGACCCAAAATTGCCTTCCACATCTAATCGACCAAACAACCATAAAATTAAATCAAACTCCTCTGAGCATATACATACCCTAAAATTAGTATTTACATCAGTCATCTCTTGCATTATTTTCCATATTTCCTGAGATTGATAAGGAGAGAGCCCTCTCCCAACCTGGTAGGTCTAACTACCAGATTAAGCATGGTTTGATGTTACCCTAGACCTGCCTTTCTTAGCCTGAGGTAGATTTAGGCCACTAACACATATGATTGTTCATATTAACTAATGGTTGGTTGATGCAGTTTTAGTTTCAATGTTTCTGATGGGTCCAGTATGAAAATTTGATGAAATGAGACCTTCATGTGTATTGTTGTGTACTAGGAGCATCCAGTCTAAAAATTTATGAAATGTGGTCCCTAGAGGAAGAGAGAAGGTCGTAGCATTCTGTAGGCTAAAGCCTATGTTTAGTAATCACATTGGCTAGTACAAGAGCTAGGGGGCTGCAACTCCCTTCCAGTAGAAGCTAGAAAATGAGAGAAGGTTGTACCCTTTTGCAGGTGGTTTCCTGTGTACTAGTATGAGTCTACACCAGTACAAGATTGTAAATAGATTTTCTTATTATTAAAAGAAGACAGAGATGATATCAGTAGGCGATTTTCACCCACGTTGGGTTTTCCACATTAAATCTTGGTGTTCATGTGTGTTGCTTATGTGTGATGCTTTATTCTATTTACTGCATTGTTTAATAAGTTATTGATGCACTGGTTAAAGATCATCACATAATAAATTGTCTAAATCACAAGTTCTCTGAGTATACACTTGTTTCTCTAATCACAGTTGCATGTACACACTAGTTCACTTCACTGAAGTAGAGTATATAAATCAATTTTCGAAATAAAATTATTGATCTGATAATATTGGTTCACCCCCCTCTTAGTATTATTTCCAACACCCAAAGTCTCTTTTCATTTGGTCTACGAGAGTTTTCTCCTGTGACATCCCCACAAAAGAATCTGTGTGGTTCATGCCCTGGTATGGTAGCATTGTGATTCTATGGATTAGCATATCATCAATTGGGATGGGCCTCCTAGCCAGAGGTACCCGCCATGAACCAGTGCTAACAACTGGTGCACACATATCGTATTAATAATATCACGGCTAAAATGTGGGACATAAGACACAATAAGCAACCCTACGTACTCAATACTTGTCGCCCACTTCATCTGTTCAAGCCTTGTAATGCCCATCTTCTCATAGTAAACTATTTTTAGGTATTTAATGGGTTCCAATTGTGGAAATTTCTCATGATCGCCCAAATCCAAATCCTCCATCTTCAAAAATGGTACCTAGGCCAAAAATTCACCCTCAATAGGTACTTATTCAAACATCAATGGCATGAATACCTTGAATTTCAAAGAATCAGGGTCCTTAGTTACTTTGGTGGAAGGTTTGAGTGGGGGTATATACGACGGAAGCTAGGAAATTGGCTTTGCACCTTCTGCGTTGATATCCTCAATCCCCATATTCATTTCTTCTTCATCCAGGTCCAAGGGTTCCATAGGCTACTTTTTTAAATCCATACGGCCCTTCTGTATATGCTCAATTGGGATTTTTCATGATGATTTCTGACCCTTCTGTCTATGCTCAGTTGGAATTTTTCGCAGTGATTTCTGAACTGGGGCATGCTATGGCTATTTCAGATTTTTCTCTTGTGCCACAGAGGCAATAGGTTTTGGCCTCGGTGACGTAGGTGCTATGGTAGGTACTGGCGGTGTTGCAATCATGATATTTTCTGACCCTCTCTCCAAGCATTATTTCTCAACTTCTGCCCAACTCAGGTAACCGGACATGCATAAATACACTCGGCTCTTTAAGCGCAACAACACATAAAAAATTCTCAAGAAGAAAAGTGGCCAAGTATGGAGCAGAGTGCATATTTATAATTTGATTTGAATTCAAACTGTCCTTTCCCCTATAAATATTTCTCATAAATGCGGTTTTGGCGACAGATCCTCCCATATTTGCACCTTAACTATACATCCCTTGCTCCTTTAAATGGAAAAATAGTTGTCAAATCAATTGTAGTTGTTCCAACGGTCATTTTCTGGGTAGGCTGCACAACAACCCTCCTTGTAGAACAACTAACCCATCGCAACTTCCATCTATGCATTCTTCCAACACATCTCACAATCATCCTTCTCCGTTAAAAAAATTCCTTGACATCGTAGTTTATAGTCTCGTTCTTTATTTCAACTACTAGAATCACTAAGACTTTCCTACATTCCTGTAGTCATTGCGTAGGGGTGAGATTGTCCCTATAAACCTTCAGCCTGCTCCCGTTAATCTTGCTTGGAAGTACTTCCCCATTCAGCTTCGTGAGCTGAATTGCACCACCATCCAAAATGTCCTTAATTACATATGGTCCCAACCAATGCATTTGAAACTTCCCCGAAAACTTGGTAAACTTGTTGTCATACATTAGTACTAAATCACCATTTTTGAAGGTGTGTTGCTTGATGTGTCGACTGTGTCATGAATTCTCTCTATTATTTTGTACTTTTTGATGAAAGCTAGCCAAAAATTGGTCTTCCTCTAATGCCAACAACTGCGTGAGGCATTCCTCCATGATGTTGCGATCTTTCAGCTCGGTTATTGTTGTGATTATTAGGTTAGGCATTATGTATTCCATCAGCATTACTGCTTCTTATCTGTAAACCAATCGAAAGGGTGTTTTCCCAGTCAATTTCTCATAGGTAGTCCTATAGGCCCATAGAACCGCTGGTATGCACACATCCTAATCATTCTTAGTAACATTGCATACCTTTGTGAGGGAATTCTCCAAGATCTTGTTACAAGCTTCTAAAGTGCCATTCACCTAGGGGTGATATGGTGTACTCTTCTTATGGCACATTTGGAACTCTTCTATTAAAGTTGTGATTGTCTCATTCAGGAAGTGTGACCCTTTGTCACTCATTTGAATTTTTGGGCATCCAATCCTTGACAGAATCAACTCAAATATGAACTTTGCAGCAGTATTCATGCTACAATCCTTCACAAGTTGTCCCTTGGCCTACCTAGTTAAGTGTTCTGGCATAGTGATAATATAACACGCTCTCATATTTTTTCCTAATGGATGAATAGGTCCAACAAATTCAATTTCCCATTTATCAAATGCTTGTAACATGACCTGTGGATTTAATGGAAGTTCATCCCTTCGCGATGGTCTCCTGGTCTTTAGACACACATCGCATGCACTGCAGTATTCCTTGGAATATTTATGTATTGTTGGCCACCATTGTTATGTGTGTATGATATTCTTTGTAGTAGCCTTACCTTCATAGTGTCCTCCAATGATATCACCATGTGCTTCAGCTAGAATACTATGTCTTTCATATTTAGGTACATATCGGCATAGAACTTCATCTGACCCCATCTTATATAGTTGTCCTACAATCACAGAAAAATCGGTAGCCCTTACAACTAGTTCCTTCTTTTGCTGTGTCGTATAACCTTTAGGAGCTACACTAGTAGATAAAAACTAAATTATATTTGCAAAATGTTTGTTTGCAACCTTGATAACAAAGAATTTCATGTCAGGTAACACCTCCTAAATATTTGTAGGCTCTTCACCATTTTCGATCCGAGAAAGGTAATATCGTCCAACATTCAATCTCTCGGGCTTCATTATGACCTCAAAATCATATTCTTGAAAAAGGAGCAACCATCTATAGATTTCCCCCCTAACACAGGCTTATTGACTAGGTACTTCAAAGAAAATGGTCCATGTACATTGTAGCGCATAAAACATGGCCAAACCTTCATGCTCTGTGGTAGAGTAGTTCCTTTCAGCCTTATATAGTTTCTAACTGGTGAAGGAAATCGGGTGATCGATATCTCCTGCCCCTGGTTGTGTTAAGATGGATCCCAATGCTATGCAATATGCATCCACATGCATATGATATTCCTTCTTCAAATCTCGGAATACTAGGATTGGAACTGTAACCATCTTCTCCTTCAAAGTATCTAAGATCTTCCAACAGTATTCATCTTAGCAAAATGTAACATCCTTCTTTAACAACTTCTCCATGGGTGCAATGATCTTTCCATATGCCTTAAAAAACTTCCTATAGTACCCAGTATAACCCAATGGCGTGCATAGCTGTTTTACATTCCTAGGGGGTTCTACCATCAATCCCTACTTACATAAAACGTGGCCTAAAAATATTCCATAAGGTACACAGAAAATACATTTCTTCAGGTTCAGAGAGATCTGGCACTTCCTACAAGTATCCAACATTAGGCACAAACTAGAGACATGCTTCTTGACCAATGCAAACATTGCCCAATCATCAAAGTAGTCTTCCAAAAACTTATGAATGAACTCCTTAAATGTCATGAAAACCACCCTAGAGAATATTGCAGGAGCATTTTTTAGTTCGAAAGGAATAACTATATACTGGAACAACCCCCATTCGGTAGCAAAGGTAGTCTTGCTTCTATCCTCCGACGCGATCTTAATTTGGTGGTATCTCGAGAATCCATCTATAAATGACTAAGCTTCTTTTCTGCAAACATTCTCAAGAACTTCATATGTAAATGGTGTAGGGAATGGATCATGTACACATGCATCATTTAGCTTCCGCAAATCTACACAAATCTTGATATCCCCTTTTGTTTTCTTCTCTTGGACCACCATACGACTTACCCACTTGGATTCCTCTACACACTCGATTATTCCGGATTTGAGCATTTTATCAAGTTCCTCTCGTACCTTTTCCTTGTATTTGGGGTTCAACCGATATGGACACTACCTAACTAGATTCACATTGGGTTTTAAATTGATCGTCATCAACCCCAAATATCCTATTATCCTCTTCAATTCAGAGAAATTAGCTGGAAATAAATCCTCATATCCATGTAATAATTTAACTACCTTATCCATTGTATCTTCATCCCAATAGTCACCAATGTTTGCAAATTTTTGTTCTGCTTTTGAACCAATGTTCACTTGCTTTGTGCGCACTGATTTCAAAATATTAGGGATTTCCACACTAGGTCCCCCAACTTCACGTTGTCCCTCTGATTCAGGGATATTAATATTCCATGGATCTTCATCAACTTAACATTGTAACATTCTAAAGCATGTTGCAACTATGTACTCCATTCAACCTGCACCCACGTGATAGGTTTGACGAGTGTATGGAAGATTCTTGGTTTAATCTCTTGAAATGCTTCATCAATGTATGCTAACCCATCTTCAAAATTGAACATGAGAAAGAAACTTTATTTCATCTGATTCGAGTCAGCGGTCTCATGTCACAACTCTGTTTCTAAATACCAATTCTTTGAGATAATATCTAGGGTCTGAATAAATATATGCACCCACTCAGGTTGAGGTATTTCACCCCACGCCTTAGTCCACTGTGCCAGATGTTCACATGGCATCCTTCCCTGTGTATTTTTTAGTGAGTCGGGTTCTCACATAGCCAAATATTAATCACATCATTGGACAATATTCCTTCCAGTTAGAAAAATTATACCTATGCATACCCCACCATCTTGTAGCCATAGCTCTTAACACTAGACCTAAGGCCTAGAACTGATCTTCCTATGGTACATCCCTTTCAAAATGTTCAAGAAATATATTGACATCACCCAAGCCATCATAATAGGGTAACTTACATACCTCTGTAGATACGTAGCATATCAACTTTGTAAGCTGATTACATTGCACCGTAGAGACCTAATGCAACCAATTCTGGCAGTTTTCTAACTCTTCATCTAAGTCTGATTGGTAGGAGTTGTCCTTCTCCTAGTTGATCCTTCCATCCACAGTGGGATTGATCCAATCTTCATTTCACGTAGTTAACTTATAGATGTGCTCAATTTCATCATCTTCATAATAGTCATGATTCGGTTTTGTGTATCGCGCACCTTCAATTGGATCCAACGGGACAATTACTCGAAGTTCATTTTTCTCAAATACCATGCTTCGCTTATTTAAGTTGATGATTGAATTCATTTAAAAGGCCCAATCAATCCTGAGCAATGCTGGGTATGGATTACTATCATCAATGATCTCAATAACTTTGAAATCAACCACTTCTCTTGCACCTTCAATATCTACAGTTACTCCATGCAGGTGCCCCATTGGAATTATCTTCTGTTGATTTTCCATCTACAGCTGAATTGGTGACCATTATAAATTAAGCTTTCCCATACATTCCCAAGTCTACTTCAGAAGTATATTAGCATCAGAGCCCAAGTCTAGGATTACCTAATCCATTTTGAAATCACCAATCTGCGCAGTTAGCCACATCTCCCTACCAGTTCTTTTCTTTCTTTGGTTTACCTTATTGACTGTGTGGTCCTGGTAACGGCTTATCCTTACTAGCGCAGTTATATGTAAAGTCTTGTAGTCTCTCTACTGCCTTCTAATCCCATAGTAACTTCATACAAGTCTGCAGAAATGATTTCAACATTGTGGGATCTAAATCTTGGGTTGCAGTAGCATCTTCAAGTTTCTCCTTTCGCGAGGCTACCAACATTGGGTTCTAAGATGTAGAAGCATCTAGACTCATAAAATTATTTCTTTCCTCCATGAATGTCTCCTTTTATTTATTTAAATCAAACCCATCACTCTTTTCACCATCTTTTTGTAACCATGAATTTTATTCTGGTTGTTTTCCTTCAACCTTGTCTTCACCAGTGGCTACACCGCTTTGCGTGACTATGTTGACACTGAGATTATCTTTGTGTGACTCAACTCTCATCATTTGAATATTCTATGTTAGTTGTAGGGTATTCTTCTCCTGCATCTTCACTATTAAGATCAGGAAATATTCTATAACATGATCAAATTGATGATAGTACTGACATGAAGGGTGCACTGGATTTTGATAGTCATGTGCAAAGTGGACTCATTCTCTGCAGTTGTAACAAATAATCTCACCCTGACCTTTTATTACTCCTCCTCCACGTCCTCTTCCCCTTCCTTAAAATCCTCCACAAACTGTAGCTGATCCCTGGTCATTTGGCACACGATTTTCAACCTGCATCCTATACAACAAAGTTATTTCCATCATTAGTTCATAGCTTCGACAATTCCTAACATCATGACCAACTGACTTACAAAAGTTACAAAAACATTGCTTTGGAGATTATATAAACTTCTATAACAGGGAGAAATTATCGATTGAATGTTGTCCTGAAACTTGGCAAATACTACACCACGTACTTGAACCAATGCTTGATCCAATGCAAGACTTTGGTTTTAGCGGGTTAGGACCTCCTGTAGCTATATAATCCCAGAACATAGGGAATTGATCCTTATGAAGACCTTCAGCTTTGCATTTTGTGAACCAAACTTCAAAATGTGTCTCTAACTTAACCTACTTTCCCTTCTTTAGATCCTGCAAATCTATATGCAAGCTGGCTAACTGCGTCTGGATATGCTACTCCTACATTCATATCCTAGATCGGCGAAGCTTCTAGCTTCATCGCAATTTCCAATTCTTCGGCCTAAGACCCAATCTTCTGTTGAGATAACAGTGATCTTAAGTGAGGTAATAACGAAGCTATGTACCAGTCCCTATGTTGTTCATCTAAGATCTGAAGGTTAGCTTGACTTAGTAATCACTTTAGTCATTGATCTATATCCCATGTAGATTCATTAACCCTCTTCTTAATCTTCGACTTTGGCTTTGTAAATTTTGTGTTCAACGCATCCTTCATATTAGCCAATGAAGCAGTCAGGTGAGTCGTGTTGTATCTAATATACCAGGTAAGTGCCCTGTCTTGTAGTGCTATAACGAGTTGCACCTTCTTCATATCATCATCATTGATATATTGTGCTTTCCACAGAGCTTCTGTGATGAACCAAAACTATTCGGGATCCTCTGATCCCTGACCTCTGAACACATGCATTTTTACTATATTTTCCATACTAAATAGTGGAGGTGGAGGTGGAGGTGGAGGTGTAGGTGTATGAGGTGGAGGCAAAGGTGGAGGTGGAGTGGTCAAATGTTGAATTCCAGAAGTATCCTGATCTACAATCTGTGTTACACCTCTTGGCGTACTAGGGCTACTTTGTTCTTCTTCACTTTCAGACCCCCACAATAAGGGATTGTATTCACTTTCAACAAATTTTTCTTGCTCTATCCTAAATCACTTTCCACTTCGCATAGATCTAGTTTTACCCATCTTAAACATTAAGGTAAATGCATAACCTTCTTTTCACACAAAATCATCTTAATCCAGGTTTTTAGCTATTTCAGGTACTTGTCTCTCAAACCTTTGAAGAATTGTTGTTTGGCTTCGCTATAGGACAAAGATGTATCTATTGAAAATTCAGCAATGAAGCCACCCAAGATACTATCAATCCAATAATAAATAGCCCTCACAACCTTATAATCAGATATTTCAAGATGTTTGAATAATTCTGAGTCCACACTATAGGATTGTCGTGCGTACAAGTAGGTTCGTTATTCACTAATTTGGACAACCACTCGTATAATTTGCAAGGGAACGATGAAAAGAAAATTGTGTACTTTTGCATAAATATACCTTTGTAACCACTTTTCTCTTGATAAGCATGGATTCCTATTCTCCTAGCCTGCAAACTCATGCAGCTTCCAATCTATCCACTTCTTGATTTCCTTCTTAGTCGGTATCCACTTATGTGACATCACACATCCCCCAGATAGATCCTGGTCTCAAAAATGGAACCATTTGTTGGCTTGAGGGGGCTTGGACCCAGGTTTAGAGTTAGTTGTGCTAACCAGCAAAACCCTACACTACCGGCCCTTTCGGAAACAACCCGCATAGCGCAGGCTGCAGTCTCACCCAAGGTAGTAATGGGGGATGCTAGAAATAGGCTTCCACATCCAGAAGGCTATGTGATGTGGTTTAAGGCACTTTCTGTAATTTTAGTTCCGATTTGACCTTTGCGAACCCTTATTCATGAAACTCAAATGATTTTCAGTTAAAGAGAGTTATAAGCTTTGCGTAACCATCTAATCATCCATAAAATGACATCTAATAGTCTATCTAGATCTTTGCGGAGTAATTAAGATAAAATAGAGATAAATATCATTCAGTTGTGCTTAAGTACAAAAAAAACACAAGTGCATAAAATTAGACACATATTTGTTTCAAATATCTTTTATTACTTCAGATCTTCCTTATACAAATTTTGAGACCTTGCGCACGCAACTTCAGGGGCCCGTGCACTTAGCTACAGACTTACTAATGTCTCTGCGCACTCAGCTGCAGGAGCCTTCCCCTTTGCCCAAAACAAATAAATATCTACAATTACAGACCCAAAATCATATCATAACATGGATTCTTCCCTTTAACTCACTAGGAGAACCCTTCATATACTCTTTTCTATTACAATACCAAGGTCCGTGAACCACGGGCAGATCTGAAAACAATACCCAAATATAAGGGGTTTTGACCTTCCTAAAACCCCTTGACTCCTATTTGACCTACGTTACTTGCACTCAACTCCTCAAAATGTGGAGACTTATAGTATTTTAAAAAAATTGACCTAGGGGAACCATCCCAACAATTTACATTTAAAAGGGAATTTCATTTTGCATATTGTTTGTTGCATGTTGTTTTCTACATACTATTTGTCTCTTCTCTTCGTTACATAGATTTTCATTGAATGATAAAGATTTCATTTCATCATGCTAGTTTTCATTTTAGGATATTTAGGTGACATTCATGGTGAGCCCCAAAATTGAAACTTATTTGAAGATAAACATTAAAATCTAATGAATCAACCTAAGGAGCATTTGTAACATTAATACAAACATTTGGAGGTCTAGGTTAGAGACGTGTTCTGACATCGTTAAACATAGGAGTTGTTGTCTTTTTCTATCATTTTATCCCAAGGGTGAAATATCATTCCACATATGTGAGTGTATAGGATCGTTCTCTACGTACTTTTGGGTATATTGGATAGTGTTGCATGCATGTAAAGTATATGGGAACACTCTCATTGAATGGTTATGCATTAGAAAACACTACTATAGTGTGCACTTCCACATATTGTCGAGTATATTTTGGAAGTCCCTATAGGTTTCTATCCTTGCCATAGGTAACTGAGACAGCCATCTAGTATACCATGATACATCGAACAAGACATTCAGGGATATTTCCTACACATATGTTAAGTCCTTGGTTCGCCAAGGTGTATATTGCAGTTCATGGTTGCTTGGTAATCCTTTATTACTAGATTACCCTCATTTTGATTTATTTTGTGTTAATTTCTAAAATTTATTATCCAACATGGAAGAAAAAAATGCCCCACTCTGTCATTCATGTAGAAATAAAAATAAGCCTCTTATTCCACTAGAGTCTACTCCTGGACATCATCAGAAGCATAAGAAGATGCAAACTATAGAATAAGGAAATTCAGGAACTACTTCTAGTCCTCCTCCTAAATCTGATCAACCAAAATCATCTTTCCCTTTGAGTAATGAGCCTGAGATCACCTCTGCTCTTGTTGGTGAATCTGACATAATTGAAATAGATGTCCTTGAAATGCTATTTCTTGAGGTTATTGAGCCTAAATTTCCTGAGTCAGATACTTTACTTCCTAAGGTTGTTGAACCTGAGGAACATTAACCATATTCACTTATTAGTTCAGGTCCCTCTCCTTCTATTACTTTGTCTCAGACAGAACCCCTAACCATATATCTTAGGTTCGACAGTGAACCTCTTCCATATTGTTACGGGAATAAGTACCCTAGGGCTTTGGGTTAGAACCCCAACAGAGCAGAAGCAGACTACAACAAGAAACACTCATACAACTCAGGAAAAATGTTTATATAAACAAACTACGTAAGAGAGATCGTACCCAGATTTTCCTCGTTCAAGTAGGTCCCACAAGGGTCAGACCCTCTGTAACTCCTGATGTTCTTCAAACCTAAAAATCATTCCATTCGAACATACACAGCAATTTACAAGTAAAGCATATTCACGAAATTTGACTTTGTATCATATAAGCTAATGATCAGTTATACATCAAAACAACATTCATACATGAATTACAACACAATTTGATGCCTAAACAAAGTTATTTTTGGAAACAAGAGAACATTTATTTTATTGCAATAAGCTATAAATAACATGGAGATAATTCACTTGAATCTCCTTCTTCCAGCTCCAAGTGGAATCGTCCTCAGAATTCGTCCTATCCTAGCCTTCAATGGTCTTCCTCAATAACCAACACCATGATATCTCAAACAAGAGGGAGAATATCTATAATCAAGGAAACAAGGGTTTCCTGAAGCTTAGGGAAGTGCATGAGGCACAGGGATTCATCAGACTCAGTTAGGGATAATCTCAGTATAATAACTCTATGTTTTCTCCTCCTTAAGGCCTTCCCATAGAAGTCTATTTATACTTCTCCCAATTATTTTCTTAGTTGGAAAATAGTTGGGCCATGGGCAATATGAGGTAATCAACAAGTAAAACCCATGAACTCTGCCCATAATTAAGGAAATTTATTTTTTTTAAGTGTTTTAACACATATACGCGGGTTGGGTATTGACTAACCCGTGTTGACACGCTTTTATCTTAGGGAAAAGTAGCGTATAGGGAATAAGACATTGTTTTTTGATATATTTGGAGCAAGTCTGGAAGGAGGGGTTGCCCTAGGCCATAAACCAAGCATCACAAATACCAAGGGTGATAAATGGGGCTATAATAAATGCCCCCTAATATATGAGGTCAGAAGGGGTACATGATGGCCGAAATGTATTGTGTATGGAAATAATCTTGTCGAAACTGAGAAGGACTTCACAATAGTTCACCTTGCCAAGCCATCAAAAAGATATCAGAAAGAAAATGTTGTTTGACGTGGGCATACCCATGCTCAGAGAAATTAAAGCATGTCTACATATCAAGCACAAGAAGGTCTAATATGTATACAAGTACAAAGACCTAAAAGTACATAATGGATCATCTGATCATGATCGAAAAAGTACATGTTTGAATATCACATATAAGAAGACAATCATTGAAGCTAAAAGATGACGCTGATCACTGATGTCAAAAACTGATCCCAATAGTACCAAATGAACATGATGGAATAAAATGATACTACATTGCAACTCGGATGTAGCATATACGATGTCGTTGTCAAGAACTGTAACATATACAGTGGATGGTGTCAACTACCAACAACAGGAGACACTGACAAGTGAGCCAAGACATGCGGATGCAACTCGAGGTCCTCACTGACCGCCGCAGTACATTTATACACAATTGAAATAAATGATCTGAGGTCAACCACGCGAGAAATTGTTTGATTACCGGTCATTGATGTATACTGTTAACAAATGCGAGACTACTCACTGATAATGAAAATGAGAGTCAAGGTACCCAGTACAATCTAACAAGTGCGAATAAATGAGCTGAAGTCGAACACTTGGAAGAATCTATCAATCAGGGGACAATGATGGTTTCCCATTGTCGATAGTGAAGGAATCTTCCACTGATGATTGCAAACCCCAAGGTACTGCCAAATGGACTCTAGATCTTTGTCCCAGAGAAAATGAGCTATAGTTGATAGGAAAAGATCTGCTAGAAGGAAGGCATTAAGGCATCCTTCATCAATCTAGTGCGAGTGTAACCCGCAGGCCAATAATGTGGAAGGAATCGGACGAAAAATATGTAGTAACCCAACCAAAGCATGTTTCCGGCGTACACAAGATGTAGCTAGCACACGATAGAAACCCTCTAAACCAAACAATAATGAAAGCTAACACAGAGGTGAGGAATCCACCAATAGGGTCAAATGGAAACCAAGGCACCGCACGAATCCCAATGTGTGCTAATGAAAGCTGATGTCGAACACAAGGGAAATCACTTAGTCAAAGACCCATAATACTGATCGATGTTGAGCACAAGGTGACCTATCAATAAAGAAAATGGGGCCAGGGTGCGGCTCTAGGTCTACCCTTAGAGCAATATGTCATCGTCAATAAGGAAAAGACCCTCCAGCAAGAAGTCAATGGAGGCCTTCTCAAATCAGCACGAGAAAAGGACCAATATGACTGATGTGATGAAAAACATGATACTGACAACCAGGGATGGCCAACTAAAAAAATAGGTCAGGGGACACCACAGAGAGGCTGACTCAGACTTACGCATGTGGAAGCTCCCTCATTTATAACTATCCGAAAAATATTGGTTTTTCAGTAAGTGGACTTTATTTGGAAAGCCATATGGTGAGGAAGTCTCTTTTTGACATTCAACATATCAAAAGTGAGAACTAAAGAATTCTTTGGATATACTGCACCGATTCCCGAAAGCAAAGCACTTCTCTGAGCAAGACACGACTGGAGTACCTCCAAAGAAAACATAGCACAAGGACTTTGAGCTAGATATTCTACAATCAAGTAGTTATGGGTTGCCCTAGCATTAGGGTTTGTGGTTTCGGGAACAGATTTAGCCTTAGATGATTCCATTTCACCATAATCACATGCTCATGTAGCAACGTCGACATGAGAGTTCATCATATAAACATTTGAGGAATTTTCCCCTTCCTAGTTGCCCCCTACAGAGGTACCAACATTCGATTTCACACTAGCAAGTAATTGTTGCCCTTAGGGAAAACGGTTAGTCAGAATAGCTTGGGAGCTAGAGGACCCTTGCTGCACTAACAAGCACTGAGCATCTTGTATCTTAGGGTAGAGGTGAGTCAAATGATTTCCATTGAATAATTTGCATGGAAACTTAACCTTTTTCTTGGACTCTTTTCTACCCTCATCGGCATCATTGTCGGGTTTGTTCGCTTTGCCTTCCCCTCTTGGTTCTTCTTCTTAGCTCATCCCTTCCTCTTCCCATCAGATTGTTGATTTCCTTTGGGGTTAGAGGCCTAGACGGAATTTATAGAGGTAGGTTGGGAAGGTGAAGGTGTAGACAGTGTTGTCTGGTTAGAAGAAGCAGTTTGTAGAGACATCTGTTGTAATTGATTCAAAAGGTTCACCGTATTTGTGTCAATTGATCCAACTATACCATCGGTGTGAGGGCCTGGCTTCGGTTTGGCTAAATCAACCTTCGATCTAGGAGCATCGGGTAGGATTTTTTGAAGAGTCCTAGACTGAGAATATACCAGTTCTAATTGTTGGGCTTGAAAAATAGCCCGCTCTTTAGAATAAGCATTAGAAAGAGAAACATTCTTTGAAATCTCAGGTTGTAATGATTTGAGAAACCATTCGAGAAGGAACTTTGGTGGAATTTTGGCTTTAATAAGACTTTTTCTCCTTCTCCATTCTTGGATGTGATTCGAAATGTGAGTTGTTGTTTCTTGCTGAAAGTTGGCTAGAAGTTCAGTTTCGACTTCATAGTGGACAAGCAACTAAAAATGGTTCAAGAAAATATTAGCCAAATCAGTGAAAGAAGTATAGGTGCCCCCTAGCAACTCTATATACCATTTGGCCACATTTCCAATTAGGGTGCACTGAAATAACCTCAACCTGATCGAATCATCTATCAGGGAGTTGGATGAGCACCATAAGTGAAATGTGGTCACATGGTCTCCCAAGTCTTCACCACTCTTCCCTTCAAACTTTGGAATATCCAAGGGAAGTTTAGTTGGGACCAGAGGCCAAGCCAGATTGTACCTAATTGGATCATTTTTCAATTTAGTTAAGTCTGGAAAATTAAGCGTGGCCAGAAAAGGAAGTCGTGGGGGACCTTGGGAATTCCATCCTGAGCGGGTGGGGTTCCCAAAGGTCTGAAAAGAATGACCTAGATTTTGAAAGGAACCAGGTTGCCCGAAGTAACTTGTAGAGCCTATTGAACCAAAAGGTGATCCTTGTGGTCCAACAAAATTCAAATTTTGACCAACTCCTGCTAAAAATCCTCCATAACTAGTGAAGTTACCCCCTAACAAAGTAATGAAAGGAGCTGACAGCCCCTGATAAGGGTTCCATGCGTCAGCAAAGGGTGGAAAATTTTGAAACGAATTAACTAAAGAATATGACACATTCCCTTGTTGGCCAAAAAATTATTCCCAGCTCCTATCCCACTAACCGCAAGGTTTGTCCAACTTTGGAAGGGGTTACTCCCTTGACTTGTAAAAGGAAAAGGAATTGACCCTATTGTTGGATTGGAATGTGGTATATGACCACTTCCAAATGGGAAACCCTGAGAAGAAGCCGATCCACTCATCATGGATGTAGAGGCAGTTGATGGTATGTTTAAAGGAACTGAAGGAATACCTTGAGACAACATTCCAAAAGGGAAGAATCCAAAACTGGATGCAGTAGCTTGAGAACTTCCACTTGTTGACGGAATGGAAGTAGACCCAAATATAGTCATGCTAGGAGTATTAGAAGGGATGGAAATAATTCCTCCCCCTTGTACAGATATGGGAGTCGGCATTCTCGCAATACTCATCGTAGATGCCATGCTTCTAAAAGTGGTCATTGAAGGAAGATATGTATGTAAACCTGGGCTCGAAGGCCTCTGAGTCAGAGTTCCAACATATAACAAAATTTTTGGATGGTAAGGAGGAAGAGGAGAATTCGGAGCCGCGACCGACTCTGAAAGCTCTTCTACTTCAATACTATCTTCCGTCTGGAAGAGTACTCGAAAAAGAACTGGTGTGTTCCTCTCTAACTGTGTACTGGTACTAGGTCTATGTTGTGAACTAATTCCTGCAAGCGGAGGATCAATCTCTGATGCGCCTGTTGCCACTAGTTGGAAACCATTGGCAGAATCGCTCCTACGCCTTCTAGGAGAAGGCTCTAGACTCGTAGGTGATAGCCCACGAAGTCTCCTAGACCGTCGAGATGGTCAGTCAACCAATTTGAATTATTTAAAAGATCTACTTAAAGAATCAGAAAAAATTATAAAGCTAATCTGACTAGGAGCATAGAACACTCACTAAAATGTCCCTAAAGATATCATAAATCAAAAAACTCTCAAGTATTTTTGCTTCGGGTGATTAGGATCGAACACCAAAATACAAGAAAGTTAATAAAAAGGGCCTTCTGAAAATAGATTGGGGTAATTACGCCCAGGCCTACTAGTGAAGGTATCAGAGGTAGTTACACTGGTCTCTAGACAACAACCTTTGCCGATGCAAGCCCCCAAGCTTCGCAAGGGCACCCTCCAAAAGTACTGTTGAACATGATACAATGTCAACCTCAAGTGCCACGTGATTCCCCTCTGCAGCCACCTATGTGGTTCCTAGGATAGGTAACTAAGGTCACCAACTCGTACCAGAAGCTGGGCGGAACAGTCATGGTAGGATCTGACAAGTAAGAGGGGGGGTATCTCTCGTCCTTATCTTCACTAACCCTTGTGCTTTAATCCCAATCACTGAGCTTTTTGAGTCTCCCTAACGCTATTGGATTTCTCTCATTAATCAAACTTCTAAGTTTTGTAATTTAGAGTGGCCTTGGAGAGTTAATTCTCCTCTCACCTAATTACCTCTCGCCTAATTAAAGGCCATAATAAATCTAAACTTGTTGGTGTATTCTGATGACAATACAAAAGTTCTAGTTTATTTTAATTAAGCACTTGATTTTAATGGTTGTTCATTTAAGTCAATGTTATAGATGGAAGTGAAACCAATGGTGTTTGTATGATGCAAAATAAATCAATGAAAAACTAACTACATGAATACAATCATTTGTTCTTCGATGAAAAGAGATTTGTATGTGGGTTCTACGAAACTTCTATAAGCAAAATACTTTTTTCTTTTCTTTTCTTGAAACACACTTCACACTTGCAAAAACTAAAAAGACTATTGATGCTTTAACAATGAAAACTACCCTAATGCAAGGTGTAATGAAGATGCAAGATCTTAAATCACTCTAAAAAATGAAAGCAATTGTTTATAACTATTAATGAGCAAACTTAAGTATTGAAGAGGATACAAAATTTTGAATAAAAAAATCTCTCCAAACAAGAAGGACAAATTGCCAAAGATCGCAATTCACTTTCAAAAATCAAAAGAAACCAAAATCAAACTTGGAAAAAGAAAACAAAAACAAAGTTTTTTGAGATCTTTTCTTTTTCAAGAAACAACCAAAAAAACTTTCTGAAATTACTCTAAATGCCACTAAAACTCAAAGACCGCAAGAAGAGCACAAGGAATCCTTGCAAGTTACAAACTTGAAAATGAACGAAAACTTGAGGAAAAAGGCTTCAACTTGCACTAAATGACCAAAACAGTAGCAAAGAGCTTAACAAACTGACTAAGAAGCCAGGAAAGAAATACTTTCAAATTCGTCAAAAAGACTTTCAAAAAACAAGAAAAGCTATAAGGCCACAAAATGACAGAAAGCAAAGCAAGTAGACCAAAAACTGAGTTTGGCAGTGAGATTGAAAACAATCACCTGTTCTGGAGGACCTAAACAATCAAGAACTTCTGAATGAAGTATTGCGTGCCAAAACACTAATTAAAAACTCGCTCAAAAAGAAAACCTAGGGAAATCATTTCAATGAGGAAGAGACTTTGAAATAGTAAGCTTACATAATAATGAAATTCTTCAGATAGAAATTGACCACTAAGAGACTAAGCAAACCAAGCAAAAAATCTTTCTGGGGAGAAGGATTTGAAAAAGCAATGCAAAAAATGGTATACACGACTGTGTTCAAGCACAGAGGCATGTACACACACTTCTGATAAAGTAAACTCACGTATACACGGGTTCACTTCATAGAAACAAGCGTGTGTACGCTACTGTAAACAGAGTAAAATGCATGTGCAAAGCTTTGCAAGAAAAGTAAAAAACAAAGCCAGATCAAAAAGATCAGACTTAAGGTCTGAGACTCTAGTAGACCAAATAAAATTGTAATAAAAATAAAATGAAAGACTGAGCCCTGATTGACACTGAACAACCCAAAATAGAAATAACAAGATTGTTATCCCCAGTGGAGTCGCCAATTCTGTTATAGGAATAAGTAACATAGGGCTTTGGGTTATAACCCCAACAGAGTAGAAGAAGACTACAACAAGAAACACACATACAACTTAGGAAAAATGCTTATATAAACAAACTATTTAATAGTGACCGTACCCGCATTTCCCTCGTTCGAGTAGGTCCCACAGGGTTCAGACCCTCTGCAACTCCTAATGTTCTTTAGACCTAAAAATGATTCAATTCGAACATACACAACAATATAGAAGTAAAGTGTATTCATGAAATTTGACTTTGTATCATATAAGCTAATGATGAATTATACATCAAAACAACATCCACACATGAATTACAACACAATTTGATGCATAAAAAATGTTATTTTCGGAAACAAGACAACATTTCTTTTATTGCAGTAAGCTATAAATAACATGGAGAGAATTCACTTGAGTCTTATTCTTCTAGCTACAAGTGGAACCGTCCTCCGGATTCATCCTATCCCAGCGTTCAACAATATTCTTCCACAACCAACACCATGATATCTCAAACAAGAGGGAGAATATCTATAATCAAGGAAACAAGGGATTCCTGAAGCTTGGGGAAGTGCATGAAGCACAGGGATTCATCAAACTCAGTGAGGGATAATATCAGTATAATAACTCTATCTCTTCTCCTCCTTAAGGCCTTCCCATAGAAGTCTATTTATACTTATCCCAATTAGTTTTTTAGTTGGGAAAAATTTGGGAAACAGTTGGGCCATGGGCAATAGGAGGTAATAAACAAGTAAAACCTGTGAACTCTGCCCATAATTAAGGAAATTTAATTTTTTTAAGTGTTTTAACACATATGTGTGGGTTGGGTATTGACTAACCCACGTGTACATGCTTTTATCTTAGGGCAAAGTAGCATATAGGGAATAAAACACTATTTTTTAATATATTTGGAGCAAGTCTAGAAGGAGGGGTTGCCCTAGGCCATAAACCAAGCATCAAAAATACCAAGGGTGATAAATGGTGCTATAACACATATGGACTTGTGAGTATTGAATAAATCCCACAAGAGGAGCATCTTCCCTCTACTATTGTTCATTGGTGTGGACTCCATATTTATAAGACCAATCCTCTTCCTCCTCTTCATAATCCATCACAAACTCCTGTGCTTGATTCTTTTGACTCACCCGTGGATTTCTCGTGGAAATATTCATTGGGATTTTTAACCATGACTAGATCTTATTTGACCTCCCAACCTGTGTACACCACTATGGTTGAGACATCAAAATTTGCTTCCTCACCCACGTTTGCAACATCACTAGGGACACATATGTATGGTGGCCCGTCCATCCCACCTGACTATCATTATTTATCTGGTACCTTCTCTATTTCAGCTTCTGGTCCTTATGCCTCTCCTATGTCACCCATTTCCGTAATTCCATCTAGCACTTTTCTTATGAATGTTACTCAGCTTGCTCCTTCTCCTCTGCCTACACCTACAATTAAACAATAGGTTGGCCCTTATGTTAGTGGGCAAGGTTATCTTCAACAACCTAACTCTCCTTATGTTGGGTACCCTCAATTTGGATTGTAATTTCCTACATCATCCTCTCCTCCTATGGTAGGGGGGAAACTTGTTGTTGGTATACATCAAATTGGTAATCAACCTTATTATAATTCTCCTTATCCTAGAATGGTTGCGAGTGTTTGGAAACCTACTTTTCCCATCCAACTTAGTTAATTTTGGGACCGATTGTTGAATCCTCAACCTGTGTTATCTTCATCTCAAATTCCTACCCATCAATCTATACCTCAACAAGCCCAAATACATGTAAGTAAACCTTTACAGGATTTTATTGCCTCTCAACCTATTTTGTCGGTATCTGGTACCCCTCGGATTCCACTTACCTAGCCTTTACAAGGTACCTTACAGTCTCAACTACCTGGGAAATGTACTCCTCAAATTCCAGTAAGACAAAATGTGTATAGTATGGCATAGCCCCAATTGAATGCACATTATTCCAGGATGATGCAAAATCCCACGAGGAAACAATATATACCTTATCCAGGTGTTCCTCAAGTGCCTTTTTAAGGCCAACATATCCAAACCCGTCCATTCCAATCTTTACAAGGTTATCCCGGAGCTAGTCAATAAGGTTATGTGTATGTTGGTTACTAAAATCCTCCTTATTATGGTGCCCATGTTCCTCTTTATCTGAACCCTCCTTATCCAGGAATATGAGTACCTATTGCTCAGGCTATTCTTTCTTAACTAAGCCATCCTCCACCATATTTTAACTCACAGTTACCTTTTGTGGCAACTCTCGAATTACTAGACTTAACTCAGCTTACCAACAATCCCATTGCTTATTCACCTTGGTGGCCGATAATTCCCACCAAATTTCCTTCCGATATCCCAAAGTTCAATGGGAATCTTGGACAAGCCCCATCGACCCATGTCACGACATATCATCTATAGTGTTATTCAAACTCCCTTAATGATGCTTCCATACAATTACGTATTTTTTAACATAATCTTATAGGTACCTATTGTAGCGTCTACAACCACCCTCCAAAATTTTGCCTTAAGCTTCATTTTGGAGCCTCCCTACCAACCTTCACAAAATCATGTCTTGCTTCATCAAGTACACAAGATCTAGTGATTTTCTTACAGAAAGACACCTTTCGATCAAACCTTGATGAATTTCCCTCACAGGTTGTTCATCTGGACTTGGTATAGCAATAGGCTTAGCAGCTCCTTCAAAAGCTTGTGCAAATATAGAGGGAAACCAACCTTCCCTTCAGCAATTCCGCAATCCTGACTGGAAACCTGCTAGGCCCTAGAATTATGCAATTATGCTGAGCAAGCTTCACCTAGAAAATTGCACAATCCTTCCTAGTTGGGCTGCTTAGCCCAGAATTTGCGCATGTTTGGGCAACAGTCAACTACTCTGCCAAGAAATTATGCAAATCTTTTGAGCAGCCAGCCCAGCTCCTAGCCAGAAATGTGCATTTTCTCCCAGTAGTTGAGCAACCTGCATGTGCAGTTGAGTTGACCAGTTCCCTCCAGGACCAAGAAAAATAGACTTGCATGCATGGGTTGCTTCTCCCAATGTAGCATACAAAGGCATCCCTTATTTCAGGGACCTATTTTTGGCAGTTGGCAATTACATGCAAGGATCATTTCAGAAACCTCCCACCAAGTGTCGCTTTCCCCAGATTTGTGGCATGTGTGTCATAACCTCGATTTTATCAAAACTCATCAATAGCATGTTGCTGAGCTCATCCCTCACATCAAACTTGCAGCTCTGACATCCCACATCGCATCTAGGAGTTGTTGGCACATTCAGCTCAATTGTTTTTGGGGTAAGCCCGTTTTCCATGTCTTGTGTTTCATTTTTGGCACTTTTTGTGTTTCTATTTGTATGAACATTTTCTGGTTGATTTCAGTGAGCGCTTGCTGTCATTTTGATACATACTATCTTGTACTAGCACCATTTCAGTTTTTCTTAACATCTCACTACTATCGCATGCATGAAATTGTTTTCACAAATGGTCATCGATTTGGCAACTCGCCTCACCCACATGCATGTTGTTTCATTTTATGAATTTGTCATTCACTGTTTTCATGCACAATCATTCACTCATGCTTACACTCAGTATCACCATGCATTCGCATTCACATTCATTTTCAATTTCCTGTCAATGAGTCTAGGCAGCCTTGGCCTAGACTCTACCCCACCAAGACAATATTATGTAATCCTAAGAAGGAAGGCTCTGTCTTCCTCTCAGGAAATGTGCATTTCTACCCAGTGACTGTCCTCCAGTCATGCATTGCGAAATTCTGAGGGACAGTGACTATTGGTTGAGAAAATTGTGCAATGCAAGCACTGAGCCTACAACCATTACCAGTTGAGATTGCGCATTGTGAAATTCTAGAAATCAGTAGTTACTTAGCCTCCCAGCAGCCCAGACTATGCCTTGCACAATCTTGGTAGTCAATATCCTGACCTCTTGGCAGAAATTGCACAACCTTCATGTTCAGTCACACAGGTATGTTGCAAGTTAGTTCTCAAGTTCCTTTTTGGTTTTCAATTGATTGATTACTTTCCATGAGTGTTTCCATGTCTCCAGGTATAACAGGTGTTCATCCGCTTCTCAGTAGTATAGGTACAATGGTTTCAGGAGAGCAGAGTCAAAGACACCGTTCAGAGCACACTTGGGGATGCAATCGATCAAGTGTCTATGGACCTGCCTACCCATGAAGACATCAAGTTGATTGTAGACAAGGACATCAAGATATGACCGGAACAGCATCACAGCAAGCAACATCATGAACAGTAGCTGAATGAAGCATACCAGATGTAACGAATGCAAGAGGAAGGTTGTTGACAACATGGAGGAGGAACAAAATTGCAAGTTCAAGAAGATCCACTGATGATGAAAGAAACCTTGGAGACTCAGGCTATGAGGTGACGATGTGGAATGTAGATCGCATGAAGACATAGAATGGAACAAAGAAGGAGCTGCATGTGCTGAAGTAGCAACTCAAGGAAGAACATGAGCTACATTGACAAGAAAATGAGTTGCAGCAGGAATGGGAACAACAAGGGTCGCAACATGCACTGATGGATGAAATTGTGCCTATACAAGTTATATATCCATCCCAACATCTAGTACAGAGTAGACATGATTCAGCGGCATGCATGTCATTGTGTGCACGCAGGCGATCCAACCCATTCAACACACTCACCAAGGCAAAGACAAGAAGCAAGCCCGACTGGAGCTAAGAATGTAGTTGACAGTTGATGTGCATGACCACCAGCACACACTGGAAGATCCACATGAACACTATGCATTAGTGTGTTTCCAGTTTGGCCACACCCAAGAAGACCATGCACATGTTAGCAGACGAGTTGGATGGAGGAGCCATACCAATGCACCTGGATGCAATGGAGGCAAGAGTTCACTTCAAAAATATGTCACCATGGAGTGTATGCACACCATCACGGACGACCAAGCTTGGCATCAGCTCACCACCTTCACCATCACAAGAATGTCAAAGAGTTGGTCTCACCACAACAAGACCGAGTGTCATTGATGTGTTGCATGGCTTTCTCAAGCCATTTTGTCTCACATGAGCACATGTGCATTCTAATGTAACGTCTTGTCAAGTGGAAGTTCAAGTGTCGATAGTTGGATGTAACAGTCATAGAGTAGATGAAGAGTCATGAGGGTATATGAACTGTCAAAAAGGGGAATGTCAAGGGTCACCCCACCCTTTGCTATAAATAGAACCTCATAACTCATTGTAAAGGCTTTTGGTGAGCCAAGCTTCTGATAAGACTATCTTGGGGAGAGATTGGATAGTATTGTAACGAGCCTTGGCTTCTCCACTGTGCAGATCTAGTACATCTCTTTGGAGGAGAAGGTGGTTGTGGTTGTAACATTCCACTATCAGAACTAGTGGTTGGACATGGATGTATAGTATGACTAGAACTTACACTTCATAATATAACAAGAGCCAACATGTTTCATGCATATGTTGTATTGTATTCTATGCTATATAGTCTACTCTAAATGATATATGTATTGGTTTGCTTATGCATGCATGTATATCTATGTGTGTATGTATGTATGTATCTTTCTGAAATGTGTTGTTGGTTTAACCATTACTTTGGATTGCTTGCTAACTTACCTTCCATATTGTGATGCATCTTCACTCGTCTGTTCCCTTCTTAACTACGTGCTATCACAGGTTTCCAAGGGGTGCCCTCATCTCAACCCCCATGTGTTAGAACCTCTCATGCACCTTCCTTGGCTCACTACAATTGTCACACCCTTGCTACCAACGGAGTTATCTTACTTGCCTCTGTGTGAAATCGTGGTCAAGGCATTACCGTACAACCCACTTTTGGGACTCTTACACCAAACGATATGAGGTCTAATTGGGACTTCTTACCTGGGATATCCCCATACATTTTGGTGGGTCCAACACTGTCAACAGTACCATAGCTAAATGGAACATTGAGTTACCTAGAGCTCTGTTTCACGATTTCAGTTCCTTTGCTACCACCTTCCTCATGCATTTCATTAGGGAGTTTTGAGGTCTAAAATGGGCCTCGTAAGAAAAATGTACAACCAAAATAAACTTTATAAGAAATAATAGGATTCAAGATGATGATGTCAACCATGGGGGATGATTCACCATTTTTGGAGTAAAAAAGTAAAAATTTTAAAAAATAATAAAATAATAAAACTACTTTTTCAACTCGTATTTTCAACTTATCGCCCTAATTTTTTACTCAAATTTCAATAAAGAGTACTCGTTGGATGCAAAATTTGATTCCTCATCCAAGGAGTACCCATGTTGCATACTTTCAATGGACCTTGCTACCTGAAAAATGAGAAATACTATTTCTCATTTTTCATGTAGCAGGGTTCATTGAAGGTATGAAACATGGGTACTCATTGGATGAGGAATCAAATTATGCATCCAACGAGGGTTGTTTCTCAAAATTTTAGTAAACCCATAGGGAGATAAGTTGAAAATACGAATTGAAACGTAGTTTTTTTATTTTTTCCCTCTAAAATTTGATGGTGTAATCTAATCTTATTTTATTATTTCCACTATTATTTTATAGTTTCCTTAAGAGGTCTATTTTATACCTCAAAATCCCCTAATTCTACTTACCCATTCAGTATGAAAATGGAAGGAAACTTTTGACTAAATTTATACAAACTAAAGCCACTCACATTTCAAACCACATTCATGAGTGGTGACATCATTGCTGGTTGGTTAATGCCTATGTTTCAGATCAATTGTTAGTGGAATGGTTCATTAAATCCATTTTTCCATCTATCACATAGGATATAGCTAAAGGCTAAGTCGTGACTAAAGAGTAAGTTATTGATCATGCTCAATATTTGTACCTCATCTATACCCAATCTAGCATACTCTATGAAATTATACCAAATGCTCTGATACCTTTGAACGATGTTCCTTCCACTCTTGGTAAAGAATATCATGCTGCTAATGTCATCATTGGTTCTGCTAGTTTGCAGACAGTGAGCAAACCTTTTGGTGTTTCTCTCACTACTTTTTCCCAAAAATCTTCATCTAATCCTCCTACGACTTATTCTTCCAAGATAAATGTTGTTTCGTCTGATAAAGGAAAATATAAACAACAAACGAGAAGAAAGAATAAAGGAAAAGGAAAAAATAAGAAATATTCTTCACCGTAGAATAAACAAACAAATAATTTCTTTGATGAGAAACAAAAGCCTCACTACCCATTCTATATTTGCAACGAGGAGAACTTTACTCATGACTGTCCTCACCACACAAAATTGAATTAGTTTCTGAAATCCTCCACTTCTCTCACTGTGTTCACCAACCCATTTCCCAATCAAGAGAATCATATGGTTGCTTAGGACCCATATTCCTCTAACACGGTTTTAATTCTTTCTTCTACAAAGCATAAATAAGATGTTATGGTGGCTACTCGAAACAAGGACTATGGTAATGTGAATCCCCCAAATAGCTAGGCTATTGATTAACCTACCAATTCAAAATCACCCCCATCCGATCCTTCTCCACCCATGATTCCTACAGAGTTAACTATTAATCCTTCTAAGGGCATTATTCATAATTTTGCCTTCAACCCTCATGCTAAGGCTGCTCAAAATTATAACTTAGTTGAAGGCTTGGCTCAGTCTCTTTTAGCTATGTAAACCTCGAGGTGTTGCAAAACTATTATACCAAGAAAAAGGCTTTTCTTTTAGTTGTTGTATGTGTGGATACTTTCGATTCCAACCTAGTTGTTTTCAATCATGAAAACTATACCCCTTGCCTTCCAGCTCAATTGGCCTTTATTATTCAATTTATCGTCCATGGTAATAACACTCATCATTCTATTTTGGATGAGGGAGACTTGAATTGCATCATGTCTATGTCTTGCTAGAAAGTGATTGGTTCTCCACAACTGAGTCAGTCACCTACCACGTTGAAATATTTTGATGGGAGAACATATAAGCCTTGTGTTATTTTGAATGCCTTATAAGTAGAATTGGGGGGCAGGGGGTGGAATGTATCCATAAAAGTGGAATTTATTGACAGGCCTCTTGATTATAATCTTTTATTGGGTTGCACGTGGTTTTATGCCATGGACATGATCGTTTTTGACTTATTTCCATATGATTGCATTTCCTCATAAGAGCACCATTTACCAAATCACATTTTTCTCCTTTGATTCTCATGTTACTGGAAGTGTCTCGTTTGTAAGGGAAACTCTACATTCTTACTAGCATGTTGGGGTTGGACAGCTAAAGGATTCCTCGCTCATGGGAACCTTTTCAATTCCTCCTCCTCCTCTTCCCGACAACTCATCTTCGGTTTCTTATATCAATATGATATCATCTTCAACTATCCAAACTTATCCATTGGTTGTTCTAGGTGAAACTAGCATCCATAGTTTTTGTGATCGAATGCAACATAACCCCATTTAACTTAATTGAAAATCCATTTATCCAGCATTTGTAGCTCATACCTCCTCTTTGATCAATTGGGTCGATCTATCATTGGGTTATGGAAAATCTTATAATCCACTCTCTCATATATTCTCTACCGATGAGAGCATCATGGAGATCATGACACGAGAAAATGCGATGTAGGATGATCATCACCATCGTTCCTCCTTACCAAATTACATTAAGGATAATCTTAGTGATGTGTATCTACCTAATATCTTAAAGTATTTTATGAATTCCATTTCTATCCACGAAGTCAATTCCGAAAAGAATCTCTCGAATATCGAAGATATGATACCTCTTGATATCTCTGTTAAACTGGGTATTATCGAAAATATGTACATTAGTGCATCTTTCTCTCTATCAGAGATTGAGACCTATAAAGCCCTATTTCAAGATTTTTGTGATATCTTTTCCCATACCTATGAGGAAATTCCAGGTATCGACCCAAATATAGTGGTGCATGAGATTAAAATGTATCATGATGATAAACCAGTCTGACAGTGCCTCTATCTCATCCATTGAAAGAAGGCTTCTGCGAAGTGAAGTTGAAAAAATCGTTCGTGTTGGTTTCATCTACCCTGTTTCTCTAAACGATTGGGTGTCAAATATTTTCCTTGTCATGAATAAATAGGGGAAAATCCATGTATGTCTCGATTATCAGGATGTGAATCATGCTTTTCCAAAGGCCAATTAACTAACCTTGTTCATGGACTAGAATATTGATGGTTGCGCCAACTATGAAATATATTCGTTCATGGATGGTTTCTCCAGATATAATCAAATCAACATTCTCCCAGCGGATCAACCTAAAAATGCATTTATTTGTCCCTAGGGTACGTTTTCCTACCAAAAACTCCCATTTGATCTGAAGCATGTTGGGTCCACGTTTCAACGAGAAATTGATTACAATTTTCATGATATTAAACACATCATGCAACCTTATTTGGATGATCTCCCTGCTCAATCTAAGTATCGGGCTGATCACCTAATGCATCTTAGGGATATTTTCTTACAGTGTAGACACTATAATATTCAACTAAATCCACACAAATGTGTTTTTTGCGTTACTTTTGGTCTAATTATTGGTTTTGTTATTTCAAAACATGGAATCCAACACTAGGTTGCTATCCATCCTTAGGTAACCAAGTCGGTCGTCTTGTACACTGTGATACACCGAACATTCGGGAAGATTTCCTCCCATACTTCTTGGTTCGCCAGGAGGTATCCTACAATTCATAGTTGCTTGGTAAACCTTTTTTCCTAGTTTACCCCTTTTTGTTTATTTCTTTTTTGTAATAAAATCAGTCAGCAATCGTGGAGGAAAATCAACCCTTACCCCATTGTTCACGGAGAGCAGTGAGTAATCTGCCTTTACTGCCTGAAGCTACACCTATCCAATCAAAGCAATCTCATTTGAATGGATCCAGTACTTCACAAGCCTCTGTTTCTTCATTGAATTACCAGAAACACCTATACTGGTACATCTGTTTCTAAAGTGGAATCTCGACAATTATCTAAGAAAACTAGAACTGAATCTAGTGAAATGGTAACCCAAGTTGTTCAAAAACAAGTTGATTCTCAATCCGAAATTATTCAACAAGAAATTACTTCTAAAATTGAATCTGTTCAACCAGAAGTGGATCCTGAACCCATCACTTTTCAATTAGAAGTTACTTCTGAACCAGAAGTTGTTCATGAAGCCCAACCTGAACTTGTTCTTTTACTAGAAAATTTGGATCTTGAGATTGAACAATCATAAGTTGTTACCTTACCAGAAGAATATCGACCAGTACATCCTCAAACATCCGTAACTATTGAGACTTCATGTTTACCTCAACAAAAAATACTAGAAATCTATTACGGACCAAATGGTGAAATTCTTCCACCTGGTTTGATTTCGATAGAAGAGGAACCTGAGGTAGAATCACCCATAACTCCATTCTAGTTTGGAACTGGACTTTATCTGTATCCTCATACTCCGCATTTCATTGCTCCTTTTGATCCTGATTACTTTCAGACACCCATTGATTCTTTAGGAAACTTACTTGGACATTTGACTATAGCAAAGTCAACATCCCAGACCGTACCATCTGTTACAGCTATGGCAGAATCTTCTGTCGCAACCTCTTCGATGTTTACTACGACACGTAAGTCACACTTGTATGGTGTTCTGTTTGTCCCATCAGGTTACCAATCTTTATCGAGAATCCACTCAGGTGTTGCTTCTAGCCCTTGGTATTCACCAATGTCCTCTACTAGAATTTTATCTGGTTCTTCAATAACAGATACCGAACAACTCGACCCATCAAATTCATATCAAGCTGGTTCATTTGGTTATCGTCCTATGTATCCACTTTACACTGGACTACCCCCCTATGGAGAAAAATATGCACATTCTCCTTATCCTCCATTTTCTGCAGGGCAAACATATGTCGGTATGCCGTCATCTTTAGGTCAACCTAGAATGACTGTCTGTCAGTGGCAGCCAACCATGTCCATTCAACCTAGGCTTGTGTATCCATCACAGCCTATGCAATTTGTCTCATCCATACCTACAACACCTGTTGTTATAGCTATACCACATTCACAAGCTCAAATTTTTGTATCTCAAGTTGTGCAAGTTGGCCCTTCAACCTCAGACCCCCAAGTTTCAGGTATACAGATCTAGCCTTCTCAGGCAGTTTTACAACAACCACTTGTGTCTGGATTTCCACAACTTCAAGCTAGTTTACCTTTTACTGGAATGACTCAGACTTACACTGGTTTAATGTATTCACAACCTGGTCAAACTTACATTGGTGGGCAACAACAACCATTAAATCAACAACTGTTGTACGAACAACAACAACAGTTGGTTCAACATCCTTGGCAACCCCAAATCAACAGCAACAATACCAACCTAAACATGGACTTGGTCAACAAGCTTATGCTGAGTTTGGTGAGCAACAAGTTTATCCAAGTCTTGGTCAGTAAGCCTATGATGGGATTGGACAATAGAAAATGTATTCCGAGTCTCAACAACAACATTATGCCAAATTTTCTCAACAAACTTACCCTTATCAAGGTTACCAACAACAAATGCCTTATGCTGGTATGAAAAGGCCTATTTCCTAGGCAATCCAACCTTACCCTGGATATGCTCAACCTGACCTCAATAGACAGTTTCCTTTCATTGTGACACTTTAATTACTAGATCTAAACTGGCTCACCAATGATCCAATTCAATATGCACCTTCCTATATTCTGAAATTCAATGGAAACCCTGAAGAATACCCATCCAACCATGTCATGACTTTTCATTTTTGGTGTTCATCAAACTCCTTGAATGATGATTCTGTTAGACTACATATTTTTCAGAGAACGCTTATTGGTCCGGATGTGAAGTGGTATATTGAGTTACCACGAGCTTCTTTTGATAACTTCACTGCCTTAGCTACCACGAGTTTAACCCACTTCTAGTACCCATACAATATGAGACTAGAATGGAATTATTAACCAACTTTAAACAGACTACTGCTACTCATATCTCTGATCATGTTCATGAGTGGCGTCATTGTCATCGAATGGCTATAACTTATGTTCCTAATCAACTTCTAGCTGAGTGGTTTATAAAATCCTTGCTGCCATCCGTCACTGAGGATGTGGCGAAAGGTGGAGTTTTCATTGAAGAGAAAGTAATTGCTCGTGCCCAATATTTGAACTTGATTTATACACAGTCTGGCATGCTCTACGACAAGATCTCGAATGCACCTTGACCAGCTTTCACTGTTCCTCCTCCACCATCGAGTAAGGAATCTCATGCCAGTGATGGTGTGATTTGTTCTTCGAGCACACAAACAATAGGTAGACCATCTGGTCAAGAACTTGCCATTTCCAATCAAACTACAAATGCACCTGATAACACTCTTACTTCCAAAATCAATGTCGTGTCATCTGACAAGGGGAACAATGAAAAGAAACCAAGAAGTAAGAATAAGGGGAAAAACAAGAAGAAACAAAATAATTCCCCTCAAGAGAAATCATTTGATTCCTCTCCTTTGGCTAGGAAACCTCATTACCCGTGTTTGATCTGTAACAATGATAATTTTACGCGAGATTTTCCTCACTGCTTCGAAGTATCAAATATTTTGAAGAATTATAATACATCTGTGATATTGACTCATCCTTTTCCAAAGCCGGAGACAAACATGGTTGCTACAGACCATGCTTCCACTTCCCAAGTGCTTATGCTATCTACCTCTAAGCCAAAAATTGAAGTTTTTGTGTCAGCATGAAGTAAAGATTATGGAAATCAACCATTGTCATCGAATAACCAAGATGATCAACCTAACTCTTTGACTTCTACTTCGACTGATCCTATTCCACCACCTATTACACCAGAGTTAACAATAAAACCACCCAAGGGATTTGTACATAAATCGACATTTAACCCTCAAGCTCGAGCTGCACAGAATTATAACATAGTAGAATATTTAGCTCAGTCACCTTCCGCTATGTCAACGATCGAGGTGCTTCAGAACTGTCATTCCCAACAGCATGCTTTGTTGTTAGCAATTGGTGGAATCAATCCAACTGATTCCAATCTTGTGGTTTTCAACCATGTGAGTTATACACCATGGTTACCAATGCAATTATCATTTCTGATTCAAGTAAATGCATTGAATAAACTTGTTCATCGAACCATTATTGACGAGGGGAATCTACTTGTATTATTTCTATGAATTGCTGGAAAACACTTGGCTCACAACCTTTTTCACATTCACCACCAACGTTAAAAGCTTTTGATGGACACACATATATGCCTTGTGGAATATTGAGTAATCTACAAATCAAACTAGGAGGAAAAACAGTAACTATTGAAGTTGAGGTTGTTAACAGACCCCTTGACTACAACATTTTGCTAGGAAGACCATGGGTTTATGCTATGGTTGTTGTGGTTTCAACGTACTTTCGTACGATTGCATTCCCTCATAAGGGTGGAATCATAGTCATCGACCAACTTGCCTTCTTCACCTCTAGTTCACAGGATACTGGAAGCATTCAGTTGGTACATGGACCCCCACTATCACTTCAAAACATTGGTGTAGGTATCTTTCAATATCCTTCCCTAATAGGTACTTTTTCACTACCACCACCATTAAATTTGGTGGAAGTGGCAAAAGTTGAGACTTGCAACATTATATCTTCCACTTCATCTGACTTAAGGAAGATTACCAATAGTTTTGAAGTTGATAGTAGTAATGAAATCATGCCGCCAAGCCCCATTGAGCTAGACTAACAATCAATCTTTTTGCCTTGTGCGGTGAATCCAAATCCATTTTCGTCAATTGTATGGGTATATCATTCATTAGAATATGGTACTTCCTCCGATCCTTTTTCACGTATATTTTCTACTAATGAAGGAATCATCCAATCAATGATGATGGAAGGAGAACCATGGGAAGATTATCATCATTGTTCCCATCTTCCAGATCACATAGAAGATTATTCAAATGAATCTAATCACCCTTCAGTTGTCGATTTTCTTTCGAATTTTGTTCTCATAGATATAGTAGATTCCCAACGAAACCTGTCAAATATCGAAGAAACATTTTCTATCAATATTTTGACCAGACCTAACATTGTAGAAAACATTCATGTTGGAAAATCTTGTTCTCCATTAGAACTTGATATTTACCGTACTCTCTTTCGAGATATATTTGCATGGTCAAACAAGAAGATGCTAGTAATTGACTCTAGTATAGTTGAACATGAAATAAAAATGTATCTTGATGTCAAACCAGTGTGACAGTGCCTTCGTCCTGTTCATCCAAAGAAAGATGTTGCTATTAAAATAGAAGTTGAAAAAATTTTGCACGCTAGTTTCATTTACCCTATTCCTCTTATTGATTGGGTTTCCAATATTGTTCCTGTCATGAAGAAACAAGGGACAATACAAGTGTGCGTCAATTATGTTGGAAATACTGAGAGGGGGGTGAATCAATATTTCTTTTCAATTATTACTTTAACCAGTTAGATAACTTATATTTAGAACACAAAATGAAAAATGATAGGAATAAATGCTTTTATTAATTGAATCAAGTACAAATGAATGGGTACAATAATTGTTGCCAAGCTCCAACTTGGACTTTAGTGAGGCTTTGACCTCTAGGACTTCGACCCTATCTTATATAACACACCAACCTTGAGTTTAGGAGCATCAACTGCAGGGACGCCAATCCCAAGGGCTCAGACCCTCTACTATATATTGTCTAGATATGTTTGGTAGTAATTCTCTGCTCCCAAAATCTTCTTCACTGAATTCTGTCTATCTACAACTTCACTGATGCATCAATGATAGCCTATCTTTATCTGAAGGAGTCTTCACAACTTTTCATATTGCCCAAATAGAGTCTGCAAAGTTACCTCATGATGATTTCAAATAGGCATCATGATCTCCAATAATGTTTCCAATATTTGTTGAATCTTTCCAACAAGATATCTCTACTAAGCCTCAATGTATGCACAAAAGCAATTCTCTATTTTCAAGCCTCTGTTCTTATTGTCACAATAACTTCTTTAGGAGTGAGGCTTCAGGAATAACTACTTCAAGAATGACTTCTCCAGAGGAGTCACTGTCACAGTTTCATATTGTGTGTTCAATTAAAAAAAACCTTGTTCATACTCAAATAATATTCTTAGATCCGTAGAGCATCCTTTTGAACTATTATCTGAATCACTGTCAAACACATGTCTGAGCTTTTCAATAAATAACCCAGTCAACAGAATGTTCAACTTTCAGCTTCCTTCTTCTTCCGCTAGATCTTTTGGCTTCCTTCTTCAGTCGCTCAACCTTTGGCTTCCTTTTTTCTTTCGCTAGACCTTTCGGATTCCTTCTTCGCTCGCTCGACCTTCAGCTTCCACTTTCATTCTCTTGACCTTTGGATTCCTTTCTTATAATAATTCACTTTTACGAGTTGTGAACTGTCCTTCTTCTATGGAGGTCCCACATCCATGTCATCACCTTAATCGTAATCGCAACTTCATGAAAATCAGAGTTATTCCTTTAATCCCTCAATCACAATTTTCAGAGATTTGCACATAACATAGTGATTCCACTACTGTCGACAGAGTGGATGTGATATGATCTTAAGTAGTTGTTAATAAACCCATCAGGTCCACAACCTTATCGAAATCAATGGTTTGACATCCCTTAGAAACTAGCGATACTGCGGATGTGATATTGTATAAAGTCATGTTATAGTGGTGTAGTGGGTTCGCAATATTATATCACAATCGGAGGTTTTACTGTGACATTTATGACTTGCAATATGAAAGTTCATATGGTGGATGCGATAGAGTATTAAGGTGCATTATAATGGAACCATCGGGTCTTCAGTACATATTGCAATCGGTGTTTTAACGTGACATCCCATTAAGACTTGTGATATGAAAGTTTTGATGAGGTGGACGCAATATAACATAATAGTGTATTCTAAGGGAGCGGTCAGGTCCACATATCAAATTGAAATCAGGGTTTTTGTGTGGTGGCTAGAAAATCTGACGGTGAATAGAAACTATGGGGGTAGGAGAGTATGGATTTCTTGATCGTAGTTGAAGCCTTGCACTCGCTCCTAGCCATCAATCTCATATTCAACCTCTTAGATCACAGTCGATTGTGGGGGTTAAGCCCGTTTTTAAACCATGTGCTAGTTGAATTCCTGCAAACCAGAGATTTGACAGCCTCTTATATCAAATGGATATCACGTCATAAAGTGATGGCCTTCGTTATGGCTCCTCTTATGATAGCTCTACTCCTCCGACGTAATGTTCCTATTTGTTCTTCCAATAGCACTTACCCTTGGGCATATGTGATAACTCTGATATGGCTCTTACTCTTGGCTTGGCTTTCCTATGGCTTCTCTGTGATTTCCGATGGCTACTCTTTGATGGCTCTTGTTCTTGTCTTCCAATGGCTTCCCTGATGGCTTTCCTCCTTGGCTTCTTGCTCCTGTTACTTCACGGATCTGCTTCTCCTTGGCTTTCCTCCTTGGGTCTATTGCTTCTATTATGTCTGTATATATATATTTCTTTCCATATGTTGTATTCAGTCCTTGGGTCCTTCATGGGCAACATTATGATCACAAGAATTTGCCATCACAAACACTGCCATATTGACATCAATGACAACCTTGATTAATAGATTATAGGGATGTTAATTAGGCTTTTCCAAAAGACAATTATCCTACTTCCTTTATTGACCAGATTATTGATGAATGTGCCAGATGCGAAATATTCTCATTTATGGATGGTTTTGTCAGCTATAATCAGATTAATATCCGCCTAGAGGACCAATCTAAAACTGCATTTATTTGTCCATGGGGCACATTCACTTATAGGAAACTCCCATTTGGTTTTAAGGACACAGGGGCAACATTTTAGAGGGTGATGAATTATGCCTTCCATGACATCAAACATATTGTTCAACCATACCGTTGGGCGTAGGATCCCCCAAGGGAATTTTTGGGGCCCAGAGCCCAGATTTTGGTCAAAAATTGTAATTCCAATGTAAAGACTCCGCATTTTGTGGGTGTGGAGCACGTAGTTTGTTAAAGAGTCATAGGTTTGTTTACCCCAAATTTTGTTATTGTAATGTCGGCTGTAGAGATATACCCATGGTTTGCGGACCATGGGATTGTATAAATAGAGTGAGGCTCTAAGCAGTTTGATAGCATAATGAAAATGAAGAATATATGATGTGTGCAAGAAAGATCTAAAGTGTAAAGTCTAGTTTTGGGTCGTAGAGTAGGAGAAGACTTTGCAACTGAGTACGCAGAGGCCTAGTAGTCCGCAGCTAAGTGCATGGACCCCTGTAGCTGAGTGTGCAGGGTGAGTTGAGTCTGTAACAGTTGGAAGTATTAATAAAAAGAAGTTTCATATCATTTCTGTGTATTTATTTCCTGTTTTATGCATCTGTTATCTTGGGTATGACATTCAATTCTAATACTTATATGATGCATGAATGTGTATAATTATATTGATTAAGTGAATGCAAGATAGAATATCTGTTTATGCAAAGTTAACTAAGATCTGTTAAGAAGATAACTAAGATACATGGTGTAGTTTGGGTAAATACTGTAGTTCGCTGCCATAGTAGCACAAAAGCATCTCATCCCTTAGTTAGGGCTACGTGAAAGACAATTTTAGCAGATCGCGAAGGTACTAAAGGTTGGAATAGTGTCCGAAGTGACCTACATGAAGACAGGAATAGCTGGACTAAACCAACATCACAGACATCTCAAGGGTGCAGAAACTTGGTTCTAGCGTCCCCCCATACTGCTTCGGGTGAGACTTCAGTTCGTGCTCTATGGGCTGATGCCGAAAGGGCCATTAGTGTAAGGATTTGTTTGGCTAAATAACTTTGAACCTGGGTTAGGCCCCCATAATCCAACAAATGGTTCTGTTGTTGGGACAGGAATCTGCATAGAGATGTCCGATGTCATTTCATTGGAATCCAACTAAGAAATAAATTGAAGGTTGGTTGCACAGAAGAATTCACGAATTCGTGGTTTAAGAGAACAGAAACCCGCGACTGTAAAAAGAAGAGTGGCTAGACAACTAACTATATATAGAGATCCATGAAATATTTTTCACGTCCTTCCCTACTAAGCTATACGAGCTGATCTTGAAGCTAGCAGACAACCAAGGAAGGTGGAAAATTAACGGTCCTATTGTGTGGACCCCAGAGCTAGTGTGAAGATTGGAAGCATCAGAGCATAAGATCGCACGCGTTGCTGATCATTGGCTCGATCGGGTTATAGGAGGATTAATTACTGAGTTTGCGGTTAACACCTCAGTCAGCTACAGTGAGGCTGAACGACGTTTTCTCAAAGGACCGCAAGGTAAGTACATAAAGTATTTGAATACTTGGATTAAAATGATATTGTGCGAAAAAAGGTTTATGCACTTACCTTGATGTTTGGGGCTACGCGAAGTGGAAAAGCTTATAGGAATGAAGGAAATAAGGGACCAGAAAATAGCCCCTTGATTTCACCTCCTCGAGGGGATGAGGAAGACCTCACGAAGGTCTCACCGAAAAGTTCCATCCATCTGATAAGGCAAAGAATTCCACGAATACCACCTCCACCCACACCACCGCCGGCTTGTTACAGGGAAAAGTGTCTATATAGAACTGCTCTATCCCACTAAGGTGTGACAACTACGTTAGAAACAAACAGAGAAAAGCTACTTTCGTTTTTCCTTTATGAATTATAGATAGAGAGGAATAGAAAGACCAACCTCTGTCTTACGCTAATCTCCTGATTTGATTCCCCTCTTCTTTGATATTCTTTAGCTACCTGCTCCCTTGCACGCCCAGCTTCACAAAGTACCTATAAGATCACAAAAGCATAGCACTATACAAAGACGTGGATCTATAATCATAAACAATCTAGGATCAAATGTAAATTGACCATACAAATGTAACAAGTATCAATGACACAAGAGCATGGAGGAAAACTTGAATAGCTTTTATTGATAAAACAAGAAATAGCCAAGAGGAGTTACAACCAGTTGTTCTAACCCAGCATCAACCTCCCAGCAAAGAAGCCCCTCTTCACCTCAAACAAAGCTTAGATCACCCAACAATCTGATGTTTGTCTCAAGAAACCAACAGCAATTCCTTACAATATGCAAAATTCCAGCCTCTGGATCTCTGGGATGAGGGATCCATATATAGATATTTGTAATGGAGATGAGTCAGTTCATGATTTTATTAGTGTCTTCCCTCTGATAGTTCTTGCTTCCACTTGGAGATTGATGATCTCTTACTCATCCTTGGTCGAATTCAGTGAGGCAAGTCTCACAGGAGAAGATTCTGGAAGCTTCCATTGCCTCTCCACCTCGCGGAATGACACTGCCATTTGTCATTTCTCGCCCATAGCACCCCACAGAAGGGATTTTTGAAATGCAACACAACCACACAGTTTATTTAGGTGAGATGCAACGCACTTGGCCAGTGGAGCAGCTGAAATGATCCTGTTTTGACCAATTTTGAGCAGTTTTTCATGGAGAACTTCTGGGAGAAGCTGTAATTTGTTGACCTTGTTCCTTTAGGGGTTAGAACAACACTTTTAGGGATTTAGGAGCCCTTGATTTATGGACATTTCATGCTTGGGGTTGTAGGGCCCAAAAATGTCTATAACAGTTGCCCCCTAAAGCATGAGGTCGTTAATCTTTTGATGTCGGGTGAAATTCTTTATTATGAGGATCCGAAGTTCTTTCAATGCTGGGAGGAGACCTGTAATAAGATACAATACAATACATTATCTTCATAATATTTTCATGATCTAGCTGAGGCGGGCATTCCCATGCTCAACTTTATAAATTCATTTTCATGTACATAGGACAGACAATCGTCTGAGTGTAGACTGATGATTCTGATAGAGCCATCATCCTTTTGATTGGATGATTATCTGTGCGGCAATGATGTACATTTGATGTCTTTATTTCCCTGAATATATATCGCAGCCCGGATGGATGAAACTAGATCCGGGGTCTTCAATCTCGTTCGATCTTCACTCGAAGTACAAGTCGATCCATGTGAAAGTTGTTCTGGAGTCGAACATGGAAAGACATCGCCTGATTACCAGCCAATGATGTAAGCTGTTAACAGGTGCGAGAGGAATCACCGATAATGATAATGACCCTCAAGGTACTGCAGTACAATTCACGTGGTGTGAATAAAGGACTTGGCGTCAAACACCACACAAAATCTTTCGGTCGAAGGCCATTGATGTAAACCTATCGCCGGAAGTGAGAAACTTGCCATTGAGGCATGCAAGCTTCAAAGTACTGAATGGGGTGTTCCTAGATAAAATTCTTGGATAATGAGCTGATGTCAACAAGAAGTGATCCGTCACAGGAGGACGTTAATGAATCCCACATCAATGACACGGAACGAAGCAAATGATTTTAATGGAGGTGAAAACAATTTGGTGATATAAGGTTCAGGGTGGTGGTCATGAAAGAATGGAGTATAAATGTATGGTAGTGGGTGAGACACAGGTGAATTCTCTGAATGAATTCTCTTGAACATATCGGCGACACTGATGTGATGGATTGGTAGCATTAACCCCAAATGTGGATGGTATGATGGGACCATGGTGATGTGACCGGTGAATGAAACAACCCAACCTGACTCGGACACGGAGTGGAAGTGTCATGTTCAAGAGCGACTTGCTACCAACAAAGTTTCTTCAAGTTTTATTCCCAATTTTTCCCTAGTCATTGCTGACTAGTACCTCTTTATTTTTGTCAAGCTTGAGGAGGATAACATATGCTTGTTCTATAATTTTCCCTTCGGCCAAACCCATCGCTATGTTTTAATGATCCTAGCGATAGTGAAACTCGTTCTCGTCTATAGACAAGTTTGTTTCTATTAATCTTTTTAACGACAAAGATAACTCGGTCCTTTTCAATTTTAGAGAGTCTGAAAAGGAACGTAAAGGTAACTCCAAAATTCCTTTTTCGTCATCTAATCCCTTAAGTCCGAAAAAGTATAAAACAATACAAAAGGGATGAATTTTTGATACTTTTAACGAGCTGAACAAAACAAGCACTCGATCTTTTTGTGTAATAATCCCTCAGGTCCAAAAAGATTAAAATTTAGAGGGATAGCACTTCCTATCCCTTTAACGAGCTGGAGAGGCCAATGGCTCGGCAATCTTTTCATATTTTACGAGTCAGTTGAAAAGAGCTTAAAGGAGACTCGTCTTTTGAGGAATGAGTGATAAAATGGGTAGCAACTGATTCCAGGTAAGGTTTGGAATTTTCCAATCACGGCAGTGTTACAAGGATGGCTAGTGAAATCACTCTTCGCAGCTGTTCCTCAAAATGGGTAAACAATCAAATGGAGATGAATGAACGGCCAATGCAAAAGTGGAGGTGATGGTGCAAACACGACCAAGGCTTTAATGGCTGAAGTACTACATTCACGATGGTCATTTACCGGTGAATAGTTCATTTTTTAATGATCTTAAACGGGGGGAGAAATATTTGCTCATGGCTTATGTTTATTTTTTAACGAGCTTGAACCTTGCGGTAACATTGCTCGATTAATCCAGTCGTGTGATAAGAATGTCTCATATATAAAAACGGCAATTTTTAGAGTTTTGACACACATCCTTTCTTTATGCAAGTTAGGAAACGACCAATCCTACGAGTTTAAAGGGTTAGAGGACCTACAAATTTAAAAAATAAATAGTCACTCTTCGCTTGCAAGCCAAAAGGTTTGCATGCCCCCAGGTATAAAACAGAGTTTCAAGGTTACCCCTTCTTTATTCCGTTAAAACATTTGTTTTATCGAGAGAGGCCTACCTCTTACAGGTTACCCAAAGATTTTTTTATTCACAACCCATACAAAACACTTCTTCAGCGATGTTTATCGAGATAGACAAAGGTGAGTGAAGGAGGCTGCTCCACTCACGTAACTTTGAAAAGAGAATCTTGTTCTAGAATAACCCCCTCTTCCAATCACGGACGGGAGTACAAACTAGTCATATTCTCTCGCGGAAACCTACCCTATACCCGAAGTTTTCCTGCCGAAGCAGACTAGGGTGCATGCCCCCTGGGTTTTAGTCATGTCCCCCCGAATCACTCGCGCTCATTGGGTGGACAGACTGGGGATTGAGACATTTCTTGTGTGAAAAGACCATTTAGGGATGGTATATGACTATTTGCTCTGTATGATCTGGGAAATGAAAGCTGGTCTACGAGCTTGACCACTCTTCCTTTGTGTGGAAAACACATTACTCTAAAGAGTGAGGAGACAATTGCTCCCATGCAATAAATATAGTCTCGTCCAACGAGTAGATTGTAATCCAAGGGTCCTTGAACTACCATTACATTCATGTGAATGGTTTTCCCTCTCAATGTTATGGGCACATTGGGAAGGATCCCTAACGGTCGACTGGTTCCTTTATCAAAACCTGTTAGATTTCTCATCTCAGGCAAAAGCGATGGCGAACCAAGCGCTTTCCAAGCAGTTGAGGAAAGGATACTCACAGAAGCCCCCTCATCTATGATGGTACCAGCCATAACCATTCTATATATTTGAACAATGATTCGGAATGGTACACTAGCTGGTAAACGGGGTCTGCCTAGTTGATTCCAGTAGAAGGAGACAACTAGGTTGCTTGGAGGTGGGACCGAATAGACGACCGGGTACGACTCTGACGAACTTCCTTCCTACGGTAAAGGAACGGGTAAATTGCCCCCATGTTCGTTGGAGACTGTGCTTATGAAAAGAATTTGGATGGTGTCATCCTTGTTCTCTTCGGTGACTGTATCATCTGAAGATGGAACCTCTGAAGGCAAGACCGGGTCAACTACCGCCTCGACCTTTTGACTTTCATCTGGTATGGGTTCAGATGGTTTATCTTCAATGATATATGCTTCAGCCGACCACTTGAGCGGGCCAGCCGGATTTTCAACTAGTGACGGACTCGGCAAGAGTTTTTTATATCCAGGAGGAAGTCGTAACGGTGAAACCGGACGATCATCCAAAACTCTTTTAGCTTCTTCTAAGAAGGGACAACGGTGGATGGCATGATCACCTTCGCACAATTTACAAGGAAATCTATATTTTCCTTTTTGTCATGGGGCTTCACTTTCACTAGTTGACGGTGTGTTTTCAACATGACCATCAGAGGTTGACGACACCGGGTTGTGCAAACGAGGATACCAGTCCCTTAAGATCCAATGGATGCAAGGACAATCTCTGTGATAGTGGTCTCCTTTGCAAATGACACATTGCGATTTAGGCCTGGTCAGTGCAGTGTGTGGATTTTCGCTAGACGACGCTCATTTGCCCCCATTCGCTTTTGGCTCCTTCTTCTTCTTCTCTTTCTTATTCTTTTCCTTCTTCTTCTCAGGTACTTGACTTTTGGCTTTACTAGCCCCATCAAGCGAAGAGGAAGGAGGAGAGGAAGAATTAGAAGAAGTAGAAGGTTGGTGGGTAACTCTGGACTCGTCTAGTTGTTGATTCGATTGTTCAGGAATTGTGGTGTTCTGAACTACAGAGGTTGAGAAGAGCCATACATGCAAACCAATTGTCAGTCCTGGAAGCGACAATGTGGCCATATGGGGTGCACCAACATCTCCCCAAGAGGAGAAGGGACTAGGATTTCCTCCAAGGGGAATTCCTTGGTTGGTGGATTCCATTTTCTCAACTCAAGATTAACGTAGGAAAGGGTAATGAATATTCCGTTTGAAATAAATTTTAGACGCTTTGACACAACTTGTTTTTTCAATGTTTAGGAGTCGAGAAAAAACAAAAGATGACTCTAGTCTCCTTCGATTTTTAATGAGCCTAAAGTGACAAGTGCTCAGATGGACCTTTTCTGTTAAGGAGTCTGAAAAGGAACGAAAGGGACTGCTCTGGAAATCTAGGTAGAGGGATTACCAAACCAATCGCAAAACTGCAGAATACTTTTTACGGTACGACAGTCAATCTTCCCGAATGCTGTGTTCAGTGCATTGTGATCGATAGGGTGGCAGACACGGCTTCCTATGGATAAAGGATTAAGCCTATTAAGGTCTCCCAAAATATACTCGACGGTACGTGGGAGCACAAGTCCGTACTGGCACTTATCGTCTCAAAGTGGAGGAATCACCCAACCATCAGTGAGAACAACAGTTACCAGGCTTTACGATGCCGGAATACGTCTCTAGCCTAGACTTCTAAATGTTGTGCGTTAAGTTCCAAAGCGTTGCTAGATTCATTGAATTTATTTTAAGTTGATCTTGTTTATGAAGTTTGCCTTTCAGGTTCACTGCGAGATGTAGATGTAATTCCTAAAATGCAATCTAAGATGATAAACAAACTTTTTATCTTCTTTGTGCAATGAAAATCCTAGCTACTAAGGAAAAGAAAGACATAATCTTTTCACAAAGAGCAAAGAGCACACTCTAAATGCACTTTCCTAAATCAAGCCAATCAGATTGTCTATATGCAAATGCACATGCATGTATTTGTTTTCGACTTTCTTAGTATATGAATGCTAAAAAGAAAGTTGATGCACAAATCTGAATTTCTTTTCAAGCGACAAATATCAACAAGTTTCTTTTCGAAATAAAAAATGGAGACGATCACAACACCTTACGATTTTAAAATGAATACTTGTTCTTGACACTAGAAAATTAAAAATTCAGACCAAAAACAATAGTAACAAGGTAATCAACCATCAACAGCAATCAAACTCTTTCCTACGATTGAAATCGACACTTGCGACAGTTTCAAATCAAAGGACGACAGTACGATTATGCTACTTTTGCAAAGGAGAATTGTAAATGACTCAACAAACACACAAAAACATCTACAGTTCTTTTGTACAAAGGAGGCAGAATAACAGTAAGGAAAAGGGGTTTCAAATAGACATATATTGATCACAGGCAACAAAATTCAGGAATAGAACTAGAAAGAATGAATCACAGAAACCAAAACTGCACAGGGCCTAGTCTGATCAGCGCACCTGTAACACAGAGAATTTGAAATGCAGCGCACCTTGTCCACTCGGGAAGTGCACTGAAGTTCAGATCCTCTGAACAGTACCTGCGCTGGGCCAGAAACGAGACTCTGTTTGGGTTCCGGGTCATAGTTTGCAGTTCAGTTCTTGGGTTTTGGCCGAGCAAAAAGCAATCAGTAATGCAACAATCAGGGGTAGATCTAAGGAGGATCTAAGAGCTATCACAAGGGCAATCAGATAGTTTGCGAATCAGTTGTTTAACTCATAAACAGATCCAGTAGATGGATTGAAGTAGCAGTTATCTACTTTGCATTTGCTATGGCAAATGCAGTTCGAATGCTACCTGTAAGTTTATGAAACAAACAGCAAAGAATGATAAACAAACAAACTAATTATGTCCCCAGTGGAGTTGCCATTTTGTTACAGGGAAAAGTGTCTATATAGAACTGCTCTATCCCACTAAGGTGTGACAGCTACCTTAGAAACAAACAGAGAAAAGCTACTTTCATTTTTCCTTTATGAATTATAGATAGAGAGGAACAGAAAGACCAACCTCTGTCTTGCGCTAATCTCCTGATTTGATTCCCCTCTTCTTTGATAGTCTTTAGCTACCTGCTCCCTTGCACGCCCAGCTTCACAAAGTACCTGTAAGATCATAGAAGCATAGCACTATACAAAGACATGGATCTATAATCATAAACAATCTAGGATCAGATGTAAATTGACCATACAAACGTAACAAGTATCAATGACACAAGAGCATGGAGGAAAACTTGAATAGCTTTTATTGATAAAACAAGAAAGAGCCAAGAGGAGTTACAACCAGTTGTTCTGACCCAGCATCAACCTCCCAGCAAAGAAGCCCCTCTTCACCTCAAACAAAGCTTAGATCACCCAACAATCTGATGTTTGTCTCAAGAAACCAACAACAATTCCTTACAATATGCAAAATTCCAGCCTCTGGATCTCTGGGATGAGGTATCCATATATAGATATCTGTAATGGAGATGAGTCAACTCATGATTTGATTAGTGTCTTCCCTCTGATAGTTCTTGCTTCCACTTGGAGATTGATGATCTCTTACTCATCCTTGGTCGAATCCAGTGAGGCAAGTGTCACAGGAGAAGATTCTGGAAGCTTCCATTGCCTCTCCACCTCGCGGAATGACACTGCCATTTGTCATTTCTCACCCATCGCACCCCACAAAAGGGATTTTTGAAATGCAACGCACCCACACAGTGTATTTAGGTGAGATGCAACGCACTTGGCCAGTGGAGCAGCTGAAATGATCATGTTTTGACCAATTTTGAGCAGTTTTTCATGGAGAACTTCTGGGAGAAGCTGTAATTTGTTGACCTTGTTCCTTTAGGGGTAGAACAACACTTTTAGGGACTTAGGAGCCCTTGATTTATGGACATTTCATGCTTGGGGTTGTAGGGCCCAAAAATGTCTATAACACAGCTTCACCACCATCACCTCCATATTAACCCGTACCAACTCCACCACCATTGTAATTCGATATGGAAAGCACAGTGAAGTTGCTTGTGTTCAAAGGTTTCGGAAACTAAGATCTGGACCAATTCTGGTTCATTGTAAGGCCTGTATGGGAAGCGCAAGGCATTACAAATGACCATATAAAGAAGGCGACGTTAGTTAGCACCCTACAGGATCGCACACTGACCTAGTATATTAAGTACTCTAATGATAACCCAAATGTGAGAGTTGCAGATATCCAAGCAGCACTGAATAGAGAATTTAGCGATCCTAAATATGAAGTTTAGTCGATCATGGATTTAAAGAGATTATGATGCTACCAGGTGAGACTCTTTGGGAGCTATATTAGAGGCTAAAAGGTACGATTTGCAAAGGCAATATGAATCTAACTAATGGACAACATCACAAGTGGTTTGTAGCTTCACTACTACCACATTTAAGGAGTGCGCTATCACAGCAGAAGATAACAACTCAAGCAGAGGCCTTAGAGATTTCTATGAGGCTACATGAGACCTTGATGTAGGATCCTAACCTAGGAGTTCAGTAGATCCACGCACAGCTGAACAATCTGTGCCTTGAGATGTAGAGTCTGAAACAGGATAGGACAGTTCAATTACAAGTGCGCGAAGAAGTATGGTGTGTGAAATGCAAGAGTCAGGGTCATGACAAATACTAATGCTTTGTTTTTACAAATTACCTCACAGAATGAGGACTGATGCCTTTAAGGCCGGAAGCTCAAGTAGGACCTAGTATGGTGCCTACTTTGTGGTGTGTGATCTGTCAAATAGCTGGAAAACATGCCATGGACAATTGTCACTTATTACAGAAGTATACACAAAATTCGCAACAATTGTCTTGCAACTTTTGTAGGTCAGTGGGACATGACAAGCGCACTTGTAGAAGCTATGAGTTGATGATGGATAGAACTCCCACCTACCGAGTTTAGGTTGAAACACAGCCCCTTAACCAGAATACAAGAATGGTGCAAACTGGATTTCAGAGGCGCAAACGAGGCCGCGGTAGAGGAGGGATTGGAAGAGGTTGCGACAGTCGATTTTCTATAATTACGGAGGGCCATGAAATTATGCCTGCGATTGCATGAATCCAACATGCCCGTTGTGTTTGCATTGCATGTTGTTTGATCATGATATGGAAGATTGTCCTACGCTGATAGCTAGGATATGCGACAAAGGAGCGCTACCACCTCCCACGACTTAAAACCTGCAGATGATGAGGTTTGAGCCACGCGAGGAAGATCCGAATGTGAATGTTGTGCTTCGAAGTGGAATCACGATGGGAGATGACAAAGGCAAATAGCCAGAAGATAGTACTTCGGTTCATAAAGCTCTGGTGAAAGAAGCAGAGTTTCATTTGGAGTGCACTCAGGAAACCTTCATGGAAGATAAGAAGAGCTTTGTTGATGCCTCCACTTCAGGAAGCAAAGATAATCCAGAGCTAGAAATGGACCCATCTATGCTCACAACATTCCGGGAAACCTGTATGAAGTTATTACACGACAGTAAGGTTGTGAAATGGTTACAGGAACTCATCAAAAAATGCACTAGGACCACGCTAGGAGAACCACGTGTAGTCCAGAAGATTGGAAAGCATAAGACAAGGATGGGAACATAAATGAGGCTAACCGCACAGATCGGAGAATATGAGATGGATAGAGTCATACTGGATTTGGGATCAGATGTGAATGTTCTGTAGAAATAGACATGTCAGTGAATGGGAAGACCTGCTGGTGGGCCCCAGTATTGCAGCAATAATGCTGCAACTCGTAGGGCTCCCTTCTTTAATTTTATCAACCCGGTAGTTCATAACAAACTTGGAAGCGACGGTGCTATATGCACAAGTACTAGCTCTTGTTGCAGCTGTCACTTGATTAGCTGGCACAAGTCCGCTAGGAGCTTAAGCCAACTTCTATGAGTTCTTAGAAGAAGCTTTTTAATTGATGGATGAAAGCTAACTCAAAGGGGGCTAATCTACTTGCAGAAAGAAACTGAAAGCGGGAAGGAAATGCAAACCCTAGTTTTACCGACTAACCCTACTGGTGCAAGAAAAATGATGAAAGCTATAGAAAGGAATGCCATTGACTCTTAGAAAGGTAAAATGCATGTGACTAAGCTATTTCTGAAGCGAAATCTGAAAAGAAACATCTTTTTGTATTTTTGAGTAAGTTGGCAGAATTATTGTGCATGTGCTTTAACTGTTTTTGACTCTGTAGAGGTGGATTGGCGAAAGGAAATTCTTGTAGGAGGTTGGGAAGATTTGAAGAGGGCCTAAGGGGTCCCTAGCACCCTTCCAGCGAGTTTCACAGAGTTTGGCTATCAAGAAACCGCTTTCGTGAGCCTCTACAGGAAGTCTACAGGGGTTCTACAGGATGTTCTGAAATTTTCTACAGGATGTTCCGAAAAGAGGATTTTGGAGGGTTGATGGAGGAAAAATGGTGGGAAAGTGGAAATGGAGGTTGGATAATGATGTTAATGGGTCTAGTACCTGGTGAATGGGGCTAAGGAGTGATTGGATTTGTTCGAGGTTGGAGGAAGTAATGATGCACAAGAATGTAGAAATTAGGGCAAGGTGGGAAAAGTATGGCAAATGAAGGGTAGGAATCATGGATTAAGGGTTGGAGTAGATTATCTAATGGAGGAAAGGTAGATAGAGAGGTAATACAGGTGCTCTATAATTTATTTCTCAAACTGAACAAACAAAGACTCGGAAAATCAAGGACCTAGCTACTTTAACCTAATATGTCCTAAATAACAGCAAAGAAAATGAACAACAATTTATTTGCAACGAAATCATGTGAAATAGCTATGCAAACTAAGCAATCATGAACCTGAGCATGTAACCACAACTGGTGTCAACTTTTGCAAATGAGAATCTAACACTAATAATTGCATGATGAAGTAAAGACAATGTTTTTGGTGGCAGCAAGGAAACCTTGGTCCCAGCTCATGGTCCCACTGAGGGAGAGGTGAGATCAGAGGTGCTTGATAGCCTTTTTCTGAAGATCTTCTCTGTTATTAACCTATCAAATCAATCTGAACATGAAAATCCTTTTTAATCATAAAAGGAAACCTAAACAACAAAACAAGATTTAAATCTAAATAGTAGATTTTATTCTAAGAATGCAGCAAAAACACATAAAAGTAAACAAAGGAGGTACTGGGCACTTGGGTTGGGCCCAACCCCAAGAGCTACAGCCTCCTAAAAGAGATTAGAGCTGGTGCAAAGCTGGATTCATCTTTATTGAGCAAGAAATAGTAGTTACATCAAAAACTGTCCACAAGGGAAAACTTGAAAGTGTGTTGAAATGTAGAGCCAATCTACTGCCTAAAAAATGACTAGAAGAATGACTAAAATCAAACTACAAACTAGCTAACTTCTACCTACAAAGTGACTAACTCCAATGAGGCCCTAAGACTTCTTATTTATACAAATTGAGGACCCCAACAACCCTCCTAAACTTTAGGAACTCGGTTGCCAAAAATTGTAGTTAACAGCACCTTTACTAGCCCTTGCTCGGCTGCCCTTGTGATAATTGATGTGGTGGCCCTTGAACTCCGAGCTGATGGTGGAGAATTTGAGGTAAGGGCCCATAAATGAAGGGGAAACCTTCCTACAAATCCTCTCCCTTATTCTTCCACGAATTTGGCTGCCAAGTGCTCATTAAAACCTTTGATTTTGTCTCAAAATTGACCAAAAAACTGCACAAAGCACCCATTAGACTTGTTGGCATAATGACTAACCCAATTCACTCTATTAGCATAAATATAATAAAAAACATGTAATAAACTAATGAGAATGGTGGATTAAGTCAAATTAGGAGGCTGAATGAGCCCATATAATTATCCATTTTTGGGGCTCATCACCTGTGCTGCAGTGGTCTCCAATTCAGCTAAGGATGGCGAACCCGTAGAAAATAATACCCATGGGGAAATTGCAGGGAATAATTGTGGATATTGAGGGAGAAAGTACGCTAGATGATTTTGAAGTGATAGATATTATTGATGACAACAATCACTACCCTACACTCCTAGGAATTGACTGGGCCACTGACATGAATGGGGTAATCAATTTGAAGATGCGAAAGATGATTTTTGAGAAGAAGTCACTACACGTAATTATGCCCCTAGACCCTGTTGAAGGATCACGCTATATGGAGCCAGTCTGTGACAATGAAAGTGATGATGATATGGATTGCACCTATAAGATAACAGCACGAGACCAATACTGGGTGAGTCCCACCGTGGATGCGTGGATTGCATGGGAGCGCGAGACTTCCTGCACTTCGGATTCCGACGAAGAAGTAGAACGATGGCAGAATCGGTTACACGAAGTAACTACGCTGAATTGCAATATGATGACAAGGTCGCTACACTGTGTGTCGACAGAAGTAAGAGATCTACCTACTTATGATGGTCTAAATGAGGTAGATTCCTTCTTAGATGCATTTTAAAGGGAGGTGCCAGAAAAGCAACGCTTCAAGCCCTTGGACTAGGTACTGCGCGGTACACCCACGATATGGTGGGGTACGCACAAAGGAAGCTTTGATGATTCGCGCGAATGTAGGAGAATGATGTGCACACAATTTGGGAAGCCTACGGTGCAACTGACAGACAAGTATGATGGGCAAGATTATTTGTGCGCACATCTAGCCAAGTGGATGCAGGCCTATGGAAAAGAGCACAAACATGCATGGATGCACACGTACTTCATGCTAAAAGATATAATCAATAAGCATGTGTTGGGGGGGGGGGGTGTGAGCTCGGAGATGGCACTTAATGTTGTGAAGACATTGTGTAGGAAGAGTAATCACGTAGAAGCATTCAACGAGGTATGCAATGCAATGAACAAGGTATGCAATGTGCAGTGAAGTGATTGGGACCTACGCATACTAGCAGGGTTATGGGCTTATCAGACGACATGAAAGAAATTGACGGGACAAACACCTTTTAGGCTTGTCTATGGAGTGGAAGCTGTAATTCCGATGGAATACATCATGCCTAGTTTGAGCATATCAGTTTTTACAGGTATGACGGGTAGCGGAGCCCTGGAAGAGAGGCTTGCGCAGTTGGAGGAGCTCAAAGAAGAACTATTTTTGGCTGGATTCCACCAGCAGGTTCAAAAGTATCATGAAAAGGTATGGCACGATTGACATATTAATTTGCGCACATTTAAGGTAAATTATTTGGTGTTGTTGTATGATAGTAAGTTTGATAAATTCTTTGAAAGTGTAGAATGCATTGCTTGGGACTGTATGTTACTAAGGAGATCACAGATGGATGTGCGGTGTAGTTGGTAAAGTTAAATGGAGAAAATTTCCTAGGAAAAGTAAATGGTAGCCATCTAAAGCCATACATAGGTGGCTTGGACATATGACTAACTGATGGAAGCACAGTCTTAACACTCCAGGTAGCTGAAAGGAGGCGTGGGACTATAAACTACTCTGCTCGGGGACTGCATGATGTTAGGATTGCGCGCATTAGTGAAGTGTCATAGGGTCCACGAGAACGCGAGGGTAGCTGTGCTACCGCACAGGTCGACTGGAAAGTGACTGTTGCAGTCACTATTCACTATGTGATGCTTGGTTTGAGACCAAATGGAGCAGGTGGTAGGCATTTAAGGCGAACTTTATGGTCTAGATTCTTGAAAATCTACTGCCATTCGAGCATTAATGGACCAAAAGTGGGGGAAACGGTCAAATTCAAATTCAAAAGGTGCTATAAATTACAAAGGGTTGTCCAGCAAACCACACTTGGCAATTTGAGGACTGAGTTGTTGTGCGCACATATATTCATGAACCAAGACTTGTTCAATCTTCTGAAGGCGAATTTGTTGCTTGAGAAATTACCTAAGACGTTGAGAGAATTGTGGAATCACACTATGGTAGCACCCGAAGAAGCCATGGATACCGGAGCAATGACCGCTGAGGAAGCCGCGCAGGCAATTATAGAAGTGGAAGCCCCAGAGAGCACCGAGATAGTCGCTGAGATCCCTAAATCACCACGCATGCTGAGACCCAAGAAAGACAAGCAGGCCATGGTACCGGTGCGTGTATCACCTAGAAATTCGCTGAGGACCAAGCTCACCATGGAAGAAAAGGGGAAGGCTATCAATTTGGAAGCCGATGAGGAAGAAGAGTTCAAAGAAATCCTGGTTGAGGAGGAGGACGTAGAGATGGAGGTCGAGACCCGAGGTGCAAACCCTCTCACCAAACTTCCTGCATATGCTCCTCTGTGAAAGGGTAAAGCAAAGGTGCCCAAATATATAGATGAGAGCAAGATTTCTTTGCAAACTCCACTGCTCCTAAACAACATTATTTTTGAAGGAGCACACTTGGGGCGAGTGACCGTCCTGAAATTTGAAGATTGGGACCTCACAGATCACGAGAAGTTCCCGCATCTCACGACTGTGCAGCTAATGTGCCAAAAGAAAGATGCGGCGGCTGGGATAATAGAGTTGGAGCTGCGCAAATGGCTGAGAGGTGTAGAGAAAGTAGGGTTACTAAATTTGCTCTGGGTGTTGCATTACCATCACGCCCCAGTGACCATTTTTGTCATTAGGAGCTGCTCTACTTGGTGCATGGTGGGTGCTTATGGCTGGAGGAGCCCATACCCATCACGGACCATCTTATTCACAGGATTACACAGCTCCCTTGTGCAGGGGAGGACCCAACAAACATTTTAGAAGGAAAGAGTGATGATTTGGCCATTGTGGAGGCCATGAAAAATAAATTTAAACTAGAGAAGAAGAAGTGATGGTACACCATTTCAAGCATCAACAACCCTGCGGTCAAGCTCATGACACAAATATTGGCAAGGAAGGTGATGCAAAAATGCCGTGTGAATGAGGTGCCCGCACCAGTGATTGCACTAGCAGTGTAATGCACAGAACGGGTCCAGTTTGATTGGGCAAACTATCTATATGGTGAGTTCCTTGAGAACTTCTACAAGACACAGGAGCAAGGAAAAACCTTTCACTATAAATGGCTTTTGTTGTCAATAGTATCGGTGGCATGGGAATTTCTCGAAGATAGCCAGTTCTTGAGGATCACGCAAGACCTTCCAAAGGTAGCGAAGTACGCTTCGCTATGGACAACCAGGGATGCACAAAAGATAAGGGAAAGAAAAATATTTTGGGTGCTCATGGAGATGAATATTAGAATGGGGATTAATCGCAAGCTGCGGTTATCGCCCATGGTCTACAACAGTTTCCAGAGCTGTGTGGAGTTCAAAGTAGACTTCCACCATGCCTTCATTAGGGCAAAAAAGGACCCTACGAAGATGTGGCATGAGCTACCCTATTGGTGACCGATGATGTAATTTTTGGGGTCCTTGAGTCTTGGCCACTGGAGTGGCGCGCTCCAGCTAGCTCCACGGTGGAAGCAGAGAAGTCCGCTACACAGTGGAAGAAGGAATAGGTGAAACTGTGGATGGTGCAGCTGGTGGAAAAAACGTAGGAAGGAGGAAGCAGCGGTTAAGGCCCAGGTGGCGTGCGATGTTGCGAAGTTGGTAGAGAAGCAGGAGAAGGCAGTAGAAGAAGAGTGTGAAGGATAGAAGTCACCTTCACTCGAGTTGGAGACTGATACAGAACAAGGTGGCATGGACCCGAAGACAATGGCCACCTAGCTAAAACGTCCATGCTCAAGAGAGAAAGTAGGGTCGCGAAAGAATATGAAGGCATCAAAGACTTCATTCGACCTGATCACCCCCACTGAGGGGGATCTACATGATATTGGTGAGATGGTGAGGGACGTCACCATGGAGGCCCTCCAGCAATTTGAGGAGCAACACTAGATGGTGTTGGGGGATCTCTGAACGCAGATATAGGAGTTTCAGGTACACACTCCATAGGTTGGCACTATGTCAACTAGCCTCACAGTAGGTATGTCCGCGGCCGAGGAAATGTTGCACACCTAGATGACCAACACAATAGTGATGCCAGATGGAGCACTCATTATAGAAAATGAGTCCAACAGGCCTATGGTTAGTGGGTTGAAAAGGATTGGGTTAAACATGGTTGTGCTTCCTCGTGAGACGCTCTATACTTTACAAGATGGAGTCACTGTAGAGCTTTGGGCCAGGGAGAGTTGTGCGATATAAGTAATGAGCGAGAAACGCATCAACATTTAGCAGTTGAGCCTACAACGCAACACGGTAGTTGTGAAAAATAGATAGATAGTCCAGGTGGTGGAGGAAGCCTGCTAGATGGTCCCGAAGTTGGCCATCCCAGCAGAGGAATGGTTGGAGGTGCGTGTACGTAAGTTAGCAGAAGGGGTGCATGACGCAAGAGAGAAAATGCCTAGGGTTTAGCTAGAGCTAAACCTTTAGATAGCAGAACTGTAGTTGAAGGTGCAACCTTCAACTCTGTCGAAGCTTAAGGAACAACACGCCACAATGATCACAACAACAATGGTGGCAGTTAATAGTGCAATGACAGACTGCACGAAGCTGTTCGAGTAGTCATTTGAGGTCCTCACCACCCTACAGGAGGACTCAGACATAGAGCACCTGGAGACAGAGGTGCACGAGCTATAGCGGAGATGCGATGAAGTACAAGGGACTGTGTAGATGGTTTCCCTTACGCAAAGGCTCACAAGGATGCAATAGGAAAATTCTCTCAAGGAGCACATGGATGCTGCTCAGCATAAGGAAGTAGTTTTGAAGGCGCGCCAAGAGTCGTGGATCAATGAGGCTTATACCATTACAGCCTCCATTGAAGCAAAGATCACTCAACTACAAGAAACATAGGAGAGGATTCAGGGCAGTAGTTCAGCCACAACGGTCATTGAATAGTGCGTAGACAAATTATAGCAGGCAGTCGCTCAGTGCATTTCCAAACTTGCAGCGATCCAATCAGAGATTGGAGGTCTTCACGCAAAGATCTCCGCATTGATAGAGTGACTCGAGGGTGAGTCACGATGTTTGTGTTGGGGACCTGTTGGGCACGGGATCCCCCAAGGGAAGTTTTGGGGCTCAGATCACAGATTTTGGTCAAAAATTGTAATTCTAATGTAAAGACTCCGCATTTTGTGGACACGGAGCGCGTAGTTTCTTAAAGAGTCCTAGGGTTGTCCCCTTAAATTTTTTTATTGTAATGTTGACTATAGAGATATACCCATGGTCTGTGGACCATGGGATTGTATAAATAGAGCAAGGCTCTAAGTAGTTTGATAGAATAATGAAAATGAAGAACATATGAAGTGTGTGAGATAGATCTGAAGTGTAAAGTCTAGTTTTGGGTCGAGTCTATAATAGTTGGAAGTATTAATAAAGAGAAGTTTCCTATCATTTATGTGTATTTATTTCATGTTTTATGCATCTATTATCTTGGGTATGAAATTCACTTCTAATACTTATATGATGCACGATTGTGTATAATTATATTGATTAAGTGAATGCAAGATAGAATATTTGTTTACGCGAAGTTAACTAAGATCTGTTAATCAGATAAGTAAGATACACGGTGTAGTTTGGGAAATAGTGCAGTTCGCTGCCATAGCAGCGTGAAAGCATCTTAGCCCTTAGTTAGGGCTGCGTGAAACATGATTGTAACAGATCATGAAGGTATTGAAGGTTGGAACAGTGTGCAAAGTGACCTACACGAAGATAGGCATAGTTGGACTAAACTGACATCACATACATCTCAATGGTGCGGAAACTTGGTTCCAGCATCCCCCCATATTGCTTTGGGTGAGACTTCAGTCCGCACTCCACGGGTTGATGCCGAAAGAGCCAGTAGTGTAGGTATTTGTTTGGCTAAATAACTCCGAACCTGGGTCAGGCCCTCATAAGACAACACATATCTTGACGATTTACCTGCTCATTCACGAAAGTGGACTGATCACCCGCAGCATTTGAGAGCTATATTTTTACGGTGCCGTCACTACAAAATATGACTCAATCCACACAAATGTTTGCTTTATGTTGGTTCTGATCATTTTCTTGGATTCATAGTGTCTCAGGAGGGAATTCAACTCAATCCACTTAAGGCTCATGCAATCCTTGACTTGCCTCCACCTTCCAATCTACTACAGTTACAGAGACTCCAAGGGAAGGCTAACTTTCTGAGGAGGTTAATTCCCAATTATGCTGAAATGGCTAAAGGATTTACTCATTTATTGAAAAAGGGGAGAAACTTCCATTGGGACCAGGTTGCGCAAGCTTCCTTTGATGCTCTGAAAAATACCTTGATTAGAGCCTCATTAATGTATTCCCCGAATTATCAAAACGACTACTTCCTGTATCTTGTTGCTGCAGATACAACCATTGGAATAGTTTTATTCCAAGAAGAAGATGGTATTGAACATCCAATATATTATTTGAGCCACAATCTCAATGATATAGAAGTTAAGTACTCTTACCTCGAAAATTTGGCTCTGGCTACTGTTCAAGTTGTATAGATATTTCACCACTACATCCTACTCCGAAAGACCATTGTTATTATGGATTGCAACCCTATGACATATATTTTGTCACGTCAATTGCTAGGAGGAACATACTCAAAATGGATCGTCATTTTGCAGGAGTTTGATTTCAAATTCATCAAATCCAAATTAAAGAAATCCCTAGTCTTCATCAAGCATCTTTGCGATCTTCCCTTGAATACCATTGATTCAACATCAAAACCATCAATTCTAAATGAGTCCTTGTCCCTGATTTTGTCATCTGACGTGTGGTATGGAGATATGCTAATTTATCTCCAGACCCAAAATTTCCGTCCAGATACCTCTCGCTCGCAATAGTGACATATCCAATACCAAGCCAAATATTATCTGATCGTTGGCGACACTCTTTATCATCATGGTATCAATACAATTTTACGAAGGTGCCTCACTCATGAGGGAGCCAAGAAAGTTTTGAATGATTTCCATTTAGGTGCTTGTGGTGGACACTTATCTGGTTATGCTTCTGCGGAGAGAATTCTCCATGCTAGTTACTTCTGGCCTTCCATATTCAAAGATTACATAATTGTTGTCAGAAGTTGTCACACATGCTAGATCTATGACCTTAAAGCTAGATTACAACCTGAACCATTGCATCCTGTCGTCATTGTTGGACCATTTTCCAAATGGGGCATTGACTTCATGACCTGTAGCCCCACCTCAAATGGGGGGCATGGGTACATTATAGTCATCGTTGACTATTTCACAAAATGGGCCGAGGCAATGCCAACATTAAACAACAGTGGTGAGACGACTGCTCTTTTATTTTTCAGCCATGTGGTTGCCCAGTTTGGTGTACCACAGGCTATAGCTATAGATCATGGGTCACATTTTCGCAATCACATGATGGCTGAGCTAACTACAGAGTTAGGACTTTCACGTGATAGTTCTACTCCTTATTATCTGCAAGCGAATGGAAAAGTTGAGGCCATCAACAAAGTCCTGAAGTGAATGCTTCAAAGAATGATAGGGGTTCATAATAAAAATTAGCATTTAATCATATACTCTGCCTTGTGGGCATATCGAACCTTGGTGAGAAATGCAACTGCATTCACACACTTTCAATTGGTGTATGGTTTGGAGGCAATCTTGCTGATACAATGTGAAATTTCATCTCAGAAACTCACGATTGACCTGTTACCCGACACTTCTGAAGTAGAAGCGCATTTCTTGGAACTTATCCATCTAGATGAAACCTGTCGTGAAGCCACATTGGCTAACAAAGCGCATAAGAAATGAATCAAGGTGCAATATGACAGAAATATCAAGCCTCGCGTCTTCTCAGAAGGAGACCCGGTCTTGCTTTACGATCAAGAAGATGATAAACTAGGAGCAGGAAAATTTGAACCGCTTTGGATGGGTCCTCATATTGTTAAGCGTGTTTTGGCAAAAGGTGCCTATGAGTTTGTGGATTATGATGGAATTCCATTGTCACAACCCTAAAATGGGTTGTATATCAAATGTTACTATGCTTAATAGAGTGTAGTAAAAGTCACTGTATATATGCTATAATTGCATGTGTGTGTCAGTGTGTCTTTTAGAGCTTTTATGTGGTTAAGTAATCCACTTTGAATTTGTTGCAGATGTTGAAACCTTTGGAACCATTTGTTGGTTACACCGATGTTGCTACTCATAGTACGCAAAACCTATCTTCTGCAGCATGGGCCATTTTCGCTCCAAGTAGCGAGTTGGTGAATTTTCAAGGGATTTGTATCAGTCGATCGACGAACAATATCATTGAGTATAGCGCATTGATCAAACTTCTCTCTAATTCCATTTCACTTGGAATTCGTTGAAACATTGTTAAGCTAGACTCACAACTTGTCATATTGCAACTAACAAACATTTATACTGTCTGAAACCCAACAATTATTCATATGTTCCTTAGAGTTCGTATTTTGGAAAGACATTTTGAGTACATTCAATATCAACATATTTCCAAAAACTTTAACACATTAACCGACTCATTAGCAAACTATGTGTTAAATAGACATTTACAACACGTGTAAAAGTAAATTTTCAATTCACATCATTAGTTGAATAGGATTGCACATAATCATATATATAAAAACTCTGAAATTAAAAACATATAGATGTTTTAAACTTTTTTACAAAATTTGTGTCCAAGACATGTTTGTTCATCTAACCTAAAAAACTCAAAATGCATGCAAAAAACATCCTAAGTAGACCTAGTGATGCTCATGATAACAGGTCACAACCTAAGCTATCTTGTGCAAGAGACGCATCCAATGGCCTAGAACACCAATAATATGGCACTGTAGCCTCATAGGTAACTCCTCGATCTGGACATCAAGAATACCAAGGGTCAATCCCTCTACATGATCTTGCAACTCTACCAGTGTCTCGGCCAAATCCAAATCCTGGAGAACTATTCTCCCAACATTTCTCCACACTGGCCCACCTGCCTCCTATCAATGCCTCATAGGTCGAACAGTACCAACATCTACATGCATGAGAATGATTTTAGTTTAATCTTGGAATGTCAAAACACAAAAACATTTAGAAACTTAAAAATCAAAAAAAAAATTGGTCAAAAACAATTTACCTATAGCACTCCATTGAGCGCCCACTGGTAGACTCAAATCTGGATCTCCACTAAAATTCCATCCTTGAGTATGGATGCTCCTCGATGACAATGTGTTGTCGATCATGCCAATTGAAGAATGCAGTGGAAAATGTGATTGATGACTGACCAGCATGTCTAGCCTTCAATTCGACCCACCGCTGCATCCATGGATCTCTACTACCAGCTACACCCATTGTTACATGATGGCATTGCATCAATGGAATTATTTCTAAGGTAAAATCAATTAAGAGTGATCCATAGCTAAATTTCTTGGTCTTACCACTCTTTACCTTTGTCAGCTTCTCTTTCAGTGAAGAAAGTACTGCCTCACACCGGTTGAATAAAGTTGGCTCAAGACACTCAAGATCATATTGCACATATGATCTATTCTCCAGATGGAGTGTCACACTGCCTGCCAACTTGGAGATGGTAAAAAGGATTGTTCTCAAAGGTAAATCACAGATATCTTTGATGATTATTTTTTTGTCCTTGCTAGGCTGTGTACCTGTCCAATAGAATTGTCGAACATAGTCCCCCACTGTCTCCCCTCCACGGGAAGATCTTGAAAGAGATATGGGGGAACCATGTCTCGACAACCCTGTAAGAAATTAAACATCATTGATCACAATAGGGACAAGTTTGTCTTTTATGTGAAAAACCTAATTTTGTGGATCCCATGCATGAACAAGGAACTGCAATAGTTCTGATTATTGCAGAAACCCACAGTTTCTGAGGGCCTCAACTGTACTCAGATCATTTAGGGAAACCATGTCTTTTTCTTCATGCTCTCTTTCTCACCGAGTAATAGACATTCTAATCTGATGAAATCCTGAAATAAAACCATAAGCTTAGTTAGGATCCTTTTCATGCAAAAAACTAGAGAAATTTTGGGTCAATTTGGTGAAACAAGTTTGTGAAACTCACCCAACGTAGCCCAGGCAAGGAGACACAACACTACAGTGCAGAATGCCTTCTGTCTGGGTGCTCCCCAGTGCAATTTTTCAACATGCAAGCTTGCGCTGATCCCAGGGCGAAAAATTCAAACCCTAGGGGCCATAAAAACCATAAAAACTTGCATGAAACAGTAAAATAATGACACGAAAAGAAAGATGAGGGGTAGATATCCTACCTGGTCTAGACAGCGTGAGAAATGATCCATAGAATCTCTCGCAATCAGCTGATGAAAATTCAGGTAAAAACAGGGTCACAACACAAACTGAATGGTAAATATCAAATGGTGAAAATAGCATGGTAAATTCTTGTGTTTATTTCATGAACATTAAATGGGTAAACTTTTGTATTTACCTATTTTTACCAATGAAACAGGTATGTTTAATTCGTTTGTTGTTGCTTTGAACAGATTTATAGCTAACTTACAGAATCTGAAGTTAACGATTGTGAATTGTATTTTGACCATAGAGCATACTTTTATCTCTTTTTCGAGCTCTGTTAAACATTGAAAAAGTAACCCCCTTGGAGTCCTCTTTAAGCTCTTTTTAGACTCTCGAAATATGAAAAGATTGTCGAGTGCTTGTCCTTTTCAGCTCGTTAACAGATTCGAAATGACATCTACTCAGTAAACGTTTAAGCCTTTTTCGGGCTGAGATAGATTATCTACGAAAAAGGAATACATTGAATGAACATGGTCAATAGGTTCTCTCTTGTATTGTTTTACGCTTTTTTCAGACTTGAGAGACAAATCTATGAAAAAGAACTTGTGGAGTTTTTCTTTTGTCCCTTTTCAAACTCTCTAAACATGAAAAGGGTTGAGTTATCATTGTCGTTAGAATCATTAAAACATCAAATAGTGACAAACTTGTCCATCATGACAAGACCGAGTTTCACCTTCGCTAGACTCATTCAAACATCACATAGCGATGGATTCACTCGAATGGTGGAATTATACAACAAGCATATGTTATCCTCCTCAAGCTTGATAAAATTAAAGAAGTACTGGTTAGCAATTACTAGGGAAAATGGGAAAAGGGGTAAACCACTTTATGGAAGTCGGTTGCTCTTGAACATGAAATTTTCACTTAATCATTGTGACTATTTGGGTTGGATTATATGCTTGATGGTCATCATACCTTGGTCTATCATACCATCCATTACACTTTTTTAGGTCAATGCTGCCAATCCATTTAGTGTCGTCGACATGTTCAAGAGAAGTCAATTTGTTTAAAATTCATCTTTTGCAATACTCATAAACCTTCATTTTCATGACCGCCATTCTTGAACCTTGTGTCATCAGTCAATTCTGTCACCAAAATAATTACACTTGTTTTTTGTCGTTGATGTGGGATACATCAAAGCCCTCCTGCAATGAATCGCTTCTTGTCGACATTAGCACATTATCCAAGAAGTTGACTTAGAAACACCCTTCCAGTACCTTGAAGCTTGTATACATCAATGGCAGGTTTCTCACTTCCGGTGATAGGTTGACATCACTGGCCTTCGACCGAAAGACTTTGTGTGGTGTTCAACATCAAAACATCCATTCACACCATGAAGAATGTACTACAGTACCTTGAGGATCATTATCATTATCAATGATTTCTCTCGCGTCTGTTAACAACTTACATAATTGGCTGGTCATCAGATGGTTTCTTCCCATGTTCGACTTTAGATCACATATTCACATGGTTAGACTCATACTTGAGTGAACGATTGAATGAGATAGAAGACCCCGGATCTAGTTTCATCCATTTGGGCTGCAATTTCAGGAAATGTACCAAATCATTTGTACAATGGCTTTACATTGATGGTCATCCTATCATGGGTCTATATCTGTAGATGACTATCTATGTACTTGTAATGAAAGTTTATATGCTGAGCATGGGTATGCGTTCCCTCGGTGATTCATGAGAAAAAATCAAAATATCATGATAATATGTATTGTAATCGATGCAAGTCACCAACCACTTTGGAACCTCCTCATCACATCATAAAGCATATCACTCGACATCGTTATTTTCAACTTAATGATTTAGGGGGCAGCTATTACAGGTCCATTTGGGGACATCACTCCCATCATTCATATCAGTACCATTAGGGCTCATCAAAACCAAATTCAGTTGCTAAATGCCCTAGAAAAGTCACCACTTTGAATGCCTCCTTCCCTGAGAGTTTCTTGGCTTGAAGCCCTCCATAAATGCCTCCTTGAGGGACCATCATAGCCTTGGATAGGGGAAAGTGTGCTTCAGTGCATGTAGGTCCATGTCAAGGTGCTCTACAAAGCACCTAGGCCCACTTTGATCTGCGCTGGGTGAGATTGAGTGAAATTCACATAAGGTTCTGGGAATATTATTATCTTCTGGAGCCATCCAGAAGATTCCCACACTTATCATCTCCTATGAGCTCAAAATTAGGTAGGGAATGAGTTAAGTAACCTCCTATCCTCTCATCCCTTCCTCCATGGAAACTAACTCTAAGTTTGGAAGGCCATTCAATACCCTCATTTATGACCATACATCCTCCATTTGCCTATAAATTGAGCACTCATCTAAGTGAGCAGGGGCTGGAATTTGAGAATTTGTAAAGAGATATTGTTGGTGTGAGGATTGAGATTATAAGCAAGTGTTCTTATGCTGCCGGAGTGTTGTGCTATTGATGTGATGTTGGTTGGAACCCAAGCTGGAAGAGTTCATGGTTGTAATTCTTCCTTCTACTTAATAAAGTTGTTTACACCCTTTTCCATATGATTATCTTGATGTATGATGTTTATATGTGTGAATGTATCTGATTCCATTTACTTATATTTGATAGATCTCTTGCTTTGATTGGTTCTTTGTCTTCTGTTTATGCTTGCAGGTACTTTTTGAGAGAGTTAAGTTTGAGAAGGAGCGATGAGAGTCATACAAAGGAGATAAAATGAAAGCGAATGAAGAAGTAGGTCCTTTGATTCCCTTTGTCTTATTTATCATCTACAGAAAAAGGATAAGCACTTTAAATTTGTTGTTCTAGGTATAGATACCTACCTAGGGAATTATTATTTTTCTGTAGAGTCCAAATTCCTCATAACACATCCGGCTTCAATGTAATCTTCATGACACCTAAATCTCCGATGATCCCCTTCAAATCCGAAAACTTTGTTGGAAGAGATCCAGGTATTCATGCATCAATCGAGCTATCTTATTGAATGTATCTTCATCCCAATAATCTCCCATCTTTGTGAACTTAGGCTATGCTTCAAATTTGATATTTACTTGTCCAGTTTTCAAAGGTTTTGATATATTTGGGTTCGTAGTTTTTGGGCCTTCGCCTTTTTGTTGTCCTTCTATCTCTGGAATGTTAATATTTTTTGGGTATTCTTCTTCTTCTTCAGTAGTCACATTGTAACGCTCCAGCGCATGGCGCAGTTTTGTACTCCAGTCCCACTGAGCCCATTCTATCATTTCCTTAAGAGTTTTGAATATAGATGCTTTTATCTCCTATAGCGCTTCATCAATGCAATCAAACCCATCCTCAAAGCTGAAAGTTAATAAGAAATTCTCCCTTATTATTTCCCATTCATTTGTTCCATGGTGAAGCTCCGTCTCCAAATATAATTTCATTAGAATTGTATCTAAGGTATGATAGAAAATGTGCACCCATTTTGGTTGTGGTACTATTCCCCAGGCCTTAATCCATCATGCCAAATGATCGTGCAGATCATCCTTCCCACTATATTTTTGTGTCATCCGGGAATTAGCATATCCAAACCTTAATTTCATCATTCTTCTATATCCCTTACATCTCGCAAAGCTCTCGTTTTGCGTACCCCACCAACAGGCAATCGTAGTGCGTAGCACCAATTCTAGTGCCTAGAAGCGATGTTCTTCCGTTACTTATCTTTAAAATTCATCTAGAAACAGATCCACATCAGTGAAACCATCATAATATAGAATCCTCCTTACCTCAATCAAGACACACCGTAGTGATTTGGTCATCATATTACAACATAGCGTAGATACTTCATGCAGCAGATTCTATCAGTGTTTACGTTCTTCATCCAAATTTGAGGTGTAGGGGCTATCCATGTCTGACGCAATTCGTCCATTGGCCATAAGATTGATCTAATCTTTATCTCTCACTATGATCTTGTATATCTTATCCAGATCATCATCACTTTCTACAAAGTCGAGAACAAGTTTATTATAATGCATTCCTTCTGTAGGGTCTAGTGGCACTACAACCCTTAGCAACTTCTTTTCAAATGTCGTCTTCTGCTTCTTCAAGTTGATTACCATGTCCATATCAAAAGCCTAGTTAATTCCTAGTAGCGTGGGATATAGGTTACTATCATCCACTATTTCAATGACCTCAAAGTCAGCCAGCGTGCTTGCACTGTCAATGTCTATCGTTACACCATATAAGCGCCCCATCGGAATAATTGTTTGTTGATTTTCCATGTGCATCTAAATAGGAGACCACTGTAGTGCAGGTTTCCCCATCCTTTCCCATGTCTACTTAGGTAGGAAATTTGCATCAGACCCTAGATCTAAGATTACCTGGTCCATTTCATATTCACCTATCTGTGCATTCAACCTCATCTCACACCCCATGTGCTTCTTATGCTTACCAATTTTCCTCACAATGCACTTTTTAGCAGGAGTATTTTCTTTATTTTCCCACTTGTCAATTAATTCTTGAAACCCTTCTACTACTTTCTTATCATAGAGTAACTTCATAAAGGTCTTTAGAAAAGTTGCTAGTATAAAAGGATCTACCTCTTGCATCACACTAGTTTCTGAAATTTTCTCCTGGCTTCTTGAGGTGTATGACTCAGCAGAGTTCTTTTTTGCTTCCATGAAGGTATATTTAGCACGATTAAGATCAAAGTCTATTTCCTTCTCAATAGACTTGCACACCCACCCTTCGTTCTCAGGCTAGTTACCCTTATCTGCGCCAGTCACCATACCACTTCTTGTCACTATATTTATGCTATAATCTTCTTCGTGTGGGCTCAACCCTCATCATTTGAATGTTTTGTATAAGCTAATAGGGCTATGCCTTATTTTCTTGCATATTTTCCATAAGGACCAGACATTCCTCTATCACATGGTCAAACTATTGATAATACTGACATGAAGGATGTGTGGGATTTGTACAATCTCATGTGAAGTGCCCTGCTTCACCAAAATTATCGCATATTACCTACCAACGCCCTCGACTAGTTCTGCCCCCTCTTCCTCGTCGTCGGTGTTGGGCCGTTAATATTTCATTATTATTATCATTTTTGAATGCCTATTCCACCCATTTCTACTCTTCTTTATCATGTCATTTATCATGGTTTATCATATAATTCCATCTTATAATGATTTATGCTCTTATAGAAAAATATTATTTATTCTCATTTATTTTTAATAAATTGATGATTATGCATGATTTTATCAATGATGGTTTATTAATAAATTGGTTGTAATATTCCTCACCATTTTTAGCCTCCAAGATAATTTCCAGATTGAAGATTTGATCATTAAATGTGCCAACTCAGAAATTCGCTAGAATAAGAAGTGACAATTTTGTATTGCACATTTTGGGAAAATGGAGAAGAATCTGAAAAATCCAAAACATGGGTTTTGTTTAGAATGGACTAAATTAGTATTGCAATGAGAAATTTTCCAAAATTCGGCCAGTACTAAGAGAAACAGAAGGTTATTTGAAGATGTTTTTCTCATGTTCGCTCTGTGGCCGTTTTTCAAATTATGCCAGTTGCAATGCCAAATTCGATTTGTTCCTGTTGAATGTTGATGGAAAGATATCTTAGATATGATCTTGCTTATCAATTTGTTGAGAAAAACCCAATTTTGTAATAGAAATCATGTTGTAATCATCTCTGTTGTAACTACTCTTTGCTCTCTCTCTATTTAAATGAAAACAGAGATCAGAGAAGTGGATGGAAGATTCAGGATTCAAGAATGATGATGGATTATTCATGATGGAATATGATAGGATAGAAAGAAAAATGGATTGTTGCATTACCATTGTAATTCTCAAAGCTTTTGCTATTGTAATGATTTCACATCTTGATGATTAATAAGTAAAAGGGTTGTTGTTCATTCGCCTTATCTCACTGGCGGCTAAGGGCCCAGCCTCTGGTGGATTAAGCTGCTGTTATGTATTATATCTTTATGATTTCTACTGTGTGATGGTTTGATTTCCTTTTCATTTCTTTAATTTGTTTTATTCAGTAATATTTTGTTTATGAACATTTCACATAATTGATTTGTTATATTGAAATCATAATTGGATTGCGTTAGTGACAAAATTATTAATTATAACTTGAAATGTCCTGTTGTTCATTCTGATCTAATACTGCATTGTCTAATGAATATTGTGATTCATCTAATTGCTGCTTATATATAATTTCAATTGCTATTCACTTAAGTTACCGTTAAATTATAACTGCGATTGTCGTTGCTTAATACCTGCGATTAATGTTCATGCTGCTAGATTAATATTGTTGATTCAGTTTGGGAGGATTCTGAAGAAGTATGATGTTCCCGCAACTTTTAGACCTCTCAATACTATCCGTGGCTCCCTCAAGTCTGTGAAAGACCCGATTAACCCTAAGGACATGAAGGGCGTCTATGTCATTCCGTGTTCCTGTGGGACCCCCTTTATTGGTGAGACTGGTCGCTCTATCAATCAGCGGATTAGCGAGCATTCGGATGACTTAAGACATGGCAGGACCAAGTCCTCGGCCCTGGCTGAGCATGCGGGGAAGACTATGCATCATGTATGTATAGAGGAGGCTCAGGTCATTGCCAAAATTGCGCAGTTTCACCATCGCAAATTTAGAGAGGCCCTGGAGATTGAGAAAAGGCCGAACAATCTTAATAGGGATGATGGCTGGAAGATCAGCAGTTGCTGGGTCCCAGCCTTATCCTCCTAGCCTCCTCATTCTCCCCTTTTTTGGTTTATCTTAGGGTGTCTGTCTTCCCCCCTCCTTTAATTTTTCTTCTGGCAAATTGGTCTGATTATTATGGAATGTTTAAGTCTTGATTAAGTTAGGAATTGGTTTCGGGCTAATTATTGTATTAACCTTAACCTGTTTATGATACTATTGGGCTTATTAAAATTAGATTTGTCTTTTCCATTATTTCATTATTCATACATCTATAATTATTTCTATTATAACCTTAGAATTGAGTTTCCCTTTACTATTGTCTAAAACCCCCCCCCCTTTTTAAACCTTATAAATTATAATTCATTTACCTAATGACATTATTATCTTTAATAATTTTTGGAATGAATAAATATATATTTTTGACCATTAGGTTTAAACGATAAATTATGAAATACCATTATTTTTAGTTATTCTATAATATACATGGACTTTACCCCCCTATAGGTAATAATATATTTCCTAAGGACTTATTTACCTTAATATTTCTATTTGAATAAAATATGGAACGAATTTTGAAGGATAAATTTTGATAATATTAGTTATATTATGGGACTTTACCCTAATTTATGGTAATTACCTATTATAACTGAATTCTAGGAATAATAACATTTTAACAACTTGTTTGGAATTAGAAATTAATAAGTAGATATAAACTATTTAATAAACATATTATTTTATATACCTTAGTATTTTAATGGACCATTATTTTAAATAATAAATATGATATATTTTAAAGAACTAAATAGTAAAGCCCTAACTTACCAATGGACCATTAATAATTATAAAATAAGAGTGATGTATTACCTTTCCCTTGTAATTAAATAATATTGGATTGATTTATTTAATTTATATTATAAGATATAATGACCATTATAATTAAAATATTCATATTATACTATGGATTCTCGTTAATAATATTAATATATCTATTTATTTGTAAATGAATTCATTTATTTACTTATTTTAGATATTTCTAGAAACATTAATTTATTAATTTAAGTGATTTGACCAGGTACATTAAGTCAAATTAGCCGTTAGCATTATAGCTGTTGAGTCTCTGCACGCTCTATTTATTCAAGCTAAGCCGGATTGGTTCTTCAACTTGTCCTGACGATGAACCACACTGGTTGGTTCGAAACGCGTCGACAAAAGTTTGGTTATGTGATTTTGCCGAAGATTTTCTAAACTACATTTATAGTTGTTGTGTATTTCTAATTAATCAGCTTTGCCGTTTAGTTTTTCAATAGACTTAGTCGCTATTCTTTTCTGCAAGGATTTGATTTCACCTTTTAACTGATATTGCAGCAAGTGTGTTTTAGTGATCATTTCCAATTGAATTGCCATTTCCAGTTATTTGCTTTAGTGTGGATTGAAAGATCAACAACTGTAAAGGACACTGGCTACCGCTGTCTAAGTTCTCAGATTGGAGATCTTGCCTATGATTGATTTTCATTTGCATCAGTATACAGGGGAGAGAGTTATCATTACTGAGTCCTCGAGTGATGGTTGTTTGAGTGAATGATTTAGTTCAAAACATTTCAGTTTCTTGTTGTTCCGATTATATTTTGTTTCCAGCGTTCATTTATCTTTGCATTTTAAAGCACTATACTGAAAAACATTACTCTTGAGTAAATTGCCGCCTTAGACTGAGTACACTCTTGAAATAAAAAATCGTCCTTGGGTTGACAATTAATGTGAAGATAATTAGGAGTTAAAAAGACACCTTTTATCGCTCAACATTTTGGCACTGTTGTCGGGGAGAGTGTAGCCATTTCTAAAGAGTAGTGAATTTGATGAGTGCCTGTTAGGAAAGAATTGGGTATTAAAAATGGAAGGTAAGAACTTGCATACGGAGCATGTAAAATTCATGCTCTCTCGCCCGCTTTCCAGCAGAATTGTTAAAGAACTTAGGGTAGAAATAGATGTTTGAATTTCTGTGTGAATGACTAAAAAGAATAAATAGAAATTTTCAAAAACAAATCTCATGATTTCACTTAAGTGGTGATGTAAGCACCGCTCATTTCACTAACTGATCGACAGGAACATTTGAAGAAGGAGCCTCGAAGAAACACATGAAGAACATCTTCTATTATGGTAAGAAATGGCTCACATTTCTCATTTTGAATTCCCTATCAAAGATCTAGGAGGAGTGACACAAATGCACATAATTCTCCCATCTTCTCTACCAAATTTTCATGGCTTGACAAATGAAGACCCAGATACATTCTTATTTGAGTTCGAAATACTTTGTAGAGAATATGATTATTGTACTAATGATCAAAGGTTGAAAGTGTTTCCTCTTACTATAAAAGGAATAGCTCTCCAATGGTTCATGAGCCTAGGTGGGAACTACATCCAAACATGGGAGGACATGAAGAACATATTCTTGAAGAAGTACCAAGACTATTGAAAAGCCGATGAAGATATTTTCAATATGATACAAGGGGAAGATGAAAGCTTGGAGGACTAGGTAGATCGATTTGAATACAACCTTCAAAAATCAAAACATAAGTTTTTGGAAAAAGAGATCTTAAAAACACTCATTCTTAAAGGAATCAAAGATCAATTTTTAGAACTCTTAAATCTAATAGGAAAAGGTGATGTTTTTTAGTTGTCATATGATGATGTTTGTGAATTGTGCATAAGATATTCAAGAGGAATCTCCAAAGGCTGATAAGAATTCTAGAGATGTTTGTTCTTTCTTTTTCAAATTTGCTACAAGAACAAGAGACATAAGAGCTGAAATCAATGTTTTATTTGAACATTTTAAAATTGATTTTATTAGCTCTTTAAATTCAAAATTGAATGTTTTGCAGGTTCAGAAAAATCAAGAATTTGATGAAGTTTTTTTCCCTCGTGACCAAAAGGAGCATTTCATAGATACTCACTCTTCCTTATCTAGGATGGAAGTAGCATATCAAAGGGATGAGGACGTTGCAACAAGGTCAAAAGCATGGAAATCATGGCCTATAGGTATGGCTCAAAACACTTCTTCTCCATTCTCTTACTTGCATAATTCATTATGGAATACTAATGTGTTAGGGCAGCCATGTTAATCTCAATATAACCACCACCAATCTTGTCTACAAGTTTGGCATGGTTCACCTTATGATTGCATGATTACTCTCCTTCATCTTGTAACACAAATACATTCTCCATATTCTTCACCAGCTCTTCCACAACATCCTACTTGCATATCAAAATCATCCACTCAACCCAATCATCTACATCATCAAAATGCTCCATTCCGTACACAATTTCCTACTCAACTCATTCCACACCCTCACCATAATAAACGAGTACAACATGCTTACAATGTTGAACTGCAAAATTTATCAACCCTTCCCACCCATTCTATCTCACATACGCCATTAGAGAAAACTTGCAATGAGATCCAGAATGTTTCAGATTCAAAAATTGTAGAAGCTATGGAAAAAAATGAGGTTTCTTTTAGTTGGCATCAACAAGTCATTTTAAAAGCTCAAGAACTTCAAGATATGATGGATATGGGAAATAAAAAAAGTAAAGGATATATTGAATATTGGTTTCACTCCATCACTTGTTTGTAGCATCACTCCATACTTCAACATTTTTTACAACATCTTTACAAGGGAAGTTGGCTTCTCATACGCTAATATTCATTAATATGCATTTTTCAAATTTGGGTATGTGCATACATGAAGCCTTACTTCAAAAATGGTTCCATTGGAAGTACTCCTATATGTAATCATATTCATTTTTCAAATCAAAATATGTTAGTGTAAAAAATTAAAATAAATAAGGACATAAGTAAATGCATTTTGATTTTAATGTAAAAATAGTTGTTTTTGTTGCAACATGCTGTAGAAATCAACATCGGTGATAAATGTTTTAATTCATTTGTGTATGTAGATGATTTATAATGGAAATAATAGTTCTAAAAACACTCATTTTTATTTTTATCGCCAATTTGGAAAAAATGCTTGAATATCATATTTTTTGGCTTGTGGGCTTGATGAAAATTTTGAAAACACAGTCGGGACAGCCATGTTTTGAGGGACCAAAAAGAAATATTTTTAAAACTATTTCTATCCTAGGTAGCCCTTGATGTCTACTTTCCAAACTAATTTGAATCACTCAATTTGGATTTGAAACGAAAAAATTAGAGCCGAAACATTGACAGGGTGTTTAGCGGGAAGCTCAGGAACAGAGTTGGGACAATCGATTTTTGGAGGCCTAAATGACCATATTTTTAAAACTTGTTTCTATGGTAGATTCCCCTATGAATCTAGTTTACAAATAAATTGGAATCACTCATTTTCTATATCGTATGGGGACGTTATGATCAAAATACTGACTGTCTATCGTAAATCAGCACTCTTAAAACTCTATCTTTTTGTCTGTTCCTTAGAGTATTTTACCTATCAATTCTTCCTGTCTTCAAAACCTGTTTCTATTGGATATATGTAAATGAATCTACTTTCATTTCCAATTTTAATAATTCGAATCTGACATCAAACGAAGAATCTATGATTAAAACATTCACTATTGTTCTAAGTGGGGTAATAAAAAATGACTATGTTATGCAGGTTGTTCTAACTAAAATTGACATATCATATCATTGAATTTTTAGAACCTATTTCTATTGGACATACACCTTTGAATTATCTCTCATCTGGCTTTGGAATCACTCAATTTGGATGGAAAACAAATAAGTGTTTTTAAAACACTGCTGGTTAGTATGGTCGACCACTGCTCTCTCGCAGGTGACAAATAAATTTTACTTTGTTATTTTCTCAATGGATTTGTTATACAGAGTAATTAGTTGTTGTTTTTTTGCATAATTCTTGGATTAGGGGAGCCCGATCACCTCTCTTTCTCCATGATTTAATGTTTTATTGCAGGTATACACTTGTTTTTTTTAGGGCCTAGGAGAAAAAGAAGGTCAATTTATGGACGAGCAATTCTTGAAAGAAATTTTAATGAAACAAGGGAATTTCATCCAACTCATTACCCAACGGATTCATAATAGAAGAAAAGAAGAATTGATTTCTATTTGAAGATTCATGTCATGTCTTTGTTGCCAAAACATTTTTCAAAGAGAACATTTTTTTCCTTACCTTAAGAAATAACATTATAGCTGTTGTAACTTAATTTATTTACATATTGTTTTTAAATAAAATATTGTTTCTTTTCTAATTTCTCTTATATTTTGTGTTTCAGGTGTTGCTTCCTTCAAATTATGGCCCATCCTCAGCATCAATGTCATGAACGGCTAATTCGTTTTTTGCATGCTTGCATTTTATGATTGTGCATTTTGCTATTCCTTTCCAAAGGAACAGCGCTTCCGCATTTTGCTGTTCCTTTTCAAAGGAATAGCACTTCCGCATTTTGTTGTTCCTTTTTAAAGGAACAACACTTCTGCACTTTCACATTTTTGTTGTTCCTTTTTAAAGGAACAACACTTCTGCACTTTCACATTTTTGTTGTTCCTTTCCAAAGGAATAACACTTCCACATTTTGTTGTTCCTTTTTAAAGGAACAACACTTCTGCACTTTCACATTTTTTATGTTCATTTTTAAAGGAACAAAACTTCTGCACTTTCACATTTTTGCTGTTCCTTTCCAAAGAAACAACACTTCGCATTTTGTTGTTCCTTTTTAAAGGAACAATACTTCTGCACTTTCACATTTTTGTTATTCTTTTTCAAATGAACAACACTTCTGCACTTTCACATTTTTGTTGTTTCTTTTAAAGGAACAACACTTCTGCACTTTCACATTTTTGTTGTTCCTTTCCAAAGGAACAACACTTCCACATGCACTTCTGCATTTTGCTATTCCTTTTTAAAGGAACATCACTTCTGCACTTTCACATTTTTGTTGTCCCTTTTTAAAGGAACAACACTTCTGCACTTTCACATTTTTGCTATTCCTTTCCAAATGAACAATACTTCCATATTTTGCTGTTCCTTTTTAAAGGAACAACACTTCTGCACTTTCACATTTTTGTTGTTCCTTTTCAAAGGAACATAACTTCTGCACTTTCACATTTTTGTTGTTCTTTTCCAAAGAAACAACATTTTCACATTTTTTGTTGTTCCTCTTAGGGAACAACACTTTTTCACGTGCATTTTTTCGTTGTTCCCTATAGGGAAAAACACTTTTTCGTGTGTATTTTTGTTGTTGGCATGCATTTCCTTTGATGTTCCCTACATGGAACAACACTGTTTTGGGTGTTTTTGTTGTTCCTTTAAAGGAAAAATACTTTGGGTGTATTTTCGAGAACAACCCTTCCTTCCTCTTGTGGAATTATTCCTAGTTCATCTCAACCACATTTTATTGATTTCCTTTCATGGCATGAAGTACACTACTTTTATGAGGATAAGAATTATGGATTTTATTGAAGCGAGTTAATATCATTCACGTTATGATCTTTAATAGGATAGCTCCTTGATGATAGATTCTTTTCAAAAGGGACACAATTATTTATATACTACTTTACTGCATTGTTTTATGTTGTACATGATACTGATTGATCATCTTAATACCATGCTGGTTCCACCCTTTTTGGTTATACTCTTCTCTGTCTGTAATAAATGACATTATGGGTATATTTTTTTCTATTGACATGTTCAACTTCTTCCACCATCCCTGCTCTTAAGGAGTAATGAGTCTCCTTCTTATTATTATAAAAATGTGTAATAACAATAAAATTTTGTTCGCAGATGGAGGATAGGGGGTCTCATTACGAGCCAGCCTACCATGTTCGTAAGGCTGTCACAAAGTGACATTCCCATTATAGCCACCACACCAGGGTTATGATCCATTGGATAGCCAAATTATCCTTGGAGCAGGAGGTCTCATCACGAGCCGGACTGATCACTTTTGCTACATCCCAGTGAATCACAGTGTGGTTATCTGGTTACCACGCCAACACACCGATCTCTTCTGTAGAACAGCACTGGAACTTTCCATTTATAAATTGAGGATCTTGGCTCATCGGGTTAGAAAGCAACCCTGCCGAGGCTATGGACGCCTACTGGCAGCAGAGGCTCTACTTTTGGTATTGAATTTATATCTTATCGTCAATTATTACTATAATACCCTTTTCTTATTCTTTCTTTTTATCAGAGAAGTTATTTCCTTAATTTTTTCCCTATTTTGAACCTTTACACATGAGAAATTATTTTATGATCAATCACATCATTTTTTAGCTAGAACACCATCAGAAAAGCATCTTTTTGGCATATTGTTGTCCTTTTTCTTTTTCACATAACTTATCATCAATCCAAAGCGTCCTATATTTTATTCATAACTATCTTTACATGCTCTGCTCTCATTATAACCATAACTCTCGTCATCCTATCATTGATATGTGTACTCTGATGTTGTATTGTTCATTCCTTACCTTGTCGTCATCACAACACCTTTCATATACTTTATGGTCATGGAATCCCTTTTCCAATTGGAGGGGGGAATGTATGCATTATGGAATAGCATGTGATATGATTACTGCACTCTGCCATAACTTGTTGATTTGACAAAATATTAGTATTGTGTGTATACAAAAGTTTTTCTGATTGAAATTTTTGCATGCATCTTATTTGTTGCTATTCAAAACTAACACTGTGGATTCAAGAACATTGTATGCAAAATAGTGATTTTTTTACAGGAGAACAACAAGTATGGGGGGGCGGGGGGACCCTATTCGCAGCATGATCACACTATTGCAACTAACAGAAGAAGCTCGAGCAACTCGCGAACGTGAACAATTGTTCAGACATGATGTGCTTGCCTGGATTCCACCTTTTGTATCACTTTCAACACTAGCTCTGCCTACATCAGCTTCAACAAATGCCAGTCCATATATGTCATTCCACATTTTTCTTTTTGGAGGTAAAACTTGAGGTAAAATAGCTTAATTTTTTGATTTATTATGAATTTAGGAGAATTTCATGAAAATCCATTTTGAGCATTATTTATCTGTTGGCATTATGAGACAAGTGTTGTCCTTGATGGCAACTCACACTGATGACAAATCATCGTGCAGAAGGATAGCAGCAAGGAATTGATGATCAGACTACAAGTATGAAGAGAAAATATATGCACGCTGGTTCACTATATACCAAGTCGCGTATACAAGCAGGTTCACTATATACCAAGTCGCGTATATGCAGGTTCGCTATATACCAAGTCGCGTGTACACGCAGGTTGGCTTCAGTAAAAGAGCGTGTATGTGGGAAACTTATCTTTGGTCCGTGACGGTTAGTCCTTGGAAGTTGTGCCTATGGTTTTGGACCATGGTGTCTCGACGGTCGTGTCGATCCCTAGTTTTGAAGTTGATGGTATTGTGTTACTATGGTTTTGGCCCGTGGTATTGTGAAGAGCCTAAGGCTATATAAGTAGAAGATCATTAGGCAAAGGGCATGCATTGTGTGTCTGACGAAGTGAGAAGATCTGGTATTGCTGTTTATCTGTTCGGGACGCTTGGCAAGGGTCGGATCTGACAGCGAAGGCATAAGTAATTATTTCTAGATCTGCACGCGGGTTGCCTTTGGAGAAAGCGCGTATACACGCGGTTTTGATATAGTGAAGTAGCGTATGCATAATAAGATTTGATATTTCAGGCTGCTGTTGATTCAGGTGGTTGTTGCAAAGTTCTGGGCTCTGGTTTTGGTTCTGTGTTCTTGATGACAGGGTTTCAGTGATTCAGTATTGGGTTGTTTAATGAATTATGATGCAAGTATAAGTTGATGATTGTATTGCAGTAATGTTTGTTTTGTACTCTTGGATCCAGTCTGAAAATTGATGAAACGTGGTCCCTGAAGGAAAGAAGGTTGTAGGGTCAGCACCTACGTACTAGTGAATGGATCGGCTAGTACAAGAGCTGAGGGGGTTGTAGCTCCCTTCCAGAAGTAGTTGGAAAACGAGAGAGGGTTGTAGCCCTCTACAGGTTGTGGCCTGCGTACTGGTAAAGGACTGCACCAGTACATTGTAAAAGAAGTTTCTTATTAAAGAAGAAAGAGACGAATTGCAGCAGGTGGTTTTCACCCACATTGGGTTTCCACCTTATATCATGGTGTTCATGTGTGTGGCTCTTGTGTGATGTTCTGTTCTGTTATACTGCACCTGTTTACTGTTAATATGCTTAATAATGTTCTGATGCATTTACTGAAGATTAAGCTAACTGAATTATAAGATCTCTAGATATACACAAGTTGCATTAGACACAGTAGCGTGTACACGCAGGTTCACTTAATTGAAGTAGCGTATATGTTTCAGAGTATGAAAGTTTGAAAGGTTTTACTGATCTAATAATATTGATTCACCCCCCCCTCTCAGTATTATTTCCAACAATTGGTATCAGAGCCAGTCCTTCAGAGGAAGCTTGATCGCTTGAAGGAAAAGATCCATCAGAATGGCTAATCCAGAAAGAGAGGCACACATCAGGCCACCAGTCTTTGACGGGAACAATTTTACTCACTGGAAGATAAGAACCACTGCATATCTACAATCACTTGGAGTAGAAGTTTGGGGAATCGTAGAAGGAGGATACAAATTCCCATCAGCAACTCCTACAGATCCAGCAGAGAAAAAGCAATATGAACTCAATGCCAAAGCTGTTACTGTCCTATTGAGTAGTTTGACACAATCAGAATTTATGAAGATCATGCATTTCAAATCAGCTAAGGAAATATGGGACAAAATCGTTACAAGCTACGAAGGAGATGATCAGGTAAAAAGAGCAAAGCTTCAAACTCTCAGAATCCGGTATGAAACTCTTAAGATGCATAGTAATGAAAGCATGGCTAATTATTTCTTGCGTATGGATGAGATTGTGAATTCTATGAGGGATCTGGGTGAAGAATTTGAGGAAGTTGTCTTAGTTGAAAAGGTTTTGAGATCTCTGTCTGCTAAATTTGATTCTAAAGTATCTGCCATAGAAGAAAAGGAGAATGTGCAGAAAATCACCATGTCACAGCTTCACAGGATCTTAACTGCTTTTGAAATGCGACAAGAGGTACCACCAGGAGCCGCATTCGAAGTGTCAGAGGAAGAAGATGAGGTAAATTTTGTCAAGAATCTTGAATGGGGAACTGGACGGTTCAAAGGTAAGCTACCTTTCAAATGTTTTCTATGTGGTAGAGTTGGTCACTATGCTGCTAGATGCTCTCATAACAAAGGAAAGATATCTGAAGAAGATGGTAGAAGCTATTATACCCATATTAAAAGTTCATTCAATGATAGTGAAGATATTAGAAGTCTCATGGCACATGAAAAGAAGAATGCTTCATCCAATAATAGCGAAGATATTAAAAGTCTCATGGCACATGAAAAGAAGAATGCAGAAACTGAAGAAGTTGCCAAATTAAAAGAACAATTGGAGACAGAAACCAGGGTAAGGGAGCAATTACAGGATATAGTAAAGGATCAGAGCACAACTATTCAGAGACTTGAATCAAAGATTCTCTCTCTAAAAGAAGATCTTGAAGATCAAGAACATGAAGTGATCAAACTAAAGCGACAAGTGGAAGAAGGAAGAAAAGCTGAAGAAGACCTAAGGAATCAGTATCTGAAAAAGGAAGAACAACATCAAGTTGAGGTAAATATCTTGAAAGGTAAAATAGAAGAAAAGGATAAGCTTTTACGATTTCAAGATAGTACTAAAGTCTTGGATGATATTCTTAATAGTCAAAGGTCTCCTGCTATCAAAACTGGTCTTGGTTTTCATGAATATGTTGAAGGTGAATCTAGTGCACAAGGTGAGGCAAGGAATTCTAATGAGAAATCTGAAATGCTGAACAAGGAACAACCAAGGAAAGAAATTCCTCAAGGAAGATCCTTTACTCCTAACTATGGAAGTGATAGACGATTATTTCCTCCACTGAATAATGTTGAATGTTATGTATGTCATAATCTTGGACATGTTGCAGCCAGATGTAGAAGTAGAATGGGTCAAGACCATTACAAAAGATCATCACATCCCAGGTATTTCAGAGGATATTGCTTTGCCTGCAATGCATATGGACACAAAGCAATTGATTGTGATAGAAGGAACATGAAATATGTAAGATGTTATACATGCAACAAATATGGACATAAAGCAAGGGAATGCAGGAGCAGATTTCAAAATTCAAAACAAGAGGACCATACATCATCACAGTTCCAGGAATTGAAGAAGACAGAGACAGAAAAGTGTGGCATAACTCAGTCAGCTGACATAACAGACACAGGGGAATCTGAAAGTGATGAATTTCAGTATTCCTTGCATACGCTGATATAATGAAGACAAGTCGCGTATATACGCGAGTTACAGGCTGCAAAGTCGCGTATATGAAGAAAGGGCAGCAGAACAGACCCAGGTTCAGTCATGGTTGGCTCAGGCTCAGGGGGAGCAGAACAGACTCAGGAAATGGTTGGCTCACACTCAGGGGGAGCATATACTTCAAATAATTCATTGTTGGCATTATGGTTAGAAGTTGCTGATGAAACTAAATGATACATCTTGTTGTTTGATCAAAGAAATAGTATTGCAGACTGATGCTTATGGTACAGATCTGAATGGCTGGTCTTAGAACCTGCATCTGCTCAGGGGGAGCATGGATAGATTGGTACACTTTGGCATAAGCAAAGGGGGAGCCAAATCAGAAACTTCAGCATCTACTCAGGGAGAGTATGGACAGCAGTATGGACAGCAGAAGGTATACCAAAGAAGAAAATATCTTGGTCCGCCCTTTGCCCTTGATGTCAAAGGGGGAGAGTGACTTGGTGTGGTGGTTGCCATCAAGTCCAAAGGGGGAGATTGTTGGCATTATGAGACAAGTGTTGTCCTTGATGGAAACTCACACTGATGACAAATCATAGTGCAGAAGGATAGCAGCAAGGAATTGATGATCAGACTACAAGTATGAAGAGAAAATATATACACGTTGGTTCACTATATACCAAGTCGCGTATACAAGCAGGTTCACTATATACCAAGTCGTGTATACGCAGGTTCGCTATATACCAAGTCGCGTGTACACGCAGGTTGGCTTCAGTAAAAGAGCGTGTATGTGGAAAACTTATCTTTGGTCCGTGACGGTTAGTCCTTGGAAGTTGTGCCTATGGTTTTGGACCATGGTGTCTCGACGGTCATGTCGATCCCTAGTTTTGAAGTTGATGGTATTGTGTTACTATGGTTTTGGCCCGTGGTATTGTGAAGGGCCTAAGGCTATATAAGTAGAAGATCATTAGGCAAAGGGCATGCATTGTGTGTCTGACGAAGTGAGAAGATCTGGTATTGCTGTTTATTTGTTCGGGACGCTTGGCAAGGGTCGGATCTGACAGCGAAGGCATAAGTAATTATTTCTAGATCTGCACGCGGGTTGCCTTTGGAGAAAACGCGTATACACGCGGTTTTGATACAGTGAAGTAGCATATGCATAATAAGATTTGATATTTCAGGTTGTTGTTGATTCAGGTGGTTGTTGCAGAGTTCTGGGCTCTGGTTTGGGTTCTGTGTTCTTGATGACAGGGTTTCAGTGATTCAGTATTGGGTTGTTTAATGAATTATGATGCAAGTATAAGTTAATGATTGTATTGCAGTAATGTTTGTTTTGTACTCTTGGATCCAATCTGAAAATTGATGAAACGTGGTCCCTGAAGGAAAGAAGGTTGTAGGGTCAGCACCTACGTACTAGTGAATGGATCGGCTAGTACAAGAGCTGAGGGGGTTGTATCTCCCTTCCAGAAGTAGTTGGAAAACGAGAGAGGGTTGTAGCCCTCTGCAGGTTGTAGCCTGCGTACTGGTAAAGGACTGCACCAGTACATTGTAAAAGAAGTTTCTTATTAAAGAAGAAAGAGACGAATTGCAGCAGGTGGTTTTCACCCACATTGGGTTTCCACCTTATATCATGGTGTTCATGTGTGTGGCTCTTGTGTGATGTTCTGTTCTGTTATACTGTACCTGTTTACTGTTAATATGCTTAATAATGTTCTGATGCATTTACTGAAGATTAAGCTAACTGAATTATAAGATCTCTAGATATACGCAAGTTGCATTAGACACAGTAGCGTGTACATGCGGGTTCACTTAATTGAAGTAGCGTATATGTTTCAGAGTATGAAAGTTTGAAAGGTTTTACTGATCTGATAATACTGATTCACCCCCCCTTCTCAGTATTATTTCCAACATTATCATCCTTCATTCCACATCTTTACCACTTCCCATTTTTCAGCAGCATATCCTCTTTCAGTTTGTGGGAGTGTTTCTTTCATTCATTTCTTTCTTATGACCATGTCATTAATATTCTTTCTCATCCATTGCTATTCTTATTCATTCTCAACACCTCCCTTATTCCATGTTGTTTTACACCAAGCATAGAATTCAACAAATGGTAACAACCACCTCAATTGTTTTCTAGCATTGCATGAGGGCATGCTAATTCTACAGAGAGGGGGAGGAATTGCTATGCATGATGGATGTTTTCTATTTTCTTTCTCATTTAAGGCATACAATTTCATTTCTACACAGTGCAGAAATTGATTTCCACATATTTTTAAAACTATGAACTCAATTTTTGTGATCTCTGGAAAACATAGACGTATTATTAAAATACACAAACCCAGATAATTTTAAGTTAAATTGGTTCATAAAATTTCAAAAATCATGCACTATCACCTACAACCATTTTTCTTATATCTCATAATCCGTGCATCAAAACGATCTGATTTTTGGATCATAAAAGCATTAATATAGTTGCTAAATTTCAGCAAAAGCTAGTTTGTAGTTTTTGAGAAAATGGTTAATGAAGTTTGTTGTTACTTATATCGTATTTTGCTGCAACTTCATATGCACATAACTTGAACGTCAATGTAAAAATTGTTATGCCTTCATGAAGATTGCTAAAATTGAATATTCATTAATTAAGGAAGAATTCATTTTTTCTATTCATTTCATGAGCTGGGATGAACAAATTTTTTATTGCTTGGTTAACACATGGGTTTTGTCTTTGGGTTGCATGAGGACATGCATTATATTCAGTTTTTTGTTGCATGAGAACATGCAATATATTCAATGTGGGGGTGTGTTGGACCGTTAATATGTCATTATTATTATCACTTTTGAACGTCTATTCCACCCATTTCTACTATTTTTTATGATGTCATTTATCATGGTTTATCATATAATTCCATCTTATAATGATTTATGCTTTTATTGAAAAATATTATTTATTCTCATTTATTTTTAATAAATTGATGATTATGCATGATTTTATCAATGATAGTTTATTAATAAATTGGTTGTAACATTACTCACCATTTTTAGCCTCCAAGATAATTTGAAGATTGAAGATTTGATCATTAAATGTGCCAACTCAGAAATTCGCTGGAATAAGAAGTGACGATTTTGTATTGAACGCTTTTGGAAAATTGAGAAGAATCTGGAAAATCCGAAACATGGGTTTTGTTCAGAACGGACCAAATTAGTTTTGGAATGAGCAGTTTTCCCAAATTCATCCCGTACTAAGAGAAATGGAAGGTTCTCTGAAGACGTTTTTCTCAGATTCGCTGTGTAGTCGTTTTTTCAAATTATGCCAGTTGCAATGCCAAATTCAACCTGTTCCTACTGAATGCTAATGGAAAAATATCCTAGATATGATCTTGCTTATCAATTTGTTGAAAATAATCCAATGTTGTAATAGAAATCATGTTGTAATATGTTGTAACTGCTCTCTGCTCTCTCTCTATTTAAATGAAAACAAAGATTAGAGAAGTGGATGGAAGATTCATGATTCAAGAATGATGATGGATTCTTCATAATGGAATAGGATAGGATAGGAGGAAAGAGGGATTGTTGCATTACCATTTTAATTCTCAAAGATTTTTCTGTTGTAATGATTTCACAGCTTGATGATTAATAAGTAAAAAGGTTATTGTTCATTCACCTTATCTGAAGTAGCCTAGCAGCATCTGCCGGCGGCTAAGGGCCTAGCCTTTGGTGGATTAAGCTATTGTTCTGTATTATACCTTTATGATTTCTGCCATGTGATGGTTTGATTTCCTTTTCATTTCTTTAATTTGTTTTATTCAGTAATCTTTTGTTTATGAACATTTCGCATAATTTCTCTGTTATATTGAAATCATAATTGGATTGTGTTAGCGACAAAATTATTAATTATAACTTGAAATGTCCTACTGTTCATTTTTATCTAATACTGCATTGTCTAATTAATATTATGCTTCATTTAATTGCTGCTTATTTATAATTGCAATTGCTGTTCACTTAAGTTACTGTTCAATTATAACTGCGATTGTCATTGCTTAATACCTGCGATTAATGTTCATGCTGCTATATTAATATTGTTGATTCAGTTACATTTATATTTGCTATGTATTTCTAATTAATTAGCTTTGTCGTTTAGTTTTTCAATAGACTTAGTCGTTGTTCTTTTCTGCAAGGATTTGATTTCACCTTTTAACTGATATTACAGCAAGTGTGTTTTAGTGATCATTTCCAATTGAATTGCCATTTCCAGTTACTTTCTTTAGTGTGGACTGAAATATCAACAACTGTAAAGGACACTAACTACCATTATCTAAGTTTTCATATTGGAGATCTTGCCTATGATTGATTTTTATTTGCATCAGTTTACAGGGGAGAGAGTTATCATTATTGAGTCCTCGACTGATGGTTGTTTGAGTGAATGATTTAGTTCAGAACATTTCAGTTTCTTGTTGTTTCGATTATATTTTGTTTCCAGCATTCATTTATTTTTGCATTTTAAAGAACTATACTGCAAAACATTACTCTTGAGTAAATAGCTGCCTCAGACTGAGTACACTCTTGAAATAAAAAAGCGTCCCTGAGTTGACAATTAATGTGAAGATAATTAAGAGTTAAAAAGACACATTTTATCGCTCAACACTCGGCCTTGGAATCCCTCACGTGCTGCTCCTACACCCTGATCCTAAGGTCAGTTCTTTGCCTCCATTCGGTAGGTAGGAGTTTTATCCATCATCATTTCATAACTCCTACAGTGGCATTCATCATGTCCCACAGATCTACAGAAATTGCAAAAAAACTGCTAAAGGGTCTGTAAAAACTTCTGTAGTATATGGAAATTATCAATTGCATGCTTCCCTGTAACCTTCCAGATAGTGCACCACAACGTAACTCCCATCCTCGTCCCAACATTATTCTTTGGTTTCAGGGGAACATGAACTCCCCCTATAATATGGTTCTTATAAACAAGAAATAGTCCTTATCATGTCCATGACTCTTGCATTTCAAACACCAAACTTCAGCACACACCTCCGGCTGTGCTTCCTTTCCTCTCTTCAGGCTTTGAAACTCCAAGTGCAGGATTTCTAGCTGTGAGTGAATCCGTTGCACTCCGAGGTTCACATCCTATGTGGGCGAAGCGTCCAATCTCATATTAATTTCCAAAGCTTAACCTTGTGTTGCTATCTTTTGTTGTGACAAAGGCACTCTTAAGTGTGGCAAGAGCGACGCTATATACCAGTCGCGATGTTGGGAATCTGTAATTATCCTGTAAGCTTGTGACCAGTTGTACTTTCTTGATGTTATCATCTGTAATCTACTGTGTTGTCTATACAGCTCTAGTGATGAACCAAAACTATTCAGGATCTTATCTCCCTATTCCTTTAAAAATTGGCATCTTCATCACGTTCGCCATGTTGAATGGTGGAAGTGGAGGTAGAGGGGGTGAAGGTGTAGGTGTATGATGTGGAGGTGGAGGTAGAGGTGGGGTGGATGGATGAGGTATTCTCGAGATACCCTATGTAATTAACTGAAATTCAATTCACAACGTAGTCAGCATCATCCCTTCATCATCACTTAATGGGGGTTCAATGAGCGAACTATATTCTGAGCTTGATCCTTCATTTCTTCTAAAGAATATCCCACTTCATGTAGCCCTAAACATCAAGGTAATTTCATAACCCTCTTTTCACATAGCAACATTTTAATCCAAGTATTTAATGATTTCAAATACTTACCTCGCGGTCCCGTAAAGAGTCGTTGTTCTACTTTGCTATAGTTGATATTTCTATTGATCGCAAAATAAGTCACAAAAATTCACAATGTATGAACAATCCAATGATCTAGAACCCGCATAATATTACTTCCTAATTCCTCCAGACATTGTACTAGTTCAGGAGTCCACACTATATGACCGTCAAGCCTCCACGTCCCTTGACTATCGGACAATTTAGACAACCACTAGTGTAGTTCGTCAAGGAAGAAACAAAAGAACACGTCGGTTTCATTTGTGTACAAAAGTCTCTGCAACAACTGATCCTTGGATAATTTAGGGCTCCTCTTCTCTTGAGCTACGAATGCATGTACATTTTGGTCAATCCACTTTTCAATCTCTTTCTTCATAGGAAACCATTTATCACCCATCTCTTAGATAGATCCTGGTCCCGGAAATGAAACCATTTGTTGGCTTAAGGGGTCCTAACCTAGGTTCAAAGCTATTCGTTCCAACCAAAAAAACCCTAACAGCTGGCCCTTTCAACGACAACCTGCATATAATAGGTTGTAGTCTCACCTAAAGTAGTATTGGGAGATACTAGAACCATGTTTCTACATCGAAAGATCGTGTGATAAGTGACCTTAAGCCCTTGTAGCTCAGATCTTCCTTCGCACAGATTGCTATCCTTCTATGGACCGCTACTATAACTCTAAGAAATTGGATCTTAGGCCTTCATGAAGGTCTAGATCAGATGTTATAGACCTAAAAGAACTTGACTTTCCACTTTCACGCACTAAATAGAAACTCTAGATCTACCTTCACGCAAATCTACCCAATTTAATAGAAATCATAGTAGATTTAACCTTTATCTTTGCAAAAACAGATTATTATTTAGCTCGTGCATAGACATTAAAGATTTAATAGATTCATGCAACAATTACACCTTATTCCACAGAAAAAATATCAGTGAATTATAAAACATGACATGAACAGAAATAAGAATAAGATGAAGATTCAAGATATTTTGTCCAAAATCAGTCTTTATTAGGTTGAACATTCAAAAGATAGACTTTTCCTCTGTGCGCACTCAGTTGTAGGGGCCCACACACTTAGCTTCAGACTTGCCAAGATCTCCATGTACTTAGCTGCATGAGCCTTCCCCTTTTGCCTAAGTACATGAAACAGAAATTTCCTGCCCTAGTACTTGCCAAAAACAATAATCTTCTATCTTAGTTATTTCCTCTAGACTTGTTATGACTCATATATCTATATATATATATATATATATATATATATATATATATATATATATATATATATATTGCTTACAATACCATGCCTCGTGGCCTATGTGTGAGTCTCAAAACTGACCTATTACTTACCCAAACAAGGGAATAAATCCCCTGTGAACCCTACTTAGTTGCGCGCTCCACTTCCACATTTCGTGGAGACTTTACATTATTTACAAATCTATTACAAAAGTTGGTTAAACTAACCCAAAATTGACAATGGGGACCCTATCCCAACATTTGCCTCAAACTCCCATTCGAGGTGTTAGTGCCTAGATTTACCTCAGGCTGAAAAGGTAGGATCTAGGGCCAACATCAAACCACGCTCAGCCTAGTAGCTAGCCCTACCAGGTCAAGAGAGGGCTCTCTCCGGGTCAATTTTAGCAAATTATGATTGATGAGGGCTTTAGATGACTGAAATATCTTCTGATCTTAGGTTAGGTATGAGTGAAAAGGGGTTTGATTGAATAAAAATATGTTTTGTTGGCTCAGAGGGAAAGGCACATTTTGGGGTGCGAGGATTGATGCTCAGTTCTACAGAGATCTCAATGGGGCAAGGTAGGCAATTGTTTTGGCACTTAAATTTGAGTGAGATGGAAGGAAAATACAGGTGAGGTGTTGAAGAGGGCAATAGAAAACATGGATCCTCCCCAAAGAGCTGAAAACATCAAATAACTAAAGCAAACTTCAAGTAGAGCACTCCACTTTCAATGGATTCTACTTACACTATTCTTTGTTTAGTTCAAAAGAAATAAGATAGATAATGCAATAAAATAAACAAATTCACAGTCAAAAAGAGAAGAATTGTACCAAGACAAATTGCTACATGAATCCCAAAGAGTGTTGCAAGCCCTAGTCTCAATTCCTTAGCCAAAATGCCGAAAATGAATGTATAATGAAGCTCAAGGCTTTCTCAAGAGTCAAACCATGCTAATGACTAAAAACAACATAATATAGACAAACATAGCTCATCCTTGCCTCTAGGGGTCGAGCAAACATGTTTATGAGCTGATCCAACTGATTCTAAACTGAGAACTAGAAACTAGGCAACATAACAGCATGCCTCTAGAAACAAGGGAACTGATTCATTCAGTTTCAAACAACCTTTAAACTGATGAATCTACCTCTACAAGTGAAAATTTAACATATTTACATCATGATCCATCAAGTTTCATCAAATTAAATCACAAATTTTCCATTAGGAAAGTGAAAAAGTCAAACTAGGCAAAGCTGGGTGAAAAACAGAGCAAAACTTGGTCAAACTGGCAATTTTTCCTCTATGCGTCGTGCCTGATTCTCTATGTGTTGCGCCTGTTTGGACCCACTTTTGGAGGCCTTCCTAGTGTCCAAATGAGCTCCAGGTGTGCGTTTTGGAAAGGTCTACCTATCTAGTTTCCAACCCAAGTGAAATTTTTCAATTTGGCCTCCATTTGCCCCTCCAAAAGTCCATTCTCCCAACACTTCTTCATGTGTGTCAAAATAGGGGTAGTGAGGTCATTGTTTTAGTGTTTTTGACCTTTTTTAGGGCTCAAACCCTGCCCAAATTTCTTGGCCATAGGTAGAAAAGCATGATTTTTCATGCCAAATCCACAAATGCTGAGTTTTTGTGGTTTGGAGGCTCCCATCAAAAGCAAGCACCAGGTGGCGCGGCACATAAAGCAGAAATTTCTGTGTTTTAGCCCAAAAATTTCAAAAATGCAAAAAGTGTGCCAAATTTTTTGAAATTTGGGCTGAGTGCTCTCCATCAAGTGCTATGTTGGACCAAGGAAGCCTCAGGCAAGATCTAAAGTTTATCTTGCACTTTTTGCCTCCTCGATCTATTCTTCAACTTTGCTTTCAAGCTCCTGATTCTTGCCTCGCACACTTTGCTTCTCGCCAAGTAATGATATGCCATGTTCCTCAATACGTTTTTCTCCTTGTTGGCCTTCTCCAACAATCTCTCTAAGTGGATGTTGGCTCTCTCAAGCCAAGACTCCCAATCAGCATTGATCTCTCGTTCAAGTGAAGTGAAATCCACCCTCCTCCTTTGGGAAGCTTGGCGATTTTCCTGTATGTTTTGTAACTCCATGATTGCTCGTTGATCTTCAAGCTGATTATTTCTTTGCTCCAGTGTATGTCTCTTCATCATGGTAATATGAAGGATTATATGCCATCTCTGCTAGTGGATGAATTGTCTTGGAGCTGCCTTGATGAGAAGTAAGTGATTGTGATGTTTTTTGACTTTTGCCACTAAGGGAAAAGTGAGATAAGGGATTGTGGAGGGTGAAAAAAATAAGGGATTTAGGGATTGTTGGGGTAGGGTTTAGTTAAGGGAATAGGGAATTAGAGAATAGTTTGGGAGTTTTTATTATAGGACTACGGTTTGTGAATTTGCATGTGGGATTTTTGAAAATGGGAATGGGGATATGGGATTGGGATATGGGATTAGTGAATTTAGGGATATGTAGGTTTAAGGAATAGGGAAATGAGGGAAAAATGAGTGAGGGAGTAGAAAAGTGAGGAAATAACTTGGTATCCAAATAATTGATACAAACCCTAGCACTATTTTCTTTAGAGTGAGAGGTAGGGTTTGATTTTCTTAGCCAACCACCATAAGACACCCACCATCAAACAAGCACCAAAATTGGATGAAAAGCAGTGACAGAGGCTCAACCTACTTGCAAAAATGATGATCCAAGCATATTGGGCAATTTGGAATGAATTGGTGAATATTTATTGGTAGCTCTATGTGCCGCGCCATGCCTTCTCTATGCACTGTGCCAGTGTAAATTTTCACTGGAAATTATAGCCCAATGTGTCGCGCCACCACCTAGTGAGTAGCAATTTTTGAAGGAGACTTTTGGAGGCCTTCTGAGTGTCCAAATTGGGTTCAGGATAGCGCGTTGGAAAGGTGTTTGAGTCTATTTTCCAACCCAACTAGAATTTTTTAATTTGGAGTTCATTTTCCCTATCCAAAATCAAATCTCCCAAGACTAGTCAAAATGTGCCAAATGAGGCTACCTAAAGGCAGAGTGCTGTTGCAGTCAACTTTTGAAGTTCTTTCGCAACTCCAAATTGAGCTCATGATAGCACATTGGAAATATCTTTGTCTCTAGTTAGCATTTGACTCATCAAGCAAGTAATTTGGCCAACCAAGTTAGGAGAAAACTTGATTTACCCAAGGTCAATACAAAGGTGCATCAATTCTCCCGAGGCAACTGTATTTTTGACGTTTCTCTAAAACCATGACACCTGTGTAAAAAGTGTAGGAGATTTTTATTCCTTGGCATAGTTTCGACAAAAACCTCTCTTAGTTTTCCAAAATTCATCTTTTCTTGCTAAGAAACATCGTTTGAGTAAAACCTACCCCGATGTGTGGAACAGGGGATTTGTTGAAATGAAGCGAAATGAAGGGGATAGGGGGCTTCTAAATTCTTGAGAAAATTTTTGGAAGTAGGGAGGGATGTTAGGAAGAAGAGGAAAGTGGAATTTCAAAGATTGAGTGAGGGGAAGGGGTCCAAAAGGGCTAAAGATAGGCCCAACTTAGAAAAGTGTCAAGTTGTAGCAAGAAACTAGGGTTTGTGGAAAAATGAGGAATTCAGGGGATCTCAGTGATGGGAAGTGTTTAATAGGGTATATTAAGGATAGGGGAAGGCATATGAACATCAAGATACAAGTTTTGCTGGTGATTTGACCATATAAGAGAAATTACCTTCAAAACCCTAAGAGAGGGAAATGAACCTTACCTAGGCACAACTGAAGCATGAACAAGGTGTAAAATAACCCAGTGGAACTTGACATGATGATGAAAACCCTCTGAATGATGGTGCACTCAACTGAATGGTGAAATGGACTAACATTTTGACAACTTCGAAAGGAGTAAAAGCAAACCCTAGACCTAATTCCTAGTGACTAAATTTTGCTTGAAGACTCACTGAAATGACAAAATTTGACCTTGACACCTTAAAATTACTTTGCAAGAGCATGTTTGATCACTGGAGGAAGGCTGCAAAGACTAGCACTAACATTGGCTCCAATGGGGATGGTAGCTCCTTGGAGGTGCCAAGAACTACAGATCTTTGGAAAGCAGATAGTGCCTTCGTCCATTGGGCAATGGAGTCAAAAAATCAAGCTGAAATGCATGACTGAAAACTGATGACTTGACGACACAAAATAACTCTCACTCAACTGAATCGATACTTAAACACATCTGAAAAACTGGAAATGATGCTCAAAGTAGAGCTTATTCATCAAAACCTACTCTAACAGTTTCATTCATCACCTAATCAAGTGAAATGAAACAACCAATGCAACCAAGTAAGTATTTTGTCTGCTGTTTGAATTCTCCACAAGTGCTCGCTTATGAACAACAAGAGGGAAATACTGAAAGGCAACTCCCATGAAAACTTGGAAATAGATCCGTTGAATAATATGGATTCTCTATCCCCCTCCAAAAACATTGCATAAGGATCTTGAAGTTCATGCACACTGGGACTTAGCTCATATAATGGATTACTTTTCTTCTCCTCATACCATGAATGCAAACTTTGTTTTGAGCTTTGTGACAAAGAAACCAGCTGTCGGATCAAGTTTGTATTAGTACACATGTCAAGATCACATATAGTCAACTAGGAAGGACTTTGAATACAGAAATCATCCAACACATCAGCTATTGGATCGTGGAAAACTTGAAAAGACTGATGCAACCCATTTTCTATTGGTTCTGATGAGATTCCATGATTTCCTACAGGTTGCTCATTTGAAGATCTACTATGCAATTTACCCTTCAAAAACTGAAATGATTCAAAACAGAAATGTACGGAATCATCTTGCATCATTTGATCATATGTGCCAGCTTCCATGTCTTCATCTGCAACTTGAAAATCAATGGTTTTCGAAGGCTGCAACTCTAGATATGAGAATTCTTGAACAAGATTTTCTTTGCCCTCAAGATGGTCCAAATCAAGACTTGTCGACAGTTGATTTCTGAGTGCATGAATGTTGTTTCTGATGAACTGAAACGAAGAAAAACAAAAAGGTAAATATCCTTCACTTACTTCAAAATTTGTTGCACTTTCCTCGTCACTGTCATAGCTGATATGCATTGGTTGATTACTATACTCGAGCTGCTGAAAATGAACTTCTTCCTCCCACAAACTAGCTGCTGATTTGTCTGCAAGAGTAGATTCTGTTTGGAGAACATAATCATCATCATGATACTGATCAAACTGAGGTAAATCATCAGTATAAAAGACATCATCAAGCATACATGTCATATCAACAGATCTCTCTTCTCCAAGATGATATATAAAATAATCATTATCATATCTATGACAACTGGGATAAGAAACAAAATGTTTTGGATCAAAAACTTGTTCTTCTTCAATCAGTGAGCCATGGGCTTGAACATTATACTCATTTCTTGTGATGATCCTTTGCATCATCTCTTCCACTACAGTTGCCAAAATGTCAATCTTTACCTCTAGAGATGTCGATTCCTCCGGATCTGTGTTTTTCATCTCTTCTTCCTTCAACTTTTCCCTTCAGATCAGCAAATGAGCCTCTACATCTACTGCACTTTTCTGCATCTCTTCAATTTTTGCAAGATTCCATTCTCTCAGCTGAAACACTATTTTCGTATCAAAGGCACCCGGGTAGTGGAAAAGAGCAGATCCAAGAGGAGGTCTTATATTAACTGGCATCGAAAAATATACTTTGTTAAATTTGGCAGAAAACTGTTGTACTGTCTTCCTTGGCAATCTTTTCAGCTGGTTATACTCTTCGATAATCAAGAAAGGGTTTTGTCTGACCACCCACTTGTCGAGGAGAACTTTGACGAACTACTGGAAATATGAAATGCTTGCATCAAGCTCTTGACTTTGCCTTCCAAAGAAAGAGAAAAAAGCCTAATACTGACATCTCCTTCATCAACTTCAAAAAGGTCAAGGAAGGACTCAAAATTCAGAACATATCTCTCAGCAGTGATGTTGTCGCATTCACCATCAAATCTTGGTAAATATAGATCATGATTTTTAGGGAAAGCATGGGATATAGGAGGTAAAATCAGAGGCTTATATCGGTCTAGAATTGTAGAAGGTATAGGGGTATGTATAGAAGCTGTAGAATTAGTCTTGGTCTCTTGAGGCTCATAAGTTTGAAGACGGTCATTGCAATATTCAGGAAAAGGGTCTTGATCAAGCTCAAAGACATGCAAATCTTTGGTATTTACAATATTCAAAGGGAAGGAATCAAATGCAGGCCAAGGATCTCTTCTCAAATATAAGATACTTTACAAAGCCTTCTTGACATTCTCGGGAAAAGAGAAGAAATAATTTATAACAAAGAACAAAATGTATTGGATGAAATTCCAACTTGAATACCTGATCTGTCCATATTGTCCTTTCATGTTTTTGCTGGTCAGGTTCATCCTCTAGTGGAGTCTTTGGATTTGATCTCGAAAATGATTTGGAATCGCCAGGTGAATGATTTCAGCCTTGTTGTGTCTGATAGTTGTTCACCATCAACAATCAGATCCAACTTGATACATGTACTGGGGCTATTTGCAAGTTAGATATTCTGTTTATAAGACTAGATCGGAGATTGACTGAAGTAGCTTTTATCTACTTGCGCTAATGCAAAGCAAAAGCGCTTCGAAGGCTACCTGGCTAATCTTCGGACTCCGTCTGTAGTTTATAAAATGAAGAACACTAACAAAAAAACAATCTCTTCCCCAGTATGGTTGCCACTATGTTAGTGCCTAGATTTACCTTAGGCTGAAAAGGTAGGATCCAGGGCCAACATCAAACCACGCTCAGCCTGGTAGCTAGCCCTACCAGGTCAGGAGAGGGCTCTTGCCATGTCAATCTCAGCAAATTATGATAGATGAGGGCTTTAGATGACTGAAATATCTTCTGATCTTAGGCTAGGTATGAGTGCAAAAGGGTTTGATTGAATAAAAAGATGTTTTGTTGGCTCAGAGGGAAAGGCACATTTTGGGGTGCGGGGATTGAGGCTTAGTTCTGCAGAGATATCAATGAGACAAGGTAGGCAATCATTTTGGCATTTAAATTTGAGTGAGATGGAAGGAAAAAATAGGTGAGGTGTTGAAGAGGGCAAGAGAAATCATGGATCCTCCCTAAGCAGCTGAAAACATCAAATAACTAAAATAAACTTCAAGTAGAGCACTGCACTTTCAATGGATTCTACTTACACTCTTGTTTGTTTAGTTCAAAAGAAATAAGATAGATAATGCAATCACATAAACAAATTCACAATCACAAATAGAAACATTGTACCAAGACAAATTGCCACATGAATCCCAAAGAGTTCTGCAAGCCCTAGTCTCAATTCCTTAGCCAAAATGCCGAAAATGAATGTACAATGAAGCTCAAGGCTTTCTCAAGAGTCCAACCATGCTAATGACTAAAAAAAAACATAATATAAACAAACATAGCTCATCATTTCCTCTAGGGGTCGAGCACACATGTTTAGGAGCTGATCCAACTAATTCTAAATTGAGAACTAGAAACTAGGCAACATAACAACATGCCTCTAGAAACAAGGGAACTGATTCATTCAGTTTCAAACAACCTTTAAGCTGATGAATCCACCTATACAAGTGAAAATTTAACATATTTACATCTTGATCCATCAAGGTTCATCAAATTACATCACAAATTTTCCATTAGGAAAGTGAAAAAGTCAAACTAGGAAAAGCTGGGTGAAAAACAAAGCAAAACTTGGTCAAACTGGAAATTTTTCCTCTATATGACGTGCCTGATTCTCTATGCGTCATGTCTGTTTGGACCCACTTTTGGATGCCTTCCCAGTGTGAAAATGAGCTCCAGGTGTGCTTGTTGGAAAGGTCTTCCTGTATACTTTCCAATCCAAGTATACTTTTTAAATTTGGCCTCCATTTGCCCCTCCAAAAGTCCATTCTCCCAACACAGCTTCCTGTGTGTCAAAATAAGGGCAGTGAGGTCATTTTTTGAGTGTTTTTGACCTTTTTGAGGGCTGAAAACCTACCAAAAATTTTCTTGTCCATAGGTAGGCAAGCATGATTTTTCATTCCAAATCCAAAAATGTTAAGTTTTTGTGATTTGGAGGCTCCCATCAAAAGCGAGCGCCACGTGGCGCGGCGCATAGAGCAGAAATTTCTGTGTTTTAGCCCAAAAATTTCAAAAATGCAAAAAGTGTCCCAATTTTTTTGAAATTTGGGCTGAGTTCTCTCCATCAAGTGCTATGTTGGGCCAAGGAAGCCTCAGGCAAGATCTGAAGTTTATCTTGCACTTTTTTCCTCCTCGATCTCTTCTTCAACTTTGCTTTCAAGCTCCTGATTCTTGCCTTGCACACTTTGTTTCTCGCCAAGTAATGATATGCCATGTTCCTCAATATGTTTTTCTCCTTTTTGGCCTTCTCCAACAATCTCTCTAAGTGGATGTTGGCTCTCTCAAGCCAAGACTCCCAATCGTCATTGATTTCTCGTTCAAGTGAAGTGAAATCCACCCTCCTCCTTCGGACAGCTTGGCAATTTTCCCATATGTTTTGTAACTCCATGATCGCTTGCTGATCTTCAAGCTGCTTATTTCTTTGCTCCAGTGTATGTCTCTTCATCATGGTCATATGAAGGATCAGATGTCATCTCTGCTAGTGGATGAACTGTCTTGGAGCTGCCTTGATGAGAAGTAAGTGATTGTGATGTTTTTTTACTTTTGCCACCAAGGGAAAAGTGAGATAAGGGATTGTGGAGGGAGAAAACAGTAAGGGATATAGGGATTGTTGGGGTAGTGTTACCGGGAAAAGTGTCTATTTAGAACTGCTCTATCCCACTAAGGTGTGACAGCTGCCTTAGAAACAAACAGAGAAAACTACTTTTGTATTTCCTTTATGAACTATAGATAGAGAGGAACAGAAAGAACCAACCTGTGTCTTGCGCTAATCCTTTGATCCAATCCCTCTCTTCTTTGACAGCTTCCAGCTACCTGCTCCCTTACTTGCCCAGCTTCACCAAGTACCTGTAAGATCACAGAAGAAGAACACTATACAAAGACATGGATCTATATTCATAAACAACTTAGGATCAGATTTAAGTTAACCATACAAATGTAACAAGCATCAATGATACAAAAGCATGGAGGAAAAACTCAAATAGTTTTTATTGATAAACAAGAAGATCCAGGAGGAGTTACAACCGATGGTTCCTGACCCAGCATCAACCTCCCAGCAAAGAAGCCCCTCTTCACCTCCAACAAAACATAAATCACCCAATACTCTGATGTTTGTCTCAAAACCAACAGCAATTCCTTACAATGTGCAAAATTCCAGCCTCTGGATCTCTGAGATGAGGGATCCATATATAGATATGTGTAAGGAGGATGAGTCAACTTATGATTTGATTAGTGTCTTCTCTCTGTCAGTTCTTGCTTCCACTTGGAGACTGAAGGCCTCTTACTCATCCTTGGTCGAATTCAGTGAGGCAAGTGTCACAGGAGAAGATTCTGGAAGCTTCCATTGTCTCTCCACCTCGCGGAATGACACTGCCATTTGTCATTTCTCGCTCATCACACCCCACAGAAGGGACTTTTGCAATGCAACGCACCCTCACAGTGTATTTAGGTGCAATGCAACGCACCTAGCCAGTGGAGCAGCTGAAATGATCTTGTTTTGACTTATTCTGAGCAGTTTCTGGTGGAGAACTTATGGGAGAAGCTGTAATCTGTTGCCCTTGTTCCTTTAGGGGTTAGAACAACACTTTTAGGGACTTAGGAGCCCTTGGTTTATGGACATTTCATGCTTAGAGTTGTAAGGCACAAAAATGTCTATAACATTTGCCCCCCTAAAGTATGAGGCCGTTAACCTTTTGGTGTCGGGTGAAATGCTTTATTATGAGGATCCGAAGTTCTTTCAATGTTGGGAGGAGACCTGTAATAAGATACAATACAATACATTATCTTCATACTGTTTTCATGATCTAGCTGAGGCGGGCATTCCCATGCTCAACTTTATAAATTCATTTTCATGTACATAGGACAGACAATCGTCTGAGTGTAGACTGATGATTCTGATAGAGCCATCATCCTTTTGGTAGGATGATTATCTATGCTGCAATGTTGTACATTTAATTTCTTTATTTCCCTGGATATATATCGCAGCTCGGATGGATGAAACTAGATCTAGGGTCTTCAATCTCGTCCGATCTTCACTCGAAGTACAAGTCGATCCATGTGAGAAATGTTCTGAAGTCGAACATGGAAAGACATCGCTTGATTACCAGTCAATGATGTAAACTGTTAACAAGCACGAGAGGAATCACCGATAATGATAATGATCCTCAAGGTACTGCAGTACAATTCACGTGGTGTGAATAAAGGACTTGGCGTCGAACACCACGCAAAATCTTTCCGTCGAAGGTCATTGATGTAAACCTGTCGCTGGAAGTGAGAAACTTGCCATTGAGGCATGCAAACTTCAAAGTACTGAATGGGGTGTTCCTAGACCAACTTCTTGGATAATGAGCTGATGTCGACAAGGAGTGATCCATCAAAGGAGGGCCTTAATGAATCCCACATCAATGACATGGAACGGAGCAAATGATTTTGATGGAGGTGAAAACGATCTGATGATATACGGTTCAGGGTGGTAGTCATGAAAGAATGGAGTATAATGTATGGTAGTGGGTGAGACACAGGTGGCTTCTCTGGATGACTTGTCTTGAACATGTCGGCGACACTGATGTGATGGATTGGTAGCATTAACCCCAAATGTGGATGGTATGGTGTGACCATGGCGATGTGACCGGTGAATGAAACAACCCAACCCGACTCGGACACGGAGTGGAAGTGTCATGTTCAAGAGCGACTTACTACCAATAAAGATTCTTTGAGTTTTCTTCCCAATTTTTCCCCAGTCATTGCTGATCAGTACCTCTTTATTTTTTTCAAGCTTGAGGAGGATAACATATGCTTGTTCTATAATTTTCCCTTCGGGCAAACCCATCGCTATGTTTTAACGAGCCTAGCGATAGTGAAACTCGTTCTCGTCTAAAGACAAGTTTGTCGCTATTAATCTTTTTAACGAGTTTAACAACAAAGATAACTCGGTCCTTTTCAATTTTAGAGAGTCTGAAAAGGTACGTAAAGGTAACTCCCAAATTCCTTTTTCGTCATCTAATCCCTTAAGTCCAAAAAAGTATAAAACAATACAGAAGGGATGAATTTTCGATAGTTTTAACGAGCCAAACAAAACAAGCACTCGATCTTTTTGTGCAATAATCCCTCAGGTCCAAAAAGATTAAAATCTAGATGAGGGATAGCTCTTCCTGTCCCTTTAACGAGCTGGAAGGCCAAGGACTCGGTAATCTTTTCATATTTTACGAGTCAGTTGAAAAGAGCTTAAAGAAGACTCATCTTTTGAGGAACGAGTGATAAAATGGGTAGCAGCTGATTCCAAGTAAGGTTTGGAATTTTCCAATCACGGTAGTGTCACAAGGATGGCTAGTGAAATCACTCTTCGCAGCTGTTCCTCAAAATGGGTAAACAATCAAGTGGAGGTGAATGATCGGCCAATGAAAAAGTGGAGGTGACGGTGCAAACACGACCAAGGCTTTAATGGCTGAAGTACTACATTCACGGTGGTTATTTACCGGGGAATAGTTCATTTTTTAACGAGCTTAAATGCGGGTGGAAACATTTGCTCATGTCTTATGTTTATTTTTTAATGAGCTTGAACTATGTGCTAAAACTGCTCGATGCAGGTTTATTTTTTAACGAGCTTGAACCCTGTGGTAACATTGCTCGTGGCGGGTTTATTTTTTAACGAGCTTGAACCCTACAGTAACACTACTCATGATAAGTTTGCATGCCCCCAGCATAATAACGCAAATCGAGGTACATGCCCCCCAAGCTTCATTGCATTCAACTCAGTGGTTGGAATGAAGGTTTACCTTTGAGATTTGGATAGAGGAGTTGTTTCATTTTTTAATGAGGTTGACACAGTAAAAGAACTATCCTCATGACTCCTTGTTTCATTTTTTAACGAGGTTGACACGAGATAAGAACAATCCTCGAAATCCATCGTATTTACAGTATTTGATAGAAAATCAAAAACTGATGGATGATTAAGGTTGCTGGAATAATCTTCGTGGTAAATCGAAAGATGGGAGCAACAATGGTAATCTTCCCATGGTGCCTTTCCTATGATCCCTTTGTCTATAGAATGTACATGCGACCAAGGATCTGAAGAGGTGCCATATTCCTTAGACCTATCTATCCAAACACTCAATGAGCGTTGATTTGGGTTTGCCCCCCAAGCCAAGAAAATTGATTGCTACAATATTTCTAAAATGGCGATGATCCATGCTAACAAAATGTTTAGGAATCTTCCGAATCCATTAGATATAGAAGATTTCATATTGCAGGCTTCCACTGTGGCCACTTCCGCCAGATTACTTGGAGGTGGTAGGGAAAAAGTACCCATTAAGGCAGGGTCTTTTAGGAGGCCTACTCCAATATTTTGAAGCGAATGATTGCTTCCATGGATCATTGGAATGCTTCCCGTAACTTGTGAACTATTGGGGAGAAATGTTTGTTGGTCGACGATTGTAATTCCTCCTTGAAAGGTAAATGCAATCTTCCTAAAGTAGGTCGACACAACTACGGCCATGGCATATATCCAGGGCCTTCCCAGTAGGATGTTGTAATCGAGGTTTCCGCCGATTACTTCAACATCAATTTCCACTGTTTTGCCCCCCAGTTCAACTTGCAAGTTACTTAAAATCCCATATGGAGTGTATGATCGTCCATCAAATGCTTTTAATGTCGTTGACGATCTCGACAAGGGTGGTGAGCCTAAATTTTTCCAGCAACTCATCGACATAATACATGTAGATGCCCCCTCATCAATAATTGTTCGATGAACAGTTTTGTTGAGGGCTTTCACTTGAATAGAAAGCTAGTTGAGCTGGTAACTGAGGGTCATATCCTTTATGATCAAAGGCCACAAGATTGGAATCCATTGGGTCAATCCCACCTATTGCTGATAATAAAGCTTGCTCTTGGGAGGGGCAATTTTGTGGTACCTCAAGTGTCGACATAGCGGACGGCGATTGGGCCAGGTCCTCTACTGTATTATAATTCTGTGCTACTTTGGCACAAGGATTAAATGTCGATTTGTGTACTACTCCCTTTGGTGGCTTTATCATTGGTTCAGGAATGATGGGTGGCACAACTTCGGTCAAAGTTGTTGTCGAACTACTAGGTTGTTCATTAACCTTGTTATTCGACAGTTGTGGATTCCCGTAATCTTTATTCCTTGTCAAAGCATCATTTTTCTGCTTTGAGATAGACAACATAAGCACTTGGGATCGAGAAGCATTTTTATTAGCAACCAGTTTGGTTCCCGAGTTTGGAAACAGATTAGTCAATACTGCTGAGGTTTTTTAACTCTTAAAGAGTTTCTTAACATCATCTTTATGTGGACAATCTCTCGTCCGATGATCCTCATCGCATATATGACACCCTGCAGGGGGTTTCCTTTGCCCAGAAGGGTTTGCACAAGGTTTTTCAGGAGATGACTCATCCTGTTTCTTCTTCTTCCCTTTCTTTTTCTTCTTGCTCCCTGGTTTCTTCAGTCGTTTGCCCTTGTCGGTCGACACGACATTTACCTCCGAGGCAAGAAGTTCCTCTTTTGCATTTTGACCAGAAATCTTACGGGCCTTTTTATATGTAGCCTTTATCGATTTCGTGTCTGTTGCGCCAATCACGCCATCACCGGCATGAGAGTCATTGTTTGATTTAGTAGGGGGGGGGACTGAGAATTCCGGTCTAGGAGCGTCAGGTATTTTATCGTAGAGCGTGCCATACTGAGTGTAAATCAAGTCCAAATATTGCGCATGAGCGATAACCTGCTCTTCGGTGACGACTCCTCCTTTTGCCACATCTTTCGTGATGGAAGGCAATAATGACTTAATAAACCATTAAGCTAAAAGCTGATCAGGAACATACGTTTTTACCATTCTACGACGATGTCGCCACTCATGTATATGATCGGATATGTGAGTGGCCGTTGTTTGCTTGAAATTGGTAAGGAGTTTTGTTCCCATTTCGTACCTTATCGGTAACTGAAAATGGGTTAAAAAGGTTGTGGCTAGGTTACTGAAGTTGTCAAACGAAGCTCTGGGTAATTCGATATACCATTTTGCTGCCGGACCAGTTAACGTCCTCTGGAAAAGGCGAAGCCTAATCGAATCATCGTTTAGGGTGTTTGATGAACACCACAGATGAAATGTCATCACATGATTCGACGGGTCTTCACCCGGATTTCCATTAAATTTAGGAATATCTGACGGAAGTTTATGCGGAATCGCTAGCCACCAAGGGGCATAAGCAATTGGATCATTCGTCAGCCGGTTTAGATCTGGTAATTCTAGAGTTGCTACAAAGGGCAACTGTTGATTCAAGTTAGGCGAAGCATACCCAGGATAAGATGGAATCACCTGAGCAGTGGGTCTTTGCATACCAGCATAATGTATTTGATGCTGGCAACTTTGACAAGGTTGATGGGCATAACCATTATAATATGGTTGTTGATAACCGCTTTGGAAATGCGATTGCTCATTACTTACAAATACTTGTTGCTCAGGTCCATGATATGATTGCTGGAATGGGGGTTGTTGAGTTTGAACCAGCTCTGGTTGTTGGACCATTTGATGTTGACCAATACTGGATAATTAACCAAGATGAGGAGTCACAGTACTTGTTTGAGCCTGAGTCGCTCCAGATAAGGAGGCACTAACCTGAGGTTGTGATTGAGTCATTGAGACAAGAGGCTGTTGTATTACAACCTGAGAAACTTGGGGTTGACATACAACAGGTAGTGCTTGTACTTGCGACGAAGTCACCATAGCAGGTATAGTGGGAATATTCGACACAGGGTGCACTGGTTGCATTGAATATACAACCCTTGGTTGTTGAGGCAGTATTGGTACCCATCCGCTGGATGTAATTCCAGTTTCACCTGAACTTTGTTGTAAACTCCCATATGGTTGTTCTCTAGGAGGGAACAATGAAAAGGCATACTGCCCTCCATATGGTGGAAATCCAGTACTTAAAGGGTAGATTGGCCTTTGAAGACACATTGGATCAATTTGTTGAGTTTCAACATAAGAAATACCAGATGATAATCCGGATGAAGAAATAGGAACAGACCATGTTGTCGAAACAGTCCTTGATTGGACTCCGGCTTGTTGTTGATAACTTGCCGGGACAGATAGTATACCGACGAACATTGTTGGAGTAGCAGCAGGAGGTTCTGCTGCTGCTGTGTCAGATGACACAGTCCTAGATGTCGACGGTTGTTCAGACATATGTAGTCTATCCAAAAGATTTCCTAACGATTCTACAAGAACTTGCGATGAAGGGAGACTAACTTCGAAGACCAACGAGGGAAAGGTGATGATTATTCCGTTTAAAATAAATTTTAGACGCTTTGACACAACTTGTTTTTTCAGTTTTTAAGAGTCGAGAAAAAACAAAAGATGACTCTAGTCTCCTTCGATTTTTAATGAGCCTGAAGTGACAAGTGCTCAGATGGACCTTTTCCGTTGAGTCTGAAAAGGAATGAAAGGGACTGCTCTGGAGGTCTAGGTAGAGGGAGTACCAAACCAATCACAAAACTGCAGAATACTTTTTACGGTACAGCAGTCAATCTTCCCGAATGTTGTGTTCAGTGCATTGCGATCGATAGGGCGGCAGACACGGCTTCCTATGGATAAAGGATTTAAGCCTATAGGGGTCTCCCAAAATATACTCGACGGTACGTGGGAGCACACATCCGTACTGGCACTTATCGTCTCAAAGTGGAGGAATCACCCAACCATCAGTGAGGACAACAGTTACCAGGCTTTACGACGCCGGAATACGTCTCTAGCCTAGACCTCTAAATGTTGTGCGTTAAGTTCCAAAGCGTTGTTAGATTCATTGAATTTATTTTAAGTTGATCTTGCTTATGAAGTTTTCCTTTTGGGTTCACCACGAGATGTAGATGTAATTCCTGAAATGCAATCTAAAGATGATAAACAAACTTTTATCTCTTTTGTGCAATGAAAATCCTAGCTACTAGAGGAAAAGAAAGACACAATCTTTTCACAAAGAGCAAAGAGCACACTGTAAATGCACTTTCCTAAATCAAGCCAAATAGACTGTCTATATGCAAATGCACATGCATGTATTTGTTTTCGACTTTCTTAGTATTGATGCTAAAAATAAAGTTGATGTACAAATCTGAATTTGCTTTCAAGCGACAAACACAAACAAGCTTCTTTTCGAAATCAAAAGATAGAGACAATTACGACACTTTACGATTTTGAAATGAATACTCGTTTTTGACACTAGAAAATCACAAATTCAGACCAAAGGCAATAGTAACAGTATAATCGACCATCAACAGCAATCAAACTTTCTCCTATGATCGAAATCGACACTTGCGACAGATCCAAATCAAAGGACGACAGTACGACTATTCTACTTTTGCAATGGAAAACTGTAAACGACTCAACAAACACACAAAAACATCTACAGTTCTTTTGTACAAAGGAGGCGGAATAATAGCAAGGAAAAGGGGTTTTAAACAGACATATACTGATCACAGGCAGCAAAATTCAGAGATAGAACTGGAGAGAATGAAGCACAAGAACCTCAGCTGCACAGGGCTAGTATGATCAGCGCACCTGTAACACAGAGAAACTGCAATGCAGCGCAGGTTGCCCTTTCGGGAGGTGCGCTGAAATGCAGGATCTCATAACAGTACCTGCGCTGGGCCAGAAACGAGAATCTGTCCGGGTTCTGGGTCACAGTCTGTAGTTCAGTCTTTTGTTTTTGGCCGAGTAAAAGCAATCAATAATGCACAATCAAGGGTAGATCTAAGGAGGGTCTAAGAGCTATCACAAGGGAAATCAGATAGTTTGTGAATCAGTTGTTCAAATCATAAACAAATCCAGTGAATGGATTGAAGCAGCAGATGTCTACTTTGCATTTGTTATGGCAAATGCAGTTCGAATGCTACTTATGAGTTTATGAAACAAACAACAAAGAGATACACAAACAAACTAATTAGACATCCCCAGTGGAGTCGCCATTTTGTTACCGGGAAAAGTGTCTATTTAGAACTGCTCTATCCCATGAAGGTGTGACAGCTGCCTTAGAAACAAACAGAGAAAACTAATTTTGTATTTCCTTTATGAACTATAGATAGAGAGGAACAGAAAGAACCAACCTGTGTCTTGCGCTAATCCTTTGATCCAATCCCTCTCTTCTTTGACAGCTTCCAACTACCTGCTCCCTTACTTGCCCAGCTTCACCAAGTACCTGTAAGATCGTAGAAGAAGAACACTATACAAAGACATGGATCTATATTCATAAACAACTTAGGATCAGATTTAAGTTAACCATACAAATGTAACAAGCATCAATGATACAAAAGCATGGAGGAAAAACACAAATAGTTTTTATTGATAAACAAGAAGATCCAGGAGGAGTTACAACCGATGGTTCCTGACCCAGCATCAACCTCCCAGCAAAGAAGCCCCTCTTCACCTCCAACAAAGCATAAATCACCCAATACTCTGATGTTTGTCTCAAAACCAACAGCAATTCCTTACAATGTGGAAAATTCCAGCCTCTGGATCTCTGAGATGAGGGATCCATATATAGATATGTGTAAGGAGGATGAGTCAGCTTGTGATTTGATTAGTGTCTTCTCTCTGTCAGTTCTTGCTTCCACTTGGAGACTGAAGGCCTCTTACTCATCCTTGGTCGAATTCAGTGAGGCAAGTGTCACAGGAGAAGATTCTGGAAGCTTCCATTGTCTCTCCACCTCGCAGAATGACACTGCCATTTGTCATTTCTCGCTCATCGCACCCCACAGAAGGGACTTTGCAATGCAACGCACCCTCACAGTGTATTTAGGTGCAATGCAACGCACCTAGCCAGTGGAGCAGCTGAAATGATCCTGTTTTGACTTATTCTGAGCAGTTTCTGGTGGAAAACTTCTGGGAGAAGCTGTAATCTGTTGACCTTGTTCCTTTAGGAGTTAGAACAACACTTTTAGGGACTTAGGAGCCCTTGATTTATGGACATTTCATGCTTAGAGTTGTAAGGCACAAAAATGTCTATAACAGGTAGGGTTTAGTTAAGGGAATAGGGAATTAGTGAATATTTTGGGAGTTTTTAGTATAGGACTAGGGTTTGGGAATTTTCATGCGGGATTTTGGGAAATGGGAGTGGGGATATGGGGTTAGGATATGGGATTAGTGAATTTAGGGATATGTAGGTTTAAGGAATAAGGAAATGAGGAAAAAATGGAGTGAGGGAGTAGAAAAGTGAGGGAATAACTTGGCAGCCAAATAATTGATACAAACCCTAGCACCATTTTCTTTGGAGTGAGAGGTAGGGTTTGATTTTCTTAGCCAAGCACCATAAGACAACCACCATCAAACAAGCACCAAAATTGGATGAAAAGTAGTGATAGAGGCTCAACCTACTTGCAAAAATGATGATCCAAGCATATTGGGCAATTTGGAATGAATTGTTGAAGATTTTGGGATTGGTAGCTCTATGCACCACACCTCAAATCCAATGCACCGTGCCTTCTCTATGCACTGTCCTAGTGTAAATTTGCACTTGAAATTGCAGCCCAATGCGCCACGCCAGTTATGTGCGTCGCGCTAGTTGCCCAATGCGCTGCACCACCACCTAGTGTGTAGCACTTTTTGCAGGAGACTTTTGGAGGCCTTCCCGGTGTCCAAATTGGGTGAAAGAAAGTGTGTTGGAAACTTATTTGAGTCTACTTTCCAACCCAACTAGAAATGTTCAATTTGGAGTTCATTTTCCCTATCAAAAATCAAATCTCCCAAGACTGGTCAAAATGTGCCAAATGATGCTGCCTAAAGGCAGAGTGCTGTTGTAGTCAACTTTTGAAGATCTTCCTCAACTCCAAATTGAGCTCATGATAGCTCATTGGAAATATCTTTGTGTCTAGTTATCATTTGACTCATCAAGAAAGTCATTTGACCAACCAAGCTAGGAGAAAGCTTGATTTTCCTAAGGTCACTTCAGAGGTGCATCAATTCTCTCGAGGGAACTGTATTTTTGATATTTCTCTAAAAACATGACATCTGTGTGAAAAGTGAAGGATTTTTTTCTTCCTAAGCATATTTTGGACTAAAACCTCTCCCAGTTTTCCAAAGTTCATCTTTTCTTGCTCAGAAACATCGTTTGAGCAAAACCTACCCCGATGTGTGGAACAGGGGATTTATTGAAATGAAGCGAAATGAAGGGGATAAGGGGCTTCTAAAGTCTTGAGAAAATTTTTTGAAGTAGGGAGGGATGTTAGGAAGTAAAGGAAAGTGGAATTTCAAATATTGAGTGAGGGGAAGGGGTCCAAAAGGGCTAAACACAGGCCCTACCTAGAAAATTGTCAAGTTGTAGCAAGAAACTAGGGTTTGTGGAAAAATGAGGAATTCAAGGGATCGCAGTGATGGGAAGTGTTTAATAGGGTATATTAAGGATAGGGGAAGGTGTATGAACATCAAGATACAAGTTTTGCTGATGATTTGACCATCCAAGAGAAATTACCTTCAAAACCCTAGGAGAGGGAAATGGACCTTACCTAGGCACAACTGAAGCATGAACAAGGTGTAAAATGACCCAGTGGAACTTAACATGATGATGACAACCCTCTGAATGATGGTGCACTCAACTAAATGGTGACATGGACCGAAATTTGGACATATTTGAAAGGAGTAAAAGCAAACCCTAGACCTAATGCCTAGTGACCAAATTTTGCTTGAAGACTCACTAAAATGACAAAATTTGACCTTGACACCTTAAAATTACTTTGCAAGAGCATGTTTGATCATCGGAGGAAGGCTGCAAAAACTGGCACTAACATTGGCTCCAATGGGGATGGTAGCTCCTTGGAGGTGCCAAGAACTACAGATCTTTGGAAAGCAGACAGTGCCTTCGTCCATTGGGCAATGGAGTCAAAAACTCAAGCTGAAATGCATGACTGAAAACAAATGACTTGACGACACAAACTGAATATCACTCAACTGACTCGATACTTAAACATAACTGAAAAACTAGAAATGATGCTCAAAGTAGAGCTTAATCATCAAAACCTACTCTAACAGTTTCATTCATCACCTGATCAAGTGAAATGAAACAACCAATGCAACCAAGTAAGTATTATGTCTGCTGTTTGAATTCTCCGCAAGTGCTCGTTTATGAACAAAAAGATGGAACTACTGAAAGGAAACTCCCATGAAAACTTGGAAATAAATCCATTGAATAATATGGATTCTCTATCCGCCTCCAAAAACATTGCATAAGGATCTTGAAGTTCATGCACACTGGGACTTAGCTCATCCAATGGATTACTTTTCTTCTCCTCATACCATGAATGCAAACTTTGTTTTGAGCTGTGTGACAAAGAAACCAACTGCCAGATCAAGTTTGTATCAGTACACATCTCAAGATCACATATAGTCAATTGCGAAGGACTTTGACTACAGAAATCATCCAACACATCAGCTATTGGATTGTGGAAAACTTGAAAAGACTGATGAAACCCATTTTCTATTGGTTCCGATGAGATTCCATGATTTCCTACAGGCTGCTCATTTGAAGATCTACTATGCAATTTACCCTTCAAAAACTAAAATGATTCAAAATAGAAAGGTACGGAATCATCTTGCATCATTTGATCGTATGTGCCAGCTTCCATGTCTTCATATGCAACTTGATAATCAATGGTTTTCGGAGGCTGCAACTCTAGATATGAGAAGTCTTGAACAAGGTTTTCATTGCCCTCAAGATGGTCCAAACCAAGACTTGTCGATAGTTGATTTTTGAGTGCATGAATGTTGTCTTTGATGAACTTAAACGAAGCAAAACAAAAAGGTAAAGATCCTTCACTTACTTCAAAATTTGTTGCACTCTCCTTGTCACTGTCATAGCTGATATGCATTGGTTGATTACTGTACTCGAGTTGTTGAAAATGAACTTCTTCCTCCCACAAACTAGTTGTTGATTTGTCTGCAAGAGTAGCTTCTGTTTGGAGAACATAATCATCATCATCATACTGATCAAACTAAGGCAAATCATCAGTATAAAAGACATCATCAAGCATACATGTCATATCAACAGATCTCTCTTCTCCAAGATGATCTATAAAACAATCATTATCAGATCTATGACAACTGGGATAAGAAACAAAATGATTTGGATCAACAACTTGTTCTTCTTCAATCAGTGATCCATGGGCTTGAACATTATACTCATTCCTTGTGATGATCCTTTGCATCATCTCTTCCACTGCACTTGCCAAAATGTCAAGCTTTACCTCTAGAGATATCGATTCCTCTGGATCTGTGTTTTTCATCTCTTCTCCCTTCAATTTTTCCCTTCGGATCAGCAAATGAACCTCTACATCTACTGCACTTTTCTACATCTCTTCAAGTGTTGCAAGATTCCTTTGTCTCAGCTGAAACTCCATTTCCAGATCAAAGGCACCTGGGTAGTGCAAGAGAGCAAATCCAAGAAGAGGTCTTATATTAACTGGCATTGAAAAATATACTTTGTTAAATCTGGCAGAAAACTATTGTACTGTCTCCCCTGGCAATCGTTTCAGCTGGTTATACTCTTCTACAATCAAGAAAGGGTTTTGTCTAACCACCTACCTATCGAGGAAAATTTCGTCGAACTTCTGGAAATCTGAGATGCTTGCATTAGGCAGGGTTCTAAACCACCTCTTAACTTTCCCTTGCAAAGAAAGAGAAAAAAGCCTAATACTGACATCTTCTTCATCAACTTCAAAAAGGTCAAGGAAAGACTCAAAATTCATAAAATGTCTCTCAGCAGTGATGTTGTTGCATTCACCATTGAATCTTGGTAGATATAGATCATGATTTTTAGGGAAAGCATGGGATATAGGAGGTAAAATCAGAGGCTTGTATCAATCTGGAATTTTACAAGGTATAGGGGTATGTACAGAATTTGTAGAATCAATCTTGGTCTCTTGAGGCTCATCAGTTTGAAGATGGTCATCACAAGATTCAGAAAAAGGGTCTTGATCAAGCTCAAAGACATGAAAATCTATGGTATTTACAATCTTCAAAGGGAAGGAATCAAATGCAGGCCGAGGATCTCTTCTCAAATATAAGATACTTTACAAAGCCTTCTTGACATTCTCGGGAAAAGAGAAGAAATAATTTATAACAAAGAACAAAATGTCTGGGATGAAATTCCAACTTGAATACCTGATCTGTCCATATTGTCCTTTCATATTTTTGCTGGTCAGGTTCATCCTCTAGTGCAATCTTTGGATCTGATCTCAAAAATGATTTGGAATCGCTAGGTGAATGATTTCAGCCTTGTTATGTCTGATCATTGTTCACCATCAACAATCAGATCTAACATGATACATGTACTGGGAGTGATTTGGAAGTTAGATATTCTGTTTATAAGACTAGACCAGAGATTGACTGAAGTTGCTTTTATCTACTTGCGCTAATGCAAAGCAAAAGCATTTCGAAGGCTACCTAGCTAATCTTCAGACTCCGTCTGTAGTTTATAAAACAAAGAACAATAACAAACAAAAAATATCTTCCCGAGTATGGTCGCCACTATGTTAGTGCCTAGATTTACCTTAGGCTGAAAAGGTAGGATCCAGGGCCAACATCAAACCACGTTCAGCCTGGTAGCTAGCCCTACCAGGTCAGGAGAGGGCTCTCTCTAGGTCAATCTCAGCAAATTTTGATCGATGAGGACTTGAGATGATTGAAATATCTTCTGATCTTAGGCTAGGTATGAGTGCAAAAGGGTTTCATTGAATAAAAATATTTTTGTTGGCTCCGAGGGAAAGACACATTTTGGGGTGCGGGGATTGAGGCTTAGTTCTACAGAGATCCCAATGGGGCAAGGTAGGCAATCATTTTGGCACTTAAATTTGAGTGAGATAGAAGGAAAATACAGGTGAGGTGTTGAAGAGGGCAAGAGCAATCATGGATCCTCCCTAAACAGCTGAAAACATCAAATAACTAAAGCAAACTTCAAGTAGAGTACTGCACTTTCAATGGATTCTACTTACACTCTTGTTTGTTTAGTTCAGAAGAAATAAGATAGATAATGCAATCACATAAAAAAATTCACAATCACAAAGAGAAGAATTGTACCAAGACAAATTTCCACATGAATCCCAAAGAGTGTTGCAAGCCCTGGTCTCAATTCCTTAGCCAAAATGTTGAAAATGAATGTACAATGAAGCTCAAGGCTTTCTCAAGAGTCCAATCATGCTATTGACTGAAAAACAACATAATATAGAAGAAAATAGCTCATCCTTGCCTCTAGGGGTCGAGCACACATGTTTTGTATCTGATCCAACTGATTCTAAATTGAGAACTGGAAACTAGTCAACAAAACAGCATGCCTCTAGAAACAAGGGAACCGATTCATTCAGTTTCAAACAAGCTTTAAACTGATGAATCTACCTCTACAAGTGAAAATTTAACATATTTACATCATGATCCATCAAGTTTCATCAAATTACATCACAAATTTTCCATTAGGAAAGTGAAAAAGTCAAACTAGGTAAAGCTGCGTGAAAAATAGAGCAAAACTTGGTCAAACTGGCAATTTTTCCTCTATACGTCGCACCTGATTCTCTATGAATTGCGCCTGTTTGGACCCACTTTTGGAGATTTTTCCAGTGCCCAAATGAGCTCTAGGTGTTCGTGTTGGAAAGTTCTACCTGTCTACTTTCCAACCCAAGTGGAATTTTTCAATTTGGCCTCCATTTTCCCCTCCAAAAGTCCATTCTCCCAACACTGCTTCCTGTGTGTCAAAATAGGGGTAGTGAGGTCATGTTTTGAGTGTTTTTTACCTTTTTGAGGGCTCAAAACCTGCCCAAATTTCTTTTCCATAGGTAGGAAAGCATTATTTTTCATGCCAAATCCAAAAATGCTGAGTTTTTGTGATTTGGAGGCTCCCATCAAAAGCGAGCGCGAGGTGGCGCAGCGCATAGAGCAGAAATTTCTGTGTTTTAGCCCAAAAATTTCAAAAATGAAAAAAGTGTCCCAAATTTTTTGAAATTTGGGCTGAGTGCTCTCCATCAAGTGCTATGTTGGGCCAAGGAAGCCTCAGGCAAGATCTGAAGTTTATCTTGCACTTTTTGCCTCCTCAATCTCTTCTTCAACTTTGCTTTCAAGCTCCTGATTCTTGCCTCGCACACTTTGCTTCTCGCCAAGTAATGATATGCCATGTTCCTCAATATGTTTTTCTCCTTGTTGGCCTTCTCCAACAATCTCTCTAAGTGGATGTTGGCTCTCTCAAGCCAAGACTCCCAATCAGCATTGATCTCTCGTTCATGTGAAGTGAAATCCACCCTCCTCCTTTGGGAAGCTTGGCGATTTTCCTGTATGTTTTGTAACTCCATGATTGCTCGTTGATCTTCAAGCTGCTTATTTCTTTGCTCCAGTGTATGTCTCTTCATCACGGTCATATGAAGGATTAGATGCCATCTTTGCTAGTGGATGAACTGTCTTGGAGCTGCCTTAATGAGAAGTAAGTGATTTTGATGTTTTTTGACTTTTGCCACCAAGGGAAAAGTGTGATAAGGGATTATGGAGGGAGAAAACAATAAGGGATTTAGGGATTGTTGGGGTAGGGTTTAGTTAAGGGAATAGGGAATTAGAGAATAGTTTGGGAGTTTTTATTATAGGACTAGGGTTTGTGAATTTGCATGTGGGATTTTTGAAAATGGGAATGGGGATATGGGATTGGGATATGGGATTAGTGAATTTAGGGATATGTAGGTTTAAGGAATAAGGAAATGAGGAAAAAATGGAGTGAGGGAGTAGAAAAGTGAGGGAATAACTTGGCAGCCAAATAATTGATACAAATGCTAGCACTATTTTCTTTGGAGTGAGAGGTAGGGTTTGATTTTCTTAGCCAACCACCATAAGACAACCACCATCAAACAAGCACCAAAATTGGATGAAAAGCAGTGATAGAGGCTCAACCTACTTGCAAACATGATGATCCAAGCATATTGGGAAATTTGGAATGAATTGTTGAAGTTTTTGGGATTGGTATCTCTACGCACCGTGCCTCAAACCCAACACACCACGCCTTCTCTATGCGTCTTGCCAATATAAATTTGCACTCGAAATTGCAGCCCAATGCGCCATTCCAGTTATGTGCGCCACGCCAGTTGCCTAATGCGCCGCGCCACCACCCAGTGCATAGCATGTTGTTTAGGAGACCTTTGGAGACCTTCTCAGTGTCCAAATTGGGTGAGGGATAGCGCGTTGGAAAGGACTTTGAGTCTACTTTCCAACCCAGCTAGAATTGTTCTATTTGAAGTTCATTTTCCCTTTCAAAAATAAAATATCCCAATACTGGTCAAAATGTGCCAAATGAGGCTGCCTAAAGGCAGAGTGTTGTTGCAGTAAACTTTTAAAGGTCTTCCTCAACTCCAAATTGAGCTCATGATAGCTCATTGGAAATATCTTTGTGTCTAGCTATCATTTGAATCATCAATTAAGTCATTTGGCCAACCAAGCTAGGAGAAAACTTGATTTTCCCAAGGTCACTTCAGAGGAACATCAATTCTCCTAAGGCAACTGTATTTTTGACATTTCTCTAAAACCATGACACCTATGTAAAAAGTGAAGGATTTTTTACTTCCTTGGCATATTATGGACAAAAACCTCTCTTAGGTTTCCAAAATTAATCTTTTCTTGCTCAGAAACATCGTTTGAGTAAAACCTACCTCGATGTGTGGAACAAGGGATTTGTTGAAATGAAGTGAAATGAAGGGGATAAGGGGCTTCTAAATTCTTGAGAACATTTTCGGAAGTATGGAGGGATGTTAGGAAGTAGAGGAAAGTGGAATTTCAAATATTGATTGAGGGGAAGGGGTCCAAAAGGGCTAAACATAGGCCCTACCTAGAAAATTGTCAAGTTGTAGCAAGAAACTAGGGTTTGTGGAAAAATGAGGAATTCGGGGGATGTCAATGATGGGAAGTGTTTAATAAGGTATACTAAGGATAGGGGAAGGTGTATGAACATCAAGATAAAAGTTTTACTGATGATTTGACCATCCAAGAGAAATTACCTTCAAAACCCGAGGAGAGGGAAATGAACCTTACCTAGGCACAACTGAAGCATGAACAAGGTGTAAAATGACCCAGTGGAACTTGACATGATGATGAAAACCCCCTACATGATGGTGCACTCAACTGAATGGTGACATGGACCGACATTTGGACAACTTTGAAAGGAGTAAAAGCAAACCCTAGACCTAATGCCTAGTGACCAAATTTTGCTTGAAGACTCACTGAAATGACAAAATTTGACCTTGACACCTTAAAGTTACTTTGCAAGAGCATGTTTGATCACTGGAGGAAGGCTGCAAAGACTGGAACTAACACCAGGAGTATAACTGTTAATTGTCCCGCTTACATCATAGGTTACTATCCAACCCCTTATTTCGTCTTTACCTCAAGTATCTGGTATTCATTCCATTCCTACCATTTCATCAGCACCCCAAGGTTTACCATTTCAAGGGCCACCTTTCCAAGGTTTACCCCAGAGTCAGCGTGTTCAAGGACCATCTTTTCAAACTTAATTTATCCAAGGTCAACCTTTCCAAAATCAACCCTTTCAAGGATAGTTCGTCTAAGGTCAATTGGATTAGAGTGTCCCTTTTCAGAATCAACCATACCTAGGTCATACGTTTCAACAACCTATACAACTGCAATACGATATGGCTCATTTGGGATATCCAGGAAGTATACAGATTCCAATTGCTCAATCTATCCGAGGATATCCTAGATATCCTCCTCCTGGTACGGGGCTCGTCCCTCAGGGTTATCATTATCCATCTTAGGATCCTAACCAAAAGTTTCCCTTCATTGCAACTTTGGATTTGTCTGACCTCTCTCGGTTAACTAATGATCCACTTTTTTTTTAACCATTTTGGCTAGCCATTCCTACTAAGTTTCCGAGTGATATTCCTAAGTTTGAATGTAAATCAGGTGAAGATTCATCCAAACATGTTATGACCTATCATATTTGGTGCGCATACAACTCATTAATTGATGATTTTATTAGATTATGACTTTTTCAACGAACCTTAACTGATTAGGCAGCCAAATGGTATGTAGAATTGTCATACACTTCTTTCAGTACATTTAACGCCCTTGCTATAGCTTTTTTGACCCATTTTCAGTTGCCCATTTGATATGATAATGGAACTGAAATTTTAACTTCTTTGAAATAGTCAATGTCAACCCATATCTCAGATCACATTCACGAATGGAGACGAAGACGTCACCTAGTTAAATTTTACATTCCAGACCAGATTTTGGCCAAATGGTTCATAAAATCTCTTTTACCAGTAATAACTGAAGATGTGGCCAAAGGGGGTGTTGTAACTGAAGAGCAAGTAATTGCTCATGCTCAATACCTTGATCTTGTTTATACTCAGTCTGGTACTTTGTATGAAAATATCCCAAATTTACCTCGATCTAGTCAAACTAATCCAGCTCTTACAAGATCACATGCCGCATATGGCATGATTGGTTTTGTGATCTAGAAATCTAAGAACAAAAAGAAAAATTCTAAGAAAACTCATATTTCGGCTCTACCAGATTCACCTGAAGAAGATCCTTCTCCCGAAATTACTTCAGAAATTAACACCATATAGTCATCTATCAGAAAAGGTAAGCAATTTGGAGATAAGAAAAAGGGAAAACGTAAAACTAAATAAGGCACTCGTTCAAAGGAGAAATCAAACAAGACCAAACCATTTGATGAAAAGAGGAAACCTCGGTATCCTTTCTTAATTTGTGAGGAAGATCATTACACCAAGGAGTGCCCACATCATGCCAAAGTTTCCAAATTTGTCAAAATTTCACTCACACACATTGTTTTGAAAGATCCTTTTCCTCCTGAAGACAGCAAAATAGTTTCTCATGACCAATCCCCCTCATCCCTATCGGTATATATCATGATGATGCATTCCAGAGTTATAGTAGGAATGAGATCCAAAGATTACACATCAAAGAGTCCTGTTGAAGATGGAGATGAATTTGGTTCACCTGGTCAAGATTCCAAATCTACTCCTCCTTATTCTAAACTATTACATATTGAAAAAATAAACCCTGATATGATAACTCGTCCACCTCCTAAGGGTATGCTTCGAAATTCAACCTTTAATCCTCATGGAAGGGCTGCTCAATACTATAACATCATCGAAGATTTGGCTATGTCACCTTCGGCAATGTTTGCCTCTAAAGTGCTGGAAACTTGTCTAGCACAAAGGAAATTATTATTATCATCCATAGGAGCAGTATATCCTCAAGACTCCAATTTGATTATTTTCGATCTCGAAAATCATGTCCCGCGTCACCCGCACCAAATGGCTTTTCAAGTACTAGTTCACGTCAAAACTCAATGAGTTTTTTGAATAGTTATTGATGAAGGAGTGTTGACATGTATTATGTCCATTTCATGTTGGAAAGCCTTGGGTTCTCCAACAATCAATCAATCTCCCATGACTTTGAAAGCCTTTGATGGAAGAGGTTTTCATCTGTATGGACTTTTAAATGATTTTCCAATCGAATTAGAGGGAAAAACGGTTGCTATAGACATTGAGGTTGTTGATGCTCAACTTGACTATAACCTTTTGCTTGGTTGGAGCTAGACTTATGCCATGGCGGAAGTAGTCTCGTCATATTTTAGGATGATTATGTTTCTTCACAAAGGAATAATTGTGAAAGTAGACCAATTATCCTACTATACCTGAGACCTTAATTCCTCTGGTAGTATCCCATTTTTTGGAAAATCAACCACTCCATATGAAGAAGTTGGTGTTGGTCTTCTCAAAGACTCATATTTTATGGGAACTTTCACTTTCCCTCCACCCATTTTCCTTCATAATGAAGCACATATTAACATGATTAGATCAAGTACTTTCGAATCGGGATATTTGTGGAAAGTAACTTCAGAATTGAAAATGATCTTATATGGTGATGAAATGCCTTATAGCCCTTTTGAGTTACCCTATGACGAAATTTAGACTTTTTCCAACTCATTAACATCTGAAAACAATTGAATGAATACGATTATTGATGAATATTCTCATTTTTCACATTTGGAACCAATCTCTATGCCTGATCCTTTTAACAAAGATTTCTTAACTGTTGAAGGGATTATGGAAGTTATGACCTTGGACGAAATGCCATGGAATGATACTCATCATCATTCAACTTCCTTGCCATCCTTTGACAAAATGAGAATAATTTCTCACTGATGTTTTCATCTGGGACCCTTAGTGATCCTCAATGTCTGATATCTACCCTTTCTTCCAATTTTGAACAAAATTTAGGGAACATATCGGACACAATACCTAAAGACATCTCAGTGAAACCCGAGATAACTGAAAATATTCATATAGGAGCTTCTTCTTCATTAGAAAATATTCAAACTCACAAAGCCCTATTTCAAGATTTCCATGACATCTTTGCCTGGTCGTACGAATAAATTCCAGGAATCGACCCTAGCATAATTGTACATGAAATAAAAATGTATTCGGATGCTAAACCAATTAGACAATGATTTTGTCCTATACATCCATGAAACATTTTCGCTATCAAAACTGAGGTTGAAACATTATTGAAAGTAGGATTCATTTACCATGTTCCTTTAACCGATTTGGTATCAAATATTGTGCTTGTTAATAAAAAAAAAGGAACTATTTGAGTATGCATTGATTACTAAGATATTAATAAATCTTTTCCCAAGGGCAATTATCCAACTCCGAATATTGACCAAATGAGGATGAACCACAATGGCTGGTTCGAAACACGTCGACCAAATATTGGGAATGTGATATTTTCCAAAAATCTTCATAAATTGACCAAATTGTCGATGACTATGCTAGAAATGAAATTTTTTCCTTCATGGATGGATTTTTAGGCTACAATTAGATAAACATACTCCCTATCGATCAATATAAAATTGCTTTTATATGCCCATGCGGAACTTTTTCTTATCACAAACTCCCATTTGGCCTAAAATATGTTGGCGCGACTTTTCAGTGAGCCATGTCTTATGCATTCCACAATATCAAGCATATTGTCTAGCCTTATATAGATGACCTACTTTCATTCAATCAAAAGGAAGGATCACCATTGCACTTAAAAGAAATTTTCATTAGGTGCAGACACTACAATATACACTTGAATCCGCACAAATGTGTGTTTTGTGTGGAATCAAGTCAGTTTCTAGGTTTCATCATTTCGAAAGAAGGCATTCATGTCGACTCCCTCAAGGTAGAGGAAATTTTTCATTTTCCTGATCCTTCTAGCCTTACTCAACTCCAAAGTTTGCGAGGGAAAGAAATTTTTTTGCATAGATTCATCCACAACTATGCTGAACTAACCTAGGGTTTTACTCGACCGTTGAAAAAGGGAATTCCATTTTTTGGGGATAAGCTTGCTAATAAAGCTTTTGATGCATTAAAACATGCACTGACCAATGCGTCATTACTGCATCCACCTGATTATCATCGAGATTACTTTATGTACTTAGCTGCATCTAATTCCACCATTGGCATGGTGTTAGTCCAAGAGGATGATTCTAGCAATGAACATGTGATTTACTACTTGAGGATTCTCACTAAAACTGAGATTAAATACGCACATGTGGAGAAGCTAGCCTTAGTATCTGTGCCAGTTGTTCAATGATTCTGTCACTATATACTTCTCCGAAAAACAACTATCATTTCAAATTGCAACCCTATGATGTAGATTCTCACTAAACAATTGCTAAGGGGAAAATATTCCAAGTGGATAGTTATCTTACAAGAGTTTGATTTGGAATTTGAAAAATCCAAATCAAAGAAATCTTTGATTTTAGCTGAACTATTGTTTCATTTTCCTCATACTAATATAGAAGCTGTAGCAAAAGATTCTTTTGCTGACAAATCTCTCATTCTTATTAGTACGTCAGATTTGTGGTATGGAGACATAATTATACATCTCCAAACACAAACATTTAGGCCTAAGTTATCCAAAACTGATCGTCGTCGAATTCAATACCAATCCCAACAATACAATATTATTGGCAACACTCTTTATCGTTGTGGTGCCGATTCTATATTCTGACATTATTTAACTTTGCAAGAGGCTAAAGAAACATTAAATCACTGTCACTCTGGAGCGCATGGCAATCACATGTCTAGGTATGCTACTACCCAAAAGATATTACGTGCTAGATATTTTTGGTTTTCAATGTTTAAAGATTGCATTACTACATTCCACAAATGCCATAATTTCCAAATCTATGATCGCAAAATGCGAGAACCTCCACCTCCTCTTCACCCTATCATAGTTGTTGGTCCTTTTTCCAAATGGGGCATCGACTTCATCACTAGTAACCCTCACTCGACCAGGGGGCATGGGTATATTATCCTTGCAGTCAATTACTTTAGAAAATGGGTCAAGGCAATGCCTACATATAGAGACGATGGCGAAACTACAACAATTTTCATTTTCAATCATGTGATTGCTCGGTTCGATGTCCCACAAGCTATTGTTAGAGACCATGGTAGTCATTTTCGTAACTTTATGATGGTAGAACTATCCACACAACTTGGCCTTCACCATGAGAGCTCTACTATGTATTATCTAGAAGCTAATGGTCAGGTCAAAGTTGTCAATAAAGTTTTAACCAATATGATTAAATGGATAGTTGGTATGCAAAAGGAAACTGGGATTATATGCTCTTTTCAGCACTGTCGGCTTATCGTACTACTGTAAAAACATCAACTAGTTTTAATCCTTTCCAAATTGTTTATGGTTTGGAAGTAGTATTACCTATTGAATGTGAAATCCCATCCCTGAAACTAGCTATCAACCTTACTACCTTTGTGGATGAAGAACGCTTTATACATCTAGCTCATTTAGATGAAAATCATCGTAATGTCATACTAGCTAGCGAGGCTCACTAGAAACGTGTCAAAGCCCAATATTATCAAAACGTTAATCCTTGTTCATATTTAGAAGGTGACCTAGTCTTGGTTTATGATCAAGCTCATGACAAGTTATGTCAAGAGAAATTCGAGCCCATGTGGCATGGCCCTTATATCATAAAACTTGTATTAGCTAAAGGTGCCTATGAGCTAGTTGATTATGATGGTATTCCTTTGGGAAAGCCCATAAATGGTCTTTACCTAAAGAAATATTTTTCATAAAATTATGGTGAAAATTTGTACATTATTTACCATTTTTTATGTATGTGTGACAGTTAATGTTTTTCACATTTGCTACTACTTCTCCTTCTTATCTTGTTTTTACACTTGATTTGCAGTTGTTGACATTCTCTTAGAATTACATTGGCTTTATTGATGGTGCTAGTCGTAGTACCTAGAATTTATCTTCCACAACCTAGGTTATCTACAAGGAAAATTTTAAGGATGGAAATTTTGCTTGAAGTTTAAAAACATTGGCGAATCTCACTAATCCCTAATATGAAAACTATAAAATATTTGTTGATATATTTGAAAAATTATTCAAATTTATAATGATTTTATATCTAGTCTCTATATAATGTTAGTGGTTTTTAAGCTAAAATAATTTAGATTATGAAATTTGGGCGAATCATCTTTTATAAAAATTGGAAATTAGTGAATCTTTTTTGTGGAAAAATCATGGAAAATTAGCCCACTCGGCGAATATTAGCCCCTAAAATTTTCCATGGTTATCTATTCACCCAGTGATGAGCTAGTCTCTATTCATGGAATATGTCTCAGTCAAACAACGAACAATATAGTGGAATATAGCACAGTCATTGAGCTATTAGTTGATTCCATCACATTTGGTATTTGGCATTTGATTGTTAGGTTAGATTCACACCTTGTGGTATTACATTTAAATGGTGTCTATACAATAAGGAGTTCAACCATGTTAAGAGTATTTTTATGAGTTTGTCTCTTGGAAAGTAAATTTTATTACATCGAATATCAACACATTTTGAGATATTTAAACACATTGACATATGCATTGGTGAATCATGTGTTAAATAGACATTTGAAACATTTGTAAATTAAAAAAAATATTCATTCATAGATTGATCGAGATAAACATAGCTAAATAGTAGTAGATATTTCATTAAAATAGATTTTGTATAAAAGTGTGTGTTTACAAAATATGTCATCCGAGGACATAAGGCCCCATGGCCTTTTATTTTCCGAATATGCTGACACCAAAAAGTCAAAATGTGGTCCTGGAAACAATAATATCTAAGCATGATGATGCTCATGACAACATATGATAGCACGAGAAACTTAATGTAGCAAATGTCTTCGAGGCCCTAAAATCCAAACTACATATCTCTGATAGGTGCGTGGAATGTCAACTGTCCCACCCTCTGGGATATTGGAAGTCAACCTCTCAAGATTATGCTCCAACTCTATTAGGATATCCTCTGTGTATGGGTTTGCTTCCACAGCTTCTATAGGCTTCTCACCTCATCTATCATATCGTCTCAACCTGGTTAGTCGGGTTGGACCCACATCTGCACATGCATTTTGAATAACTAGCCTTTGAAGACCAAAAACACATAAAAATTAAAAATTTTCAAATATGTCAAAATGAGAAGTTCTCACCAAGATCACCCCATTGAGTTCATGCTCTCTTTCCCTCCACTCCATTTTGACCAATCAAATGACCCCAAATGACCATTTTAAAGCAATTAGAAACATTTTAAAAACTCATCTCATGTTTTTTATAGCTCCAAATTTGTTAAAATTAACTCATGATGCCTACGCAACCGCCCTTTTATGGATAGGGCACAATTGCACGGTTTTTCCTTGCATAATTACACATAGGCTGTGATTTTCCGTGTGGAAAATTTTATCATCTTGTGTGGGATCGATTGAAAAAACCCGCGCATGGCCGAGGGTGCGTTTTAAAAAAAAACATTTTGCTTTAAAAAATAAAATTAAAGCTAAAAATGAAATTCTAAATGGATAAAAAGCTAAGTTAAGGATATATCTTCTACCTAGAAGAAATGGTGCTTGATTTCATCCACTGGTTGGCCCGAAATCAGTCCTGGAAGTCTGGGGGGTAAAAACTCCTCTCTCTACTCTCAAATGGTAAAAATGCAAATGGTGAAAATAATTTACTTTTTCCCAGTTTTATAAGTTTTTTGGAGCTAAAAAATATAATTTTTATGTTTAAAACCTTTTTGGAGGGAAAATAACATTTTTGAGTGGTTACGACGAGTTATTGAGTTGAAATGTGCAGGATCGTTTATGGAGTGAAAATGAATCATTTTGACATTTTAGCAGACTTTTATCACTTTTCATGCTCTAAAAAAATTATGACAAGCGAAAATCTTGGAATATTCTTTTAAGCCCTTTTCAAACTTTTTCAAAACGAAAATATTGTCAAGTACTTCCTTGTTCCAACTCATAAAAGTAAATGAAAAACCATCCACTCAGTATAAATTTACCCATTTTACGGAATGAGCTAGGATTGTTTACGAAAAAGGGATAAGTTGTCCGAACATGGTCAATAGAGTTCTCTCTTGTATTATTTTATCCTTTTTCAGGTCTGAGAGACTAAATTGACGAAAAAGAACCTGATGGGGTCTAATTATGTTATTCTTTCGACTCTCTAAAAATGAAAAATGGCGAGCTTTACATTCTCCAAGCTCGTTAAAAAATTTACGGTAGAATAACTGAATGAGCTTCCTCTTTGTGTCTTTTTCAAACTCTTAAAAGAAAATGACATTGAGTTACTCCTTTAATGGACTCATTCAAAGGATGAGCTTATAGTCCAATCATATTTTATCCTCCTCAAGCTTGTAAAAAATAAAGAGGTACTTGCTAGTTATGGTGGGGGAAAATTGGGAAAAGGTGTCCATTTTACATTATCAATTTTAAAGGTAGCATGTCACTCTTGAACACGACACTCTGTCACACTCATGTCCGGATTGGGAAATCCATTTGCCTTATAATTAATCAAACCTCATTGAAAGTCTTCATGGTTTTGGGTATTGTTGTTAAGTCAAATGTTTCCAAGTCATTGTCGTGTTGTTATGTGTTCAGGAGAAGTTCAACCTCAGTTCAAAACCCCTTTGCAAATTCTATGCCTTCAATCGCGTCGACCATCCTTGAGTCAGTCCTTGCAAACTATTTTCAAAACTTGACACTATGTTTCATGTCATAGGATTTCCTATGACGGATTGCTTCCTATCGACTTCAGCTTATTATCTAGGAAGTTGATTTAGAAATCTTCAGTGCCTTGAAGCTTGCATGCCTTAATGGCAGTTTTCTCCCTTTCGACGATAGTTTCTCATCATTGACCTTCGATCGAATGATTCTATGAGTGTTCAACTTCAGATCACGTATTCTCACTTCATAGATTGTATTGGAAGTACCTTGAGAACCAATGTCATTATTGGTAGTTTCTCTTGTGCTTGTTAATGGTTCATATCATTGACTAGTAATCAAGTGGTCTCTACCATGTTCGGCTTCGAGACATTCACTTGCATGGTTAGATTTGTGTTGTGGATTGAGAGATGGAGATCAAGACCCTGGATCTAGTTTCATCAATCCAGGTTGCAAGGAAATCTTATATTCATGATTACGTAGACAGATGGTTGCATCCATGCTGTGTCTACCATCTATATAAATTTAGTTTTTCCATGCTTGTTCATTGAGTTTTCTTTACTCTGAGTATGGGAATGCCTACCTCAAAGATGATTTTTTATATATATTTACATTGTGTTCCTTGAATGTTCCCTGCAGGTTTCCATCTATTGCCTCTAATCCGATCCTTGGAATGACAAAGTGTTTCAATCTTTTAAAATTGTTTTTACAGACTTCGCACTTTAGGGGGAAATTTGTTACATGTCAATTTGTCACCATGACAATTGACCAGTTTATGGATATTTTTACCATCCGTGAATGTGTTTGAACCAGCTCCCTCATAAGTCAAACATCACAAAATATTTTGAAGTAGATGAGAAATTTGAGAAAAATAGTTGTCACACCTTGTTAAGTTCCACCTGTGCCATTTTCTCTAGAATTTCCCACTTATGTGCTGAAATCAACTCTGAGAACAACACAGAGTTGTGCTATGTCTTCCACTATAAACGTGCAGGTGAATTCTAGGAAGTAAAAATAAAATGTACATTCTAGAAACATAGTTGGTCGAATATTTCCCAACTAAAAGCTTCCAGGTGATGACTATTCGAACTATAACCCTCAGATGATGCATATTCATCCCTTTTCTCATGGTAACCTAATCCCTCAATGAAGGAGTCTCATCCTCCTCTTTTGGATCTAAAACTTCCTCCTCTTGGCCTATAAAATGACTAGAGGGTAGAGGGATTGAGGGGGTCAGAACTCAGAGAAGACAAACTTATGTTTTTGGTTTGAGATTGGAAAGCTTGTCATATAAGGAGGAGATTGAAGGCATTTGGAAGGGACCTCATGACATCAAGGTGAATTTCGTAAGGCTCCTCTTAATCTTTGATTAATACAAATGGACACTTTCTCCCATTGATTTGTCTTATTGGAATGATGAATGGTTTACAATTGTTTATAATGTTTATTAAGGAAAATTCAATTCCTAATTTCCTTGATCATTAGGTTAAGTCATTTGGATTATTATATCGCATGTGCTTTTGATCCTTTTATGGTCGATGTTTGCAGGTCTTATCAAGAAAGGAAGAGTTGCATCAAATCACAACAAGGGATCTTCATCCAATAGCTTTAATTCTTATAATTCAAATAAGTTTGACTTAAGGAAATATTCAGTCCAATTCTCTTACTTGTTTCTAGTTTCCATTAAGGATCTAGGGAGATCACTCTTGTCTGCAGGAGGATTGTCTAGTGTAACACATATCAAGATACTATTACCTGAAAATAGGATTAACTCATGACAAGACGACATTAGTCCCAAAATATCCTAGTCTATTATGCCTCATGTTGCATGTTGATCGAGCTAGGATAGAGTGTAGGATTGAGGAGGAGTCTTAGGAATTGTGCATTGAATAGGATAAAGAGGTATTGGTGAGCATATACACCTTGTGACTATGCAATTCATAGTAACCGAGGGATAGGGAAGAATAACTATGAAGTTGAGGGAATAATTAAGGCAAGAGAGAAGGCTTGTTCACTATAATCACGTAATAAGCAATTTTGGAAGGCAAGAAACAAAGGATTGTGTAGTTGAGAAACTCAGTGAGATAGTGAGAAATGATTTCTCACTCTGATTGTGAAATGTGTAGTGGTTGAGGGATTGGAAGATATAATTGTGCAGTTAAGGGAGATAGTGATGTAGTGAGGCAGAATTTCTCACAATGATTGTGTAATGCACAGTTTAGGGAAGACTATTCCAGGTGATTTCAAAATTGCACAATTAAGGGAGAAAATGAGGCCTGAACGTTGACCAAGACTATGTAATGTGTAGTGGAATACTCACTATGAGAGATGATTGCATAACTTTGGAGGACAAGAGGTAAAGACTATGCAATGTGATTGCACAATGCACAATTCTTGGAGGCAGTGACTATGTAGTACACAGTTCTAGGAGGAAAGGGTGCTTCATTATGAGATAAGGCTATGCAATGCATTGTTCCAAGGGGAAGAAAGGTCAAAGATTGACTAAGTTGAAAAGACATTGAAAGCTCCAAAAATGGCTAACTTTGGAATTAGTGGGACAAGAGAGAACAAGAAAACTATGAAATGATGATATCACACCTACATAACATCAACACATGCCACAAAACTCAAAATCCACGTGTATACCTTGAAGCGACACTTATTTCTAAGTGTGACAGTTGAAACGTCACTTTGTGACACTTAAAATACAAGTTACGACAGGAGTTTCGACTACAACCAGAAAGTGTGCTAAGATATGGAAGATTGTCTAGTTCATATTATTATAATATATATTATCAACTAAGGTAGATGAGTGTGCTAGAGATTTGTCTAGTGATGTGCTAAAATGTGACACATGCAAGAGTGCAATCTGTTAAAAGTGGCACTTGCGATAGTAATGAAAAGTGAAAATGACAATTGAAAAACTAAATAAAGTGAAATTCACAAATGCCAAAGTGAAGAAAAAGAAAAAGGGACACTTATTAAAGTGAAAGCTAGCAAAAATGACAGTCGCGAAAGAAAAAGAGCACAAAAGAGATAGTTGAGAGGACTCACTATAAAAATGATACAATTATAATTAGGAGTAAGAGGGATTAACAATTGAGGTTTCACACTAACTATCGACATGGATTGCACAATTATTTTCCTTATCGATTGCACAAACACTATCATTAGAAACTGTGCAATGACCAAGAGTTTACAATACCTCACACTGAGAGATACACAATCAATATATCTAAAAATTGTGTAGTCACTGTTTCTAGAGATTGTGAAATAATTGTCTTTAGATATTGCGTACACACTAATTCCAAGGACTTCAATGCTTGGTGTCAGAGATAAACCTTGATCAAAGGCTAAGCATGTGTAAGCAAGTGGTTTGATAGTTAGAATCTCAAAAGAAGAGTATCAACCAATCACGAAGTGAACATGAACAACTTGAGGTGAAAAATCATGAGATAATCAGCAGGCTCGAAAATTCAAGTGTAAGCAAAATTTTGGAGGGTTTTTGTCATAGTAACGACACTTCGTGACACACTGCTAGAGCTCTAGCTACTCTTTTCTAGTCTAGCTTTATGTAAAAGGTCTAGTCTTTCAGGAAGTATTGATTCATCATGTGGATTACCTTAGCTTCCTCATTTGACCTAGTTATACATGTAGTCTCTTCCATTCCCTTGTTGTCTAAACACATGTTCCCAAATATTTTTATATTACAATTGTTTCGATTTCAAAGAAGGGTAATATATAGTTGTGATTTTGAAATGATCAAAGTGTTAGTTTCATCTATGGTGTTGCTCCGCTTCCATGGAGTTTGTTAGTACCACAATAGAGTTATTGTAGGAAGACAAGCATTACTTCAATGCCAGTGAGCCTGTTCATTACCCCGATGAAGTTTCTTTCTTCACCTCTCTACGCAGGAATCCTTTCTCTTATTTCACCCTTTATTTTATTTTAATAGTGTATGCTCATTGGCATTTTATTAGAACTGATATCACTAAGGCAGAATAGGGATACCGACTTATTGAGAGAAGGAGAGGTTGTTCCTTTGGAGAGAGTTATATACCTCTGTAATTAATACACTCACTATTGATTTTCCCCTTCCCCTTCTCCACTTTATTGGATTGGCTTGAAAAAACCCATTCAATTATAGAATTGAATCAAGGAATGGAGATCCTAAAATAGATACAAGAATCATGGTTCCACTTATCGATTTCTGGTTGAATGGATCATATTTTCCATTTAGACATCATTTACTTTGAAAGATGTGTAGGCCCAAAGAAAGAAGAGGAATACATAATAGCCAAGAGTTTCTCATCATCACAATTTCCTTTTCAAAACTTTTCCACATTTTTCTCTTGATCCAAATAAAAGTAGTTTGATGCATGATCTTCTTAAACAAAACCCAAAAGAAAAGATATGATAAAACAAGAAATACAAAAGAAAAATAAAGGGAACATGCAAGACTAGAATCAAAACACAAAGAAAATGCAAAACTAGATGTAGAACAAAATGCAAGGTGAATGTAATGCAAAATAAAACTAAAATGCAACTAGACTTACTCCTAATCTAATCGGCTAGAAGGTTAGGGTTAAGTATAGTGAAATTTCCAATGTAGCCACTGAAGTTACTCCTGACCTACAAGTATAAATATATGAGTGATTAAAAACAACATAAATCAATGTGTAAAAGTAAATATAAAACCTTGAATACCTTGCAGAAGAAATTGAATGTCTTTTCTTTGTGCCATAAATAACTAGATTGAAAGCATACATTTTTTCTTATGAAAAGAAAGATACAAAATTTTAAATATTATTGTGAATGCACCTTTTTTTTTGTTCTCATCCTTAGAAAACACCATCAAAGATCACAACTTATTACTAGTGATGAATCTTGCTAAGTAATATTTTTCTAGCCAATCATTGATTTGATCATGAAATCCATAAAAATCCTCTTAAAAACCCTAAAATCCTTGAGAAAATGAATTTTCAATTAATGGCATGGAATCAGGGGGTAGATCTTATAAGATAATTCGAATCTGATCATATTCAAAAGGATTGTCAATCATGAAGGTAGAACAAAATCATTAGCAACAACTGAAGTGTTTCAACTACTTGACAAGTCTCTAAAATATGAAATGATGAATCATAGGAGTATATGGCCTTGATGGAATCAACAAATGTATAGAAATTATCATTAGATACACTTGTGGGAAAATAATGAATTGAAAGATAAGTGTTAAGGGAAATGTTATGATCATATGGGTTGATTAAGACATTATATTCGCCACTATCTGAACATAAATATGGATCAATTTGAGCAGCTTCACAAATTATTTGAATAATAGAATCATTATCCTCATAGCTTGAATACAAAAATTCACTACCTTGTACCTGATTAGAAGAATTAAAGATGAATTATAGTGTAGAAAATATGGGCAACCAATCAGGATACAATGGATCAAAATGTGTTGAATCAAATTTGGCCTTTGTATCAACTTGGGACATTAAGTTATGAAGGTGAGGAATTTGATTCACCAAATAACTCAAGCATTCACTAACACTCAAGAGGATATCTTGTGCAATAACGAAAAATAATTAGCATGCCAATATTCACAAGAAAGACCATGAACCAATTATTCTTGGGAGTATTTGAGAGATGTGAATCCTTTAGTCGATGAGAATCGTTATCATGATAATTAAAAGGGTAAGCTCCAAAACTTTGTGAAACCATAAAATATGTGCATTCCAATCCTAAGTTCAATGCAAGATCTTTACATGAAGGTAAATTAGTAGAATCCTCTATTCAATTAGAAACCCAATCTTGAAAATTAGAAAAATTGTCTCGAAAAAACCCTAAATTTATCAATAATGAGTTTGCATCTAGTGAAATAATAAGAAGAAAATAATTTTGTGATAAAATAAAGATATGAAATGTTTCAGTGATCTCATCAGGGGGAAGAGAACCTAACATAACCGTCAACTAGATTTGAAGTGTCTCAAATCCCTGACAACTCCCATAACTCTGGAATGTTGGATAATTAAATTTTGAAAGTTGAGTCAGATTATGCATTGCATGTGGACAAATGATATGAGCTAAGTCAACAAGAACACCATTATCGAGATGACAGGCATCTACATCATTGGTTTGATCAAATTTTACAACTTCAATAAATAGATTACTTAATTCATAAAATTCCTCTAATTGCAAACCTAAGGATGGGTAGATTGGATAAATATCATGAGCAACCTAAATTATGGGATTATCTTGATGCAAGACTGAAATTTGTAAAGCAGGGGATGGATCCTTGATCATTTGATTACTTTCTTCTTCTTCATGAATGATCTCAATGTCTTGTGTCGATTTACAATTCATCTCATCAGATTGTAAATTCAAAGCAAATTGCATATTTTCATCACAAGTTCATTCATTGAAAGCAAGAGGACAAAAGGGACAGTGGTCATAAGAAGATGTTTCCATTAGAGAATATTCCTTAACCAAATTAGATTCTAGATTTAAAATTTTCAAATCGAAGCTTTCTTGAGAAATCAAGGAATCGATCAAAGTACCTGGGCACCCACCAACATGTATATTAATGAAATATTGTTATCAGGATGATGGTTAACAAAGGCCTTCTCATGGTTAAGAAATTTGATTTCATGATCAATTGTTGAGATGAATAGGTTATAAATCAACCAAGAATGAAGGAACTTCATCTTGACATGCAGGATTTTGAAAGAGAAAAGACATATCAAAACCATCTTCACACTCTTGTCTCCCTAGCCATGAAATGTGACCACCTTGTACATGATCACAATTTGGACCAACAAATTGAAATTCAAAAGTATTTAAAGAACTAGATGGTGGAGGATATTGATCAAGTGGATCAAGGTACGAAGGGTCATGACATGAAAATGATAGAGGATGAGAGGTGTCCCTTGAAGAAACACTATTTTACATGGTATCATATTCAAAATTTCGGTTATATTAAATAATCAAGGGATCAATCTTCCCCTTAGGCTTTGTGGATTTATTATAACATTCAAATTTTTATCATGAAAAGAGATATAATGATAATGTGATGAATGGATTAGAAATCTGATTTTAAAATTTCTCAACCTCAACAATATCACTAGAGACAACCTTGTTAGACAATGAAAAGGGATGAATAAAATAGACAAAAGGAACAATAGGTTCCTCCTTTGAAATTGGAGGTTTCTCGTGATTAATAAAAGTTGGGAGAGCACTATTAATCAAGGATTCAATTTCATATTTCTTTAAGGATATTTGAACCAAGCGTTGGAACTTTTCTTTGAAGAAATCCCAATCCAACTCTTCTTCGGGAAACTCATAACAGATGTGAGGAAATCTATTAGAAAAATCCTCTATTGATTCATCAGACTTCATTCTAATTTGATTAATTCTTTTATAAACATCTTGGTAATTAAACCTACTAAAGGCTTAATGAATCTCCTTCAAAAGTTGTTCAAATGAATGAATGGACACAATTGGTAAGGTATGACACCACAACTTGATTCGACCTTCAATACTGAGGGTGAATAATTTACAAGCAACATATTCACAATTGATTTCATGAGATTCACAAAACTTCAGAAAATAAGATGTATGTCCAGTTATGGATACTTCACCCTTGCCATCAAACTTTAATTGAGACAAGTTCTTAAAAATTTTTGTTGGAAGTCATAGTTTAAGATTTGATCTATTAGAAAAACATCCTGGGAGTATAATTTGGGAATGAGCCATTCAAGATAAGAGATTAAAAACAGAATCAACGGGCTCAACTTTTCACTTGGCCCTTATTATAGTGCCAACTATTGACGGTGCTAGAAATATGTCAACCAAGGGGTTCTCCCCAGTATGAAGTCCCAATTAGACCTCACACATTTTGGAGTAGGAGCCCCAAGAGGAAATATGGTTGGTTTCCATTACTCCTAGGAACCTTCCTTAGCTACAATTATTAACATAACAGATTATACAAACAATCTTTGAAACAATAAAGTTGACACTATGAGGCATACAATTGCAATGTATATAACATAATTTCACGGTAAGGAAAGAGGGAGTGAGCCTCTAGGAGAAAAGTAATAGTGTCATCCTAAAAGAGACACACAAGAGCATAAGAGGATTATTAGTTAACCAGAAAAGTAGTTCACAAGACAACAATGATCATAAAAGAAAGTAACAATGCACAATCATCAAGATACATACCAAATCCAATGAAATAGTTAATTTTAATTAGAATGTGTTAACATAAAAATACATTGTAAACAATGAAAGAATAGTCTCAACATCATTCACGACATATGCATGAAAATGTGTTAGCTCTAAGAGCTTCATATATTAAGTGAAAGTCCCAAGATATACAATTACAATGATGCCACACTAGCCCCAATATTGCTCTCTTGTAGCCTCTTCTTAATGACATCCCTTGTATCCTCATGATAAGTCTTGCATGTATTTCATATTCATCCTTCCAATGCTTGAATGATATGTAATATTCCTCGTGATTTTGGCCTTCTCTCTTTTGGCATGATCTAGTTTCCCTTCATCTTCTTGCTTAATGGTCTCTTTGTCTCTTCTAGCTTCACAGGTGCCTTCCTTCATGATATTCCAGGAATCCTCGTTAAGCATAATCCTGTCATATCAAAACACTAGTAAATGAAAATAGGATTCACACATGAAAAGACAACATTAGTTCAAAAAAATCCTAGTATAGTATGTTTCATGTTGGACGTTGATCGAGCTCGGACAAAGTGCAGGATTGAGGAGGAGGCTCAGGAATTGTGTATTACATAGGAGAAAGAGGTAGTTGTGAGGTTCTAGTCACTATGACTATGCAGTAAGTGATGGACAGGGATTTTGGGTTTGTGTTATATTCTTTCCACAACTATCCCCAGTAGTTAAGCTAGGGGGGCACAGGGGGGGTGGTAGCCCCCCCTGTTGGGGGGTTTGAGGGGGGCGGTAGGCCCCCTCTACGGGGTCCAAGGAAACACCCCGAGAAATTTTCTTTTGGTACCTATATTAGGTGGGTGGACCTACCTATGGTTTTGTGCATGGATTTCACACATGGTTTTGGGTGTGATGGTTTTCGATCCATGGTATTTTGTAGATCCGGTTAAGGGAACTACGGTTATGTTCTAATCCAGGGTTAATGGATTGGGGTTTGTGGATGCTTTGGCATGTATATATATGTATTGTAACATTGAAAGGAATATAATGGAAAATCAATCTGGTAGTCTTGGTTTTGGAATCTAGGGGAAAATCTCTGTGTATATTTGTTTTATGTGTTATTCTCTCGCAATTGTTTATTTTCTCTTTTTTAGAATTCGTATGCAGGTAATTTTTGTATGGTATTAAAACTACATTTGGTATTAGAATTGTTTTGGCTTCAAGGGGACACCTTTGCTGTTGAGCGATTTTTCTCGAGCCTATGGTAGACCCCATTCAGTGGGAGATCTGTAGGATTGATTCTTGTGGTGAAAGAAGATGGCGAGCAATGGAAAGATAGAAATCAATAAATTTAATGGTCAGTGTTTGAGTTTTTGAGTTGTGGAAACTCAAGATGGAGGGATTTTTGGTGGATAAAGATCATTTGATCACGGTAGATCCGGGTACTAAACCAACTGCAATGTCCGATGAAGACTGGAAGAAATTGGATCAGAAGGAAAAAATCACAATACGATTATGTGTCTCAGATTCAGTATTGTTGAATGTTTTATGGGAAGCTACGATGAAGGCTTGAAGGGACAAGTTAGGGACTTTGTACCAATCTAAGTCTCTGGTGAATAAACTGTTCCTATGGAAAAAGTTGTATAACCTAAGGATGAAATATGGAGACTCAATGATAGAGCATCTGAACACATTTAACACTGTGGTAAGAAAATTATTATCTCTTAAAATTTCATATGAATATAAGTGCGTTAGTTTATTGTGTTCTCTACCAGATTCATGGATAGTTTGGTTGTTGCAATAGGTAGTAATGCAACTGCCTTGTAGTTTGATGAAATAGTCTCATCCTTGCTAACGGAGGAGATGAGATGAAAAAATATGGAGAGCTAGAATGGTGATGCCTTGTCTGTACAAGGATGGTCCCAGAACAAAAACAAAAATAATTCATTGAATGGGAGATATAAATCTAGAGGGAGATCTAAATCTCCAGGAAAACCTGTAAAGGTGTGTTGGAAATGTGGAAAGGAAGGGCACTACAAAAGAAATTGTAAATCTAAAGCTCCTAAGAAAGGAAATGGATCTTATGATGCTCCTTCTATAGAGGCGAAAACTACCTCAAATGAAGGTGGAGATGTGTACTTGGCTTCTTATTCAAGTACACATGTAGATCATGAGGCATGGTTGATTGACTCGGGTGCATCCTTTCACTTCACTCCCCATAGAGAGTGATTTTGTGAGTATGAGAAATATAATGGTGGTGATGTCTTCTTAGGGGATGACAGGTAGGATAGAATTATTGGTCACAAAAAAATCAAGTTTAAGATGTAAGGTGAAGGATTAGAACACTTCCAGGTGTTCTTCATATTTCTGCATTAGCCAGAAATATAATTTCTATAAGAAAGTTGAATGATGTAGGTGTAAAAATAGTGTTCATGAAAGATACCTACAAGATGGTTCGGGGAGCATTGGTATTGATGCGAAGAGTTCAGATTGGAAATCTCTACAAGCTACAAGGTAGCATTGTTATTGATGGGTGCAACAATTCTATGGTTCTTGAAAGTGGAGCAGAAAATCTAGTGGTCTCTGGAGAAAAGACCATGTTATGGCATCAAAGGCTTGTACATATTGGAGAGAAGGGCCTTCAAATACTTCATGGTAAAGGTATGGTAGAAGTTATGTCTAATAGTTCTCTAGATTTTGATTTCTGTGAAAATTGTGTAAATAGGAAGCAGAATCGGGTGAGTTTCTCCACTGGTGGTAAGAGGGCGAAACAGATATTAGAGCTTGTGCACAATGATGTGTTTGGACTCGTGTCAGTTCCATCACTGGGTAAGTCTATGTACTATATATCATTTATAGAAGAATTCTCAAGGAATAAATGGATATATTTCCATAAGAATAAATCTAAAGTCTTTGACAGGTTTAAAGAATTTAAGGTTCTGGTGGAAAACCAGACGGAGAAGAAGATAAAGGTGCTGAGGATAGATAACAGTGGAGAGTTTTGCAAGACAGAATTTGAAGAGTTATGTAAGAAGTGTGGTATAGCATGGAAGAAGACTACTCCATACACACCTGAGCAAAATGGAGGTGCGGAAAGAATGAACAAGACACTGATGGAAAGGGCAAGAAGCATGCTCAGTGGTGTCGGGTTAGGACAAGAATTCTGGGAAGAGGCGGTGGAGACTACATGTTACCTAGCCAATAGATCACCTTCATCAGTGTTGGAGGATAAGACTCCACAAGAGGTATGGATTGGTAATAAGCCTTCTCTTTCACACCTACGTGAATTTGGATGTGATGCATATGTACATGTTCCAAAGGAGAAAAGAACAAAGTTGGATAGTAAATCTGAAAAGTGCATCTTTATTAAGTATAAGGATGGTTTAAAAGGATATAAGCTTTGGAACCCAATAATAAGGAAGGTTGTGTATAACCAAGATGTGGTGTTTAGAGAGGTGAAAGATATTATTAAACATGAAGTCCTACCAAAGGAACCTGAGAAGATAGATTTTGAGCTAAAGGAGGAAGAATCAAACTCTACAACAGAAGAGGAATCAGAATATGAAGAGCCACAAACTCCGGTTGTGAGAAGATGAATTCGAGAAAGAAAGAAGCTAGAAAGGTATAGTCCATTTCTGTTCAAATTTTTCTTTATCTATTACTGATGATGATCCCAGAACTATGAACGAAGCAGTAGATTCAGAGGATGGAAAACTCTGGAAAGAGGTCATGGTTGATGAAATGGCATCTTTGCACAAAAATGAGGTTTGGGATCTGGTGGAGTTGTCGGCTGGAAGGAAACCCATTGGCAGCAAATGGGTGTTCAAGAAGAAGATGAATGAAGAAGGAAAGATGGAGAAATACAAAGCTAGGTTGGTAGAAAAAGGCTATTCCTAGGTGTTGGGAATTGATTTTGGTGATATTTTTTCTATTGTTTCCAAGGTAGCTTCTATTAGATTACTTTTATCTATTGCTGATGCTTTTGATTTTCAGGTAGAACAGATGAATGTGAAGATAGAATTTCTTCCCCGGGATCTAGAAGAAGAGATCTACATGAAGCAACCTACAGGCTTCACAGTGAAGAGTAAGAAAGAACCAATATGCAAGTTAAAAAAGTCTTTGTATGGGTTAAAACAACCACTAAGGACGTGGTATCAAAAATTTGATACATTTATATGGGGACTTGGCTTCACCAGAATCAAAGAAGATCACTATGTGTATTTCAAATTAATTGGTGACCATGTTATTTGTCTATTCTTGTATGTGGATGATATGTTGCTAGTTGGAAATGAAAAAAATGAATTATCCAGGATTTGAAGACCAAATTTTCCTCCAAATTCGACATGAAATATCTTCGTTCTGCAAACTATATTTTGGGCATGGAAATTAAACGAGATCAGGAAAAGAGGAAGCTCTGGTTAAGCTAGAGTAAGTGTGTCGAGACAATACCACAGTGGTTTAATATGCAAGATAGTAAACCAGTGAAGGTTCATATTCTTGTAGGTGTAAAGTTATCTGTTGAACAATGTCCCAACACACAAGAAGAGGAAGAGGACACGTCTCGTGTTCCATATGCAAGTGCAGTTGGTAGCTTGATGTATTTGATGGTATATACTAGACCAGACATTGCACATACAGTGGGAGTATTCATCAGGTTTATGTCAAAACTAGGGAAGGAGCATTGGAAAGCAGTGAAGCAGGTTTTCAAGTATTTGCATGGCACTAGTGATTATGGTTTGTGCTACCAAGGAAGACCAGGATTGGACAGAGTTTTGGACATCCATGGCTTTGTTGATGCAAACTAGGCTAGAGATCTGGAATAGAGAAGATCTAAAAGTGCGTATGTAGTTAACCTATTTTGAGGTGCATTCAGTTGGATGAGTAAGAGGCAATCTGTAGTGGCACTCTCAACTACAGAGGCGAAATACATGGCAACCACTAATGTAAGCAAGGAAGTATTCTGGTTGTAGAGATTGTGTTCAATTATGGATCTATTACAGTGAGCTATGAGGATAGACTATGACGACCAAAGTGCAATTTCCTTGGCAAAGAACCATGCTTATCATTCAAAGACAAAGCACATTGATGTTCATTATCACTCTTTGAGAGATATGGTAGAAGAAAAAAAGGTGTTTCTAGTAAATGTGGACACTTTGAAGAATAATGTAGATGCATTGACAAAGTCTGTGAGCTATGAGAAATTCCCTTGGTGTAGAGAAACAACGGGAGTTGCACGACTGGATCAATCACTATGCTCTCCTGTGGACCCCTATGGGAAGAAAAAAACAAGTAGGAGAATGTTTGGATTATGTTATATTCTTTCCATGACTAGCCCCAGTAGTTAAGTTGTGGGGTTTGAGGGGGGTGGTAGTCCCCCTCTACAGGGTCTAGGGCATCACCCCAAGATTTTTTTTTGGACCCTATATTAGGTGGGTGGAGCTACCTATGGTTTTGTGCATGGATTTCGCACACGGTCTTGTGCATGGATTTTGCACACGGTTTTGGGCATGATGGTTTTCAGTCCATGGTACTTTTTAGATCCGGTCAAGGGAACTACAGTTATGTTCTAATCCAGGGTTAATGGATTGGGGTTTATGGATGCTACGGCATGTATATATATATGTATTGTAACATTGAAAGGAATATAATGGAAAATCAATCTGGTAGTCCTAGTTTTGGGATCCAGGGTAAAATATCTATGTATATTTGTTTTATGTGTTATGCTCTTGCCATTGTTTATTTTCTATTCTTTAGAATTTGTATGTAGGTAATTTATGTACAGTGTTAAAACCTAGAAGGGAAGAAAAATTGCGTAGTTAAGGGAATAAGTTAGGCCAAAGAGAAGGCTTTCTCGCTATGATTACGTAGTGTGTAGTTCTCGAAAGAATGAGATAGACAATTGTGCAGTTGAGAAACTCAGTCAAATAGTGTGAAATTCTTGCTCACTACTATTGCACAGTACCTGAGGGACTGAAAGACAAAACTGCATAGTTGAGGGAGATAGTGAAGCAGTGAGGCAACCTTTCTCATTATGATCACGTAATGTGCAGTTCAAGGAAGCCAGGTGATTTCACAGTTGTATAATTTAGGGAGACAATGAGGCTTGACTATTGGCTAATACTATGCAGTGCATAGTGGAAGACTCACTGGGAGAGAGGATTGTGCAGTGTTGAGGGACAAGAGGTAGATACTATGCAATGTAATTATGGAATGCATAGTCCCTAGAGTAAATGACTATGTAGTGTACAGTTCTAGGAGGTAGGGATTCTTCATAGTGAGATAATATTTCACAATGTGCAGTCCCAAGGAGTAGAAAGGTTGGTCAAAGATTGAAAATGTTTCAAAGGCAATGAAAGCTCTAAAAATGGAAGTGCGGAATCAGTGGGACAAGAGAGAACAAACAATCTCTAAAATGATGATCGCACACCGTGATAACATCAAAACATGCCATAGAACTCAAAATCCATGTGCATACCTTGAATTGAAAACAAAGCAACACTTATTTCTAAGCGTGACCGTTGAAACATCACTTTGTGACACTTAGAATAAAAGTTACGACATGAGTGTTGACTATGACTCGAAAGTGTGCTAATTTGTGGAAGAGTGTCTAGCACATATCTGTATAATACATATGATCAATTAATGTAGATGAGTGTGCTAGATTTGCCTCTACTGATGCGCTAAAGTGTGGCACATGCAGGAATGAAATCAGTTAAAAGTGACGCTTGCGATAGTAAGAAAAAGTGAAAACGAAACTTGAAAAACTAAAGAAAGTGACAATTGTTAAAGTGAAAGCGAGAAAAAGCAATAGTCTGAAAGCAAAACTGACACTTAAGAAAGAAAAAGTGCACGAAAGAAATAGTTGAGAAGACTCATTGGAATGATGACAGAATTGCAATTAGGAGTGAAAGAGATTTTCAATCGAGGTTATGCATTGACTGTTGACATGGATTTCATAGTTACTATTCTTATCGATTACATAAACACCATCATCAAGAATTGTGAAATTCCTAGGAGATGTGCAATGCCTACCACTGAGAACTATGAAATCAATATCTCTAAGAACTGCACAATCATTGTTTCCAAAGACTACGCAATCACTACCTTTAGAGATTTCACAGACACTAATTCCAAGGATTTTGCAAGAATTATCCTTAAGGAATGTGCAATGCTTGGTATCAGATATAGACATTGATCAAAGTCTAAGCATGTGCAAGAAAGTAGTTTCAATAGTTAGAATCTCAAAAAAAGAGTATCAACAAAGCATGAAGTGGACATCCTACTAGTGATCTCATGATTTTTCATCTCAAGTTGTTCATGTCCACTTCGTGATTTGTTGATACTCTTCTTCTGAGATTCTAACTTTTGAAATCGCTTTCTTGCACATGCTTAGCCTTTGATTAATTTCTATCTTTGACACCAAGCATTGCACATTCCTTAAGGATAATTCCTTCACAATCCTTGGAATTAGTGTCTATGCAATCTCTAAAGGTAGTGCTTGTGTAGTCTTTGGAAATAGTGATTGTGAAGATCCTAGAGATATTGATTGCATAGTTCTCAGTGGTAGGAATTGAAAGTCAGACCAAGATTGGATTATTCATGAAAGATTTATTCCCAATATCCTACGATTACCTGGTTATAGACTGGTTCAGTAGAGAAAACTTGTATAAAGTTCCATGTGTCATTATTTTGACCTTCATCCCTAAAAATGATACACAAAAAACTATAGTCCATGAAATTTCAATCACTTTTTACGAAATTTAAATCTGATGCTCGGCAAGAAAGCTATGATTATTTTCCCTAGGTCACCTGTTTGAGATTGAATTTTTGAGCTTGAAAAAACCCTAACTTCTTCAGACCATATCTCAGAAAATACATTGAACCAAGATCTGAAATACACAAATTTCACCATGATTTCGTCTCCACATGGTCAAAATTTCAACTTCTGAAGCCTCGTAGAAAAATTGTTATGCCGAAAATTCCAAGATGACCTGTTTGAAGCAGTGAAACCCTAGAATCCAAAGCTTTGATACCAAATGTTATGCAACCAGATCATAAAACAAAAGAAAATATATATCAATGACCTAAAAATTGGCCTCTTTGTTGGCTTAATGGGTCCTGACCTAGGTTCAGAGTTAGTTGCGCCAAACAAATCTCTACACTACTAACCCTTTCGGCATCAATCTGTGGAGCGTGAACTGAAGTCTCACCTGAGGCAGTACAGGGAGATGCTGGAACCAAATTTCCGCACCCAGAGATCAGTGTGATGTCATTTTATGCCCTAAATCTGCCTTCATCCAGATCGATAAGCCCTTATGGCTTATCGATATAACTCCCTTTAATCAGCCTTTAGACCTCCATGAAGGTCTATGACTGTCTTTCGCAGACCCTGAATAGACTAATCAACTACTTACGCGCATCAAAGATTACTCTTAATCCGTTAATTACTCATATCAGCGTAAGTGTTCGATAACTTAAACATACAACAAGATAATATTCATGTAAACAGTCAACATCAATTGCATTCATATAACAATATAAATCGTGTAAAGTTGTGCATCAATACATCATTATTTCTTAAACCCATCACAACATAAAGTGCATTCATATAAACAGAAGTAAAGAGATTAACATGGCTATTTCTACAACAATCTTCTTTATTAACATTTAGTTCATCTTACAGTCTCAAACTTCCCTGGGCACTCAGCTGCAGGGATATGCGCACTCAGTTGCAGACTCTATTCTAGGCCTATGCGCACACAGTTGCATAGACTTTCTTCTTACTCTTCTCCGCTAAATCTCTAGACTTCTCCCATAGACCAAGCTTCATTTCTTGCCTTAGACATCATAAGGCACAGCTATTTATACAATCCCATGGTTCGTGGACCATGGATAGATCCTCAAAAAGCCGACTCAACTTACATAAAGAAGGGTAAAACCCTTTAGATTCTTTAAGTAACTACGTGCTTCGCGACCACAACTTGCGGATACTTTACATCTTTATAAAACAAAACTTGGGCTTTTACCCCAAAATTGACCCTAAGGAACCCCATCCCAAGAGGCCCCCAACACAAAGATCGTGACTTGCCCTCAAGTCACTTGGCTGGCATTAAGATCTTACTGCGAAGATCCCCCAGCTCTACCTGTGCAACCGTTACCTCATTTGTGCTCTGCAAAATATTTTTTGTTGGATGGCCACACGTAATTTATAGGCAAATTCAAATTCAAATTCCATTGTTCCCCCCAAATCCGTCCATAAATGATGAATTGGTGGCAGACTTCCAAATATTTCACTCTTAAATTTAGCCTTAAATGTCACCCTCCCGCTCCTATTAACCATCTCCTCACTGTCAAATCATGAATAGTGACTTTAATGGTCACTTTCTGGCTGTACTGCACAGTCGCTTCCCCTATAGCGCAGGTCACTTCATGCTTCTTCTGGTACTGTGACATCATCCTTTTTAACGTAGCCCCCCTTCCGCGTAGATCTACAACCTGGGCAGTGTAGTTTATAGTCTCGTGCCTCCTTGCAGTTGTTTGGAGTGCTAATACTGTGCTACCATCATGTAGCCATTGGGCTAGATCCCCTGTATATGAAATCAATTCGCTTCCATTTACCCTTCCCAGAAATGGGTCTCCATTCAACTTCACGAGTTGAACTACTCCATCATCTGTAATATCTTTGATAACATATGGCCTCAGCCAGTGCATTTGAAATTTCCCCGGAAACTTATAAAATTATTGTCATATAATAAAACCAAATCATTTACCTTGAAGGTGTGCATTTTGATGTGTTGATCGTGTCAACCTTTTTCACATTCCTTCTGAACATGCTAATGTAATCCAACAAAAAATCTATCTTCCTTGAGCTCCATTAGTTGCACAAGCCTTTCTTCTAAGGATCTGTGGTCTTCCATTCCTATGAAAGCCACGATTCATAGACTAGGCATGATATACTCCGTAGGCATGACAACTTCCATGCCATAGAACAACCTAAAAGGTGTCTGACCGATAAGATTTTTACAAGTAGTTCTCTAAGCCCATAATATTGATGGAACGCGCACGTCCCAATCATTCTGCTGCGTGTTGCAAACCTTTGTCAACACATTCTCCAATATCTTATTAAAAGACTCAACTGTTCCATTGGCATGAGGATGATAAGGCATATTCTTCTGATGGTAAACCTGGAACTCACTGTCAGCGCGTTGATCATTTCATTAAGAAAATGCATACCGAAATCACTCATCAATACCTTTTGGAAACCAAACCCAGTCAACATATATTCAAATATAAATTTTGTTGTTGTTGCCCCTGTACAGTCCTTCACAGGTTGTGGCTCCGCCCATCTGGTCAAATATTCGGTTGCGGTAATGAAATATCGTGCACCTGTCTTCTTGCCTGGAGGTTGAATTGGTCCTACAAAATCAAATGCCCTTTTCTCAAATGGTTGCAATCACACCTGGGGATTCAAAGGCATCTCATTCCTTCACGATGGTCTGCCCATTCTCTGACATGCATCGCATGCCCTATAATAGGCTTTAGAATCCTTATGCAGCATTGGCCACCACAACACAGAGCGCAAAATATTCTGGGTTTTTTCTTTTCCTTCATAATGCCCTCTTATGAGCCTCATCATTGGTAATTATAAGGGCCTTAATTCACCTCCTAACTAGTCAAATCAACTCTTCTCACAATTTATTACATGTTTCGATTATATTTTGTTAATGAGATGAGTTAACTGAGATATTGTGCCTAGTGGAGTAATATGCATTGAACGCATGTTTGCAAGAGAAAATCAAGGAATTTTGGCAAGCCTAAGGTTTTAAACTCGAATGGGATAAGGGAGAGACATTGTAGGAGGTAAATCCTCCGCATTTACTCCTCCCCCATTCAAATATTCCTCCACTAATCACACCATCTCGAAGTGTAATCAACCAAGTCATGAAGATCAAAAGGTAGCCAAGCAAGTGATAGACAAAGAGTTAGTTCATCTCGAGTTTGGAAGCCAAGCCTCCTTATATTTAAGGAAGCCATTAGGGACTTTAGTTGTATAAGTAGAGAGGCCTAGAACCTCATTAGGATTCAAATTTTTGTTGTAAAAATACTAGCTATTTTCGAGCTCCAGACTTGTGGAAGACATTGATGTAATTTTCTATTTTGATAATGAAAATGTGCTTTTTCTTGATCCAAAACTGAGTTAACTTAGAGGGCTGAAGTTATTGGGTTAGGGCCCAACCCTAGCAACAAAGGCTCCTCTTCTTGTATCTGTATGCTTGGCTTAGTTTCATAAGGTTCATGGTTAAATTGTCTTTAGAAGTATTTCATTGCAAGTAGTAGATTTGATTAGTTGTTTATCAGTTTGCTTCCATTTGTGCTTTACTTCAGTATCAGGTTAGAAGGGATAAAATAAGCACCACAAAGCTATCATTAGGTGTCTTGGCCTCACCTCTTCCCTCAAGGATCATGATTTGAGGAAAATACCCTTATGCAGCCCCAAAAAGACAGATTTCCTTTTTCTCATAAGATTTAGAGTTTATTGTACTTGAACCAGCATTTTATCAGTTTTGCAAGTGTAGGATTTAATTACCATCTCTTCCATATTCAGTCTTACAGTATATCTAATCCATGATTCCATTTTATTCAAAAAAATTCCTCATTCATGAAGTAGATAACTAATTCATTAAATTTTGTTTTTCTAGCTTATTAGAATTCTTCTTGTTTACATGACTTTCTGGAAATTATAAATGTTTGATGCAAAGAAGGTGCTTCAAAAATATAAAGAGATCTCGTAGCAGGCAACCACCTTCCATCTTCATCCATCGATAAACATTCCTTTCTTTCACCAAGATCTTCACCAATCTCATTATTTTACAAAGAAATTCCTCCAAGCATGTTGAGCGAATCTAACCATATCACTTTGGTTTTGTGTTTTGAGTGATCCTAGGCATTTTCTCACTCCATTCCACCCATTCGCCACCTTCCCTAAGCCTTCCATCACCTCCAGCAACCATCGTTTTTCTCTCGGCTGTATCTTGTAGAAATATACAGAATCCTGTAGGTTTTTAGTACATCCTGTAGGTTTTCCTGTAGTGGCCTGTTTTGAAGCTGAATTGAGGAAATCCTCTAGGAAGCCACACCACATCACCCAAGGGTCTCCCAAACCTTCCAACCATCTCCCAAACATCCCAACCATCCACCAATATCACTAAGCCACTTGCCACATCACCAAAAGAAATTAGGGTTTACACTTGATTTTCCATAAAAACAATAAAAAGAACAAAACAGATTTATTTCATTTCTTCACATGCATTGCAGTAATGTTTGATGTCTTGAAATTCCATTCTTAGGACAGTATCATTTTATACATGTTAGCTTGGCATTATTGTAAAGCATAGTTTCTTCACAGTTAGTTAGGAAATTGTGTGTTTTAGCATTGAGTTTCGGTATCTTTCATTATTGCAGTAGATAAGCTTTCTCATAGAGTAGATTCCTCTTTCTTTCATTATTTATCAAGCTTCTTTTGAATCCATAGAAGTCTGGCTTGAAAAACCTAGTGGTCTCTCACCAGCTGAATAGTGACAAAAGGTAGAACCATCACTTTTACTTGTGTATACAGCACTGTCACCTCCAAGTTTGTACGAACGACAGGTTGATAAAGTAAAGTTGGTATCTCCAGGAATTTCAGCATTCTTGCTGTAGCACTGGTGCTCATCACTTTTTGGCACTGTGCCCAAGGAGGTGTCTGAGTAATATGTGATTACTGCTTTCTTTCTTCTATTTCTTGTTTCTAATATTCTACTATCAGTTCCATTTCTGAAAAGGTAATTTAGTTGCTTCCTTTTTCATTCTTCATTCTTTGCTTTCCTTTCCATTTTGCAAGAAATATTTCAATTAAGTAGTTTTTTTTTTCACTCAGTTAGTAGTTTTCATTCAGTACGCAATTCTAATTCTTCAAATACTTTCAAGTTAAAAAAAAAAAAACAAAACAAAACAACTTTTTTTTTTCATGCCTCGTAAGAATAGGGATAACTTAGGGAAATTTTTGCCAAAGACCCCCACTACTTCAAATAGCCAACCTTCCCTCTTCTTCGGTGGCTGTGAGCTGGAGGAAACCTTAGGTGAGAAACCAGACATATTTGAAGAACCTACAGGGGAAGAAGAAGAAGGAGAACCCATTCCTACTAAACCTATGGATGAAAACATAAATGACAAAGGAATGGGTGCCTTCCCCATCAGGGACACCAATGGGGATACTAAGATGAAAAATATATGCCCTTGTACCCTTCCTCATTTCCATGGCCTAACCATAGAAGACCCAGACACTTTCTTATTTGAGTTTTTTGTCATATGTCGAACCTATTACCATACAACTTATGAGAATATTGTTTAAACTATTTCCATCCACTCTCAAGGATGCAGATATGTGTTGGTTCATGGGTTTACCTGGAGATAACATCACAACTTGGGCTCAGAAGCAGAAAGCCTTCAAAAACAAGTATCAAGACTAATTTAGGTATAAAGACACTAAAGAGGAAGTTTTTAGGATGACCTTAGGCAATGATGAATCCCTAGAGGATTATGAAGAAATATTCCAGCTTAGCTACAAAAGGGCTAGGTGCACACTTGACCTTGAGTCAGTGAAGTTGGTCCTTCTTAGAGGAGTAAGGGAAGATCTTCTGGATACCCTACACTTGTTAGCAGGAGGGGATATCTACCAGTTACTCTATGAGGATATCAAGACCATCTTTAGAAATCATTCTAGGGCAGCCAGGAAAAAGGGTAGGGGTAGTCAACCTCTGGTCAGTCAATCCTCTTCCAATTCCTCCATCAAGGGTGAAATTGTAATATACTGGAGGATTTCAAAAGTGAGATGTTTCAAACCCTTTCCTTACAGATGGACACTATGCACATTAAGAGAAAGTAGAAGGAGACAGAGAGAGCCTTGGACTTAAAGTTGTATATCAAGGCGCTGGAGGGGGTACTAAGAAGCTCTTCCACATAAACCAAAGGAGACTTCATGGGCCTAGACCATACCAACAGGGCATGCAAGGGCAATCCCATACATATTACAACCCCAACGAGACCACATCCATACCTTCTTGGGGACCCCCCTACTAATCCTTCCAGCCTACACCTCCTCCTTGGCCCTTGCACCATAGTATCATTCCTAGCCATCCAGCCAGTCATTTCAACCATATGCTTTTCCACAACCTCAATGGAATGCACCACCCCAAGGGTAAAGGCCTCCATATAACAATGTTCCAGCTTTATTGCCTTCACCACCCATCCAACCACATCTTTTACACTCTGCTCCACCTAAACAACCCCAGATGCCTACCCAGCCAAACCCAAACGTGAACAATAAACAGGCACAACAAGTATAAAATGGAGAGATATCATATCCAGCTTATGTTGTGGAGATTTAGGAAATCAACCTGAGATCTAGGAGAGTACTCCTGGACAACCAACCTCTACCTCCACCTAGGGAGGTTGAGGAAGAAAGAGAGGAAAGTGTGCTTAAAGTAAATCCACCACTCTTTCCTGAGAGATTAACCCAACCACTCTAGCCTACCCCAAAAGAGACTAAACTTCGAGGAGAATTTAAAAAACTATGTGTCAAAATTCCATTTCTCCAAGCTATTAAAGATGTACCTATTTATAACAAGTTGATTAAGGAGAAGAAATTCAAGAATCCAAGGAGGTGAAGAAGAGATGCCCCTACCATTAATGTCATTGGACAACTATCCAACTTAATGTTGGGGCAGGTAATCTGTCCAAAGTATTTGGACCCTGGAAGCCCTATAGTAGATGTGCACATCAATGGCACCATTTTCCCACACACTTTGATCAATCTTGGGGCTTCCATTAATGTTATGACCAAGGACACCATGCTTAAGCTCAACCTCAAAGGTTCATTGAGGAAGACCACAACAGTTCTGCAACTTGCAAATTGCTCCACAGTGACCCCTGAGGGGATTGTGGAGGACGTGATGGTCTCCGTTGATTCTTGGGAATACACTACAGATTTCCTAGTTCTCTAGCCTAAGGCTAAGCTTACTGGTTACCCTCTCATCCTTTGGAGGCCCTGGTTAACCACTTTCGATGCTTACATTAGATGTAGAACTGGAAATATGACTATCAAGAACGGGCATATGTCTAAGAAGTTAGTCCTATACCCTCCTTCTCAGCCATCTCTAAGACATGACTTACCTCTATGGCTAGAAGAGGAGGAGGAAGATGAAGTTTATTCCACCCAACTTTATACTTTAGAAACAACCATGGGAGGGGGACAGCATGATGAAGATGATTTGATCGAACACATACTCCAAATTACAACTCCCAGTACATTGTCCTTAGAATAAGTAGTAAAAGAAACCCAAAACAACAATCAAATTGATCTATGCTTAGCCAATTCCAACCCTATCTGTGTCAAAACCATAGAATTTGGCCCCGAGAGAACTTTCAAAATCAATCTATCTCTTTCTGTTCTCCAAGAAGAAAAGTTGTGAAACATGCTAAAGGAACATCTGGATGCCTTTGATTGGAGTTACCAAGAAATGAAGGGAGTGCACCCCTCAGTGTGTACTCACCATATTTATATCAAGGAAGGTTGCAATCTAGTTCGGCAACCCCAAAGGAGATGAATCAAGCTCTTAAAGATATAGTCAAAGAAGAACTGCAAAAACTACTAGATGCAGGATTCATTTACCCTATCTCAGATAGTGAGTGGGTCTCTCCTTTGGTGTTGGTTCCAAAGAAAAATGGTAAGTGGAGGATTTGTGTCAATTACAGGGAGTTAAACAAAGCCAAAAAGAAGGACCATTTCCCTCTACCTTTCATCGACCAAGTGCTAGATGGCCGGGAGGGAAAAAGTTTTTCTCTTTCCTAGATGGATTCAACGGGTACAATCAAATCCAGTTCAGCCCAGAAGACTGGGATAAAACCACTTTCACTTGTCCTTGGGGTACTTTCGCCTGTAGGGTCCTTCCTTTTGGCCTATGCTCCTGCCACTTTTCAGAGAGCAGTCATGAGTATCTTTGTCGAGTTAGTCCATGATGCGATAGAAATCTATATGGATGATTTCACACCTTATGGAGGTGATTTCAAGGAGGCTCTGTCCAACTTAGGCAAAGTTTTGCATAAGTGCATTGAAATGAACCTGTCTCTCAGTCCCAATAAATGTGAATTCTTGATGACTATAGGGACCATGCTAGGTCATTCAATATCTCGGCAAGGACTGCAGGTGAACCCAAACAAAATAAATATCATCCAAAGGGTCCCACCTCCACAAAAGCTGAGAGATGTCAGAAGCTTCCTAGGGTTAGATGGATACTACCGAAGGTTTATAAAAGACTTCAGCAAGTTGGCTTCTCCTTTATTTGGGTTATTGCCCAAAAGACTATGAGTTTTTATGGTCAAAAATATGTCAAGAGGCCCTGGACACCCTGAAGGACAACTTAACCACTGCACTGATTCTCTGAGGCCCAAATTGGGCCCTTCCTTTTCATATTCATTTTGATGCCTCACACAAAGCCACAGGAGTAGCCCTAGGCCAGATAGATGAGAAATTGCCTTATGCCATTTACTTTATCAGTAATAATATGTCAAATGCCAAATTGAACTACACAGTGACCGAAAAGGAGCTCCTAGTTGTTGTGCATTCATTGAACAAATTTAGGCATTATATTACAGGGTAACAAACATTTGTACATATTCACCATGCTACAATAAAATATTTAATGAATAAAACTGATGTGAATGCCTGTATTATTAGATGGCTACTTTTATTACAGCAGTTTGATTTAACTATTGTTGATAAGCCTGGTAAGGAAAATGTTGTTGCAGACTTTTTGTCCAGATTAGCTTTGCCTGCAGGTGAGGAAGGAATGGTTTATGATCAGTTACTAGATGAGCACTTATTCTCCATATCAGTTCTCTATCTATGGTTTGCTAAAATAGAGAACTTTTTGGTATCTGCACAGTTTCCACCGAATTTTTCCTCCAAAGAGAAAAGAAAGATTATGAGGAAGAGCGCCCCGTTCACATAGATTGGGGGTAAGCTCTTCAAACTTGGCCCAGATCAAATTCTAAGAAGATGTGTCAGGGAGGAGGAAGTCTTTGACATCCTTCTGACCTGTCATGATGGGACTTGTGCAGGTCACTTTGTAGCAAAAAGGACAACATTTAAAGTGTTACAAGTTGGGTATTATTGGCCCACTCTTCATCGGGATGTGAAAAGATATACTAGTCAATGTGATTGGTGCCAAAGGATGGGAAAGCCTACTCCAAGAGATGAAATGCCTCTGCAACCTCAAGTGACTTTTGAGCCATCTCAAAAGTGGGGCATGGACTTCATTAGACCTATTGACCCTCCTTCCAAGAAAAAGCAGTATATCATTGTGTGCACTGACTATCTGACTAAGTGGGTTGAAACCAAGGAAATTAAGGCAGCAACAGAGGAGAAGGTGGCTAAGTTCTTAAGGGAGAATGTATTTTACAAATTTGGGTACCCTATAGAATTGGTCACTGATCAAGGCAGCCAATTTACCTCCAACATGATTGAAGACTTGCTCAAACAACACAAGATCAAGCATAGGACCTCCACTCTCTATCACCCACAAGCTAATGGGCAAGTGGAGGTAACTAATAGAGCAATGGAGGACATGTTGACCAAAGTTGTTAGCAGCAGCAGGAAAGATTTGGCAAATAGACTAGTTAAGGCCACAGGGGCCTATAATACCACTTGGAAGACCACCACTGGATTCACACCCTATGAACTGGTTTATTGGCAAAAGGCACTGATGTCCATTCAATTTGACTATAACACATTGAGAATGGCATCCCAACTAGATCTAGATCTCAGCAATGCACAAAAAGAGAGGTTGCTCCATTTGAATGGTTTAGATGAGTTTAGAATGTAGGCCCTCCTACACATAGAGATAACTCAAATTTAGAGGAAGATCTGGCATGATAAGAACATCAAGGACAAGCAATTTCAATAAGGTGATAGGGATTTTTTATATGTTTCCAGATATAAAGACTTTAAGGGAAAGTTAAGGACAAGATGTTTAGGGCCTTATGTTATAGAGAGATGTCAAGATAATGGTTCGGTGCAGATCAGAACCATAGATGCATAGGCCATTCCTTTACTTGTTAATGGGCACAGACTGAAAGTTTACAAGAGGCCATTGTCAAGGCAAGAATTCATTGATGGTATCAATAAAACAGTGATGGTGATGGAGCAAGTTTCAGCTCCTAACTCATCAAATCATTGAGAAAAAAATAAAAATAAGGACTCAGGTGAAAACCTCCATGAGGCGCATGAGTCCCACTATTGGGCTAAAAACCTCTTGCGGTGGCCCAATGGTGTCAAATAAGAAAAATAAATAAAAAATAAAAAAATAAAAAGATGTCTAGGTGAAAACCTCTCTTGAGGCTCACACGGAAAGCAGCTAGAATGAAAACCTCTTAGAGGCAGGCCAGTTGTTTTCAAAAACAAATTAAAAAAAGAAGAAGAGAAAATTAAAAAATCATGAAAAATTGTTTGTAGGTCAGCAGGAGGACGATCAGAGAGCAAAGGGAAATAAAAAAGGAACCTATTCCACTCATGTTTTTGTTCCCCATCCATTATCCTTCATCATTCCACCATTCCTTTCATCTTGTTCACTCATTTGGCTTAGTTTGCAAGGGTACTGTGTTTTCTACAGGATTCCCTATAAACCTATAGGATCCCCTAAAAACCTTAGTGGCTTCGAAATCCTAAAATGAGTAACACTCAGGCAAGAAAATGACCTGCCCATGTCAAAAAAATTAAAAACCTACATCATAACTTCATTACCATACCTCTCTCCACCATGATCACCCCTACATCCATCATAAAATAATAATAATAATAATAATAAATAAATAATTATCACAGTCTTTAAGAGAAAACACAAAGGAAAATGAAACAGGGAGAATAAGGGAACAACACCTGAGTGTACTTCTCATTTTTCACACTCCTAGACCTCCTCTCTATCCATGCCATCATCCTCAAAGTCCTAGCAGAAGAAATGATTAAAAATTCTGAGGGAGAACCAACTATAAGACATCCTGTAGGAAATCCTATAGCAACCTATCCCACAGAATAAAATCATGAGTAGCAGCAAGCTTCCAACATGAATATCTAAGGGCAGAAGAAGCTCCAGAGAATCAAAGGAACCATCATCTCCAACACCAGGTACCTACACATCAAGGGAATCATCAAAAGGAAATTAAAAAAAAAAGGAGGAAGGAAAAATAACATGCGGCCAACACAACAAGCACCTCATGTCTTCAAAAAAATGTAGCAAGGTATTATCACCACAAGTAAGTATCTTGCTTCACTCTCTCATTTGCATAATGTAGTTAAAAGATGTAAAGGTTGTAAGCAAGTTGGTTTATAAGAGAAAGGTAACCAGTTAACTTGGCCACCTTTGTTCAGTCGACAAAGACAAAACAGTTGGTCCTCCCACACATGGTAGCAGTCAAATCAAAAAAAAGAGGAGGACGAAAGAAATTAAGGTTATGAATGCCCGAAGTGGGAGTTGATTATGAGAAGAGGGGAATGATTAAGTGGTAGTGGGGACCAATGGTCCAAAAATAGAAAAATTCGTACCTTGGCTGCCAGCACACCACCTCACTCAACTCGACCATAAGAGGAAATAATCGTTGATCCCCATACACCCATGCATTCATCTCCACAAGGCTCACTCTAGAAAAATCGCTCTCGTACCCAAGCAACCTACAGAAGAGAAAATTCCATCTTTCTCTTGCACAGGACTTCCTACAAGATCACATAGGACTTCCTACAAGATTACATAGGAATCCTATAGGATACAGTCAAATAGTCTACAGGGTTGGCCGAGAGCATTTTCAGAAGGGAAAACAAAGGGGTTGGCTACAACAAGCAACATGAGGAGGTAGGCTATGCATTTCCTTCCATTTTTCCAAGTGAATAGAACAGAAAAATCCCCTAGTTTGAGTGAATTTGATAGTTGTGTAAGGGAATTGTCTCCTCAAGTATTTTAGTCACATTTCCTCATGCATTAAAATTTGTATCAACCATCTCTGCTCCTCAAAATTCACCAGAAAAAATGACAAGGGGGTTTAATAGAAGGGAGCCCATTAACACTGTGAGGATTCACCAACACCCTCCTGTGTTAGAAATCTTCACGAGGCATAATTAGATGGGGCATTTTGAGAAATTGAGGGGGTATGGTGATGAGGTGGCCCGATATTTTGCTCTCTCCCTCATTCCACTAACTAGAACCCATGCCACTATTGTGGTGAGAGGCCTCTCCATAGAGCTTACCCCTGAACTCATAAGTAGAATTACCACACTTCCCCTAGGAGTGCCTTGGAGAAAGGAAGACAAGGGAGATAGCCAGACTGCCAAGAAAAAAATCTTTTTAGAGGGAGAGGAGCCCATTGAGGACAAGAATGGAGTAAGGAGAACAAGTCTACCACACCCCTAGAATGAGGTAAGCTACCACCCTATAAAATACATATCATGTGAAGGTAGGTATAGTGTGGTTTATGGTTATCACTTTAGGCTCCTTGAAGAATTGAGATTTGGAGTAGAAACATCTCCTCACCATAGGCTCAACATACCATACTTCCTTCTACAATCACTAATAGATACAAGCATAAAGGTGTAGGAAGGAAACCACCAACAGTTAGCCCACCATGGGTTAATTAGAATCATTATAGAATATGCCCTCCAAAACCTCAGAATACCTATCCAATGGGCAGTTTTCAGAGACATGCAAACAAACAAGGATATCAAAGCCCTCACATATGATATTAGCCCCATTTTCAGTGAAAAGGATGAAGAAGAGACCGAAACAGATGGAGAAGAAGCAGAGAGGGATGAAGAGGAGATAGATGAGGATGAAGAGGAAGAGGAAGAGAAATAAGGGGATGAAGAAATAGAGGAATATGTCAAGGAGGAAACTAATAAACAAGTTGAGGATATATAGGGAGAAGAAGAGGGGAAGGCACAGGTAAAAAGGGCAATGGAAAAGAGGAGGCAGAATACAAGGAGGAGTCACCTAGGGTGTCTCCAAAACCCACTGAGAGAGAGATAGCAGCTGTTGGGTGTGGAGCCTGATTATCTTCTATCTTCAAAGGTATCGCCACATTGGACCCCAGTTCAAAACATTGTCGCCCGTAAAATATTTGCTGCAGGGGGGGTCCAGGGGGGGTGGCTACGACCTTTGGTGAGCCCTCCCCTGGCAGGGGATTTCAGGGGCAGCGCCCCCGAAGCTAAAAATAGATGTAAAATTTCCTTGTAAAAGTATAGTAATTTCTAGTCAATCTGGGTCGTTCATTAGGCGGATGATCTAACGGTAGAACTTATGTTTAGTTTATGGTTTTTTGCCCTAGAAGGCAACCCCTCTCTTGCTATGAGGGCATTGTATTTGAGGCTGTGTAGTAGATGTGTATTCTCCGAGTGAGAAGCAGAGAGGTGAGACTGTGAGAGAAAACAGAGGATATTACAGCGGATCTGTTGTAGGTTGTGTCTCTTCATTTTGCTGGATAATAGAAAGGAAGGACTGGCTGTTCGGGGTGGACGTAGCCCAAACTGGGTGAACCACGTATATCTGTGTCTCTCTTGTTTTATGCGTTTTCTGTGTTTATATTTCTGCAATATATTATGTGTTCCATTTCTCTGTAATATATAATTTTCTAGCAACTGGTATCAGAGCCGAAGGTCTATTTAGCTGATAAACTCGAAAGAAGGGTTCCTCGTTCGAGTGGGAGTAATGGCGAAAGATGGTAAGTTTAGGGTCAAGAAATTTAACAGCCAAAACTTCTCACTATGGAAGATGCATATGGAAGATTATCTATATCAGAAAGATCTATACCTACCATTGGGTGGAAAAACAAAGATGCCAACGGGTATGACAGATGAAGAATGGAACCTTCTCGATAGAAAGGCACTCAGAATAGTACGGTTGTGCCTCACAGCGTCAGTTGCCTTCAACATTAACAATGTAAACTTTGAAAGGGGAACTGATACTGTTACCCGTTTCGTAGAGATAGCAAAAAAGTGATTTGATTTTGAAAAGGGCTGATGTAGAATGCACATGTTTTTTTTAGAGCATAGTTTTTAGCACTTTATTTTTTTTTATGTACATCACATTTTAGAATGGTATTGATTTTCATGCTGATTTTAAAAAGTGAATATTCTGCATCACACCCTTTTTTAAAAGCCCTGTTTTTTGGCTTTAAATTTTTTAATGTATAAAATGTAAATAATTATTTTGTAAATTTGATAATTTTTGAAGTGGTCGTTTTCTTCACATTTTTTGTTTTTTATTTTAATTTTAATTTTTTTTTTTCGTGAGGTTTTTATTGTTTTTCATTTTTAAATTAGAAGGTCAATATTTAGAATTTTCGATATTCTACATATTTATACATCCTTAATTAATTTTTCAATCCACATGAAATAATTGTTTCTAAAAAACAATATTTTTTAACAATGGACATAAAAATAACCATTTTTAACATAAATATAACTAAAAAACTACACATTTTGATAATTTTTTGCTAGAATTGACATGTCAAAATCACAATTTTTATATGATAATTTTAACTAAAAATGGTTAAATAATAGCTTTTTTTTATGAATTTCATGTCAAAAAAATAATAATAATCACTTTTTTTTCAAAAAATAATGATTAACTTAAAAATCAATGCAAAAATCACATATTACAAATATTGAATGTATAGCAACCCTAATTGAGTGTTTATTCTTCTCATAAAATATCAAAGTCAAAACATTGCAAAGCTTGATTTACAAGAATAACTTAAATTTAATCAACAATGTCACGTAATCCAAACTCTTCGTCCTCTAGAGTTTCATCATTGTCTTCTTCCACAATATTTTATATTTCATTTTGCTCATTTTCCTCTTCTAATGGGTCTTTGATGTCTGCAAATCTCCCAATGTATGTCTTTCCAAACATTCCATGTAATGGTGGTTGGGGTTCCTTTGCCTTTTTTGCCACACGTGATTCACTAAAGTCCCATTTCTTCAACCCAATTTCTTGCATTGCATCTAGAAGAAATTGAAGAGCATTAATTCTTTGTTGAATGAAATTGCACTGTACTAGATCTTTTTCAATTGCAATGCAATTTCTTCCTTTTTCAAGGCAACATGCTAGTGTTGTACCTAATTATCAAGCACAAAATAAATAATGAACTAAATTAGTACAATGACATATTAATTAAAAAAATAACATATTGAAATTCAATTCCATATAATAAAACTTACCTGAGCCAGAAAATAAATCCAGAACCCAATCTCCTTCATTTGAACAAATGTCTATAAGATAGTTAATCAATAATTGTGGTTTTTTATAAATGTTAACTATCTCTCCTTTTGCTTCTTTGTCTTCATATGTTAGTTTTCTCACAACAACATCATAAGTCAATATTTGGCAATGACTCTTTCCGTCTACCCGATTAAAGATCATAGACATATGGCTATCATCTTTTGCCCAACTATCAATATGAATGAACTCACAATCATTTATAAATTGTTGATCTTCATTGTTAAGAAGATTTGAATTTTTCCTGTAACATGAAATAGTAAAAGTTCAATTAACTTGTACATAAATAAATTTTTCAACATTAATCAAATATACATTTTAAACGTCTTACCATGTAAGCTGCATCCTTGAATTTGTTTTCCCCTTGAAGATTGACAATATCATTGCCAATTGTGTGTTTGAATGAAATGTCACAAATCTCCATAATGGTGATGAGGGTGACTTCTAAAAATCCTGCAACCACTTTACTAAGAGCATGATAAGTATAAGGGTCACTATCATAGTCAATGTTTGGAATATTGAAACCATGGGGAATATCTACAATGACTAGGGCATAATCCCTTTTAGGTATGAGATTAGCAATGTCTTCACGGTCGCCTTGTATTACTTGATATTGAATAGTGTCTAGCCCATTCCAAATGAAATGATTAAGAGTTTGATCAAGTTGAACATTCTTAATACGTTGCTTCCTTAGTCTTTCGATCTTTATTTTTTCAATAAAGGTTTTGAAACTATCTGGCGCTCCATTATCATCCTTCCTCATCTTTTATAAAATAAACAAATATATGTGTAAGTTATAAATTAAAAATAGTACACAAGTGAATAAAAATGAATGTATAAATCAAGATACCTTTTTAAATGCAAGATAAAAAGCTTTTAATGTTGATGTAGAACTTGAATCTGGATAGTTGCGTACAACATCATCCCAACTATCTTCATTCAACAATCTAACCATTTGTTCTTGAATTTTCATATAAACTTTGTGACTACATAGATAAAGTAACAAAAATTTAATATAATGATATGTATAACAAATACTACAAAAAACAACATGTTTTATTTAAAATATAATTATAATCTAGAAATAAATAAAAATATTTCAATAAACTTACTTTTGAAATTCTTCAGACATTTCCTCCAATGATAATTCCCCTGACCTCACACGAGATAATATTGTTTTGACAATTTTTTCATCTTTCACTCCTTGCATCGCCCTCCAAGGTGTGATAGTCACATCGTCTGGAAGATGATTCATTTCAGGAGCTAATTTACTGTTGCAACATATCAATGGCTTAGACATTTTGACCTTCTGGTTTTTAATGGCAATGTCTTCCCACATGCCAAAAATCTCATCAATCAACCTCCAAACATCTCCAGTTCTAAATGCCAATTGGAAAATGTTATCAACACCTTTGAATAAATCACTATGTTTGCTGCCTTTTCCACCTTTTGAATTGGTTTTCTCTTCAATTTGATATCCTATTTCCATACAACATTCCTTTCGGAAATTTGCAGTAACATTTATCCTATCCCCACCACATTTTTCTTCAAATTCACTATGAAGAAATCTAACCCTATGGATGAAAGTCATAGACATCCTATATTCATTATCTGAATTATGATCCCATGCCACTAACTTTGCTTCTGTATCTGATAAACCAGTGTAAATGATACATTTCATTGTTTCAAAACATGGGTTATTAGGATATTCCTCCACCAATTGTCTTTGAGCTTCTACAGAATAGTTCCCCCCAAGCACATAATAATTGTCTTCAAAACATTTTGACTTATCAAATGCTTCTTTGTTGGGAACTTGAAGTGGATCAACAAGAAGCACATAACTAACCACATGAGCATATGGATTGTACCTCATCAATGTCTTCAAGTTGTGAACATGCAGATGATGTGGCTTTCTAACTTGATATTGACATTGTCCTTCACTTGCTTTCTAGGTTTGCCTGACATTAATCTGAAATGTGCAACCACCATCAATTAAGTTTCTCTTTGTCAAATTCTCTCGAATGACATTTTGTTTTGTTTTGATAATGCCATCCTCTAAATCATCTCCTGGTGTAATGATTTCTCTGCTTTATTTTGAAGTTTCACTAGGTTCTTGACTGTTGGTAATGACTGCTTCAAAATCATCAACTTTACTTTTCTTGGTCATAACATTCCCAACAGAGTTATTCTTGGGAATTGTTACTTTTGGTTTTTTATGGCTCTTCTTAGTTCCAATGTCATCTTCAGTCATGACAATATATGTTTCATTGTCAATTTCAACTTCATCGTTATCAAAAGTAACTTGTTTACCCTTGCTAGATTTATCCACCAGAGGCCTTTTTTTCTAATTCTTTGGATGTAGTTTTGTAGCATTATCAATTACTTCATTTTTCCTATTTTCCATATCTTCTTCTGACCCTGAGTAAAAACTGCCGACAACTTTCATGATATCATGCTCAATGAAATGAATGCCTCCCAACCTAATTGAACAACTTTCAATGAAATTCTACCAAACAAAATATAATATGTCAATAAAAAACAAAAGTTAAAAAATATAGCGAGACACTTTCAAGAACGCAAAATACAAATATAAATAACAATACTTACGATGTTTTATATCATCTCATTTACGATTTGATTACACAACTTTGTAGATACCTCTCTCGTGTCATACAATAAATATGATAGTTGGTATTTAACCCTTTCATGTGACTTGGGAGCTTTTGTAAGTACGTAAACAACTTCAGTGTTCGGTACCGAAAACATATCTACGACTCTGCCCATCACCTCAAAAATTCCATTATCATTCAGTATATCGATATATAGATATATATTCACATTTGTGCTTTCTCTTTCTTTCATATACCAGATTATTGATGGAAATTTCACCTCTTTCGAATTCTTCCAGTCTAAAATCATCTTCTTATCACTTGAGGCACTTGAAAGATTTGTAGTCATGAGCTCAGGTGGAGTTCGTTCACCAATGTTTCTTTTAGATGAACCTTTAAGAGTCTTTGGTCTAGAAAGATTCACTGAAATTCTCATTGATGCCATTTTCTTGAAAAATAGAAACACATAAATCAGTAAATAATAAAAACATATTAAATTAAATTAACAACAAAAATATATCATAAATTTTAATCAACAATCGCCCCACCCACCGCCCCTCACATTCCAAAAGGGCATGCATTAACATTCTAGTGTAAAAAAATTAAATCACGAATAAAACATTTTGCCCGGGCGCCCTCACCTGACCCCCCTAGCATGGCCCGGGCGCCCTCACCCACCTGCTCACCACAACCCTCCCGACCCCCCCCACTCCCCCGATGGCCCGGGCACCCTCACCAGCACCACCACCGCCCGGGCGCCCTCACTCGCACCACCGCCCAGGTGCCCCGACCCTCCCCGGCTTGGGCACCCTCACCTGCTCGCCCGCCCCACCCCTCCCGGCGCCCTCACCTGCCCCCCACCCCTCCAGGCGCCCTCCCTACCCCCCCCCCCCTCACTCACCGCTCGCCCAGCCCAGGCGCCCTCACCTGCCTGCCCCACCCCTCCGGGCGCCCTCACACCACCCGCTCGCCCCACCCGTCTGGGCGCCCTCACCTGTCCCACCCCTCCGGGCACCCTCACTTGCCCGCCAACCCCACCCCTCCGAGTGCCCTCACCCACCCGCCCGCCCCACCCCTCCAGGCGCCCTCCCTACCCCCCCCCCTCACCCGCCTGGCCGCCCTCCCTACCCCCCACCCTCACCCGCCCGGCTGCCTGGCCCGACCGCCCTCACCCGCCCACCCCACCCCTCCGGGCGTCCTCACCCACCCCCGCCCGCCCCACCCCTTCGGGCGCCCTCACCCACCCGCCCGCCCCACCCTCTAGGCGCCCTCCGCCCCAACCCCCCTCCGCCCGGGCGCCCCCTGGACCAACCCCCTTCCCCCTGGGCTGCAACCCACTCCCCCTCCCCGACGTCGGCCCCCCTCCCTCCCCCACAGGCGCCCCTAGCTCCAACCCCCCTCCGCCCGGGCGCCCCTTGCCCAACCGCCTTCCCCCCGGCACGCCCTGCCCACCCTCCCTCGGCCCCGCCACCCGGGCCGCCTGCATGAGGTAGCTCGTGCAGGCGCCACCAAGGCCACCCACGCACCCACCCGCCGGGTGGGGCCTTGTGCAGGCTTCACCCAGGCCGCCTACTGGGCGAGGGCGCGGGCGGCCCGGGTGGTGCCTACACGAATCGCCCTGCCGCCCGCCAGGTGGGGGCGCGGGCGGCCCAGGTGGCATCTGCACGAGCTGCCTCCACACACCCTACTACTCCCCCATGCCTCCGGGCGAGCAACTGGGCCGCCCCCACACCCCCTACCGCTCCCCCATGCCCTCACACCCCGCCTGACCTCCCCGCCCACCCCGTGACACCAAAGCGGTCCACCCACGGGTATTAAGCAAATGAGTTTGATCGGGCCCACCATGCTCATAATGGATGTAATTGTTATTTTGGCTTAGGAAAATTATTAATTTAAAAAAAAAAAAAAAAAAAAAAAAAAAATCTTTTTCATTAAACTAATTTAATATAAAAGTTTTCAAGGAAAAAAATTTAACTTACCTTTCAATTGCGAGAATTCCTCCACAAATTCACGAGTCTTTCATATGTTGTTGATAGCAATTTAGCTGCTCCACAAATTCACAAGTCTTTCAACGATTTAAATTCACAAGTCTTTCAACGATTTTCAAAAAGCCTGGATGTGATGTGAGTAATAGTGATAATGAAATTTTAATATATAAGTGAAATTACACAGATGTTTTACTATACGGTTAATATGGGATAATTTGTTTTACAATATTATAAAGTGAATATTATAGATTTGTTTTACAACGGGTTGAATGTGGGATAATTTGTTTTAAAATATTATAAAGCGAATATTGTAGAATTGTAAAGCGAATATTATATAAGAGATCTGTGGTTTGATTCTTTTGAATCAGTGATCGGAGAATCCACAGTATGAACATTTTTACACCACTGTGGATTCTGGGGGTGTAAAAATGTTCATACTGTGGATTCTCCGATCACTGATTCAAAAGAATATTATATAGTTTAACTATTAAAATAATTAATGTAGAAGTTGTAGTATACAATTTTAATTTTGATGATTTATTTCATAAAAAAATTTAGTTTACATTTTTCAATAAATTGTAGAACAAAATAATGAAGGTAAATAAATTTAACAGAATTTTTGGAGGGAAATATTTTCGTGAAACTTTTTGGAGGGAAATATTTTCGCGAAATTTTTTAAAGGGAAAATTTTTGGAGGGAAAATTTCATTCTTTAAGCTATATAATATCTTTAGGAGACTCTCCATTTGTATCATTCAACATCTTCTATTTGAAATGGATGGATTGTTCTGATAGTGAAGTTTAGATTTATACACCATCAACTTCTTCATCGCGTAACAACTCTATTCATATTGATGAATATAGCGGGAATTCTTCCATTATGAATAGAGAGTCAATTCTTCCACTTAGTCCTAATTCTAAGGACTATGAGAGCAGCACTAATGAAATAGGGGATGGATAATTTCAAATAAATAAAGAGTCACAGATTCCACTCAGTCCTACTTCTAAGGACTATGAAAGCCGCAGTGATGAAGAGCATGATGGTGAAGTTCAAAAGAATGGAGTGCCATGATGTCCACTTAGTCCTAATTCTGAGGACTATGAGAGTAGCAGTTTTGAAGAGCATGATGGTGAAGTTCAAAAGAATGGAGTGTCATGGTGTCCACTTAGTCCTAATTCTGAGGACTATGAGAGCAGCAGTTTTGGAGAGCATGATGGTGAAGTTCAAAAGAATGCAGTGTCACGGTGTCCACTTAGTCCTAATTCTGAGGACTATGAGAGCAACAGTTTTGAAGAGCATCATGGAAAATTTCAAAAGAATGGAGTGTCACGATGTCCACTTAGTCCTAATTCCGAGGACTATGAGAGCAGCAGTGATGAAGAGCGTGATAATGAATTTCAAAAGAATGGAGTGTCAAAGTGTCCACTTAGTCCTAATTCTAAGGACTGTGAGAGCAGTAGTAATGAAAAGCATGATGTTGATTTTCAAAAATATGGAGTGTCAAAGTGTCCACTTAGTCCTAATTCTAAGGACTATGAGAGCAGTAGTGATGAAAAGCATGATGTTGATTTTCAAAAGTATGGAGTGTCACAGTGTCCAGTTAGTCCTAATTCGAAGGACTATGCGAGCAGCAATGATGAAGAGTGGGATGATGAATTTCAAAAGATTGGAGTGCCACAGTGTCCACTTAGTCCTAATTCTGTGGACTATGAGAGCAATAGTTATGAAGAGCATGATGATGAAGTTCAAAAGAATGGAGTGTCACTGTGTCCTCTTAGTCCTAATTCTAAGGACTATGAGAGCAGCAGTGATGAAGGACGGGATGATGCACTTAGTCCTAATTCTAATGAGTATAAAGGTAGAAGTGACAAAGGATGGGATGTAGCATCTTCAATAAGTAAACAATCACATTTTCAATGTAGTCCTAATTCTATGGACTATGAGAGTAGCACTAACAATGCATATGAAGAAGAATATCCATTAAACATCGAGTCAGATTTTCCATTCAGTCCGAATTCTAAGGACTACAACAGTAGCACTGAAGAAGCGGAAGATGAAGAATATCCTCCAAGTCAATATTTGAAAAGCAGAGCTGATCATAGTGTGGATAACATTCCTCTTAATGATGATGAAAAGCCTTATACAAATGATGGAGATGTTGCCAAGAAATATTGTATCAAGGAGTAGGAGCAGACCTTTTCGTATCAATGCAAGTTGTTCTAGTTATACAAGGGGTAGAGCAGAATATCTGACGAGAAGAAGTTCTATCAGTGCTCTCATTTCAAGTGAATGTTGCCAAAAATATTGCTTGAAACGTATGGATTTCAAATTTGCATTAGAAAGCAGGAAGAGATATTTGTCAATGAATAAAAGCATGCAAAATTCATATTTAGTTCGGTGCATGCAATCTACATTGACAGGTTATGATTATCACATTGGGACTTTTTTTATCTGTAGAAAAGGTTTCAAAATGTTTCATTCGATTGGGAATTTTCCTCTCTCGAGAATTCAAGAAAATTTGGAAAAGGATCCCACATTTTATTCAGAAGTACGTCATAAAAGACAGTTTGGTCCATTATCAAATACTGCAATGTCATGGATGAAATATTTCTTTTCAAAGCATGGAGAGTGTATGCCAAATAGAGAGACAATACATATTCCAGATAATTTTTCAAGACGAGAAATCTACAACTTATACAAAGAATATGTAGAAGGTGCTGAGGGACATGGCCAATTTATTACATATCAATATTTTGTGAAGGTATGGAAGACAGAATTCAACAATGTCCATATTCCTAAGAAGAAAAGGATGGGGATTTGCAATACATGTGCTTCTCTTAAATAAAAAAGGGACAAATGTGAAGGCTCAAAAAGAGGTAAGCATTCATAACTTTAACTTTTAAAATTGTATAGTCATCAACTATGAAAACATATTTCTTAATGAATCTCTTTTATGTTGTGTAGATTTAATTGTCAAAGAACTTTAGGAGCATCGCGAACAACAAACAAACGAAAGGAAGAAGTTGTACAAGCATCGAAAGAAGTGTTATGATAATCCGAATAAATATTTGGGTTTGATAATTGATGGTGTTAGAGTCGGTCCTTATTACAGCCCTCCGTCAGAGATCTGTTCGTTTTTGCATATCATTTTTAGGTGTCTCGCTTGTTCCACTCCATGCCTTTTACTGACGAGGGGTCTGGTTGTCTTGTGTTGCCTCATGTTTGTCCCTGCAGGGTTAGTCAAAAATTTCTCTAAAAGTTACAAGTACATGGTCATTGCATTCATCATCATACATGATTAGGGTCTTTACTCATAGAGTCTAGAGTTGTTAGTCCTTTGCATATACATAAAACAACCCTGCAGGCCATGAGGTTGAGTTCAAAATAATTTTTTCATAAAGCATTTTAAAACATTTTTAGTCCAAAACTCTGTTTTGGACCTAAAAATTGTTAATGTAAATAATTATATTTGTTTTATCCCAAAGGATTTCAGAGCAAGTCTCTGATCTTCTCCAAAGTCAAAATGCCAAATCCCTGCAAAAATCAGCCAAAATGATCAGTCCAAACCTTAGAAAAGCAAGAAAAATAAAAAAACAGTGTTGTATTAAAGGACCAAAAGTGAAAAGTGCCAAACCTTACAAAGTGGGTTTTTGGTTCAATTTAATTCAAATGAGATATTTTGTTTGCTTATAAAAGGGAAAATCAAGTCTATTTGTTCACCAACAATCAAGGCAAGAGCATGTTCAAGCATTGGAAGGTGAAAGACCAAGTTTATATACCTGTGGACAGTCTTACAGGTGCGCACTACACATAGAAAGAGCACGCTGCGCGATGGGTGGAGCGCTGCGCGTTGGGCAACTAGAGCCAGTGTAAATTTACACAGGCGCTGTGTGTTGAGAGGTGCGTTGCGCGTTGGGGTGGCACATTGTGCGTTGAATCACAGTCACAGGAAAAGCGCCCAAATCGTGTCTAATTGCCTCCAAACCTGCAAGTAGGTGTTCTATGATCGATTCAATCAATTTCATATCATTTATGGTGTGTTTGAAGAGAGGTGTGATGTGTTGGATGTGAAAAACAAATGAAACCCTAGGTCATCAAATGAAACCCTAGGCCTCACCAAAATCTACCTTAAGGGTGTTTATGGATGATTGATGAAGATTAGCTCCATGGTGAAACATAACTCCATGCCCATTTGAAAGCTTTGAGCCAGCAACACATCACATTTTGGTCCATTTGTCCAACTGCCCTTATGACTGTTTTATGCCCAATACACTAAAACAGAATGTCTATTATTGCATAACTCTCATGATATTTCGGTTGGTTTTTGAGCATGTATTGAAAAAGTAATTTCACCACACCTACAACCTACCATTGCAGACAGCATACATTTTGCAGACATTGTATTTTTAGAGCTATGTCGGACACAAATTCATCTTATGAGCAGGGGTAAGACAGTGATTCTACAACAGAGGGTAGTGTGCCACGAAGGTCTCGCAAAGGTGGCAAAGGTGGTAAGCCTCACAGGGAAGAGCCTACTTCTTTGGAGCAATTGCAGGCTTGCCCGCTTGCAATGGATTGTTTTCGTCGACAGTCATGCTATCACTATTGTGAGCTAATTTCACAAATTCAGCATCATCGTGAATTAGCTCACTTGTTCATTCTACATTTACATGATGGCCATGTAAATCTCGCCGGAGTGGATTTCATTTTGTCACCAGAGACTATTGCGGAGGCCACTGGGATACCAAATATTGGAGAGCAATGGAATAAACGTCAGCAGTTAGAAAAATATTACTATCAATCATACATCAAACCTGGTTATATGAGGCACTTGAGCAGCAATTTTCCTTTTCAATACCTCAAAGATCAGTTTGCACCTTTGATGAAACTCATCATTCGGTATTTCAGTTGTGAGGGCAGATTCTCCCGTCTTTATGCGTACCATGTCCCTTTGTTGATGCATTTTACAAGGGTACGTATGATGAACATTCCATACTTCATGTTTCGCAACATAGAGAAGATGGTGCCTCTTGTACAAAGGAAGACCCCAGCACAGTAGCATAATAGTATTTATCATTACGCGTTGATCAAGATCGTAGTGGTTCATCAGTTGGCACAGCAGGGCATCACTTGGGAGGATTTTATTTCTCGTGACCTTTTCACAGCGCCTCAGCCAGCTCCAGAGATAGTTCATGATGAGTCAGGGCCTTCACATTAGTTTGACATTCCTGAGACAGAGCATGTCAGCGCTCCAGCATGTGTAACATATCAGCGAGGACACAGGGCCTTATTTGCATCAGCACGACGAGTACTATCTTCACCCGGGGAAAGGGTCTCGTTGACTTCATCAGCACAGCGAGTGTTATCTCCACCTCATGTGGAAGGGGCCTCGCTTTCTACAACAGCACCGCAGGTACAAGATAAGGGCAAGAAGCCCAAGCATGAGGAGAGGCCTTCAGGCGAGCCATCGGGTTCTGTTACTAGTCATGATGAGACAGCTTCATATATCAGGTATCTAGAGTAGCGCAATAAACAGTTAGAGGATGAGCACACACTTATAGAGCTGCAACGAATTCGTGAAGACCGTAGGTTGGCCCGTAAAAGACCGGGTGATTTGACACCTGTTGCGTGGCAATTTGTGCTTGAGAAGGTCAACCAACACTTGGAGGGGTTGCTGGCGAAGGCCAATAAAGATAAAGACTTGCTTCGTCACATGAAAAATCATTACTGGGCCCGCATGCATGTTTGCAAAGCGAAGATGAAGATCCTTAAGAGGCGATTGAGCAAGGCACTGAAACGGCAAAAAAAGCCCGACCCACTCCAAATTTTGGCCGAGGCTTCATTGGTGGGGCAACATACATGATAGAGGGTCATTACTCCAAATTTGGGCAAATTTGGAGAAATTTTTGTCATTTTTGAAAATTTTGTCCTAAAAACAGGTTTTTTGGTTCAACGCGCAGCGCGCTGCCCGTAAGATGGGGAAGTCCAAATCACAAACGGTTTGCATTTTTGGATTTGTCATGATGAAATATTCCTGCTCAGCTATTGCCGAAGCATTTCATCAAGATCTGGACGGTCAAAAGGCTCAAAAACACCATAAAAACCACCTTGCTGCCACCTTTTGCCACAGTAGGAAGTACCTCTAGGAGAATGCAGTTTTGACGGGGAAAATGAGCTCCAAATTGAGAAATTCCACTTGGGTTGGAAAGTAGACATCCAGGGCTTTCCAACGAGCTATCTTGAGCTCAATTTGGATGCCAGGAAGTGCCTCAAAATCAGTCTGAAAGGTGCGCTGCGCGTTGAGATCAGGGCGCTGCGCGTTGAGGTTTTTGGTCCAGTTTTCATCCTTCAGCTCAGGAAATCGGCCAGTTTTCACTAGTTTTTCTCCTTGATGTGATTTTTGACTCACCATGATGTAAATTGATGTATGTAAGGTAACATGGCACTTTTATCTCCTTCTAGATGGTTCATTCACAAAATTACCAAGAAATTAATGTAATGAAATCAGTTTCCTTCTTTTTAGAGGTAGGTTGTTTTGGTCAACTAGATTCCTGCTCCATGTTTAGAATTGGTTGAAACAACTCCTAGAAGGAGGAGCTCGACCCCTAGAGGGTAGGGAATGAGGTTAACTTGGTCTATATATGTAAATTTTCATTCAGTAGCACAGGTTGGACTCTTGGGAAGCTTTTGGACACTATTGTACATATTTTTCATATTTTGGCTAAGGGAAGATCAGAGATTTTGCAGCACCTGTTGGGATCCTTGTGGCTTTGTGTGTTGATGGTGTGTTTCTTTCTGTAATTGTAAGTTGTTAATGTGTATCATTTCCTTCTTTCATCTTCTGCAATTGAACAAATGAAGTGTTAAGGTAGAATCCATAGATTGTTATGCTCTGCCTTTAAAATTTGTTTGATTTTCCATGTTTTTCGTCAGTTTGAAGAGGATCCATATTCTCTTTTGCCCTCTTCAACTCCTTGTCATTCTGATCCGTCCATACACCTAATCAGAAGGCATCAAGACTATTGCCTACCTCGCCCCAACTCGATCTCTGCAAAAATCTGACCTCAAACCCCGCACCCAAAATTGGTTTTCCCATTTCTCCAGCAAAAACCTCAAAAATCTAAAACAAACCTTCCTATCTATTTACTAGCCTAAAATCAGTATTCCTTATTGGTCATCTCAGCCCCCTTTGAAAACCTTTGCCGAGATAGACCCGGAGAGAGCCCTCCCCTATCCTCGTAGGGCTAGCTACGAGGCTGAGCATGGTATGATGTTGCCTTGAGTTTTTCCTTCCTCAGCCTGAGGCAAATTCAAGCGTTAACAGATGGTATGGACCAGAAGAAAACACTTTTACCACATTTTGTTCGCACACCCAAAAATTTACAGGAGGAAAACTTTATTCAATTTCACTTGGTCGGTTGTATGGTCTTCAATGGGAAAATGTTGCCAAGGGTGTACTTCATAGCTCCAAATATTCATAATGATGCAAATATGACCATAACCGTAATTCATGATGTGATTTCTCATTGGTCCGATAATCTTCCTGAAGTTTTGTGTCTACAATTGGACAACACTTGCCGTGAAAACAAAAATCAGGTTGTTTTTGGATATCTAAACATGCTTGTTGAATTGAGAATTTTTCAAAAGGTAAAGGTTGTTTTCCTTCTTGTTGGGCACACTCATGACCATATTGATCAGATGTTTAGTCGTTTTTCAGTCACATTAAGGAGGAAGGAAGTTGGGAGCTTGCCATCACTAATTGAATGTATTAAGAAATCATACATGCCAGAGCCTACTTTTGATGTGTTGGAAGAAACTGTTGACATGCGAAGGTTTATTCTGGGATCATATGGTGAGGGGAAATGCATTGAACAACTTAATGACATTAGCTTCCAACATCAATTTCGTATCAAAAAATTTGATGGGAAAACACTAATATGGGGTAAGAAGTATTCAACTACTATAGAATGGGCACCGTCATCAGGTTTGCAATTTTTGAAGTTCATTCCAGATCATCCAATATTTTCATCAAAAATATTGTTATTACAATCAGTTGGTGAAGTTCAGAATGCACGCAGACAGAACAGAGCTATAAATTATTCTGATTCCCTGGAAGAAATTAAAAAATGTATTAGATATACATATGAGTACTTTGACATTGCTGATTCAGTTTGGTGGGAGTCATTTTTCAATAATCAAAGTGATATCATTTCGACAACAACAAATGAAGATATACCTTTGAAAAATCCATTTATTTGGCCACAAAATGTGTCGAATGAACATGAGGAAGTAAACATTGTTGAACAGCAACAATCTCAACGTATTATTAATTCTTCACAGGCAGCGGATAGAGAGATGTATATTGGTTCCAGAAAATCTCGTGCACAACGTGAAGCCATGGAAGACCTTTATAGGGGTTCAGTACAGGATATTAAGGAGGGTTGCATGATTGCAGTGCTAGCAGATGGAGATCCCGATGGCTATCCATTTTGGGTTGCTAAAGTTATAAAGGTCTTTACAGAAAATGAGGATGTTACAAGTGTTGAAGTACATTGGTATGCCACAAATACGCACCCATTCAATGGTGTGTATAAGCCAGAGATGGTAGTTGACAAAAAAAATGGTGGAAAAAGAAAAAGAAAGGGTACAAATGTAAATCGCCGCCGCACAGACATATTAAAATTGGAGGATGTTGACATACTTGTTTATGACTTCAATTTAACAAAGAGAGGAACTCTTTGCTTCAAGACGATAGAGATTCTAAAAAGGTTGTTACCAGAAGGAACAATGTTGACATGGGAGTCAGCTGAAGCTAGTCATAGATCTACAAGAATTTTGAAACCTGAAATGTTGGGCATGCATGTGGACTCAGATGGGGCACTAGTTGATGAAAGAGAAGAATATGGAACATCTTCGTCAACATCCAATCACCCATCTGAAAATGTGAATTCTGATGGTGTGAAAGAAAATATGAGTGATTTTGAATAATTGTTTAAGACAATTTATATAACTGATGTATGCATCGTATCTTCAAATAAAATTAATGTTTTCCATATGGTGTTAAATGAGAAGTTATGAGGCATTTTTATGTTGTTGGATTATATGTCTTAATTATGATAAATTTTATTGTTTAAAATATCTACAATGCAATATTAAATTAGAGATATAATGTATGTTTTATTCAATATACAAATAATGAATTTTGAATTCATTTAGTGATGTAATTTGTTCATAATGTCATGGTTTTTTAATTTTATAGTTGAAAAAATTTCAATTTTTTTTGTATCTAGCATGTTATGGTTAAAAAAAATGTTAAATTTATACTTAGGAAAGAAAAATGATATTCTACCAAAAACATTAGTGTGTTTTTCCCTCATAAACAACTTTGTTTGACACATAAAAATTTGGTTTTATTAGCATTTTTTTTAAATTTTGAAAATTGGCCCTAAAAAAAAATCACTGTTCCAGTGTCATCACTTTCATTTTGAAGCTATATTTTGCACAAAAATTTCATAGTAAATTTCGTAGTCACTGCCATTTTTAAAACATGTTCAAAATTGATGCCTAAAAAATAAAAACATCGTTCCAGTATACACACTTTTCATTTTTAGCACTGTTTTTGATGTTTTTTGGGGGTTTTTTGGCCAGAGTTCCCGTTTTGAGTTTATAGTTCCCGTTTCAAAGTTTGCATTGTTCATTTCAAAGGAAACAATGACAGAGGGTTTGATTAAAGCGTTGGAGAAACTATATGAAAAACCCTCGGCCTCAAACAAGGTATTTCTTATGAAACGGTTATTTAATACGAAGATGTCAGAAGGTGGATTTGTTACAGACCATTTAAATGATTTTAATACTGTTACAAGTCAGTTATGTTCTATAGGGGTAAACTTTGATGATGAAGTTAGAGCTCTATTATTCTTGTGCTCATTACCAGAAAGTTGGAATGGTTTGGTAATGGCCATTAGTAACTCTGTTTCTAGATCTAGTACTTTAAAGTTTGATGATGTTGTCGGAGCTATCCTTAGCAAGGAAATGTGACAGAAAAATTCCAGTGAGACATTGGGTAATGCTTTGAGTGCAAAGTCTAGGGGAAGAAAAATGGAAAGAGGAAAGAGCTCAGGATATCGCAGTAAATCAAGGAAAGGCAGATCCAAGTCCAGATTGGGGATAGTGTGCTGGAAATGTGGAAAGAAAGGACACCTAAAGAAAGACTGTAGATCTCGGAACGGAAAAGAAGGATATGCACAGCAAGAAAACAATCATGAAGCAAATGTGACAGGTAAGGTGTTACAAGATGCTTTGATTCTTTCTTTTGAAAATATTACTGATTCCTGGGTGGTAGATTCAGGGGCCTCATTCCATGCCACACCTGATAAGAAATACTTTCATGACTATGTTCAAGGAGATTTTGGATAAGTTCGTTTGGGTGATGACAAACCCTGTAAAATTGTTGGAATGGGTAAGGTTCTTGTAAAACAACAGAATGGAAACCAATGGCTACTAAAAGAGATAAGGCATGTTCCATATCTAAAGAAAAATTTGATTTCAATAGGACAGTTAGGCGGTGAAGGTTGTGTGACAACTTTCACAGATAAAGCTTGGAAGGCTACCAAAGGAGCCCTGGTAATAGCAAAAGGCAAAAAGGTTGGTACATTGTATTTATGCAATGGTATTTCTAACTCTATTAATTCTTTAACTTCCAAAGGAGTAGATGCAGCATTATGGCATCATAGGCTCGAACACATGAGTGAAAAGGGGATGAAGATTCTTCACTCAAGGAATTTGTTGCTGGGTTTGAAGAATGTTGATTTGGACTTCTGTGAGAATTGAATTTATGGAAAACAGAAGAGAGTCAGATTTCTCAGAGTTGGGAAAGAAAAGAAGAGTGAAAAATTATAGCTTGTGCATACAGATGTATGGGGACCTGCTTAGGTATCATCTCTCGGTGGCTCTCGTTATTATGTTACTTTTTTTGATGAGGCAACTAGAAAAACTTGGGTTTATTGTATTAAGAATAAATCTGATGTATTTGATACTTTCAAGAAATGGAAAGCTTTGGTTGAGATTGAGACAGGAAAGAAATTAAAGTGTCTTAGATTAGACAATGGAGGTGAATATTGTAGCAAAGAGTTTGATAGGTATTGTTCAGAGCATGGAATTCTTAGAGAGAAGAAAGTTCCAAGAACACGACAAGAAAATGGTGTGTCAGAAAGGATGAACAGAACAATCTTAGAGCATACAAGGTGCATGAGATTGCATGCAGGATTGCCTTTACAGTTTTGGGCAGATGTTGTAGATACTGTTGTTTATCTAATAAACAGAGGGCCTTCAAGTTCCTTGGATGATGGTGTTCTAGAGGAAGAATGGACAGGTAAAAAGGTAAACTACTCTTTTTTAAAGCCTTTTGGTTGTGAGGCCTTTGTCCATATTGATAAAGAAAATATAACAAAGCTTGAGGCAAAGTCAAAGAAATGTACCTTTATTGGATATGGTGTTAATGATTTTGGTTATCGCTTATATGATTACGAAAATCACAAAATCATTAGGAGCAGAGATGTAATATTCAATGAAAAGGTCTTGTATACGAATCAGTTGCAGGAAAAGAAACAAGAAAAAGAAAGCAAGGTATATGCAGTTCTTGATGAAATCACTGAAAAAATAAAGGTACTTGGAAATAATAATAATCAACAACCACAACAATAGCAACAGGCACCCCAAACACCTGAAAGTGGTATTAGAAGATCTACCAGGATAAGTAGACCCCCTAAACGATACTCTCCTTCATTAAATTATTTATTGTTGACTGATTCTGGTGAACCTGAATGTTATGAAGAAGCAATGCAGGTTGAAAGAGGGAAGAAGTGGGAGGTAGCCATGGAAGAAGAGATGGACTCCTTAATGCATAACCAGAATTGGGACTTAGTCAAGTTGCCTGCAAGAAAAACTACATTGAAGAATAAATGGGTTTACAGGTTGAAGGAAGAAGATGGAGGAAAACAAAGGTACAAAGTAGACTTGTGGTGAAGGGGTTTGCACAGAAGAAAGGTATTGATTTTGATGAAATATTTTCTCCTGTTGTTAAAATGACTTCAATCAGAACTATTTTAAGTCTAGTAGCAGCTGAAGATTTGCATCTTGAGCAATTAGATGTAAAGACAACCTTTCTCCATAGGGATTTGGAGGAAGAGATATATATGCAGCAACCACAAGGATATGAAGTGAAAGGGAAGGAGAAACTAGTGTGCAAGTTGAAGAAGAGCTTGTATGGCTTAAAACAGGCTCCAAGGCAGTGGTATCTAAAATTTGACAAGCTTATGTCTGAACAAGGTTATATTAGATGTCACTCTAATCATTGTGTTTATCTGAAAAAACAAAATGATGGCAGCTATATTATATTGTTATTGTATGTAGATGACATGCTTGTTGCAGGGTCTAACATGCAGGAAATAAACGTGCTCAAAAGAAAATTGGCAAATTCATTTGCAATGAAGGATTTGGGAGCTGCAAAATAAATCCTTGGTATGAGAATAACTAGAGATAGGAAAAATCGTAAATTAACATTGTCTCAAAATGAGTACATACAAAAGGTGTTGAAAAGATTTAATATGCACAATCCAAAACCAGTTAGTACACCTTTTTCTAGCCATTTCAAACTTAGTAAGGAAATGTGCCCAAAGACCCAAGAAGACATGGATTATATGTCTAAAGTTCCATATGCATCTGCAGTTGGAAGCTTAATGTATGCAATGGTCTACACAAGGCCTGATATTGCACATGCAGTGAGAGTTGTAAGCAGGTACATGAATAATCCAGGAAAGGAACATTGGATGGTAGTGAAATGGATTCTCAGATATTTGAAAGGTACCACAAATCAAGCATTATGCTTTGGTGGTTCAAACATTTCTCTACAGGGATATATTGATGGAGATATGGCAGGTGACAGAGATAACAAGAGGACCACTACAGGATATGTATTGATTGTTGGTGGAACAGCTGTCAGTTGGGTTTCAAAAATCCAAAGTGTTGTTTCACTTTCAACAATAGAAGCAGAGTATGTTGCCGCTACAGAGGCTAGTAAAGAAATGATTTGGTTACAAAGATTTATGGGTGAATTGGGTAAGGAGCATGATATGGGCAGGTTATACAGTGATAGCCAAAGTTCCATTCGTCTTGTAAAGAACTCAACATTTCATTCCAGGACTAAACACATATAGCTCAAGTACCATTTCATACAATCAGTGTTGGAAGATGGAGAGTTGAAGCTGGAAAAGATACACAGTAGCCAGAATCCTACAGATACGCTAACAAAAGTTGTAACCAGGGAGAAACTGAGAATATGCTCAGTTTCAATTGGTCTTCAAGGATGATGATGAAGATGAGAAACATCCAGGTCCAAAGAGGAGTCATTGTCCAGCAAATGAAGCAGCGGTGGAGTCACTATAATTAGTCTCCAAGTGGGAGATTGTTGGGTGTGGAGCCTGATTATCTTCTGTATTCAAAGGTATCGCCACATTGGACCCCAGTTCGAAATTCGTTGCCGCCCATAAAATATTCGCTGCAGGGGGGGTCCGGGGGGGCGGCTACGACCTTTGGGGAGCCCCCCCCTGGTGGGGGGTTTTGGGGGCAGCGTCCTCGAAGCTAAAAACAGATGTAAAATTGCCTAGTAAAAGTATAGTAATTTCTAGTCAATCTGGGCCGTTCATTAGGCGGATGATCTGATGGTAGAACTTATGTTTAGTTTAGGGTTTTTTGCCCTAGAAGGCAACCCCTCTCTTCGTATGAGGGCATTGTATTTGAGGTTGTGTAATAGATGTGTATTCTCTGAGCGAGAAGCAGAGAGGTGAGACTGTGAGAGAAAACAGAGGATATTATAGTGGATCTGTTGTAGGTTGTGTCTCTTCATTTTGTTGGATAATAGAAAGGAAGGACTAGTTGTTCGAGGTGGATGTAGCCCAAACTGTGTGAAACACGTAAATCTGTGTCTCTCTTGTTTTATGCATTTTCTGTGTTTATATTTCTGCAATATTTTATGTGTTCCATTGCTCTGTAATATATAATTTTCTAATAGTAGCTGCCCTCACTGCCCTTAGCACTGTTATCAAACAAAAAGTCAAAAGGCAGAGGAAAACCCCCTTATACTTCATAACAAGGAAAAGCACAATGATAATGCAGGGAAAACCCCAAACTCCAACCAAGGTTCCCATTGTTATTGAGGATTCACCTAAACAGCAGGAGAATATGGCTCCTCCAATAAAAACTCAAGAAGAAGGATCCTCAGCACAAACCTCCCCTAAGTCTCCTATCACCTATGTGAGAAGGCCTCTAACCAAGTCTACCTCATCCAAAGGAAAAGGCAACCTACAGGATACACAACAGGACCTATAAGAACCAGAGGAACTCCTACAGAGAACTCTGCTAAACCTACAAAAAACTCAAAAATTGGATAAGGAAAGAAGTAAGCAACCAGAAACAAAGAGAGAGGGCCAAGAGCTAAGGGAACCTAGTCCTCAACCTAACCTTGACTCCTACTACAGATTTATTGAGGGGGGAAGGGTCATTCCACAAAAAATTTCCATTCCATTATTCTTTGAGCTTGAGATAGAAAGATACAGAACTCATAGATGGATGAAAATTCCGAGCCCAAGGGAGTGGAGGACATTGGTCACATGGAGGAGAAGATCAAAGAGATGGGAAGGGAACTAAGTAGCTTGAGGGACAAAGAGGCCATAATGAAAAATCAGTTGGGAGTGGAAAATGCATGGTTGAAAGGACAGCTGCAAGAAAGAGAGAATCAATTGGCATCCATGGCGAGTCTATCTTTGGAAGAAATCTAGTGCAAGATGCTAGCTAAGTCCTATGCACTATACCTTAAGGAACAGTGGTTGTAGTTCCAAATCAAGACCCTAGCACAGAGAGGCACCATGCCATTCTAGGATTATAGATAGTTCATTGATCTTTGTGATCAAAGTACATTAGAGGATAGGGCTAAGATGTTTGAGTTCTACTTGCATAACATGGCTTTGACAAATATGAATGTATGGGACCCTAATGCAAAGCTATGGGATTTATAGTTGATGGCTTTGGCATCATGGATGAACCATGAGGAAGCAAGGGCTGCAGAAATGAAGATGATATTGGCAAGGGAACAAATAGAGCCTCTTATGATCAAAGCTAAGCAATCCAATCCAATGGTTGTCATTAGCACACATAATTTAATTACAAATGATCCTCAACTTGCACCCAGGTATCTTACTACGCAAGAGAAATCCATTACACGTTTTGAGGACATGTTCAGATTGTTAGGGGATGACAACATGCAAGCTTGCCTAAGGAGATGGAATAATTTTCCATATAGTTTGAAGATAAGAGAGTACCACTCTCCTCAAAGGATGAGAGAAGCACTGAACAAGACACCCATGTACAAGCAATCCATCCAAAGGCTCAAAGTCAATTGGATTGGATTGAGACACAGTCCACCACTGCTCTTGGGGATGTTAGAAGGAAGGAAGGAAAAAGAAGAAAGAAATCAGTGCAAGGAGGTATAAAAGAAGGCAGGATTCTATGCACAAGAAGAGGAAACGACAGCAAAAGCATGGGATGTCAGGGAGTCCACTAGAGCTATGAAATACATGGATATTTATTGAGTTGCTCAGAGGATGAGAAACACTTTCATTAGGGGGGTGATGATGAGCCTCATCATTGGGTAATTATATGGGCCTTATTTCACCTCCTATCTAGTCAAATGAACTCTTCTCACAATTTATTACATGTTTCGATTATATTTTGTTTAATGAGATGAGTTAAAGTGAGATATTATGCCTAGCGGAATAATATGAATTGAATGCAAGTTTGGAAGAGAAAATCAAGGAATTTTGGAAAGACTAAGGTTTGAAACTTGAATGGGATGAGGGAGAGAGATTGTAGGAGGTAAATCCTCCTCATTTACTCCTCCGCCATTCGAATTTTCCTCCATTAATCACACCAGCTCAGAGTGCAATCAACCAAGTCATGAAGATCAAAAGGCAGTCGAGCAAGTGATAGACAAAGAGTTAATTCATATAGAGTTTGGGAGCCGATCCTTCCTATATTTAAGGAAGTCATTGGGGAATTCAGTTTTGTAAGTAGAGAGGCCTAGAGCCTCATTAGGATTAAAATTTTTGTTGTAAAAACAATAGTTATTTTCGAGCTCCAGACTTGTGGAAGACATTAATGTAAGTTTCTGTTTTGATAATGAAAATGAGATTTTTCTTGATCCAACATTGTGTTAACTCAGAGGGCTAAAGCTCTTGGGTTAGGTCCCAACCCTAGAAGTAAAGGCTCCTCTTCTTGTAGCTGTATTCTTGGCTTAGTTTCATAAGATTCATGGTTAAATTGTCTTTAGAAGTATTTCATTGCAAGTAATGTAGATTTGATTAGTTGTTTATTAGTTTGCTTCCATTTTTTATTTACTTTAGTAGCAGGTTAGAAGGGATAAAAGGAGCACCAAAAACCTATCAGTAGGTGTCTTGGCCTCACCTCTTCCTTCAGGGATCATGATTTGAGGAAAAGAACCTTATGCAGCACCAAAAAGACAGATTTCCATTTTCTCATAAGATTTAGAGTTTACTGTACTTGAACAAGAATTTGATCAGTTTTTCAAGTGTAATATTTAATTACCATCTCTTCCATCTTCAGTCTTACAGTATATCTTATCCATTATTTCATTTTATTCAAAAATTTTCCTCATGCATGAATTAGACAGCTAGTTCATTAAATTTTTCTTTTCTAGCTTGTTAGAATTCATGTTGTTTACATGACCTTTTGGAAATTATAAATGTTTGATGTGGAGCAGGTGCTTTATAAATATAAAGAGATATCATAGTAGGCAACCACCTTCCAACTTCATCTATGCATAATCATTCCTTTCTTTCACCAAGATCTTCACCAATCTCATCATTTTACATAGAAATTCCTCCAAGCATGTTAAGCGAATCCAACCATATCCTAACCTTGGCTTTGAGGTTTGAGTGATCCTAGGAATTTTCTCACTCCATTACACCCATCTACCACCTTCCCTAAGCCCTCTATCACCTCTAGCAACCATCGTTTTTCTCTCGGTTGTATCCTATAGAAATACAGGGAATCTTGTAGGTTTCTAGTAGATCCTGTAGGTTTTCCTGTAGTGGCCTATTTTGAGGCCAAATTGAGGGAAAACCTCTAGGAAGCCACACCAGGTCACCCAAGGGCCTCCCAAACCTTCCAATCATCTCCTAAACCTCCAAACCATCCACCAACATCACTAAGCCACTAGCCACATCACCAAAAGAGATTAGGGTTTACACTTGATTTTCCATAAAAGGAATAAAAAGAAAAAAACAGGTTTATTTCAATCCTTTACATGCATAGCACTAATGTTTGATGTTTTGAAATTCCATGCATAGGATAGTAGAATTTCATACATGTTAGCTTGGCATTATTGTAAAGCACAATTTTTTAGCAGTTAGTTAGGAAATGGTGTGTTTTATCATTGAGTTTCGGTCTCTTTCATTATTACAGTAGATAAGCTTTCTCATAGAGTAGATTCCTCTTTATTTCATTAATCATCAAGCTTCCTATGAATCCATAGAAGTCTGGCTTGAAAACCCTAGTGGTCTCTCACCAGTTGAATAATGACAAAAGTCATAACCATCACTTTTACTTGTGTATACATCACTATCACCTCCAAGTTTGTACGAACCCCGGGTTGATAAAGTAAAGCTGGTAGCTCTAGGATTTGCAACATTCTTATTACAATACTAGTGCTCATCACCCTCTCACAGCTCCTCCATGAGCTTCATCGAGGATATTGTTTCGTTAAAAATTAGGCACATATCATTGTAGTATTTCATCAGATCCCATTTTATACATATGCCTAATAATCAAAGAGAAATATTTCGCGCGCACCACCAATTATTTCTTCTGCTGACTGGTGTATCCTTCAGCAACCATTCCTGTGGTTAAGAAATGGATAATAACTGTGAAGTGATTATCTACTACACGTACCACGAAGAGCTACGCGTTAGGCAATCCTTGCTCCAAATTGGTAAGCTCTTCTCTTGTTTCAATGCGCGACAAATGGTCTGGTCCCATGATTAATCTTCCTGGCTTCACAATTACTTCAAAATCATATTCTTGAAACAACAGCAACCATATTCATATTTCCCCCCCAACATAGGCTTATTAACTAGATATTTTAATGCAGAATGGTTGGTGTACATCTTGAAATTTCTGTCTAATAGGTAATGTCTGAACTTTTGGAGTGCTTACACCATAGCCAAGCCTTCATGCTCTGTCATCGAATAATTCTTTTCAGCCTTAGACAACGCCTTGCTCGCAAACGCTATAGGATGATCCAGTTCTCCTTCGCTAGCCTGCGTCAGCACTGCCCCCAATGCAATACATGAGGCATCTGCATGCACATGGAATTCCTTATTCCAATCTAGGAAGACTAGGATCTGCATGGTGACCATTTTCTCCTTCAATACATCCAGGCTACACTGACATTATTCATTCCAACAGAATGTAGCGTCCTTCTTCAGTAGTTTTTCCATAGGCATGGTAATCTAACCATAACTTTTGATGAACCTTCGATAGTACCTAGTGTGGCCCAGTGTCGTACACAATTGTTTAACACTTCTTGATTCCTCAAAATTAATTATTACCACGATATTAGCAAGGTCCACCATATGTCCTTTCCTACATACCACTTGACCCAGATATATTCCGAAAGGGACGCAAAACAAGAATTTCTTCAGTTTTAGCACAATCTGATGCCTTCAGCATGTATCCAACATTAAGCGCAAATTGGCTACATGGCACTTTACTAGCCCAAACACTGTCTAATCATCAAAATATACCTCCAAGAACTTGTGAATGAATTCTTTGAACGTTGCGATGAATACACGCAAGAAGATCATTAGCACATTCTTAAGTCCAAAAGGCATCACTATATAGTAGAAACATCCCCACTCTAGCATGAAGGTGGTCTTACTAATGTCTTCTGACGCAATCTTTATCTGATGGTATCTAAAGAACCCATCAATGAATGAGTAGGCCTCCTGCCCTCCAACATTATCCAGTACCTCATCAGTGAAAGGCGTTGGAAAAGGATCATGAATGCAAACATCATTAAGCTTCTTGAGATCTACACAACTCCTTATTTCATCCTTCTGCTTCTTTTCTTGAACAACCATTGGACTCACCCAATCAGATTCCTTCGTTGGTTCAATAATACCTATTTTAAGAATCTTGTCCAACTCCAAGCCGACCTTTTCCTTGTATTCAGGATTAAGGAGATATGGCCTTTGCTTAACGGGCTTCACGTCTGTTTTCAAAGTTATTTTCATCACTCACAAATCGCCTATGATGCCTTTTAAGTCCAAAAATTTGGTAGGAAATAAGTCTTGATATTCACAGAGCATATCAACGACTTTATATACTATAGAATCATCCCAGTAATCTCCAACCTTTGCAAACTTCGGCTCCGCCTCTATGCCAATGTTCACTTGTCTAGTATTCAATGGTGCGGTGATGTCTGGATTCTCTATCTGTGGTCCCTCAACTTCATGGTGTCCTTTGGCCTCTGGGATGTTAATATTCTTTGGATCTTCATCATCTTCTTCAGTAGTCACATTATTGCACTCCAACGCATTGCGCAACTGGGTGCTCTAATCTGCTAAAATCAATTCTAAAGGATCCTATAGTATTATGAAGATTGTTGCCTTAACCTCCTGCAGCGCTTCGTTGATGCTTTCGAACCCATCCTCAAAGCTGAATGTCATAAAAAATCCTTCTCTTAAGATGTCCCACTCCGCAATACTATGGCAGAGCTCTGTTTCTAGGTACCAATTCATAGGAATGATGTCCAAAGTGTGATAGAAAATATGCACCCACTCTCACTTTGGCTCTGTTCCATAGACCTTAGTCCATTTTGCTAAATGATCACATAGATCATTTCTCCCATCATATTTTTTAGTTAGCCAAAATTTCGAGTGACCAAACCATAATCTCATCATTCTTTTGTACTCACGCCATTCATCAAAATTGTCTTTATGCATACCCCACCACCGTACAAGCGTAGTGCACAATGCCAAATCCAGCGCTTGGAAGTGATGCTTCTCCTGTACTTCCCTTTCAAATAAGTCTAAAAATTTATCTACATCAATCAAACCATCCTAATAAGGAAAACTTCTTACCTCGAATGATACACAGTGCAGTGATTTAGTCATCATATTATAGCACAATCTAGATACTTCGTGCAACCTATTCTGCCAGTGCTCCAATTCTTCGTCTGAATCTAAGTCTCACATTGTTATCTTATAGATCTAGTCCAGATCATAATCGCTTTCCTCATAGTCGCGGATTGGTTCAGTATAGCGCGATCCTTCTGCAGGGTCCAATGGTACTACTTCGCAGAGCGATTTCCTTTCAAACGACATTGTCCTGTTCTTCAAATTGATTACCCCGTTCATATCGATATCCCAATCAATTCCTAGGAAAGCAAGGTATGGATTGTTGTCATCAACAATCTCTATCACTTCAAAATCAGCCAATGCGCTTGCACCTTCTATATCTACAGTCACTCCATGCAATCTCCCCATATGGATAATCTTCTGTTGATTTTCCATCCCCAATTGAATTGGAGACCACTGCAACGTAGGTCTCCCCATTCTTTCCCATGTTTGTTTAGGAAAAACATTCGCATCTGACCCTAGATCCAAAACAACTTGATCCATCTCATAGTCTCCTATTTGCGTGGTAAGCCTCATCTCATGCCCTGTTCTTGTCTTGTGTTTACTTATCTTTCTGACTACGTGGTGTCCTTCAAGAGCACCTTCCTTACTAGCACACTTATTTATCAGTTCTTGTAGCCATTTCATGGCCTTGTTGTCATGCAACAACTTCATACAAGTCTCCAAGAAAGTGGTAAGCATGGAGGGGTCAACTTCTTCAGATAGCTTGTCCTGACTTCCTGAGGTAGAGGCCTTAGTGAAGCTTTTCTTTGCTTCCATGAACATTTCCTTTGCATGCTCCAGATCAAACCCAAACTCCTTTTCTGGAGCCTTGCGAACCCACTCACTCTCTTCATGTTGCTTTCCTTTATCATCACCAGTCATCATTCCTATTCGCAACACAATATTTGCATTGGGATCCTCCTCGCGGGGCTTGACCCTCATCATCTATAGATTCTGGGTACATTGCCTAGGTTGCATCTTCTTTTCGTGCATCTTAGATATCAATGTAGGGAATTCTTCTATCGTGTGGTCAAATTGAGTACATTATCGGCACGATGGGCATGTCTGGCTCGTACACCCCCATGCGTAGTGTCCTGACACTCCGTAATTATATCAAATACCTTGCCCTCGACCTCTACCAGGTCCTCCTCCTCCTCTGCCTCATCCGCACCCCTGATATCTTTTGCGCACTCCCCTAGCGCCTTGATTTGGAGGCCGAGTTTTTGTTTGCACTCGATACGCGGGCATTCTTTCCATCCTCAATTCATAGCTACAAAAGTTACGCTTATCGTTCCCCACCGATTTATAGAAATTTCAAAATAATTGTTGCGACGTATGTACAAATTTTTGCAGCAAGTGACAATTGTCCATTAGATGTTTTCCAGCTACTTGGAAGATAGCACACCACAGCACGGGACCTTTACTTCGTCTCGTGACAACCTCCTATCTCAGGGGTATTGGCCCTCCCCCTGTAATATAATTCGCGAAAATAGGACAATGATCTTTATCATGTCCCTGGATTTTACATTTTAGGCACCAAACTTCTTCGTGCACCTCCAACCGAGCCGCTTTTTCCTTCTTCAAGCTCTGCAACTCCAAGTAGAGGTTTTGCAACTCCGCATGGATCTACTGAACTCCCAAAGTAGCGTCCTAAATAGGCATTTCATGCAATCTCATTGCAATATCTAGGGCTTCCGTTTGGGCCCCTATCTTTTGCTGCGATAAAGCAACCCTTAGGTGGGGCAGAATCAAGGCTACAAACCATTCGTGGTGCTGACTGTCCATGAGATTCATGTTAGATTCACGGATCTGTCACTTCAGTCTCTGATCTAGCTCTCAGGGTGTTTCTCTAAGCCTCATCATGATTTCGTTGAATCTGACGACTAATTATGATTCAGACTTGGGCCTATCGAATTCCTTATTCATAGAAGTCTGAGTGTTCGCTAATGATGCCAATGGGTTATCGATGTAGTACTTTATGTACCTTGTCAATGTACAATGTTGTAGAGAAGTAACCAACTACACCTTCTTTATATGATCATCTATAATATTCCTTCGCAACGAACCAAAACTGATCTAGGTCCTCACTTCCCAAGCCCTTGAAAATGGGCAACTTCAAGATATTCAACATATTGAATGGTGGCGGAGGGGTGTGTTATAGACATATTTGGGCACTGCAACCCCAATCACATATTTCCATAAACCAAGGGCTCTTAAACCCATAAAAGTGTTGTTTCATATCCTAAAGGAACAAGGTTAGCTGATTACATCATTTCCCAGAAGTTCTCCCTAAAAAACTGCTCAGAACTGGTCAAAACTGGACCATACAGACTGCTCCATGCTGAGGGTGCGATGTGTCTCACCTATTACACACGGGGGGTGCGATGCATACTGAAAATCCCTTCTATAGGGTGTGATGAGCGAGAGTAGACAAATGGCAGAAACAGTTTGCTAGGTGGAAACTCAAAGAATCTTCTAGAAATTGCTCATATGACACTTGCCTCTCTGAATTCACCCAGAGATGAGTAAGACATCATGAAATCTCCAAGTGGAACCAAGAACTATTAGTGAAATGACACTAATCAAAATCCCACAAGCTGAGTCACTCTCCTGCAAACATCTATATATGGATCCCTCATTCTAGAGATCCAAAGGCTGGAATTTTGTAATTTGTAAGGAAGTGTTGTTGGTTTCTCTTTGAAGACATTGTATTGTTGGGTGATCTTGCTTTTTATGAGGTGAAGAGGGCTTTCATGTTGGGAGGATGATGCTAGATTAGACAGCTTGGTTGTAATCCTCTCTTCTACTACTTCTAACAATAAAGCTATTTGAGTTTTCCTCCATATACTTGTGTATCTCTGAATCTTGTATTTGTATATGCATTTGTATGGTTAATGTACATCTAATCCTACATTGTTTATGGTTATAGATCTCTATGCTTTGATGGTATTTTGCTACTATGACTCTATAGGTGTTCTTTGAAGCAAGACAAGTCAGAAAGGAGTGGCAAAAGCTCTATGAAAGGAGAGAGGAAACAAGCAAGGAGACTAGTGAAAGACTGAGGTTGGTACTCTCTGCTTCTCTCTCATCTATCTCTTGTAAAGGAAAACACAAGTAACTTTAGTTTGTTTGTTTCTAAGATAGCTACCCATCTTAGTGGGACTAGCAACTCTGAATGGAAACTAGTTTTCCCGATAACAAAATGGCGACTCCACTGGGGAGAGAATAGTTTGTTTGTTTGTTATTTTTGTTTACTTTATAAACTACAAATGGAGCCTGAAGTTAAGCTAGCTAACCTTTGAACTCCTTTTGTTATGAAACTGCAAAGTAGATCAACACTGCTTCGGTCAATCTCTAGGTTCGTTTATGAACTGAACATCTGACTTGCAAACATCCTAAGTGTCTTGGTGGCAGTTCAAATAACCTCATTAGATCAGCCCTTATATTTTGTGTTTACTGTCTATCATTAACTTGGCCTAAATCCCTGAACTTAGCTGCAAACTATGAGTGAAAACCAAGCTCAGTCTTGTCCGTGGACCATCGCACTGTTTCTCATTGGCAATCTGGATGCATCGCACCTCCTGTGTATTGCAAGTGAGATGCATCCCCGTTTCCCTGTGTTACAGGTGTGATGATTGAGTGAGACTATTTCTGCCTCCAGATTTTGGTCTTTTCTTCATTGTCTTCAGATTTATTCAGTGGTTTTGTTGTCTATGATCAGTATATCACTGTTGAAACCCTCTTCCTTTACATTATTTAGCCTCCATTGATAAATAATTGTGAATGTTTTTTCTATATTTTTCATCATTTATAGTTCTCCTTTGCAAAGAGTAGCTTAATTGAACTGTCGTCTTTTGATTTGAAAGTGTCGCGAGTGTTGTTTTCAGTCAAGAAAAAGAGTGTCATAAAGTCTTCCTCTTTTAGATAGTCGATTACACTTTTGCCATTGTATTTGATTTGAATCATTAGTATCTCAAGTGTCGAAAGCAATTTTAAATTCAAAATCGCAAAGTGTTGTCTTAGTCTTCCTTTCGTTTTTTGAAGAGAAAATTGTTAGTACTGTCGCTTTGAAAGAAGATAGTTCAGATCTGTACATAGTTTTCTTTTTGTGATTCTCACATTAAGGAAAATAAAAAACAAATACATGCATATGCATTTGCATTTAGACTGCATGTGGTAATTGATTTAGGAAAAGTGCATCTAGTGTGTGCTCTCTGCTCTATGTTGAAAGAATTTCATTGCTCTTTCCCTAGTAGCTAGGATTTTCATTGCTGAAAGAAAGTAAATGATTGTTTATCATATTAGATTGCACATTTAGGAATTGTATATCTACATCACGCGGTGAACCTTAAAGGCAAACTTATTAAGAAAGATCAACTGTAAAATAAACCTCAATGAACATAAAAATGCTTTGCAACCTAACGCACAACATTTAGAAGTCTAGGCTAGAGACATATTCTGGCGTCGTAAAGCCTGGTAACTATCTTTTCATCATAGGTTGGGTGATTCCTCCTCTTTGATATGATAAGTTCCAGTACAGACTTGTGCTCCCACGTACCATCGAGTATATATTGGGAGACCACAATAGGCTATATCGTTTATCCTTAGGAAGTCGTGTCTGCCGCCCTATCGATTATAATGCACTAAACACAACATTTGGGAAGATTGACTACTGTACCGTAAAAAGTATTCTGCAGTTTTGCGATTAGTTTGGTAATCCCTCTGTCTAGATCTCTAGAGAAGTCACTTTCGTTCCTTTTCAGACTCCTTAAAAGAAAAGGTCCATCTGAGCACTTGTCATTTCAAGCTCATTAAAGATCGAAGGCAACTAGAGTCATCTTTAGCTTTTTCTCGACTCTTAAAAATTGAAAAAGCAAGTTGTGTCAAAGGGTCATAAAATTTATTTTAATCGGAATAGCGTCATTGTTCCCTCATTGGTCTTAGGTTGAGAAAATGGAGTCTACCAATCAAGGATTTCCCCTTGGGGGAAATCCTAGTCCCTTCTCCTCTTGGGGAGATGTTGGTGCTCCACACATGGCTACATTGTCCCTTCCAGGACTCACAATTGGCCTTCCAGTATGGCTTTTCTCGACCTCTGTCATTTAAAACACTGTAAATCCTCAGCAATTGAATCAATAACCAGATGATATTGAAGTTGCTCCCCCACCTTCTACTTCATTTGTTTCTCCCTCTCCTTCTTCCTCTTCGCTTGGTGAAACTAGTAACACTAAAAACCAAGTAACTGAGAAGAAGAAGAAAGGGAAGGAGAAGAAGAAGAAGAAGCCGACAGCGAAAGGGGGCAACCATACATCGTCTGGTGAAAATCCACACACTACACCTTCCAAACCTAAATATCTATGTCTTATTTTCAAGGGAGACCACTATCATCGAGATTGTCCCTGCATCCCACGGATCTTGAGGGACTGGTCTCCCCACTCGCATAATCTGGTGTCTTCAACCTCTGATGATCACGTTGAGAGCACACCATCAACTAGTGAAAATGAATTCAATGGACAGAAAGGAAGATCTAGATTTCCTTGTAGGCAGTGTGAAGGCAATCATACCCTCCACCATTGTCCCTTCTTGGACAAAGCTAAAAGAGTCTTGGATAACCATCCTACTTCACCGTAGCGGCTTCCTCCTGGATACAAGAAACTCTTGCCGAATCCATCGCTAGTTGAAAATCTAACTGACACACCATTGTTTTCGTTCGAAGCACCGATCATTGAAGATAAACCCTTTGAGTCCACACTGGACCAAAGTCAACAGGTCGAGACGAAAGTCAACCCAATTTTGTCTTCATAAGGTCCACATTTAGATGATACAGCCACCAAAGAGGATGAGAATGACACCATTCAAATTCTTTTCGTTAACAGAGAATCCGATGAACATGGGGGCAATCTACCCATTCCTTTACCGCAGGAAGGAAGTTCGTTAGAGATTTATCCGACCATTTATTCGGTCCCTCCTCCAAGCAATCTAGTCATTTCCTTCGATTGGAATCTACTAGGGAGACCCCGCCTACCATCTAATGTACCATTCTGAAACATAGTATAAGCTTACAGAATGATCATGGTTGGTACTATCATAGATGAAGGGGCTTCTGTGAATATCATTTCCTCAACTGCTTGGAAAGCGCTTGGTTCGCCATCGCTTCTACACGAGATTCGAAATCTGACAGGTTTCAACAAAGGAACCAGTCGATCGTTAGGGATCCTTCCAAGTTTGCCTATAATTTTGAGAAGGAAAATCGTTCATCTAAATGTGATGGTAGTCCAAGGGCCTCTAGATTACAATCTACTCCCTGGGTGTGACTACATTTATAGCATGGGAGCTATTGTTTCCTCACTCTTTCGAGTGATGTGTTTTCTGCATGAAGGCAGAGTGGTCCACCTAGTTGACCAGCTTTCATTCCCTGGTTCAAACACAGCTACTAGTAAAATGTCATCCCTAACTGGTCTTTTTACACAAGGAATGTCCCTTCAACCTCCAGTCTGTCCACCTGATGAGCGCGAGTGATTCAGTGATTGTGACTAAACCTAGGGGGCATGCACCCTGGTCTGCTTTGGCAAGAGAACCCCAGATATAAGGTAGGTTTCCACGTAGGATTTATGACTAGTCTGATGCCCCTGTCTGTTTAGGAAAATGGGATAAGATTGGAAAAGGGTCCCACTATGATCACCTACTTCTCTTTATACCTGGGGGCATGCAAACCTTTTTGTGTGCAAGTGAAAAGCGACCTTTTATTTTCTTAGTTTGTAGGCTCTCAACCCTTTAACCTCATAGGTGGTCATTCCTAGCTTGCATACAAAAGGCTCCGGAGCAAAGTTTCGCATAGGGAAAGCTCCCTAAAAAATGAACCGACTAATCAGAGACATCCTTATTATACGACTGGCACAAGTAGTTTTACGCGAAGTTCAAGCTCGTTAAAAAATAAACCTAGCAATGAGAAAATGTTCCCCCAGAGTTCAGTTCATTAAAAAATTAACCCACCTCCGGTAAATAACCATTGCGATTGCATAATTATCAGCTTTTGAACCTTGATCATGTTCTTACCATCACCTCCACTCTTTTTTAGCCGATCATACACCTCCATTTGATTGTTTACCCCTTTTGAGGAATAGCTGCGATGAGTGATTCTATTAGCCACCTTCTTTACACTGTCGTGATTGAAAAAGTTCAAAACCTTACCTGGAACTAGTTGCTATCCAAAAACATCACTCGTTCCTCAAAAAACGAGTCTCCTTTAAGCTCTTTTTTATCTACTCATAAAATATGAAAAGATTGTCGAGCAATTGGCCTCTCCAGCTTGATAAAGTCATTAGAAGTGCCATACCTCCTCTATATTTTAATCTTTTTAGACCTGAGGGATTATTACACAAAAGGATCGAGCATTTGTCTTGTTCGGCTCGTTAAAACTATTGAAAGTCATCCCTTTCGTATTATTTATACTTTTTTGGACTTAAGGGATTATATTACGAAAAAGGAATACTGGAATTTCCTTTCCATCTCTTTTTAGACTCTCTAAAATTGAAAAGGACCGAATTATCTTTGTCATTAAACTCGTTAAAACAATAGTGAAAAACTTGTCCATGCAGACAAGAGTGAGTTTCACTATCGCTAGGCTCGTTAAAACATAGCGACAAGTTTGCACGAAGGGAAAATTATAGAACAAGCATATATTATCCTCCTCAAGCTTGAAAAAATAAAGAGGTACTGGTCAGCAATGACTAGGGAAAAAGAGAAGAAAAATTGAATAACTTCATTGGTAGCAGGTCATTCTTGAACATGACACTTTCACTCCATCACCATGATTGGGTCGGGTTGGGTTATTCTGTTCACCAGTCATATCACCATTGGTCCTTCATACCATCCATTTTGGGTTTAATGCTACCAATCCATTTCAGTTCCGCCAATATGTTCAAGAGAAGTCTCTCAGAGAATTCACAAACCTAGCTAATGCCTCATCCACTGCAATACCTTCACTCTCCATTTTTCATGACCGCCACCCTAAACCTTGTATCATCAGATCATTTTCATCTCCACAATATAATTTTCTCCATTTCGTGTCGTAGATGTGGGATTCATTAATGCCTTCCTACGACTGGTCACTTCTTGTCAACATCAGCTCATTATCAAAGAAGTTGAATTAGGAACAACCCTTTCAGTACTTTGAAGCTTGCATGCCTCAACGGCAAGTTTCTCACTTCCGGCAACAGGTTTACATCAATGGCCTTCGACCGAAAGATTTTGCGTGATGTTCGACATCAACTCATGTATTCGCACCACATGAATTGTACTATAGTACCTTGAGGGTCATCATCATTATCGGTGATTCCTCTCACGCCTGTTAACGGCTTATATCATTGGTTGGTAATCAGGGGATTTCTTTCCATGTTCGACATTAGAACATCTTTTCACATGGATCAACTTATACTTCGAGAGAAGATTGAACGAGTTTGAAGACCCCGGATCTATTTTCATCCATTCGGGCTGCGATATATTCAGGAACATAAAGACATCAAATGTACATCATTGTTGCACAGATAATCATCCAAGATAAGGGATGATGGCTCTACCAGAATCATCAATCTGCCACATAGATGATTGTCTGTCTTATGTACATGAAAATGAATTTATAAAGTTGAGCATGGGAATGCCCGCCTCAGCTAGATCATGAAAATATTATGAAGATAATGTATTGTATTGTATCTTATTACAGGTCACCTTCCAGTTCGAAAATACCTCGAATCCTCATGATAAAGCATTTCACCTGACATAAGAAGATTTACGACCTCATGCTTTACGGGGCAACTATTATATACATATTTGGGAACTGCAACCTCAATCAAATATGTCCATAAACCAAGGGCTCTTAAACCCCTAAAAGTGTTGTTTCATACCCTAAAGGAAAAAGGTCAGCTGATTACATCATTTCCTAGAAGTTCTCCCTAAAAAACTGCTCAGAACTGGTCAAAACTGGACCATACAGACTGCTCCATGTTGAGGGTGTGATGCATCTCACCTATTACACACGGGGGGGTGTGATGCATACTGAAAAGCTCTTCTATAGGGTGCGATGAGCGAGAGCAGACAAATGGCAAAAGCAGTATGCTAGGTGGAAACTCAAGGAATATTCTAGAAATTGCTCATATGACACTTGCCTATCTGAATTCGCCCAGGGATGAGTAAGATATCATGAAATCTCTAAGTGGAACCAAGAGCTATCAGTGAAATGACACTAATCAAAATCCCAGAAGCTGACTCACTCTCCTGCAAACATCTATATATGGATCCCTCATTCTAGAGATCCAAAGGTTGGAATTTTTTAATTTGTAAGAAAGTGTTGTTGGTTTCTCTTTGAAGACAATGTATTGTTGGGTGATCTTGCTTTATGAGGTGAAGAGGGCTTTCATGCTGGGAGGATGATGTTGGATCAGACAGCTTGGTTGTAATCCTCTCTTCTACTACTTCTATTAATAAAGCTATTTTAGTTTTCCTCCATATACTTGTGTATCTCTGAATCTTGTATTTTTATATGCATTTGTATGGTTAATGTACATCTGATCCTACATTGTTTATGGTTATAGATCTCTATGCTTTGATGGTATTTTACTACTTTGACTCTACAGGTGTTCTTTGAAGCAGGACAAGTGAGAAAGGAGTGGCTAAAGCTCTATCAAAGGAGAGTAGAAAAAAGCAAGGAGACTAGTAAAAGACTGAGGTTGGTACTCTCTTCTTCTCTCTCATCTATCTCTCATAAAGGAAAACACAAGTAACTTTAGTTTGTTTGCTTCTAAGATAGATACTCGTCATAGTGGGACTAGCAACTCTGAATGGACACTAGTTTTCCCGATAACATGGTGGTTTTGTGGGTGAAGGTGTATGATGTGGAGGTGAAGGTGGAGGTGGTGTGGGCAGATGAGGTATTTTAAGAAAGTCATGCTTTATCAAATGTACAGTGCTTTGTAGCAAGGCCTGTACAGCTCCCTCACCGTCACTCGAAGGAGGTTCTATCAGTGGGTTGTATTCAAGACTTTCTCTTTTCTGATTTTTAAAGATTCGTCCACTTCGCGTAGATCCAAACATCAAGGAAGTGGCATAACCCACTTTTGACACAAGAGCATTTTAATCCAAGTATTCAAAGATTTCAAACACTTACCTCACGGTCCTTTGAAAAAGTGTTTCTTTGCTTCACTGTAGCTAACTAAGGTATCGACTGTGAATTCTGTCACAAATCCTCCTATGACTCGATCAAGCAAGTGATTGACAGTGCATGTGATCTTATCTTCATAAGATTCTAACCTTCGCACTAGCTCTGGGGTCCACACTATTGGACCGTCAAGCCTCCACCTTCCTTGGTCATCTGCCAATTTAGCAATCCACTCATACAGTGCAATCAGGAAGGTGCAGAATAATATTTCGTGTATTTTTGTGTACAAATATCTGTCCAACCACTGTTATTTTGTTAGGTGTGGATTTATGTTTTCTTGCACCGTGAATTCATGGATGTTTCTATCCAACCACTTCTTAATTTCTTTCTTTGTCAGATTCTAGTGATGCGACATCACACCTCTTTATGCAGATCCCAGTCCTGGCAATGGAACCATTTGTTGGCTTAGTGGGTCCTTGCCCAGGTTTAGAATTAGTCGCGCCAAACAAATCCCTACACTACTGGCCCTTTCGGCATCAATCCGCGGAGCACAGACCGAAGTCTCACCCGAAGCAGTATGGGGGGATGATGGAACCAAGTTTCCACACCCAGATATTAGAGTGACGTCATTTTGTGCCCTAAATATGCCTTCACGCAGATCGATAAGCCCTTATGTCTTATCAATATAAATCCCTTTAATCAACCTCTGAACCTCCGTAAAGGTCTACAACTGTCTTTCACGAACCCTGAACAAACTAATCAGCTGCTTAAATGCATCAAACATTACTCTTAATCCAACAATTACTCATATCAGCCTAAGTGTTCAATAACTTTAACATACAACAAGATAATCAACATTAATTACATTCCTATAACAATATAAAACGTGTAAAGTCATGCAGAAATACATCATTATTTCATAAACCCATCACAACATAAAGTGCATTCATATAAATAGAAGTAAAGAGATAAGTACAGGTATTTCTGCAACAATCTTGTATATTAACATTCAGTTCAGCTTACATACTCAAACTTCCCTGCGCACTCAACTGCAGACTCTATTCTAGGCCTTTGTGCACATAGCTACAGAGCCTTTCTTCCTACTCTTCTCCGCTAACTCTCTAGACTTCTCCCATAAACCAAATTTCATTTCTTGCCTTAGACATCCTAAGACACACCTATTTATACAATCCCATGGTCCGCGGACCATGGGTAGATCCTCAAAAATCTAACTCAAATTACATAAAGAAGGGTAAAACCCTTTATGATTCTTTAACTAACTACGCACTCTGCAACCACAACTTGCGGAGACCTTACATCTTTATACAACAAAACTTGGGCTTTTGACCCAAAATTGACCCTAGGGGACCCCATCCCAACACTCTTCAAGGGGGAAACCTCCTTTACATTACGTAATAAAATATTCTTGGATGATACAAATGACAAGACCACCATTATATACATAGGAATTTAAGGTGTTACAATATAATCATAACTTACATAACAATAATAATGTAAGGGCACACGAATAATAATAGTGTGCTTCTATGGGGCACAATAATAAAAATATAGGGGTTACATTAACAATAACAATAAGTGGTCTACTCTAACAATAACAATAAGGGTACTACACTAGTATTATAGTGACCTAATATATACCTTTCCAACGATATAAGAATCGCCTTAATCAAAGTTTGTATGCAAAAGTTATGCCCCTTGGAAATTCCTATTTTGACCACCATAATTCGAGAAAATGCCATGCCATTCTCCATTTCTAATGGAAATGGGGTTTTCCATGTGATCATGATGAAGAATAGTCTAGAAGAGTCCATATTGTATCTCTATTTAAGAGTTAAAGGAGTCAAACTTAACCACTAGTAGGCTATTGAGTTGTGTTATAACCAAGCCACTAGAAGGAAAAGTGATCACATTCTATTCAAGTGCATTTTTCTCCATAGATGAGTAGTGTAGCTGAGAGTGGATAGGGAGAGAGAAAAAATACAGTATTTGTGCATTGCAATATCTCATGGACCAAAAGTCTCACTTATTTTTACTTGCACATCCATTTTACAATCAAAGAAAGAGAGTAGGATAGGCTCACTTTCCAACTAGGTTTTCTCTTGAAAGGGTTTCCCAGGTTATATCTTATGTCCATTGTGGTTTGTGATATTTATTTCATTATTCTCTATTGTGTTCATATTTTATATAATGCATGTATAAACATAACACAATAATAAATGAATCCAGAAACTTAAGGAAAAATTAATCCCCGTAGTGTAGATTTCAAATTTTTAAGTATAATTTCATTAGATTTGTTGTGATGAATTGTCCAATGGAATATCCACAATATTTTATGGATCAATTATCCTATAAATGGTAGGATTTTATGAAAAATAGAATGAATATGAGGTGCAAACCATGATATATAATGAGTTTTATAAGGAAAAAATCATAGCAAAAGGAGTGACAAAGGCGTTGAAAGTGAGAATTTAATAGGGATTAGGTGTTTATAAAATTCCTTGCTCCTATAGAAGATCATGCATTGGTCAAATAGGCCATTCTTATTGGGCTTGTCTCAATTAACACATCTTATACACAAACCACAATCCATTTACAAATATGCTATATTTGAACACTCTTTTAAATCTCAAGTTCTAATTTTCTTAAACCAAACCAAATTTTAGCCACTATTCCTGATTACTCCTCACACATTATTCATGAAGCTATTGAAATAAAGAATAATCAAAACAACTTTAATCTTGAAGGTGGCTACATACTAAACCAATTTAAAACGCCTCTCATTCATCATGTAGATCACTACCCATAAATTTCCTACTATTTTCTTTCTTTGTTCCTTAGTGGCCATCTCTCTCTCTCTCTCTCTCTCTCTCACCCTCCTTCTATCCTCTCATAATTAATTTAATTTCACAATCCACTCCCCTCCAACCCCATTTTTAGATTTCAAGTTCCTTTTTCTATACTTTTACCATCTCAAGATCTTTATTCTTTAATTCTTGATACTTTATCCTTTTTTCTCAGGATTCCCCACCATACCACCCTCCTTTCATCACCCTTTTTTACTCCCATTTTATTTTGTTGATACCTTAATTCTCTCTCTCATACTTTCCCCACCCTCCTTCTATCATCTCATAATTAATTTAATTTCACAATCCACTCCCCTCCAACCCCATTTTTAGATTTCAAGTTCCTTTTTCTATACTTTTACCATCTCAAGATCTTTATTCTTTAATTCTTGATACTTTATCCTTTTTTCTCGGGATTCCCCACCATACCACCCTCCTTTCATCACCCTTTTTTACTCCCATTTTATTTTGTTGATACCTTAATTACATATGTAGTATGTAGTTCTTACTTTCATTGATTGTTAGTTGAATTTTCTCTCATTTTTTGGTTTTTATTAATTTCTTTACTTTATTTTATATATTAGAATTTTGGTCTCCTTTTTAATCAAATTATTTTATTTTATATTAATCATATTACATATTGATATTTCCCCCACCTTTTCTTCCATATTTCCACTTATTAATTTATTTTAATTTTTAAATATTGACTTAATTTATATCAACCGTATTTTTTATTATTCATATTCCAACTCCCTTTTTCTTTCTTATTTTTACATTTTTCTTTATTTTGATTTAAGGTTGACTTATTAATATCAACTTCCATTCTCCTCTTGTATTTTCCTTTAGTCGCCCCACCACCGGCCTTTCCCTTATTTATGTTTACATTAATTATTTTTAATTAATTTTTATCCCCTCCTTAATCCTTTCATTTATCTGTTTTTAGTTTCCCTTTTTCCTTCTTGAACTTTACTATCATATATCACATACTTCAATAGTCACTTTCTAGCCTTATCTTTTATATTCTCATCTCTCTCAATTTTCTTCTCATCTTTTTGCTTTTTTAGTCCCTATTGACACCTAATCATCAGGATTGGATGAATAACTAAAAATGATGTAAATAAATAATAGAGAATATGAATAGTCACCAGGAAATGAAATGAATAGTCTCTCCCTCATGTATAAACACCAACCTAAATGAACTCAATGAATTGTTTTGAGGAGTTACTACCTGGTCTGACATGGTATCAGAGCCAGCTCTATTTTTGGCATTGCAGTCTACCATTGTAACTCCCTTCTATTATTTCTTCAGAAATTTGTCAGTTTGTCCTAAATTTTTTCTTCCAATTTTTGTAACTTCCCACGCTCCTCTGACATAGTCCATACGCACCCTTCACTGCACACTAGCACAGTTCCAACAATACCACCCGTTCACTGCACCCGTTCAGTGCTCCATAATCTTTCACGTAGATATGGAAGCCAGCAGTGTGGAGAGAGCAGCATATAACCGTTGAAGGACTATTAATGGCGGTGTGCAACTATTTTGAGACTGAGGTATCTGAGCCATGGTTGAAGACTGAAACTTCATTAACTGGTATGCAGAATATGCGTTGAGTTCTATGCTAGTACGTTTTTTAAATTCATGAAGGCTTTTAAATACGTCGAATTCTGCCACACCTCGGCCTCGGCCTCCATATGCTTCTCGACTCCACAGTCATACCTCCCACTGCTACACAGTGTGTATAACTCCCATAGTCATACTTCCCACTACTACATAGCATGTATAACTCCTGCGTGAAGGACAACCCCATGCTTGAAGAAGCCCATCAGAGCCCTCCTTATACCGCACTCCCATTGTATCTACTCCACGGTGAACGTGGTGGCAGCAGAAACGTGGTGGCGCTGCTCCGATACGACCCTCCTTCATACCTCAGCTTGATATAACACGTTGTTGGTTGGTTAACGTTGTTGGTTGGTTAACGTTGTGGTATCTTGAATGCTGATGCTCTTGATATATCACATTGTTGGTTAACGTTGTGGTATCTTGAACGCTATCTTGCACAGGAGCAATTTCGAAGAAGTTAAGGTTATGCTGAAGACTTCCAATTGACTTTTGTAGAATGAATAATTTGGTGCATTACTATAACAGTTGATTCAATTGTGGAATTTCTTATACAAGTTTCAGTAGTATTCTGTAGATTCCTTTGATATCATAAACAGTAATTGCGAAGATGCCATGAAGATGAAAATAATTTGTTCACATATATCTTTGATATTTTTTTTGAATTTGGATTGAGATAGCTTTGAAATTATTCTGCATACCTCTGTCTCCATATATCATATATCATAATCAATTTTTTAGCAGCAGAAGTTTTCTCGACAAAAGCACATTTTTTGCTAGCAGAAATATTTTTACAGCATTCAGATTTTACAATGCATTCAATCACATCCATTGTGGGAATAGTTCTCACTGGCAAGGAGAACTATCCTGAGTGGTTCAAGATGATAAAACACAGCCTCATTTTCAATGAGTTGTGGAAAGGAGTGTGTGTTAGAGATGAAGACAAAGAGCCAGAATAGCCTACCTCAGAGAAAGAGTTTGCCATTTGGGAAAATAAGAATAGCAAAGCCTATGCACTAATTGCAGCATCTACAAGTAAAGAGGTGAGTCGCCATATTTCGCCATTTTCAACTACTTTCGAAGGCTTACAAAAGTTGAAATAACTCTATGACTCACATTCTGCACTTGAAGTTGTTCAATTCATGATTAAACTCTTCACTCTTGAATTGCAAAATAATGATCCTCTTACTCTTGCATCCAAAGTAAAATCTATAATGCATGATATCAAAGCCACTAAGGTTGAATTGGATATTCCTCTTAGCTTTTCTCAAGGAACTTTATCCTACTTCAATTATCTTGAGTCATTGCAAGCAAATGGAAATCTTAAAGATGTTACCTTTGACTCTCTTGTGAAAAAAATTGTTGAAAGAGAGAAAGCTTTTGGAAAGAAGACAACCCTTGAATCTTCTGAAGAGGTTGTGTGCCTTGCTCAAAAAGAAAATAATTATGCTCAAAATTCTTCCAGAGGAAGAGGTGGTCGAAGAGGAAGAGGAAGATATTTCAGAGGCAGGGGGGGCAGACACTCTCAAGGAGAAAAGGCAGATTTGCACTGCATACGCTACAAAATAAATGGATCACATGATGCCTCTACATGCAAGTTACCATGGGACAAAATTAAGCAGCAAAGAAACCAACAGAAAGGTAAAACTAATGACACAGAAAAAGGTAAAGCACCTGAATCCGCTCATTATGTTGTGGCACAATGTGACTTATTTAATGCTTCACTTGCTTCCTGGAAAAAATATTGGTTTCTTGATTCAGGAGAAACTTGCACATGACTCATAGAAAATATTTTTTTGAAGAATTTACTGATAATGTTGATGGAGCAGTATAAAAAATCAAGCCATCAGGGCTTGGCACAATCAGGCTTAAATTTCCTGGTCTTCCAGACTTTCTTCTGCATCATGTTCTATATCTCCCACAGCTGAAGAGAAACTTGTTGTCCTTGGGCCACATCCACCAGCAAGGTCACTCCATTCATATGTTTGATGGCAAGCTTGAGGTAAGAAAAGCATCTGACCACTCAGTTGTCATGAGGGGAATAGAAGAAGAAAGGCTTCTCAAGCTGCAAGGTACCTCTACTCGTGCACAACATTTCTCATACAATTCTCAATATGAAGAAGGTACACTTCCATCAAGTTTATTATGCCATGCTAGATTTTGACGTTTGAACTATGACAACCTCCACTTGTTGAAGAAAAATGGTGTTGTTGGTTTGCCTACAATTCCTAGGAAGTTTAAGCAATGTGATGCTTGCATTCTAGGAAAGAATAGGAAACAGTCTTTTCATGATTCACATTCAAGAGCACATAGAAAACTTGAACTCATTCATTCATATTTATGTGGTCAAATGCATGTTCCTTCTGCAAATGGAAATAAATATATGATGACATTTATTGATGACTACACCAGAATGTGTTGGGTTTATTTATTGAAGAACAAATCTGATGCTTTTCAAACATTCAAGAACTTTCATAAATGGATTGAAAATGATGCAAAATCTCATATTGGGTCTATTTGCATTGATAATGGAAAAAAATACACATCAAATGAATTTGAAAACTATCTCCGCCAACATGGGATCAAACATCAAACAACTGTGCCTTATAATCCCCAATAGAATGGTGTAGCTGAAAGAATGAATAGGACAATCTTAAATATGGTACGCTCCATGCTCTTCTTCAAAAATGTAAAAATAATGTTTTGAGCTTATGCTATTCTATGTGCTGCATATATAAAGAATAGATGTCCATCTAATGTTATGAGAAACAAGACTCCATATGAAATGTGGTATGGACACATTCCTTCAGTAAAGCATCTCAGGGTCTTTGGTTCCACCTGTTATGTCTTGATACCAAAGGTACATAGAAACAAACTTGGTGCAAGAAGTCGTAAGTGTATCTTCCTGGGGTATTCAAACACCTCCAAAGCATACCATCTCTATGATGAAGTCAATAAAAATTTTGTTGTATCTAGAGATGTAATATTTCTTGAATCATCCAAAACTGACAATGTTGTTGAGCAGCAACTTGATCGCTTGGATAGATTCGAAAATGCAAAATCATTTCAAGAATTTGATAATCAGATTCCACATCTTGAAGGGGGGATTCCTATACTAGATCAACATGTGGAATCTTCTTCTGAAGAACTCTCTCCCCCGCATGAAACTCCAACAATGGATGATGCTTTAAGTGATGTGACTGATAGAATTGGGAGACTCAATCTTGATTCAGTCCAAACTCAATCAACGGAGCAGCCTGGACCATCTTTGAAAGGTCCTCCAAAGTGGCCGATAAAGACACTCGAAAGTGTTCATCTTGATGAGGTTGGAAAGAAAAGAACTAGAAATTCAAACTGGCAAAATGGAGGTGATGTAGATGACTCTAATTCACCTGTTGATATGGATGTTTCTTATGATTGTGAATTGAATTTGTCTACAGATTTTGAACCAACTTCCTTCAAAGAAGCTGCTTCTCATGATGAATGGAAAGAAGCAATGAAAAAGGAGTATGATTCCCTCATAAAGAATGGCACTTGGAAGCTGGTTGATCCTCCATTAGTAACCAAACCAATTGGCTGCAAGTGGGTCTACAAGAACAAGTATAAAGCTGATGGCTCACTTGACAAGCACAAAGCCAAGCTTGTGGAAAAAGGTTTTGCATAGAAGGAGGGGTCAATTATGAGGAGACTTTTGCCTCCACAACAAAATGGGCTACCATTCAGACACTCTTTGCCCTAGCAGCTCATAACAGTTGGAAAGTCCATCAAATGGAGGTAAAAACTACTTTCTTGAATGGAGATATAAAAGAGAATGTTTTTATGTCCCAGCTTGAAGGATTCGCTGTGAAAGGACATGAACATAAAGTATGCAAAATTGTGAAATCCTTGTTGGCCTCAAACAAGCACCGCGAGCCTAGTATGAAAAACCAACTGAGCATCTTCTAAAACTCAATTTCAAACATTATGATCTTGATGATGCAAATTTATTTGTCAAGAAAGTTGGCAAAACAATTGTATATCTTGTGGTATATGTAGATGATCTTTTGATGACAAGGAACAATGAAAGCTACATTGCATCCATAAAGAAGGAATTTGGGAAAAGTTTTGAAATGATTGATTTGGGCTAGTTCATTACTATCTTGTTATTGAAGTAACTCAACATCCGAAGTCCATATTTATTTCATAAAATAAGTACATTGGAGATTTTTTGAACAGGTTTGGCATGATAGAATGCAATCCTCTTACTACTCCAATGGAACAAAACTTAAAGTTCACATCTATTGAAGGAAAAGAATTTGAGGATGCAACAAAGTATAGACAACTTGTACGAAGTCTCAACTACCTAACTACTACCAGACCAGACATTTCGTTTGTTATTGGAATCCTCTCCAGGTTTATGCAAAAGCCTTGTGAGGGACATTGGTCTGCTGCAAAAATAGTTCTAAGGTACTTGAAGGAAACTAAAGACTTTGGAATCAAGTATACACAGGTGGACGACTTCATCTTGATTGAATAATTTGATTCAGACTTTGATGGAGACAAAGAAACTGGGGTATCTACTTCAGGATATGCTATGAGTCTTGGATCAAGAGCTGTCTCCTGGAGATCATGCAAACAATCAGTTCCAGTAGATTCCACAACAGAAGCAAAATACATGGCAGCAGCTGAGGCAACAAAAGAAATTGTGTGGCTCAGGAAAATTCTTGAAGATTTGTAGGTAAAACAAGTACAATCAACTCCACTCATGATTGACAATACCTCTGCAATAAAGTTGGCCAAGAACCCAAAGTTCCATGATCGAACGAAGCACATCAATACTAAATATCATCTGATTCGACATCATGTTGAGGCCAAAACAATCCATCTCTGCCATTGTTCCACGAACGAGCAAATTGTAGACATCTTCACCAAAGCACTTGGAAGAGAAAATCTTGAAAGATTCAGAATGATGCTTGGACTCACAAACATCCCTTCAGATTAAGGGGGGAATGTTGACACCTAATCATCAGGATTAGGTGAATAACTAAAAATGATGTAAATATGTAATAGAGAATATGAATAGTCACCGGGAGATGAAATGAACAGTCTCTCCCTCATGTATATAATAAACACCAACCTAAATGAAATCAATGAATTGTTTTGAGGATTTACTACTTGGTCTGACAGTCCCTAATGATGGGAAAAGTGTCCACTTGAAATCATGGACATTTCAAACTTACATATATAATTTACTCGAAAATATTTTGAACAATAATTTGATTTTTCTACCATTTTTCTTGTTCCAAGTCAACAATCCATTACTTTTTTCCATGTCTTACATATTCATTTTTTCTATTATCTCTCTAAAGCTTTATGAATCTAGATCAAGTGTACTAGTACCTTCTATTTCTTCCTTCCAATGTGGTTATAATATTTAAGTATCCACCTATGATCTAATGGTTCTCACCAATGATTCTATAAAGGCCCTAAGGGTAGCCAAGAAAAGTGAGTTTTCCTACAAGGACATAGGGGTCATAAAGATTCATTAAAACCCTAACTCAGTAGATCCCAATCACTGGAAATTGTTGGAGAATGTCTATTTCATAGAAAATTAGTCCATCATATATGTATATATATATATATATATATATATATATATATATATATATATATATATATATATATATATACATACATATATGATGGACTAATTTTCTATGAAATAGACACTCTCCAACAATTAGAGAAAATTAGTCCATCATATATGTATATATATATATATATATATATATATATATATATATATATATATATATATATATATATATATCATTGGGGTTTCATATTAGCATCATACCTCCTAATACCCCTTGAGCATCAACTTCCCCTAATTTGCATCCTTTCGAGTAGGCACATTATTTAAAACTAATTCATTGGAACTTTTGATTTCTTGTGTCAATATTATACTAGGATTTCTTTGATGATTTTGTTTATGAGAAGCCAATGTTTAGTTTTTCCATTTATACCCCTTGATTTCCATGAAACAATTCTCCATTGTTGAGAAGGAAGGGTGGGCTAATACTTATTTGACATTAGGGTTATGAGTCCTCCTAGAGTTAACCAATGTCTCTCCTCGATATATGAATAAAAGATAGTTTGTTTCTATGTCATCCTCTTCTCTTTTCCTCTTTAGGATTCAATAGGGGATTATTTCATAGAATGAATTTTAACCCCTCACAGAAGTTGAGATAGGATTCTTACCTTTTTTTGATTGAATGAGTTGTGATTTTTTCTTGAGAGGAGCTTCTTTCATGAGTTGAAGTTTTGTTTTGTGAGTAAATTAGGATCCTTTTATACCTAAGTAGTTTCCATGGATTGCATATCTGAGTCACCAAGTTTCATTTCATTGGAATCTTCCAATTCCACTACATCGTCTCCATCCAACAACATGTTCTCATCCTCTTTTATCTAAGTTTTTTTCTAGGAATCATCCATTTTCCTTATTTTAAACTAATATTCAAATATTTTGTTGGGATTGTTGGGAGAAAATGGTGGAGATTAGGGTTGGATTTTGATATAAGGTGCCCTTAGCTCTCCTAAGGTTTTTTTATATGAGATCTCAAAGCTATTATGGGTTTTTTCTCCAAAGGAGTTCATAGGTGCTAGGGGTTTTTTGTGGGGCTTTTTCTAAGAATTCATGTTATCAAAGCCTTCTAGATGTTTTTCAACAAGCGTTTTAGAAGTGGAATGAGGTTGGTAGAGATGATAGTCTCTAAAAAGATGGTATTTTTCATGGAATTTATCACGTTGAAATATGATGTGTTCACAGTTTATTCCAAGTGGTGTCCTAATAGCTTAAGAAAATGGAATCTGGGAGGGCTTGGGATACATTCATATACACACATGTCTGCCTGGGTGGTATATCCACTTTCTAATAACCTATAAATATTTTATGAATGATTTAAGGGAATCACTAATTCCTTCCAATATTTCAACATCTTATAACTCATGCAGTAGAGAGTAGAGATAAATCCAAAATAGTGCAATTGTGAAATATTTTGAATTGATACTAAACTTTTCCATCTATTATCGAAGTTATAGGCCTGTCGATTGAAGAAATATGCAATATTTTTGAATACTCAATTCATTTATACCACATTGGTAAAACTAGCTATAAAAAATCCTTGTGAGCCCAACTTCAAATCTACATGACCTCTTGGCTTTGATTTGGTGTTGATCCACAGTATCAAAGCCTTATTCGTGGGACAAATTCTTGTGAATTTGCCTATCATGGCATGGTCCTACATGTACTAAATGCATTCATTTACTCTTGTGAAAGTGACTTCATACGTTGGATTCTAAACTACTTTTAGAATTTTGTGTGAGACCAGATAAATAAAATAAAAGCATCATGTAATACTATGACCTCTTGAAACTTATCGAAGAAGTCTATAGCCATGGTTTTGGGTTTGTGGTTTTGGACTTGTAGTTTTTGTAGCACATGGTATTGTGCTAATAACATTTCTCTAGATTATTTATATGTACTCTTGGTTAGACATTATGTGTGGGGTGATAAGGCAAGAATATTAGAGTTGGGATAATGGGTTGTAAGTTTGTATTTAATAGTAAAGTTACAGATCTTTCCCCATGGTTTTTCCTTGTTGGGTTTTCCACGTAAATCTTTTGTTCATTTTGATTGTGTGATCAGTTTTATATTATTTTTCAAATCCAGGTTTTAAATTAACATGTTGTTACAAATATACTACAATATATACATATTTGATATTTACTTATAGGTCTACCACATTATTCATAGATCTGATATTTATGTTACAGGTCTATCGCATTATATACATATTTGATATTTATATTGGTAAATAATTTGTTGACTATTTTAAGAAGTGGTATCAGAGCAGGGTTATTGTTGGAGATCTTGTTTGTGTAGGATTTATTTACAGGTAGATGGAATGGAGTCACTCATAAGTATTGAAAAACTTACTTGGGTGAATTTTACAATATGGAGGTCCAAAATGGAAGATATCTTGACATTAAAAGATATGCCCCAGGAAATTGAGGGTAAATAAAAAGAAACCCTCATCATGATCAATGAAGATTGGGAGAAACTAGATTGAAAAGAAATTTCCACTATTCAAGTATATTTGGTAGACATGGTATATTTTCATGTTTCTCAAGGAAAAAAAAACCGAATAATTATGGAAAAAGCTTCATGATTTATATGACTAAGATAAAGCAATCAACAAATTGTTTTTAATGAAGAGATTGTTTAATTTAAAAATGCAGAGAGGAAGTATAGTATAAGAACGTATAAATGAGTTGCATATAATATTAAATCAACTCACTTCACTAAAAATTGTATTTGACGATGATATCTAGGCCTTTTTACTCTTGATCTCAATGCCAAATAGTTGGAAAAACTTGATTGTCACAATAAGTAATGTGGAACCAAAAGGTAAATTTTGGTTTGAAGATGTTTCTAACAGTTTATTAAATGAAGAAATGTGCAGGAAATTTATGAAGGAGAAAATGCCAAATATGGAGGAATTAACACTTGGTAACTGCAGAAGGCAACCATATAGAGGGAAATCAAGGTGTTCCATCTCTAGAGGAAGATCAAAGTATATGCAAGGAATAACAACCTACTACAATTGTGGAAAACTTGGCCATATTAAAAATATTGCAAGATGTTAAAAAGAGAGAAAAATGAGCAAAAAATAACAAACAACAACAACAATGAAGAAACTGTAGATTTTTCTGTAGATTCAACAACTCATGTAATGTATTAAAACATAAGACAAGAATCTAATCTACTTTCAACAATGAAAACCAATAATGATCGATGAAAACAATAATCAGCAAGAGGAAGAATAGCAATCACACATAACACAATATTTCTCTAGGGAAAGAAACTGCTCAAAACCCCGACTACCTATATTGCATTAATTAAAAATCAGAGAAGAAAATACAATGCTTGTTCTCACTAAAACAATCCATGCACAGGTATGATCAATTCTCTGCCTCACAAGCCCGCTCTAGCCAACACTTAGCCAATCCTGTTGCCTGCCAAGCCCCTATTGCCTTGCACAATTCCTGAGAGAATCAATTCATATTTAATTGGGAAATCCTTCCTCCTTAAATGCACAATCCAAACTTAGGTCCTCAACTGATTGCATGCATGATATGTAAAACTCGGAAAATCATACAACTGATAGTACACTGCCCCTGGAATCTAATCTCAACTGGGTCTTCCTCCGAACTGACATGCATGAATTATTTATGAGTGAAGATTCAATTAATTGGTGTGGTACTGGTGATGCACCGGTGCATTACTCCACTAGTAGGCCTCTACTAGTTCCTCCAACAGTTTGAACTAGTTTAACTGACTATAATTCAGTTAGACTGAGTTATCTAATTACAACTCCAAAGAACTCAACATGGACCCCTAAAATTTAGGGATCACACTTACATAACTCCAAAAATACTTCCAACTCTAAATGCCTATGTCAATTAAGTCAATTTAACTTAATTAACTATTTACAAGTTTCTACGAGAATAGAATTCAATTTTAATTCACAATTTAATTCAAGGACAAATTAAATTGGAATTTTTTGTTGTTATTTTTAACAGAAACTATTATTGTTGCATCATACGGTGAGGTATTAATTATTGTTTCTTATGAAGATTCATTTCCTTATACTTATTGTCATGATAATGATTGGATTTTATATTCTGGAGCCTCCTACCATGCTACCCCAAGTAGAGAAATTTGTATTTCTTATAAATCTAGAAATATGGGAAAGATTCGCTTGGGTAATAAAAGTCTTTGTAATATTTAAGGGGTAGGAGATGTACTAATAAATAAAAAATATGGTTTTATTTTAGTTGCAAAGTTAGATGATGAAGGTTACCTTACAGTGTTTGGCAAAGGAGGTTGGAAAATTGTGAAGGGCTCACTAGTTGTTGCAAAGGGGCAGAAAATTGGCACTCTCTACACATTAAATTCAAAACTAAAAAATTATAATATTTTTATTGTTAAGGAGTATAAAACTGATTTATGGCACAAAAGGCTTGGAAAAATCACTAGAAGAGGACTGAAAGTCCTTGCTGACAAAAAAAGTTTTCCTGGGATAAAAGGTACAAAATTTAAATTTTATGAACATTTTGTTATCGGTAGACAAAAGAGGGTGTCATTTATGAGAGATGGTCCTAAAAGAGAAACACAACTATTAGATCTAGTACATTCTGGTGTTCGTGTTCCAATAAATATAAAATCACTAGGAGGAGCTTCTTATTTTGTTACTTTTACTGATAGTTCATAAAAAAAGGTGTTGGCTTTCCATATTGAAGCAGGGATCAAGTTTTAGACATTTTTCTAAAATTTCATATGGTTGTTGAAAGGGAAACTATTAAATTCTTGAGATGTATTAGAAAAGATAATGGTGGGGAATATTTCTCCAATGCATTCAAACAATATTGTAGCAGACATGGCATACAACATGTACAAATTGTTCCTCACACTCCACACCAAAATGGAACAATTGACAGGATGAATCAGACAATAATGGAGAAGGTAGAAGTATGCTTTCAAATTCATGTTTACCTAAATACTTTTGGGAAGAGGCTATCTAAAAAAAAAATCTACTTAATAAATTGGTCTCCCACAACTTCATTGGATGGTGGCATTCTTGAAAAGGCATGTACTAGTAAAAATTTATGTTATGCTCATTTAAAAAAAGTTGGTTGTGAAGCATACATGCATATTCATAAAGAACAGAGATCCAAGTTGGATGAAAATTCATTTCTTAGGATATGTTGACAATGAGTTAGGTTATCAGTTATGGGATCCTTTGAAAAATACAGTCATTAGAAGCATGGATGTTATTTTTCATGAAGATAAAATGTTTAAAAATAATGACAAAGATGGAGAAAAGTTTTGTTGAAATTCCAAAACAATAGGAAAATCAACCACCATTACAAGAAGACACATCAAGAGATAATGAGAATCCATTACATCAAAGTGAAAGTGAGGAACAACAAGAAGAACATGAAGAACAACAAAATCAGGAGCCATTGGTAGAAATTCCACCACAAAATTCATCAATTTGTAGGTCTTCCTAGCCACATAAGCCTTCGCAAAGGTATTCTCCCTCAGAATATATCTTATTGATTGATGAAAGTGAACCTGCTTGTTTTCAGGAAGCATGTGAAGGACAAGATAACATTAAATGGTAAAAAGGTATGTAGGAAGAGCTAAAATACCGACATGATAATAAAACATGGGATTTAGTTGAAAGGCCAAAAGGAAGAAAGGTTTTAAAGAAAAAGTGGGTGTATCAAATAAATCATTAAGGCCAGAAAAATCAACAAAGATTTAAAGAAATGCCAGTGGTTAAAGGTTTTGGGCAAGAACAAGGTATTGATTTCACATAAATTTTCTCTCTAGTTGTCAAAATGTCATCAATACGAGTAGTATTGGTCTTGTAGTTTCTCTTGATTTATAATTGGAGCAATTAGATGTCAAGACAACCTTCCTACATGGAGATTTAGAAGAAGAGATATATATGGAGCAACCAGAAGGATTCATTGCAAAAGGTAAAGAAAACTTGGTCTACAGGTTGGAGAAGATACTATATGGGTTGAAACAAGCCCCTCGTCAATATTGGTATAAGAAATTTGACTCTTTTATGCTTGATCATAATTTTAAAAGGTTAAATTAAAATCATTGTGTATACATTAAAAGATATGAAAGAGGCAATTTCATTATCTTGTTATTATATGTTGATGACATGTTGATTGTTGGGAAAGATAAGATCATGATTAACAGGTTAAAAGAAGAATTAAACAAGGCCTTTGCAATGAATAATTTAGGATGAGCAAGGAATATTTTGGGGATGAAAATTATATGTGATAGAAAAAGGAAGAAATTATGGCTATCGCAACAACAACAACCTTAGAAAAGTATTAGAAAAAATCAATATGGCTGATGCAAAATATGTAGGTACACCACTTGCTTCTCATTTCAAATTAACATCTAAATTATGCCCCACTACTACTGAATAAAGAGAAGAAATGTCCAAGATTCCATATGCTTATGCAGTAGGAAGCCTTATGTATGTTATGGTATGCACTCGCCATGACATTGCACATTCAGTGGGAGTAGTAAGTAGGTTTCTTGCAAACCTAGGAAAGGAACATTGGAATGTAGTTAAGTGGATCTTAAGATATATTAAAGGATCAATTGACTATTTTTTCTGCTTTCAAGATACTAATACCTTGTTGGAAGGATTTACAAATGTTGATTTCGCAGGGGACATGGATCTAGATTATCTACAATATGTTACATCTATACTTTTGCAAGGGCTGCAGTATCATGGGTATCTAGAATGTAAAAGGTAGTGGTTCTTTCTACCACAAAACTTGAGTATATGGCAACAATTGATGCATGCAAGGAAATAATTTGGATGGATAGGTTCCTAAAGGAACTAGACCTGCAACAAGAAAAGTATATATTGAATTGTGATATCCAAAGTGCCAAGTCCACCTTGCTAAAACCTTGCTTTTTAGTACAAGACACAACATATTGATGTTAGATACCATTGGATTCGCCAAGTGTTAGATGAAGGGTTACTATAGTTGGAGAAAATACAAGGAAATGAAAATCTAGTTGATATGTTAACAAAAAAATTGACAAGGTATAAGCAGGATATTTTTAGAGCCTTGGTTGACCTGTAGCAAATATGATAAAATAAGGCTTAAGAAAGAACTGTAACAAAGAGATGGAAATTTGCATTTGGTATCAAGTGGGAGATTGTTTTGTGAGACCAAATAAATAAAATAAAAGCATCATGTAATATTATGACTTCTTGAAACTTCTTGAAGAAGCCTATAATTGTGGTTTTGGGTTTGTGGTTTTGGACCTATGATTTTCATAGCACATGGTATTGTGCCAAAAATATTTCTCTAGATTATCCTACGAAAGATTATTTATATGTACTCTTAGGTAGACATTTGGAGTTGAGCTAATGGTTGTAAGTTCTTATTTAATAGTAAAGTTACACACATGGCTTTTCATAGTCTTTTTTTCCAAGTAAACCTATTGTTTATTTTGATTGCGTGAATTTTTTTTTATATTATTTTTCAGATCCTGGTTTTAATTAACATGTTGTTATAAATATACTACATTATTTACAGATTTGATATTTACGTTATAGATCTTCTACATTATTTATAAACCTGATGTTGATGTTACAAATCTACTACATTATACAATGATTAATCTGATATTTATATTGGTAAATAATTTTATAACTGTCTTAACAACATATAATGCCTTATCCATAAAGGCATTGCTTATCATGCAAGCTTTTTTTTGTAATTCATTAATTCCTAAAGTGACAAACTCCAAAAACCTCCATTACTTCTATTCCAAAAGGATTAAATAAATGATGCCATCATATAATCAAAATTCACAAACAAATTCCTATGATGATGAAAACCATACTCAACTACAGCATAATAAGAAAATGATGCTACTCCCCTACCACTACTGCTGTCATAAAATAATAAAATAACCCATTCTACCACATCATTACAAACCCTAGCTTGAGCACTCCTTGCACATTGAAACACCCTATCAATAATTTACATTTCAATAATTTGCATTACGATAAAAACCATCTTATCATATTTATCACTTCAAGTAACACAACTATACTAATCATATGATTCAATGTTTATCATATACCACATCATTACAAACCCTAGCTTGAGCACTCCTTGCACATTGAAACACCCCATCAATAATTTACATTACGATAAAAACTATCTTATCATTTTTATCACTTCAAGTAACACAACTATACTAATCATATGATTCAAAATTTATCATATAAATCTTTAAAGATGGAAAAGATCCCACCAAAAAAAAATTAACCCTCACTGGCCCAGACTTTTTAAAATACTCGTAATAAAAAATAATAATTATGTTAATCAAAATAATGATATGGGTTTAACCAGAACTCACCATCTGAACTCAGCTTGAATTTTTGGCCCTGTAATTTTCAGTGACATGACCCAAATATCTTATCATAATCTGAGAATATCAAATTGTACTCACCAGAAGAAGAAAATGATTCTGCATTGACACGAGGCAGGACTAATATAGAATGATCCAAAGCCATCGCTCTGTGGTGACAAATACCATGGAAAAATTTTATTGGCCAGGCACGCACCGTCCCTCTTACAAAATAAACGCAGTATCCAATGACGCAGACCGTTGTTGGGTGAAGTAACCAATTAGAGAGTCTGAACCAGAGCTTTCTTATCATATTTGTCTCTGCACTCATATCTATCCATGCCAATGAAATGGACTATACATCTGCTTTTGCTGTCCCTTCCGAAGCGACAGCTTTTGCACAGGAAAAATGATCGCCATGGGCCACATATTTATATTCCAGGTCCTGCTGTCGCAATGCCACAATAATATTTTCTTTTTTTCCATGGCTTTTTCGAATGTCTCAACGACATTATCATTTCTGCACAGGACACTACGAGTTACGCAGTTACTTCTGGTTCTACGGAAGAAACAGTATCAGCATATGCTACCCATTCTTTTAGGGCTGAGGAGTGGCAACAAATAACGAGTCTGTTTATGGCTATAAATGGATGAGTGCTGTATATGCCCCATATATATAGATATATCATGTGTTTGAACTTAATTTAAAAAAATTTACATGTCTAGAAATTTGATCTTCTTTCCATTGGAGAATAAATAAATTTAAAATAAAAATAAATCTATACTAATAAAATACCTTATAAATATATTTCATAACTATTTCATAAATAAAATAATTTATAAATTTATAACAACTATATAGGATAGCTATTTATAAGCATCAGTTTGTTATAATTTTTTATAGGTTAATTAACCAACTCACATTAATAATTAATAATTTTATCTTATTTCCCTGTGTTCATAACATAACATAACATCCCAACACAACATCCCTTTCATGCTAAGTTGGAGAAAGTAATATTATTAAAAAAAAAAAACTAGGACATATCTATCTTAATTCAAAACTACCAAGTATCTAGAGGGATCAAATCTCTCAAGTTGCAAACTTCTTTTGAGTGCAAAACTTGATAAATGGGATGCACCTCTAGAGATTTGGTTTCTATCATCACTTAGTAGATCCTTAGTTAAGATAAGATGCATTATTCTAGTTGTTAATAGTATTACTTATATTATCATTTTTACTTTTATTAAAACCTTGACTTACTCTCTGTGGAATATCCACATAACATTTTCAATAGTAGTGAGGATAGAGGGCTTAAATATATCTAAAAAGTAATTATAACTTTTTTTTTCTTTTAGATTTAATTTCAAAAAATGTTATAAAATTAAATTAAAATAAAATATTACCCTAATGGGAGTGGAAAACCTAGAAAATCATGTTGAGGACAGGTAGGGGGGAATTCGTGTGAAGGACAATCATGACATATGATGGAGGTGGGTGGCCAAGACAGTTGACGGGAAGACATAGAACCATCAAGAAGGATGTAACGACTTATAAGGTGGACGCCTTGTTCATGGGCATTGCTTTGCCTTCAGGTTATGGGATTGTGTGAGGTTGGTGCAAACATTATGGAGTATGCACAGGTGATCACCCTGTGCATGCTCTCTTGTCCAATGTCTGGAAGCTCCAACTGGGGAAGTTGTTGTTGGGAGTCATGATGCTTCGTGCAATGTAGTGTATGGTTTGCATCATCTTGTTTGGGACCTTAGAGCCTCAGTGAGAGCTTTCCTTGCAGGAAGGAAATTATCCAAGTAGCAGGGAGATGAAACGACCTTCTGGTTCAAAGTGCAGGGCAATTGGACAACTCAGGGCACACTAGGAAGAAAATTGGTAAGGGATCTTGGTTTGTTTGTCGATAATTGTGTTTTTCCCATCTTGAATCTCGTACATGTGGGGTATGTTCAAATCCTCTACTCTTGGGCGACTTTTTTGTTTGAAGTTTGTGACCAAACAATACAGACAATAGTAAGGGTTTTGGGCTTGTCTTTCTGCATTTATGTTTTTCTAGTTTTTATAGCAGTTCATGTGGGGTATGCTCAATTCATCTATTATTGGGTAAATTTTGGTTTCAAAAGTTGTGGCCAACCAAAATGGGTCTTACTCTGGGTGTTTGGTGGTTGGGAGTTGCATCAGTGTGGGGTGTTTATGGGGAACAATCAGCCCTAAACAAGGTGGCCTCCGATTGAGAGGGTGTCGTGTGCTCCAGTTCAGCCAACATATTTCTGTTGGGTAAAATTGGTGTTTGGGCAATGGCCTTGGAATGTTAGAGCCTCCCCCCACCAAAATTATTAGACAGTAACACATAAACATAGTGCAATGTTGCAACAAAGGGATCACACCAGAAGATGGGGAGGAACATGTGGTTCACCAGGAGGCAGAAGAGATCATGTCGATAAGGATGAAGTGATGGGCGTAGGGCAAGTTGAGTTGGGCGAGGATGTGGTGCACGACCAAGCCCACTCCCTGGGTCAGGTGGTCTAATCGGTTACCTTGGAGTTTGTGGATGTGCAGCTCAAAATAAGTCAAGCAATGTTGGAGGGTATGTGCGAACAATGCCATGCCGATCAAAACGAAGTCGTAGCATTCCTCAATGACCTACAACAAAATCAATGGGAAATTCTTAATTGGTTGGCTTCTCTGCGACGAGCCCAAAGGCACACAAATGATAGCTTGGATGATTTTGAGGCGAAATTGGCTCATGTGGAGTTCCACGCCCATCAGGACTTCGATCAACCAATTGTTCTAGGTGTTGATAAAGCACCAATTGTTCCTCCCATTCTATGATGTCAGTTAGTTTCCTGCTTATCTTGTGTGTTTTTTGGGCTCTCTGGCTGACTCGATTATGGTCTCTATGTAAAGCTTGGCAAAATTTCCTAGAATTTTGCTTTGCTCTCCTAGCCAACAAATCTAGTCAGGTTGACGGCAGGAGAGCAAAAGTATTTTTTTCTGGCATGTGTAATATTTTGATGATGGATTAATAGAACTCGTTTGACTGAAAAAAAATATATATATTTAAAATAAAATATTTATAAATATTTTGATTTGGAAATGAGTTATGGTTTTTGAGCATGTGGTATTGATAAGTCATGGTATTGACTTATGGTATTGTAAAAAAACCTATTTACAAGTTAATAATATCATGGTAAAATGGAGATGAATATGCTTGGTTAAGAGTTTTGTTGTATTGTGAGTATTAAATTTTTATGTGCTTATCGATTAAATTTAATTATAGTTACGAAATCATTATTTCAATTTATATGATAAAATGAATCTTAATTTATAGCTATTATTTCTATGCTATATTTTAATATGAGATGTATCTTACGATTTCCTTTTATCTAAACAATTGTTTGTAATTTTATTAATAATAATAAAAAAAAATTACGCTATAATAGATTGAATTTGATTATTTTTATTACTTTTAAGTTTTTATTATTAATTGAGCTAAGATTTAAATGTTTATAGTTATTTATGGACACTACAGCTTCTCTTCTATATTGGGCTCTATACTAACGTAGATCCATCTTAACTTTGGATCTACCAAGCTCAAAAAGAGATTAAATCTCTTGAGATACAAACCTCTTTTAGAGTGAAAAGAGATTTGATCCCTCTTTTCCTTTGGTAGATCAAGACTTAAGATGAATCTAGGATGATTTAAATTTAAATTTGAACTTTTGAAATATATTGATTATGAATATGAATCATTATTTTAAATTATATGATTAAATGGGTCTTAATTTATAGCTAATATTTATAATTATTTTTTATTTTTAATTATATATTAATTAATTAAATTTATTGTGTTTTTATATGTTCATTAATTATATGTTGAAATATCATATGTAGAAATATGAATCAATATTATTTTATTTTATTTTAATGCAATATGCATATTATAATTTTTAAGTATATTTTTAACCTTGTACTTTTTTTATTGTTTTTATTTACGATTGATATATAAATATTTACAAACATTTACATCACTAGATCTCTCCCATTTTGAGTTGTAGAGTGGACGCTTACTTTTAACTTTTTATTATTTATTAATTGAGTTGTGCCACATACTAAAGCACCTCTCCACTTTATAAACAAATAATATAAATTTAAAATTTAAAATTTAAATTAGTTTATAAAATTGTAAAATATTTTACTATAATTTTTATGAAACATTATAAAAAAATAATTAAAATTTGAAAATTATTTACAAATTCATATGTGATTTAATATAATAATTTTAGTGATCTAATTTGTATTATTAGTTAAAATTGAATGTTTGAATTTTGGGAAAAAAATAATATATTATATTAATAATAAAATTTAGTAAACTTGGTCTTAGAGGTAGTTTAATTGGTGGTTGAATTAATGTGATTCCTCAAAAAACTGAGAGATCCAAGGTTCAAGGGCATCCAAGGTTCAACGTCCTGGTTTTGACCAAGTTTACAAAGAGAAGAAATCCCCAAAGGTTTACTAGTAGTTATGTGTCAAGAGGGCTACTAGTTCTTCTACTGTAAAAAAAAACGATAAAATAGGATTTTTGAATTTTGAAAAAAATAATATATTAATAGTAAAATTTTATAAAATTGCTTTTTGTTTTACTTTATTAGAATTACTTTTATTCATATATATAAAATTTGATGATGATCATGATGGTTAATGTCCATTAATACCTATATGGGTTGCCAGATCTCAAGAACGATAAGAGGTTAATTATAATCCTTCAACATTTTATTTCTATGCAAAAAAAAAGGTGAAAGAAGAGTTCCCAAATCACCATAGTTTCAAGTTCAAAGGTCAATAAGGTTAATAACATGATAAATATTGTTAAAATTAGATTGAATTGTGAGCCGCTAAGATGGACAATCCAAGAGAAAATTGTTTTTCATTTCCAACCCTCATAGAATTGCACATGTGACACACTTTTTCATCCCATAGTGTTTTTGGAATTGACCAATGCCCAATATCAATATAAAGCTTACAAACATTAGTTTTAATATTTTTTTATTAATTTTCTTAATCATTAGAGGATGACAAGTTGTAGATCCTCAAAGATTTACTAATAGCTACATGGAGGTTGTTGGGTTCCTCTAGGATACAAAAAAATTAAAAAAAATCATAAAATAGGATATTGGAATTTTGAAAAAAAATATATTAATAGTAAAATTTTATAAAATCGATTTTTTCTTTTTACTTTATTAAATTTGTTTTTATTCATATTTATAATATTTATAAAATTTGATGATGATGATAATGTTTAATGTCCATTAAGACCTATATGGTTTTCTAGACCTTAAGAAGGTAAGAGGTTAATCAGAATCCTTCAACGTTTTATCTCTATGCTAAAAAAAAGAAGTGAAGAAGAGCTCTCAAATCACCATAGTTTTAACTTCAAAGGTCAAGAAGGTTAATAACATGACACACATTTTGAAAATTAGATCAAAATGTGAGCATAAGATGGACAGTCTAAGAGAAAAGTGATTTTCATTTTCAACCCTCCTAAAATTGTATAGGTGACAGGTTTTCCCATAGTGTTTTAGAAATTGGTCAATGCCCAGTGTCACTATAAAGCTTATGAAAATTAGTAAACTATTTTTATTAATTTGTATAGTTAATATTGTTTAATTTGATCTTGTATATTTAAAATGTAAACTACTTTATATTTAATCACATTTGTTTTACATAATCAGTACGATGAAAACCTCTTGGCTTTCTACCATTGGATCAACCCTTTTGGGCATGTTGATTTGAATGTTTTTTTGATTAAAGATATTGTTATTTGAAATAATATGGATGCATTTTTAGGTGACATATTTTAATACTTTTTGGTATATTATTATTATTTTTTGCTAGTTTATATATAATTTATGAAATTAGATTTTGGTTAAGAAGTGTTTAGGCTATCAAAATTATCTGGATCTCATCCAACTTGAACCACACAAACCTTTAACATGATTATATTGGTTTCAAATAACAAAAGAAGTACCTTAAGAGAACACCCTGTAGTCTAATTTTTTGTGGATTTCTTCTAATTTATTATTATGTAAACATTTTTTTTACTTATTAAATATATTTTTATTAATATTATATAATAAAGATATTACAAAAATAAGGAAAAAAATTCCACATCAATAAATTAAAAAATTATAATATAATTGTTTCTTTTTTTCAAACTTTTCTAAAAATATGGTAAAATTTATTATAAATTAGTAATTAACCAATATTATGATAACCATTATTTATCACGTTGTTGAAGCCTCGAAAATCGCTGCAACAACATGGGGGAGACCACCCGGTCCGGACCTTGGTTAGCAGCTCCTTTTCCGTTTGGAATGGTGGTTCCGACTGGTTCAACTAGGTCCAATTACCTTCTCTCAATCTCCAATGGCTTTAAAATATGACTTTCATTCATCAATGGAAAAGAGACATCAGATCGTCCTTCTTACTGATCAGGCAAGAAAGTAATCCTTAAGCTGATTTAGGGCTCTGCCAATCCACTACTAAAGTTTGCCTATTTAGAAAGAGGACTTAAAAGAATGTAGGAATTAATCTAAATGCAAACTTATTCTAAGATGCAAGCAAAATGAACTATCTTTATCCTATCTTAATTAGGAAGATATAGATCTAACTTAACCAAAAGCAGTATTTAAAATATTGAGATTTAAATGTCTCGTTTATAATGAATATCAAGTTAATGAAATAGTTCAATTAACTGACATTATGGATTCCAAACACATCCTATTAAGACCTTTTTACTGAAATAATCAATCAACAACACTCAGGAAGTAGTTCATAGAATGATCTTGATCATTTAATCAGTAACTTGAATAATTAAACAATAATATGTGGAAAAAGTTCACAACATATAATTATTTATTCATCCAATATTAAAAGACAGATTTATGAGTAAATAGTTACTCAGAAATTAGAATTCAGCCCATAAGAGTAGAGATAAATAACAACATAAAATAAAAGCAAAGTACTCATACCGACAAAAGTGCACAAATATGTAAGTAAATTGACACCATTCCTGTTATTATAAAATGAAACCAACATTTAAAACAATAGTATTCGAAATACCAGTTTATTCAATCCATTTATCCAGCTCCGGTCTCTAATAGTCTTTTACAATGCCCAAGCTTCTGCTTTCAAAAGCAAAGCTATAATAGTGCAAACTTTGTTCATTATACATAACTCAAGATGTAAAAGAAAAACCTCAATAATATCTAGATTTGAGATTCCACTCCTCCCACCTACAACTCTAAATCCCTATTACAAAAGTGCTTTTAGAATTTCAGAATTGCAGAGGAGAGCAACCCCTATTACATTCTCCAATCTGCTATTTATAACATTTGCAAAGGAATTCTTGAGAGTAAAGTTTGATGAAGAGAAATATGTCCAATCCAATTTTATTCGCTCAAAATTTCAATCTTTAATTGCTGGAGCATTCTCATTGATTGGGATCTTTTTCTCCAAATCTCTTCTACTGTTTTCCTGCAAAAAGAATTCAAAATAAATTAAAATGCAATCAATAAAAACAAAATATCATTTCTGGAATTTAAAACAAATCCAATCAAATTCTATTTAAATAATTGAAAATAAAATATAACCTCTCTACTGATGCCTGGGATGGTTTAATTGGCCAAGGAAATGAGAATGCATAAAATAACTCAGAAAATTGATTTTGTTTTTAGAAATTCGGAGCTTGATCTTCTGCCTGGTTTTTGACTCAATAAATGACCAAATCTGTTAGTGAGACCTACTCAAAAATGTTCTCCTTGATTTCATCTTTCCAATGGGCTGTCCTGGGCCTCATTTGGCCAAGTAAAACTCAATCTATGAGCTTCCAAAGCTGATGAGTTGAATCTGGCATAAATCTGGAAATTTTGTTGCTAAGCTAAAAATCAGAATTTTAATTAAAATCTAATCCTAAATTAGAATTCTAATTATTTATTAATTATGATCTAAACTAATCATTTAACGAATTATTTATTAATTAATTAAATCTAACTAATTAATATACTTGACAAATTAATCTAATCAATAACTAATTAATATTATCCTAAATAATATTTAATTAAATTAATTATATGTACAAATTAATTATTAACGAAATTATATAAAAAAAAAATTAAAAAACTAATTCAAATATATTTATATTTAAATTATATTAAATCATAATATGAATTATAATTATAATATAATTAATTATAATATAATTTAAATATAATATATGTTTTTTATTTTTTTTATAATATCAAGTTATATAACTTTACCAAGTAAGTGAAAAAACAAAGAAACCGTTTGTTAAAAAAACTAACGAGAGGGAGTCATAACGTATCATCGCATATCGCAATAAGTAACCCATCGGATTTTCTTTGGAAGTCATAATGTATCATCGCATATCGCAATAAGTAACCCATCGGATTTTCTTTGGAATGCCCTCATAAAATTGCAATGCAAGAAATTTTGAGATGTAGGAATGTGAAGTTATAAGGAGTTCACAACAAAAGTTAATGTTTGACTTATCGGGTCGGAGTAAACCTTGGATCGCAGTTTTTTTTTTTAAATTGTTTTATTAAGAACTTACGATGCGATGGATCAATCATATTGTTAATTTTTTTTGTTTTAATTTAATTTAATTAATTAAATTTTATATTTAAATTAATTATTTAAATTAATTAATATTTAAAACTAATAAAAAAGTAAACTAAATTATCTACACTATATTATTTTTACTTTCTCATACGTATGAGTAAAAACTTCAAACTAAAAACCAAACCACAAAGCTCATACGAGACTTTGGTTAAAAGGACACGTCTTTGACTTTTCGCAATCGCACATCGGGAGGTAAGGGTCATCGCAATTTTTATAAATGTGTCAAGTGAAATTTTGCGATGCGATTTTGCGATCCAATGTAATAAATTTTGTTTATTTTATATATATATTTTAAAATTAAGTTTTAATTTTAATTACATTAATTATATTTTATTATAATAATTAATTTAATTAATCTTAAAATTTAATGTTAAATATCAATTTTTTATTTTGGTTTTATTTTAATGATGTTTAGTTTAGTTATGAAATTTTCTAAAGCCTAATTTGCCTATCTAAACTACAACTATTCCGAAAATAAAAAAGAATAAAAATAGCATTTTTAACCGAGACGACATAAATAATTAAACTTCGAAGGAGTGCCATTTACAAACCAATTGACCAAATGAGGCAAAACAAGCGTCAATGGGAAGCTTATAAAAAATCGATTTTAACAAAGCAATCAAAATAAGAATCCAAAGAAAATGAAAAATTAATAATCGCGTAGGATAATCAGCGAAATAAAATCCTAAAAGGCAATTAGCCAAAAATTTTATAGAAAGGGTCCCCATTATTTGAGTTGAACAAGTCAAAAATGGGGGGTTGTGGTTTTACCACAACACACGTTTATTGAAAAAAATCTAAAATGACCATCTAGTGATTATTATTATTTTTGTAAATATGTCTATGTACTTCTATTGAAAACTAATGAGATTACATGAGGTATTGCATCTCAAAGTTTTCAAAAACTTTGAACAAAATCCCCCATTCCTGATGCAAAAAATGGGGCACAATAGACATATGTCTTGGCCCAAAAACTAGGGTGTCTCACACCAAATATTCAAATGTGAAACAGGACACCCTTTACAAAAGATAACATGAGATAACTAAACTTTACATAAGGACACCACAAAAGATAAACTAAACACCACATAGTGTAGTAAAATACTGGGAAAAACATAAAACTAGTCAAGGATGATAATTGATGATCCTGGAGAGCCGGCAACATGTGAATTGTTCTCCGATAAGGTATAATTGGCATTAATAGTGTTGAGAGGAAGTGCATTGATTACTGCATCCTCTTCCTCATGTCCATTGGATTCGATGTTAGATTTTGAATTTATATGTTAGAATAACGATTGTTGTTACACCAAAACCCACAGGTGTTAGTAAATGGATGCATCACCGTAGTTAACGTATCCATGAGAGGCAGTTAAGCACATGTCATGAAACACACGAACGCATCACCATAGTTAATGTATCCATGAGAGGCGATTAAGTACATGTCACAAAACACATGGGGAGTGTTGGTTTATCCAATGTCCAACAATATCCCCCCCAACACAAGACGGGTGTGATTCAAACTCGAGACCTTTGCCTCGAATACCACTAGTTAGAATCATGATCATCGTTACACCAAAATCTACAAGTGTTAGTAAATGGGTGCATCGCCAGATTTAATGAATCCATGATAGGCAATTAAGCACATGTCACGAAACACATGGGGAGCATTCGTTTGTCCAATGTCCAACATTATATACCATTCCACCTGGGTCAAACTTACCAATATGTCGTCCAAATTGTATCTAATACCCCGCATGATGTGCTTGATATCATCGTGGCTTGCAAGGATTTTATAATTATCGACTTTCTTATCACAGATGACCATGCTAAGCAGTGTCTCTATTTGGCGATGATGAAAAATTGAGTGAAGGAAATGGAGTCATTTTTTTCTAAATTTCCAGGATCTGGTACCCATTTGAGGTTGCCTCTGCTTATCTCAGAGTTTGAGAAGTATTGGTGATCTCCAAATTCCTTGGCTTCTAGCATCAAAATTTCTTTCCTAACCTCTAGAGGAGCATCCTCAAAGAAGTTTGCCACTAATTCCCAACCAAATAGCCGTATGTGGCTAAAGGAGGATGCTCCTAGCGCTTTGCCCCGTTGAGAAAGAAATCATTGTCACAGGGCCATAGATAACTTAAAAACAAAATAACTAACCACGACCCGTGACGAACATGAAAGGACCCCAACAATATCAGAGAGGGAGTTAAATTCTACCTGGGCACTAAAGCAGCAATTGACTACAATGCGAGGGGGGAAGTGAGAGGTTGGAGGGTTAATGAAGGCCTATGAGACACCCCTTGACGCAACTGAAATGACCCGATGAATGTGTGAAAGTATAAGGGCTAGGAGTGACGAGACTTGATTTTAAAACCAAATTGAGAAAGTACCCAAATACCAAACCCCCACAGATAAGCACGGGACAGTTGAAGGACACTCCAGTTGGGTCTGATCCCTGTAAAGATGTCAAGGATAATACCACCACCAATGCAAAAGACAGGCTAGACCCCGTTTTATGCAAGAACAACACAAAGAACATCAAAAGAGGCTACCACCCTGAGTACTCAAGCCCTTGTGTGACCGACGACAAGAACAATAACAAAGATTAGATATAAGGAAAAGGGACGGGTAAGAGGATGGAGGACTTGGAAACAACGATGCAAATCAAATCTTAAACCATCGTTCGATAATGTATACCAATTCCAGAAGGCGATCAGCTGCAACTTTGTTGACGAACAGGTCTCTTGAGATCCACCACCCTATAAACAATGTGGGGATTTTACGACAATTTGCAAGCATGCAGGGTCTGGTATGAGGAAGGAAGAGAAAACCATGGGAAACGCACGACAAGGGCTGGTAAGTGTCCCAGGTGAAGCCAAGACTTAGAAAATCAATGCAAAGGCACATCATGATATCATTAATGAGGTTAATTCTCCTGTTAGGTAGATCTCTTACTATGGCCAATCCGCCATGGAAGGAGATTGCCATATCAATAGAGGAAGAAGGAATGATTAGAGTGACGATCTTGGAGCATATGAAAACATAGAGGGTGAAGGTTAGACATTTAATAGGAGGGGCCCTCGCTAGGTGATCCCCTATACATTGAACAAATTCACGGCATGCAATTGCCATGCGAGGGCAAAGAAAAAGCCCAATTCATTTTTCAAGGACAACCAAATATTAGTTATCCCCATTACCAAAAAATAATCCACGACAAAACACCCCATCAAAATGACCATCTAACAATTCTTAATAAAATGGATTTTTGATCTTTCACTCTTTCTTTGTATAAAAGAAAACCAAAATAATCATCTTTGACTCCTTTTATATTCACCATTTCATTATATACTTTCTAATAATGGTCATTCTCAATCTAATATATAAAAATAATTTAAAATTACATGTCATTTTTTATTTCAATTTAATCTTTTTTTCAAAACGTAATTTATATCTACTTAAAAAAAATAAAATAGTAACGTAAATTATTTTCTAATAAGAGACCAGAAACTTTTAGTCGGTGCTCTGAATTTGATTACATTAGAGTTGAATGGGCTCACAACTTCTCGAAACAAATTCAAATAAGATGGAACTTTTTCGAAATAAACGAAAAAGAAAAACATTGGGTTTGATAATTTTGATAAAAAAATTAATATGTATATTATTATTATTATTATTATTATTATTATTATTAGTAGTAGGAGGTATATAAATATTTAAAAAGAATGGTAAGTAGAAATTTGAAAATGAGATTTTTTTTATAAGGTGAAAATGTATCATAATTTATTTGTCAAATTAACAGTGAAGATCTCTAGTTGTTATTTGAATGCAGATTGATTCATTATCTTTATTTAAGGAAAACCACACTACTTGGAATAACTAGTTGGTGGCAATAAGGGGGTAGGTTTCCACTAGTGGTCCTTAAAAGGGCAGGTTTTCGCTCCTGCCAGAGTAAACCTTTGGATTCCTTACATTCGAGGAAGACCAACTCTTACCCAAGCTTTCCTTACATCGGAAAAAAACCAACTCCTATCCGCAAAATTTTTTTTACAACATACTTCAAACCCAATAAAATTTTTCTTTATTTAAATTATTTTATTGTTTAAAAAAAATTAATAATAAATTTTAAATTAAAAAATAAATTATTATTAATTTAGATTACTATATTTTTAACATAAAATAAGAAAAAACCCCTTCTCCATTTAAAAAAAATTAACTATTAAAGTCTATAACCATTAACACCAATAACTTTCAAAATAGAAATAAAAAGGATTAAGTCGGACAACCTCTAATTCCTCGTAACAAAATACAAAATGGGTTAAGCACTACAGTTAGCAATCCACCAGAGATGTGGGGGCTGACCTGTTAAAATGTTTAAATGAACTCCGAAAATTTATGACCAAACCTTCGCATACTCTAATGTAGTTAAATGTATCAACAGGTCAGCATCCTCATATTTGAGAGATTACTGGTTGCGTTCCTAGTACCCTTTCCACATATATTTAACCCTAATTATAACTCGGTTTGTCACATGCACAATGTGTTATGTTGTTTGTGGGATGTTTTGATCGTTATCTTTTAGAGCAGAATATATATTTGTAGAGTTGTAATGTTTTTAAAGTAGATTTGATATCTGGAATATGTTCAAACCCTGCCAAATATATAACCGTGGGTACATTGTCGTCGAAGGGTATCTTTTATTTTTTAAAATGGATTATTTTATTTTTTATTTTTTATTTTTTTTGTTTTGTGTTTGAGTGTTTTTTGAATTGTATTTTAATTGTAAAGTTGTTTGTGATTTTTCAGGTTTGATTTAGGGGCATCTAATTCGTCAAAGTTGCTTGGGGATCATAGCTGGCTTGGGCCAAACTAGCCCTAGGATCACTAGATTCGTTAGCATGTCTCCTCTCCCTAGCACACGGCACAACCACCCCTAATAAGATTTGATCTGTTTGCCTTGTTAAGGCGACCCATTCTCAACGAATTGTGCTAATGAGACTTGACATGAGTTTTTTCTGAGTTATTATATGAATTCATATAGTGTTTTAAAAGTAGATTTGAAATTTGAGAAATTTATAATTTATAATAAGTTAAGATTATTATTTTTAATTATTTAAAATGTATTTTTATATATATAAATTTATTGAGAATTTTGGAAAAAATTGTGTCAATTAATTTATATATATATATATATATATATAAAGAAGAAATAGCTGTGATTAAAAAAAACATAGGCTACATTTTTTTTATAAGGTGGTATAACTTATTAGGTTTCAAGTGTTCACTCAGAACAAAGAAAATTATTCTTGCACTATCCTTGTTATTATTGGTGAATGAGAATAGACTCATCTCACTTAAATTATGCTGTTAAAATAATCATTTTGAAGTTATTTAAGGAAAGCCATCTTATCTAAGATAACTGGTTGGTGGTTATGCAAGGAAAATCATCTGATCTAAAATAACTAGTTAGTGAGTGTGGAAGGTGATAGATTCTAATTTCATTATACTATTGGATTTTAGTTATTTTTTTAACTAATTAGAAACTACTAAAACAAGCTTTTAATCAATTAATAATATTTTAATTTTTCTACCAAAAAAGTAAGTTGAAACCCCCAATACCCACACTATTGTTATTAAAAAATCTGTACCCATATTAACATTATAGTCATATACTTTCAAACAACATCTAACCTTAATCTTATATATAATATCAAAAGTATTTTTAAATATATAATTTTTTTTAAAGACTTAGAAATTTTTTGAATCAATCAATTTATATAAATAACAAGAAAGGTTATGTTATTTTAACAATTTTTAGTAATTTGACGAAATTTATTGAAAATTATATCAACAAAAAAACCAAAAACATAAAACATTTAGACTACATTTTTTTAAGGTGCCATAACTTATTATAAGTGTTTATTAATAATAAGACAATTATTCTTAATTATTATTGGTGAATGAAGATGCACTCATCTAACTCATTTAAGAAAAACCACGTCACTTGGTAAGTATATTCTTTGCTACTTTGCAATTAGAAATAATTTTAAGTCTTCTTCTAAATCAAAAAAATGTTGTAATGTAAATACTCACATTTAATCATTCTTAAAAAATCTATACCCATATTGATATTAATAAAATTATAACATTATACTCATATACTTTGAAATAACATTTAATCTTAGTTTTAGACATAATACTAAACATTATCATAGTTATAATAATTTATTATATATATATATATAAAAATTAATTCTATAATTAATTAATATTTCAAACATTTTTATAATAAAAATATTTTATCTTCCTATTTTAATAAATTATTGACTTTTATTAAAAAAATAAATATCAATTAATAACGTAAATAGAGCATATAAATTTGAATTTTTTTTTTTTTAAATGTAAAGTTCCTCATCATTCGATCAATCTATATCTTGCGTTACTTCCTCCCTATTAAATAATTAAAAGAAATACATATAATTGAGTGTAATCTGTGTGTCCAAATTTATTTACTGGCATAGCGATATCTATCTGTCCACATATACGTGTTCCTGAACATAAACGATGAAAAGGTTAAAAGTGGGCGAAACCAATTCCAATTCGTGCACTGAACTTTTACATTATTCGCGCAATATGTTGAACATCTTGAGACATTTTAGTAATGCGGTCATGCCGGGTAGGGAGCTCCACCACGAATGGGGACGTTTAACTCAGGTAAAATAAGATAAAAATATTAGTCTGCCAGTCCCATCTGAACGTGTAAATCTTTACAGTAGGACCTTTGTGACACACGATCTGTCTTGATTACGTTCGAATCCCGAAGCCTCAAAGCCTCAGATTCAGACAATTCCCACCCTGGTAAGAAGTTATACTTGATTGATCCCTCTGCGTTGATTGGACAATAGCTGACTCCCTAGTTCGTTGTAGAATTCTGTCGGCTAAATGCAAATTATCTGAGACAGCTTAACTAAATACGAATTAACTAAGAGAGATTTAAAGATAACTGGACAAACCGGGCACTGTTGAAGCAAATAACAGTTGCCACCGGAATTCCTACAACTGTAAAATGATTGGTTAACAAATTTGATTAAGAAGATTAAAATCTTTCATAGCACTGTAATCAAAGTATTTGAGTAAGAGTTCTCCCCTGTCCAGATGCAGCAAGACCATTGGCAGATTAAAAGATTTAAGCATAGCCATAAATTTCGCTAACCATTCACCAGCTGTATAGCTGGTGATCTAATCTGTGCGTAACTTCTGCTGCCGGACCGGTACTTCCCGGCTAAAATACAGTTGCAACGTCCGTGCTTCTGGCTAATCCTGTTGCTCAGCTCCGTCAATATGCCGTTAAATAGAGTAGAAATTTGTTATCATATCAACTCGATTACTATAAATACGACTCCTGATGTAGTATCTACTCAGTCCCGCCTTCACTTGTCTTGAAGGAGTTCTGATTTGCTGTTGATCCTGCCTTTGGTTTCCATCCTCCGCGAGGGCAAAGGATCGATTCACAAGCACGCCTAACTGAATTGATCAAAGAAGATGCGGGACACAATCAAATATTTGATTGGAGCTGCAGGACCTAGCGGCTTTGGCTCTAAGTCAACTGCAGAGGATGTCATTGCACATTGTTGTCTCAATTCAGTGACAGCAATTATCACAGGTTGAGTATGTGGTTAAATATTTATCTCAAAGTTTTAGCAGTTCATGTATTCATGTGATTGTGGTTTAGATTCTGAGATTAGTTATATAAATAAATAGTCGAGATTTAAATTTCTATATCAATCTTAATCATGTCAGAGGAACCGTGTTTAATCTCTTGGAATTGAATTTCGTTACAGAAGAAGAAATTTTAATCATGTCAGAGGAACTGTGTCTAGGTTCTTGGAATTGAATTCTTCGCAGAAAAAGAAATCTTAATCACGTCCGAGGAACTTTGGCTGAGCTCTTGGAATTGAATTTTAATCATGTCAGAGGAACTGTATCTAATCTTTCGGAATTGAATTAATCATGTCAAAGAAACTGTCTCTAAGATCTTGGAATTGAATTTCGTTACAGAAAAAGAAATCTTAATAATGTCAGAGGAACTGTGTCTAAGCTCTTGGAATTGAATTTCATTTCAAACAAGAAATCTTAATCGTGTCAGAGGCACTGTATCTAAGCTCTTGAAATTGAATTTCGTTACAGAAAAAGAAAGGAATGCAACTGATGGTTAATCTCCTAAAGTTGTTTTTCTTGATGAAGTTAGACCCGCCCTTTTGATTGAACCCAGTGTGATAATCTAATCGGTTTTCACAGGCGCAACTTCTGGTATTGGTGCCGAGACTGCGAGAGCGTTGGCTAAACGAGGAGCACGGATTATAATTCCAGCCAGAAATGAAAAATTGGCCATGGATGTCAAAGCCCGGATACAGAGAGAGACCCCGGGAGCAGAAATCATTGTTCTGGAACTCGATCTTAGCTCGTTTGCATCCATACGGAGATTCGTTGCGAAATTTGAAAGCTTTTCCCTCCCTCTAAACATCCTCATGTGAGTAGGTCTTCATGCTGTATTTCTAGATTTGGCCCACCCCAGAATCATATAGTTCTGAACTGCTTTCTCCTGATGCCTGATGTAATTTGATATCGTGTCCTTAGAAATAATGCTGGTAAATTTTGTCAACGATTGGAGTTATCAGAGGACGGCTTTGAGATGACCTTCGCTACAAATCACCTTGGTAATTAGTCACCTGTAAATCTTTACAATATTTAACTGTGAAAGATCAGGGTTTTGACCTGAGATAGCTTTCTTCTCCATCGGGTTTATAGTTGCTGTGAATACAGTGTGAAACTTACACTGAAATTGTCTGTGGTTACAGGTCACTTTCTTCTCACAAAGCTCCTGCTTAACAAAATGGTCGAGACTGCAAGGGAAACAAAGATAGAAGGAAGAATTGTTAACGTTTCTTCCGTCCTTCACAGCTGGCTCAGTAAACCAGAAATCCAATTCAATCAATTAAGCAATCCCAAAAGGTATAACTATTAGATCTATTTTAATCATGGAATTAAAGGATCAAATCTCTGACGTACAAATCTTAATTTGTACTTCCATGATTTCATTATTTAAAAAAATTGCATTTCAATGAGTTTTACCCTTTAGGTTCTTGAATGTGAGAAGGGAACAAATCTTTGGACTTACAGACTTTAAGTTTTTACACCTTTAAATATTTGTACTTTCATGAACTTCAGTCTTCAAGAAGTTTGCATTTAGATGAATTCCATCCGTCGAAGTCCTTGATACATCACAGTTAAGATTCATCTCTGCTAGTAATATGCCCATTTTGACAGAAAAATTAGTCATAACTGTCAGTTATTTTTTATCATTCAAGACGAAAAAACTAATTGCTTCTGTGGTCGAACGTTTACAGTTTTAATGGCACGAGAGCTTATGCTACTTCTAAGCTGGCAAATATCTTACATGCTAAAGAACTCGCCTCGCAGCTCAAGGTAGAAAAATCCTCCTGTACTCGCGTTTCCCCTTTAGATCTATTTGGGTATGTAGACACTATTTACTTACCACCGTTAAACTCCTGGCGTGTATACCTGTGTGCAGATGATAAATGCAAATGTAACAGCAAACGCCATTCATCCAGGAATTGTGAGGACAGCAATAACAAGAGGCCATAATGAAGTGATTACAGGTGATAATAATAAATCTCTTCTGGCAATCATGATCTTCCGATCTATGCAATATGCAGATAATTCGTCCTACAGTGATCAAAGATTCATAATGCTATCTTTAAAAGGAGTTGTCCATAGTAACTGTTGTCTCTGGTTTGTGTGGAACGTTTCCCACAGATTCTGTTTTCTTCCTTGCCTCGAAACTGTTGAAGACTCTACCTCAGGTTTGATGTTCATTCGTATTACAGATTGCTTCTTAGGAAGAAAAACATAAATTTTATATACTTCTGTACTAATATATCCACTGCAACCTCGGAACTGTGAATCAACTTCTTCCCACTTAAAAGTTTTGGAGTTTAGTTTAAAAGAATAGGTTTTCTACTTTCATTTTACACAAAGGAGGTGACACACAGACTGGGCTGATCAATTATAATCTTTTATCAACAGGCAGCTTCAACGGCTTGTTATGTTGCAGTTCATCCTAGAATGGCAGGCGTATCTGGAAAATATTTTGCAGACTGTAATGAAACCTCGTGTTCTAGTTTGGCCAATGATCCATACCAGGCCGCTGAGCTATGGAGGATCAGTGAAGCTATGATTGGACATTCCCAAAGTCCAGAATCATGACTGTAAAGAATCAAGTACTCTGTATATAAGGAAATCTTATCTTTCTTCTTCGGTTCACAACAGTTGCTCGACAGGGATGAAATGGACAGTGAGCAACAGTTGCTCAACAGTAATTAATTTGATAACAAGCAAACGTTGTATACCCCCACACAATTTTCATGTAAATATTAAATTATATTGCAGTACGTTGGTAATTATCTCTTAGTAAATTTTAATCCCTGTGCATAGGAACCAAAGAATGAAAGATGACATACCCCAGTCAAAGTGGCCACAGTTGGCCCCGAATTTTTTACTCAAAGTACAAGGGTAAGTTTATACACACGAACAATTCTGCAAGGATGGGACAGAGTAAATTAAAAACCTGAGCTCCTCGTTTTGGTCAAAAAGGAACACATATTACATTTAGAGGTACCTTTTTGAGAAGCATGCATTCACTAAAATTACAGAACTGACAAGGAAAAAGCACCTCACCAGCATCAACACATTAAAGTACACGTACATCAAAAAGTTTTGGTTTAGTAAATGATTTAGCTGCAATTGCAGCGGCTCGGGAGTGAATTAGCAGGACAATTAAATTTCTTAATAACTTTTTAATGGTAGATTTGATTTTTTTTAAACTCTAATCATTTGGATATTTAAAAAAAAACATGTCATTATTTTATAATATGAAATTTTATAGAAAATTAAAACAAATGTAGACTTATTAATTTAATACATTAATTATATATATATAAAATTTAAACAAAATTTTATTGAAAATTAAAAAGGAATGTATGTTTATTAATTTAATATATTATATATATGTGAGAGAGTCAGTGGAGAGGAGAAATATTATTTACAATTTTTTAATAAATTATTATTTATTTTATTTTATTGCTATTTTAAAATAATTAGTTTGTGTTTATATGAATGTGTTGGAATTTGAAGTGTCCTCTTTTATCTGAGTTATCAAGACAATTTTTAGTTTATATTTTTTCTCATTTTAGAAAGTGTCATAAATATGGATAGTTTTTTGGGGAATGTTTTTTAAATGTGACACAACAACTTCTAAGCCTTAAACATAAAATGAACAAGATAAGTTTGAAAAGGTTTTAAACAGAAGATGGTTTAGTAAAACATCAACATGGAATGCATCAATAGAAGGAAATGGAAACAACATATATGCATCTCTATAAAATTTGAAAATGACCATCACAAAAGAGGAGGGTAAGCCAAACTAAGAAAAAAAACCAATTCAACAATCCAGAGGATGAAACAAAGGACTACGTTATGTTGACGGTGCTAGACCGGCCAACATTCAGGGGATCACCCCGGTATGAAGTCCCAACTAGACCTCACACTGTTTGGTGTGGGAGTCCCATCCGGTATGATGGCCTGGTTGTCATTATCTTAAAGATTTGTCTCAACTCTTGCTTGTCAACACAGGAGAGTGGTCTGCTTTGTCTTCGAGAAGTGAGGTTCGTGTGCCTGGTGATTGTAAGTGTTACTTGTGTCAATGGTTCTTTCGCTGTACAGGGAGAGGGTGACTGTGAGTCCCAAGTCATTTGGGACTAAGTCCCAAGTCATTTGGGACTAAGTCCCAACTCTGCTAGGAACACACAACACAACAGGACGTGCACAGCTTCTGGAGGAATAGTCCATACGGATCCGGCTGTCACAACACACAAGGGAAGATAACACGTACAACACTCAACGGATGAGTCTGCACGAGTGCAACGGTTGTTACAACAAGTTTTAGGTGAAAGGTATGTCTAATGTTCGTGAAAGTAGCCACCACGGGCGAGAAAATGTTAACAACATATACAACACATTTTTTTTAATAGATTATGTATTACAACAAGTGAAATTGTTCAAGTGTGAAACATAGGTTAAAGCAACATGCATCACAAGTGTTTAAGATTAGTCTTACAACAGTTATAATACATGTGTGAAAATGTGCTCGCATGTTAGTAGGCTTCTGAATTAAGCGAAAGTTCCAAGACACATCGTTACACCATACATCACTGACCCCGTGAGCGGAGCGTTGGAGCCACTACTTACTCCTCAAAGAAAAGATTACAAACTCTCTTGGCTATGTGGGAGGAGCTAAGGTGAAAAAGTCCTTTGCATGTACAAATGAGGGGGTATTTATAGCCAAGGGTGAAAATGACCCTTATGGTTGTTCGACTACCCTCATGACTGTTTGACTTCGAAGATTCTTCGACTTTACATGTTTTTTGTACAACAAGTGGGTCTTTTGGAATTCCACGTTACATTACATTGATAGACAGTATGGCCCACAGTAGAGTGTGGACAACATGACTTATGACATGACTCGACATCATAGTGCTAATACATTCATGCTACTACTTGTGTGCATGTCGAGCTACAGTGCTACTGGGTGATGGATGTCCTCATGGTGTGTCACAACTTCACCTCTGCATGGAAAAGTGTGCGGAGTCTTCGATGGTCATTGGCTTGCTTGATGTTGCTTTTGCACGTTACTCATTGCTTGTATGTTGGAAGGCTTGACAGGTTCGTCTATTCATGAAAGGTGCATGTTTTTCTGTTCATCCATCTGTAAGCACATCTTGCATGTTTGCTCGTCCGTCCATCTGAGAACACATATTTGCATGATCATTCGTTCGTGAGCACATCTCTTTACATGCATCATTTTTTCGTTCATTGGTGAACTTGTTCTTATGCATGTTCTCCCTTCGTTCATCCCATTCATCGTCGCACCATGTTTGTTTGTGTATCTGTTCCTGTAGTCACTCATGACAAAACGACATCAAATCCAAAAACCTCATATTCTACCATGATACATAATCATTTCAGATGCAGGTGATCGGGAGAGACAACAAGGTTGCGACCCAGGATGTAGGCTCCGGGCACTGCTGATGAAAAATGTGCAAGAGTCACTAGGTGATGGAGATGGGCAATCCAGATCAACAATGATCGTCCACAAGGTCTGGCTCAGCTGAAGGATAAAACTGCACAGTTTTTTAGGGGAACTGTCTGTCTGGGCTGCAAGAAGGCTGGGTAGGAAAAAATTGTGTAGTTTCCAGAACGAGCGGGCAACGAGGGCTTGGTAGAAAAAATGTGCAATTTTTTGGAGGAACAGGCTGGGAGCTTGGCAGCCAAAACTGCACAATTCTTGGAGGGAACTGGCAGCTGGATGCTAGGCCACTAGCAGCAAAAATTGCAAAATTCCTGGGGGGAACTGGCAGTCTGCTACTGGAGCTTGGCAGCAAAAATTACGCAATTCCTGGAGGGAACTGGTAGTCTATTGTAGGGAGTTGCTAGCGGGAAAAATTGCACTGAGGTTGGGCTAGCTTGCTATTCACCTCTGCGTAGTTTCTAAGTTGAGCGGACTGTTGGGCAATGGAGAGCTTTCTCATTAAAACTGCGCAATTTTTTGGGTGAGCAACCGATCCACTGTCGAGAGGGTTGGATGAAAAATTTGCGCAATTTTCTGAGGGAGACAGGGACGGGCACTGGGTGTCTATCCATCCTATATGTGCAATTTTCTTAGTCAGCAGAGCAGACCATGCTTGTAGTCTATGCGCAATTTTTTAGGGGAGTCGGTCCCGGGGTGGCTGCCGGGTCAAACTCTTTAGTTGACCAGCATGGAGACTGATTGATTTGCTTGCGAGAAATGCAGCTTGAAATGACTTTCTTGGTGCTTCTATGTTGTTATGGATGAAAATCGATTGAGTCGATGGCAGGGTGATGGTCTGGCTATCCGAGGGGATCCAATCGTCAAAACTTCAGCAAAATGACTAAGTGTGTGAATGAGTGAAAGATGCATATGTGATCTTGCAAACACACACTTGCATGACTTGACAACCAGATGAGTAAAACCATCAAGACATACATGTTCAACATGACTAACTGACGGTATAAACGACAAGCATGACATTTGTGATTGATCATGGGTTGACCATGACAATTCTTGTGCGACATTGAATGTGACTGTGTGTGAGTGCGACAGATGTTTTCATAGCGAACACACCAAGTACACATAAAGCGAAGACTTTGAAAATGACCAGAACATGGTCGCAAGCATCACACGAACTCACGGAGTCAACCCGAGTGTGTTCAGTGATCAAGTGAAACTCTCAAGGGAGGCTCCGAAATTGGTTGTAGGCCAAAATTTTGGAGGGTGGTTTTAGCCGCTACAACACTTGGCGACACACTGGTGGAACTCTAGCTTCTTTGTTTTGGTTCATTGCTAACATAGGGCCTTGATCTTTTTGGGAGTATTGAATCATTGTGCAGGTTACTTCAGCGTTCCCACTTCCCCCATGGACAAACGTGGGTCACCTTTTGCCAACTTAGTCAAACATAATCACAAGTTCAGCGTGATCACAGTGTTTTGAATTTGAGAAGGGTAGTTTAACTTGTGAGTTGAATATTTTTAGAGTATAAGTTTTCATTTTTGGTGTTGCTCCACTGCCAGCAGGCCTGGACAGTACCCCCGCAAAGTCATGCAGGAACACACGCATTGCTCCACTGCCAGCAAGCCTGGTCAGTACCCTAGTGGAGTTGCATGCTTCACCTCTCTACGCAGGAAGCCTTTCTCTTCTTTCGCCTTTGTATTTTTTCAAGAGGACTATCCATAGGAACTTATTTATATTTGGGGCGGAAGAGGGATCCCGACTTATTGAGAGCAAAAGAGGTTATTCCTTCATAGAATCATGTAAGACCTCTGACATAGGTTTTCTCGTTTAGATTTTCCCCTTCACCGTTTCTACTCATTGGATGAGCTTGACACACATATCAGAAGGATGGGTATAGGCATGGGGCTTCCTAGTGTGGACACAGGTTCATGGTTGGACCAAAACTTCCCTTGCAGACGGCTCGTATTTTTCATCAAGACTTCATCGGCGAAAGGTTATAACCAAGCATAGAGAAGATGGACACAAGATTGGCCAAGTGTTGCAGTGTCACAAGTCTCTTCATATTTTAGCCACATACTCTATTCAAAAGCGAAGATGTAGTAGTTGGTGGAACTTATTTTTCAGAAACAAAAATAGTAATCTATCAATCAAACAAAACAAACGTAAACAAAAATAGTAAGCAGAAAAAACAAAGTAAAAATAAAGATAGTAAGCAAAGAAAACCAAATGAAAACAACAAGCAGCAAGAACATTATGTACATGGCACGGGAAGTGGCCCGACCTATTGAAAATAATGCTTGAGATCTTGGTTGTTGACAGGAAGGTTGTTGATCTCCTGTCAAGTGATTGCAAACAATACGTGTGTGGGCCAGCTTCTCGTGGACTGTGTATGGACCAATCCATAGGGACTGGAACTTCGTATGTTTTCCCTTGTCTTCATGGGACTTATCCCATTTCAGAACTAAGTCACCAACATCGAAGTTAGCTTTCCCTGCAGACTTCTTATCGAACCATCTCTTGATATGGTTCTAGTGGAGTGTGAATTTTTCTTTTGCTTTCATCCTTTCTTCCTTAAGCTTATGAAGAGCATCCATCCTATGTTGAACTAGCTAGCAAGGCTTGCCTTGGGATTCTTGGGAAAGTTGAAGTGCAGGCAAGTAGATATTCAGTGGAAGGATGGCTTCTTTTCTATAGACCAAAAAGTACGGTGAGGTATTCAAAGAAGGCTTGGGTGTTACACGGCCAGCCCATAATGCATTCATCAGGGCGGTATGCCAGTTGCGCTGCTAAGAGAAAATGGTCTTCTTGATTATGCGAATGAGGTTTTTATTCGTGGATTCTGCAAAAACATTTCCTTGCAGGTAATAGTTAGATGAATACCTTAGGACAATACCATTATGTAATGCAAAATCATAGAGTTTCAAAGACAAAAAGTAAGTTTCATTATAAAAAACAAGTGATACCAGAACGTTGAAGCGTGAGATGATGTTCTGCTGGAGGAAGTCGATGACCTCTTGGTCATCCACTTGTTTGAGTAGAACTGCTTCTGTCCATTACGTGAAGTAATAAGTTGCTATTAGAATGTAGTGGTGTTGCTTTGACGAATGTGGGAAGATTTCCCCAATGATGTACAGGCCCCATTGTTGGAATGGTTCAGTCACTGTGACAGGGTGCAATGGGGCTGCTGATTTCCGTGTTCTGCCGGCGCATCGCTGACATACTGGGCACTTCCAGGCATAAGCATGTGCATCCTTTAATAGTGTGGTCCAGTAGAAACATGCTAGCATAACTTTGTGTGTAGTGGTGTTTCCCACAAAGTGACCCTTGGTGGGTTCGTCATGAAGTTCTTGAAGTACCTTCTCTGATTCATGTGCCTCCAGACACCTGTGAAAAACTGTTACTATGCTTTCTGTAAAGCACTCCGTGCACCAACTGATATGTTAAGGCTTTAAGGCGCAATGACCTCTTCTGTCTGATGGAAATTTGAGAGGGTACAGTATCACGCTCATGGTACTCGTGCACACCTGCACACCAATAGGTTCTGTCTTTAGTGGGTGTGGCTTGCCTTACATCATACATCTCAATTTCTTGCTCCCAGCCAATGAGCTCTTCTTCACTCTTCGATGCATGTACCACTTCAGCTACAAGTCTGCAGAACCCATGTCCTTTGATCTTGTGAACCAGCTTGATTTCAACATCATACTCTTGCAAGCCTATCATCCAGTTCGCACATTTTTCACCTAGTTCTTGTTGTACAAGCAATGTGCGAACTGTTGGTGAGGGACGAAGACTATGCAGTGGTTCTTCAGCAAGTAGGGCCTGAAGTGTTTCACCGCCTTGTAAACTGCATAATATTACTTGTCAACGATAGGGTAGTTTATTTCTGGTCCTTACATGCTTGCACTCATGAAGGAGATTGAGTGTTCATCATTCATCTCATCCTTCTGAGTGATTACTGCAGCTAGTGAATTATCGGAGGCGAAGGTGTATAGTAGGAAATCCTTCTTGAAGTTTGGGTTGTAGAGTGCAGGCGCTTCTGCAATGGCTTGCTTGATCCAGGAGAATGCGTACTTTTCCCTCTTGCCCAGCTGTAGACTGCATATTTCTTGATCATGTCCTGCATGGGCTTAACTATTTGCACATAATCTGAGATGAACTTCTGGAGGAAGTTTATCTTGCCCAAGAAGGACTGCATGGCTTTCTTGTTGACTGGGTAAGGGATCTGTGTAATAGCCTAGACCAGGTCTGGATCCAACTTGATCCCGCTTTTGGCGATAATGTGTTCGAGAAGGTTCCCGTCAGACACTGCAAATACGCTCTTTTTGGGATTCAAGAAAGTCCCGTATCTCCGACATCGCTCAAATCTTTTCTTCAAATGGCGTGTTATATGGAATTTGCATCTACGAATAAACACATTTTCCCTAAGTGGGTAGCTACACTTAGAACAACAGAAAGGAAGTAGTTTAACCTTTTCCTATAGTAGATAGATGAGATGAAAGAACTTGTACTCTTTCACTTCTTTGATCCCAATTGCCTCCTTCACTCCCACTTGAACTAAACCCACTCAATAGGTGCCTATGTCAATAGAAACAGAAACAACAATGATCAAAGCATACATGATCTATCTACTATAAACCAATGGAATCGAAGACTTTGAAACACATAATCATCATAGATATGAACAAGAATATGAGAAAAGGAATAAACTCTTTATTAATGTAGAAGGAAGAGTTTCACCCAATACAGTTCAATCTTGTGCCACTCCTCCAGCTTCAGTCCAATCCTCACCACATCAAAAGCACACCACTCCAGCAGCATAACATTGCTTGACATGAACTGAAATCTCAAACCAACAAAATTTCTCTACAATCTTCAAATTATAGCCCCCTAATCACTATGATGAGTGCTCAATTTATAGGGAAATGGAGGTGATTTTGTCATAAATGAGGGTATTGAATGGCCTTCCAAACTTGTAGTTAGTTTCCATGGAGTAAGGGATGAGAGGATATGAGCTTAATTGATCCTTAGCCTATCCAAATTCGAGCTCATAGGAGGAGATAAGAGATGGGATCCTTCTAGAATGATCTAGAATCAAGGAATATTCCTAGAACCCTATGCAAATTTCGCTCAATCTTGCATAGCGCAGGTCAAAGAGAGCCTAAGTGCACTGTATTGTAGGCCTGAATGGGCTTGCTTGATCTACAGCACAGTTACCCCTAACCAAGGCTACGCTGGTGTCCTAAGGAGGCATTTCAGCAAGGCTCCAGGCCAAGAAACTTTCATGGATGGAAGCATTCAATGAGATGACTTGTCTAGGGCATGTAACAACTGAATTAGGTTTTGATGAGCCCTAATTATACTGATCTAAATGTCGGGAGTGATGTGCCCAAATAGACCTATAACAATTGCCCCCTAAAGCATGAAGTCGAAAATGATAATGTCGAGTGATATTCTTTACAATGTGACTGAGAGGATCTGAAGTGGATGGTGACCTGCATCAATTACAATACATAACATCATGATATTTTGAACTTTTCATGAATTGTTGAGGGAAGGCATACCCATGCTCAACATATAAAATTTTCATTACATGTACATAAATTAGATAGTCATCTATAGATATAGACCCATGATAGGATGACCATCTGTGTAAAGCCATCGTACAGATGATTTATTACTCTCCTGAAATCGCAGCCCGGATGGATGAAACTAGATCCGAGGTCTTCTATCTTGTCCAATCGTTTGCTCAAGTACGAGTCTAACCATGTGAAAATGTGATCTGAAGTTGAACATGGGAAGAAACCATTTGATTACCAGCCAATGATGTAAGCTGTTAACAGACGCGAGAGAGATCACCGATAATGATAATGATTCTCAAGGTACTGCAGTACATTCTGCATGGTGTGAATAGATGTTTTGATGTCAAACACCATACAAAGTCTTTCGGTTGAAGGCCAGTGATGTCAACCTGTCGCTGGAAGTGAGAAACTTTCCATTGATGTATGCAAGCCTCAAGGTATTGGAAGGGTGTTTCTAAGTCAACTTCTTGGATAATGTGTTGATGTCTACAAGAAGCGACTCTTTGCAGGAGGTCCTTGATGTATCCCCCATCAATGACATGAAACGAGTGTAATGATTTTGAAGACAGAATTTAACTGACGACATAAGGTTCAGGAATGGTGGTCATGAAAATGAAGGTTTATAAGTATTGCAAAAGATTAAGTTTACTGAGTGACTTCTCTTGAACATGTCGACGACAATGAATGAATCGGAAACATTGACCCAAAACCAAAGTGATGGATAGTGTGATAGACCATAGGTATGATAACCATCAAGTAGAAAACCCAACCCAAATAGTCACAGAGATGAAGTGAAAGTGTCATGTTCAAGAGCGACTTGCTACCATAAAGTGATTTATCCCTTTTCCCATTTTCCCCAGTCATTGCTGACCAATACCTCTTTATTTTTTAACAAGCTTGAGGAGGATAACATATGCTTGTGGTATAATTCCACCCTTCAGGTGAATCCATTGCTATGTGATGTTTTAACGAGTCTAGCGAAGGTGAAACTTGGTCTTGTCATGATGGACAAGTTTGTCACTATTTGATGTTTTAACAAGTTTAATGACAATGAGAACTCAGTCCTTTTCATGTTTAAAGAGTTTGAAAATGGAAAAAAAGAAAACTCCACAAGTTCTTTTTCGTAAATTTGTCTCTCAAGTCCGAAAAATCATAAAATAATACAAGAGAGAACCTATTGACCATGTTCAATCAATGTATTCCTTTTTCGTAAATAATCTATCTTAGTCCACAAAAGGGTTAAACTTATACTGAGTAGATGTCATTTCCAATCCATTTACAAGCTGAAAAGGACAAGTGCTCGACAATCTTTTCATGTTTCAAGAGTCTGAAAAGAGCTTAAAGAGGACTCCACTTAGAGGAACGAGTGGTGTCTAGGATAGCAACTAGTTCTGGTGATGTTAGAACTTCTCAAAACATGTTGATTTATGTGAAGAGGCTGGCTAATAAGACCACTCATTGCAACTGTTCCTCAAAAAGGGTAAAACAACCAAGTGAAAGTGTATGATCGGCCAAGCAGATAGTGACGATGGAAGGAGAAAAACCAAGGCTCATATGATGGAAGAGGCTGATAGAATGGAAATCACGAGGTTTAAAATGGAGATGGGTTCATTTTTACAAAATCTTGAACCATAGGGAACTATGCTTGAATTCATTTTCATGTTTACACAAGCTTGAAATGAAAAACTATGCTTGGATTTAGTTTCATTTTTACACAAGCTTGAACCATGAAAAAACTATGCTTGAGATTGGTTTACATGCCCCCATCATGATGGCTCGATTCTAGGTGCATGCCCCCCAAGATTCATTGCATTCACCTAAGTAGACTACTCGTGGCTATCAGGTGGACGGAATGAAGGTTTGTTTACGAGATCAAGTGAAAGACTCCCCTGGGATTTTACAAGATCTAATCAAAGACACAAATTGGAACTGTGCTCCAAGGGACCTTGTTTCATTTTTTAATGATATTGACATATGACAAGGAACTCTACTCAGGGAACTGTTTCATTTTTTTAATGAGGTTGACACAGTAAAAGAACTATCCTCATATTCCTTGTTTCATTTTTTAACGAGCTTGACACAAGACAAGGAACTATGCTCACAGACCTGTTTCATTTTTTAATAAGGTTGAAACAGTAAAAGAACTATCCTCATATTCCTTGTTTCATTTTTTAATGAGCTTGACACAAGATAAGGAGCTATGCTTATACCCTTTGTTTCATTTTTTAACGAGGTTGACACAAGACCAGGAACTATCCTCATATTCCTTGTTTCATTTTTTAATGAGCTTGACACAAGACAAGGAACTATGCTAATGATTCCTTGATCATGACCCATAAGAGGTCATGACTTCCAAGAGGTTCTCATCAGATGGGAGAACAATGCACTAGAAGGGATATGTAGCAAGGAATCCATTGGAGAGATCTAGTTCCAATGCCCCCAGTACATAATGCACAACATCACGGAATTGATCATCAGTTGATGTAGACATGGAACGGGTTGCCACATAATTCAATCGTGGCGGGGAATATACCATTGGGACAAAAGGACCATTTAGGGAATATGGTTGACTAGAAGCCATATTTGGACTAGGAAATGAAAGCTGGTCAACAGTGACAATTTTGCCTTCGTGTGGGAAACACATCACTCGAAAGAGTGTTGAAAAAATAGCTCGCATGTCATAAACATAGTCGCGCCCAAGAAGTAAATTGTAATCTAAAGGGCCTGAGACTACCATCACCTTGAGATAAAAAAATTTCCCTCCCAAAGTAATGGGCAACTGAGGAAGGATCCCTAATGTTTGGATGGTTCCTTTGTTAAAATCCAATAGATTCTGGGTAACATGCACAAGTGGCGGCAAACCAAGCACCTACCAAGCAATGGAGGAAAGGATACTCACATATGCACCTTCATCTATAATAGTTCTAGATACAATCATATTATAAACTTGTACTATGATCTGGAAAGGCACATAAGAAGGAAGGAGACATCCTTCCAGTCGATTCCAATCAAAGGAAGTGACCAAACTACTTAGAGGGGGTACTGTAAGAATGAGAGAATTAGCCCCTTGAGTTATGAGAGGGTTGCTTCCAAGCTCATTAGAATCTGAAGAAATGAAAAGAACCTGAATGATATCATACTCACTCTCTATGGGAAAGGTATGATTAACTGAAGGTGAAATCATGTCAACTGTTTCCTCGACCTATGATTTTTCAGGTATATACTCATGGGATTCACATCCAGAGAGAGTGGGTTTGACCGATGGTTGATTTGGGTCAGTCGCTTCATCAACTAGTGAAGGATTAAGGGAGAGTCTCCTGTAACTAGATGGAAGTCATTGCGAAGAAGAAGGACAGTTATCCAATACTTTTTGGGCTTCATCCAGATAGGGACAAAGGTAAATGGGGTGATTCCCTTTGCATAACCTACAGGGAAACTTAACTTTACCCTTCTTTCCATGAACTTTACTACCACTAGTTGATGGTGTGTCACCAACGTGATCTCCAGAAGTTGATGACATAGGATGATGTGAACAAGAAGACCATTCTTCTAAGATTTGAGGAATACCATAAAATTTTTGAAGAAGATGGTCTCCCGTACAAATTTTGCAAGGATATCAAAGTTTTTGAGGCTTATCGGATGGTTTCTCATCAGAAGTTGCATTCGAAGAAATGATTGCTTGGTTACCCCCCTGCTGAATTTTCTTCTTCTTCTTCTTTATCCTTTTTTTATTCTTCTTATTCACCTGGTTACTAGTGTCAATACTTTCACCCGAAAAAGAGGAAGAAGGGGAGGAGGAAACAATCAACGAAGAAGGTAAAGGGTCAACTTTAGGATCAACTGGAGGTTGATTTTGTCCAGTTGTAGGAATATTCAGTTGCGGGGCCAAGGAGGTTGAGAACAACCATACTAGAAAGCTGATGGTAAGTCCCGGAAGGGACAATGTAGCCATATAAGGAGAAATAATATTTTCTAGAGGAAAAGGACTAGGATTCCCATCAAAAGGAATTATTTGATCGGTGGACTCCAGAGTTTTTGCCATATGTCTCAACCTAAGATCAACTAAGGAGTGACATGGAGGATGTTATCCGTGGTCAATTAGTTTTACTTTAATCAAAATAAACAACAAAACAAAATAGGGATAATCTAGGCAAAGGATTACCAAGTAAATGTGAATTGAAATATACTGCCTTAGTAAACTAAGGACTTAACATACATGCAGGAAATCTCCCTAAGTGCTGTGTTTAATGTACCACAATGTACAAAGCGACCGACTCGGTTACCTATGAGTGGATAGCAACCTAATGTCATCCTCCCATATATACCCGAAAGTATGTGGAGGCCCAATTTGTGTTAGCGTTGTCTAATGCAAAACCACACAGTGAGAGCATTCATTTATACTTTTCTTACTATAACACCCCCCATATACCCGAAGGTATGTGGATGAGCTACGATATACTTACATACGTGGAATGAGGTATCACACTCGGAATGTATCGCAAACAATTAATGACAACTACTATGTTTAATGATGCAGGAATACGTCTCTAGCCTAGATCTCTAAATGTTATGCGTTAAGTTACAATGCTGCATTAGGTTAATTGAGATAAATTTTAAGTTAATCTTCTTAAGAATTCTCCTTTCAAGATTCACCACATGATGTATGTTTGCAATTCCTAGAATGCAACTAACATGAGAAACATTCTTTCATTCAGTTAACAATGAAAACTGTAGCTTGTAAGGGATAGAGCAATCAGAATCTTTAAACAAAGAGCATAGAGCACATCTAATGCAAATTTCCCTATACTATTCCTACAAGCACACACAAACCTCTAAAAGAATAATGCATGTTTTTCTTTTCATTTTCCTTAATGTTTAGATGAACAAAAGGAAACTAAATGCACAAACAATCAATCAATACTTTTCGCAAGAAACGAAGACTTTACGACAATTTCTTTTTCAAAGAAGTGAAGATTTTACGACACTTACTTTTCAAAAAAGACTAATCAACATAAGCTAACTTTGACAATGAATTGATAATGATACAGAAATCACTTAAGAAACATTAAACAATCAAGGCCAAAGTAGGGCCAGGAGAAGAAATACAAATTGATTTCAGAACCATTGAAAACATTGATCTTTTAGCAAATAGAAACAGAAGCAACTTTGGAAAAATCAAGCCAAAGGTGGGTTTTTTAGCCTAAGAGGGATCAGCACAGGCTAGAGTGGGAGACAGTGCATTGTAGTGCACTGTCTCTAAGCTAGGGCTTCTCTGCAGTGCACTGTGTCAAGACCAAAACTGCGCTGGTGCAAGAGAGTCAAATCAAGAGACATTCAAGCACAGTTTTTGACCAAAAACACTTCAAAAATATTGAAATAAGATTAATGAAGTCAAGAAAAGTCTACTAGGATAAACTACCAGGAATGACAGTCGATCCCCAGTATGGTCGCCAATTTGTTATATGGAATTTGCATCTACGGGTAAACACATTTTCCCTAAGTGGGTAGCTACACTTGGAACAACATAAAGAAAGTAGTTTAACCTTTTCCCATAGTAGATAGATGAGATGAAGGAACTTACTTGTAGTCTTTTGATTCTTTGATCCCCTTTGAATTGCCTCCATTTCTCCCACTTGAACTAAACCCACTCAAACAGAAACAGAAACAGAAACAACAATGATTAAAGAATACATGATCTATCTACTATAAACCAATGGAATCGAAGACATTGAAACACATAATCATCATAGATATAAACAAGAATATGAGAAAAGGAATAAAATCTTTATTAATGTAGAAGGAAGAGTTTCACCCAATACAGTTCGATCCTATGCCACTCCTCTAGCTTCAGTCCAACCCTTGCCACATCAAAAGCACACCAATCCAGCAACATAACATTGCTTGACATGAACTCAAATCTCAAACCAACAAAATTTCTCTACAATCTTTAGATTCTAGCCCCCTGATCACTATGATGAGTGCTCAATTTATAGGGAAATGGAGGTGGTTTTGTCATAAATGAGGGTATTGAATGGCCTTCCAAACTTGGAGTTAGTTTCCATGGAGCAAGGGATGAGAGGATAGGAGGTTAATTGATCCTTAGCCTATCCAAATTCGAGCTCATAGGAGGAGATAAGAGATGGGATCCTTCTAGAATGATCTAGAATCAAGGAATATTCCTAGAACCCTATGGAAATTTCGCTCAATCACGCCCAACACAGGTCAAAGAGGGCCTTAGTGCACTATAGTGCAAGCCTGAATGGGATTTCCTGCTCTGTAGTGAAATTACCCCTGACCAAGGCTATCCTGGTGTCCAAGGAGGCATTTTAGCAAGGCTTCAAGCCAAGAAACTTTCATGGATGGAAGAATTCAATGAGATGACTTGTCTAGGGCATGTAACAACTAAATTAGGGTTTGATGAGCCCTAATTATACTGATCTAAATGCCAGGAGTTATGTGCCCAAATAGATCTGTAACATGGTGCATGTGGTTCTCTCATCTTCTTGAGAACACAGTCACATCATCGAGGTATACCACTACACTTTGTCTGATGAGTCCGCAAAAAGTGATGTCCATGGCACACTGAAATGTTGCACCTGCATTTACAAGCCCAAACGGCATTTATTTGTAAGCGAATGTACTTGACTTGGTACAGAATGTAGTGTTAAGTCTGTCAGGTTCTCCTACCAAAACCTTATTGCATCCTGAGAAACCGTCAAGAAGGGAAAACATCTGTGCCCTAGATACTATTTGAAAAATGTGGTCCATAGACGGTAAGAGGTAGTTGTCTTTGTCCTAGGCATGGTTTACGTACTAAAAATCAACACATAAGTGGATCTCCCCAGACTTCTTATGCACAGGAACAAGATTTGAAACCCATGTGGAATGACAAACTTTGAATATGATCCATGCATCCAACAACTTTGTAAGCTCTTTCTATATGAGGGGTTCAAGCGACGAATGTACTTTCCTTAGCTTGTGTTAATATGGTTTGACCCCTTTGTTGTAGTGGCTGCAACCACCCTCCAAAAATTTTCCTTAGCCTATTTTAGAGCATCCCTACCAACCTTGCACAACGATTTGTCTTGCTTTGGCAAGTAATCAAGCTTCAGTACTTTCCTTGCACAAAGGTAGCTTGTCAAACATAGTTGATCCATTCCCCTCATAGGCTGCTTACCCGAGCTTGGTCCAACTGTAGGCTAAGCAGCTTCCCCCTGAAAATTGCACATTCCTGGAGGGAAACAAGCAGTTCCCTCCAGGAATTGCACAATCCTCTCTGTCAACCTGTTGGTCTCTAGGATTGCGCAATCCTGCCAGCTAACCTTCCTAGTAAGGATTGCACAATTTTTCCCACCAATAGGAAGTTCAGCCCAATATTTTCACAAATTTGGGTAGCAGTCAGCTACTAGGCCCAAAAATTGTGAAATCCCCTTGGGCAATTAGCCCAGCTTATAGTCAGGAATGCACATTTTTCCTAAGCAGTTGAGCACTAACATGCTTGGACAATCCGGTTGACCAGTTCCACCTGGGACTGAGGAAACTTGACTTGCATGCATGCATGACTTGATCTCCTAGGAATATCAAGAGGCAACATGCAAAAGGTATCCCATGATTCAGGGAACTATTTTTAGCAGCCAGGGGTTACATGCAAAAATTGTTTTAGAAGTTTCCCTCCAAGTGTCACTTTTTCCTAGATTTGTGGCATGTGTGTCTTGAGGCCAAAAATATTTATTCGACACATCAGAACTCATTCATTCACATTGATATTGGAGCTTTGACATCCCACAGCACATCCAGGACTCTTTGACACATCTGGCTCAGCTATTCACGGGTAAGTGGCCTTAACTTGTTGTTTTCAACATTTTTGTCACTTTTTGTGTATTCACTTGTGTGAGTGTTGTTTGCTTGATTTCTTTGAATGCATGCTGTCATTTATATATATTCTAGCTTATCCTAGTTTTGTTTCAATTTTCGTTGCTATCTCACTACTGTCGCATGCATGAAACTTTTTTGAATGGACATTCGCCCAACCGGCGAACGACCTCACTCACATGCATGTTGATCTGTTTTGTCAATCTTCCATTCATGTTTTGTATGCATTGTTTATCACTTCTACTATCACTTAGTGTCATCATGCATTTCATCAACTTACTTGCTTTCAGTTTCCCATTGGTGAGTTGGGCTAACCTTGACCCGGTCTCTGCCTTCACTAAGGCTGCATTGAGTAATTTGGAGAAGCAAGGTTCACATTCCTATCTAGATTTGTACATTTTGGCCCAACACTAACCTCCTGGACTGAATTACGCATTTATTGAGGCAAGTGGCTCCTTGGCCCAAAAAATTCCGCAAAAATATCCCTAGCCCAGCAGTCTGTCCCATCTGGAATCACACATTGAGCAACCCCAGCAGCCAACTGCCCAACTGAATGTGCATTTTTTAGATCCAATAGCCAGTTCAGCTCCCCAGTTAGTCCAGACTATCTTTTGTGCAGTTTTGATAGAAAGTCACTCAGCCTCCTAGTGAAATTTGTGCAATCTTCCTCATCAATTCCCAGGTATGTGCTTGTTTCTAGATCTTTCAAGTGTTCATCTGTCTCAATGGCTTCCAAGAGAATAGGATCCCATGACACTGATGGTGTTGCAGTTGGAACAATAGTTGAACAGGTGTCCTCTAGCATGCTGATCTACGAAGATACGAAGTTGTATCTAGACAAGGACATCAAACTGAAGTGGCAAGAGGTGAATGAAACATTCACAGGTACTTTTGGGGAAGACCTTGAAGACCTTCAAGTGTACGTGAACATTCATAAGTCTGGCCTATACCAGATTGCATGCAGATACCCCACGTTCCCATGTGCGTATATGATTCATTGGATTGTCTCCCACACTAACCCCAAAACGATGACCTTGAGCAATGTCAGTGGGAAGAAGCTTGCAACCTTTTGGGCATGAGACTATGATGAGATGTATTAGATGGATGAGCCCATGATGGTTATGACCCCTCCATTCAGCTTTCCCAATAGCAGAGGCCGCTCTAGAGATATTCTGAAGGATTAGGTAAAGGAGCCAGATCATTTCAAGATGACTCCTAACTAGATCTATAAGACAAAGATATTGAGGAAGACATACCAATACTTGGTCATATTCGCATGTCGACTGAGTGGCTAAGAAAGCATTGAGACCTTCCCTTAGAGTTGGGTGGTCGTGTTGAACCATTTGGCGAGAGAAGGAAGACCATGCAACTGGTCCGGCATACTAGTTCATCTGCTGAAGGAGCAAGTCATGAAGGCTCAAAAGTCGCTCAAAGGCATGCCTGTAGAGATTTATATGTCCACCTACATTCTAGATGTAGTCTATGCCTGACATGAGTTCCTGGGATTAGAGTGGGCATGGTCACCGACAGATACTATTGTTAGCATGTATTTCAAGCTATTCTCCTAGTGCAACTTTAGAGTGATCAAATGGATATCCGACCATCTTGTCGCCCCAATGTGTAGGTTGATATTTGATTAGGATCCACCTTGCATGTCAGAAGAAGTGATGAAGACATTATTAGGCATTGCATTTTTGTATGCCTCACCAGACGACATGTTCATCTGAGTGCTCAGTATGGAGAAGTGTTCGCATGTTCTGCCAAAGTTTGCTTTGGACATGTTGGTCATGCAGGAAGTAGCGTATCATATCTTAGCAGGATTAATAGCTAGGTTGCAGTAGAAGAAGAAGGCACCTTGGCTCACTCTTCCATTGCAAATCGAGTTATATGAGATCAAGAGCATCAAGCAAGTGGATGTCGAAGCTGAACAAATGAAGAAGTACTCACTTGACCTCCAAACCTTCAACCCCTATGACCCACATTGCATTGTCAAGGATCACTGCATGAGATTTTAGTTCAATTGGATCCATGGGGCATTTCATTGGGATGAGGAAGACTCATGGAAGTATTGTTACCATCATTCTAGACCCAATGAATAGGATGATTTCACTGTAGAATGGTTATCACGACAGCATGAAGGAGCACCACGGAAAACACCAACAGTAGTAGCAACAGTAGAGGTAGTAGAGCCAATCATACCTGCACGTGAGAAAGGGAAGATAAATATTGTCGACCGCATGGAGGAGGAAAAAAGCTGCAAGTTTCGAGTATATCCACTTGTAGAAAAAGCAGCTATGGCTATTCAACATAAGAGGCAGTAGCGTGAAAAGCAAATCGCAAAAAGCGAAAAGCGAATAGGATGGAGACAAAGAAGGAGTTGCATGAGCTAAGGGAGAAACTCTAGAAAGAATAAGAGCTACACCAACAGAATAAGGAAGCACAACAACAATAGATTCAGCAGGGGGCACATCACGTGCAGATAGATGAAGCAGTGCCCATACAAGTAGTTGATTCTTCTGAACAGCTGGCATCAGGTGAACAGGGTGAGCCCTCGCAGGGGCAAGATTTTGCTCATGAGATAGAATAGGCTTTCGAACAATTGGATGCAGACATGGAGCAACCAGAATTGGAATGGGACATTGACCTCATGCCTCACCACAGAGAGGTTGACTCACCCACTGCAATGCATCCAGATGATGAGCAAGTCTTGAATGACCAAGGATGCACTGAGATCCTTGGTGGTCAGTTGGAAGCAGAGATGCGCGACATATCCTTTGATGAATCTCAACATAGAGTTATGCACCCTAATATAGTACCAAATTTGGAAGGCCAAACATCCCTTGAGCATTGATGAGCCTTGGTATTGCAACAAGAATGTTGCAACTCCCAAGGATAATGACTTTAATTATCAACCTGGGGTTCGTACAAACTTAAGAGATGTCGACACTATATGTGCAACATACAATGTGTCCTTCCTTTGCTGTCATGATGGAATGGAGTGCATGTATTGAAGTCAAATCCTAAACTAATTGCAGAAAATGAAATGTTTGAAATGGAGCATTAACCTATTGCAAGAAAGAAAGTACAAGGAAAGAGATGGAAATTCAATGCTAAATCACACCATTTCCTAATTAACTGCCAAGAAACTATGCTTTGCAATAATGCTAAATTATCATGAACCAAATGCTACTATCTAAGCATGGAAGTAAGAAGCATCAAACATCACTAATGTGAAAGTAAAGGGACTGAAATAAATCTGTTTTTGTCTTTTTGTCTTTCCAAGCAAAATCAAGTATGCAAACTAATTGCTTCTATGGATGTGGCAGGTGCATTAAGGATGTTTGAGGATGGTTGGAAGGGTTATGAGATGGTTGGATAGTGTGGAATACCCTTGGGAGGCTTTTGGTGACTTCCTAGAGGTTTTCTCTCAATTCAGCCTCAAAACAGGCCATTGCAGGAAAACCTACAGGATGTACTACAAACCTACAGGATGATCCTGTAGGAATTATAGTGAACCTACATGATACAACCGAGAGAAAAGCGTGAGGTGTTGGAGGTGATGGGAGGTATAGGAAAGGTGTGTCATGGGTGGAATGGAGTGGGAAAATTCCTAGGACCACTTAGAACTCAAAACCAAAGTTGGGAGATGAATGAGTTTGCTCAAAAAGCTTGGAGACATTTCCTTGTGAAATGATGAAATTAGCGAGTGTTTAATGACCAAGTAAATCAAGTCCAAATTGGATGGGACAATTTTTTTTATTAACTAGGATGTCTTAGGTCTCTATTGCAATTGGAATCACCCAAAAATACCTATGTTAACCCATGCAAAAAAATAAAAAACATTACTAGTCGAAAATCTAGAAATTCGAGAACTAGTGAGCTAGTAAATCTAAAAAATTCTTAACCAAATTAAGTGAAAATGCAATGGGGTAATTTTTGTTATGAACTAGAATTTTTTTGTGATATAATTAATATGGAATCAATTCAATTGAAGCTCATTATCATGCTCTAAAAAATAGCATAAATTTACTGTTCTTTGCTAAAAATGAGGTCCAACAATCTAGATTTGGGAATAAGAAGACTAATCCAAGCAACTCAATGATTCCTATGAACTTCCAAATATTTTCCAAGGATGAAATAATGCTTGTGATCCTGCAAAAGAACTTACATCAACCATTTAACTCAATCCTACAACAAGAAATCATTAATACTAAATGCAGAAATAGAAAGAACTAAAAACTAGAGATGCATGTGAATAAGCAATGAAAAGAAGGAAAAAAAACGATACAAAAGGGATCTAAGGTTCTTGGGATGGCCAAGCCCAAGGAAACTCAGAGACCTATGGAGAAGAACAAGATCTAAAAGCTGAACATGACACCAATCTTCATTATTTTCATCAATAGAATTACATCCTTACAAGAAAATACAATGGAGCTGCAAAAATACAAGTTCTCTCCACAATAGCACCAAAAAACATCTCCGTAGAGGAAAATTCGACTTGGTACTTATACAAAATGATTAGGAATCATTCCCCATGAATGGATTAAGCTTTCCCCACCAAAATCGCTTGATTGGTGGATCTAGTCCCCAATACTAGGAATTTGCATTAAATGGCAGGGAACACATTCCTAGATTTTCTCAGTCATTCCCTAGAGGAAAATTTGACTTGGTACTTATACAAAATGATTAAGAATCATTCCCCATGGATGGAGTAAGCTTTCCCCACCAAAATCCCTTGATTAGTGGATCTTCTCCCTTGATTGGTGGATCTGCTCCCTTGATTAGTGGAACACATTCCTAGATTTTCTCAATCATTGGAGTTCCACAATTTGTTCCATAATTCCATAATATCTTGTTGAATTATTATTTATTATTGATCCTCCAGTAGTAAGGAACAAGTTCCTAAATTATCTCCTCCTCCAACTCTTCATAATCTTCCTAATATTCTCATTATTCCATAAAAGTAAATAATATTAGGCACAAATATTCAATTATTCATAAACCTTCCTAATGAATATATTAAAGTTAAAAATAAATTATCTAATGCAAAAAGAGAGGTTTAATGTGCTAAAGGATGGTCATAGGCCTTAATTTATGTTTTAAATTAGAGGCATGGGCCTTAATTTATGTCTAATTTAGAGGCCCATCATACCCCGCTGTTGAAAGTGTTGCTCATCCGCCAAGCAACTTAGTGACCTCATTGTGCCTCATCCATGGCCCTGGTGGCCTCTCTCTTGTGCATTAAGAATCTTGGCTATAAGTTCTGCAAGGACAAGCCAAAAACATATTTGTTCAAAGAAAAATCCTTGTTTCTTGAGACCATTAGTTTGCCTTCTTCCCCTTATTCAAGATGGTTCTTGATTATTTTTTCAGTTTGGCAAGGTCTTCCACACCCTTATCAACATTCTGCTACCTTGTTCCACCATTTATTTTCCTTAGGACTGCCTCCTGTAGGATTTTTGGGTCACTGTAATTGCTACAAGATCATCTTGTAGAAAATAAAATCCCTTTGTAAACTAAAGTAAAGGAGTGGAAAAAATGATAGAAATGGTGGAGGAATGAATGGTAATGAGTGGTGAAATAAAAATGTGAGTGACAGGGGTCTCTTTGTGATCCTCCTTTGTTCTTTGACCGTCCTTCTTGCTGACCTGCAAATGGAAATTTCATGAAAATGGAGAGGATGCTCTCTTTGTTTTTTCTTTTTTTCCTCAAGAATGAAATGGGATGGATGAATGATGAATAGATAGTGAATATGAAGTGGATGGAGAGCTTGGAGTGTTGTGGTGACCTTGGCCTTTGCAAAAATTTCTTCTTTTAACTGTTGTCCTCATTCCTTGAAATCATCACTCTTCATAATTTTACTTTTCAACATTGCATGAGTGGAGGAGTGAGCTGCAATCAACTAGTTGAAGGCGGCTGAGACTATTGACCCATCCTTAGCTTATAAAACCTCATCTCTCATGCATTGACAACAAATTTCTAACTATAATATGCTCAAGAGAAATGTTCAAGAATATTGCATACCTGTACCTACCTGATGGTCGTTGGAGAGACATGCATGCTACTGCTAAGTTGATGTTGATGTGCAGGTGTTGGATGGTGATGCTGATGATCCTGATGCTACTGCTAAGCTCTGGAGGAGCTTCTTTGACCTTTGGATCTCCTTTAAAACTTCTCACTACCAATCCTGTAGGTGATGTTATGTATCCTGTAGGTTTACAAGACAACGACTTGTTTTGTCCATATCTCCCAAACGGTAGACTAGATTGAACAAACATTTTTAGCATGTTGCTATCATCATTATGCACATCCCCATAGAAACATTTTGGTCAATGGATGCACGAATCTCGAGAAAAACAAAAAATGGCTGAAGCTGATGGAGGACGATTTCATGGAAGCCATTCACTGGAATTTGCTGAAATTGCTTGGGCATGTTACCATCATTCATATGTATCTCCCCATGAAACAACTTTTTAAATGGATGCATGGATATTGAGAAAATGCAAAAATGGTTGAAGGTGATGGAGGCCAATTTCTTGGAAACTGTGCATTGGAATTTTCTGAAATTGCTTGAGCATGTTACCATCATCCATATGCATCCCCCCTTGAAACAACTTGGAAAATGGATGCATGGTTTTCAAGTTATGGAAAAAACAAATTTCTGCTCTATGTATTTTTATATCTTGTAGTAAAACAGAGCATCCTGTAGTTTTTTAGGACAACAAGGAAAATGAGTGGTAGAAGCTTGAGAATGATGGGTGGATGGTGAAAATAGACGTGTGTGATGGATTGGCATGGCCTTGGCCTTGTTGCAGCATTTGAGCGAAGTAGGAGAAAGTCAAAATCTAACTTCTTTTGGATAGGCTTGACCAATTTTCCTTTTGTTACCAACTTATTCTGGTTGCTTGCAGATGTTGGAGAGTACATGCATGCATGGAGCAAGGATTCTTTTATTTTTTCTCTTTTTTTTTTCTTCTAGGCCTACTAGCCGCTTCAATGCGGTTTTCAACTAGTAGGTCTACCTAGGCACCTCAAAGGAGGTTTTCACCTAGGATCTTTTTCTTTTTTCCTTTTTTTTTTTTCAACCCATTGACTACCTCATGGAGGTTTTCAATCAATGAGCCAATCTCAGGCGCCTCCAAGGAGGTTTTCACTTGAGATTTTTATTTTATTTTTTCTCTTTTTTATTTTTTATTTTTTATTTTTTACCCTACCCTACTTGAAAAACAAAATCACTTTCAAGTATAAGAATACTTCCAATGGAGCCATGTGCACATCAAGGTGATAGACAAAATGATGTGGGATTGAAATATGTGCTTTGATATGTACCTGGATTTCATAGACCAAATGATTTGACTTTGAAAGGATCAAGCATAGTTGAGGAAGAAAGTGATGTTGCAACTTAGTGACTGTCTGGAACCATATTTCAATATAGTTGTGATGTCCTTGGTCCTTTTGCTGATCTAGATCATTTTTCATGTCTTCTTCTACCATGACTTTCAAATCTTCCTCTTTTTGTTGATTGTTCTCTTGAATACATGGAGGATTTGATGGTAACCATGAGGGAGTTCTCTCAATCTCTGATTTTGATTTCTGCTCTTCATCACTCGCAACCCATGGTTTTGTGGTCTTCTTATTTGAATCTTCTTCTTCAGGATGTGGTCCTTCAATGACATCAATATAATCTCTTTTTTGCAATACTCTTTCTGAGTTATGGTGAATACCATTGATCTCAAGAGGAGATGTTTGGAAGTGTTGTGCCTCAGCATTGTAAGGGGGCTAAGCTACTTCAATGTGTGGTTTTTGAAATGGTGGTACAAGTAGTTGAGTGGGAGTGTATATTTGAGATGGATGTGGATGGGGTTGTGGTTGTAGTGGAGGTGAATGGTAAGGATAACATGGAGTTTGGTATGGAGGATATTAAGGAAAATACTAAGGATATTGTGGATGACTCCCATAAGTTCCTTGCCAACCTTGTTTCCAAGATTGGTTTTAGGGCTGAGATGGCCAATGTTGCCAAGGAAAGGGTGTGTTCCAATTACTTTGAGGTGGATGTGCATAAGCTTGAAATTGTGAATTAGGCTCTTGCATCATATCAGGTTGAATAGGCAACCATTGTCCTCTTGGAGCTACATAACATAGCTGCATTGGTGATTGACTTTCTCCATTGTCCTCTTGGCAAACTTCCTTGAACCTTGGTAATGATGGACAATGTTTAACATGTTGCGATTTTGCAACACCAATATTAGCATTTGCTTTTCCTTCATCTTGCATTCTTAACATTTCTACTTGTTTTGTTAGATTACTAAGAATTTCTGTTTTAAAATCATCAAACAAATTTCCAAGTTTAGCTTGAGTTACTGATCTTGATGCTGATTTACCTACTCTTGCTTTTCCTCTTGATATGTGTTTGCATGTTTCACAAATTTCATCAAATGATAATTGGTATACATCACTTCTACTCATGAGAATAAGGAGATCAATCCACCCATCCCTAATTGTTCTAAGTAAGAGGGTGTTTAGTGTGTCAGATCCTAAATGATGTAGTTTTTCCTCTTAACATTGTACATGAACCTCTCTATTAGATCCTCTAGATTCTCATCTTCTCTTTGGTTCATTCTAAAGATTTATTCTTTAAGATCATTATCTTTATATTTTTCTATAAATATCTTTTGCATATTATTCCATGATCTTATTGAATTAGTCCCTAAACTCATGAACCATTTAAGAGTTATATCCTTCAAAGTTGCCGGAAACAATCTCAGTTTTTGATTTTTTAAAAAGTAACCATGAGATCTACAAACAATCTCAAACTCAAAGAGAAAGGTTTCCGGATCCTCTGACCTTAGACCATGAAATTTTGGAAGAAAATATGGAGGGATGTTCTTCATGTGCACATTGATATCAGTATCTTGAATGGGAAATCCAAGAGGATCTTCCTCATTGTCATAATCTCCATCCATTTTTTCTACATTCCTTTCCATATTCTTCTTTTACATGAAAAAGTGAATTATGATGTGGCTCTTACTGCACCACATGATCAAATGGGGGGGGGGGTGGGTTGGTGTTAGAGATTTTTTTGTTTTTGTTTTTATGATTGAATGAAAACACTAATGCAATGCAATTTTTCTATTTTTGAAATTAAATATGCCTAATGAAAATAATTTTTTGTTTTTGAAAAAATTTAAAAAGAAATGAATCAACTAGGGAAGAAAACAATGCATAATTTTACACCTCCCCGATGATGGCACCAAAAAGTGACCAGCCTTGGTATTGCAACAAGAATGCTGCAACTCCCAAGGCTACTGACTTTAATTAGCAACCCAGGTTCGTACAAACTTAAGAGGTGTTAGCACTATATGTGCAGCATACAATGTGTCCTTCCTTTGCCATCATGACGTAATGGAGTGCATGTACTAAAGTCAAATCCTAAACTAATTGTAGAAAATGAAATATTCAAAATGGAGCCTTAACCTATTGCAAGAAAGAAAGTACAAGGAAAGAGATGGAAATTCAATGCTACATCACACCATTTCCTAATTAACTGCCAAGAAATTATGCTTTGCAATAATGTTAACTATCATGAACCAAATGATACTATCTAAGAATGGAAGTAAGAAGCATCAAACATCTCTAATGTGCAAGTAAAGGGAATGAAATAAATTTGTTTTTGTCTTTTTGTCTTTTCATGCAAAATCAAGTATGCAAACTAATTGCTTCTATGGATGTGGAAGGTGAATTAAGGATGTTTGAGGATGGATGGAAGTGTTATGAGATGGTTGGATGGTGTGGAATACCCTTGGTAGGATTTTGGTGACTTCCTAGAGGTTTTCTCTTAATTCGGCCTAACACAAACCATTTCAGGAAAACCTACAGGATGTACTAGAAACCTACAGGATGATCCTGTCAGAATTACAGTGAACCTACAAGATACAGCCCAGAGAAAAATGTAAGGTGTTGGAGGTGATGGGAGGTATAGGAAAGGTGTGTGATGGGTGGAATGGAGTGGTAAAATTCCTAGGATCACTCATAACTCAAAACCAAAGTTGGGAGATGAATGGGTTTTCTCAAAAAGCTTGGAGAAGTTTCCTTGTGAAATGATGAAATTGGCGAGGGTTTAATGACCAAGAAAATAAAACCCAAATTGGATGGGACAATTTTTTTTATTAACTAGGATGTATTAGGTCCCTATTACAATTGGAATCACTCAAAAATACCTATGTTAACCGATGCGAAAAAAAAAAAAAAAAAAAAAAAAAAAAAAAAAAAAAAAAAAAAAAAAAAAAAACATTACTAGTCGAAAATCTAGAAATTCGAGAACTAGTGAGCTAGTAAATCTAAAAAATGCCTAACCAAATCTAGTGAAAATGAAATGGGGTAGTTTTTGTTATGAACTAGAATGTTTTTCTGCTCTAATGCAAGTTGAATAAATTCGATTGAAGCTCGTTGGCATGCTCTAAAACATAGCATAAATTTACCGTTCTTTGCTAAAAAGGAGGTCCAACAATCTAGATTTGGGAATAAGAAGACTAATCCAAGCAACTCAATGATTCATATGAACTTCCAAAGATTTTCCAAGGATGAAATAATGTTTGTGATACTACAATAGAACTTACATCAACTGTTTAACTACAACAAAAATTCATTAATACTAAATGCAGAAATAGAAAGAAATAAAAACTAGAGATGCATGTGAATAAGCAATGAAAAGAAGGTGGGATGGCCAAGCCCAAGGAAAATCAGAGACCTATGGAGGAGAACAAGATCTATAAGTTGAGCATGACACTAATCTTCATTATTTTCATCAATAGAATTACATCCCTGCAAGAAAATACAATGGAGCTGCAAAAATACAAGCTCTCTCCACAATAACACCAAAAAAAATCTTTCCCTAGAGGAAAATTTGACTTGGTATTTATAAAAAATGATTAGGAATCATTCCCCATGAATGGAGGAAGCTTTCCCCACCAAAATCCCTTGATTAGTGGATCTAGTCCCCAATACTAGGAATTTTCATTAAATGGTAGGGAACGCATTCCTAGATTTTCTCAATCATTCCCTAGAGGAAAATTTGACTTGGTACTTATACAAAATGATTAAAAATCATCCCCATGGATGGAGGAAGCTTTTTGCACCAAAATTCCTTGATTAATGGATCTGCTCCTTTGATTGGTGGAGCTGCTCCCTTTATTAGTGGAACACATTCCTAGATTTTCTCAATCATTGGAGTTCCATAATTTGTGCCATAATTCCACAATATCTTGTTGAATTATTATTTATTATTGATACTCCATTAGTAGGGAACAAGTACCTAAATTATCTCCTCCTCCAACTCTTCATAATCTGCCCAATATTCTCATAATATTCCATAAAAAATAAATAATATTAGGCACAAATATTCAATTATTCATAAACCTTCCTAATGAATATATTAAAGTTAAAAATAAATTATCTAATGCAAAAAGAGAGGTTTAATGTGTTGAAGGATGGTCTAGGCCTTAATTTATGTTTTCAATTATAGGCATGGGCCTTAATTTATGTCTAATTTAGAGGCCCATCAAGCAGGTTGAAGAACAAGTGATCATGACTGATGTGCACAAGGACCCAACTGCTTTAGCCAATGCAACTAGAGTGTATGCCGAAGCCACTAGCTCCAGTGTTCGCTTCCTCATAGCTGAGAATGACAAAATGGCGAAGGAACTACAGGTGGCCAAGAAGGGAGGAGACTTGGTCACTATGTCTGCCTGAGCTGAGCTGAAGAAGGAAATACTGGAGGAAGTGTTGTCCTTGGACACGGTTATGAGGGCATTGTAATCCAAGTTCAGTACTGTGCATCAAGCAATCATTCATCTTCACGGATGGCAGCATCCATGTGTGAGAAGAGCTTGCATCTTGAAGAACATACATTCTGTCGTTGATAACATGCGACCATGGATGATGAAGTATAAAGGATCCCTGCTTCATTTGCCCAAGATGATGAAGGCCAATGCGGTAAAGTTGCAAGCATGTATCCAGAGTCAGATCCGAAACTACGAAGACCTGCCGCAATTCATCACTAGCATACAGGCTTCCCATGCATGAGTATTCAAGAGCATGGAGGATGTTGTGCACACATATGCGATTCCATCACTTGGGACTCTCACCCAAGCGAATACCAAGAAGTAGGCCCAACAGGAGGTTGACTCATACTTCGATGAGTTGAGGCACATCGCCACCAATCCAAACATGCCTATCAATGCAGACATCATGCACAAGTATGTTGCTAGTCCGACCACATTGAGGACATTGTTGCACATTCTTTCAGATGAGATGGATAGAGGATCCAAAGCAGTGTACCCAGATGCCATGGAGGCAAGGTTTAGGTTCCAAATGGATGTCACAACAGAACACACGGACACTATCATAGACTACCAATATTGGCACCAATATGTTACTGTTGATCAGCATGAGGATGTCGAGCAGTTGGACTTCTATAGTTGTCTAAGTTAGAGTGGTGTCTAGTTTGGCTTGTTCAAGCCATTATTCACATGGGTACATGTGCTTTGTATTGTTGAGTCATGTCAAGTGTAAGTCAAAGTCTCAAGAGTGAATGTAATAGTCATAGAGTAGGTGAAGAGTCATGAAGGTAGTTGAAAGATCACAAAGGGGAATGTCAAGGGTCACCCCACCCTTTGCTATAAATAATCCCTCATAACTCATTGTATAAGCTTTTGGTCAGCCAACCTTCTATTAAGGTTACCTTGAAGAAGACTTGGATAGTATTGTAATGCGCCTTGGCTTCTCCACTACACAGAGCTAGTACATCTCTTTGGAGGAGTAGGTAGATGTGGATGCAACATTCTACTCATAGGGCTAGCAAGTTTACATGGTGTATTATATGATTGTGACTTACACTTCTTTATATAATAAAAACTAGCACATTTTCATGCATATGTTGTTATTGTAGTTGGACTGCTCCAGTTGCCTTAATGATATATGTTGTTTAACTTACGTACTTGTGTATGAACTGATTCACATGCAATTATATGAATCTTGTTGTTAATGTGTTGCATATGTTGTCACCGTTCATGTCGACTGCTCTACGAGACACCAAACATACCTTTCTCTGAACCTTGTTATATCAACTGTCACACTCGTCTCATACTGATCCATGAGTGCTATTCAAGTTATCTTACCTTGTATGTTGGGATTGTTGCATTCGTCTTGACTGCTCTGTCGGAAGCTGTGCATGTCCTTTGTTTGGTGTGTTCCTAGCAGAGTTGGGACTGATCCCTTTCAACTTGGAACTCACCTTCACCTTCCTCCCCTTTTGAAGTGTTGGAACCTCTAACACTCATTCCTTGACTCACTGCATCAGTCACACCCTTGCTTCTAACAAAGTTATCTTACATGCCTCTGTGCGACATCGCGGTCAAGGCATTACCTTATGACCCATTGCTGGGACTCCTACACCAAATAGTCTGAGGTCTAATTGGGACTTCTTACCGGGGAGATCCCATTGACATGTTTGCGGGTCCAACACTATCAACATTTCTGGTGCTAGAAGGAGGGCCTAAATGACAAGAAATTTCCTCTCATCCAGTTCTGAACCTTTGCATATCTTTCATGTAATCTTGCATTCTTCTTGCCCCAAGGTGTTTTTCAAATCGTGAAGATGTCTCCATGTCAGGGAAGCTTTTCAATCTCTTGTCCACTCACACGTATGATGGTGAAAGCGAAGTGGCCTGGCTTGAACACTTACATAACTTCCTTTCCATGATTTATGAGGAAGATGAGTTCACTGACAAATAGGCTGGTCTATTACTTGCATTCACACTTCGCAAATCCCCATTTCGTTGGGTGCTCAGCCTACTGGCTGAAACCGTGCACTCATGTGATAACTTCTTGATCTTATTGAAGACACATTCCATCATTATGATCTAGACTATCTTGACCGTAAATTGTTACAGCAACAAAGGGCTCCACATGAATCCATTGTCGATTTTTGGCAACGCTTTTGTGACATACAGTTTCAAGCTATGAGGAGCCAGATGAAGTTCGCTTATCTTTGGGAATGGTTGGAGTATTTTCTTAAGAAATCTTCCCATCTTAATAGAAAGCTTGATGTCAAGCCTCGCTCAACCTCCTTCGCTGATGGAACTGCGCAATCCCATGTTAGAGTAGGCACTGTCTCAACAGACTGTCTGCCTCCCTTTCATTCAACAGTCCCACCATCGTCCAGTGATGCTGAGGATCATGTTCACACATTTGTTCATTCTCCGCACCCTCCCAACATCACTCCACTTAATTTTCATGCAAAGTTAGTTGTGAGTCCTTCAAGTTCTCTTATGCATTCTTTTCTTCGACCTCCATCTTCACATGCAGGTGTTCCTTTGGTTGATGTTGTCTTGTGTTCATCCATTCTGGACTCTTCACTTGTTGTGAATGAGGAACAACCCACTGACAGAGTTGGTGTTGGACAACCAACATGCGCTGTCATTCATGAAGAGTATGAGTGGGATCTTGAACATCTACACTCAGCGAAGGGTGACTCCCTTCCGTCTGATCCCCCTCCATTCCTTCCTATCTTCTTTGGTGAAACTACCATCCATGATTTTGTATGTGTGTCTTCATCTATGAATGCACCCATTGTTGATCATTCATAGGAATCACCATATGCTATTCCATCATTCGACAATGGAGAGTGTTACACAGTAATTTCTCACTGCCTTCCTGTCAGTCACCCTGCTGTGCCAATCTCTAAGTTCATGCCTTCTGAACTGGCCCAAAAACCCATTTTTTCTAAAGTTTTATTCATCAGCGCGTCTGTTTGCAAAATACCCGCGATGACTGGCACTCCATAGTGTATTCCGTGCGCTGCCAGCTCGGAAGGACATCACTTTTCCGCGCTGGTCGCCAACGCGCCTTTCCCGTGTACTTCCGCGCTGACATGACTGTCCCAGTTATTGAGGCGCGGCGACAGTTGCCTCATAATCCGCGCTGATCCAGTTTGGGCGAATTCGTTCAAACAACCAGCCTTCCAGATAACTCCAGGCTTGGTTGTTAGCTTTGTGAATGTCGACTCCCTTCTATGGCATGTCTGTTCGACCCTTTGCAACCACTTCCCTTGAAGATAAGCTTATCCTTCCACCCTTTTAGGAGGCTCCTTCTCCTATATATACTTCCACCATTACCATGAGCAGCTAGTTAGACATAGCTTGGATTGTATAGAGCTTATAGTGCTCAGACTACTGCTACTATAGGTATTTGGTGTGCTAGGTGTGGAAGTGATTGATTGCTTAGGGAAGGTTGTTTTGTGTTACTTGTGTGTGAGAGAGAGTTGTTTGTCTTGGGAGAATCATCCTCAAAGGTGAATGCTTGAGATACATGCTGACCGGCCCCTCCTGAGAAGGTTACCAACGTCAGAACATTTGGTTTGTACTCTTCTCTGTTCTGATTAATAATAGATGACTGCTATTATTGTTCCATTCTCATTTGTCTATGCAATGGTTAAATGTGAATTACATCTTTTCTGACCGATGTATGGTTGCTTTTATTAGATTTCACGCTTGTGTTTGTTTCCCCTTCATGTGTGCAGGTGTCTGTTCGCGGAGATCGCGAGGGATCGTGACCAGCTGAAGCGAAGGAGCGAAGGCAGCATCTCTTCGTCAAACAATAGCGCTGGAATCCAAGTAGGTGCTCTTGACCTCTTGTTTAATGGTAATTAGGAACATGCATGGCAGCATTGATTGATTGTTGCTAGACCCCTGCTGGGCTAGTAGGGATCGCCTCTATCCGTAGAGGGGATTTACCTCTCCAACAATTTGGCGACTCCGCTGGGGATCAGCCTTTTTGTCTCTTGAGTCCACTTTTGTGTTTGACTTTGATTGGTCTCTTTTTCCGAGATTTTGGGATTGTCTCTCTGCTTATAAACTTTCTGGGTACATCTGGGAAGTGTCTTGATTGTTAGAAGGCTCTTGCCTTTGGTTTGGGGAGTTTTTGCTTTGGCTTTGCTTGTTTTTCATCCTCAGCGCGTTTTAATTCAGAACAGTGGCGCTGACATCGCGCCCCTGTTCCTTTGGTATCCTTTTCATCGCGCCTTTACGTCTAACAGTCGCGCTGACCTCGTTTTTAGAGACAGCGCGCTTTATTCGTGTCCTTCCGTGCTGGCATCGCGACCCCGCTTCCTTGTGATCTGTGTCATCGCGTCTGTGTGGTTTCTTTCCGCGCTGACCTCGTTTCTCTGAGACAGCGCGCTTTATCCTTGTCCTTCCGCGCTGACGTCGCAAAGTTGCTGCAGGCCTCCTCCTGTCAGCGCCGAGTTGCTGAAGGCTACCCGCGCTGGTCCTGTAAAGTTCATTTTTGACCAAATTAGCCTCCTGAACCTCTTGCTTTGACTATCCCTTCTTCTCTCCACCTGTTTTGTGACTTGCTTTTCACTGTCTGAACTCTGAACTGCTTGATTGCGGAGTCTGGATCCATAGGGTTCCGTTTTTGCTTAAGTTTTTGGTCTTGCGAATACCTTCCCTTTTGCTTTCGCTGCTTGGTTTGTGTTTACACCGTCGCTTTTTCGATTGCTGAATGGTTTTGAGTCTCTAATTGACTGGTTGTAACTCTCATCCTTCGGGTGTTTGCCCTTTTCAGTTGATTCTGCACTCTAGCCCTAGGGTATCTAGTGGCCGTGTGTGTGTCAAGCCTTCCGTAGGGATTTTGTTTTCTCGTTTGACCAGCCAACTTCAGATTTGTTGAGTGCACTCGTTCAGTGATTGTTGGAGTGTCTTTGGTTGCGTTTTCGTGCGGTTTCTCGCTTCCCCCCTTGTTTCAATCCTTGCTTGTCTTGCCGAGCTTAGATCACATAGCTCGTGCGAAACTTGATTTTCTCGTCGATTTGGAAATCTTTGTTGAGTGTTTTGGGAACTTTGTGTGCTTTCATTAGGCAATTGCATTTTGCTTGGTGTTCTAGTTCCTCCAAATTATTTTAGATGCTTTGTGTCACTGAAAAAAAATCAAGCTAGTGGCTTTGCTTTTAAAAATTGAAAAGGAAAAGAATGTTTCATTGATTTTCATTTTCAAAAGAAAAAGTTTCCTTTCCTCGCTTTTAGTTGCATTAGGCTGTTTGATTGATTGTGTTCGTTTTGTTTGATTGAAATCTCTTTACCCTTCAATAGCTAGAATTCATCGAACAAAATGATTCTCTTTGGCATGTAGTTTGCATCTAGGTAATTGTGAGAGAACATACGATAGAACCTGAAATCGAAACTTAATCTCAAGATCAACTATAAAATGAACCGAATGAATCTAAAAACGCATTGGAACTAAACGCAAACATCTAGAGGTCTAGGTTAGAGACGTGTTCCAGCGTCTTTAAACATAGTCACTGTTGTTTCACATTACGGTTGGGTGATTCCTCCTTCTGTGACTCGATAGTGGTCTAACACGGACTGTGCTCCCACGTACCGTCGAGTATATAGGGAGACCCCACTAGGCTTTTATCCTTGATCCATAGGAAGCCGAGTCTACCGCCTTACGATTCGCAATGCAGTGAACACAACATTCACGAAGATTGACCACCCGTACCCTAAAAAGTATTCTGTGGTTTTGCGAAAAGTCTGGCACACCTTTTACCTAGAATCTCCAGAGCAGTCACTTTTGATCCTTTTCGGACTCCCTAAATGAAAAGGTGTAGGTGAGCGTCTTGTCACTTCGTGCTCATTAAACATTCGAAGGAGACTGGAGTCATCTTTTCGTCCTTTTCTCGACTCTTGAAACATGAAAAGGTCAAGTCTAATTCCAATGTCTTAAAAAAAAATTTATTTGGCCACGATAACATTTCCTGTTAGATCTTGTGTGCGCTAGCTTGAGTAGGGTTTTCTATCGGTAGTTTCCCTTAGGTTTTTGTGTGGGGTTTGTCATCCTGGCTGACCCGTCCACCCCCGATCCAAGCGATCAAGGCTCTCCATCTTCGGTTGCTCCTGAAGTACTAGTTGTAAGCGATACTCTTCCTGTCATTCCGAGTATCCAGCCCATCAACGTACGTGCCCCAGGCGACGCGGATTACGTAGAAGATTGGAGCCCTTCTTGGGAAGGCGACGAAGACCTTTTTCATACCCCTCCCGGTATGTCGTCTCCAATGTCTACCTCGGGGGAGACATCTCCCAGTGTCAGTGAAACACCTGTGGTTTCGAGCGTCTCTACTCCCATCTCAGCCTCTGCCTCCCTCCCTCCTCGATATCGACAAATGAGGGATAAGATGGCTGCTAAAATGCCTACATCGACTATGTGGGATCCTAATGTCACTCCTACCACTGGGCCTTTTGTTTCACAACCTCATACTACATCCGTTACCTCAGTTCCCACAACTCCAACTGTTTGTGTAGCCTATTCTACTCCAGTCGTTAGTGATGTCACAGCATCTTCATCTACAAACACAGGAGCTGGACCCTCTCACGCTCAAGTGAATAGTAGCCAACCTGAGGTTTTGTCTAGAGTCATCGATCCTGCCTAAAGTGCTCAACCCTCTTCTGGCGGTGTTCCAGGATCGGGGCCGTATGATGCCTTTGGGCAGCCTATTACGGATCCAGATTACGAAGGTCCGTTCTTTTATTATGATGCGAATGGTCAGTACCTCGAGAACGTTTCGATCCTCCCTCATCGTCCTTTCGAAGAGAACGAGGAACCTTTGAACATGAGGTACGATCCCACCTCTCATGTTTTTTATGGGAACCGGGATCCTCCCGTGCAGCCTCACGGACCACCCAATCAAGGCCAGCCGCCTTATGTGCAAACCCCTCAAGGGCAACCACTTTATGGCCCGCCTTACCCAGGACAATCTGGGGGCCCACAGGGACAACCCTACCAGGGACAACCCTCGGCCATTGGAGGTCCGTCGTATTCGTATCAAGATCAACCTACTGGGTATCCAGGGCAACCTGGTACTCAGCAAGGTTACCCTTCTGGACAACCAGGGCAGCCTTACGTTCAGCAAGGCCAACCCGGTTTCCAGCAAGGGTACCCATCTGGACAAACTGGGTCAGTTTATAATCCTCAAAATCAACCAGCAGTCCAGCAGGGATATCCTCTTGGGCAGGGTGGGCAACCCTATGTTCAGCAGGGTCAATCCACTGCTCAATCCATGAATCCTTCTGGGCAAGGGGGGCAACCTGCTATACAGCAAGGCCAACCCTCTGCTCAGCCTATGCACCAAGGAGGGTAGCCTGCTATGCAGCAAGCCCAGCCCTCTGCTCAGTCTGGTCACCCTGGGGGGCAAACGGGCCAACCTTCTACGCAGCAAGGTCAACCCGCTGTCCGCCCTAATCGTCCAGCTGGACAAGCTGGCCAACCTCGGCGTCAACCAGCTATCCAGCCAGCTCAGTCATCCGTTCCACAAAGACAACCCTTGGTGGCGCATGGAAAACCTAGTGCCCAGCAAGTTTATCCTGCTGGCCAACCAGGCCCATCTTAAATCCAACCAAGTCAACCTTCGGGATAGATGGTTCAACCCCAGCTGGTTCAAGGACATTACCCTGGGCCTCAAACTCAAACAGGTTATCAACCTCCTTACCAAACGCAGCCTGCCTATCAGGCTCCGTAGGGGGCCCAGCAACCATATGGCTACCAACAACCCCAGGGGCAAAATCAGTTTGCTCCTTATCAAAATTATCAGCAACCACAGGTCACTCCTTACCAAAACTATCAATATGGTGCACCTGCGGGCCAAGCTGCTAATACATGGGGTGCTGGGGGGCAGTATCAGGGTCAATCGTCCGCATATGGACAAAATCCGTATGGACAGAACCCCTCTGGACAAGGTCCCTACGCGCCCGGCCCTTTTGGGCCAGGCCCGTCGGGACAAGGTCCTTATGCGCCTGGCCCTTTCGGGCCAGGTCCGTCGGGACAAAGTTCTTATGCTCCAGGCCCTTTCGGGCTAGGTCCATCTGGACAAGATCCTTGGGGACAACCACCATTTGGTTGGAACCCTAATACTGCCTCGAACCCTTAGCCTCGGATGTCCTTTAATCCTCAGCTGCCATTTTTAGCGACATTGGAACTTCCGGATGTGTCCAAATTAACAAATGATCCCATTTTGCATAATCCATATTGGCCGCCGGTTCCAACTAAAATACCTGGTGATTGTCCAAAGTTTTACGGTAAGGCAGGAGAGGATCCTCAAGCACATGTTATGACTTATCATCTTTGGTGTTCATCGAACTCATGGCTTGATGACTCTATCCGGCTCCGCCTCTTTCAGAGGACTCTCACCGGTGCAGCTGCCAAATGGTATATTGAGCTGAATCGCGGTATGTTTCAAGACTTCAACTCGTTAGCTATGGCATTTTTAACCCATTTTCAGTTGCCCATTCGGTACGAGACTGGGACTAACCTCCTTACGTCTTTGAAACAGGACACGGCTACGCACATCTCTGATCATATACATGAATGGAGAAGGCGTCGTCGTTTGATCAAATTCTGGATTCCTGATCAACTCCTGACCGACTGGTTTACAACCTCCTTTGTGCCCAAAATTGCAAAAGATATTGCCATGGGAGCTTGTGTAACTGAAGAGCAAGCGATCGCGCGAGCTCAGTACCTAGACTTAGTCTATTCTCAGTCAGGTACTCTATATGAGTATTTGCCAGATGCTCCGAGGCCTGGGTAGACCAAGGCTCCGCCGAAACCATCAGTAGATGGAGTCATTGGCTCTGTCAATTCGTCGTCGAAGAAATCCTCCGCAAACCCTGGAAAGCAAAAGCAAAATGCTTCCAATGAAAATGCTTCTCAGGGCCCATCAAATTCTGTTAGTACCTCAGAGGTTAACGCCGTTCAGTCCACCGCGGCGGACAAATCCTCGAAAGGGAAAGGGAAGGGGAAAGGAAAACCGAAAAATGAGAATAAACAACCCAAGCAGGAACCTTCTAAAAATTCATCTGAAGATGGAGCCAAGCAAAAACCTAAGCATCCTTGCCTCATCTGTGAGGAAGATCACTATACCAAAGACTGCCCTAGGCGGTCCGAGGTTAGTCGGTTATTGAAAGGCGCTCCGGGACCTCCTGCCGTGTTGAAAGAACCTTTCCCTTCCCAACAGACACATCAGGTGGCTGACCCCTCTCAGTCCCCTTCCTCGTTCGGTTCTCAAGTGTTCATGGCTGGCACCATTCCCATCCATGTTTCGACTCGAGAAAAAGATTATCCTTCTTCAGCCGGGAAGGAGCCGGAGATTCCCTCCAGTGCTCCTCCGTCCAGTTCTGGTCCCCTTCACATCGAACAACCCAGTGCTGAGACGATCCCCCGACCCCCTCCTAAAGGTGTACTCAGGAAGTCATCCTATAACCCCAATGCTCGTGCCGCCCAGCACTATAGCATTGTCGAGGACTTAGCTCAGGCTCCGTCTGCTATGTCCGCGTTAGAAGTCCTCCAGAGCTGCCCCTCACAGAGGAAGTCCCTGCTATCAGCCATTGGTGGCATCGACCCGGCAGATTCGGATTTGATTACTTTTGATCTCGAGGGTTTTTCCCAGAGACTGCCTCACCAAGTAGCCTTCCTTATCCAGGTCATCATTAATAGCAAAACGATTCATCGTACCGTTATTGATGAAGGTGCCTCAACCTGTATCATGTCAGTTGCTTGCTGGAAGGCTATTGGTTCCCCCGCTCTGAGTCAGTCTCCTACGACCCTAGAAGCGTTCGATGGAAGAGAATCTCGCCCTTACGGTATTCTCCAACGTTTACCCATTTCCTTAGAAGGCAAGACAGTCGAAGTAGAGGTAGAGGTCGTTGACGCAAATCTCACGTACAACCTCCTCCTCGGTCGCAGTTGGACATATGCCATGCAGGCCATAGCGTCCTCCTTATTCCGTGTCATTCGTTTCCCTCACCAAGGAAAGATTGTCACGGTGGACCAGCTCTCTTTCTTCGCCTCTTCCTCCGAAGGTAATGTGCCGTTTGTGGAGCATACCTCCAAGTCCTTAGAAAGTGTGGGAGCCGGACTTTTCAAAGATCCTGCCTTGATGGGAGTTTTTCCCCTCCCACCTCCCAATTTCGCCTCTGTCAATATGATCTCTGTACGTTCAGATCCATGGGTTCTTCCTCCCCCGAATCAGGAAGACTCTTGGGGCGATATGATGCCATTGAGTCCCGCCGAGCTCAATTACATCGAGATTGTCGCTGCATCGGCTCCACCCCCTGAACCTGCTCTTCCAAGCAGTGTTTCCGATTCATATGATCACTTCCCTTGGTTGGGAGATGAGGCCACTTCGGATCCCTTGAAGGAATCATTCCCCTCCGATGAGGCTATCATTGAGACTATGTCTCTCGAGGAGCTCCCTTGGTCAGATCACCACCATCGCTCTTCGTTTCTCCCTCCCCATCCGGAAATGGCCGCATGTCTCGAGCGGTTTGCTTCATGTGTCCCATCTCCGCCTCTCCAAACACCTATCCAGCTATATCAAGTGTCCTCGGAGGGCAATTTGGGAAATATAACGCAAACCCAGCCAATCGACATCTCTGTCAAACCAGGGATTGTCGAGCATATTCATATTGGAGTCACTTGTACTCCAGAGGAAGTTCAGCTTTATACCGTCTTATTTCGTGAATTCCGGGATGTCTTCGCATGGTCTTACGAGGAAATGCCCGGCATCGACCCTAGTATAGTGGTGCACGAGATACCCACTTATCCAGGCGCCAAGCCTGTTCGTCAGCGTTTACGTCCTGTGCACCCTCGAAAGGCAGCAGCCATCAAGGCCGAGGTTGAAAAGCTTCTTCGAGCTGGTTTCATCTATGCCATTCCTCTCACGGAATGGGTATCTAACATAGTCCCTGTGAATAAAAAGCAGGGCACTATTCGGGTCTGTGTTGACTACCGTGACATCAATCGTGCCTGCCCAAAAGATAACTTTCCTACGCCTTTTATTGATTAGCTCATCGATGACTGCACAGGAAGTGAAATTTATTCCTTTATGGACGGCTTCTCTGGTTACAACCAGATCAACATAGCCCTCGCAGACCAGCACAAGACAGCTTTCATTTGTCCTTGGGGTACCTTCGCTTATAAGAAGCTCCCTTTCGGTCTCAAAAATGCCGGTGCCACTTTCCAGCGTGCGATGTCGTATGCTTTTCATGATATCCGACACATCGTACAGCCTTACCTGGATGACCTCCCAGCTCATTCAGCTAAACGTCAAGACCATCCATCTCATTTACGCGAAATCTTCCTCCGCTGTCGACACTGTCGTATTCGACTTAATCCGCACAAGTGTGTCTTCTGCGTGGAAGCTGGCCGACTACTCGGGTTAATCGTCTCCGGAGAAGGCATCCGCTTGGATCCCCTCAAAGTCGAGGCCATTTTGAATCTTCCTCCCCCTGCCTCTTTGCAGTAATTGCAGAGCTTGCAGGGGAAAGCTAATTTTCTCAGATGATTTATCCCGAATTATGCTGAGGTGGCTAAAGGCTTCACGCGGTTATTAAAGCGAGACACACCCTTTTGTTGGGATGCCATCACCCAGGAGTCTTTTGAGCACCTTAAAGACCTTCTTGTCTCAGCTCCGCTCTTAAGACCGTCGAACTATCACCGCGACTACATTCTCTATTTAGCTGCCGCTGACAGCACCATCGGTATGGTTCTAGTGCAGGACGATGATGCTGGCACCGAGCATGTTATCTATTATCTTAGCCGCAACCTTCTGGATACGGAAACTCGCTACGCATACGTCGAGAAGTTGGCATTGGCAGCTGTCTGTGCCGTCCAACGATTCCGGCATTATATCCTGTTGCACACAACGACCGTGATCTCTGATTGCAACCCCATGACCTACATTTTGTCACGTCAGCTGCTGGGGGGCAAATACTCGAAGTGGATTGTAATCCTCCAAGAGTTCGACTTGGAATTCACTGCGGCCAAGTCTAAGAAATCTCTGGTCTTTGCTGAACTGCTCTGTTCCTTACCATCTCACTCTGCACCATCCCGCTCAGAGGAGCATATTCCGGATGAAACTTTGTTTCTCATCAGCACCCTCGACCCGTGGTACGGGGATATTATCGTATATTTACAAACGTCTTCGTTCCGTCCCAACGTATCGAAAGATGCTCGACGACGAATTCGTCACCAAGCTCAACCATATCGTATCTTGGGCGATACCCTGTACCGCCTCGGCGTCGATTCTGTTCTTCGCCGATGCTTAATTCTTGAAGAGGCTGAGCGAGTCTTGAATGACTGCCACTCTGGCGCTTGTGGCGGCCATATGTCCGGATATGCTACCGCCCAGAAGATCCTCCGTGCTGGTTATTTCTGGCCTTCCATCTTCAAGGATTGCATCCTTGCTGTACGTGCATGTCACGAATGCCAGGTTTACCACCGGAAGATGCGTGCACCTGTCGCACCACTGCACCCTGTTGTAACCGTAGGTCCATTTGCCAAATGGGGCATCGATTATACATCCTGTAACCCTCGTTCAGCCGGGGGGCATGGGTACATTATCGTTGCTGTGGATTATTTCACCAAGTGGGCCGAAGCAATGCCTACATTGAACGAAGACGGTCACACAGCGGCGCAGTTTTTATTCAATCATGTTATCACTCGTTTCGGAGTCCCTCAGGCTATCGTTACAGATCATGGAAAGCATTTCCGAAATCATATGATGACGGAGCTAACGACCCAACTAGGCTTGCGCCAAGATAGTTCGTCACCGTACTATCCACAATCTAACGGTCAAGTTGAAGCCGTGAACAAAGTTTTGATCACTATGCTTCAGCGCACCGTCAATACGCACAAGTCTAACTGGCACCTTATGCTTTTCCCAGCCTTGTGGGCCTACCGGACTTCTGTGAAGGATGCCACCGGTTTCAGTCCTTTCCAGTTGGTTTATGGACTGGAGGCTACCCTTCCCGTCGAATGCAAGATTCCTTCATTAAAATTAGCTGTCAAGTTACTCCCCAACACCACTCCGGTGGAGGAACGGCTTCTTTACCTAGAACGGTTAGACGAGACTCGTCGTTTGGCTTCTCTGGCTATCGAAGCGCAGAAGAAGAGAGTCAAGGCTCACTTCGACCAGAATATTCATCCTCGTTCCTTTGTTGAGGGAGATTTAGTACTGCTCTACGATCAAGCTAAGGATAAGCTGGGGGTAGGGAAACTCGAATCTATGTGGTTAGGTCCCTACATCGTGAAAAGAGTTTTGCAAAAGGGCGCATATGAGTTGATTGATTATGAAGGAAATCCTCTTGACAAGCCCCACAATGGGCTGTATCTGAAGAAATATTATGCATAACTTCGCGCACTCACTTTGTATATACGTGTGTTTTGTGTGTTGTGCATGATTTCGTTTTTGCTTTGGTGTGAAGGCGTGTTTTGCCTCTTATTGTGCTCTCTTTTTCTTGTACAGATGTCTAGTGCACCGTATGTTGGTTTCGCTGATGGCGCCTGCTGCAGCACTTGCAATTTGTCATCTGCGGCATGGGTGATCTACGATCCAGGGTGTCTGCCTAGGTCGTACCACTAACAACGTTGCCGAATACAGCGCTATAATTGAATTACTTGCCGAAGCGGTTGACCTCGGCATCCGAGAATTAGTGGTGAATCTGGACTCCCAGCTGGTCGTCCATCAACTTAATGGGCGATATTCCGTCAGAGACCAACGCATACTAAGGTTGTACCTACGTGTAAGATTGTTGGAACGGAACTTTTATTACATTACTTATCAACACATTCCAAGACGATTAAATACGTTGACTGATGCATTGACAAATCATGTGTTAGATAGACATTTGCGTAACAGATGAACATCTTGCAGGAAAACATAGATAACATAGTAAAACCATGAGCATATGTAAATAAATCATTTCAAGCATAGTTTGCATGTGTGTGCCTTTAAGCTTGTTTAAAAATATAAAATCCATGGGTCATGTGTCGTGCAAATTCATACATAAGATTACATTTGTACTGAACAATTGCGTAACATAAACAAAACATCATCACATGTAACAATGATCCATCCAAAAAGCCGGTATGTATATATATATATATATCGTGTGGCGCACTAAGGCGCTCAAAAATAAGTGTATATGTCCAAAATATCAGGACATCTGAGTCATGTGTCTCAAAATAACAGTGGAAATAAAGCCTAGGCGACTATTGAGCCGGGTGGTGCTCTCTGTAGTACGCAGCCGCTCGTGCTACCCGCCTCAGAAGGCAGTGCACCCTGGGTTCCACCCCCACTGTATGGATCTGGTGCTCTAAAGGGACCTCCTCGACCCCCTGGTAGTCAGGCACTCCCTCCAGCAACCCCTGAAGGTTGCGAGCTACAGTCTCTGACGTGTCAACCCCTGGAGGGACTAAGGCCAGGGCTCCAGCTCCCTGTCCCTCTCTCCGTGCCTCGGCAGCCAGGCCAATCGGTCTAGTGGGCCCCACATCTGCATACCATGACATTTATTAGGACATGTACATGAAAAATTCAAAAACATTACAAAACTCAAAAAGTCAAGTGTTATACCTACATCATCCCACTGTTCCCCTGGGGGCAGCACCATATCAGGGTCATTGCGGAAATCCATACCTGCGTATGGCCAGTCCTCCACGAAGATAACCTGCTGATCCAGCCAGTCCCGGAAGAATGCTCTCCAGGCATGCGGCCGGCCACCGCCTCCGCGTGGCATGATGCGAGCCCATCGTGTGGCCCTCGTCTCCCGAGGACCCCTAGGAGCATCCACGGCCATCGTCTGCAGCCGTATGGCTGGCACTCACTCTAGAATAAGCGGGACTAAGATAGACCCGTAGCCGAAATGCTTCGTCTCTCCGCGACGACAGTTGCTGAGCTGCCTCTTCATGTTGTTGGTCACCGCTGTGGCCCAATCAAACACAGTAGGCTCAAGGCAATCGAGAGCTAGCATAAGGTGAGTCTTCGAGGCCTCGTGGTTGGCCATGCTTCCCGCTGCCCGGGTCACCATGAACAGGATGGTGCGAAGAACTATGTTTCTCACCGTGGGGATTGCCACTTTCCCACTCTGCGTCTTCTCGGCTTCTGGACATACTCGAGCCATGAGATCGTCTAGAGGACCGCCGCCAGGTCGTTGTCCCTCTATGATGGGCCTTTCACCCCGGCGTGACAACCCAGTCAGAAAGAAGATGTCCATATGGTGGAATTCAATGTCTTGGCCCCGGATGGTGAATTTCCCATCCACCGGGTTCCATGCCCTGATCAGTAGCTCGAGGAGATCATGCTGGGCCCTTAGGCGCGGTGTGAGGAAGAACTTCATGAACCCGCATGCCCGCATGGCATTACAGCAATCCACACTTGCAAAAGCGGCTATATCCTCAACTTCGTGAACCCTTTCCTGCCACTGGAAAGCCATTGCGCCTTGCATAAGCAATGCAAAAAATTAGAAGTGCTGGCATTGGAATTTTTACATTCAGAAATTGAAAAAACAAATCTTTCCGTGCTAGTGCGGCTGTTTTAAAAACAGCCGCGCTGGCCATGGCAGCCCTTTGTTATTTTTCAAGGTCAGCGCGGAAGAACACGGGTTTTCCGCGTTGACCCGAAGTTGGGTGTTTTGTCCCATTTCGGCCAGCGCGGACCTGCGTGGGAAATCCGAGCTGACCGAGAGCGCATCCATGCTCAAGAAATTCGCCCAATTGGGTGTATTCCACCGTTAAAAACTTGCTAAACATAATCAAAATGCAGGGCAAGGAGAGGAGAACCTACCTGGAAGAAATGGTTCGAAGAATGGTGTCCGTACGAGCTGGAAATCACTCCGTCAACTTTCTGGCTTCTCCACGTCCTTCACGTCCCAAAATGGTAAAAATGATTTTTCACCCCCCCTATTTATAGTAAAAACTCATAAATGACCATATTTTTGGGTTTCTACCATCTTTTGCCATGGATTTAGCCCTAGCCTTATTGAATGCATGTTTTAATATGTTTTTTACACATATCGAATGGATTTATGCGGGTAGTGTTCTTGTGCAGGTTCGAATAGACGGTGAAAATCATCATGTCCCTGAAATCACTTGGTCCCAACAATGTCGTCTTTGAGCTCTTTTCCGACATAAAACAAGAAAAGATGGCCGAGCCTCCTTTCAGCTCGTTAAAGGGAACGAGAGGCGGTCATTTTAAGCTCTTTTTCCGACCGTATAACTTAAAAAGATTGCCGGGTGTTTGTCGTTTCGCACTCGTTATCGGCTCTAAAACGACGTGTTTTCGACCGCTTTTTTACTTTTTCGGGTCAAAAACACTATTCACGAAAAGTACTCCTCGATCGTAATGGTCGGGCGGTTCTTTCGAGCATTGTTTTATACTTTTTCGGGCTCGAGAGACACAACTGTACGAAAAAGGACCCCCCTGGAGTCTTCTTTTCTGCCGTCTTTTCAGACTCTCTAAACAAGAAAAGACGCCGAGTTTTTCCTTTGTCAGGCTCGTTAAACACTTGATGACATCGGATATTGTCGAAATGACATTCTTCAAGCATATGCTATCCCCGTCAAGCTTGTCATCCAAAAATAACCGGGGTACCTGCCAGAAATGGTGGGGAAAATGGAACTGTAATCATAGTCGTGTCGGCAGTATGTCGCTCTTGAACATGGCACTTTTCTGCTTCGTGTCTGGGTGGGACCATCTCATCTTGTTTTTCACTGGCCTCCGTGGGTTTGGGTTATCCTATTCGACCTCTCATCTGCTCATTGCCATCATTATACCCTCTGCTCATTTGATGTCAAATACTGCCAAACCCGCTACAGTGCCGCCGATATGTTCAAGAGAAGTTGACCTCTGCAATAATACAACCTCATCTGCTATCTCACACAAATCATTTTTCCCTCTGTCTCGCGTCGATGATGTGGGAATCATTATGGCCCACCTTCGATCAAGGTCACTTCCTGTCGACTTCAGCTCATTATCCGGGAAGGTGACTTAGAGACTCCCTTCAGGTGCCTTAGAGCCTGCATGCCCTAATGGCAGGTTCTTCGTGTTCGACGCGAGGTTTACATCATTGGCCTCTGATCGAATGATTCCGTGGGTGTTCGACACCAGCTCATTGATTCACATGCCACGAATTGTACCTATAGTACCTTGAGGGCCATTGTCATTATTGGTGGTTCCTTTCGTGTCTGTTAACAGTTTTCATCATTGACTGGTAATCAGACGATGTTCATGCGTGTCCGACTTCAACTCATATATTCACATGCTTGAACTTGTACTTTGTTCGGATCGGGGCGGAGCGCAAGACCCTGGATCCCTATCTGTTATGGTCCAGGTTGCGATTTTGTGGATGATCATTACATGACTCATTGACGGATGGCTGCGCCCATACCTGAGTCTTCATGGATGGCTGCGACCATACCTTGTCATTATTATGGTCTCTTCAGCTGGGTGGCTGCATCCATTCCACAGACCTTTTCGCATGTCTTTTTGGATGGCTGCGCCCATGCCTAGACTGCATGTACTTGATTGTCAGAGATTTTCGGTCCTTCCTGGTGGTGTTCCAGTTCGGCGTGTGTTGTAAAGCATTTCACCCCTCCCACTCTCTCGGTCTTCATGCTTTAGGGGGCATCTGTTACACAGTAATTTCTCACTGCCTTCCTGTCAGTCACCCTGCTGTGCCAATCACTAAGTTCATGCCTTCTGAACTGGCCCAAAAACCCATTTTTTCTAAAGTTTTATTCATCAACGCGTCTATTTGCAAAATACCCGCGATGACTGGCGCTCCATAGTGTATTCCGTGCGCTGCCAGCTCGGAAGGACATCACTTTTCCGCGCTGGTCGCCAACGCGCCTTTCCCGTGTACTTCCGCGCTGACATGACTGTCCCAGTTATTGAGGCGCGGCGACAGCGCGACAGTTGCCTCATAATCCGCGCTGATCCAGTTTGGGCGAATTCGTTCAAACAACCAGCCTTCCAGATAACTCCAGGCTTGGTTGTTAGCTTTGTGAATGTCGACTCCCTTCTATGGCATGTCTGTTCGACCCTTTGCAACCACTTCCCTTGAAGATAAGCTTATCCTTCCACCCTTTTAGGAGGCTCCTTCTCCTATATATACTTCCACCATTACCATGAGCAGCTAGTTAGACATAGCTTGGATTGTATAGAGCTTATAGTGCTCAGACTGTTGCTACTATAGGTATTTGGTGTGCTAGGTGTGGAAGTGATTGATTGCTTAGGGAAGGTTGTTTTGTGTTACTTGTGTGTGAGAGAGAGTTGTTTGTCTTGGGAGAATCATCCTCAAAGGTGAATGCTTGAGATACATGCTGACCGGCCCCTCCTGAGAAGGTTACCGACGTCAGAACATTTGGTTGTACTCTTCTCTGTTCTGATTAATAATAGATGACTGCTATTATTGTTCCATTCTCATTTGTCTATGCAATGGTTAAATGTGAATTACATCTTTTCTGACCGATGTATGGTTGCTTTTATTAGATTTCACGCTTGTGTTTGTTTCCCCTTCGTGTGTGCAGGTGTCTGTTCGCGGAGATTGCGAGGGATCGTGACCAGCTGAAGCGAAGGAAAGAAGGCAGCATCTCTTCGTCAAACAATAGCGCTGGAATCCAAGTAGGTGCTCTTGACCTCTTGTTTAATGGTAATTAGGAACATGCATGGCAGCATTGATTGATTGTTGCTAGACCCCTGCTGGGCTAGTAGGGATCGCCTCTATCCGTAGAGGGGATTTACCTCTCCAACAGAGAGGATAAATTATTCATTGAAGATCCACTTAATCCTTCATCTGTCTTTTTCAAAAACATAGAGGATGCATTCGTTCACTTTTCGTCTACCCCTCTGCTTGATTCATTTGATCATGAGGATGCTAAAGAATTCATTGAGTTTTCTGATCGTGCAGTGCTGATCCCTTTTCTTCCATTTTTTATCACGATCATGAATCTATCATAGTTGATCTTTCAAAGCCACCGGTTTATGATGATATACCTGATGATGAAGTTGAGACACCCAAGACTGTCAAGGCACTTCAGCCCGAGTTGATGGTTATGTCAGGTCCTCGCTCTCTTGGGGTTAGTCTCACTTCCGATCATGAAATTGTTCAATCACCCAAGGCTCCTCATCACTCATCTGTATGCATTGAAGATCCATCTCACACACAGATCACACTTCCTCCACTCAAACTGCACGATCCCATTTCTCATGCATTGTTATGAAACCAGCTCAAGAAAAGATAAAAAAGATAGATCAATGCCTTAGAATTCAGCCTCTTCGAGGGGGAAACCTCCTTTACATTACATAAATGAACAATTCTTGGATGATACAAATGAAAAGACCTTCTTTCTATATATAGGAGTCTAAGGGGTCATAACATAATCAGAGCCGACATAACAATAATAATGTAAGGGCACAATAATAACAATAGTGGGCTTCTATGTGGCACAATAGTAACAATATGGGCACTACATGGGTACATCAATATAATAAGTGGTTTGTACTAATAACAATAAGGGGTTACACTAGTAGTATAGGGGCCTAACATGCCCCTCTCCTTAAAAAAGCGTTGTCCTCAACACTTGAGTAGTTCTTGATGCTTCTGTATAAAATTCTTGTCCTCCCATGTGGAATCTTCAGGGGGTAAGTTCTTCCACTTGATGAGATACTTTGAAATTGATTGATTTTGTAGCTGTCGTGTTATTGTTTCTATGATTGCTCCAGGTTCCAATATGATTTTTCCTTCCTCTTCAAGTTCTGGAAATATTGTTTGAATTGGGATCTTTTGCAACTGTTGAATAAGTGGCCATACTTCTTCGTCCTTCTTCCATTCATCCCTTGCTTCATTTATCCAATCTAGTTGGATAATAGAAATAGCACAAAAAAATGCTTCCACATCCTCATCCTTGAAGAGTCTTCCCATTCGGTAAGGTCGCCATTTTTTAAGTGCATGTAGTATTGCCAACATTTCCTTCTCATAAATAGCTTGCTTGAGATGTAGCAGTAAAAATACCCAATCACCTACATCAAAACATTTTTCACTACGATGTTGATCTACCTATTGTTTCATTTGATTTTTCACTGAAGTGGCGTTATCATTTAAAAGTTGGAGAACTTTTTGTTGATGCTTGATGTGATCTTTCACTGCATGAACCTTTTTCTTCTTGATATTTCCTTCTATCTCTAGAGTTTGAGGAGTGGTAATTTCTTCCAATCCTTTACAAGATATGGTTGGATTCATTTCTTGATGCTCGATGTGATCTTTCACTTCTTGAACATTTTTCTTCTTGATATGTCCTTCTATCTTGATAGTTTGAGGAGTGGTAATTTCGACCAATGAATTACAAGATATGGTTGGATTCATTTCTTCTTTCTCGATGTGATCTTTCACTTCTTGCACCCTTTTCTTTTTGATATGTCCTTCTATCTTGAGAGTTTGAGGAGTGGTAATTCTTGCCAATTCTTTACAAGATATGGTCTGATTCATTTCTTCTTTCTCTGGGGTGGGGTCTTGGCGTATATCCTCTTCTTTTGATGTTTCTTGATCCTTTTCTTCCTCCTCTTCATATTCTATGTAAAATAATTTCTTCTCAGAACACTTATTACCTTTAGTGCATTTGCTATCACAATTGTAACAAATCCCTTTTTCTCCTTTTTCTTCCAATTGTTGTGGTGTAACCCTTGTAGGTTGTGGAAGGCTGGGAGAAAAAACACTTCCATCTTTATAGTTGTGAGGGGTATGCTTCCTAGTTTCCATAATTTTGATTTCCACTATGTCACAAAGCCCTTTTACTCTTTCCAATTGTTGTGGTGTTGCTGTAAAGAAGGTGTTGCTCTTTGTATCCTCATAATGTGCTATCATTTCCTCCATGAAAATTGACCATGTAACAAGTTGTTTATGAGAACAAAGCCCTTCATACCATAAAAATTGATCTGATTCTAAATATGAAGATGCAATTCATACCTTTTGTAACAGTGGTACACCATGTAGATCAAAATATTTCTCCATCTGAAGTATCCAATTTACCAGATCCTTGCCATCAAACTTCCTCATCTTGCTTTTTCTTGATTTTAGGAGCTCGATCTTGAAATGGCTGTAACTCTGTACTTTTAGATTTTTAAGTTCTAAAATTGCGATCTGCAGTATCCCTCTGTGTCCTCTTTCCAATGCCACCAGTCTAATCTAAATTGGATTCTCCAAGAAAGAGTTATGCATAATCTCCCAAGATGGCCTGATTATAGACCTTTCCAGAAGAGCGAACTTGTATGAAGTGCCACATGTCACTATTTCGATGTTTGGCATTGAAAAATATATACAAGAAACTATAGTCCGTCCTCTTTCTATAACTTCTTACAAAATTTCAATCCGATGCTCAGAGAGGAAGTTATGACGATTTTCCCCAGGTCACCTATTTGGAATTTAATTCAGGAGTCTTCAAAAATACCAACTTCCTCATATCATATCTCCGAAAATATAGCATGAAAAGATCTTAAATTTCGATCTGAGGTTCAGCGTGATTTCTTCTCAAATGGGTTTGTTTTTTAGCTTCTGAAACAGCGCAGAAAAAAAAGTTATAGCGAAAATGCCACGATTACCTGTTTGGAGCAGCAAAACCCTAGAATCCAAAACTCTGATACCAAATGTTATGGAACCAACTCAAGAAAAGAAGAAAAGATATATCAACACCTTAGAATTTAGCCTCTTTGAGGGGGCAACCTCCTTTTCATTACATAAATGAACAATTCTTGGATGATACAAATGAAAAGACCTCCTTTCTATATATAGGAGTCTAAGGGGTCATAACATAATCAGAGCCAACATAACAATAATAATGTAAGGGCACAATAATAACAATAGTGGGCTTCTATGTGGCACAATAGTAACAATATGGGCACTACATGGGTACATCAATATAATAAGTGGGTTGTACTAATAATAATAAGGGGTTACACTAGTAGTATAGGGGCCTAACATGCATTAGAGGAGTCTTACATTGAAAGCACTCGTACGTGACACAAGTTATCTTCGTTTCTTTTGTTTGCTTGCATGTCTCAGTCAAAAGTATGATTTTTCTTCAAAGTTGAACGTAGTGTCACACATCAACATGATAAGTCCATGGACTTTCCATCATGCACATGCACTCACATATGTCCTGTGGCCACTTTGAAACAAGAAGTGTGGTTGTCTTCACTGTCATATCTTGCTTGTATGCTAGTCCACACAATTGGGTTACTCACAGATCAAGACTTCACTCTCATGGGTCTACCAATGCACCAGTGGCTGCATTGGAAGTGTTTGGCATGGGATCCCCCGTAGCATGTTTTTGTGGCTCAAAGCCCAAGTTTTGTTCAATTAGATTGTAAGACTCTGTGAATTGTGGACGTGGAGTGCGAAGTCTAGGATGAGTCATAGGGATATCCGCCCTAACATATTGTAATTTATGTAAAGTTGTGTCAGCCTAGCAAGGCTCTAAGTGTAAAGATAGCGAAGGTAATGATAGATAGAATAGCGAAGGCACGGTTCAAGGTTAGAGTTGAATCTGAAGTGTACTGGGTCATAGTAGTAGGAAGAGGCTCTGCAACTAAGTGTGCAGAGGCCTAGTAGAGTCCGTAGCTAAGTGCTCGGACCCCTGCAGCTGAGTGCGTAGGGTGGAGTCAGGTCTGTACTCGGGATTGAAAGTTAATAAAGAGAAGTTTACTCTGTGCATCTATTCTTACATCTGTATTTTGATGTTATGCATTACTTTTACTTTGTTTATTTACTACGCATAGTCGATGAATACTTGTATGAAAGCTTATATATGAAAATAATCTAAGTAATTAGCTAACAAAGCCTAATTAAGAAAGACTTGGGTAAATAACACAGGTCATGCTGTGGCTAGAACTACACGAAGGCGGTATCGCAGGGTGCAGGGTGCCCATTAGTGTGCGTAGTGTAGTAAGTGCTAAGGTTGGACTGCATCCCAATCCCCTCATATCAGACATCCCTAGGGTGCGGAAACCTGGTTCTAGTACCCTCCCATACTACTTCGGGTGAGACCTCAGTCCGTACTCCACGGACTATTGCCGAAAGGGACAGTAGTATCGGGATTTGCTTGGCTAAATCACTTTTGAACCTGGGTTAGGCCCCACTAAGCCAACAAATGGTTCCGTTCCTAGGACTGGGATCTGCATAAGGGATGTCTGATGTCGTGCCACTGGAACCCAACAAAGAAGGAAATTGAAGAGTGGTTGGACAAGAAGATTCACAAGTTCACGACACAGGAATACAAAACTCTATAAGTACCTAAAGAAAAGTGTTTTGAGCACTACATGTATATAGAAATCCATGAGATTTTCTTTACATCCTTTCCTTCTAAGCTGTATGAGTGGATCGCGAGGTTAGCTGACAACCAAGGAAGGTGTAGGCTCGACCAACTGATAGTGTGGACTCTAGAATTAGTGCGCAGACTAGAAGTATCAGAAGATAAGATCACATGACCTATGGACCATTGGCTCAACCGGATAATAGTGGGATTTATCACTGAGTTTGCGGTAGACATGACCGTGAGCTACAGCGAGGCAGAGTGATGCTTTCTCAAAGGATCATGAGGTAAGTATATTAAATCTTTGAATACTTGGATTAATATGCTATTGTGTGAAAAAAGGGTCATGTGAATACATTAATGTTTAGGACTACGCAGAGCGGAAAGATCTACAAAAGTAGTGAAGAATTAGAAAACAATCCCTTAATTTCACCCTTGCGAGAGAGTGAGGAAGATTTCACTAAGGTCTCTCTGAGAAGCGCAGTCAGTTTGATAAGGAAGTGCATTCTGTGGTTACCACCTCCACCCACACCACCACCTGCTCCACCTCCCTCACCTCCATCTACACCCAGTCCACCTCCACCACCTCCATAGTGCAGTATGGTGAGTGCGATCAAACTACCAGTATTTAGAGGAGTAGGGAATGAAAATCCGGTCCAATTCTGGTTCTTGGTAAGAGCAGTATGGGAAGCACAAGGTGTCACAGATGACAATATTAAGAAGGCTACATTGGTGAGTGCACTATAGGATTATGCATTAATATGGTATATCAAGCACTCTAACGACCACCCAAACATAGGGATAGCAAAGATCCAGAACGCGCTGAACAGGGAATTTAGTAGGACAAAGTCAGAAACACAATCAATCATCAGGTTCAAAGAAATTGCGATGCTCCTAGGTGAGACTCCTTGGGATCTGGATCAACGGCTGAAGAGTACGATCCGTGAATCCAATATGACATTGACATATGGACATCATTGTGAATGGTTTGTAGCATCTCTGACACTGCACTCGAGGATGGTGTTGTCACAACAAAAACTTTCCACCCAGGCCGAAGCGTTGGAAATGGCAATGAGATTACATGAGACCCCAATACAAGACCCCGGGTTGGGATTTCAACAAATCCACGTGCAACTACAGAATCTGTGTTTGGAAATGCAAAGTCTGAAGCAGGATAGGGCACTGCAACCAGGGCCATGATAAGGATCACTACCCAGTGTTCGCGAAATAATTTGGCAGGAGGAGGGCCAATTCCGTTGAGACCTGAGGCATAGGTAGGGCCAAGTGTGACACCCGCTTTATGGTGCGCGATCTGTCAGATAGGAAGGAAACACACAATGGATAATTTTCATTTGTTGCAGAAGTATACACAGACACCCCATCAACTGTTTTGTTATTTCTGTAGGTTGGTAGGCCACGATGAGTGCACTTGCCGCAGTTATGAGCTAATGATGGATCGGGCCCTTTCCTATAGGATGCAGACTGAAACGCGAGCCCTTGACCCAGATGCAGGGATGGTGCACGCTGGATTTCAGGGGCGGGGTCGAGGACGAGGTGGAATGGGACCAGGAAGGGGTCATAGACAATTAATTTGTTACAATTGCGGAGGACCAGGGCACTATGCCCGCGATTGTACCAACCTGACGAGGATATCGTATTCGTATTGTGCTCAGTTTGATCATGAAACAACAAACTATCCTACATTGATCACAAGGATGTGCGAAGAAGGGGTATTACAGCCTCCCCTGACTCAAAATATACAAATGAAGAGGTCTGTGCCACGTGAAGAGGACCCGAATGTAAACATGATGCTTAGAAGCGGTATGGCCACGGGAGAGGATACAATGAAACAACCAGAGGAAAGTACATGGGTTCACAAGGCTCCTGCAAAGGAACTTGAGTTTAACTTAGAAATCACAAAGGAGATATTCATGGAAGCTAAGAAGAGTTTCACGGAGGCCTCTACTTCACACAGTAAGGATCAACTAGAGCCAAGAATGGATCCTTCAATGCTCACTACCTTTTTGGAGATGTTCATGAAACTTCTGCATGACAACAAGGCAATTAAAGGACTACAAGAACTGATCACCAGGTGTGCAGGGTCAGGAGAACCACACGTAGTCCAGAAATTAGGGAAGCATGCATTGCGCACTGGAAGGGAAATGAGGTTGACTACATAGATTGGTGAGTATGAAATGGATCAGGTAATCCTAGATCTGGGTTTGGATGCAAATGTATTACTGAAGCAAACATGGGAACGCATGGGTAGGCCTATGTTACAATGTGTTGGAAATAATACTGAGAGGGGGGGGGATGAATTAGTATTAGAAATTTAACAATTTTTCATTTCCATAAACAGATTTATATACGCTACTTCTGTTAATGAAACTTGCATATATACACAACCGTGTTTAGAGCAACCAGTGTATACCTTGCAAACTTATAATTTAGTTAGTTGATCTTTAATTTGTGTATTAGAGCCATATAAATAGTAACAGGTACAGTAAAAAAAAAGCAGACAATCACACACAAGAACACAAGATATAAGGTGGAAACCCAATGTGGCTGAAAACCACCTGCTGCAATTCATCTCTATCTTCTTTTAATAAGAAACATCTTTTTACAGTATTTCTGTACTAGTGCAGTCTTATACCAGTACACAGGCTTCTACCTGCAAAAGGCTACAACCTTCTCTCGTTCTCCGGCTTCTCCTGGAAGGGAGCTACAACCCCCTTATCTATTGTACTAGTTGATATACTAGTACATAGGTGCTGACCTACAGAAGGCTACAACCTTCTCTTTTCTTCCAGGGACCACATTTCATAAATTTTCAGACTGGATCCATCAATAGCATCAATCAAACATCAAAATATATCTGCATCAAGCAATCTCCCTTGCACTAACCAAAACTGAATCAAACAATCACTTCTCTGAATGTTGTAACTAGAATACAGTAACAGTAACAGAACCCAAGCTAGAACCCAGAACACTGCAACATCAAACAGAAGTAGCTAAAGCATATTTGATGAGACGTACGCTACTTCAATGTGTCGAACCTGCGTTCATACACTGTTATATGAAGGAAAACCTGTGTATACGCTGTTTTGAAATGTCGAACCAGCGTGTATACGTGCCTTTGCTATACTGAACCTGTGTACATATCTATAAAAGATGATTTAACCTTTACAACTATTCAGACATTAGTTATACCCAGATCATCGGATTTACATATTACGACATGCGCCACTTATAAAAGATCAAAACCACACAAAGATACTTCTCTTCAAGCCTTAAGATCTTGACCCATCAATAGAACTTATCCTTCTTCAAGCGTTCAGTTCCTCCTTGATTCAGATCCAGCTATGCACCATAAACTAATGACCAGTCTTCTAGATCTTGCTCTTTATTAGATATTCAATTACTTGAGTGCCTTTGCTTAAGGATCTCCTCCTCCTTTTATAGTCTTAGGCCTTACTCTAGTCATGATGGTCTTGTAAGAAACACATTGAGCAGCTTTGTTTCCCAAGTTATGACATGAAAAACATTGGCCATTGAAGAAATTCCTGGAATAATCGAATCTACTGACCTGGTGATTGTAGTTTCCATTGACATTCATTCTTGAAGCAAATTGAGAATGATTTACCTATGATTGGTTATAGATTTTGTTCATATTTGAAGTAGATTGAACTCGATTTACCTGGTGATTTGCTTTAAGCCTCTGATGACTATTGTCCAGTTGTTCACTTCTCCTTGCTACATCAAGATAGCTTTTGGAGGTTGATGGCTTCTGTGCTTGAGATGATTCTTCAGTATATCCAAGACCTGTCTTTATCAGAGGAAAACACTACACTTTGATAATTTCATCTAAAGTTTCTGTTCCTTTAGCAAACCTAAGATTGAGAGCTTTTGTTTTTTCAATATCTTTTCTTAGACCCACAATTTCACATTCTAACTTTTCATTATGTTTTTCCCTTTCAACAAGTTGGAATGTCAGATTATCTATAATCATACTCTTTTCTTCTAAATAGATTTTAAGTTTAGAAATTTCTTCATAGAAACCACCTTCAGCTAAAGCATCCAAGAAATCATCATCTTCAAAAGCCATCAGAAGTCTACAATAATTACTATTTTCATCTTCATCACTATTTGATAAACCATCGCTATCTTCATGCGTATAGTAGCTCTTCTTATTTACACTTTGTTTTCTATTCCATTTTGTTGATTCCTTACCTTTATCAAGCTTATCTTTGTGAGGACATTTGGCAGCATAATGACCAACTCTTCCATAAGAAAAACATTTGAAAGGTAGTTTACCTCTGAATCTTCCAGAACCCCATTGAAGGTTCTTGACAAAGTTTGATTCTTCCTCTCCTTCTGACGTATGTCCTGATTCATTGAGTTCTCCTTTTCCTGAAGCTTTGAATGTAGCTTCTCTCATATCTGATGGATCCCCTTTTCTCATTTCGAAAGCAGTTAGGATTCTGTGTAGCTGTGACATAGTAATACTCTGAAGATCCTACTTTTCTTCTATGGCAGAAACTTCTGATTCAAACTTAGAAGACAAGGATATTAAAACCTTTTCAACTGAAGTAACTTCTTTTATCTCTTCACCCAAGTTTTTCATGCAATTAACAATCTCATCTATACGTAAGAAATAATTAGCTATACTTTCATCATTGTGCATTCTGAGAGTTTCATATTGAATTATGAGAGATTGTAGTTTTGTATGTTTTAGCTGATCATGTCCTTCATAGCTTAGAATTATCTTGTCCCATATTTCTTTGGCGGTTTTGAGCTGCATAACCTTGACAAATTTTAATTGTGATAGACTCCCCAATAGAGTATTGACAGCCTTTGCATTTGTTTCATACTACTTTTTACCTGCCGTATCTGTAGGAATTGCCAATGGAAATGTGTATCCTCCTTCCACGATTTCCCAAACATCTGTTCCAAGAGATTTAAGATAGGTTGTGGTTCTCACCTTCCAATAGACGAAGTTTCTCCCATCAAAGATTGGTGGTCTAATGGATGCCTCTCTTTCGTAGTTACTCATGATGATAGATCTTCCTTCAAGAGATCAAGCTTCTTCTGAATGAATCAGTATTAGCAATTTACCAATTTTTCATTTCCATAAACAAATATATATATGCTACTTCTGTTAATGAAACTTGCGTATATATGTAACCGTGTTTAGAGAAACCAGCGTATACCTTGCAAACTTATAATTTAGTTAGTTGATATTTAACTTGTGTATCATAACCGTATAAACAGTCACAGTTATAGTAAAAACACAGTAGAAAATCACACAAAAGAACACAAGATATAAGGTGGAAACCCAATGTGGATGAAAACCACCTGCTGCAATTCATCTCTATCTTCTTTTAATAAGAAATATCTCTTAACAATATTTATGTACTGGTGCAGTCTTATACTAGTACGTAGGCTTCTACCTGCAGAAGGCTACAACCTTCTCTAGTTCTCCGGATTCTCCTGGAAGGGAGCTACAACCCCCTCAGCTATCGTACTAGCTAATGTACTAGTACGTAGGTGCTGACCTACAGAAGGCTACAACCTTCTCTTTTCTTCCAGGGACCACGTTTCATAAATTTTCAGACTAGATACATCAATAGCATCAATCAAACATCAAAATATATCTACATCAATAAATCTCCCTTACACTAACCAAAACTGAATCAAACAATCACTTCTCTAAATGTTGTAACCAGAATACAGTAACAGTACCAGAACCCAACCCAAAACCCAGAACACTGCAACAACAAACAAAAGTAGCTAAAACATATTTTATGAGACGTATGCTACTTCAATGTGTCAAACCTGCATTCATACACTGTTATATGAGGGAAAACCTATGTATACGCTATTTTGAAATGCCAAACCAGTGTGTATACGCGCCTTTCCTATATTGAACCTATGTATAGATCTGTAAAAGATGATTTAACCTTTCCAACTATTTAGACATTAGTTATACCCATATCATCAGATTTACATATTACGACATGCACCACTTATAAAAGATCAAAACCACACAAAGATACTTCTCTTCAACCCTTAAGATCTTGACCCATCAATAGAACTTATCCTTCTTCAAGTGCTCAGGTTCCTCCTTAATTCAGATCTAGCTATGCACCATAACCCAATGACCAGTATTCTAGATCTTACTCTTCATTAGATATTCAATTACTTGAGTTCCTTTGCCTAATGATCTCCTCCTCCTTTTATAGTCTTAGGCCTTACTCAATACCATGGTCCAAAACCACTTAGAATCAATACCTTGGACCAAATACCTGGGGTCAACACTTCGGACAAGATACCTTGGACCAAACTGTTACAGGGAAACGTGTCTACTCAGAACTGCTTATCCCACTAAGGTGTGATAGCTGCCTTAGAAACAAACAAAGTAAAGCTACTTTCGTTTTTCCTTTATGAAGTATAGATAGAGAAGAACAAAGAAGACCAACCTCTGTCTTGCGCTAATCTCCTGGTTCGATTCCTCTCTTCCTTGATAGTCTTTCGCTACTTGTTCCCTTGCACGCCCAACTTCACAGAGTACCTGTAAGATCACAGTAGCATAGCACTATACAAGAACATGGATCTATAATCATAAACAATCTAGGATCAGATGTAAATTGACCATACAAATGCAGCAAATATAAATGACACAAGAGTATGGAGGAAAACTTGAATAGATTTTATTAATAAACAAGAAAGAGCCAAGGGGAGTTACAACCAGTTGTTCTGACCCAGCATCATCCTCTCAGCAAGGAAGCCCCTCTTCACCTCATACAAACCTTAGATCACCCAACAACCTGATGTTTGTCTCAAGAAACCAACAACAATTCCTTACAATATGCAAAATTTCAGCCTCTGGATCTTTGGGATGAGGGATCCATATATAGATATCTGTAAGAGAGATGAGTCAGCTTGTGACTTGATTAGTGTCTTCCCTCTGATAGTTCTTGCTTCCACTTGGAGATTGATGATCTCTTACTCATCCTTGGTTGAATTCAGAGAGGCAAGTGTCACAGGAGAAGTTTCTGGAAGCTTCCATTGCCTCTCCACCTCGCGGAATGACACTTCCATTTGTCATTTCTCGCCCATCGCACACCATAGAAGGGAGTTTTGAAATGCAACGCACCCACACAGTGTGTTTAGGTGAGATGCAACGCACTTTGCCTATGGAGCAGCTGAAATGATCCTGTTTTGACTAATTCTGAGCAGTTTTTCATGGAGAACTTCTGGGAGAAGATGTAATCAGTTGACCTTGCTCCTTTAGGGGTTAGAACAACACTTTTAGGGACTTAGGAGCCCTTGGTTTATGGAAATTTTTATGCTTGGGGTTGCAGTGCCCAAAAATGCTATAACAGTTGCCCCCTAAAGCATGAGGTCGTTAATATTTTGATGTCGGGTGAAATGCTTTATTATGAGGATCCGAAGTTCTTTCAAGTTGGGAGGAGACCTGTAATAAGATACAATACAATACATTATCTTCATAATATTTTCATGATCTAGCTGAGGCAGGCATTCCCATGCTCAGCTTTATAAATTCATTTTCATGTACATAGGACAGACAATTGTCTGAGTGTAGATTGATGATTCTGGTAGAGCCATCATCCCTTTGATTGGATGATTATCTGTGCAGCAATGATGTACATTTAATGTCTTTATTTCCCTGAATATATATTGTATCCCAGATGGATGAAACTAGATCCGGGGTCTTCAATCTCGTTCAATCTTCACTCGAAGTACAAGCCTATCCATGTGAGAGATGTTCTGGAGTCGAACACGGAAAGACATCGCCTGATTACCAGCCAATGATGAAAGTTGTTAACAAGCATGAGAGGAATCACCGATAATGATAATGACCCTCAAGGTACTGCAATACAATTCACATGGTGTGAATAAAGGACTTGGTGTCGAACACCATGCAAAATCTTTCGGTCGAAGGCCATTAATGTAAACCTGTCGCCGGAAGTGAGAAACTTGCCATTGAGGCATGCAAGCTTCAAAGTACTGAACGGGGTGTTCCTAGATCGACTTCTTGGATAATGAGCTGATGTCGACAAGAAGTGATCCATCACAGGAGGGCCTTAATGAATCCCACATCAATGACATGGAATGGAGCAAATGATTTTAATGGAGGTGAAAACGATCTGGTGATATAAGGTTCAGGGTGGCGGTCATGAAAGAATGGAGTATACATGTATTGTAGCGGGTGAGACATAGGTGAATTCTCTGAATGACTTCTCTTGAACATATCAGCGACACTGACGTGATGGATTGGTAGCATTAACCCCAAATATGGATGGTGTGATGGGACCATGGTGATGCGACCGGTGAATGAAACAACCCAACCCGACTTGGATGCGGAGTGAAAGTGTCATGTTCAAGAGCGACTTGCTACCAACAAAGTTTCTTCAAGTTTTCTTCCCAATTTTTCCCTAGTCATTGCTGACCAGTACCTCTTTATTTTTGTCAAGCTTGAGGAGGATAACATATGCTTGTTCTATAATTTGCCCTTCGGGAAAACCCATCGCTATGTTTTAACGAGCCTAGCGATAGTGAAACTCGTTCTCGTTTATAGACAAGTTTGTCGCTATTAAAATTTTAACGAGTTCAACAACAAAGATAACTCGGTCCTTTTCAATTTTAGAGAGTCTGAAAAGGAATGTAAAGGAAACTCCAAAATTCCTTTTTCGTCATCTAATCCCTTAAGTCTGAAAAAGTATAAAACAATACAGAAGGGATGAATTTTCGATACTTTTAACGAGCCGAATAAAACAAGCGCTCAATCTTTTTGTGTAATAATCCCTCAGGTCCAAAAAGATTAAAATTTAGAGGAGGGATAGCACTTCCGGTCCCTTTAACAAGCTGGAGAGGCCAATGGCTCGGCAATCTTTTCATATTTTACGAGTCAATTGAAAAGAGCTTAAAGGAGACTCGTCTTTTGAGGAACGAGTGATAAAAAGGGTAGCAGCTGATTCCAGGTAAGGTTTGGAATTTTCCAATCACGGCAGTGTTACAAGGATGGCTAGTGAGATCACTCTTCGCAGCTGTTCCTCAAAAAGGGGTAAACAATCAAATGGAGGTGAATGATCGGCCAATACAGAGTGGAGGTGATGATGAGAACACGACCAAGGTTTTTAAAGGCTGAAATACTACATTCACGATGGTTATTTACCGGGAAATCGGTTCATTTTTTTTTATTGAGCTTAAACACAGGGGGGAAACATTTGCTCATGACTTATGTTTATTTTTTAACGAGCTTGAACTATGTCCTAAAACTGCTCGATTAATCCAGTCGTATAATAAGAATGTCTCATATATAAAAACGGAAATTTTTAGAGTTTTGCCCCACATCCTTCCTTTATGCAAGTTAGGAAACGACCAATCCTATGAGTTTAAAGGGTTAGAGGACCTAAAAATTTAAAAAATAAATAGTCGCTCTTCGCTTGCACGCCAAAAGGTTTGCATGCCCCTAGGTATAAAACAGTATTTCAAGGTTACCCCTTCTTCTTTCCGTTAAAACATGTGTTTTACCGAGAGAGGTCTACCTCTTACAGGTTACCAAAGATTGCTCTATTCACGGCATAAACAAAACACTTCTTCAGAGATGTTTATTGAAATAAACAAAGGTGAGTGGCGATGCTTGCCAACCCACATAAATTTGACAAGAGAATCTTATTCCAGAATAACCCCCTCTTTCAATCACGGACGGGAGTACAGACCAGTCATATTCTCTCACGGAAACCTACCCTATACCCGAAGTTTCCCTGCCGAAGCAGACCAGGGTGCATGCCCCTTGGGTTTCAGTCATGTCTTCCGAATCACTCGCGCTCATCGGGCGGACGGAATGGAGATTGATGAGACATTCCTTGTGTGAAAAGACCATTCAGGGATGGTATATGACTATTTTCTCTGTGTGATCCAGGAAATGAAAGCTGGTCCACGAGCTTGACCACTCTTCCTTCGTGCGGAAAACACATTACTCTAAAGAGTGAGGAGACAATCGCTCCCATGCAATAAATATAGTCTCGTCCAAGGAGTAGATTATAATCCAGGGGTCCTTGAACTACCATTACGTTCATTTGAACGGTTTTCCCTCTCAATGTTATGGGCACATTGGGAAGGATCCCTAACGGTCGACTGGTTCCTTTGTCAAAGCCTGTTAGATTTCTCATCTCAGGCAAAAGCGATGGTGAACCAAGCGCTTTCCAAGCAATCGAGGAAAGGATACTCACAGAAGCCCCTTCATCTATGATGGTACCGGCCATAACCATCCTATATATTTGAACAATGATACAGAATGGTACACTAGCCGGTAAATGGGGTCTGCCTAGTTGGTTCCAATCAAAGGAGACAACTAGGTTGCTTGGAGGTGGGACCGAATAGACGGTCGGGTATGACTTTGACGAACTTCCTTCCTGTGGTAAAGGAATGGGTAAATTGCCCCCATGTTCATCGTAGTCTGTGCTTACGAAAAGAATTTGGACGGTGTCATCCTTGTTCTCTTCGGTGACTGTATCATCTGAAGATGGAACCTCTGAAGGCAAGACCGGGTCAACTGCCGTCTCGACCTTTTGACTTTCATCTGGTATGGGTTCAGATGGTTTGTCTTCAATGATAGATGCTTCAGCCGACCATCTGGGCGGGTCAGTCGGTTTTTCAACTAGTGACGGACTCGGCAAGAGTTTTTTATATCTAGGAGGAAGTCGTAACGGTGAAACCGGACGATCGTCCAAAACTCTTTTTGCCTCGTCTAAGAAGGGACAACGATGGACGACATGATTGCCTTCGCACAATTTACAAGGAAATCTATATTTTCCTTTTTGTCGTGGGGCTTCACTTTCACTAGTCGACGGTGTGTTTTCAACATGATCATCAGAAGTTGACAACACCGGGTTGTGCAAACGAGGAGACCAGTCCCTTAAGCTCCGAGGGATGCAAGGACAATCTCTATGATAGTGGTCTCCTTTGCAAATGACACATGGTGATTTAGGCCTGGTCGGTGCAGTGTGTGGATTTTTGCTAGATGACGCTTGTTTGCCCCCATTCGTTTTTGGCTCCTTCTTCTTCTTCTCTTTCTTCTTCTTTTCCTTCTTCTTCCCAGGTACTTGATTTTTGGCTTTACCAACCCCATCAAGCAAAGAAGAAGGAGGAGAGGAAGAATTGGAGGAAGTAGAAGGTTGGTGGGTAACTCTGGATTCGTCTAGTTGCTGACTCGACTGTTCAGGAATTGCGGTGTTCAGAACGACAGAGGTTGAGAAGAGCCATACGGGCAAGCCAATTGTCAGTCTTGGAAGCGACAATGTGGCCATATGGGGTGCGCTAACATCTCCCCAAGAGGAGAAGGGACTAGGATTTCCTCCAAGGGGAACTCCTTGGTTGGTGGACTCCATTCTCTTCAAGCTAAGATCAACGTAGGAAAAGGTGATGATTATTCCGTTTAAAATAAATTTTAGATGCTTTGACACAACTTGTTTTTTCAATTTTTAAGAGTCGAGAAAAAACAAAAGATGACTCTAGTCACCTTCGATTTTTAATGAGCCTGAAGTGATAAGTGCTCAGATGGACCTTTTCCGTTAAAGAGTCTGAAAAGGAACGAAAGGGACTGCTCTGGAAATCTAGGTAGAGGGATTACCAAACCAATCGCAAAACTGCAGAATACTTTTTACGGTACGACAGCCAATCTTCCCGAATGCTGTGTTCAGTGCATTGCGATCGATAGGGTGGCAGACACGACTTCCTATGGATAAAGGATTAAGCCTATTGTGGTCTCCCAAAATATACTCGACGGTACATGGGAGCACAAGTCCGTACTGGCACTTATCGTCTCAAAGTGGAGGAATCACCCAACCATTAGTGAGAACAACAGTTACCAGGCTTTACGACGCTGGAATACGTCTCTAGCCTAGACTTCTAAATGTTGTGCGTTAGGTTCCAAAGTGTTGTTAGATTCAATGAATTTATTTTATAGTTGATCTTGTTTATGAAGTTTTCCTTTCAGGTTCACCGTGAGATGTAGTATAATTCCTAAAATGCAATCTAAGATGATAAACAATCTTTTTATCTTCTTTGTGCAATGAAAATCCTAGCTACTAAGGAAAGAAAGACAAAATTATTTCACAAAGAGCAAAGAGCACACTCTAAATGCACTTTCCTAAATCAATCCAATCAGACTGTCCAAATGCAAATGCACATGCATGTATTTGTTTTCGACTTTCTTAGTATATGAATGATAACAAGAAAGTTGATGCACAAATCTGAATTTCTTTTCAAGCGACAATTATCAACAAGTTTCTTTTCGAAATCAAAAATGGAGGCAATCACAACACCTTACGATTTTGAAATGAATACTTGTTTTTCGACACAAGAAAAATTACAAATTCAGACCAAAAACAATAGTAATAGGATAATCGACTATCTACAGCAATCAAACTCTTTCCTATGATTGAAAACGACACTTGCGATACTTTCAAATCAAAGGACGACAATGCGATTATGTTACTTTTTGCAAAGGAGAACTGAAAATGACTCAACAAACACACAAAAACATTTACAGTTCTTTTGTACAAAGGAGGTAGAATAACAGCAAGGAAAAGGGGTCTCAAACAGAGATATACTGATCACAGGTAGAAAAATTCATGAATAGAACTGGAAGGAATGAATCACAGAAACCAAAACTGAACAATGCCTAGTCTGATCAGCGCACCTGTAACACAGGGAATTTGAAATGCAGCGCACCTACTACACTCGGGAAGTGCGCTGAATTTCAGATTCTCAAAACAGTACCTGCGCTCGGCCAGAGACCAGACTTTGCTTGGGTTCCGGGTCACAGTTTGCAGTTCAGTTCATGGGTTTTGGCCAAGAAAAAGGTAATCAGTAATGCAACAATCAGGGGTAGATCTAAGGAGGATCTAAGAGCTACCACAAGGGGCAATCAGAGAGTTTGTGAATCAGTTGTTTAAATCATAAACAGATCCTGGAGATTGACTGAAGCGGAATTTATCTACTTTTCATTTGTATAGCAAATGCAGTTCGAAAGCTACCTGGCACGACTTCAGACTCTGTCTGTAAGTTTATGAAATAGACAACAAGGAAGATAAACAAACAAACTAATTCGTCCCCAGCGGAGTCGCCATTTTGTTACAGGGAAAAGTGTCTACTCAGAACTGCTTATCCCATTAAGGTGTGATAGCTGCCTTAGAAACAAACAAAGTAAAGCTACTTTTGTTTTTCCTTTATGAAGTATAGATAGAGAAGAACAAAGAAGACCAACCTCTGTCTTGCACTAATCTCCTAGTTCAATTCCTCTCTTCCTTGATAGTCTTTCGCTACTTGTTCCCTTGCACGCCCAGCTTCACAGAGTACCTGTAAGATCACAGTAGCATAGCACTATACAAGAACATGGATCTATAATCATAATCAATCTAGGATTAGATGTAAATTGACCATACAAATGCAGCAAATATAAATGACACAAGAGTATGGAGGAAAACTTGAATAGATTTTATTGATAAACAAGAAAGAGCCAAGGGGAGTTACAACTAGTTGTTCTGACCCAGCATCATCCTCTCAGCAAGGAAGCCCCTCTTCACCTCATACAAAGCTTAGATCACCCAACAATCTAATGTTTGTCTCAAGAAACCAACAACAATTCCTTACAATATGCAAAATTCCAGCCTCTAGATCTCTGGGATGAGGGATCCATATATAGATATCTATAAGGGAGATGAGTCAGCTTGTGACTTGATTAGTGTCTTCCCTCTGATAGTTCTTGCTTCCACTTAGAGATTGATGATCTCTTACTCATCCTTGGTCGAATTCAGAGAGGCAAGTGTCACAGGAGAAGTTTCTGGAAGCTTCCATTGCCTCTCCACCTCGCGGAATGACACTGCCATTTGTCATTTCTCGCCCATCGCACCCCATAGAAGGGCTTTTTGAAATGCAACACACCCACACAGTGTGTTTAGGTGAGATGCAACGCACTTTGCCTATGGAGCAGCTGAAATGATCCTGTTTTAACTAATTCTGAGCATTTTTTTATGGAGAACTTCTGGGAGAAGCTGTAATCAGTTGAACTTGCTCCTTTAGGGGTTAGAACAACACTTTTAGGGACTTACGAGCCCTTGGTTTATGGACATTTTTATGCTTGGGGTTGCAGTGCCCAAAAATGTGTATAACACAAACACCTGGGGTCAACACTTTGGACAAGATACCTTGGACCAATACCATGAGTCAAAATACCAAGGACCAAATACCATGGACCAAAACCAAGTTTTCCAACATGTACACAATTTTCCTTGCATGAAAGTGCGTATATGCGAACCTGCATGTATATGTGATTTGGTCAAGAGTAACCTGCGTATACTTCTTTTTCTTTCATTCTGTGATCCTGAACTGTGATCTATCATCTGAGTGAGTTTCCATCAAGGAAAACACCTGTTTCATAGCACCAAACCTATGTCATAATTCCAACACAATGGTCCCTATTCAATTACGAATGGTAAACCAACAAAAGATTTTGCCCATGGGAAGGTTGCAAGGGGTAACAGTTGATATTGAAGGCGCGAGCGTGTAGGTGGATTTTGAAGTAATAGAGATTGTCAATGATAGTAATCCCTATCCCGCATTGTTAGGAATAGACTGGGCCACCGATATGAATGGAGTCATCAACCTGAAGAAGCGCAAAATGATCTTCGAGAAAAAGTCACTACATGTAGTAGTCCCACTAGACCCAGCAGAAGAAGCACGCTACACTGAACGAGTGTGCAACAACGATAACAATGATGATCTTGATTGTATCTACAAGATAACGCGTGAGATCAGGATTGGGTGAATTCGATGGCAGTTGGGAGGATCTTGTGGGAGCATGAAAGCTCTTGCACTTTAGATTCAGACGAAGAAGTAGAGTGATGGCAGAATTGGTTGCACGAAGTGACGATGCTGAATTGCAACATGATGGTTAGATCACTGCATTTCATGACAAAAAAGGCAAGAGAGCTATTGACATATGATGGATTGACAATGGTGGATGAATTCTTGAGCAAATTTGAAAGTGCAGTATCGGAAGAACAACGGTACGATGCATTGAAGTGGGCACTACGCGCAACACCTGCACGATGGTGGGGTACACATCAAAGAAATCTTGGGGTTTGGTGCGAATGTAGAAGGATGATGCGCCTCCGGTTTGGAAGCCCACAGATTTGAACAAGAGTCGGTCAACAAGGAAGAAGCAACTTGCACACCCACCTGTCTCAATGGGTATAGACGTGTGTTGGGAAGCCCACACAAGCACACCCCAATCTCAGGATTGAAAATCGGAACAGGACGCAATAGCAGGAAAGGTGACACGCACCACAAACGTTCCATGTGAAAGCATTCAATAAGGTATGTAGAGTCTTGAACAGGGTTCACCAGGCAAGATGAACTGATTGGGACCTATGCGTGTGAGCGGTTCGATGGGCCTATAGGGCCATGTGCAAAAACTTGAGTGCGGGGATGATTCCAAAGCTGAGGAGTAGAATCAAGACCATAATTTTGGAGGAAAGGAATCCTCATGCAATAGCTCCCACAGTTGGGACAGTACGCGAGGACCAGGACGAAGGAATTATGCAGCTACACGAGGGTGAACATATGCAGATTCAGGAAGCCATTCGGTGAGGGAACCTTAAACTTCATGAACTCGAAGAAGATCGGGTACGACTGAGGAAGAAAAGCATGTTAATGGATGTGGAGATCAAAAAACTGGAAAATGAAATCGTGCAAGCATGTCTCGTCGACAAACTAAGAATGACAAGACAAGATACGGACAACCATACTACTGCATTAGAAGATTGTCGCCAAGAATTTGTGACTCTGCTACCATGGCTACAACCACACCTTACCAAAAAAAGTAGCCAAGGGAGCACACCGCATAAGGAAGAACGCGCGGTGCTGACTGTCACAAGGATAATTGAGGAGTGCCCATGGACTAGGCTGGAAGATGAATTGAAGTCTCACACAGGTGGTGTGACCACTTAGCTAGCCATAGGGAGCATAGTCTTAGCACTCCATGCAGTTGAAAGAGAGCGCAGGATTATAAAAGAGTTTGTGGGGGAGCTGCATGATAAGGAGGTTGCGTGCAGGATCGACACATCACAAGGGTCGCGCCCGTGCAGAGGGGGCTGCACTGCCATGCGGGTAAGCTGGGAAGTTACCATTGGTGTCACTGTTCATGACAAGATGTGCAATTTAAGAAAAAGAGGAGTAGGCGGTGGGAAATTAAGACACGAAGTCAGAACTAGATTTGGGACGATCTACCACCAAGAATGCATTAATGACTCAAAAATGGGGGCAGCGATCAAATTCAAATTCAAAAGATGCTATAAAACTACTAAGGCTAGCCATGAGACAACATTTGTTTGTTTGAGATTTGAACTGTTACAGGGAGCACACAGTGTTGAGCACCAAGTGGTGTTTGAGCCTCCAAAGTCACGAACAACTATAGACAACTTGAACAAGATGACAACTACTAGGAGAGGTGTGGGTTTTGTCGAAAGTATTACCGAGGAAGCCGCACATATCCCTACGGTGCAAGTGGGGGATGCACTGAAAATTCCGAAATCACTTTGGATGCCTAGGCCCAAAATGGATACACAAGCAGCGGGACCAGTCTGCATGTCCCCGCGAAATCCATGGTTTAGTAAACTTTCTATGGAAGACAAGGGTAAGATTGTTAATCTTGAGACAGATGATGAGGAGGACGACCTCCAAGATTTCGTAGAGGATATAGAGGTAGATGAAGAAATGGAAGAAGACATCCAACCAGTGGATGCTACAGCAAAACTTCCAGAGTATGTCCCTCCGTGGAAAGGGAAAGCAAAAGTACCCAAGGATTTGGATGCCAATAAGAGCACTCTCCAAACCCCGCTCCTCCCAGATGGAATTATATTTGAAGGCTTGGTCCTAGGCCACGTACCAACGATGAAATTTGAAGATTGGGACCTCGTGTTTAGCAAAAAGTTCTCACATTTGGAGACTAGAAACCTCATGAAACAGAGCAAGGAAGGGTCAGTTACAGCACTAGAGCCACGGAAATGGCTACGCAGGGTGGAGAATGTTGGGTTACTCCACCTATTATGGATTCCACACTTTTGTCGGGCACTGATGACAATATTTGTCATCAAGCAACTGTTGTGCCTGGTGCATGATGGGTACTTGTGGCTGGAGGAGCCTATTCTCATCACGACGGAGCTCATTCACAGAATTTCTTGGCTTCCCTATAAGGGAAGGGACCCCGCAGAAATAGTTGGTAAAAGTGGAGATTTGGCACTCGCAGAGGCCATGAAGAAGAAATACAAGTTGGAAAAGAAGCAGAGAGGCTACATAATTAGTAGCATTCAAGATAAAGGGGTGCACGTGGCCACCCAGCTGCTGGCCGGGAAGGTGGTGAAAAAATGCCACGGTAATGAGGTATTAGTGACGATCATCATGCTGGTTGAACAATGTGTGGAGGGGGTCTAATTCAACTGGGCTGAATTCCTCTATGAAGAATTTCTAACCAACTGCAAAGAATCTCAGCAGCAAAGTAAGACCTTCCACTATGCGTGGTTGCTCTTGTCTATCTTATTGGTGATCGAGGAACTGCTTGTGGACAGTCAGTTCCCTCCTCTTGAATAAGACTTGCCAGAGGTGGAAAAATACGCGTTTCTCTGGGCTATGAAGGACACCACGAGGATCCACAATACTAAGATCTTCTAGGTTCTCATGGAGGCGAGCATCTGGATGTGGATCAATAGAAGGCTGCGCCTTTCCCCCACAATGTACAATAGTCTTCATATCTTTGCAGAATTCAAGGTGGATATGCACAATGTGTATATTAGGGCGCGTAAGGATCCAACGTAGAACTGGACCAAACTTCCTTTCATTGCAATTGATGATGCCATTTTCATCGTGCTCGACTCATGGCCTCTCAAGTGGAGCGCCCCGAATCTGGCAGAGTGTGATAAGACAACGGTACAAAAACAGAAGGATGCCACCAAGCTACTGGCTCAGCAGAAGTGCAATGAGCAGTTGACCGCAGAGGTAAGGGCTTTCTGTGAGACAGCGAAGGCCACCGCAGAGTAGACCAAGGCCGCGCGGTACGAAATAGGGACAGGGAATGGAGGACCCAGTGGAAGGCGTGGACCCTAGGATGACATCTACAAAACTAAAATGGCCATGTGGTATGGAACGAGTAGGCCCACGAAATAAGACCAAGACTTCCAAACTAAATAGTGAACTTATTACACTGGCAGAGGGTGACCTCTACGACATTGGCGACACAGTTCACGAGGTCACCAGGGAAGCACTCTAGGAAATGATGATGGAGCAATAGAGGGTGTTGGGGGCCCTTAGGGCCCAGCTACAGTAACTTCAGGTGTGGCCCCCATAAGAGGGAATGGTAGTTGCCTATGGTGCTGCAGGTACATCGGTAATGGAGTAGTTGTTGCTGGCCAAAATGGCTAACACCATCGTGCTGCCGAAAGGAGCACTAACAGTGAACAACACAGAGGACAGAGCCACGGTGGGCCGGATCAAGGGACTTGGCCTAAACTTGGCTGCCCTTCTATGGGATACATTATACCAGCTACATGATAGAGCGACATCAGAACTCTGCACTAGGGAAGGCCATGCAGTACAGATGCTCAGTGAATAGAGAATCAACATCAAGTAGCTTAGTCTACAACATGATGAAGTACTAACACAAAAGAAACAGCTAGAGCAAATAGTAGAGGAAGCATGTCGCCACGTCCCAGAGCCAGAAATTGTGACAAATCTACCAGTAGGAGTGCGAATTCACAAATTGGCCAGTGTATTCCGCGAGGCAAAGGAGGAAGCAACGAGGATATAGCTGGACCTCAACCTTCAAATTGTGGAATTGTGATTAAAGCCGTAGCCATCCACGCCCTCGGAAGTTAGGGAACAGTGCGCTAGCACTATCCAAAAAGGGCTGGAGGAAATAGGACAGGTAGTGCAGAACTGTACTACTATGTTGGAAGAATCCTTTGTGGTCCTCACTTCCTTACAGGAGGACCCCACCATACAGAGCCTGGAAACAGAGGTACGAGAGCTTCAAGTGTAGTATGAGAGTGTGCACGGAATGGCACAGACAGTTGTCCTGACCCAACAACTGGTGAAGGTATAGCAGGTAAAGGCATTGAAGGAACAGGTGGATGCCGCACAACAGAAAGAGGCAGTACTTAAAGTGTGTGTCCAGCCTTGGATTGATGAGGCCTTCCTCATCACTACCGATATCGAAGGAAAGCTTGCACAGATGAAGGTGATGCATGCCTTAAGACAGGGATTTTCCCCTGACAGTGAGCATTCGGCTGAAAGAGTAGAGCAGATCCAGGAGACGGGAGAACAATGTGCCGCGAACCTTCGCGCAACACAAGCATAGTTGGAGGGGCTCCATGCTAAGATTGCTGCACCAGCAGAGTGACTCAGGATGAGTCACGATGATTGTGTTGGGGGCCTATTGGGCATGGGATTCCCCGCAGCATGTTTTTGGGGCTCAAAGCCCAAGTTCTGGTCAATTAGATTGTAAGACTCCGTGAATTGCGAATGTGGAGCACGAAGTTTAGGATGAGTCATAGGGCTGTCTGCCCTAACATATTGTAATTTAATGTAAAGTTGTGTCGGCCTACCCATGGTCTATGGACCATGGGTTTGTATAAATAGAGCGAGGCACTAAGTGTAAAGATAGTGAAGGTAATGATAGATAGAATAACAAAGGCATGGTTCGAGGTTAGAGTTGAATCTGAAGTGTACTGGGTCATAGTAGTAGGAAGAGGCTCTACAGCTAAGTGCGCAGAGGCCTAGTAGAGTCTGAAGTTGAGTGCACGGACCCTTGCAGCTGAGTGTGAAGGGCGGAGTCAGGTCTATGCTTGGGATTGAAAGTTAATAAAGAGAATTTTACTCTATGCATCGTTCTTGAAACCGTATTTTGATGTTATGCATTACTTTTACTCTGTTTATTTACTGCATGCAGTTGATGAATACTTGCATGAATGCTTATATATGAAAATAATCTAAGTAATCAACTAACAAAGCCTAATTAAGGAATACTTGGGTAAATAACACGGGTCGCGTTGCAGCTAGAACTACGCGAAGGCGGTATCACAGGGTGCAGGGTGCCTGTTGGTGCTCGTAGCACAGTAAGTGTGAAGGTTGGACTGCATCCCAATCCCTTCATATCAGACATCCCTAGGTTGTGGAAACCTGGTTCTAGCACCCTCCCATACTAATTTAGGTGAGACCTCAGTCTGTGCTCCGCAGACTATTGCCGAAAGGGTCACTAGTACCGGGATTTTCTTGGCTAAATCACTTCTGAACCTAGGTCAGGCCCCACTAAGCCAACAGGAAGTATCACTTCACGTGATCAGGCCCATGCACCATTAGTGTAGGAGTAGGAGTAGTGTTTTCTTTTAGTTTTCTTCTAGCATGCTTGTTTAATTTCATGCTTTGTTCACTTGTTTGTGTGCTTGCTTGTTTACTTACTTTTTTTTCTTTCACTTTTACTTCTTCTCTTGCTTTTCTTTGTTGTTTGTTTCATTCATTCGTAGGTTAGTTTGCATGAAACCATGTGTGACTCATGAAACGAGCTGGGTAAAGTACAAGAGGGTTTGTACAACTATCACTACTTGGTTATCTATCATCTTGCCTCTATATGATGAAGTTGTTACTCTTATTCCATGATACATTGAAGGAAAATACGTACTCTTTGAAGTGAACCTTGGTGTAAACATAATGCTTGCATGCTAACTAGTGTCACCTTCTCTAATCGATTTTTTTTGGGTTAACCCTTGTCTGCTCAGTCAAGTAGAGTCAGGTGAGGGGGAAAACCTTAACAGGCATGTCAAAGATATAATAAACTACTTCTTTGCTGGAACAAACTCCTCTACTCTCAATAAGTTGGGATCCCTCTTCCGCCTCTGAAATGAATAAGTGCTATGCACAATGAAAATGAAAAAAATGAAAAGTCAAAAAATTTAAATTGAAAAAAACAAATAAGGCAAAGGAAGAGAAAGGCTTCCTGTGCAGGGAGGTGATGTAAGTAACTCCGTCGAGGTATTGACCAGGCTCACTGGCAACAAAGCCATTCTTGTGTTCCTATGTGACTCCATCGAGGTATTGTCCAGGCCTGCTGCCAGTGGAGCAACACCAGAGATGAAACTAAGACTCTGGTGACTATACTGCTTGTGCACTTATATACCCCTCAACCCCAATCAAAACAACTGTGTTTCCTTGGCTTGGAATGTGTGTCAATTGACCAAGAGTCTGGCAGATGCTACATCTTAAAATCAAGTTAGTGTGAAACCAAGATGAGCTAAGAACTGAAAAATACTTCTAGAGGTGTTAGACTTGCTTTTCATGAACAAGGTCTATGCAGAGAGATGGAGTTCTACTAGTGTGTCGCTAAGTGTTGTAGTGGCTACAACCACCCTCCAAATTTTTTCCTTGTCCTATTTTGGAGCTTCCCTACCAACTTTGCACAACACTTTGTCTTTCTTTGTCAAGTACTCAAGCTTCAGTACATTCCTCGCACAAAGGCAGCATATCAAACACAGTCGATCCATTCCCTTCACAGGTTGCTTACCTGGACTTGGTCCAGCTGTAGGTTGAGCAGCTTCCCCCTGAAAATTGCGCATTCCTGGAGGAAAACTAGTAGTTCCCTCTAGGAATTACACAATCCTCTCTGTCAACCTATTAGTCTCCAAGATTACGTAATCCTGCTAGCCAACCCCCCAGTAGGGATTGCGCAATTTTTCCCACCAATAGGCAGCTCAGCCCAAGATTTGCACAAATCTGGGCAATAGTCAGCTGTTGGGCCCAGAAATTGTGTAATTCCCTTGGGAAGTCATCCCAGCTTACAGTCAATTATGCGCATTTTCCCCAAGTAGTTGAGAACTAGCATGCATGGACAGTCTGATTGACCAGTTCCACCGGGGACTGAGGAAACTTGACTTGCATGCATGCATGACTTGATCTTCCTGAAATAACAAGAGGCAACATGCAAAAGGTATCCCATGATTCAAGGAACTATTTTTAGTAGTCGAAGGTTACATGCAAAATTGTTTTAGAAGTTTCCCTCCAAGTGTCGCTTTTTCCTAGATTTGTGGCATGTGTGTCTTGAGGCCAAAATTATTTATTTGACCAATCAGAGCTCATTTTTTCATATCAATCTTGGAGCTCTGACATCCGACAACACATCTAGGACTCTTCGACACATCTAGCTCAGCTATTCACGGGTAAGTGGCCTCAACTTGTCCTTTTCAACATTTCTGTCGCTTTTTGTGTATTTGCTTGTGTGAGTGTTGTTTGCTTGATTTCTTTGAACTCTTGATATCATTTATATATATTCTAGCTTTTCCTAGCTCTGTTTCAATTTTCATTGCTATCTCACTATTGTTGCATGCATGAAGCTGTTTTTCATGGATGTTCGCCCAACCGGCGAATGACCTCACCCACATGCATGTTGATATGTTTGTTCAATCATCCATTAATGTTTTGCATGCACTGTTTATCACTTCTACTATCACTTAGTGTCATCATGCATTTTATCAACTTACTTTCTTTCAGTTTCCCGTCGGCCAGTCAGGCCAAACTTGACCCGGTCTTTGCCTTCACCAAGGCTGCATTGAGCAATCTAGAGAAGGAAGGTTCACCTTCCTCTCCAGATTTTTGCATTCTAGCCCAACACTGACCTCTTGGACTGAATTACACATTTTTGGAGGCTAGTGGCTACTTGGCCCAAAACTTTGCGTAAAACTGTCCCTGGGCCAGCAATCTCTCACAACTGGAATCACGCATTGCACAACCCCAGCAGGCAACTACCCAAATTAATTGTGCATTTTTTAGATCTAACAACCAGTTCAGCCCCCCAGTCAATCCAGAATTCCTTTTGTGTAGTTCTGGTAGCCATTCACTCAGCCTCCCAGTGAAATTTACACAATCTTCCTCATCAGTTCCCCAGGTATATGCTATGACCTTCCCCAGATTTGCTTTGTTTTCAATAACATATTTCTTTCCATGCATGCTGCTTGTTTCCATATCTTTCAGGTGTTCATCTATCTCAATGGCTTGCAAGAGAACAAGATCCCAAGGCACTGATGGTGTTGCAGTTGGAACAACAGTTGAACAACTGTCCTCTAGCATGCTGATCTACAAAGATACGAAGCTTTATCTAGAAAAGGACATCAAATTGAAGTGGAAAGAGGTGAATGAAAAATTCACAGGTACTTTTGGAGAAGACCTTGAAGACCTCCAGGTGTACAGGAACATTCGTAAGTCTGGCCTGTACAGGATTTCATGTAGATACCCGCGTTCCCATGTGCGGATATGATTCATTGGATCGTCTCTCACACTGACCCTGAAATGATGAACTTGAGCAGTGTTAGTGGGAAGATGCTTGCAACCTTTTGGGTATGAGACAATGATGAGATGTATCATATGGATGAGCCCATGACTGTCATTACCCCTCCGTTCAGCTTGCCCAATAGTAGAGGGCGCTCCAGAGATATTCTGAAGGATTGGGTAAAGGAGCCAGCTCGTTTCAATATGACACCTAACTGGATCTATAAGATGAAGATATTGAGGAAGGCATACCCATAATTCGTCATATTCGCATGTCTACTGAGTGGCCAAGAAAGCACTGAGACCTTCCCTTAGAGTCGGGTGGTTGCGCTAGACCAACTAGCAAGAGAAGGAAGACCATGCAATTGGTCTGGCATACTGGCTCATCAGCTGAAGGAGCAAGTCATGAAGGTTCGATAGTCACCCGAAGGCATGCATGCAAAGATTTGTATGTCCGCCTACATTCTAGTTTCACTCTGTGCCCGACATGAGTTCCTGAGATTAGAGTGGGCATGGTCACCAGCGGAGACTGTTGTGAGCACGTACTTCAAGCTATCCTCTAAGTGCAACTTTAGAGGAGTGACCAAACAACTATCTGACCATCTTGTCACCCTAATGTACAGGTTAATATTTGAACAGGATCCACCCTTCACGTTAGAAGAAGTGATGAAGGCATTGTTAGGCATTGCAGATTGGTATGTCTCACCAGATGGCACGTTCATCCGAGTGTTCAATGTGGAGAAGCATCCGCATGTTTTTCCAAAGTTTTCTTTGGACGTTCTGGTCATGCAAGAAGTAGCGTATCATATCTCAGCGGGATTAATAGCTAGGTTGCAGCAGAAGAAGAAGGCACCTTAGCCCACTCTTCTGTTGCGGATTAGGTTATATGAGATCAAGAGCATCAAGCAAGTGGATGTCGAAGTTGAACAAATGAGTAAATACCCGCTTGACCTCCAAAGACTCAACCCTTATGACCCATATTGCATTGTCAAGGATCACTGCATGAGAGTTTAGTTCAATTGGATCCATGGGGCATTTCATTGGGATGAGGAAGACTCATGGAGCTATTGTTACCATCATTCCAAACCCAATGAACAGGTCGGTTTCACTGTAGAATGGTTAGCATGACAGCATGAAGCAGCACCATGGAAAACACCAACAATAGCAGTAACAATAGAGGTAGCAGAGCCAATCATACCTGCATGCGGCAAAGGGAAGAGAAAGATTGTCGACTGCATGGAGGAGGAACAAAGCTGCAAGTTTCTATTGTATCCACTTGTAGAACAAGCAGCTATGGCTATTCAACATAAGAGGCAACAACGTGAAAAGCGAATCGTGTGAAGGAAGAGAGATAAGAAGTGAATGGAAGAGATAGAGAAGGAGTTGTATGAGCTGAGGGAGAAACTCCAGAAAGAACAAGAGCTACACCAACATAATAAGGAAGCACAACAGTAGCAGATTTAGCAGGGGACACATCTCGTGCAAACAGACGAAGCATTGCCCATACAAGTAGTTGATTCTTCTGAATAGTTGGCATCAAGTGAACAGGGTGAGCCCTCATAGGGGAAAGATTTTTCTCATGAGATAGAATAGGCTTTCAAACAATTGGATGCAGACATGGATTAGCAGGAATTGGAACAAGACACTGACCTCATGTCTCACCACAGTGAGGTCGACTCACCCCCTGTAATGCATCCAGATGATGAGAAAGTATCGAATAACCAAGGATGAACTGAGATCCTTGGTGATCAGCTGGAAGCAGAGATGTGTGACAACTCTGATGAATCTCAACATAGAGTTATGCACCCTAACAGAGTACCAACTCCAGAAGGCAAAACATCCCCTAAGCAGGTTGAAGAACAAGTGATCACGACAGATGTGCACAACGACCCAACTACTTTGGCTGAATAACTAGAGTGTATGTCAAAGCCGCTAGCTCCAGTGTTTGCTTCCTCATAATTGAGAATGAGCGAATGGAGAAGAAATTACAGGTGGCCAAGTAGGGAGGAGACTTGGTCACAATGTCCACCTGAGCTGAACTAAAGAAGGCAATACTGGAGGAAGTGTTGTCCTTGGACACAGTTATGCAGGCGTTGTACTCCAAGTTCAGTACCATGCATCAAGCAGTCATTCATCTTCACGGATGGCAGCATCCATGTTTGAGAAGAGCTCACATCCTGAAGAACATACGTAATGTCGTCGATAACATGCTAGCATGGACGATGAAGTATAAAGGAGCCCCACTTCATTTGCCCAAGATGATGAAGGCTAATGCGGTTGAGCTGTAAGCATGTATCCGAAGTTAAATATGGAACAATGAAGATCTTCTGCAATTCATCACTGGCATATAAGCTTTCCATGCATGAGTATTCAAGAGCGTGGAGGATGTTGTGCACACATATGTGATTCCATCACTTTGGACTCTCACCCAAGTGAAGACCAAGAAGTAGGTCCAACAAGAGCTTGAATCATACTTTGACAAGTTGATGCACGTTGCCACCAGTCTAGACTTTCCTATCAATGTAGATGTCATGCGTAAGTATGTTGCTGCTCCGGCCACATTGAGGACATTGTTGCACATTCTTTCAGATGAGTTGGATAGAGGATCCCAAGCAGTGTATCTGGATGCCATGGAGGCGAGGTTTAGGTTCCAGATGGATGTCACAGCAGAACACATAGACACTATCAGAGACTACCAATCTTGGCTCCAATATGTTACTATTGATCAGCATGAGGATGTCGAGCAGTTGGAATTATATAGTTGTCTAAGTTAGAGTGGTGTCTATTTTGGCTTGTTCAAGCCATTGTTCACATGGGTACATGTGCTTTGTATTGTTGAGTCATGTCAATTGTAAGTTAAAGTCTCAAGAATGAATGTAACAGTCATAGAGTATGTGAAGAGTCATGAGGGCAGTTGGACAGTCACAAAGGGGAATGTCAAGGGTCACCCCACTCAAGCCATTGTTCACATGGGTACATGTGCTTTGTATTGTTGAGTCATGTCAATTATAAGTTAAAGTCTCAAGAGTGAATGTAACAGAGATAGAGTATGTGAAGAGTCATGAGGGTAGTTGGACGGTCACAAAGGGGAATGTCAAGGGTCACCCCACACTTTGTTATAAATAGTCCCTCATAACTCATTGTATAGGCATTTGGCTAGCCAAGCTTCTACTAATATTATCTTGAGGAAGACTTGGATTGTATTGTAAGGCGCCTTGGCTTCTCCACTGCATGGAGCTAGTACATCTCTTTGGAGGAGTAGGCAGATGTGGCTATAACGTTCTACTGAGAGGGCTAGTAGGTTTACATGGTGTATTGTATGATTGTGACTTACAGTTCTTTATATAATAAGAGCCAACACATTTTCATGCATATGTTTTTATTGTAGTTGGACTGCTCCGGTTGCCTTAATGATATATGTTTTTTAACTTACGTACTTGTGTATGAATTGATTCACATGCATTTATATGAATCTTGTTGTTAATGTGTTACATATGTTGCTAATGTTGTCACTGTCCATGTCAACTGCTCTGTCAGACACCAGACAAACATTTCTCTGAACCTTGTTATATTAACTATCACACTATCTTGGACTGATCCATGAGTGTTGTTTAGGTTATCTTAGCTTGCGTATTGGGATTGCTGCATCTGTGTCGACTGCTCTGTCGAAAGCTGTGCATGTCCTTTGTTTGGTGTGTTCCTAGCAGAGTTGGGACTAATCCCTTTCAACCTGGAACTCACCTTCACCTCCCTCCCCCCTTTGAAGTATTGGAACCTCTCATGCTCATTCCTTGAATCACTGCATCAGTCACACCCTTACTACTGACAGAGTTATCTTACTTGCCTCTGTGTGAAATCATGGTCAAGGCATTACCTTACAACCCACTGTTGGGACTCCTACACCAAACGATCTGAGGTCTAATCAGGACTTCTTACTAGGGAGATCCCCTTGACATGTTGGTGGGTCTAATACCGTCAACACCCTTCTTTGATCGAGATGATGTGTTGGATGATCCGTGTGTCATAAGTTTTCAGATCATCATATGTCCATGCTAACACATCTTGGTACTATTTGAATAAGTGGGCAAAGGCCTGCCGATCTTACTGTGTGCAACATGTACCAAGATTGACAAGCTTCAGATCTTGTTTTGTTCCCAGGTTTATCAGTTCGTGCCTCATGGTGGGGCTGTGGGGCTTGCTATTCCTCAACCCTTGAAAACATTCTTACAAGTCATAAACTTTTCCAATGTTGCCACACCTTTCAGGATGAGGTGGCCTTTCTTGTCACCAAATTTTTCTTGCAGAGAGCACTTGTGCTCATCATCATCTCTCGTTGCATCTTTGAAGACATCAGTGTTGGCCATGAAATGAAGTATCTATTAATCATCATTAAACACAAGTAAATTAGTTATGTTATCTGGGATAGATGGTTTGTACAAAATTTCAATAGTAAATCTATCCCTAATCGGTGACATTTTCAATGCTACATTTGCCAGAGCATTGGCAGCTACATTATGCATATGTGGTACAACAATGATGTTAAATTCTTGGAAGTTTGAGATTAGTGTAGAAATTTTGAATAATATGACACTTATTCACAGAGATTATCCCGATTATACATGATTGCAGAATGCATGCATAATACATAACCTCCTCTACGTTGATCATCAATTTTGCGGAATTAAAAACAATGAAACATCAATCGCATGTGCACATTAACACAGTATGTAATGCGGGGAAAGCATACAACTAAAAACTCCACACTATCTGTATATTATAATGATTGAGAACATGTAACAATACATAGTACAATACTCCTCACAAGTACTCAGTACTATCTCCACCTGTTACACACAAAACTAGCTCAGATCTGAATCAATCACAGGTTCGAATCTCCTCCGCTGCTTGCTTGCCTCCACTGCTCAATCCTGCATGAGAATAGATGAGAATGGATGATCCAAACTCGTATTTCCTTGGCTGAACCACACAATCCTCATTGGAAATACTCAATCCATTGATTGTGAAAATCTCATGCACAACTATAGTCATAACTGATAGCAATCTCAACCTCTAACACCTGTCTCCACTGAACTGTCCATGCACTGAGTTAACTGATGTATTATTTAGTTGCTTTATGAGTTAATAATTAGTGAATTAATTAATAATTAATTCACATCACTCATCACTAGTGTATTCTGCAGTTAGACTTAATACAACTAGTTCAACCAAGTCAAACTGAACACAACTCCTCAATCAACTCCACCAAACTCAACCACTTGAGTTCTAGCTGAAGTCCATCATGCAATAGCTCAACTGACCCATAAGAAAAGTGTATTTCCTTCTGAAAGCTGCATGTGCCACATCCATAGCTCGAACTGAAGTGCTCCAAGAGGATAAGATAATGTTTATAGTCCAAATATTATTAAGAGCTAATAATATTCGACTATTCTATTTTTAGCCTGGCAATCTAAAAATAGACTCTGCCCATATGTCTAAAAATAGAAGTCCATCTATTTTTACCAACATGACCAATCATCCACAAATATCATCTTGCAACTCATAGACCATGATCCATATGTCTAAAAATAGACATAGTCTAAAAATAAACTTTGCACCAAAAATAGCATGAGGGCCCACTTAGTGAAGGCGACTCCTTTCCACTAAGCTCCATCATCTTGTTGCATTATCAACAATTAGTCACCATACCTCTTACTGGTAACTTTTGATATGTGGTGACAAACAATGAATGGTGTTATGTACCTTTCGTACCACTATCTCTAAATTACCTACCACTTTGAGCGTGCCCACGTTGAGGTTGATGGCCTTCTACAAGCCTAACACAAGTTCTTCATACTCAGCAACTTTGTTCATGCACTTGAACTCCAAGCAACTTGAAACCATATGCTTCCTACTGCAAGGATCGATCAAGACACATCTAGCTCCTGAGCCATCCTGCGTCTTTGATCCGTCAAAGTACAAGGTACACAACTTGTCTATACACAGACTGCTTGATGTGCTAGTACTGCTGCTCCTACTGTTGCTGCTACTACCACTACTATTGGTTCAATGTACTATACAAGTTTCATTACCATCAGTTGGGCAAGGAAGGAGTCCCAACTATGTGTCTGGTGTGGTTGGAGCTAGCCGTTGTCAGGCGGAAAGAGTCGATAGTGCGGACACAACCAACCTCCCTAGGAGCCTAAGACTCTCTAGTGACAAACAAGACAAACAAGAGCAATCCTTCTCTAAACATGCATTTACCATACAAGAAATCAAGTGTTTAGATCCTACCTGTAGTCCAACGCTGTTGTAGCAGTCCAGCCTCGCTGATCCGGATGAGCTCCTCCTTCACTTCGAAACCTGCATTCACTAACAATCAAACGATTAAATAGCACTTGATAATCTCATAAAATAAAACATATTTAACACATAGACCAAGGAGTACATGAAACAACTCATAAATAACAAGTTATTGAGAAGAATGGACTCATTTGCATTAATAGGAAACAAAAGGAATGATTACAACCTGAGCCTTGGTGTTGTGCAAGTCCCTCCCAGGGTCCATCAAGAGTTCTCCTTTACTTTGACAAAGCTCACCCACTTCCAAATAGAACAAGCAAAGATGGCAATCTCTCCTCACAAGCTTCTAAATGGGAGTCCTAATTCCAGCAGCATCTACCCTTAGAAATGTTTAGCTTTCAACCTCTCCTCCTTCTGGCCCAATGCCTGTATTTATAGTGCTCTAGAGGAAGTTATTCAGGTCCACCATCAATGGGATAATCCCCTCTTTGGGTGGGATAGCTCCCTTATTGATGGGATAAGTTCCTCTTTGGTAGGGGTACATGAACCATCTGGAGGCGCTCAATACACGTCGAACAACCTTCTAGAATGCTCTAGAAATGACCACAAGTAACTTTTTAAAGATGAAACTTGCGCATTTTGACCTTTACAGGGGTACGCACCTGCCCCTTTACATACAGAGCATACAAGTACGCAGATTTTGTGAACATTAGGTGCGTATCTGCAGGTAAGGTTGAGAGAACCTGCGTACCCAGAGATAAACACATTTACAAAGACTTTCTCTCTTTCTTGAAGTTTGACATGGAGAGCAGAGGCATGAGACTTGCCCAGGAGGATAGCATGATTGTTGATGGAGCCATACTAACTGTAAATAGCCATGGTGACATTTTTTAGTGTAACAGATTGCCCCCTAAAGCCTGTAGTAGATTAGGGTTTTGTATTATCTAGGAAGGGTGAAGCGCTTTATCATTTCAAGGATTATCTCATGGAGAGCCTGGTCAGAACTTGCAATTTTCAACACAAAATACATGTATAAGATTATATCATCGCTGAGGTAGGCATTCCCATACTCAGATCAAAACTTTAACTAACAGACTAACTAGACTGATACAGGAATGATCTTGCAGTACATCATAATCATAGACTTTTGTAGACACAGTATGGGCGCAACCATCTGTTTATGATTAGTCTACTAGATAATGAATACAAAACTCCTCGCAGCCTGGATGGTGGAAACTAGATCTAGGGTCTTCATTTCTACTTCCTGAATTGGTACGATTCTAGCCATGCGAATAAATGAGTTGATGTCGAACATGGTAGAAACCACTTGATTACCAGTCGATGATGTAAACTGTTAACAAGTGTGAGAGAGGCCACCAGTAATGTCAATGGTTCTCAAAGTACCCAGTACAATCCATGAGATGTGAATGAATGAGTTGATGTCGAACATTTCACGGAATCCTTCGATCGAAAGTCAATGATGTAAACTGACGTCAAAGGCGAGAAACCTGCCATTGATGCATGCAGACTTCAAGGTACTGACGATTTCTAAGTCATCTCTCTAGATAATGTGCTGATGTCGATAGAAAGCGACCCGTTGCAGGTAAGCCCACAACACGAAATCATTGTTCAAGTTGAAGAAATGTTGCTGCAAGGACTGACTCAGGGATGGTCAAATGGATGACAAGTATTTTGCAGATGAAAGTTTTGCTTGCAGACCTCTTGAACACATAACGACACAAAAGATGGCTTGGTGACGAATGACTCAAATTTAATCCCCGGAACCCGGCTGAAGACTTTCAAAGTGGTTTGATCAACTGTGAGGTAAAGGATTTCCCAACCCAGGTGAATGAAAAGTGTCGTGTTCAAGAGTGGTAATAAGGTTTCTTCTGAGACAAAGGATAACAAATAGGCTCATTCTTCTCTCTTTTCCCCCACCATTTCTGGCAAGTACCTCTTTATTTTTAACAAGCTTGAGGAGGATAACATATGCTTGATTATAAGCTCATCCTTCGGATGAGTCCAACCTAGTTTTGATTCGAACCCTAGGAATGAGTGGTTCGTTCCTGTTTGTAATTGAACAGGTCCTTTACTGTGAAATTTTAACGAGCCCAGTATAGGAGAAACTCGGCGTTTTTCAATTTTAGAGAGTCTGAAAAACTTAAGAAGACTCCAGGTTGAACTTTTTCGTAAATTTGTGTCCCCCAAGCCCGAAAAAGTATAAAATAATACCTGGGAGAACCGCTTGATCTTGCGACCAAGGAGTACTTTCATGATTAGTGTCTCTGACCTGAAAAGTAAAAAGCGATCAAGGACACGTCGTTTTATTTCCGTATCGAGTTTGAAACGACAAAAACCGGCAATCTTTTCCTGTTTTTACGGTCAGAAAAGAGCTATAAGGGGACCGTCTTTTAATTCCATTTTAACGAGTGTAAAAGAAACGCTCGGCAATCTTTTCATGTTTTAGGAGTCAGAAAAGAGCTTAAAAGATGACTCTGACGTGAAAAATGATAATTTACCCTAAAGTCCCTTTGTCCTGCACAGAAACAACACATTACTCATACCTGTTTAAGATGGCAAAAATTCATCGAAAAATGTCCTTTCATGGTGAAAAATAAACAAATCTAGCATTTATTTATCCAAAAAACCTATAAAAAGACTTCTTACCATGTCATTTTTACCATTTTACTGTTGAGGTTGAGAAAAGGGCTTTTGACAAGAAACTTCCCGTGAAGATTGCGGAGAATCCGACCGTCAGAATCGAACGCCGTTTCACCAGGTATTCTACAACACCCCTCTCTTGTTTTCCATCCGTTTAGAATTCATTTTTAAGCTTTTATTTGATTTTTTGGGGGCATTGGGGTTTCAAAATGCGCCCTTCGGGGTACGCAGGTCATGCACTGCTGACCTGCGTACCCCGATATTTTCCCAATGGGAAAATTACGGGGTGTACGCACCCGGCCTTAAGGGAACCTGCGTCCGGGCGCTCTGTCCCTAAAGGCCGGGGTGCGTACCCGCAAAACACAAATTGAAATCTTGGCCCTCCAAAATAGACCAAATTTTAAATTTTATGGATTCTCACTGATGTTTTATGATGTGCAGGGAGCACACCATGCTTGATTGGCGTGAAAGAGAGCATGAGGATGTTGATTTGGCCGCGATAGGTCATCAACCTTCCATTGATGCATTAAAAGCATGCAGACTGTACAAATACTAGGCCATACCTGGCATGAGGGGCCAGTGCCTTTCTTGAGTGGCTGGTTGAAAGGTGGAACATTCAGGAGCAATGTTTCTACATCGGAGAGCACCAGCTTGAGATAGAGCCCTCCGACATATATTTTCTCACTGGCTTGCCTAACAGGGGCGAGCAACTTTCTCTATTCGGGACTAGGCCGGGTGGCCAATCCCTTGCTAGTCTCCGGCTAGAGTGGTGCAACAACCAAAACCATGAGAAGGGGATAGAAATCAAGTACATATCCCAACCTGAACTTATGGTGATAGCCTTTACTGTTACCAGACTTTGCGGCGCGGCCGCTTTGCACCAAGCCACCGGGTCCCAAATGCGGATGGCTATAGACTGTTTCCATGGCACCATTTTCAACTGGTGTGATGCTGTGTTGGCTAATTTGAAGGGCCAACTAACCAGGGCAAAGAGAGGACAACTGAAGACCTTTGGATATGGGCCTATAGTTGTAAGCTTTGCCCTAGAGAGAGTTCCAATGCTGGTCCCCCAGCATCTTACAGTTCCAGTTGGGGCGCCTCGGGAGCCTAAGTTGACGAGATGGGTTGCGGTAATGGCCCGGCATCCTGATGAGGGCGCAGCAGTTGTTCGATTTCCTGATGGTTACTTTCACTGGCTAGAGAGCCAGGTCTTTTCTATTCAGGACTTTCCTTATGCCGGAATGGATTTTCGGAATGATCCGGACATGGTTCTTCCACAGGGAGAACAATGGGACGACAGAGGTATTTCATTTTCCACGAGTTTTCAAATTATGTATTTTTTTTGTTTTTTATATATCGCCTCAAAACTGACAGCACAAATTTTCAAAATGCAGATGTAGGTCCACGGCGTCCAGCCAACCTCCGGCTTTTGAGAGGAGAGTACCAGCTGTACCAGCGCCAGCCCCACAGGATGCGGCCGCAGAGACCTTAGCCGAGCTGGAACAGGATCTAGAGCGTCTGACGGCGGATATACCAGAGACCACCATAGATGACATTCCCATTCGACTTCAGCGCTATGTGGTCGCAGTCCCAGGACCTTTTAGGAGTTCTTGTGTAGGGTAGCGCGGGCAGTGGTCTCGTATAGAGAGCACCACCAGTGATTGGCTAGTCACTTTTGTAGACACATATGACATTTTTGGTTTTTGTACTTATCATTTTTGCCGATCATAAGGTGTTTTTCAACCTATGATCGAAGACGATGTATATTTTTGACACACTCCTATCTATATATATATCATTATTACGGCTTATCTTGTTTAACATATGTGATGAAATGTTTTTAAATTTACTTGTATGATTATCGCAAATGTCTGTCCAACATTCGAGAAGCAATTGCATCTGCTAATGTATTTAAAGACCTTGGAATATGCTGATATTCAATGTAATCAAATTCACGTTCCAAGAGACGCACTCTCAAAAACAACCTTAATAACACAGGATTTCTAATGGCATATACTCTATTAAGCTGTAATACAACGAGTTCAGAATCTAACCTCACTATCAAACGTCGAATTCCAAATGAAATAGATTCAGACAATAATTCAACCACTGCACTGTATTCTGCAATGTTGTTCGTTGTTTGACCGAGGCTCACCCCATGCATAGAAACTAACTCGTCAGAGGGCGAATAGATAACCCAAGCTGCGGAAGAGATATTCCGTGTACTACGACAAGCACCATCGGCAAATCCAATGTACGTTTGGAGAGGCGTCGACATCTGCAATATCAAGAGTAAAACCAAGATAAGCCAGAATAACGACGAAAAACACACTTTCTAAGCTAAGCACACTATCTAAACTAACAAACATACTAGCTAGAAAGAAAACCTAACCTAACTAAAATTCTCCATACCCACCATTTAAGCATAATACCTCTTTAGGTAAAGTCCATTTCTGGGTTTACCCAAAGAGTCCCCATCAAAATCTACCAGCTCATAGGCCCTTTTGCTAGCTTTCGCTTTACAATGTAGGGTCCATGCCACATAGGAACGAATTTTCCAGCACCTAGCTTATCGTTAGCTTGATCATATAATAGCACTAGGTCTCCCTCCGAAAAACTCGAGGGGTCACATTTCTATCATACTGAGCTTTCATTCGCTTCGCGTGAGTCTCGATTGCCAATGCAGCGTCACGTCGAGTCTCATCTAATTGAGCTAAGTATAATAAACGTTCTCCTCTTCGGAAGTGGCTGGGAGTAATTCGACAGCCATTTGAAGTGATGGGATTTCGCATTCAATGGGTAACACAGCTTCCAAGCCATAAACTAGCTGGAAAGGAGTGAACCCTGTTGAAGTTTTCACTGAAGGTTCGGTATGCCCATAGCGCTGAAAATAACATGTTGTGCCAATTCGACTGATGAATACCAATGGTTCGTCGGATCATGATAACCAGAACTTTGTTGATAGACTCAACCAAACCGTTGGCTTGCGGATAATAAGGAGTAGAGCTATCGTGGCGCAAACCAAGCTGGCTTGTAAGCTCAGTCATCATGATGTTTCGAAAATGGCTCCCATGGTCAGTGATGATTGCTTGTGGGACACCAAACCTAGTTATAATGTGATTGAATACGAAAACTGCAGCTGTTTTGCCGCTTGCGTCGAATGTAGGCATCGCCTCGGCCCATTTAGTAAAATAATCAACCGCGAGGATGATATACGCATGCCCCCGCCGAGTGAGGGTTACAAGTAATAAAATCGATACCCCATTTGGCGAAAGGACCAACGAAAATTATAGGATGGAGAGGAGCAGGTGGTGCGCGCATCTTGCGATCAAACACTTGACAGTTGTGGCATTTTCGGACCGCAATGATACAATCTTTAAACATGGACGGCCAGAAATAGCCAGCGCGCAACACCTTCTGAGCTGTGGCATACCCAGACATATGACCGCCACATGCTCCAGAGTGACAATCATTCAAAACCCTCTCAGCCTCTTCGTGAGTTAAACAACGTCGAAAAACTAAGTCTACCCCCGGCGATAAAGTGTATCTCCAATAATCTTGTATTGCTGGGATTGAAACCGAATTTTTCGACGTTCCGCCTTTGAAGCTTCAGGCCGAAAGGTTTGGGTTTGGAGATAGATGATTATATCCCATACCACGGATCTAAAGTACTGATAAGAAACAAAGATTCGTCCGCAATGGACTCCTCTGCCACAGTTTCTGTGTCAGCACGCGGGAAATCACACATCAATTCCGCAAAAACTAAGGATTTCTTAGACTTGGACTTTTCAAACTCCAAGTCGAACTCTTGCAGGATAACGATCCATTTAGAGTACTTGCCCCCTAGCAATTGTTTTGTCAAAATATAAATCATAGGGTTGCAATCCGAAATAACTGTAGTTTTACGGAGAAGAATGTAGTGACGAAAACGCTGGACAGCTTGAACGGCTGCCAGGGCCAATTTCTCCACATGCGAATATTTTAGCTCAGTGGGGTTTAATGTCCTACTAAGATAATATATCACATGTTCCGCTCCGAATTCATCTTCTTGAACTAACACCATTCCAATAGTGGAATGCGAAGCTGCGAGGTATAAGAAGTAGTCCTGGTTGTAGTTGGGAGGATGCAACAACGGTGCATGGGTCAACGCGTGTTTAAGTGCATCAAAAGATTGTTGGGCAATCTCATCCCAAAAGAATTGAGCGTTCTGTTTCAACAACCGTGTAAAACCTTTAGTGACCTCGGCGTAGTTTGGAATGAATCGGCGTAAAAAGTTTGCTTTCCCTTGCAAACTTTGGAGTTGGCGCAAACTCGAAGGAGGAGGCAATTTGATGATAGCTTCGACCTTCGAGGGATCGACGCGAATGCCGGCTTTTGAAACAACAAATCCCAGCAATCGACCCGTCTCTATACAGAATACACACTTGTGGGGATTCAACCGAATTCGATAATGCTACACCTCATAAAGATTGCTCGTAAGTGGACAAGGTGATCAGCTCGATGTAAAGAATGAGCAGGCAAATCATCGAGGTACGGTTGCACAATGTGCTTGATGTCATGAAATGCGTAAGACATCGCCCGTTGAAAAGTGGCCCCGGCATTCTTAAGCCAAAAGGTAATTTGCAATAAGCAAATGTCCCCCATGGACAAATGAATGCCGTTTTTGGTTGGTCGGCAGGTAGAATATTGATTTGATTATAGCCCAAAAACCATCCATGAAGGAAAACATTTCACTTCTGGCACAATCATCAATAATTTGATCGATATAAGGCGTAGGATAGTTGTCTTTTGGACAAGCTCGATTTATATCCCTATAGTCGATACAGATTCTTATTGTTCCTTGTTTCTTGTTGACCGGAACAATATTCGATACCCAATCCGTTAACGGGATTGGATAAATGAAACCTGCTTTCAACAGCTTCTCGACTTCTGCTTTAATCGCAGCCGCTTTCCGAGGGTGAATCTGACGCAACCGTTGCCGGACGGGTTTAGCGTCCGGGTAGGTCTTTATTTCATGAACAACAATGGCAGGATCGATTCCGGCATTTCCTCGTAAGACCAGGCAAACACATCGCGGAATTCTTGGAATAGGGCCTTGTAAGTTTGGATTTCATCTTCTGTACATGAGGCACCTATATGAATGTTTTCCTCAATTCCGGGCTTCACTGAAATATCAATGGGAATAGTGCGAGAAATATTCCCTAAATTTAACTCTGAATCAGAATGTTTCGTTGGATTCTGAGCGTCTTTGACATATTCAGCGGTAAAGATAGATGAAAAATCATTTTCAAAAGCATCATCCTTAGGTAAAAACGAAGATCTGTGATGGAGATCTTCCCATGGTAGATCGTCTACACTTAGGATTTCGCGAAGTTGCTCGTCAGATGACACGACTTCGGGAAACGCTATCCGTTCTAAGGTTGATGTGAAAAGTGATTCTTCACTGACCACATTCATTTGGTCGATTTGGGTTGAACGCGAGTCGGTAAAAGACATGACGGCTTCATAAGCAATTTCATATGGACTCAAAGGCATAGCATCACCGAATGAGTCTATCTCAGATTCAGATGGGACAATCCAAGGATCATCATAAATAATGTTGTCTGATGTAATCATATGAATTGATGCAAATGAAGGGTCTGCGTTGATTGGAGGGAAAGGAAAAGTTCCCAGTAAACCGGAATCTTTAACTAAACCTACGCCAACGTCCCTATAAGGGATTGTCGTCTTACCGACATGCTGGATACTCTCTGAAGAGGCTGGGTCGGATGAAAAGTATGTCAGCTGATCAATTGTCACGATCTTACCGTTATGTGGAAACTTTATTACTCTGAAGACCGATGAAACGACTGCTGTCATAGCATATGACCAACTTCGACCCAAAAGAAGGTTGTAGTCTAGAGGGGCATCAACCACTTCCACATCCAGACTAACGGTTTTACCTTCTACCCCTATAGGCAATTCCTGTAGAATACCAAACGGACGGAACCCACGGCCATCAAAGGCCTTAAGGATGGTCGGGGATTGGTTCAACGAAGGAGAACCAAGCGATCTCCAACATTGAATCGACATAATACACGTAGAAGCTCCCTCATCAATCACAGTCCGATGAATAGGCCTGTTTTTGACTATCACTGGAATTTGGAAAGCCATTTGATGGGGTAGACGCGGTGTACTATTTTCTAGATCGAAGATTATCAGATTCGGGTCCTGAACATCAACAGCTCCGATAGCCGACAAAAGTAATTTTCGTTGTGCTGGGCATGATTGCAGCACTTCTAAAGCCGACATTGCTGAGGGTGAAACAGCTAAGTCCTCAACAATGTTGTAATTCTGGGCTGCTCTCGCATGTGGATTGAAAGCAGACCTTCGAAGTACACCCTTGGCGGGCGGTTTGATTACTAAGTCCGGGTTAGGTTTTTCGATCTGTAGTGGATCGGAACCAGGAGCTGAGGTTGATGGATTAGAATGAGAAGATTCTGCTTCCTTACCATCAACAGGATTCTTACTACCATAATCTTGCGATCGAGTCGCAATCCTCACATGAGACATCATCAAAATGGGTTCTTCACTGGCAGTCGAGGAAGAACCTATCATCTTACTTTCCTGCTTTGGAAATGGATCTTTTAACACAGCAGGAGTGGGAGAACCTTTGACTATTTTCACAACCTCGGCCCGATGAGGGCAATCTCTTGTAAAATGATCCTCTTCACAAATAAGACAAGGATATCGAGGTTTGCGCTTTTCGTCATTGGTTTCCGACTTTTCTGTTTTCTCCTTCGGAGCCTTGTCTGCTTTAGCCTTCTTCTTTCCTTTCTTCTTTCCACCGTTTTTTGATTTGGCCGTAGATGACTCTACAGCGTGAATATCGGCGGAAAGTTCAGGAGAAGACTCTCCTGTCGGGGAATCGGGCAAAGTGATTATAGGAGTAGTTGAAGCCTTGGAAGACTTCTTCTTACTCTTTGTATTCACGATACCAATCATACCATCAGCGGCATGAGATCCCGAAGGAGCAGCAGCGATTTGATTCGATTTTGGAAGATCTGGAATCTTCTCGTGTAACGTACCCGACTGAGTATAAACTAAGTCAAGGTACTGCGCCTGAGCAATGACTTGCTCCTCAGTAACTACTCCGGCCTTAGCTACATCTTCAGTAATCTTCGGTAATAATGATTTAACAAACCATTCAGCTAAGATTTGGTCCGGATAAAAACTTTCACTAACCTTCTTCGACGTCTCCACTCATGAATGTGATCAGAAATATACGTGGACGTTGATTGTTTTAGTGAAGTTAATAACTCCGTGCCGTTATCGTATCTGACCGGCAACTGAAAGTGAGTTAAGAACGAGGTAGCTAACTGGCTAAAATTGTAAAAAGAGGCCCGTGGTAACTCAATGTACCACTTGGCCGCGAGACCAATGAGTGTACGCTGGAAAAGACGTAAGCGGATCGAATCATCCGAGATAGAATTTGAAGCACACCAGAGGTGGTAAGTCATCACATGATTGGACGGATCCTCTCCAGACTTACCTTCGAACTTGGGTATATCACTGGGCAACTTATTTGGCATTGGCGGCCAGAATGGAAGATATTGAATTGGATCGTTCGTTAGGCGCGTCAAGTCTGGTAAATCCAAAGTTGCGATAAACGGTAATTGCCGGTTAGGATCTCTAAAACTCTGGGTCACAAGACCAGTCCCAGGAGGAGGATATCCAGGATAACTAGGAACAGGAGTCGCATTAGGGATATTATATCCTCCTGGAAAACCAGGATTAACCGGACCGTACTGGGGTTGTTGAGGTTGTTGATAAGTGTACCCAGGATACGGTTGATACTGGTAAACCGGCTGTTGGACAGCTTGCCCATGTTGGTACTGTCCCTGGTACGGTTGATGAACAAATTGAGGTGAGTAGTGACAACCGTACTTATACCAGGCTGACCTATAGGCATCTGGACCGTGGTTTGAATCGTAGATCCAGACAACGGTAAAGATGTCTGAGGAGTGGTTGCAGAGACAGTAGAAACCGGAGCTGTCGATACTCCAGAAGTAAGTGCGGCAGATGTAGCGGTAGTTGCAGCAGCCGTTTGAGATGGAGTACTAGGTGCAATTGGCGGCTGAGTAACTACCGAAGTTACAGAAGTTTGAACATTTGACTGGACAGGTTGCGGTTGCTGGGGTGGACCAGAAACTACGGGTTGTCCAGCTTGAGGTACCAACTGTATACTTGGCTGCAACACCTGTTGACCCTGTGATGGATCCCACACTATCATTCCGGGGTATTGACCCGTAACAGGTTGAGGATACTGAGATCCATAACCGGATTGAGGATAGGATTGATAATTGAAAGGTACAGTTCCCATACCTTGAACATATGACTGACCTTGAGGTGGTTGATAACCTTGACTCGAGTATTGACCTTGAGGTTGATAACCTTGAGGTAAATACGGATACTGGGGTTGACCTTGACCTTGAGGTTGATACCCTTGAGGTTGATACCCTTGGGGTTGATACCCTTGGGTTGATACCCTTGAGGTAATATTGATACTGAGGTTGACCCTGGGGTACATATTGAGGCTGGGGTTGACCTTGAGGCATGTATTGCACCATAGGTACATACTGACCTTGAGGTTGCCCCCAGACACGATTTGTGTACCTTGAGGTTGCCCCCCAGGCGTTAACTGAGGCTGCCCCCAGGCGTTAATGAGCTGCCCCCCAGGCGGTAATTGCCACCTTGAGGTTGGGAAACGGGAACTGAACCTGACATCATGTAAATGTCTCCTACACCCAATGGTATATTACCATTGTTTCCAGCTAATAACCCATGATCAATGGGTTGAGGAGATGCCCCGCAAAGGTACCAGAAAGTGATTGATACCCGGTGGGAACAGAAGGACCGCCGTGTAAGAAAGATTCAGGAGTTTGAGTAAACACGGACGACTGACCAGACATATTTACAGGAGTATAAATACCTCCAGGTGGAAAAGGAGTACGAGGTGTAGAAAAACCTACCCCTGAGTTGTCTAAATAATTGGTTAACGAAAGGTACCAAGTAGTACTTCTAGGAGGACTGTAAAAGATAGATTCACGCTCCCTGAGCTCAATAGTAAGTTGATCTTCAAGGTTAGAGACGCCTATTTCTTCCTCTGGAGCAAGTTCTTCGATAGCAATCAGACCAGTAGGAAGATTTTCGGTGATAACTCGTTCTACTCTTGGTGAATCTGGAACACTAGAAGTTGGAGTAACAGGTTCAGATATTTCAGGTTCTTCGCCTGTATCACTAGTAGACGAAAAACTACCAGCAAGCTCAGAAACTGTAACAGCTTCGGGATTATAACCTGTCTCTAGACTTTGGTAATCTGGATGGACTACCAAGGAAGATTCTCCTTCTTCAGGTGAACCTACTCTACTGCCACTAGGAGGAGTTACAAGGACTTTCAAACCTTCTAGATTACTCGGGTCGTCTCGAGGAGGTTCACCCCGAAGTCTACGGGATCTCCTCAACAATTCGGCCACAGAAACAACTTCAGGAGACTGGCCCGAAGTCTACGGGACTGTCTCGGTAATTCCGCCACAGCTAAAAACTTTTAACTACTACACACGAAAACAAAGTAAAATCTCAAATCAAACCACCTAAAGTCTCTAAAGAACCAAACAAATTTGAATCACACGCCTAAAGAATCTAGGGCGTCAAACCAAGCACAAACAGTAGCCTTCCAGACCGAAAACGCTAGTTGGAGATGAAACCCAACATCGCCGGATTCAGTACAGAAGTGGCGGGTGGAACAGTTACCCCGGCAACCTGCTTAATGAATAGACGACACAAGTTCCTCCACTTTAACCGTCTCGAGTGAAGTGAACCCCCCGGAAAATCCAAGTGAGTCTAGCCGACGTCTGCTCCAGGTACAGTGGGATCTTCCCTCCACCGTCACCTCGTTAGAATCCTAAAGATAATGGTCACTAAGGTTACCAACCGCAACAAATGCACCTGGGGGAACAGTCTACACTCCGACAGCACGCAAGGGCAGAGTATCAAGCTCAATCCCCTTGCCGGTTCCTTGACAATAATCCAAGGTTTACCGACAAGTGACCCCTGGCTCCTCGACAATGGTTAATCCGAGGTTTACCGTTTGTAATACGTGCGTGTCTGGCGTCGTTCCCAACGAGGGAGGATTGATCCCCTCACTGGTTCGGACACGAGCTCGTGCTTCTCCTTTAAGAGGAGCTTTCCCAGAGTACAAATGAGACAATTGGATTTATTCTATCACAAGATAAGCTACTTGTTTGGTTTTGTTGTCTTGGAGAGTTAATTACTCTCCTACTCCAAGACACTAGCCTGATCTAAATTGGTGTTTCAGAGCCCTAGTAAATAAAAGTTACTACGTTGATTTTACTTTAAGCGTTAATTTTATGGTTTTTCTTAAAGACAAAAGGTAGCGGAAATGAAACCAATGGTGTGTAGACTCGACTCAAACCACTACAAAGATGCACCTAAGATGATTTACGCTACTTTTCTCTTTCAATGAAACTCCTAACTAAGAGAGTTGGAAAATGCAAATTTTATAGAAAACAACTTTCTTAGTAAAGACAATCAAAGAAACAATTCTCTTTATCTTTCCAAGCATACAAACATGACCACTCCTTACGTGCACGAAAAATTCTTTTTCTTTCAAAATCCCTCAAAGCTACTTGAAAAAAACTTTTCAAAGGAGATGTTTTTGTATTTTCTCTTATTTAATAAAGCATATAAATCTATTTTAACGAAAATCAATCTCAAAAGCTATAAAATCTATGAAAAATTGACTCACAAGCAAATCAAAAAGAAATTTACTCTAAGCAAACCTAACGAGGCAAAAGCCTACAAGGATGATTCTAGGTTGTTTTACTTGACCAAAATCAAGCCAAGGACCAGCTAATGCAGAATCAAAAGACCAGTCAAAACAAAACTCAAATCTTTTTGTTCTTTTTGTAAAATGGAATTCAATACTCAATCAACAAGTACTTCGAAATTTGCCAAAGAGACAACTCAAAGGTAAGTTGCTCTCACAGGTAGACTTTATGACAGGTCCGACTTCTAAGAAGGTTGACAAAACCAGAGAGATCTAAGGCTTGACAACTTCTACCGCCAAAGTCACTACAAGACCTACTCAAAAATCAAACCCTAGGGCTTAAACTTCTATGAAATCCACTAAAACACTCAATGCTATCGAAACAAGTTCAGGTGAAGATCTTTGACAAGAGACTAATGGATCTGGGCAGAAAAAACTAAGAAAAAGCAAAATCTAAGAGAAAAATGCAAAAAATGGAAATTTCTTAATTTTTAGCAGGGTACGCAGGCAACCTGTTAAGCCAGGTGCGGGCCCGCTCTGTGCACACAGCAACAGTGCGTACAAGTACGCACTGTGCAATACTCAGAGGGTGCGTACTACTGAAAAAACCAAGAAAAACTAAATTCAATCTAACCCTAAGCTAACCCACCCAAATACAAAGTCACAGAGCCAAAAACCAGAAAATAAATGACTTTTCTCAGATCAAAGTTGCATACAAAGGAAAAGACTTTCACATCAATGGAGTCCCCAGCGGAGTCGCCATTTTGTCAGGCGGAAAGAGTCGATAGTGCGGACACAACCAACCTCCCTAGGAGCCTAAGACTCTCTAGTGACAAACAAGACAAACAAGAGCAATCCTTCTCTAAACATGCATTTACCATACAAGAAATCAAGTGTTTATATCCTACCTGTAGTCCAACGCTGTTGTAGCAGTCCAGCCTCGCTGATCCGGATGAGCTCCTCCTTCACTTCGAAACCTGCATTCACTAACAATCAAACGATTAAATAGCACTTGATAATCTCATAAAATAAAACATATTTAACACATAGACCAAGGAGTACATGAAACAACTCATAAATAACAAGTTATTGAGAAGAATGGACTCATTTGCATTAATAGGAAACAAAAGGAACGATTACAACCTGAGCCTTGGTGTTGTTCAAGTCCCTCCCAGGGTCCATCAAGAGTTCTCCTTTACTTTGACAAAGCTCACCCACTTCCAAATAGAACAAGCAAAGATGGCAATCTCTCCTCACAAGCTTCTAAATGGGAGTCCTAATTCCAGCAGCATCTACCCTTAGAAATGTTTAGCTTTCAACCTCTCCTCCTTCTGGCCCAATGCCTGTATTTATAGTGCTCTAGAGGAAGTTATTCAGGTCCACCATCAATGGGATAATCCCCTCTTTGGGTGGGATAGCTCCCTTATTGATGGGATAAGTTCCTCTTTGGTAGGGGTACATGAACCATCTGGAGGCGCTCAATACATGTCGAACAACCTTCTAGAATGCTCTAGAAATGACCACAAGTAACTTTTTAAAGATGAAACTTGCGCATTTTGACCTTTACAGGGGTACGCACCTGCCCCTTTACATACAGAGCGTACAAGTACGCAGCTTTTGTGAACATTAGGTGCGTATCCGCAGGTAAGGTTGAGAGAACCTGCGTACCCAAAGATAAACACATTTACAAAGACTTTCTCTCTTTCTTGAAGTTTGACATGGAGAGCAGAGGCATGAGACTTGCTCAGGAGGATAGCATGACTGTTGATGGAGCCATACTAACTGTAAATAGCCATGGTGACATTTTTTAGTGTAACAGCCGTGCAGGATAACACCCCAATGTTGTTTTAAGGAGGCAGTTGCCAAACATGAGTTTTGTGAAGCCCAATGGTTCATTCTCATTGTTAAGGGGAGTGACATTATGCTTCATATACCTCTCAGATAACACTTGGATCTGGTTTAATTTGCCCTTGTATGTAAGCCACATGTGAGACCAGTCTGTAGCAAAATATCGTCTAGCTTGTTGGACCAGTACCTACTGAGTAGTAGACCATATGCTTTCTGTATATCCACAATCACTATGTTGATGCATTGGTGGATTCGACCATCATGTGATAGTCGGATGATCACGTCTCATAGTTCACCAATGGTTGTTACCAATGTTCGATCAAGATGTATGATTCTTGCAGATGTCTTGCTCCATTGTGCATTGATATTTTTCACAATGGAGAGTGGCATGATGTTGGCTGCTGCGCCAGAATCAACCAAGCAGTTGTGAACATTGTAGTTAATGATTTTGAATGATAGTAGGAATGGGGGGCAACCTGAGTTCACTTCTTCCATTCAGAGTGTGTTGAGCACAATGGAAAGTGATCTGGGAGGTGTGCTTTTTCCCTTGCTGGTAGAGGATGCATTGTCCATTGCTGTCTATCCCAATGCACGCGACAGGATGTCTCACTGACTCTAGATCTTAGCTAACTAGAAAAAATTGATGTTCACTCAAGTTTTCTTCATGTCATCTACAATTTTGTATTCCAGAGGTGGTAGTCTCACTGAGGTGTCTGGGGTAGAACGGATGTTCGTGTCGTCTGGAAGAGTGTTTTGCAGCTTTCTGCTCATGGTGTAATTTTGTCCACCGTTGTCTTCCCAGACTTATTCTGTGTTTTCTGCTTTGGGGTGGCCAGTGGATCATCCTTCCTCAAGAACAATATCATCTTTTATTATGCTTCCCTAAGTGTAAGGGGAGCCCCTTTACTCCTGAGGTTGTATCGGTCATTTTTCTTTTGGTGCCGCTTCTCGCTGTTCATCCTCGACCTTGCTTGCGAGCACTGAAATGCATTCACCACATGCCCAGAAATTAATGGTTCATCAAGTGCAACCTCTTCATCATCATCAATGTCTTTTGACTACTCCTGCATACTATTTTACGCATCGAAAGTATGACTGCATACAGAGTTCACGACTCGCTTGCAGTCCAAACAAGATTTCTCAGGGTTATGTTCTTCGTGGAATGAACAAAACTTAGGATTGCACACTGTTCAATTTGGAAGACATAGCTCTGCACAGTTTTTGGAGAAGACTGGTTTCTACTTGATGAGTTGCTTGTCGGTCTCTCCGTGGGAAGATGGATGCTTGCAAACATGTCCTTTTTCCATTGTTTGAGCTCACTTCCTTAGTCAAGTTCTTGACCTAGCGAGTGAGGGTCTCAATATCAGTTGCTTCCTTGTCCCTACCCTTGCTCCCCATCACTTGGGACTTCCTTCTTGCATCTTTGGAGTCCTTTGCGGATTCATCATCCTTGATGACTCCAATTGCGTGCAAGTATTTCTCAACAACAATAGCCTCTTTGTAGTTTTATAAGAGTGTTGGTTTCACAACTTGCTTGACAAACTACGTAATGCTGGTCGGCAATGCAGACATGTAGTAATCAACAGTGATGGAGTCATGAGGTTTAGTGTCCACTGCAAACTTGTTCAATATGAATGTAAACCTATGATTGAAGTCTTTTATTTTTTCTTGTCCCTCCATCTTTAGGCTTCCCAATTCTTTGAGTAGCATGGTTGGGGTCTTGTCATCAACAAACTTTTCAAGGAACATGCAATTGAATGCACCCCAGATCTGTATAGAGTTCGGTGGAAAGTTGTGATACCATGCGACTACGCAACCATCCAAGGTACATGGAAACAATTTACATGCTACGTCATCATACTGTACCTCAAGGGTCTATAGCTGCAGGTGGGAGTTGTCCAAGTGATCTTTCGCCTTCACTGTGCTATTAGGGTTAAACTTGATGTTCATTCTCTCTGCTCAATTTGTCACTTGTGCAGAACAGCTAGGAGAGCCAATGGTCCCTGAGTCATCCATTCCAGATTTGGGTCAGACATTTCTTCTTCTTCTTCGTGTTGTAAATAGTAACAAGAAATGATAAAAATGGAATCTAGAATATTCCAATTTTAATTTGTCCTTGAATTAAAATTGTGAATTAAAATCGAATTTAGTCTCACCAGCTGCTTGGAAATAATTAATTAATTCATTATGGATTAATTAGTTGGATAAATTCAAGTTAGAAGTCTTTCTGAATTCATGCAAGAGTTATCCCTTAATTAAGGATATTATCCCTTAATTAAGGAGATAAGATTGAGTTATATTTGAGTTGTAATTAGTTAGCTCAGTTTACTGAGTTAAGTTCAGTTAAATTAGTTCCAAACTGTTTGAGGAACTAATTGTGAGTTATCAGTCAGTTGATGCATGTATGAACTTAACCATTGTATTCCAGATAACTGAAGATTCCCTCATCAAAAACTCATGCATGTCTATTCTGAGAAAGACCCAATTGAGATTAGAGATAAGGATAATGTACTATCAGTTGCATGTGTTTTCCTATAAAGGAAACTCATGCATGTAGTCAAGGTAAGGTTCCTTGAGGATTGTGCAATTCATACAGGGTGTGAGATCAGTGTGAGAGATCATTTTTCCACTTGGTTGGAGGAGATCATCCCAGAGGAACAACACAAGGAAATAGGAGCTTGGAGGGTAGAGGAGAAGGCTTGCAAGAAGCCAAGTTGCCTGTGAGCATCCAAGAGGATTGTAATGAGAGCTGGATAGCTATGAGAGCTAAGGCTTTGTATAATTATGATGTATTTCCACCTTGTATGATAATACAGATAGTGGGGTTTTTAGATGAGGCTTTCCCTAAAGTATTTTCATGTGTATTGTGCATTGATTCTTCTTCTTCTGGTTATATGTGTTCAACTCGATCTTGCTCAATCTTTAAGCTTCCGTAAATTGATAGTAGAAGTAGGTTATAGTATTTTTCTTTGGTTATATTACATTATTGGGTTAATCTACAACCAAATTTTCTACATGGTATCAAAGCCAAGTTTATCGGAGTTGTGAACAATATACTGAGAAGAGAATTTGAAGTTTCAAGTACGGGGTTGTAGGTGAAAATCGAATTCATATCATACTTCAATTTAGATGGGACATTATGCGACTAATTTCCCATCGCAGAAGTCCAAGAAGGGATCCTCAGAAGGATCAGAAGGTGAGGCATTAGCCTCTCAGTTAGAAATGGACTTTACCCTGATCGTATGCATGGTGTCATCGATGATGGATTGTGTCTGGTATCTTGACAGTGGAGCCTCATTCCACATGACGGGCAATAAAAGTTTATTCAGTGCCTTGGAAGAGAAAGACCTTAATATGAAATAGATTGGTTCATGAGTTAAGAACCTATATGCTCTTGAGGTTCAAGATGAATTCAAAGCCTTGAGGAGCAAGGAAAATGTTAGAGACTTGGTGGTTGAAAGGGAGAGTAAATTACCTCTCAACATGAAGTCCTAGAAGAAGTCTCAGACAATTGTGGAGGAGACACAATTGAAGAATAAGAGAGGAGACCAAGTGAAGAGATCCACTCATGTAGATACCACCATTAGAGGGAATTTCAATCCAAGTGGGCAGAGGGATCACATGCCGCCATACCTCCAGGTTTGAGGTGGGGCGATGTGAAGTGATAGTCCCAAGAAGGTCGAAATTGGGCAGGGTCAATTGAGAGGTTTTATCTCATCGATTGTACCTTGCTACAGGAGCCCAAAGTACATAGTAGCGGGAGGAATCAGTGGGATTGATGCAGTCAGAGATCAAAGTGACAGAGGCTAGAGTAGTCAGATACTGAAGAGCATAGAGAAGGATTGACAACAATGCAGAAAGGCTAAGTCAGCAGAAGCGCAAAGTTTTCAGTTGACAAAGGCAATAATAGTTAGAGACTTTGATGACAGATGCATCATACTAATTTAGGTTGGATGTTTTTTTGTTTATGGAGTTGCTAGAGCAACAACACTTGAGAGAAGTGTTGCATGCATAACATTCCAAAGGTTCATGATCAGGATCGAGTTGAATTCCTTTCTTGTTGAGAGGGAGTGTTGAAAATAGCAACAAGAAATGATAAAAATAGAATCCAGAATATTCCAATTTTAATTTGTCCTTGAATTAAAATTGTGAATTAAAATCAAATTTAGTCTCACCAGCTGCTTGGAAATAATTAATTAATTAATTATGGATTAATTAGTTGGAGAAATTCAAGTTAGAAGTCTTTCTGAAGTCATGCAAGAGTTATCCCTTAAATTAAGGAGATTATCCCTTAATTAAGGAGATAAGATTGAGTTATATTTGAGTTGTAATTAGTTAGCTCAGTTTATTGAGTTAAGTTCAGTTAAATTAGTTCCAAACTGTTTGAGGAGCTAATTGTGATTTATCAGTCAGTTGATGCATGTATGCACTTAATCAGTGTACTCCAAATAACTAAAGATTCCGTCATCAGAAACTCATGCATGTCTATTCTATGAAAGACCCAATTGAGATCAAAGATAAGGACAATGTACTATCAATTGCATGTGTTTTCCTATAAAGGAAACTCATGCATGCAGTCAAGGTAAGGTTCCTTGAGGATTGTACAATTCATACTGGGTGTGAGATCAGTGTGAGAGATTAGTTTTCCACTTGGTTGGAGGAGATCATCCTAGAGGAACAACACAAGGAAATAGGAGCTTGGAGGGTAGAGGAGAAGGCTTGTAAGAAGCCAAGTTTGCCTATGAGCATCCAGGAGGATTGTACTAAGAGCTGGATAGCTATGAGAGCTAAGGATTTGTATAGTTCTGATGTATTTCCACCTTGTATGATAATACAGATAGTGGGGTTTTTAGTTGAGGCTTTCCCTAAAGTATTTTCATGTGTATTGTGCATTGATTCTTCTTCTTCTGGTTATATGTGTTCAACTTGATCTTGCTCAATCTTTAAGCTTCCGTAAATTGATAGTAGAAGTAGGTTATAGTATTTTTCTTTGGTTATATTACATTATTGGGATAATCTACAGTCATATTTTCTACATGTTCTTAGTGTGAGATTTGTAGAGAATTTGCATAATTTATAAATGGTACCAGAGCCAGGTTTATTAGAGCTGTGAACAATATACTGAGAAGAGAATTTTAAGTTTGAAGTACGGGGTTGTAGGTGCAAATCAAATTCATATCATACTTCAATTTAGACGGAACATTATGCAACTAATTTCCCATCGCAGAAGTCCAAGAAGGGATCCTTGGAAGGATCATAAGGTGAGGCATTAGCCTCTCAGTTCGAAATGGACTTTACCTTGATCATATGCATGGTGTCATCGATGATGGATTGTGTCTGGTATCTTGATAGTGGAGCCTCATTCCACATGACTAGCGATAAAAGTTTATTCGGTGCAATGGAGGAGAAAGACCTTAAGATGAAACAGATTGGTTCATGAGTTAAGAACCTATATGCTCTTGAGGTTCAAGATGAATTCAAAGCCTTGAGGAGCAAGGAAAATGTTAGAGACTTAGTGGTTGAGAGGGAGAGTAAATTACCTCTCAACATGTAGTCCCAGAAGAAGTCTCAGAAAATTGTGGAGGAGACACAATTGAAGAAGCAGAGAGGAGACCAAGTGAAGAGATCCACTCATGTAGATACCACCATTAGAGGGGAATTTCAATCCAAGTGGGCAAAGGGATCAAATGCAGCCATACCTCTAGGTGTGAGGTGGGGCAATGTGAAGTGATAGTCCCAAAAAGGCTGAAATTGGGCAGGGTCCATTGAGAGGTTTTATCTCATGGATCGTACCTTGCTACAGGAGCCCAAACTACATAGTAGCGGGAGGAATCAGTGGGATTGATGCAATCAGAGATCAAAGTGAAAGAGGCTAGAGTAGTCAGATACTGAAGATCACATATAAGGATTGAAAACAGTGCAGAAAGGTTGAGTTAGCAGAAGCACAAAGTTGTCAGTTGACAGAGGAAATAACAGTTAGAGACTTTGATGACATATGCATCATATTGATTTAGGTTGGATGTTTTTTTGTTTATGGAGTTTCTGGAGCAACAACATTTGAGAGAAATGTTGCATGCATAACATTCCAAAGGTTCATGATTAGGATCGAGTTGAATTCCTTTCTTGTTGAGAGGGAGTGTTGAAAATAGCAATAAGAAATGATAAAAATAGAATCCAAAATATTCCAATTTTAATTTGTCCTTGAATTCAAATTGTGAATTAGAATCAAATTTAGTCTCAACAACTGCTTGGAATGAATTAATTATGGATTAATTAGTTGGAGAAATTCAAGTTAGAAGTCTTTCTGAAGTCATGCAAGAGTTATCTCTTAAATTAAGGAGATTATCCCTTAATTAAGGAGATAAGATTGAGTTATATTTGAGTTGTAATTTGTTAGCTCAGTTTACTAAGTCAATTTTAGTTAAATTAGTTCCAAATTGTTTGAGGAACTAATTGTGAGTTATCAATTAGTTGATGCATGCATGCACTCAACCAGTGTACTCCAGATAACTGGATATTCCCTCATCAAAAACTCATGCATGTCTATTCTGAGAAATACCCAGTTGAGATTAAAGACAAGGATAGTGTACTATCAGTTGCATGTTTTTTCCTAGAAAGGAAACTCATACATGAAGTCAAGGTAAGGTTCCTTGAGGATTGTGCAGTCCATACAGGGTGTGAGATCAATGTGAGAGATCAGTTTTCCACTTGGTTGGAGGATATCATCCTAGAGGAACAATGCAAGGAAATAGGAGCTTGGAGGGTAGAGGAGAAGGCTTGTGAGAAGCCAAGTTTTCTTGTGAGCATCCAGGAGGATTGTACTAAGATCTGGCTAGTTGTGAGAGCTAAGGCTTTGTGTAATTTTGATGAATTTCCACCTAGTATGATAATATAGATAGTGGGGTTTTTAGCTGAGGCTTTCCTCAAAATATTTTCATGTGTATTGTGCATTGATTCTTCTTCTTCTGGTTATATGTGTTCAACTCGATCTTTCTCAATCTTTCAGCTTCCATAAATTGATTGTAGAAGTAGGTTATAGTATTTTTCTTTGGTTATATTTCATTATTGAGTTAATCTACAGCCAGATTTTCTACATGGTCTTAGTGCGAGACGTGTAGAGAATTTGTAGAATTTCTACACTTCATCCGCTTCCTCTCTTTCAGAATCTAACGGTTCCAGCTTTAAGTCCATTGGTTCATCTCTGCCTTCACCTCCTCTTCTTCCTTCACCTTCTTCTCCTATACCAGAGTCTAATCCCAAGATCACAAGAGTGTCTTGTTCGCCTTGCCGGAATACTGGAGGTTCCTCTCTATCTTCAATAGCTTCTGTCAGGGCTTCGTGTTTGGCAAGGATTGCTTCTTGCATTGATGTTACAACAACTCCTGTAGTAGTGGCTTTTGGCTTCCTTGATGCATATGGATGATGTTGTATGCCAAGGACCAAACTACTTTCGCAAACTAGGGAATTATTGGACAAACGGAGCGAAGGCGATGATACAAAATCTCATGTTTAGTCTTGGGTGGTGAGGAGTAACCAACTGCAGAGTCACGCGTAGGTGAGAGGGAGTGTGAGTTACTTCCTTGACCAGATGGTTGATGAATGACTGTGAGAGGACGTTCAACCATATACAACCGGTTTCCCTCCTTCTAGTGCCAGAAATCTTGATGGTGCTAGACCCACCAACATTTAGGGGATCACCCTGGTATGAAGTATGAACTAGACCTCACACCGTTTGGTGTGGGAGTTCCATTCAATATGATGGCCCAGTTTCCATTATCTTAAAGATTTACCTCAACTCTTTCTTGTCAGCATAGGAGAATGGTTTTCTCTGTCTTCAAGAAGTGAGGTTCACACGCCTCGTGATTGTAAGTGTTACTTGTGTTAATGGTTCTTTCACTATAGAGGGAGAGGGTGAGAGTGAGTCCCAAGTTGGTTGGGAGTAAGTACCAACTCTGCTAGGAACAGACAACACAACAGGACGTGCACAACTTCCAGAGGAACAATCCACATAGATGTGGCAGTAACAACACACAAGGGATGATAACATGTACAACACTTGGCGGATGAGTCCACATGAGTGAAACGGTTGTTACAACAAGTTTTATGTGAAAGGTATGTCTGATGTCTCGGAAGGTAGCCACCATGGGCAAGAAAGCATTAACAAGATATACAACACATTTTCATTAATAAATTATGTATTACAACAAGTGAAATAGTTCAAGTGTGAAACATAGGTTAAAGCAACATGCATCACAAGTGTTTAAGATTAGTCTTACAATAGTTACAATACATGTGTGAAAACAAGTTGGCTTATTAGCAGGGTCTTGAATTAAGCGAAAGTTCAAAGACACATTGTTACACCATACATAAATGACCCCATTAGGGGGGCAATGGAGCCACTACTTACTCCTGAAAGAAAATATTACAAACTCCCTTGGCTATGTGGGAGGAGTTGAGGTGAAAAAGTCCTTTGCATGTACAAATGAGGGGCTATTTATAGCCAAAGGTGAAACTGACCCTTGTGGCTATTTGACTACCCTCATGGCTATTTGACTTCCAAGAATCTTCGAATTTACATGACTCTTTGTACAACAAGTGGGTCTCTTGGACTTCCACACTACATTATATTGATAGATAGTATGGCCTACAATAGAGGTGTGGACGACATGACTCATGACATGATTGGACATGATAGTGCTGATACATTCGTGCTGCTGTTGGTGTCAATGTCAAGTTGCAGTGCTGCTGGGTGATGGATGTCCTCATGGTCACAACTTCACCTCCACATGGCAAAATGCATGGAGTTTTCTATGGTTGTTGGCTCGCTTGATGTTTCTTTTGCACATTCTCCTTTCTTGTATGTTGGAAGGCTTGACAAGTTTGTCTATTCGTGAGCAATGCATGTTCGTCTTTTCATCTGTCCATGAGTAGATATTGCATGTTTTCTCATTCGTTCGTCCGTGAAAACATATTTGCATGATCATCCATTCATGAGCACATCTCTTTACATGCATCGTTTGTTCATGTGTTGGTGAACCTTTCCTTCTGCATGTGCTCCCTTCGTTCATCCAATTCATAGTCATGCCATGTTTGTTTGTGTACCTATTCCTACAATCACTCATGACAAGAGGACATCAAATACAAAAAAATCCTAGTCTACCATGATACATGATCATTTTGGATGCAGGTGACTGGGAGAGGTAACAAGGTTGCGAGGCGGGATGGAGGCCCTGGGCACTGTTGGTGAAAACTATGCAAGAGTCATTGGGTCATGGAGATGGGCAATCTAGATCGACAGTGACTGTTTGCAAGGTCTAGCTTAGCTAGTGGACAAAACCTCACAATTTTTCAGGGGAACAATTAAGGCTGTAGGAAGGTTGGGCAAGCAAAATCTGCATAGTTTCTGGAATGAGTGAGCAATGGGGGATTGGTAGAAAAAGCTATGCCATTTTTTGGAGGAACAGGCCAGGAGATTGGTAGCCAAAACTATGCAATTAGTGGAGGGAACAGGCAGCTGGTTATTGGGCCATTGGCAGTAGAAACTATGCAATTCCTGAGGGGAATTGGCATTCTGCTGCTAGATCTTGGTAGCAAAAACTGCGAAATTCCTAGAGGGAATTGGCAGTCTGCTGCTAGGAGTTGCTAGTGGGAAAAAATGCATTGAGGCAAGGGTTGGCCTGCTGATCACCTCTACACAGTTTCTAAGCTTAGTGGACTATTGGGCAATAGAGAACTTGCTCATGAAAACTGTGCAATTTTCTGGGTAAGTAGCCAGTCGACTGTCCGAAGGGCTGGCTAGAAAAATTGCGCAATTTTCTAAGGGAGATAGGGATGGACACTACGTGTCTATCTGACCTGTCTACCCAATTTTATCAGTTAGCAGAGAGAGAAAAGCTTGTAACTCTTGCTAAAAATAAATCACACATAAACCAGAGGTGACTTTTTGAAGTGATAGAGTAATATTATATGATGTAACAGAGTTGAAATTGCAGTTATGATGAAATGCATTGAAATATAAACTATCAATTCACTCCTTTGCTTGTGAAAGAAAAGAAATATAACTTAGTTGTTGTGAATGAAACCTTTAAACAATCTGATTAAACCCTGAAAGCAGAGTATTGAAGGTTAGTGCCAAATTGTAGTAGTATAAAATTGCGAGTTGCAACAAAGTAAAAAGGATTAAATCATGATAAAGAAAATCAAATGGAATTATAGCATGTAATAGAATAAAAATATAATCTAATGGAATCATAGCAATATAAACTAATGAAATTTCAACAACATGAAAAATGAATTAAGGAGATAATGTAAAGCTACACAATCTACTAATATCAACAGTTTGTTACTAAGGAGGGGCCCCTACCTCCTTAGGCTAGCACTACATTAAGAAGATAGATAAATGTGAATGTTGAACACACCATTCAAGAAGAACATGTAACTTCAAATTATAATAAGAATGAAGCCTACAACGACTTTGTCTTTCTTCTTACTAATAGCTCAATACATATTTTCTCCTTCCTCTCTCTCCCTTTGCTCAAAGAGAGTAGGGTCTTTTATACAAAATAAAATCTATGTAAATGAAGCAATTAAGAAGGATGGAAAACCATTAGAACCAGGTTGTTCCATCCTCATATATATTTTGTCCAAATATGGTAAGAAATCAGTAAAATTTTACTTAATCAATTGCATAACAAGTGACAAGCGAGTCATGTTTTTTCCCAATTACCTACTTTCTCCTATCACTTCCCTTCATGAGAAAATCGATTGTTATACATCTAACAGATCTATAGGTAACCACTTATCATTTGAATGTTGAACTAGTACATACTTAGCATTGTTGCAGAAATGTGCATAGTCTTAGAGTTGTAGCCACAAACAGAGGCGAGAGTTGTAGAAATCGGCCAAAGAAAGAGTTGTAGTGATGACATGAACCAGAGTTGTAGGATCAATTTTCAGTTTAACTTGTGACTGTAGCATGTCTGGAATTACAATAACAAGAGTTGTAGCACAAGAGTTGCAACAACTATCAAGAAGTGTTTGTATGCTCTTAGTCCCTACCTACCATGGTTAGTATAAAAAGATAACAATTTCCTACTAATGCATAAGAGTAGGCATATAAATGGTATGTCAAAGTGACAATCATGACTTGGTAAAAAATATGTGTTTTTGAGTGGAAAGTTAGGAAATAGGGTATAATAAGGAACAAGGATATGCAAAAAGGTGTCAAATGGGTGCCAAAAAGATACCAAATCGAGCACTTGTCATCTCCCTCCAATCAAATTCATTACATGTCCCCATGTAACCAACAATCAATCTGAGTCTAAGAGAAAGAGACTCCCATGGAGGCTACTGAGTTTGTAATCTAACTATCTTTCCTCATTTCCATTGGAAATATCCTCCTCATGCTTGGATTTCCCTCCAATAGATCAACTCTTTCTTTCTATTCAATTTGTAAATTTTACTATATTCTATAATGGTGGTTAACAAAATCAATGGATAATGGAAGTTTAATTATGTCCATTTTTTTTCCACATTCCTCCATGAATTTAATGTATTTATGTACCCTTTCAAATGTTACTTCCAAAGGGACTCTCTTTGGATATATCTATTGGCTTGTTTCCACCTACTAGTGCATCCTTCAATGGTTGCCATTTCTAAAATCCCAATGTAAGTCTTGCAATATGCAATGTATTCTTGTCTATTTTTATTCATTAATTATGCATGTGAGGGAGAGAGAATACATTTCTTACAGATGTTTATGACCTAGAGGTGTGGACGACATGACTCATGACATGATTGGACATGATAGTGCTGATACATTCGTGTTGCTGTTGGTGTGCATGTCAAGCTACAGTGCTGCTGGGTGATGGATGTCCTCATGGTCACAACTTCACCTCCACATGGAAAAATGCGCGGAGTTTTCGATGGTTGTTGGCTCGCTTGATGTTGCTTTTGCACATTCTCCTTTCTTGTATGTTGGAAGGCTTGACAAGTTTGTCTATTCGTCAGCAATGCATGTTCATCTTTTCATCTGTCCATGAGTAGATATTGCATGTTTTCTCATTCGTTCGTCCGCGAACACATGTTTGCATGATCATCCATTCATGAGCACATCTCTTTACATGCATCATTTGTTCATGTGTTGGTGAACCTTTCCTTCTGCATGTGCTCCCTTCGTTCATCCAATTCATCGTCATGCCATGTTTGTTTGTGTACCTATTGCTACAGTCACTCATGACAAGAGGACATCAAATACAAAAAAATCCTAGTCTACCATGATACATGATCATTTTGGATGCAGGTGACTGGGAGAGGTAACAAGGTTGCGAGGCGGGATGGAGGCCCTGGGCACTGTTGGTGAAAACTATGCAAGAGTCACTGGGTGATGGAGATGGGAAATCTAGATCGATAGTGACTGTTTGCAAGGTCTAGCTTAGCTAGTGGACAAAACCTCACAATTTTTGAGGGGAACAGTTAAGGTTGCAGGAAGGTTGGGCAAGCAAAATCTGCATAGTTTCCAGAACGAGTGAGCAATGGGGGCTTGGTAGAAAAAGCTATGCCATTTTTTGGAGGAACAGGCCAAGAGATTGGTAGCCAAAACTATGCAATTAGTGGAGGGAACAGGTAGCTGGTTATTGGGCCACTGGCAGTAGAAACTGTGCAATTCCTGAGGGGAACTGGCATTCTGCTGCTAGATCTTGGTAGCAAAAACTGCGAAATTCCTAGAGGGAACTGGCAGTCTGCTGCTAGGAGCTGTTAGTGGGAAAAAATGCATTGAGGCTAGGGTTGGCCTGATGATCACCTCTACACAGTTTCTAAGCTTAGTGGACTATTGGGCAATAGAGAACTTGCTCATGAAAACTATGCAATTTTCTAGGTGAGTAGCCAGTCGACTGTCCGAAGGGCTGGCTAGAAAAATTGCGCAATTTTCTAAGGGAGATAGGGATGGACACTACGTGTCTATCTGGCCTATCTGCCCAATTTTATCAGTTAGCAGAGAGGGAAAAGCTTGTAACCTCTATGCAATTTTTTAGGGGAGTCAGTCCTGTGGTGGCTTCCGAGTCAATCTCTCTAGTTGATCAGCGTGGAGATTGATTGATTTTCTTGCGAGCAGCACAACTTGAAATGACTTGCTTGGTGCTTCTGCACTGTTCTGGGTGAAATTCGATCGAGTCAAAGATGGGGTGATGGTCCGGCTGTTAGAGGGGAGTCCGGTCATCAGAACTTTAGAAAAAAGACTAAGTTTGTGAATGAGTGAAAGATGCATATGTGATCTTGCAAACACACACTTGCATGACTCGATGACTCAAACCATCTAGACATACATGTTCAACATGACTGACCAATAGTACAAGTGACAAGCATGACACTTGTGATTTATTGTTGGTTGATCGTGATGACGCATGCACGACAGTGAACATGACTCCATGTGTGAGTGCGACAGATGTTTTCATAGCAAACACAACAAGTAAATACGAAGCGAAGACTTTGAGCATGACCAGAACATGGTTGCAAGCATGACTTTGAAATCAACATGCAAAAATTGGATGAAATAAAAAATCAAGGTCAATGCAAAGACTCACACGAACTCAGGGAGTGAAACTGAGTGTGTGTATTCATCAAGCGAAACTCTCAAGGGAGGCTCCAAAATTGGGTGCAAGCCAAAATTTTGGAGGGTGCTCATAGCCGCTACAACAGGTTAAGAGAAGAAAACGAGATAATTCATTTAAAGTAAAGGAAACTAAGGACATTGAAATGATCTAGGAACTTACGGAAATGTCTGAAGCTAAAGAAATATAAGATATGGATCTAGAGGATCTCTACTTACCCTTTATTTTAGTTTATTGGAAAACCAAACTTTAACTCTATACTTGATGATGGGCCTTTCAATTGCCCTCAAAGTGCTTGTCAAAAAATGGAAGGGCTATTAATTTAATTGTCAACTTGGGATTCATATAGAAATTATGAACTTCCCTCCACCATATATGCTTACTATAATTATGTTCATGTAAATGATGTTGTACTAATATAAATGATTGTCACAATTCAAGATTTATAATGCATCGTCAAGTCACTAGCTAATTTCACACCAAACTCATAATCGAATCCACACTTTGTAGAATTGTAAATGACACACTTCTAACCTAAATTGCAGGAAAGTAAATTCACTTTTGCTAAAACTAGATCACAAATAAGCTAGAAGATGACTTGCTGAACTGATAGAGTAATCCTATATGTTATAACAAAGTTGTAATTGCAGTGATAATGAAATGAATGAAATATAAAGTATCAATTCAATTCTTTTCTTATGCAAGAAACAAAATATAACTCAAGTGTGGTAAATGAAACCCTTAAACAATATGATAAAATCTTGAAAACTAAGTAAAGGTTAGTGTCAAATTATAGCAGTATAAAATTGTGAGTTACAACAAAGTAAAAAGGCCAAAATCATGATAAAGAAAATCAAATGGAATTGCAGTGTGTAATAGAAAAATATAATCTAAGGGAATTGCAGCCACATAAAGTAATGGAATTGCAGCAACATGAAAACATAATTAAAGAGATAATGTAGAGCTACACTATCTACTAATATCAATAGTTTCTAACTAAGGAGTGGGGCCTACCATCTACTAATATCAATAGTTTCGGACTAAGGAGGGATCCCTACCTCCTTAGGATAGCATGGGGTTAAGAAGGATGGTAAATGTGAAAGCATTGCACATCATTCAAGAAGAAAATGGAACTTCAAATATAATAGGAATGAAGTTACAACAATTTTTTCTTTCTCTATGCTAATAAATCTATAAATCTTTGTTGCTTTCGCTCTCTCCCTTTGCTTGAAGGGATTAGGGTCTTTTATACAAATTAAAATCTATCTAAATGAAGCAATTTAGGAGAATGGAAAACAATGAGAATCATATTGTACCTTAGAAGTTAGTAAACAAGGTCCATATACCTCTTATGAAATAATTTGTGTGTACATGAATGTCTTTGAACCCTACCTACTACCATCTATTTAGCTATCAATACAACCTCTAGCATCAACTCATTGATTTCGAGCATATTATTTTTCACTTTAGAAAGTGCCGTGAATATGGATATCCCTTCAGAGAATGTCCTTTAAATGTTCCACAACAACCTCCAAGCCACAAACAAAAAAGGAACATGATGGCTTTGAAAAGGTCTCAAACAGAAGATAATCTAGTAAAAGATCAACATAGAATGCATCCACAAAAGGAAATGGAAACATAAATATACATGTGACCTTGTAAAATTTGGAATTGATTGACATAGAAGAGGAGGGTAGGCTGAAATAAGAACAACAAACCCAATCCAACAAACCCAATCCAACAATCCATAGAATGAAGCAAATGACCAGATTAAGAGAAGCAAACGAGACAATGTAATTAAATTCAAAGAAAATCAAAACGTTGAAATGATTTAGGAACACAAGGAAATCTCTTAAGCTAAAGAAATATACGATATGGATATAGAGGATCTAGATTTACCCTATATTGAAATAGCTTCGAAAACCAAACTTAAACTCTATACCTTATGATGGGCCTTTCAATTATCCTTGAATTGCTTGTTAGACAATGGAATGGTTGTTCATTTAATTGTCAACCTGGGGTTCATACATAACTTATGAAATTCCCTACACCATATATGCTTAGTACAATTATGTTCATGTAAATTCAGTTGCAGTAATATAAATGATTGTCAAAACTCAATATTTATAATGCATCATCAAGTCATCATCTAATTTTCACCAAACCCACAATCCAATCCACACTGTAGAAACATAATGGACATACTTCTAACCTAAATTGAAAAAAAAATAAATTCACTCTTGCTAAAAATAAATCACACATAAACCAGAGGTGACTTTTTGAACTGATAGAGTAATCTTATATGATGTAACAGAGTTGCAATTGCAGTTATGATGAAATGCATTGAAATATAAACTATCAATTCACTCCTTTGCTTATGAAAGAAAAGAAATATAACTTAGTTGTTGTGAATGAAACCTTTAAACAATTTGATTAAACCCTGAAAGCAGAGTATTGAAGGTTAGTGTCAAATTGTAGTAGTATAAAATTGCGAGTTGCAACAAAGTAAAAAGGATTAAATCATGATAAAGAAAATCAAATGGAATTATAGCATGTAATAGAATAAAAATATAATCTAAGGGAATCATAGCAATATAAACTAATGAAATTGCAACAACATGAAAAATGAATTAAGGAGATAATGTAAAGATACACTATCTACTAATATCAACAGTTTGTTACTAAGGAGGGGCCCCTACCTCCTTAGGCTAGCACTACATTAAGAAGATAGATAAATGTGAATGTTGAACACACCATTCAAGAAGAACATGTAACTTCAAATTATAACAAGAATGAAGCCTACAAAAACTTTGTCTTTCTTCTTACTAATAGCTCAATACATATTTTCTCCTTCCTCTCTCTCCCTTTGCTCAAAGAGAGTAGGGTCGTTTATACAAAATAAAATCTATGTAAATGAAGCAATTAAGAAGGATGGAAAACCATTAGAACCAGGTTGTTCCATCCTCATATATATTTTGTCCAAATATGGTAAGAAATCAGTAAAATTTTACTTAATCAATTGCATAACAAGTGACAAGGGAGTCATGTTTTTTCCCAATTACCTACTTTCTCCTATCACTTCCCTTCATGAGAAAATCGATTGTTATACATCTAACAGATCTATAGGTAACCACTTATCATTTGAATGTTGAACTAGTACATACATAGCATTGTTGCAGAAATGTGCATAGTCTTAGAGTTGTAGCCACAAACAGAGGCGAGAGTTGTAGAAATCAACCAAAGAAAGAGTTGTAGTGATGACATGAACTAGAGTTGTAGGATTAGTTTTCAGTTTAAATTGTGACTGTAGCATGTCTAGAATTACAATAACAAGAGTTGTAGCACAAGAGTTGCAACAACTATCAAGAAGTGTTTGTATGCTCTTAGTCCCTACCTACCATGGTTAGTATAAAAAGATAACAATTTCCTACTAATGCATAAGAGTAGGCATATAAATGGTATGTCAAAGTGACAATCATGACTTGGTAAAAAATATGTGTTTTTGAGTGGAAAGTTAGGAAATAGGGTATAATAAGGAACAAGGATATGCAAAAAGGTGTCAAATGGGTGCCAAAAAGATGCCAAATCGAGCACTTGTCATCTCCCTCCAATCAAATTCATTACATGTCCCCATGTAACCAACAACCAATCTGAGTCTAAGAGAACGAGACTCCCATGGAGGCTACTGAGTTTGTAATCTAACTATCTTTCCTCATTTCCATTGGAAATATCCTCCTCATGCTTGGATTTCCCTCCAATAGATCAACTCTTTCTTTCTATTCAATTTGTAAATTTTACTATATTCTATAATGGTGGTTAACAAAATCAATGGATAATGCAAGTTTAATTATGTCCATTCTTTTTCCACATTCCTCCATGAATTTAATGTATTTATGTACCCTTTCAAATGTTACTTCCAAAGGGACTCTCTTTGGATATATCTATTGGCTTGTTTCCACCTACTAGTGCATCATTCAATGGTTGCCATTTCTAAAATCCCAATGTAAGTCTTGCAATATGCAATGTATTCTTGTCTATTTTTATTCATTAATTATGCATGTGAGGGAGAGAGAATCCATTTCTTACAGATGTTTATGACCTAGAGGTGTGGACGACATGACTCATGACATGATTGGACATGATAGTGCTGATACATTCGTGCTGCTGTTGGTGTGCATGTCAAGCTGCAGTGCTGCTGGGTGATGGATGTCCTCATGGTCACAACTTCACCTCCACATGGCAAAATGCATGGAGTTTTCGATGGTTGTTGGCTCGGTTGATGTTTCTTTTGCACATTCTCCTTTCTTGTATGTTGGAAGGCTTGACAAGTTTGTCTATTCGTGAGCAATGCATGTTCGTCTTTTCATCTGTCCATGAGTAGATATTGCATGTTTTCTCATTCGTTCGTCCGTGAAAACATATTTGCATGATCATCCATTCATGAGCACATCTCTTTACATGCATCGTTTGTTCATGTGTTGGTGAACCTTTCCTTCTGCATGTGCTCCCTTCGTTCATCCAATTCATAGTCATGCCATGTTTGTTTGTGTACCTATTCCTACAATCACTCATGACAAGAGGACATCAAATACAAAAACATCCTAGTCTACCATGATACATGATCATTTTGGATGCAAGTGACTAGGAAAGGTAACAAGGTTGCGAGGCGGGATGGAGGCCCTGGGCACTGTTGGTGAAAACTATGCAAGAGTCATTGGGTCATGGAGATGGGCAATCTAGATCGACAGTGACTGTTTGCAAGGTCTAGCTTAGCTAGTGGACAAAACCTCACAATTTTTTAGGGGAACAGTTAAGGCTGTAGGAAGGTTGGGCAAGCAAAATCTGCATAGTTTCTGGAATGAGTGAGCAATGGGGGATTGGTAGAAAAAGCTATGCCATTTTTTGGAGGAACAGGCCAGGAGATTGGTAGCCAAAACTATGCAATTAGTGGAGGGAACAGGCAGCTGGTTATTGGGCATAGCTTTTAAGGATAAATCCAAGGATAAATTTGGGGTTTCCACCCGGCGCCAAAAATTTGGGGTTTCCACCCGGCGCCCAAATTTGGGGTTTCCATGCGACGCCCAAAATTTGGGGTTTCCACCCGGCGACCAAAATTTGGGGTTTCCATGCGGCGCCCAAAATTTGGGGTTTCCATGCGGCGCCCAAATTTGGGGTTTCCATGCGGCGCCCAAAATTTGGGGTTTCCACCTGGCGCCCAAAATTTGGGGTTTCTATGCGGCGCCCAAATTTGGGGTTTCCATGCGGCGCCCAAAATTTGGGGTTTCCACTTGGCGCCCAAAATTTGGTGATCAAGCTTGTCAAAAATAAAGAGGTACTTGCTAGAAATGGTGGGGGAAAGGAGAGAAAATGAGCTTGCTTGTCATACTTTGTAACCACTCTTGAACACGACACTTTTATTCACCTGGGTTGGGAAATCCTTTGCCTAACAGTTGATCAAATCACATTGAAAGTCTTCAGCCGGTTTCTAGGTATTAACTTTGGGTAAATTGTCACCAAACCATCTGTTGTGTTGTTATGTGTTCAAAAGGTCACTGCCAATAAGCCATTCATCTGCAAAATATTTGTCATCCATCTTGACCATCCCTGAGTCAGTCCTTGCAACTAAATTTCTTCAAATTGATCTTCTACAATGGAGTAGTTATGGGCTGCCCTATCATTAGGTTTGATAGTCCCGTGTTTGGCGAAACCTCTCATACTAGTGCTGTATGTGGATGACCTCTTTCTAACAAGTGCATACCCTCTTATTCACAAATGTAAGAGGGAGTTAGCTTTTGAATTTGAAATGAAGGACCTAGGACTGGCACTATTTCCTAGGACTCGAAGTTTGGCAAAAGCCAGGGGAAATTTTCCTATCTCAAGGAAAATATGTGGTGAGGATTCTAGAAAGATTCGGTATGGTGGACTGAAAGCCTGTAACTACCCTAATGGAGCCTGACTTCAAAAAGTTAAGCGGTACTGCTACTGGACCTGTTTTGCAAAATTACACCGAGTATCATCAACTCATCGGAGCATTAATGTTCTTAGTGAACTCCTGTCCAAATATATGCTTTGCAATCAACACGTTGAGTGAACATACATTGGATTGGTGCCAAGAATCTGTTAAGATATCTTCATGGCACAATTACATAAGGGTTAAGATACACTTACATAAGCTTGGAAAAACCCCAAATTTTGGGCGCCGGGTGGAAACCCCAAATTTGGGCGCCGGGTGGAAACCCCAAATTTTGGGCGTCGGGTGGAAACCCCAAATTTTGGGCGCCGGGTGGAAACCCCAAATTTGGGCGCCGCATGGAAACCCCAAATTTTGCGCGCCGGGTGGAAACCCCAAATTTTGGGCACCGGGTGGAAACCCTAAATCCACCCGGTGCCCAAAATTTGGGGTTTTTCCAAGCTTATGTAAGTGTATCAAAAGGTGCGTTGGATGTTGGCCTGTATACTGGCCATCTGACATGCAACGCACCCAGAGCACTATTGTAGGTGCGTTAGATTTAGGGTTTCCACCCGGCGCCCAAAATTTGGGGTTTTTCCAAGCTTATGTAAGTGTATCAAAAGGTGCGTTGGATGTTGGCCTGTATACTGGCCATCTGACATGCAACGCACCCAGAGCACTATTGTAGGTGTGATGGGCACAAAGAAGGAATTTTATGCACAGTTTTTGATGGAAATTTTGCTTGTTTCTTACCAAAATCAGGATCTAACTCTTCTCTTGTTTGTTTTCAGAGATCTTTGGAGCAAGATGACCATTACATGGCGAGAACGTGAGCATGAAGAAGAGGACATGCTTGCTTTACATGACCCGGTTACAGTAAACGCATTGCGGAACTGTGGCTTGCTGAAGTTTTTCCGCATTTCAAGCATGAGACAACAGATCAACTTGCTACAATATTTGCTCGATGCTTGGGACCCTACCAATCAGGTGTTCCATATTAGGGGAAAATCCATCCCCTTGACTATAGTGGACATCTATTTCTTGACTGCCTTGTGAATATGTCTGCACCCTACTAAGCGTGGTCACTTGCCCCTAAAGTACATCACATGTGTTGTAAGGACGACACTAAAATCAAGACCAATGGAAAAGTGAGCACAAAAAGGATCCTTAAATGCACTGACTCCAAACTTGAAGACAGGGAGCCCAAAACTACAACAACAAACACCAACTCTAGAAGAAGCCACAATGTCCAATGACAAGTCTCGTTCAAAGAGTCAAATTTACCCAAGAAAAATCCAAGGATAAATCCAAGGATAAATTTGGGGCTTCCACCCGGCGCCAAAAATTTGGGGTTTCCACCTGGTGCCCAAATTTGGGGTTTCCATGCGACGCCCAAAATTTGGTGATCATGGTTGGATGACCTTAGGCTAGGGATGCTGACATGAGATATTCCTACACTATTGAAACTCTTACAATACACACATCATTGGCATTCACTCGTGAATCATGTCAAACAAGAAAGATTTCCAATCAACATAAGAAAACGAAATTCCATTATTTAGTTGCCTAGTTCATGCATGGAACTACTTGCAGAATATTGTGAAACACCATGAGATCTAATACAAAGTTGGAGATATTAGAAATAACAACTGAAACCTATTCTTGAAAACCAAAGAGATGCTAGCCTAATTAGCAGAAAACCCTAAATTCCATAAGAAATCTGAATTCTGTCTTTTTGGGGCTGAATAAGAGTTTTTCCAAGCTCATATTACATAAGGGTTAAGGGAAATAGGTTTCATATTTCATGATTGGCAAAGAAAGGTCCAAATATGCTCTGCTTTGGTGATGCAAAGATCCCATATTTCCTAGAGAAAACAATGTATGTATATAGTTCTTTGTTGACTCAATTTTGATGGGTGATCCAAAAGCCTAATCTGGATCATGCCATGTTTCAATTTTTTGTTGTAGAATAGAGGAAGAATTCTGTCCAAACTGTTTAATCTTGGCAGACCAGTAGCTTAGGTAGAGAATTAAGGTTCCCAACTGCTTAATCTGGGACCTTGGAAGCAATAAGGGTAGTTCTAAATAGAAAATCAAGAGAAAAGCCAAGAGAAAAGAAAAGGCATATGAGGGTCTGCAAGTCTAAGTGCACCCTCCATGAAGAAATGAAAAATTCTAGGCAAATAGATGGGTAGGCAGATGGGGTTGCAAAAGTGTCATTCCTTACAATTGAATGTGGGCTAACCTATTCACAAAGGAAAATCAATGGTTTGAGAAGGCCCTCTTCTCCATTATGTTGCAGCTAAGTAAAGGAGCATGTCTAACTTCCCAGTTTCCCCTTTCAATCCCATTCCTAACATCCCCTCATCAGTTGAGATTTATGGAAGAATTGGTAGTTTTATAGTGGTTCTTATTCCTTTGAAATCCACATTTCTTGTCTAAAATTCTTTTCATTTTGATCTACTTCTGAAGCTAAGTGATTTTCCAATAAACTTAGTGATTTCACTCCTCATTCACCTTTTCCATCCATATTACCCGCTAACTTATATTATCTAAATCCCCTATGTTACCCTTTCCCTACTATTATAACACTATGGTGTATAAACCCCAAGCATTGTATAAATATCCCTCCCCTTGGCATTATAGCCATATGTTCACAGTTAGGGATTAAATTGGCGCCAGTCCAGTTTAAGAACCCTAAACCCTACCCCTCTTGCCCCCTTCAAGAAGTCATTTGACCCATTTAACACCTTCATATGCTAAAACCTTATAAAAAACCCCATTACTATATCCCTAACCCGCTTCGTTTACGAAATATCCACCAAAAACCCACTTTTTCATTTTATCCAAAGTTCTGGCGCTATGTGCATTTTTACAAAATACATTGAAAAAACCATAAAAATCCACCATATTCCAAAGGTTTCCGCCGGGCGCAAATCCCAAAAGAAATATTATTTTATTCCCGCCCTCCGTCCGTATCGTTCGGCCATCTCAACATCCCGTCGACCGTCGGATCGGGCCCTTTTGATCCGACGGCCCTCATGCATATCGGACCGGCCCCGACGTCCGAGAGTTACCTTCCGATATCTGTCAGAGGGTGACGTCAGGCCTCTGCCACGTGCCACCCCCACAGCGTATCGGAGGTACATCTGACATTTCTGCCTCCGTATCAAAAGCGGTGCGATATGAAACCGCTAACCACTTCCGGTTTCGGTTGATCTGCCCTGCCAGCGTCATCGCCAACGTCACCTCTAGCATCACCGCCGTGTCAACGCCCTGTCCTCCAGTTGCATTCGCCAACCTCGAGACCGCTGGCGCGCCATTTCACCTACATCCTTGACCATTACTGACTGTATATCAGGTATTTATCAGTGCAAATCCTTTCTGTGCCCGGTTCTGTCTGTAAATTGCCATAATAACTTAAAACAGTGAAAAAATAGATAATTCACCGGCAAATCCCCTCTGCCTGGTTCCCATTTTCACCTAGAACGTCGAAATTCACCAGCTAAGCCTCGTTTACCTGAAATTTTATAAAAACTGCGTTCTGTTCGCGCAATCGTGAACTGATAACCCACACTGTACCAATTTGCGGTAAAGGAGAGAGCAAGGCCAGACATTGCCTTATTCGTGTTCTAAGCAGTATTTCAATTGCTGCAACTCACCGTTTGTCCTCTGTTCCTGAGCAATTCACCTTCCTGTTCATAGAAAACTATTTGGTGTTGTTCTACACAGCAACATTAGTCCATAAACAACAGAATCCTAAAGGAAATCATGGATCCTCCAGTAGCCCCGGTGGCATTAAACGTTGCTCCATTGAATGCCCCTCAGAGACAATTGGAGTGGCAGCCTCTGGCAGACCTGGACTATCAAATTTCAGAGGAAATGCTGATGAGGACCAAGTTCCATATCCACCTGCTAAATGAATTAAAGGCTAAACATGAGAATGGGACAGATGTGCTGGGCATATGGGACTCTCTTCTCCCTATATTCAAGCTTCCTCAGGTCAATCAGTTCCCTGATTTGATCCACTTATGTGCTGAAAACTATGACCCTACTCAGAGGGCAGTACTTGACCCTTCAGGCTCAGCTGTGTTCTATATCACCCCAGAAGCCATCAAAGAGATGCTCTGCTTCATCACTGAGAAGAAATTGGTCCCTCTATCACTCATAGACTTGATAAATCAAGGAGCCAGACTGACAGATGCTCAGGTCACCAGATTAAATCAGCTGTACATTGACTCTGACTCTGTGAAGTATCCTCCTATTAACCAAGTATACCTCAACCAATTGGGCAGAGATCTTGCAGACATGATTAGTCCCATTTTGGGCTATAATTCAATTGAATTTGTTGATGAAACTGTGCTGGTGATGATGCTAATGTTCGCTCCTGGCAAGTCTCCAATCTGCTATGACTATGCCACCTATATATCAGACAAAATACATGAGTAGTTGATGAACTTGGCCCGAGAAAAGGTGTTCAGATACACCTACTACATTTATCATTTGATCTTATATTATCAACATGAGAAGTTTTCTTTTGCTATCAAAAGAGTGGATGCCCAAGGCAATCCAAGGTCAGTGGTCTATTGGTCCTCTGCCTTCCACTACAGATCTCACTCTCCATACACTTACTGTGAGTTCATAGATCTCTTCATCCACCCAGCCATGTCTATGCTGATAAGCTCACCTCCTCCAAGGCTCACTGATGAGATGCAAAGGATCCTTCAGTTATCCAAAACATACAGCATTGGGGACTAGTACTTCTATCAGAACCACACAGTCATCAGGATCTATGGGTGTGAACTGCCTCCCTACAGATTGCCGAAGTATGTGCCCATGAGATTGTTTGCCCTGGAATATTTCAGGCAATTTGGGAACGCTGATGTGCTGCATTTTTTAGGCAGAGGCAAGAAAGCACAACTGAAGGTCAGGAACCAACTTGGCCACTTTATCTACAACAAAAGGGAAGAAGGTTGGAAGGAGGCAGATAACATGTTAGAATCCCTTGGCCTGCAAACCAGTTTCCTGTGGAAACCATATGACCCCAATCACTTCATAACTTTAAGAAGGGTCAAGTATAGGCTGTCACGTTATGACCATGTGAGGATTCCTCACATAGAAAAATATGCAAATCAAGTAAAATGGAGGAGAGGAACCCTAGAGGAGCCTGTTACACAAGAAGAGTTGAATCAAAGAGCAGTGAGAAATCTGAAAAAGATGGCTGACCTTGAACTTTGTTCACAGGTACCCACTCTTCCAAGCACACAAGCGGGAGCAGTTGCCTCCTCCTCAACTGCAAATCAGCAAGCAGCCAAAGCTAGTGAGCAAACCTCTAGCAAAGGCAAGGGAAAAGAGATGGAAACAGAACAGTCGCCTCATGAGGAGGTGCAGCAGCAACAGCAGCAGGTAGAGCAGCCACAACAGCGGGAAGAACAGCAAGAAGAGGGGCAGCATGACAAAGAGCAGCCATTACAACAAGAAAGGGCAGCTGAGGCCCCAATTTTCACTGAGCAGCAGGCTCAGAACACTGTGCCTCCTAGGCAAGAGACTACTACTGAAGCCTTAGTCCTCCAAACTCCACAAAAGGAGGATATAAGTAGGAAAAGGGACAGAGAGACTCCCCTCACATCATCCATAAATCTGGGAGGGAAAAGGCATAAAATGAATCCCTTCTCTGAGGAGGAAATACCAATAGGGCAGTCTCTGGGCATGGGCCCACCTAGTAGAGAAGCATCTGCTAGCTCCTTCCAGCAGGGACAAGACAGAACAATGGGAGGAGAAGTCAGCTCCTCAAGCCACCAAAGAGAAGCTGAAGGAGGAATCAAACAACAGTTTATTGACATTAAAAGGAAAAATGAGCCACTTAAAATACAGCTCTATAATCATCTGCTGAAAATGGCTCCTACCAACCAGCAAAGACTGATGTCTGCCTATGATGTTCAGGAGGGAAAAATGATCATGAGTCATTTTATGCTAGCTGTAGCACAGCCACAGTCCCCTGCAGATTATATAAGGACCAATCTTGAGGTCCTTGCCAAGGACATCCACCCAATGGACAAAATCGAATTGCACAAACAAACGGGTGAGATGGTGTATGCCTCCTTGGTAGACAAAACACTAGATAACTACAGGCTAGAAAATAGCCTAAATAACACCACTGCCTAGCTTGAATTGGAAAGGGCATCCTCTCAAGCAAAGGATAACAGAATCAGGGCCTTAGAAGATATAATTATAGAACTTGGGCATGATCCCAAGGATATTAAGGCTGTGCAAGCATTGTTGAAATTGAGGGATGCAGACATGGCAGCCCTTAGAAAGATGGTCAAATTCCTAGCAACAATTCACCCACAAACTGAAGAAGTTGCTCAGCTGAGACATGATCAAGATGCCACTGCTTTGCTGGTATCCCTATACAAATAGCTAATCCAGACCCAAGAGAAGCTGGGAGAGTCAGAGGCTGCCCAGGCAGCATTGCAACAAAAGGAAGGAGGTCAAACCTCTCAGCCTCCTCCTGAAATAATTAACCTTGAGGAAGCTCCTCAAACCACTGCTCCCCCTACTCAACAAGCAGAACAAGCAGCACCATCCACCTCAGCACCAGCGCCAACAACAGACCAGGCTTCAAGCCTGGACATGCAGAAACTAAGGAATGAAAACCAAACCCTGGAAGCCCAAATGTCAGAGTTAAAAGAGGCCAGGGAAAATTTGGTCAAGTTGAATGAGAGATATGACAAATCCAAGCAGACTGTAGCAGAAAAGGGCACGGAAATAAAGGCCCTTAAAGACAGGATTGAGGAGCTGGAGAAGGAGCTCACATTGGATAAAGTGACAGCTGAGCTCAAGACAGTGCTATGGGCCAACATTGGCCAGTCCATCACTGACCAATGGTAGTATATTGAGACAATCCATGAGCAGATTGAGCTCATAGCAAAAGCACGGAGGGAAATCCAGAGATCAAGGGCATCTCTAGGCAATATGCCTGAGGTTGCCAACATAATGATCAATGTGCTTAACAACAGAACAAGTGCTCAGTTAGCTACTATGGGAATCTCCAACAGAACTGAGACCATCCAGCTAATAAAGAGGGTCCTAACACTGAGAAGCCTAGTGCAGACACTAGAGAGAAGGACCCAGGATATGCAGACCGAGGTCAATAGATTCATGGAAAAATTTGTGGCATTGCAAAACAGAGGTCTTCCAAGCTTACTGAATAGCGCAGGAAGACTACTCTCCCATGAAAACTATGCCAAGAGGGTGAAAATCTTTGCCACAAATCAGATCACAGAGAAGGCCAGCACCTCAGAGGAAACAAGGCCAGCAACAGGACAAAGTCTCTACAACAGAGTAGAGAACTTATTTTTTATCATGGATGAGATCAAACATCTGTTTGAAGTGCCTCCCAATTTCTATAAATATACAGAGGCAGATGAGACATTGGATGCAATTCTGAGACACCAATTGCCCACACAGGAATACTGGACTAAAATGATACAACTGATATTGTAAGCCAGAGCCTGTTAATCAGTTTTGTTATTTATTATTCAAATCTACAAGTGATCATGCACAGGAAAACTTAAAAAGATCAGCAAGCATGAAAGAGGAAGGGCTGAGCCAACTCAGCAGAACTATTTGGCCAACAAAGCACAATTGACAGCTAACAGGTAGCAGGGCCGAAAGTTACAGCACGACGACCATAAAGACGCATTTTCCAGCATTAAAGCAGAATGATCAGACCGACTCAGTGGCCTCCAAAGGCCAAAATATCTTTTGACAGACACAAAGAGCATTTATGTTGTATTAAAAGCAGTAAAAACTTCTTATCTACTGTTCTGTACAAGTTGGTGAAAACATTTATTTCTCAGATGACTCAATGCCTTTGGTTTTTTTATGACCGTTTGTATATATTCCCCCCTGGCATAAGCTTGCAAAGGGGTTGTTGATTTCTCTTCAAGAGTTCTTTTGCTGTAAATTTTCAGAGTTTAATACAAAGGCCGATGGAATTTCCAAAGTCTGTGTTGTCTGAGGGATTGTAATGCGATTGCTGAGTGCTACAGGATTCCTGCATGTTGTCATGGCTCAATAAGTTTCCTTTAAACTTTCGTTATGTTCTTTCTGTTATTTTCTCATAACTCATCCATGTTCTAGATTTCACAATTAATGGCAGAGAAAAAGACTAATTCCAGGATTTATTCATAGAATACCCTGAATTCAATCTATGCTATTACAAATGTTTTCTTCAGTTATGGTTATAAAGGTGTGATTCTTAATTGCTGCACCTCTACACTGTATCTTTCACAGAAATTATTGTTTAGGAATTCAAGTCTGCTCCTTTACAATACATCTCTTTCTCACAACCCAGCTTAGTGGAAAATTCTTAATTGCTTTTCACTGGTTGCACACATTTCATCATTATAATATCAAGTTTGTTTCATGAGATATTCAAAAGGCCCTGCAGTTTCAGCAATCCTAATCTACCTCTCAAACAACCAGTAACCAAAGACTCCATTGCCCAATGGACTAGAATTATCTGAAGGTTTACACCTTGGGTACAGAAGACATCCCTCAACCAAAACATAAAACCAAACCCTGAACATCACAGCTAGCCTAAAATACTATCAAAACATAGACAAATCATAAAGAGAGAGCCCTCTCTGATTACAGTTTGGCTAGAAACTGTAATCCAAAGATTGGTTAGTGGTTACCCCGGCCGTATTCCCTTGGGAGTCATAGGGAACAACCTGGGTGTTAACATAATTGGCGACTCCACTGGGGATCTCCTTAAGATTTTCTAATTACTGTATATCTCCTAAATCTACAGATGAAGTCTGAATAACAGCCAGGAAGCCTTCAGGACTGTTTCTGTTTTACATTAACAGGTTCAGATAAATGCTGCTTCAGTCAATCTTCATGTTAGCTTTGAGAAATATACAGCCATTCCAAAATCTTGCCTAGTCCTTACAGATATAAAAATATTCCAAAAAACATACTCAAAAAGAAGTTCAGAAGCTGGCTCCTAAAAGGGAAACCAGACACACTAGGTCAAACCCTGACCCAAATCCACCAGTAGTTTTTGAAAATCCAAATACAATCCCCAAAATAATTAGGAAACAACAAAGGCAGGAAAATCCTAGTGATTTGAGTCCTGAGACAGCTCACCCTGAACCAGTTCCAACTCCTATCAAGGTTCTATTTCGGTCTACTCCTGTTTCCCCCAGTTCACCATCTACATCTCAAAGCCCTCCTTTCACATCTTCACCCACTGCACATATCCCCTTGACCAACACTCTAGGTGCTGCTGCACCTGTTACCCCTGTGGTACACATCGTTCCTATTATCCCAGTTGCTCCTGTAAATCCCCCAAACCTTGTGAATATGGCTAACAGATATGCACCCTTGCAGTTACCTGCTAATGCTGCAGCTCTACCCCAAGACTACCAAACTAAGATCTCATATTTTGACTCTACTGGCCCTTTCACAGCTATTCAGCATGCCAAAAGGATGCAAGATCATTTTGAGACCTATGAAATAGATGATGACAGTGTGAGAATGAGGATGTTTGTTCAAAGTCTGACTGGGGATGTAAGAACTTGGTTTAGATCCCTGAATGCAAATTCCATCACAACTCCTGATGAGCTTTATCAAGCCTTTACTAACAGATGGGAGAAAAAGAAAGATCCTCTGCACATACTTGGTGAATATGACACTATCAAAAGAGGTCCCCAAGAGACTGTTTTGGAGTATTGTGCAAGATTCAACAATGTATATAACGCAATCCCACAAAATTTAAGACCTCCTCTCGATTTGGCCTTGTACAAATTTCCTGATGGTTTTGACCCTGATATGGCCTACCAGTTGAAGGAGAGAGCTCCTGAAACCCTTGCAGATGCCCAAAAGGTTGCTGTCACAGTGGAAGCTAACCTGATTGCCAAAAGAAACAGAGCAAGGTTGGAAAAGAGAACCACCTTCAAAGAAGAACCCTCAGCCTTTGATCAAAAACTGGATGCAATACTCACTGGTATGAAGAGATTGGGAGATAGAGTGGAATCAGTTGAGAGAAAGTCATCATGGGAAGCACCACAAAACAACCCTCCTAGGAATCCAAATTTTAGGAGAACTCAAAATCCAAACGTTGGCAAGGCCAGTTCTGACCCAGACATAAGACCCCCTTTCCAAGAGAATTATGCTGAGACTTCCACATCAAGTGAACCCAATGAAGATCCCCACATTAATTTAATGGGTTTGGATGGTGAAAGTCAAGTCTTTTTAACACAAGAAGATCATGAGAATGATGAAATCAAGCTGTTCCAAACCAAATCAGGTGAGTCATTTGACTTTAAGCAAGGCTATGACACAGCTGTTTATGAAGTCCATAAACAATACAAGCTAAGGAGTAGAACTGTAAATGTAACACAGCCTGAAAAGATAAAGGATAGCCAGCAGCCCAAAAGAGCCATAGTCACAGAGCCAAATGACACAACGGAATCACTTGCAAAGGAAGTAACCATTGAAGAAATCACTGAACCATTTTCTTCAAAACAGCAGCCCATGGCTGCATCATCCTTGCACCCTAACCCAAGTGTCACTCCTCAAGAGATGAGCAAGAAGGGCAAGCCTCAAGATCAAGATAAGAATCAAGAAGAAGAGTTAGTGAACAAGGAAAGAACTGTCATCCACAACCAAAAGACCCAATCTGAAAAACCCTTTGACCTAGAAACTGAAATTGGTAAATTGAAGGTAGCTATTCCTCTTTCAGAACTAGCCAAGCATGACATTTATAAACAACAAATCAAGAAGTCCCTTCAACTTACTAACAACAAAGATGATGTCAATGTGCTGGATGATACCCCAGAATTGCTGTTCGGTCCAGAAGTTGATGGAAAAACAGTAGTCACAGGGATCTTACCTTTTTATGTCAGTTTACATGTTCATGATAAGATATTACACAATGCAATGTTTGACTCAGGTGCCTCTCACAACCTCATGCCAAAAGCAGTCATGGAAAGATTGAATCTAGATATTACAAGACCATATAAGGACCTATTCTCCTTTGACTCCAGCCAAGTCAAGTGCTTAGGTCTAATAAAAGATCTATGTGTGTCCCTTGTTCAGTACCCAAATAAAACAATTCTAATGGATGTTGTAGTTGCTGATATCCCACCCAAGTATGGGATGCTGTTATCAAGGTCATGGGGGGCTAAACTTCAAGGTTCCCTACAACTGGACATGTCATATGCCACCATCTCTGTTTTTGGGCAACCAAAGAGACTATACAGAGAAACACTAATGAAATACATGGTCAGCAGTGAAGAAAAGCCCCAAAATTTTCCCATATATGCTGTCCATTCAGACATAGACTCATACATTCTCTTCAATAATAATACAACTCCCTCAAACAATGATGTTGAAACCAATACACTCATACAAGAGGAGGACACTGATGAAAAAACTGCTACCCAAGAAATAATGGTTAAACCATCACTAAGCAAAGCTGCTGTTCTAGAAATCAAGCTAATTCAATCAAGTGATCAGACTGTCCTAGAAGACAAACCAGGTGAAAAACCAGAACTTCAACTTATGATCCCAGATCACAGAGAGGTTATTAAATCTCCCCTAGAAAAAGAGAACCTATGGTTTCTTGAATTTGATGGGTCAGTCAACAAATTAGGGGCAGGAGCTGGAGTTTGGATACACAATAAACAAAACAGTCATGCAGAAGGCCGAGCCTACAGACTAAATTTCAGATGCACCAATAACATGGCAGAATATGAAGCTCTTTTACTAGGCCTCAAACTAGTAAAGTCCCTACAAGCCATAAAAGTGTCAATTCTAGGAGACTCAGACCTAGTTATCCAACAAGTAAAGGGAAATTTTGTCACCAATGACAAAAGACTGAGATCTTATAGATCTGCTGCTGCTGAACTACTACAGTCCTTCACTGAATTTCAAATTACCAAGATTCCCAGAATCCATAACTTGCATGCCCACAAGTTTAGCCACATTTGCAAGTACCTGCAAGCTACCTTTTGAGCCCACCACTGTTTTACAGCTGAGGTAAAACACAGACCTTCTGTCCCAAACAATGTCAAGGACTGGCAAGTATTTGAAGATGATGCACAAATAAATAATTTCTTGACCTTGCAACAAGAATTTGCAGGATTAAATATTGACACTGAAAGAGCAAGTCAATCACAAATACCTGAAAGAGCAAGTCAATCACAAATACAGTTTGAACAGAATAACCACCCAATATCACCCAGAACAGCAAAACAAATGCTACATCCAACCATTTTCAACAAAGAAAACATACAACAAATTCAACAAAACAGTTATGAAGAAGTGCCTGTTACAGAGGCTGAGATCATAGAGCTGAAAGACAATTTTCTTCCAACAGGCCTAACTCCATTAGAGGACATCTTTGACTCAAATGACATCCCTAGAAAACCAAAGATGCAGCCCCTTAATGCTGCCATTGAGGAATGCAACATTGGAACCATTGAGAAACCCAAGATAATCAAATTGTCTGCATCCTTACCTCCTGATCAAAAGCCCAAATACATTGACCTTTTCAAAGAGTTTCAGGACGTGTTTGCATGGGGCTATGAGGATCTAAAATCCTATGATACCTCTGTTATCCAGCACACTATCCCTCTCAAGCCTAATCAAAAGCCATTCAAACAGAAATTGAGAAGGATTAATCCCATGCTTCTCCCCTCAATTGAAAAGGAGCTACAAAAAATGTTTAAAGCTGGTATCATAGCACCAATCAGGTTTTCTGATTGGATTTCAAATTTGGTGCCCACAAGAAAGAAAACTGGTGAAATAAGGCTTTGTGTTGATCTTAGAAACTTAAATCAAGTGTCCCTCAAGGACAATTATCCCTTGCCCAAGATGGATCACATTCTCCAAAGAGTGGTAGGGGCCTCAAGGATTTCATTACTTGATGGATTCTCAGGCTTTAATCAGATCCTAGTACACCCTGATGATCAAGACAAAACTGCATTCACAACCCCATGGGGAACTTTCAAATATGTAAAAATGCCTTTTGGATTGAAGAATGCAGGGGCAACATTTCAAAGAGCAATGGATATTGCTTTTGCCAAAGAGATTCATGACTTCCTTGTCATTTATTTGGATGATCTCACACCTTTCTCAAAATCAGACCAAGAACATTTGAAACATTTGAGACAGATCTTCCTAACATGTAGGAAATATGGAATCTCCTTGAATCCCAAGAAATCCTTATTTGGTTTGGAAGAAGGTAAGCTATTGGGACATATCATTTCAAAGGATGGCATTAGAATTGACCCAGATAGGATACAAGCTATCTTACAAATGCCCCACCCAAGAAATATCAAAGAATTGCAAGCATTCTTGGGAAAAATAAATTTCTTGAGAAGGTTTATCCCAAACTTAGCAGAACTGATCAGATTACTAAATAACATGCTAAAGAAGGATTCAAAAGTGAAATGGACCGTTGAAGCAAATCAAGCCTTTGAAGGTATAAAATTGGCCCTTACCCAAACTCCAGTCCTAACAAATCCTCAATTTGATAAAGAATTCATCATTTTCTCTTTTGCCTCCCAACATACTATTGCTGCTGTTTTATTACAGAAAGATGACCAGGGAAATGAAAAGCCCATTGCTTTCTTTAGCAGAGCTCTTAGAGATGCACCTCTGAAATACCAAATCATGGAAAAACAAGCTTATGCTTTGGTCAAGGCCATTAAGGACTTTAGGATTTACATCCTTTATTCCCATGTTATAGCTTATGTGCCAAGTCCTATTGTAAAAGACATACTCACTCAAGAAAACTTAGAGGGTAGAAGAGGAAAATGGATTGCCAACATCTTGGAATTTGACATTGAAATAAAACCTACAAAGCTGATAAAAGGGCAAGGCTTGGCCAAATTAATGACAGAATCAAACTTCCAAGCCTTAGACATAAACCAACTGGACAATGAACCGGAGCTGGCGACTCCAAAGATCAACGTAGCCTTTGAACAATCCCCTTGGTACTCTGATATATGTTATGTGTTACAAAACCTGTGTGCTCCCCCAGGATTGTCCAGAACTAAATGTAGGTTCTTAAAAATGAAAGCCTCAAGATTTTGTGTTATGGATGGTAATTTGCTTTGGAAAAACCATGAAGGGATATTGCTAAACTGCTTAATTGAGAATGAGACTAACAATATCATGAAAGAATTTCATGCAGGTGACTGTGGTGGACACTTGTACTGGAAGTCCACCGTGGACAAAATACTAAGGGCTGGTTACTATTGGCCCACTGTTTTCTCTGATGTTAAAAAGTTTACCACATCATGTCATAAATGTCAAGTGTTTGAGGGAAAGAGAAAGTTACTACCACTTCCCTTGAGGCCTATTGCCACAGAGAGACCTTTTCAACAATGGGGCTTGGATTTCATTGGGGAAATTCATCCCTCATCTTCAGGCCAACATAGATGGATTCTAACAGCTACAGACTACTTCACTAAGTGGATTGAAGCTGTTCCATGCAGACAAGCAAATGATTCAACAATCATTCAGTTTTTGGAGAATAACATATTGGCTAGATTTGGTTGTCCTGACAAAATAATAACAGACAATGCTGCTGCTTTCAGATCTAAGAAGATGGTGAATTTCTGCCACAAATTTCACATTACCTTGGGCCATTCTACTGCATACTATCCCCAAGGAAATGGCCTTGCTGAATCATCAAATAAAAGCCTGGTAAACATCATAAAGAAGGTGCTGGAAGAAAATAAAAAGAATTGGCATAAGAAGCTTGTGAATGCCTTATGGGCAGATAGACTAACAACCAAGAGATCAATTGGGACCAGCCCATATGAGTTAGTCTATGGATTAGAAGCCAAATTCCCCTCAGCACTAGGGATTCCTGTTATGAAACTTCTTCAAGAAAGTCAAGCTGAACCAAATGATATGCAGAGAAGGATAAATCAAATAATATGTCTGCAGCAAACTAGAGATCAAGTTTACAGCAGAGTTCAAGTTTTACAAGAAAAATTAAAGAAAGCTTTTGACAGAAGGACTAAGGCAGAAGATTTCAATATTGGAGACAAAGTCCTCAAGTGGGATTCAAGAAGGGAAGATAAAGGAAAACATGGAAAATTTGATTCCCTTTGGACAGGACCATTTGCTGTCCAAGCAGTGCAAGGAAACAATACTTATTTCCTCAAAAGTCTTGATGAAGCTGATTTGAATGAAGGTCCTGTGAATGGCAGGATGCTGAAGCACTATTTTGACTACCATCCATGAGTGCAACCATGATTTTCCCTTGTACATATTTAGGTGTATATATTACTTTTTATTGACATGTAACAGTGCAGTTTCTCAAAGTTTTACAGATTATCAGCAAAGGGCAAATAAGTTTCAAGTTTTATCAAGATAGGAAGAACACAATTTTGGATTTTCAAAGAGGAATACTCCAACTTTTGATACAAGAAGTCAAGGGGCAAGGCATTCTGACCTGCTGTTCTTGGTCTTTCAAATGAAAAACCATCCCCATGTGGAGCCACTGTTAGCTACCTATATCAATAGGTTTCATATTTCATGATTGGCAAAGAAAGGTCCAAATATGCTCTGCTTTGGTGATGCAAAGATCCCATATTTCCTAGAGAAAACAATGTATGTACATAGTTCTTTGTTGACTCAATTTTGATGGGTGATCCAAAAGCCTAATCTGGATCATGCCATGTTTCAATTTTTTGTTGTAGAATAGAGGAAGAAGTCTGTCCAAACTGTTTAATCTTGGCAGACCAGTAGCTTAGGTAGAGAATTAAGGTTCCCAACTGCTTAATCTGGGACCTTGGAAGCAATAAGGGTAGTTCTAGATAGAAAATCAAGAGAAAAGCCAAGAGAAAAGAAAAGGCATATGAGGGTCTGCAAGTCTAAGTGCACCCTCCATGAAGAAATAAAAAATGCTAGGCAAATAGATGGGTAGGCAGATGGGGTTGCAGAAGTGTCATTCCTTACAATTGAATGTGGGCTAACCTATTCACAAAGGAAAATCAATGGTTTGAGAAGGTCCTCTTCTCCATTATGTTGCAGCAAAGTAAAGGAGCATGTCTAACTTCCCAGTTTCCCCTTTCACTCCCATTCCTAACATCCCCTCATCAGTTGAGATTTATGGAAGAATTGGTGGTTTTATGGTGGTTCTTATTCCTTTAAAAGCCACATTTCTTGTCTAAAATTCTTTTCATTTTGATCTACTCCCTAAGCTAAGTGATTTTCCAATAAACTTAGTGATTTCACTCCTCATTCACCTTTTCCATCCATATTAACCCCTAACTTCTATTATCTAAATCCCCTATGTTACCCTTTCCCTACTATTATAACACTATGGTGTATAAACCCCAAGCATTGTATAAATATCCCTCCCCTTGGCATTATAGCCATATGTTCACAGTCAGGGATTAAATTGGCACCAGGCCAGTTTAAGAACCCTAAACCCTACCCCTCTTCCCCCCTTCAAGAAGTCATTTGACCCATTTAACCCCTTCATATGCTAAAACCTTATAAAAAACCCCATTACTATACCCCTAACCCGCTTCGTTTGCGAAATATCCACCAAAAACCCACTTTTTCATTTTATCCAAAGTTCTGGCGCTATGCGCATTTTTACAAAATACATTGAAAAACCATAAAAATCCGCCATATTCCAAAGGTTTCCGCCGGGCGCAAATCCCAAAAGAAATATTATTTTATTCCCGCCCTCCGTCCGTATCGTTCGGCCATCTCAACGTCCCGTCGACCGTCGGATCGGGCCCTTTTGATCCGACGACCCTCGTGCATATCGGACCGGCCCCGACGTCCGAGAGTTACCTTCCGATATCTGTCAGAGGGTGACGTCAGGCCTCTGCCACGCGCCACCCCCACAGCGTATCGGAGGTACATCTGACATTTCTGCCTCCGTATCAAAAGCGGTGCGATATGAAACCGCTAACCACTTCCGGTTTCGGTTGATCCGCCCTGCCAGCGTCACCGCCAGCGTCACCTCCAGCGTCACCGCCGTGTCAGCGCCCCGTCCTCCAGTTGCCCCACCTGTCTGCCACTTCACCATCCCCGTGGACCTCTTGTATGCCGCCACGTCACCCGATGACGTCATGCTGACGTCATCCGACCTTGACCCCACCTGATGACGTCATGCTGACGTCATCCAAAAAGGCGCCAAAGTCCTAAAAAACCATATTTTGGCCGAAATGTCGCATTTTTCGCACTTTTTGCAAAAAACGCTGTTATATCCTCTGCATGAATTTTACGTCCGAGCCTTCGCCAACCTGCTGAATTCAACCTCGAGACCGCTGGCGCGCCATTTCACCTGCATCCTTGACCATTGCTGACTGTATATCAGGTATTTATCCGTGCAAATCCTTTCTGCGCCCGGTTTTGTCTGTAAATTGCCAAAATAACTTAAAACAGTGAAAAAATAGATAATTCACCGGCAAATCCCCTCTGCCTGGTTCCCATTTGCACCTAGAACGTCGAAATTCACCAGCTAAGCCTCGTTTACCTGAAATTTTATAAAAACTGCATTCTGTTCGCGCAATCGCGAACTGGTAACCCACACTGTACCAATTTGCTGTAAAAGAGAGAGCAAGGCCAGACATTTGCCTTATTCGTGTTCTAAGCAGTATTTCAATTGCTGCAACTCACCTTTTGTCCTCTGTTCCTGAGTAATTCACCTTCCTGTTCATAGAAAACTCTTTGGTATTATTCTACACAGCAACACTAGTCCATAAACAACAGAATCCTAAAGGAAATCATGGATCCACCAGTAGCCCCGGTGGCATTAAACGTTGCTCCATTGAATGCCCCTCAGAGACAATTGGAGTGGCAGCCTCTAGCAGACCTGGACTATCAAATTTCAGAGGAAATGCTGATGAGGACCAAGTTCCACATCCACCTGCTAAATGAATTAAAGGCTAAACATGAGAATGGGACAGATGTGCTGGGCATATGGGACTCTTTTCTCCCTATATTCAAGCTTCCTCAGGTCAATCAGTTCCCTGATTTGATCCACCTATGTGCTGAAAACTATGACCCTACTCAGAGGGCAGTGCTTGACCCTTCAGGCTCAGCTGTGTTCTATATCACCCCAGAAGCTATCAAAGAGATGCTCTGCTTCAACACTGAGAAGAAATTGGTCCCTCTATCACTCATAGACTTGATAAATCAAGGAGCCAGATTGACAGATGCTCAGGTCACCAAATTAAATCAGCTATACATTGACTCTGACTCTGTGAAGTATCCTCCTATTAACCAAGTATACCTCAACCAATTGGGCAGAGATCTTGCAGACATGATTAGTCCCATTTTGGGCTATAATTCAATTGAATTTGTTGATGAAACTGTGCTGGTGATGATGCTAATGTTTGCTCCTGGCAAGTCTCCAATCTGCTATGACTATGCCACCTATATATCAAACAAAATACATGAGCAGTTGATGAACTTGGCCGAGAAAAGGTGTTCAGATACACCTCCTACATTTATCATTTGATCTTATATTATCAACATGAGAAGTTTTCTTTTGCTATCAAAAGAGTGGATGCCCAAGGCAATCCAAGGTCAGTGGTCTATTGGTCCTCTGCCTTCCACTACAGATCTCACTCTCCATACACTTACTGTGAGTTCATAGATCTCTTCATCCACCCAGCCATGTCTATGCTGATGAGCTCACCTCCTCCAAGGCTCACTGATGAGATGCAAAGGATCCTTCAGTTATCCAAAACATACAGCATTGGGGACTGGTACTTCTACCAGAACCACACAGTCATCAGGATCTATGGGTGTGAACTGCCTCCCTACAGATTGCCCAAGTATGTGCCCATGAGATTGTTTGCCCTGGAATATTTCAGGCAATTTGGGAATGCTGATGTGCTGCACTTTTCAGGCAGAGGCAAGAAAGCACAACTGAAGGTCAGGAACCAACTTGGCCACTTTATCTACAACAAAAGGGAAGAAGGTTGGAAGGAGGCGGATAACATGTTAGAATCCCTTGGCCTGCAAACCAGTTTCCTGTGGAAACCATATGACCCCAATCACTTCATAACTTTAAGAAGGGTCAAGTATAGGCTGTCAGGTTATGACCATGTGAGGATTCCTCACATAGAAAAATATGCAAATCAAGTAAAATGGAGGAGAGGAACCCTAGAGGAGCCTGTTACACAAGAAGAGTTGAATCAAAGAGCAGTGAGAAATCTGAAAAAGATGGCTGACCTTGAACTTTGTTCACAGGTACCCACTCTTCCAAGCACACAAGTGGGAGCAGTTGCCTCCTCCTCAACTGCAAATCAGCAAGCAGCCAAAGCTAGTGAGCAAACCTCTAGCAAAGGCAAGGAAAAGAGATGGAAACAGAACAGCCACCTCATGAGGAGGTGCAGCAGCAACAGCAGTAGGTAGAGCAGCCACAACAGCAGGAACAATAGCAAGAAGAGGGGCAGCATGACAAAGAGCAGCCATTACAGCAAGAAAGGGCAGCTGAGGCCCCAATTTTCACTGAGCAGCAGGCTCAGAACACTGTGCCTCCTAGGCAAGAGACTACTACTGAAGCCTCAGTCCTCCAAACTCCACAAAAGGAGGATATAAGTAGGAAAAGGGACAGAGAGACTCCCCTCACATCATCCAAATCAGGGAGGGAAAAGGCATAGAATGAATCCCTTCTCTGAGGAGGAAATGCCAATAGGGCAGTCTCTGGGCATGGGCCCACCTAGTAGAGAAGCATCTGCTAGCTCCTTCCAGCAGGGACAAGACAGAACAATGGGAGGAGAAGTCAGCTCCTCAAGCCACCAAAGAGAAGCTGAAGGAGGAATCAAACAGCAGTTTATTGACATTAAAAGGAAAAATGAGCCACTTAAAATACAGCTCTATAATCATCTGCTGAAAATGGCTCCTACCAACCAGCAAAGACTGATGTCTGCCTATGATGTTCAGGAGGGCAAAATGATCATGAGTCATTTTATGCCAGCTGTAGCACAGCCACAGTCCCCTGCAGATTATATAAGGACCAATCTTGAGGTCCTTGCCAAGGACATCCACCCAATGGACAAAATCGAATTGCACAAACAAACGGGTGAGATGGTGTATGCCTCCTTGGCAGACAAAACACTGGATAACTACAGGCTAGAAAATAGCCTAAATAACACCATTGCCCAGCTTGAATTGGAAAGGGCATCCTCTCAAGCAAAGGATAACAGAATCAGGGCCTTAGAAGATATAATTATAGAACTTGGGCATGATCCCAAGGATATTAAGGCTGTGCAAGCATTGTTGAAATTGAGGGATGCAGACATGGCAGCCCTTAGAAAGATGGTCAAAGTCCCAGCAACAATTCACCCACAAACTGAAGAAGTTGCTCAGCTGAGACATGATCAAGATGCCACTTCTTTGCTGGTATCCCTATACAAACAGCTAATCCAGACCCAAGAGAAGCTGGGAGAGTCAGAGGCTGCCCAGGCAGCATTGCAGGCAGCATTATAGCAAAAGGAAGGAGGTCAAACCTCTCAGCCTCCTCCTGAAATAATTAACCTTGAGGAAGCTCCTCAAACCATTGCTCCCCCTACTCAACAAGCAGAACAAGCAGCACCATCCACCTCAGCACCAGCGCCAACAACAGACCAGGCTTCAAGCCTGGACATGCAGAAACTAAGGAATGAAATCCAAGCCCTGGAAGCCCAAATGTCAGAGTTAAAAGAGGCCAGGGAAAATTTGGTCAAGTTGAATGAGAGATATGACAAATCTAAGCAGACTGTAGCAGAAAAGGGCAGGGAAATAAAGGCCCTTAAAGACAGGATTAAGGAGCTGGAGAAGGAGCTCACATTGGATAAAGTGACAGCTGAGCTCAAGACAGTGCTATGGGCCAACATTGGCCAGTCCATCACTGACCAATGGCAGTATATTGAGACAATCCATGAGCAGATTGAGCTCATAGCAAAAGCACAGAGGGAAATCCAGAGATCAAGGGCATCTCTAGGCAATATGCCTGAGGTTGCCAACAGAATGATCAATGTGCTTAACAACAGAACAAGTGCTCAGTTAGCTACTATGGGAATCTCCAACAGAACTGAGACCATCCAGCTAATCAAGAGGGTCCTAACACTGAGAAGCCTAGTGCAGACACTAGAGAGAAGGACCCAGGATATGCAGACCGAGGTCAATAGATTCATGGAAAAATTTGTGGCATTGCAAAACAGAGGTCTTCCAAGCTTACTGAATAGCGCAGGAAGACTACTTTCCCATGAAAACTATGCCAAGAGGGTGAACATCTTTGCCACAAATCAGATCACAGAGAAGGCCAGCACCTCAGAGGAAACAAGGCCAGCAACAGGACAAAGTCTTTACAACAGAGTAGAGAACTTATTTTTTATCATGGATGAGATCAAACATCTGTTTGAAGTGCCTCCCAATTTCTATAAATATACAGAGGTAGATGAGACATTGGATGCAATTCTGAGACACCAATTGCCCACACAGGAATACTGGGCTAAAATGATACAACTGATATTGTAAGCCAAAGCCTGTTAATCAGTTTTGTTATTTATTATTCAAATCTACAAGTGATCATGCACAGGAAAACTTGAAAAAATCAGCAAGCATGAAAGAGGAAGGGCTGAGCCAACTCAGCAGAACTATTTGGCCAACAAAGCATAATTGACAGCTAACAGGTAGCAGGGCCGAAAGTTACAGCACGACAACCATAAAGACGCATTTTCCAGCATTAAAGCAGAACGGTCAGACCGACTCAGTGGCCTCCAAAGGCCAAAATATCTTCTGACAGACACAAAGAGCATTTATGTTGTATTAAAAGCAGTAATAACTTCTTATCTACTGTTCTGTACAAGTTGGTGAAAACATTTATTTCTCAGATGACTCAACGCCTTAGATATTTTGTATGACCGTTTGTATATATTCCCCCCTGGCATAAGCTTGCAAGGGGGTTGTTGATTTCTCTTCAAGAGTTCTTTTGCTGTAAATTTTCAGAGTCTAATACAAAGGCCGATGGAATTTCCAAAGTTTGTGTTGTCTGAGGGATTGTAATGCAATTGCTGAGTGCTACAGGATTCCTGCATGTTGTCATGGCTCAATAAGTTTCCTTTAAACTTTCGTTATGTTCTTTCTGTTATTTTCTCATAACTCATCCATGTTCTAGATCTCACAGTTAATGGCAGAGAAAAAGACTAATTCCAGGATTTATTCATAGAATACCCTGAATTCAATCTATGCTATTACAAATGTTTTCTTCAGTTATGATTATAAAGGTGTGATTCTTAGTTGCTGCACCCCTACACTGTATCTTTCACAGAAATTATTGTTTAGGAATTCAAATCTGCTCCTTTACAATACATCTCTTTCTCACAACCCAGCTTAGTGGAAAATTCTTAATTGCTTTTCACTGGTTGCACACATTTCATCATTATAATATAAAGTTTGTTTCATGAGATATTCAAAAGGCCCTGCAGTTTCAGCAATCCTAATCTACCTCTCAAACAACCAGTAACCAAAGACTCCATTGCCCAATGGACTAGAATTATTTGAAGGTTTACACCTTGGGTACAGAAGACATCCCTCAACCAAAACATAAAACCAAACCCTGAACATCACAGCTAGCCTAAAATACTATCAAAACAGAGACAAATCATAAAGAGAGAACCCTCTCTGATTACATTTTTGCTAGAAACTGTAATCCAAAGATTGGTTAGTGGTTACCCCGGCCGTATTCCCTTGGGAGTCATAGGGAACAACCTGGGTGTTAACAGTAGCAAAAACTACGAAATTCCTAGAGGGAACTGGCAGTCTGCTACTAGGAGCTGCTAGTGGGAAAAAATGCATTGAGGCTAGGGTTGGCCTGCTGATCACCTCTACACAGTTTCTAAGCTTAGTGGACTAGTGGGAAATAGAGAACTTGCTCATGAAAACTGTGCAATTTTCTGGGTGAGTAGCCAGTCGACTGTCCGAAGGGCTGGCTAGAAAAATTGCGCAATTTTCTAAGGGAGATAGGGATGGACACTACATGTCTATCTGGCCTGTATACCCAATTTTATCAGTTAGAAGAGAGGGAAAAGCTTGTAACCTCTATGCAGATGACATGACTCATGACATGACTGGACATGATAGTGCTGATATATTCTAAAATCCCAATGTAAGTCTTGCAATATGCAATGTATTCTTGTCTATTTTTATTCATTAATTATGCATGTGAGGGAGAGAGAATCCATTTCTTGCAGATGTTTATGACCTAGAGAGGCCTGTGGTACTATCACCTAACCCATAAATTACTAGTGAAGTTATTTTTTGTAATCATGTGAGACAATCAGCCTAATTGTGAAGGTATGATGCAAATGCTCTCAATTAAATGTACCTTACAAAATGATTCAAGTTCTAAGTTGGGTCATGAAATAACAAAACATTATGTTGATATAGTTTGCATAACATATTTTTTCCTCATTTCTTCAAGCTTAATATGCATCCAAAAAGATTTTTGGGAAACTTATTTCAAATGGTTTCCTGGTGATGATGGATTTTCTATGGAACATGATGAATTTTTCTTGTAAGAACATGTTAAAGTGAGTAAAAGAGGGTCTATAGTTGAGGGTCGACTCAACCAATAATACCAAATAGATATTCTCAATTTCTAATATGTTAACCTACTTTTCCAATTTAAACAATTGTCTGTGTTCTTTTGTTTCTTCTTCCCACTTAGTCTTATGGGTTTCAAAAAAATCAACCCATTTCTCTTTCAATGCTTTGACAATTTTTTGATGTTCCTTAATAGGCATCACTCCCCCCTCATATGAGGCCAAAAACTAGTCCCATTTGTCTTATTTAGCTCTCACCCATTCATCATGAATACCTACTTGTATGCCCCTTCCCTCACTATTTTCTATGTTGTTTGGGTGGTTGTATCAACTGTGGCAAGGGAAATGTCAATTGTTTGGACTAATACCTCTTGAGTTTCATTTCTAAGGGTTACCTTTATTTCTTTAGAAATCAGGGAGTTTGCAACTTGAGTAACATTCAAGTTTTTAAAAGGATTTTCCCTCTTTCAGCTCATCACTCAATCTTTTAATGATGCTATGGATTTTTCTATTTTCTTTTTCTATCATTCAATTTCTCCTTAAAAAAGAAACATACAAAAGAATGGGATAATGGGTACTTATTGTTGTCCTGTGCTTAGTTTTATTCTTCCGCCTCAGCATGACACATGTTAATCTAGTAGGTTCTTTAGGAGTGACAACCTCCTCTTCTTCTTCTTTCCCCAGATTTGTGTCTATGATTGAAAAAAGTCCTTCTCTCAAGTCCTCTCTTGTTGGTTCTTATCTGGTAACGAGGCTCTCTATAGTCATATGTAGACTCAATAAATCCTAGGTGAACCTCCATTAATTTTGTTGGTTATTGTAGAGCATTAGAGAGTTCTAGTTTAGTTTCCCTTGTTGGTTCTTATGGAATAGCAAGGGAAGCTTCTTCTTGTTCCACCCCTATTGTTTCTTGTGGGGTAGTAAGAGAACTTTATTTTTCTACCCATGCTAGTTCTTGTGGGGTAGTGGGGGTTTCTTCCTGGGTTTGTTGAGTTGCAATAGAGGAAGTATATCATGTTCTCTTCATATTGGCTATGTGCACAAAGTTAGGCCTTTTCCTCATTCCCCTTATGATCCAAGTGGATATTGGTGGCCATGGTGATATGCCCTTCTCTGAGAAATATAGCCTTTGTATCTTCTGGAGTTCCAGTAACTACAATACCTACTAGCACTTGTACTATATCTTCCCAAGTTTTTTCATATCTATGCAATGAATGTTACATAAGACGTTTTAATTAGGTTGTGGTTAGTCAGGGTGTCCCTAGGCGATATATATTTTTTAACTTATGATGAAAATGCATGCAAAGTTCTCAAAGGAAATAATGGTAGCTTTATCATTATATCATGTCACAATTGGTTTGAGTAGCTTGAGGTGTTGTTGGTAAGTGACCTTGTAATGACCCTTGCAAGTAATATATCTATGTATGAACATGGAGGTGTCTTCCCATCGAGCTAGTAGTTATCTCCTTTAAATCCCCATCCCATTCTCGACCAAGGCTTCACCTAGATCAAATAATTGTTCCACCACTTCAAGACTTTTCATTATACGATAATAACAATGTTCTTCAGTTAGAGGAAACCCTATAACTTATACTACTCTCTCCTCTGTTACTTTCACTAGTGCTCCAACAAACATCAACTATTTTCCCCTAACATTCATTGAAAATTCAAGGGAGACATCATTATTTTATCCATGTAGTATTTGTATGTAACTAATCTAGCCTCCTTGTTAGAAGATATTTCATACGTGGGAATAGGCCTATAACAACAAAGGCTTTGTGGGCTCTCTATAGATCAATGAACCTCCCAAGTTCATATTTCCTCTTCCATAACTCAAAATATTTTTGAATGAAAGGGGAATGAACACATTCAACTATTAAGAATTTCCATTTGTGGAAGGGATGATGTGTTGTTTTCAGATAGTTATGTTATTAGGTTTTGGTGGTGGCATATGTGGTGAGTTGATCGAGTGGGGGGTCAAATCAATGAATAAATGAAATTCTTGTGATTCATTATGTGAGTTATGGAAATGTATATTTTGTCTTACCTTGAGTACTTGTGGTGGTTATACTTTTTTGTTGTGATGGTGTGTCGGTCCCACATGAAAAGTTAGATTCATTTTTCTCCTAGAGTTACAGAATCAACATGGGATAGATTTACAAAATTGGCATCGAATAGAGTTGCAACAATAGCAATGTTCCATCTATTAGAAAATTCTTATTAACCACAAGCTCTTTAATCTGGTAGTGGATTTTGTTAGATGGGTCCTTCATTTTATTTAACAGTGGGATGAAATGGAGTTGCAACAATGGAATTTGTAGCAACATGATATTTTGTAATTGGAGTTTCAGCAATGACAACAATTCTCCTCTCACATACTAAAAAATTACTGTATTAATGAATCATCCACGAGGGATTCCTTATGAATAGTTTGTAGATTGCTATCAAGCCATCTATTTCTGATCCTCTTCATACAAGATTCCTTAGATAGAGGTTTATAATATAGTCAAATCCTATGTAAATTGGCCATAAGAGGAGTCCTATATTTGTTAATGGTGGGCATCTTGATGGCTCAATTGTCATATACTATGTTGATTTGGTATGGTCCAAGCCAACATGCGTGGAATATCCCTATGATACTAGGGCCCAATCTCTAGTTTCCAACTTTGTTTTCTTTATGAACATATCATGCCACCTATCTCTTTGATGTCATATCATTGTGCTCTGATGCAGGGATTCCTATTGAAGTTCATCCAACTCATTAATCTAGAGGACCCTTTACTTCTAATGTTTTGTTAAATACATTCCAAGTTGTACAAATGCATGTTAGCAATCTCTTATCCATACAAACTCAACATTTTCTTAAGTAAAGTAAATAATGGATGGGAAATTTGTGAAAACGTTTAAATGAAACATCTAGAATAACCAGTATGTCCTGAGAAGCTTTATACCTCCTTTTGTGACCATGAACTTGGAAATTTTAATGTTATCTCTATTTTTTTTTAATCCACCATAATACCTTTAGCAAAGATATGGTGCCCCAAAATAATGGAATTGGTCAACATTATTACATATTTTACATTACTAAGGGAAACATTAGTTTCCACATATCTTACCAATGTATTTTCCAAGTTAACTAGTCCTTCATCATATTCATCACCATACATCATAAAATCATCCATATATATTTCCACGCAATCATGAATTAAATAAAAAATATACTTATTACAACTCTTTGAAAGGTGGTTGGAGTGTTACACAATCTGAATGGTAGAACAAGATAGGAAAATTTTCCCCATGTACAAGTGAACATGGTCTTGCCTTGGTCCTTAGGTGCAATTTGGATCTGTTTATAACCATTAAATCCATCAAGGAAATAAAAATATTTCTTCCCTACTAGGGTATCTAAGAATTGGTTGATAAAAGAAAGTGGGAACTGGTATTTGTGTGCTGGCTTGTTAAGTTCTCTATAGTCAGCACAAATTCTCTATTTTCCATTATTCTTTGGTATAACAACTAAAGAGGAGATCCATTGATTGTAAAAAATCAAATAAATAAAATTAGTTACAAGTAATTACCATAGTTCCCCTTTGACTACGTTCTTCAATGTTGGATTCATCCAGCGTTAGAGTTAGCAGATGGATCTCAGTGCTTCCTTGATATATATCTATCTATATATATATATATATATATATATATATATATATATATATATATATATAGATATATATACATACATACATTATGTGTAGATAAATTGATATGGATCTCCTTCATATCAGAGTAGTCCCAAGTGAAGGCATCATTGTGCATTTGTCATACCTTGACTAGTTTTTATCTTTGTTGCTTTGTCAACCTCCTATTGATGTTCAAAGTTTTTCTAGGGTAAATTTTGATGGTTTCAATAGTAGATTCTCATTTTTCTTTGGGTGATAACTTCCGTTTTGAGGAGGAAGAATTTTCAGAGGTAAGAGAAGCCTAAGTTTTGGGAGGTAGAAAGTGTTCAACAACATGTGCGTTGGAGGAAGAGAAAGAGGAAGGAATGAAATCATGGATTTATTTGTCCCTAATATTTTCTCTAATACTGAGATACTGATCAATGGAGAAATCTTGATGGACTACTTATTCTTTGTCACTTCCTTATTTTTAAGCCTAAAAAGGTGTTTTAGGGTCTATACTAGGTTTGGGAGGAGGATATAAGGTTAGAAATTTGGTGGAGCTTCCATGGGATATTTTCATACTCATATATCTACAACTAATGTATGCATTTGTACTAGCTAGCCATGGTCATCCAAGGATGAGTGGGTATCCTCCTAGGGAATATTTTGGTTGGAGTACCATAAAATTAATGGGATACCCTCATGATTTTACATATATTACTACATCCTCCAAAATTCCCTCTAGTTTGACTATCAACCTATCATCAAGTTGGAATACAGTGTAGGTTTGTCTCAAGGTAGAGAGTCCTAAGGCTTCCAAGGTTTCTTGCATCACAACATTTATAACAACACCTAGGTAAATTAACATGTTTTCGATAAGGGAGTTATTGAATTGCATATTAAACATTGGGCTACCAGGATCAAAGTATATTTTAGTGAGGAGCTCTTTGTCTTCAAGTAGCCTCCTCAAAAAAGTATCCTTACCACTTTTGAATAAATAGGTAAATCTTTGATAGCTTGAAAAAGTGGGATTTTAACACACACATTTTAGAGTTCGCCTAGGAAAGAAAATTTAGGTTGAGTTGTAGGTTTCCCTATGCTTAATATTTTGGGGTAAGGTGGGTCTTGGATTTTAGGGATTTCTTGTTTTGTTCTCAAAGGTTCAAGAGATAATTATTTCTTAAGTTGTTCATTATGATCTTTTTCATTGAAATATTTGATATGCATAAGAGGATTCTCTTAGGTTTGTGGCTTCCCTAGTCTGAGATGAATATTGTCATATACCATGAAATAGATAGAGTACGTATGGTAGGTTGTGAGCCTAGTATCTTAATATGGTTGAGTTGTCCTACCATTATTGGGGTTAGATAGAGGTTGTGGTGGCAATTTTAGTCATGGAGGGGTAGATGTGGATGCCTAAAATTGAGGAGATGGAAGGGTTTGCATGGGAGGCTACATAGATACCTATTGGAGGCCTCCATATGTAGGGAATATCAACCCTTTTTATTCTAAATTTTTTGAGGGGTGGGAGAGGCCACTAATGGCTAATAAAATGCTTCTAAGAGGAATACTACAAAGCATGATTAATACAATAAGAATTGAAACATTGAGGTGTGTCTTAGATCATACCTTGTAGTTTCTACTACAATGATAATTTTTGTGTAACAAAGAACAGTTGTTCAGGTTCCTTCACTTCTTGTTATACAAATTTTAAACCATGTAGAGAAAGAAAACTATTGGTGACATGCTCCTTACTACATATTCCAGAAATCTCGACTTAGTCCAAGGGACACTCCTTAAATGGGTATTTCCATCTTCATTTTGGGAAGACTCATAGTTAAGGCTAGCTCTACCTCTTCCTTCTTTTCTTCATCTGCATAGTATCCAACTAGGAAATTAGGGAACTCAGTATGTCTATTTTAAATTATTCTAACATGTTTCCAATTTTAGCTTTAGTAGTTTTGTTCCCTACAGTCCCACTAGTTCGTACCAATACATATTGTGGGCCTTTGTCTTTCTTTTTGTTCCACATGAATATCTATGACATATTTCCACAATAACATCATATGGTTTCTAGGAGATGTCTCCTCAACCCATCAGGTTTCAGATTTCCATTAATTCCTCTTGGATTCCTCTCAACAATTAAGCATGTAATGTTTGAGGAGCCACATTTTTTCGTCTTTATCTATGCGGATTGTATTTCATTATTTCCACATGGTGCTCGAGGATTTCAGCCTCATTTTGTAGCATTCAAAATACCTCTTCCCTTATTTCCTTATCTTGAAATAGTCCTGATACTTTTCCAAAATCTCTTGCTTCATTTGATTCCATGATATAATGTTTCCTTTACCAAGGCTCATTAACCAATGTAGGGCAACATTTTTGAGAATGACAGGGAACAATTTCACTTTCTAAGCATCGGTGAGATAATCATAACTTTCAAAAAACACATCAAATTCAAATAGAAAGGTTTCAAGATATTCTTATGATAGGTCGCGGAAATTAGGGAGAGAAGAGTGAGGGATTTTATTCATTTTAGTATCTACATCTATCTCTAGTATTAGGAATCCTAAAATAGAAGTCTCCTCCTTGACATTCTAGTGTGCCATTTCCTTGTCCTCTTGTTCCAAAATTTCCTTCAGAGATTTGGGAAAAAGAACTTCAGATATTTAGAGGACAATATTTCTAGTTGCTGATGACCTTGTAGAGTCTCTGAATCTAGGGTAGATGATTCACGTTTCTGTTTAGCAAGAAATATGGTTGTATTTATTGAATAATTTTGTTAATTGTGCTCCTTTACTTCTTGATATGTTCTTGTAAAGTTAACTTTGAGGGGTTTTATGAAGTACTAATAAATCTACCCTATTGATCCCTACTTCTTGGAATTTAACAAATAATTATTTAAATATATAAATTTCTAAAAAAGAAAGCTAATTCATCCTAGAAGAAAAAAACAAAAAAAGCACAACAACATTGTACTAATGACCATTTCCTAGAAATATTACCAAAAATGATGGACCTTTGAATTATCCTCAAATTTCTTGTCAGATCATGGAAGGGTTGTCCATTTAATTTTCAATCTAGTATTTGTATAGAACTTATGAAATTCCATGCACCATATATGCTTAGTACAATTCTATTCGTATAAATAAAATTTTAGTAATCTAAATGATTGTCACAATTCAAGATTTATAATGCATCATGAAGTCACTAGCTAATTTCACACCAAGCTCATAATCCAATCCACACTTTGCATAAATGTAAAGGACACACTTCTAACCTAAATTATAGTAGAGTAAATTCACTCTTGCTAAAAATAAATCACACATAAACTAGAAGGTGGATTGCTGAAGTGATAGAGTAATCCTCTATGTTGTAATAGAGTTGCAATTGCAGTTATGATGAAATGAAATGAAATATAAACTATCATTTCATTCATTTTCTTATGAAAGAAAAAAATATAACTTAGTTGTTTTAAATGAAACCATTAAAATTTTTGATTAAATAAAGGAAACATAACATTGAAGTTTAGTGTTGAATTTCAACAATATATACTTGCAAGTTCTTGTGAAGTGAAAAGGAATAAATTGTGACAAATAAGATCAAATGGAATTGAAACATGTAATATAATAAAAATATAATCTAAGGAAATTGCAGAAACATGGAAACAAAATTAAAGAGATAATGCAAAGGTCATGCTATCTACTAAAATCATAGTGCCTGACTAAGAAAGATGGGACCCTAGCTCCTTAGGCTAGAACTAGGCTAAGAAGTTAGGTAAATACAAATGCTTAACACACCATTAAGGAAGAAAATAGAGCTTCAAATTATAACAAGAATGGAGTTAAAAAAACCTTGTCTTTCTTGTTGTTAATATCTCAATGCATCTTCTCTCCTTCCTCTCTCTCCCTTTGCTCAAAGAGAGTAGGGTCTTTTATACAAAGTACAATCTATATAAATGAAGAAAATTAGAAGCATGGACAACCATGAGAATCAGGTCATTCCATCCTAATATATCATTTCCCCACATATGGAAAGAAACTGGGTAAATTTTTACTTATTATATGATAGGTGATAAGTGATTCATCTTCTTTCCTAATTACCTTCTTGCTCCTGTCACTTTTCTTGATGAGAAAATCAATTGTTATATGTATGATTCATCCAGAGGTAATATATTTTCATTTGACTACTAAGATGACATAAATGTAGAAGAGTTACAACATCATTGGTCTAGAGTTGTAGTAATGAGCGTAGTCTTTGAGTTGCAGCCATAAACATAAGTGAAAGCTGTAGCAATAGTCCAAAGAAGTAGTTTTAGCAATGACATGAATAAGAGTTATAGCATCAACTATGAGTTGAAGGTGTCAGCAACAAGAGTTGCAGGAAATTTTGATAAGTGCCTTCATGCTCATATTCCATGTTTACCATGGCCAGTACAGAAAGATACCAATTTCCCAATAATGCATAAGAATACACATAGAAATGGCATATTAAGGTTACAATCATACCTTGGTCAAAAATATTGTTTGTGAGTGGTGTTGGGACGTAGAATTGGCACCTTTTTACACCTATTTTCTTTGCCTTTTCTTGTCATTTTGATTGTCAAATCCAAATCTTATCACTCTAACATTCATCATTAACTAAGGTATGTTTTTTTGTATTCCATTCTTATTATCTAGTTTTTCTTGTAATTTGACATAGAAGCTAATTATTTTATACAATTTTATTAATAAATTGATAAAGGGTTGTTATAGGGTACGTGGCTTGTTGAGGTGCTATTACAGGATTATATCTCCTAGTTTTCCCTCACCAACAATGGAGAGAAGACTTCGTTGACACTGTTCATACACATTGAACTCATTTTGGACATAATATCATCCTATTGTTAGTAATGAAGATCGATTTGGATAAACACGTGGTCAGAGCTAGCTTGAATATCGAAGGAGACATTTATGGACAACGCAGTTGGATCAAATAAAACACTTAGGATTATCAATTGATAAATCATTATAATATTAGAAAAGTTGTTACAACTTGGTTTCAAGTAGGATTATTTATTAAAAGACAATTATTGTATATTCTTGATTTAGAACACATGAGAATTAAGATATTCTCATGATGACCTTGTATTTTGAAAATAGGAATGTATTTTGGAAACTGCAAAAGAATGTACTCTCTACCCATGAGGAATGCAATGAATAGAACAAAGGAGGAGTACCGCATTGTAATCCTATATTGTAACTTTTCACTAATGCAAATCTCTATCATTTGTGGCTTCATACTTTTCTTCTAACTAGCTTGTGCACTGTTTAATTTACTAGCCCCTGCTAGGAAGGAAGGGTCCCCCTTCTTAGCGCTGATCACCGGTTAGAGAGGTACTGCAATAGTATATTTATTTCCTCTCGGTTATGATTCATGTGTAATTTCTTGTTACTGTTACAATCTTGTTCATGCATTGAGTAGTTGTGCAATTCTAATCTATGTTATTGTGTGACAACATAGGTATTGGAGTAGTTCCTTCATTAGTGTGGTGTTTATTTGATTTTTGTTACAAATCTTTTGTTTGTTTACTTTATCGAATGGGTGTTTGCAAAATTTCTTAAGTGTTGATGGTTTCCAGAAGTGTTGTTTCTTCTTAATAAAAGTGATTGTGTGAAAGGGTGTGGTTTATTCTGCAACTCTGTCCTTCCTTTTTGAAAGTGTGAGCAAGGTTTGGAGTGTAAAAACAAGAGTAATTTGAGTGCTGAGATTAAAAAGATTGTCTTTGAGATTCCATTAGTACTAGTTGCCATATTTTCTTACATATACTTTGTGTAATAGCCTTGAAAAAAAAATCCTACCCGAATTGACAATTAATATGAGAGTTGGATTAGTTGTTTCAAATTAAAAGGGAAATTTATACACCCAACATTTTGGCACCATTGTCAGGGAGGCTGTTATAGGTGCATATGTGTGACTAGTTTATATGCATTGATTGAAAGTGTGGTATATGTGTTCCTCACTCGAAGGTTTTCGGGTAGTAAAATGAGAAGTAAGAACCTAACATACCGAAGTGGGATGGGGCTTGAGAGGAGTTAGGGCACATAGGATTGCATTGCATGAATAATTAAGAAGAAAAATGTGGTGCCTTCAAAGAAAATAACCGATTGGGTAGGAGAGGATGAGGAAGAAATAAGACGAGGTAGGACTTGGGAAGAGTAACATTATACAAGAGATCATCTCAAAATCTTAAGTAGAATCATCTCTAAATATAGCCGTTACTTGAAATTATGTATCTACATTGTTCACTATTTAAGCCTTTGCCATGATCTACCTATTTATCTAGTCTTGATGATGAACCACACTTGTTGGTTCAAAACGTGTCGGCCAAAAATTTCTCTAATGTGATTTCTACCGAAAGACTTTGCTTAATAGAATCATCTACTCAAGGAGTAACATCTAAGAAGAAAGGATAAGGTAAAGCTACTTAACAGAGTCCATCATCTCCTGAGACATCTATGTTGGGTGCACACGTTAAGGAAGTATAATTGTATGGACCTTCAATCTCATAGACAAGCCCTAGAGTTTCTGTTCCAATTGTATCAACAGAGAATAAATATTAATATTTGATATAAAGACAAGGGGATACAAATTAACATGACTAGGAATCAAGTCTTGAAGAATGACCACTCAATCAGTACATTTTGGATTTAGGCAGTGCAGTGAAATAACCTGTAGAGCATCCTATTGGAGAGGGTGTTGGGAAGTCATTAGGACCCCCTCGACAACATGAACAACCTAAGCAATCCACATCACTAATAAGGGAGAAATATCCTTTGTTAGGAGAGCCACCAATAACAACTCCAGAAAAATATCATGCTTTTAGGTAGATTTAAATGGTAGGTATCTTGGTTACCACTTTCGAGTTCCCCATTGGAAACCTCTAAGGACATGCCGCAATGAGGAACATCCTTTTATCTGCACTTCATACTTTTCAAGGTACAATTATAGAGCATATGAATACATTTATTTTTGAATTTCATCTCCTTTGTAGGTGTTATGACTGTACCACTCATGAACAAAAACTAAAATTGTTCCCAACCACATTAAAGGGGGTTGCACTCAGATGGTTTATGGGACTCGGTGGGGCATCTATTACATCTTGGGATGGAATGAAGAAGATATTTTTAGAAAATATTAGGATTATTGTCATTCTAGAGATCATAAGGATGATTTATTTAGAATCACTCAAACACCAAAGGAAAACTTAGAAGAGTATGTTGAGTGCCTTTAGTATAATTTGCATAGATCTTGGCACAATAATTTGGACAAGGAAATAGTTACAACAATTTTGATTAAAGGGATGCAGAATGACTGCCTTGATATGCTAAATCTTCCACGGAAGGGAGATATATCTAAGGATTTTTATGACAACATTGTTCAAATTTGTTGAAGGAGTTCCAAAGGATCAACAAGATGTAGGCCTATGACACATCATACTTCTATCAAGATAATAAATTTAGTCGATAGTAAGGAAGCATCAGTAGAAATTGGAAATTTGTTGGAAAATTTTAAAATTGATATTATGAGCTTGTTGTCCTCTCATCTCATTGTATTGCAAGAAAATAAGAATAGATTGAAGTAGAACAATATTTAGCTATATTATTCTCTCAGTGTAGGAAGAAACATCCTCTGAGGGAATTCCCACTCAAGAGCTGCAATATATGTGAGAAGGAACACTCTATAGAATAATGTCCTTCATTAGCTAGACTAAAAACAATTTACAAGGAAGCAAGGTAGGATATGTAGAAAATCTGTGATAGGTTAACCCGATAATGCAATATAAATCAAAGCAGAATATTATAACCTACTTCTACTATCAATTTGCTGAAGCTTAAGAACTTGATAACTAGAAGAGGAAGAATCAATGGCACAATACACATGAAAATACTTTGGGGAAAGTCTCAGATAAAACCCCACACTATTGTATTATCATACATGGAGGAAATACATAGGAATTATACAAAGCGTTAGCTCTCACAGCTAGCCAGATCTTAGTACAATCCTCACAGATGCTCATAGGGAATCTTGGTTTCTCTCCAGCCTTCCTCTCTGCCCTCGAAGCTCCTATTTCCTTGTGTTCCTTGTGGATGATTAGCCTTCCAAAACTGCGTAATACTCAAGGATGAATCCTTGACTGAAAACACATGCAATTGATAGTACATTGTCCTTGAACATTAATATCAACTGGGTCTTTCTCAGAATAGACATGCATGAGTTTCTAATGAGGGATTCTTCAGTTAACTAGAGTAGCACTAGTTGAGTGCATTAATGCATCAACTGACTGTTAACTCACTATTAGTTCTGTTATCTCAAAATCAAGCCCTGGAAGGCTGCAAACCAGGAAGACTTCAAGTAACTATTTCAAACCAATCTTTAGACTAAGGCTTAGCCTCCCTAGCCTGAGAGGGCTCTCTCAAAGGGTTATTGATTTTGACTAATAATAAGATGGATAACTCTTGTGGAATAACATTGACAAATATGAAGGTTGAACAAATATTAAACTAACTTCCATTGGGCCTATGGAGTCAATCATACTTCAGTAAATAATGATATTGCCTTTACATAGAAGTCATGGCATTTAGCATTTAGATGTTCAGAACACAACTCATATAAAACCACAGTTCATACATGCATACAGGAAGTCAGAGCACAATCAGTGAATTCTGAGTGATTATACATATATGCAACTATAAAAGACATTAAGGAAAGAATAAAATCACACATTCTAAACATGGAAATCCCTCATGAATCCTGAGAAGAAAAACAGCCAACTTATATTACTGAATTCTGTCTTTACATAAGCCAAAACAGTCCTCTGTTATAAAATTTTCCAACCCTTGTTACATTGTTGTTTCAGCTATATATAGAATCCTTATTCTAACTAATTCGAGCTTCCTCCTCCAGCATGAGGGGAGTCGATAACTACCTCTACTGACACCTATCAGCTATTGAACTAACTAATAAATACAACTAAAGTGCTGACTGGAGTTTTTAAAGAGTTCTAAATTAACTATGACTCTAACTCTATTTTCCATGCATAATGACTTCTCCTTGTTCTTTGACACCTGGTCTCTTTTTCGATTTGGCTGAGCTGGATGTTTAATACTCCATATTGACCTTGAACGCTGAATCTTTAACTGCTCAGTAGTGTTAGGAGATGTCCCTTGCTTCTCGGTTCCAGTTTTCCTCAAATTGCTCGAATCTACAGCAGCATGTCTTCTAGCCTTTAATGACCCAAAATATGGAACACTTCCACGTTTTTGATGTGTTGTAGGCTGCATCAATGAGCAGGTGTACAGGCAAAAGTTCTTTGTATGCAAATCATTAAATACCCTTTGAACGGTGATAAAGGGGCTTTACAACAGAAATTTGAACTTGGGTTAAAATATTCCACCTTTTAAACGTACACCTGTCTTGATCTGAATGGCTATGGTAGCTCCATCTGATGGCTTACATATCCTTTAGGTGTCTTCTTTTCAAAATTCCCGCTCATAATACCAAACTGCCTGTCTGTGTTAAAATCATCACCTACAGCAGTTTCGTAGTGCGCTACGAAACTGCTGAATTATTTAAAACAGCTTGCCTTTAACCCGAGACCTTTATCACCGAAACATTTGATTGCCAAAAATTCCCTTCGACTTTTCATATATATAGCAGGGATTTACATGTGTTCAAAAACAATAAGACTAAGCAAATTTGACAAAAATTTGGAACAAAACCTTTCTTTGAAAAGAAAATTCATTTGGCAGCTAACTGACCCAGCTGTACCTTCAGGTCTTCAATCTTCTTCTTCAGAGCTTTATTTTCAGCTCTTAATTGCATATTTATTTTTCTAATGAACTGGGCCTCTTTGATGGCTGGTACTATCCATGTGTGAAATTGTGCATGGCCATCAACTACTGAATTCAACTGGTTTTGAAAGGTTTCAGTCCCTTTCCACAGATCTTTACGATAATTTGTATACACATCTGCATGTTTTCTAACTGCTTGCTTCAATTTGGCAATCTCATATTTAGCTACTTCTAATTGGCTCTTTATGACTGCTATATTATCTCCTTGAGATGTGATGACTGTTCTGCTTGTACCCTTTTCCCTAACCTTCTCGGTCTCCTCTGTCCTGGGCAGCGCTTCCTTTACTTGCTTCCTTGTAATAGGTCTTCTGGGTTTAAAAATAAATTCTACACCTGGCTCATCGAATTTAAGCCTTTTTGAGGCTTTAGACTTCTTGGCACCTTCTGGTGATGACTGTGTTAAATCAATATGGACTGGTTCAGATTGCTCGAATTCAATGGCATGTAATAGATCTTTCAAGCTTGCCTTAGACACTGGGCTCTCTTCAACAGCTATGGCCTTACCTTTTTCCTTATTTATTTGGCTTCTTGTCCTTACCCTTGAGACTGTTTCTGATCTGCTTGTTTTAGGTGCAGTCTTCTTATCCTGAGTTTTTTCCTTTGTTGATTGCTGAGGTTGTTCTTGAATGATCAGTGGCTTCACTGGTTTCCTTTGCTGTGACTTGATTTGCTTTTTAGCTCTTGCTTCTTTTTGGAGCTCAGCTATTGTGAATTCTTTCGCTGGTTGTGGAGTAAGGCCAGTCTTGCTTTGGAATCCAGCCATGAAAATAAACGAATTCCAGTCTCTGCCTATCTTTTGGAGGCCATCCAAAACTAGCAACTTGATTAAACCATGATGAAACAAAGAGGTTTCACAGTCCTCTTTCCTTAACTGCACCTTGTCACACATCTTACTCAAACTGCGAAATAAATGAAAATGAATGTCTATGGAGACTTTCCCAGTGAAATGCAAAAGCAGTTTGAAATGATAAGAATAAACCTTATTGTACCTTCCTTCACAGGTCAAGTATTTCTGTATGCAGGTAAGAAGAAGAGAATAATGTTCCTTGACATAATTTCTGGGCACTGCTTTTGTTAAGTCTTCGTTTACATATGCCTCCTTTAAAAACTCTTTACAAGGGTTCATATCAAACTTAAAATTTTTAAACCATTCTTCCCGTCCTCTTGGGATCTCTGTCACAGCAGCTATGGCTTCTGGAGAAACTTGGACTTCTAGCATAGCTATCTTTGAATTTAAACCAGTGAAGTTTAGCGCAAATTCTTTGGTTACCTGCGCATGTCCTCCTTGAAGCTTTTTGCAAAAGTTCCAGCACCCGGCATCTTTGAACGCTTTCTTCACGCCTTCATCCCTCAACGCTATATCCAGGCCCTCAGGTTCAGTCCTCTGGCATTTACCGGATCTGTGTTCTTTCCTCTCCATTTTTCCCTTTAAGATCTTCACACACAAAGTCTAACAGCTCTGGATGAAATGGTGATTCAGCTCTCTTTTTTTTTTTAAAATCAGCCTCGCTTGTAATCAGGTTCGCTTGAAATCAGGCTCGCTTAAAATTCAAATTGTTTCATTGAAACCCTTCAATACATAATCAGGCAGACTTGTCACTCATGCAGCACTTATGACCATCATTAAGGTCTATGCACGGCAAAATCTCTTGGGAATGATATTTCTGTGCATATTAACAGATCTATTGGTGGGATAGTGGCAAATGAGCGTTCAAACGTGAAACGAGGGGTACATAAACTGACATGAGTGGACACAATTGGTGACTCACCTACGGACTTGACATTTCGGGAAAGATTCGCTGCGAAATGCACGAATCCACGATTTCGCAGCGCTGTTAGTTTTAAATTCTAATGATGCGCTGCAAAACGGCCTAATCATGACGCGCTGCGAAATTTCTTAACCATAATTGCGCTACGAAACTGGCCAATGGGATTACGCTGCGAAATCACTAAAAGACGCGGTGACTTGGATGAGACAAGACATGGCTATGGAACAATGATGGGTGGAGGAGAACCAATAGGAGTCGAGTATGGTTTGAGTTTAAAACCTTAAAACTCCAAATCCTAAGTGACGAAAAACAAAATGAAATCAACTAAACATAGACCCTTGTCATCGGACTTAGGACAGAGGAATATATGCATCAACTTTATTTTTTTTAAATAGTTCTAAGTGATAACAAGTTCCTCAAACAACTTGGAACTAATTTAACTAGACTTAACTCGATAAACTAAGCTAACTAATTACAACTCAAATATAACTTAATATTATCTCCTTAATTTAAGGATAAATCTTGCATGACTTCAGAAATACTTCTAACTTGAATTTCTCCAACTAATTAATTTAAAATAAATAAATTAATTATTTCCAAGTAGCTGTTAAGACTAAATTTGATTTTAATTCACAATTTAATTCAAGGGAAAATTAAATTGGAATCTTCTTGTTGCCATATTTCAACACTCCCTCTCAAAAATAAAGGGATTATCTGCCACCCCAATCCTATCTCTATGGAACTCGAATTTACACTTTGACAATGCCTTTGTCAAAATGTTAGCATCTTGCTCCTCTATCGAAATATACTACAGCAACATGATCCTCCTCGCTACACAATCTCTGAGATGATGATACTAGATGTTGATGTGCTTGGACCTATCATGAAATACTGGATTCTCAGATAGTTTGATACAACTCTAATTATCACAATAGATCATAGTTGGATCCATCCTCTAATCAAACAAACCAACTAGGATTTCCCCATCTAGATGGCATCACATGCTGCCTGACTTGCATCCATGTATTCTTCCTCAGCCGAGCTGAGTGCAATCGACCTCTGTTTCCTTCTGTACCAAAAAACTGCCGCTGACCTAAGGTTGAAAATCCCTCCTGATGTGCTCTTCTGATCTGATGGACTACCTTCCCAATCCGTGTCAGTGAAGCCCTATAGCTTCACTCCCTCTGTGTCTGTACCATAATCCATATTGAGATGTTCCTCTAAGGTATCTCAACACATGCTTTATTGCCTTCCAAAACATCTTGGTAGGCTGAACAATCGCTTGACTTAGTTGGTTCACTGCATAGCAAAAATCTAGTCGTGTGTTCACTAAGTACATTAGTGAACCCACAAGCTGCCTGTACACAATAGCCTCAACCACTTCTCTTGAAGTATAAACCTCCTTCCTCCAGTTACCTAATAGAGGAGTCTGCATGGGTTTCACTTCTCCATGTGGAATCTCTTGAGTATCTCGTTGGCATACTTGCCCCGAGAAACAAACAACTCCCCATCCTTATACCACACTTCCATGCCAAGGAAGTAATGCATGAGACCCATGTCTTTCATATTGAATTCTCTTGCAAGGTCCTCCTTGCAAGACACGATCAAATGATCATCACCAATCAATACGAGATCATCAACATAAAGTATGATGATTAACAACTTACCTTTCACCACGATGTGGTATAGGTTCACATCTGCTCACTCTTTGTGAAGCCCAACCTGATGAAGTAGTTGTCTATCCTAGTGTACCAAGCACAAGGTGCTTGCTTCAGCTCATACAATGCTCTCTTAAGTTAGCACACATGCGACTCATGATCAAAGTTCTCAAAACCTTACGGCTACTCTATGTACACCTCTTCCTCAATCTAGCCATTAAGGAATGTAGTATTCACATCCATATGATTGATCTTCCAACCCATCTATGCTAATAGTGCCAACATAGATCTGATAGATGAGTACCTTGTGACAGGAGCAAAAGTCTCATCATAGTCAATCCCCTCGACCTGTGAAAAGCCACGGGCAACAAATCTTTCCTTATGCTTCTCCACACTACCATCAGTAGCTTGCTTTACCTTGTAAATCCAACGGGAACTCACAATTTACTTGTTCTCCAATCTCGGAACCACGTCCCAAACATTGTTACAAACTATGGAGTCATACTCCTCCACCATAGCATCAACCCAAATTGGCGGCTGCAATTCTTCCTCAAAGGAAGATGGCTCAGTCTCAACACATTCCCCAACAAGGGCCATGTATCCAGTGTACCTCTCAGGCGACCTCCTCTATCTATGCTGAGAATATGGTGCTCCCACATTCTCTCTCGCATCCTCCAACAATTTTTCAGCTTCTCTTGTGTGATTCTGTCCATCTCTAGAAGACTCTGCTTGAGTGGATGTCTCCACTCTTGGAACCTCTGCATGTGGCGACTTTGCATCAATATGAGGCTCTTCCTCCCTAGGAACCAATAGTTCCTCCACAGCCTATAGTTGGAGCTCTGATCTTGGTGGATGTTGGTGGCCACCCACCTATCCCATCTGGACCCCCACAACTGTCCCTTTCAGTTTTTCATTTTCCTTAATTATAGCGCAGTTTACTATTTTTAGCAATTTTTCAGGTCCTAAAATTCAGGAGTTGTTTTGAGGCCCTAAACGACGTTTTTTGGGAAATCTACCGCCAGTGATTTTTCTGTCAAAAAATCATATTTTCCATCGTATTCCTCGGAGATATCTTTCCAACGGGCTATCATGCGCGTCAAACGGAGATAATACGACCAATTCGTGACCCCGGGAAGTTGATGTACCAACTTACCCAAAAACGGGGCCCACAATTTGGCGTTTCATCTTCTAGGGTTAGGTTTTGGAATGTGAAGGGTTTTCCATTGTTTCTCAACAATAAATAGGCCTTCGAGCCTCATTGTAACATAGTTTAGAATAGTTCAGAGGCATGTAGCCACCACATCTCTTCTTAGAGATAAGCTACCATCGCCCTAGCTGGTTTATTTCCATTATTGTTTGTAAGCATATTTCAGTATTCCATTAATGAAATGAAGTATTATTTCCACTGCATCTTTGTGTATATGGTTATCTCTATATTTTTTTGCGTTCCTATTTAAATCTGGATCAGTGGTATCAGAGCGGTCTACTTTTTCTCTGTTTTTCTTTGCATGTCCCCAACGAGGTCGGGATATAAGGAGTTAGGGCTTGAACTGGTCAAACCTTTGCAAGACTAGCCTCGCAAATCCCAACGACCTCCCATGGCGGATGAGAAGAAAAACGAGGCGGCAGGAGATCGTATCAAAATCTTGCTCGAAGAAGCCCTTGAGCGACAAAGGAACGCGATGATGGACAACCCCAGATCCTTCAGCGGCTACCCAGAGGTGACGCATCGGCTTCCAACAGCTAATCTATAAATGCCACACCCTTTAAGGTACAAGTTAATTTTGAAATCCCCGTCTTCGAGGGTCAAATAGACGCAGATTCCGTAGATAAATGGTTAAATCTACTAGATGGGTATTTTTCTGTTCATGAATTTTCAAGTCGGGAAAAGATTGTTTTCGATCTTCTCAAAGCAGCCCCCCACATCAAGGACTGGTGGGAAACCTACTGCGAGCAGAAGGATGAAAGTACAGGCTCACTATTTTCAGCTACACCCACTTGGAATGACTTCCGGGATGCCATCAAGGAGTAGTACTACCCTGTCAAAAGCTATGAGGAAAAATACATCAAATGGACCACACTGTGGTAGGGACAAGACCAAGATGTGCCGGAGTTCACAAACATTTGTCATACCCTTCGCACATAGTTGGGTATCAAATATTCTGAGCTCCATCTGGTACTCAAATACCGTGGCTGCCTGCACAGATACATCCAGGAAGAGATGGAGTTCTTGAACATCTCCTCACTCGGCACAACGTACTGATATGCTGTCAAAATTGAGCAAAAGTTCAAACAGAAGAAGCGAGACTTTGGATCTGCCAATCCAAAGCCCAAAGGACAAAGCCAAGGCGGGGTGACCCAAGACAACCCGTCGAAGCCGCAAGAAAAGAACAACACCATGAAGCCGAAGAAGGACACAGGAAAGTGGTGTGAGTTCCACAAGAGTCCCACTCATAACACGAGTGTCGGACCAAGCAGTCGCTGGTGGCCGAGTTGAAGGCTTCTGAATCAGATGCATGTTTCGACCCTGAGCCAGAACCTGACAAGGGGAATGGCAAAGGGAAGCAGATCATTGATGCGGATCCCAGTGCCACTGTTGCCACTACCAAGATCTAGAAAAATGAGCCCGAAAATCCAGAGGAAGGGGAGCGTCTTTTCCACTCACAGATGTGGGTGAAGGGTTCACCACTGCAATTCATTGTTGATAGTGGGAGCCAAAAAAACCTCATTTCAGCAGAGGTCGTGAAGCGGTTGGGCCTACCGACTACACCACACCCGCAGCCGTACAGTATTGGGTGGCTTCATGAAGGAAGAGATCTCAAAGTTCACCAGCAGTGCCGCCTTCCCTATAGCATCAAGCCCTTCACAGACGACGTATTGTGTGATGTTACACCTCTGGATGTTTGTGATGTACTATTAGGCCAGCCATACTTGTGGAGGCGACATGCTGTGTATGAGTCAAGGCCTCGCACTGTCATTATTTATTTGGATAATTCATTATACAGGATACCGGAGGTAGCCCCACCTACCGCCACCTCTTTGATCATTGCCAAGAAAGGAAGCAAGCTCATCTCCCAGACTAGGAAATTCATTTTCTATCTGGTTCACTCCAAAAGTAAGGGGAAGATCGTTGCTACGTCCATGACCCCCGCAAAGGATTCCTCCACACAGCAGCAGCAACAAAGGGATACAGTCATGACAGAACACAGGAACAACTTCTACTCACCCACAGGGGTACCACACAAGTTTCAGGTGGGTAAAAAAGTTTGGTTACATCTGCAGAAAGAACACCTTACCAGAACTCATTAGAAACTCAAACCACTCCGGCATGGTTCTTACACTAGTACCAAGGCTACGGGAAACAATGCTTGGAAGCACAACATTCCTCCATTCCTTCGCTTGCACCAAGTGTTCAATGTCGACCATCATTGGCCATGCTTCACACCATTTTTGGACACATCACAGATTGCAGAACAGCTCACCAAAGACCCAGCTCAGCAAAAGCTTCCTCATCTCAGGGAGGAACTCAACGCAATGGGGACCATTGCTTCCTAAGGGGGGAGGAATGATCCAGGTGGATGTTGGTGGCCACCCACTATCCCATCTGGACCCCCACAACTTTCCCTTTCATTTTTTCAGTTTCCTTAATTATAGCGCAGTTTACTATTTTAAGCAAATTTTCAGGTCCTAAACTTCCGGAGCTGTTTTGAGGCCCTAAACGACGTTTTTTGGGAAATCTACCACCAGCTATTTTCTAACGAAAAAATGGTCTTTTCCGTCATAGTCCTCGGAGAGATCTTTCCAATAGGCTATAAAGCGCGTCAAACGGAGATAATACGACCAATTCGCGACCCCGGGAAGTTGATGTACCAACTTACCCAAAAACGGGCCCACAATTTGGCGTTTCATCTTCTAGGGTTAAGTTTTGGAATGTGAAGGGTTTTCCATTGTTTCTCAACAATAAATAGGCCTTCGAGCTTCATTGTAACACAGTTTAGAACAGTTCAGAGGCATGTAGCCACCACATCTCTTCTCGGAGGTAAGTTACCATCACCCTAGCTGGTTTATTTCCATTATTGTTTGTAAGAATATTTCAATATTCCATTAATGAAATGAAGTATTATTTCCACTGCATCTTTGTGTATATGGTTATCTCTATATTTTGTTGTGCTCCTGTTTAAATCTGGATCAAGCTCCCTCTCAAGGGAAACTCACATGGCCTTCTTCTCATCAAACTTGAGATCTCTGCAAACCATTGTCCTTTGACTGGTAGGCAAGTACACCTGATAGTTGTGAGGTGTATTAGTGTACCCCACAAATATCCCCAACTCTGTTGGTGGCTCAAGCTTCTTCTGTGCATCCTTTGTCACATGGTAATATACTGATGAGCCAAAGATCCTGAAGTGACCCACATTTGGTCTCTTACCGGAGAAAGATTCCTCTGGTGTCTTCATCCCAAGTATGCGATGAGGACTTCTATTATGCAAATAGACCACTGTGTTGCATGCCTCAGCCCACAAGTGAAGTGGTAGGCCTTGGAAATTCAACATTGCCCATGCTGCCTCTACAATAGTTTTGTTCTTCCTCTCGGCCACCCTATTCCGCTGTGGGTTATGAGGTACCATCAACTCTCATTTAATTCCTTCCGCTGCATATAATTCCTTAAAATATTGGGAGACATAGTCTCCACCATTGTCTCTTCTCAAGGCCTTGATCTTCTTCCCTGACTCTTTCTCGACCAAAGCTTTGAACTCACAAAACTTTGTGAAAGTTTGGTCCTTCTTTTGCATGAAATAAATATAGCATTTACGAGAATAGTCATCAATGAAAATCACATAATACCTTTGCTTCATTGTGGATGTTGTCGAGAATGGTCCACACAAATCAGTATGGACTCGCTATAAGATAGCCTCTGCTCGACTGTCTCGATCATGAAAGGAAGACTTGTTGTAATTTCCCAAGGTACAACCTTTGCATGTGTCAACTTGCTCAAGTTTACCTTTGGGAAGTCCTGTAGATATTATTTACATTATCTTCAAAGCCCCATGATGCAAATGGCCCAACCGCCTATGCCACAACTCGCCAATGTCTTGGCTTTGCACCAATTTTGCTTTCGTACTCAATGCTGCACAATCATCTACCTCTAGTTTATAGAGGATTTGCACCTGAATCCCTATCCTCTTGGTCTGACCCATGGCTATCTGTCTTAGGAACACCTTTCCTTTACTGAAGACAACATTGTAGCCTTTTTCCTCCAACATCGTTACCGATACCAAGTTCTTCTTCAGTCCGGGCACATACATCACATGTGTCAAGGTGAGAGGAGCTCCATTCTCACTCTAAAAAGAAATCGTGCCTACTCCTGAAACACTGTATCTTCCATCATCACCCATCTCTATGCGCATCTTGAGATCTTTATCCTCCAAGGCATTGAATAAATTTTTATCACTGGTCATGTGGAATGAGGCTCCACTGTCAAGATACCATATACAACTCATCATCAATGACACAATGCATGCAATGAAGGTAAAGTCTATTTCGAACTGAGAGGCTAATGCATCACCTTCCGATCCTTTCAAGGATCCCTTCATGGACTTCTTTTATGGGAAATTAGTCACATAATGTTCCATCTTGTGACAATTAAAGCATCTTACTTTAGACATGTCACTCTTCTTCCCTCCATGAGAAGAATTATATTTGAAATGGGAAGCCTTCCCCTTCCCTTTCCTTGCCTTACTTGCTAAGGCCATATTTTCTTCACCATGGTTCTTAGATGAAGAACCATCTCGTGTGTTCCTCCTAATCTCCTTCTGCATAAGATCCGACCACAGTGGTTCCCAATCCGACAGTTTCTCCCTTCCATTCACAGAGTCCTGGGAGCTATTCCAACTCTTTGGAAGGACATGGAGAGCAAGGCTCACCATATCATTATCAATAGTAGTTATTCCCACACTTCCAATCTCATCTCTGTATGTGGTGAGCTTGTTCAGATATGTGGAAATAGTATCACCCTTCTCCATATTGATTCTTTGAAGCTTATCCTTGAGCGCCAATTTCCTCTGGTCACTACTATTTTGGTAGAGGTCCTTCAATGTCTTCCACATTGAAAATGGAGTATCCTTCCCATGGAGACTCAAGAAAATATGGTCTCGAACTCCCTCAAGGATGATCCATCTCACCTTCGCCACACACTTCTTCCACTCAGCCAACTCTTGTGCATTAGTTGAAGCTAGCTTTGGGATTTCTTGATCAATGAATTCCTTCAAGCCATTGTCTTCTAATACAGTCTCTATTCTATCTTTCCATGCTATGTAATTCAAGCTACCTTCTGTTGGCATTATGATACATATGTAGTACTTGATGGCAACCCACTCATCTCAGATAATAAATTATAGTGTAGAGAAAAGCTCACCCACTTATATGCAGAGAAAAGTTTATTTCATGAAGAGAAAAGTTCACGCACTTTTATGCAGAGAAAAGTTTATTTCATGTAGAGAAACGTTCACGCACTTTTATGCAGAGAAAAGTTTAGTTCATGTAGAGAAAAGTTCACGCACTTTTATGCAGAGAAAAGTTTATTTCATGTAGAGAAAAAGTTCACGCACTTCCATGCAAGGAAAAGCGCGTATATGTTGGAGAACTTACCTTTGGTCCATGGTAGTTAGTACTTGGTATTTGAACCTATGAGGAAAAGCGCGTATATGTTGGAGAACTTATCTTTGGTCCATGGTAGTTAGTCCTTGGTATTTGAACCTATGAGGAAAAGCGCGTATATTTTGGAGAACTTACCTTTGGTCCATGGTTGTTAGTCCTTGGTATTTGAACCTATGAGGAAAAGCGCGTATATGTTGGAAAACTTACCTTTGGTCCATGGTAGTTAGTCCTTGGTATTTGAACCTATGGTTTTGGACCATGGTACTTCGTCAAAAGTGTTGATCTCACGTACTTTCATGGTTGGTTCATGGTATTAGTCCAATAGTTTTTTTGATCCTATGGTTTTGGCCCGTGGTATTGTGAAAGGCCTAAGCCTATATAAAGCAAAGGAGATCACTTGGCTAATTCATCCTTGCAATTGAATATCTTAAGATCTGAAATATTGGGTTATTGTTTTGAAAGTTTGATCTATGAAAGTGAAGTTGAAAGCGAATCTGTGAAGGGTGATCTCTCGAGCGCTGCAGCTGCGGAAGTGCGGAGGCGCCACAGAAGGCGCAGTGCGGAGGCACCACAGAAGGCGCAGTGCGGAGACGCCACAGAGGCGCCACAGAAGGCGCAGTGCGGAGGCGCCACAGAAGGCGTAGTGCGGAGGCGCCATAGAAGGCGCAGTGCGGAGATGCCACAGAGGCACCACAGAAGGCGCAGTGCGGAGGCGCCACAGAAGGCGCAGTGCGGAGGTGCCACAGAAGGCGCAGTGCAGAGGTGCCACAGAAGGCGCAGTGCGGAGGCGCCACAGAAGGCGCAGTGCAGAGGTGCCACAGAAGGCGCAGTGCGGAGGCGCCACAGAAGGCGTAGTGCAGAGGTGCCATAGAAGGCGCAGTGCGGAGACGCCACAGAGGCACCACAGAAGGCGCAGTGCGGAGGCGCCACAGAAGGCGCAGTGCGGAGACGCCACAGAGGCGCCATAGAAGGCGCAGTGCGGAGGTGCCACAAAAGGCGCAGGTGCGGTGGTCGCGGCGCCACAGAAGGCGCAGGTGCAGTGGTCGCGGCGCCACAGAAGGCGCAGGTGCGGAGATAACAACATGATTAATGACTTATCTTTATGTACTAGATCTGGTTGATAAATCTCATAATATCATTGTATATGTATGGATCTGGTGATTGGGTGACTCAGAAGGTTGTTTGATTATGAGCTTCAATGTTGTTGTTGGGTCCAGTATGAAAATTGGATGAAAAGTGGCCTTTTGATTATGTGTTGTGCTTCAGTGTATCCAGTCTGAAAATTGATGAAACGTGGTACCTGGAGGACAGAAGATTGTAGGCCAGCTATTATGTACTAGTATCTAAGCTAGTACAAAAGCTAAGGGAGATCTTTGGAGCATTGTAGCAGGTAGCAGCCTGCGTACTAGTAAATGGATCGGCTAGTACAAGAGCAAAGGGGGTTGTAGCTCCCATACTGGTATAAGACTACACCAGTACAAATATTGTAAAAGGATTTTCTTATTAAGAAGAAGATTGAGATGACTTGCAACAGGTGGTTTTTTCTCCCGCATTGGGTTTCCACCTTATATCATGGTGTTCATGTGTGTGCCTTATGTGTGATGATCTATTCTCTATTACGGCATCTGTTATTTGATAATATGGTTGATAATGTTCTAATGCACTCATTGAAGATCAATTAACTTAATCATAAGAAGTTGTGGAAGTAGCATATATGAATCTGATTATGGAAATGAAAAAGTTTTATTAATGTGATAATACTGATTCACCCCCCCCCCTCTCATTATTATTTCCAACAATTGGTATCAGAGCAGGTCCTTTGATAGAAGCTTGATCGCTTGAAGGAGATCCATGGAACAATGGGAAAGAAGCTTAAGAAGAAAGAACCTAAGAAAAAGAAGTCATCTCAGAAGAACTATGACAGTGGGAGAATCGATTGGGGATTAGGTATAAGAAGCTCTTCAGATTCAGAATCAGATTCATAATCATTATCAGGTATGAATATATTATCCTCTGATGTTCCAGCTATCTTTCCTTTTGGAAGAGATGAAAGTGATAGCGAAACTACTGAATTTGCTCTTATGGGTGAACAAGAAAGATATCAAATAGAGGCAGAATTTAAAAGGCTGACAGACAAAATTAGAGATCAACAAGATATATTGAACAAAAGGGAATGTGATTTCAAAGAAGAAGCTACCAAACTAAAGGCCCAACTAGAAGAAGGAAACAAGGTAAGAAAGCTACTCAAGGACAAGGAAGACCAATGTCAAAAATTGCAGCATGAAGTGACATCATTAAGAAAAGAAGTCAACGAAAGAAGCACAACCATCAAGAAACTCAAAAATAGATCCAGCTACTATGAAAATCTTGAAGCTACAATCCTCTCACTAAAAGGAGATCTTGAAGAATCAAAGAAGCAGAATACAGATCTACTCCAAGCTATTGCAAAACAAGAAAACGAAGTCACCAGCTTAAAATCTCAACTAGAATGTGCCTTCCGAGTTTGTCAAATGCAGCAGGATCTGAATGAAGAACAAGAAAAGGAGATTCTCAAACTAAGGGAACAAATGGAAGAAGGAAGGAAAGCTGAAGAAGATTTGAAAAAGCAACCTCTTGAAAAGGAAGAACAGCTTCAGGTTGAGGTAAATATCTTGAAAGGTAAACTAGAAGAAAAGGATAAGCTTTTACGATTTCAAGATAGTTCTAAAGTCTTGGATGATATTCTTAGTAGTCAAAGGTCTCCTGCTATAAAGACTGGTCTTGGTTTCCATGAATCTGTTGAAGGTGAATCTAGCTCACAAGGTGAGGCAAGGAACTCTAAAGAGAAATCTAAAGTGATCAACGAAGAAATGAAAGATCAATCTCATCATCAACCAAGAAAAGAGATTCCTCAAAGAAAATCCTTTACTCCTCCTATGAATAATGTTGAATGTTATGTATGTCATAATCTTGGACATGTTGCAGCTAGATGTAGAAGAAGAAGGGTTCAAGACCATTATGCAGAAAGATCATCACATTCAAGGTACTTTTATGGATATTGCTTTGCTTGCAATATGTTTGGTCACAAAGCTGCTGATTGTTACAGGAGGAATATGAAACATGTAAGATGTTATGCATGTAACAAGCTTGGACATATAGCTAAGGAATGCAGGAACAAAGTGTGGGCACCATATCAAAAGGAGAAAATGTCATCATCACGCTTGAAGATATGGAGGAAAAAGGAAGTACAGTAAGAAAAAGGTGGCACTGCACAACGTACAGACATACCAGAATCAGAGGGAGCTGAAAGTACAAAACTTCAGTGTCCTGAATCTCATATGCAAACTCCATAAAGGAAAGTTGCATATATACGCAAGTTAGTTTCTACACAGTCGCGTATATGATTGTTTGAAGAAAGGCAGTAGGGACAGATTCAAGAGAAGGATCAGTTTTTCTCTAGTTAATAATAATGATGTGTGGATATGATGGTTAGAAGTGTTTTGGTTCTAACTTGATATTGATGATGTCTTGATACTTCTTATTGATATGCATGATCAGACAGATGGCACAGGTTTAGAGGGAGCATATGGACTTAATGCATTATTGGCATTATGGTTAATAGTCCTTGGTGATGATACTTATATGGATAAATGATTCATCTTGCTATGGTTATGAGTTGTTCACATGGTTCTTGGATCAGATTTATGGTTGATTCTCTAATGATGCTTGCATGGGAAGCACTTAGCTTGAATTCACATCTTCTTGATGTTGAGTCACTCATATGCTGCTGTCGTCATATGCATAAAGATCATATATTACAGTTATGATTCCTTTCATTCTTGGCACAAATGGATGAGGATTTTTGGATGGATACAGGGATGATTATTCAAAGTTGCATTGTTGGAGACATGATGATAATGAGCTCTTATCTATATGATGATAGGATTGTTTCATACATATGTTGATTAATGCAGATATTCCCAATTGATGATACTTGATTCATGTAGATCTGGATGGCTATGATGTTTCTCACATAGAATGTGAAATTCTGTTGATGTGGACATACCTTGATGATTCATGCACTAATACAAGTTGCTGGTCTAGTTGCTGTTGACAGATACTATGGAGCAGATCATAAAGTGTTGTTGCTGATGTTCATCTTATTTAGGTGATGTCATATCAAGACTCATGATGTAATAGTGTCATCTCTTTAGGTCATGTAACAACCTATGTTGGTTTCCCCACTATGCCTGGGATGAAGATGTAATGTATTTGGTTTTCATTTTTCTGATATATCCCCACTTGGTTAGGTGATGGATGTATGTATTGAATCTTTTAGGAAGGTCATTTGTGATACAGTCAGGGGGAGCCTGAGCATGAACAACACTATATAGTAGAGCAGACATTTCAGCTTGTTCTCAGAAAGAGCATGATCAGATTAGTGCACCATGACATATACAAAGGGGGAGCTCATTCAGAGATTTCAACAGGTACTCAGGGGGAGCTTATAATGCATTGTTGGCATTATGGAGGACGTACAGAAGGAGATCTTGGATGCTGGTCTGATTATTGCTACAATCTATCTCTTTCATGGTCATTTATGGTGTTTGGTGGATTATGTTTCTTCTTTACAGATCTGGTTTATAGTCAGGGGGAGCATGTTCTTAGGGGGAGCATAACCCTTTGCCCTTGATGTCAAAGGGGGAGAGTGATTGGTTGTTGTTGCCATCAAGTCCAAAGGGGGAGATTGTTGGCATTATGATACATATGTTGTACTTGATGGAAACCCACTCATCTCAGATAATAAATTATAGTGTAGAGAAAAGTTCACGCACTTATATGCAGAGAAAAGTTTATTTCATGAAGAGAAAAGTTCACGCACTTTTATGCAGAGAAAAGTTTATTTCATGTAGAGAAAAGTTCACGCACTTTTATGCAGAGAAACGTTTATTTCATGTAGAGAAAAAGTTCACGCACTTCCATGCAAGGATAAGCACGTATATGTTGGAGAACTTACCTTTGGTCCATGGTAGTTAGTCCTTGGTATTTGAACCTATGAGGAAAAGCGCGTATATGTTGGAGAACTTACCTTTGGTCCATGGTAGTTAGTCCTTGGTATTTGAACCTATGAGGAAAAGCACGTATATGTTGAGAACTTACCTTTGGTCCATGGTAGTTAGTCCTTGGTATTTGAACCTATGAGAAAAGCGCGTATATGTTGGAAAACTTACCTTTGGTCCATGGTAGTTAGTCCTTGGTATTTGAACCTATGGTTTTGGACCATGGTACTTCGTCAAAAGTGTTGATCTTACGTACTTTCATGGTTGGTTCATGGTATTAGTCCAACAGTTTTTTGATCCTATGGTTTTGGCCCGTGGTATTGTGAAAGGCCTAAGCCTATATAAAGCAAAGGAGATCACTTGGCTAATTCATCCTTGCAATTGAATATCTTAAAATCTGAAATATTGGGTTATTGGTTTGAAAGTTTGATCTATGAAAGTGAAGTTGAAAGCGAATCTGTGAAGGGTGATCTCTCGAGCGCTACAGCTGCGGAAGTGCGGAGGCGCCACAGAAGGCGCAGTGCGGAGGCGCCACAGAAGGCGCAGTGCGGAGACGCCACAGAGGCGCCATAGAAGGCGCAGTGTGGAGGCACCACAGAAGGTGCAGTGCGGAGGCGCCACAGAAGGCGCAGTGCGGAGGCGCCACAGAAGGCACAGTGCGGAGATGCCACAGAGGCGCCACAGAAGGTGCAGTGCGGAGGTGCCACAGAAGGCGCAGTGCGGAGGCGCCACAGAAGGTGCAGTGCGGAGGCGCCACAGAAGGCGCAGTGCGGAGGCGCCACAGAAGCGCAGTGCAGAGGCACCACAGAAGGCGCAGTACGGAGGTGCCACAGAAGGTGCAGTGCAGAGGTGCAACAGAAGGCGCAGTGCGGAGACGCCACAGAGGCGCCACAGAAGGCGCAGTGCGGAGGCGCCACAGAAGGCGCAGTGCGGAGGCGCCACAAAAGGCGCAGTGCGGAGACGCCACAGAGGCGCCATAGAAGGCACAGTGCAGAGGCGCCACAGAAGGCGTAGGTGCGGTGGTCGCGGCGCCACAGAAGGTGCAGGTGCGAAGATAACAGCATGATTAATGACTTATCTTTATGTACTAGATCTGGTTGATAACTCTCATAATATCATTGTATATGTATGGATCTGGTGATTGGGTGACTCAGAAGGTTGTTTGATTATGAGCTTCAATGTTGTTGTTGGGTCCAGTATGAAAATTGGATGAAAAGTGGCCTTTCAGATTATGTGTTGTGCTTCAGTGTATCCAGTCTGAAAATTGATGAAACGTGGTACCTGGAGGAGAGAAGATTGTAGGCTAGAGCCTATGTACTAGTATCTAAGCTAGTACAAAAGCTAAGGGAGATCTTTGGAGCATTGTAGCAGGTAGCAGCCTGCATACTAGTAAATGGATCGGCTAGTACAAGAGCAAAGGGGGTTGTAGCTCCCGTACTAGTATAAGACTGCACCAGTACAAATATTGTAAAAGGATTTTCTTATTAAGAAGAAGATTGAGATGACTTGCAACAGGTGGTTTTTCTCCCGCATTGGGTTTCCACCTTATATCATGGTGTTCATGTGTGTGCCTTATGTGTGATGATCTATTCTCTATTACAGCATCTATTATCTGATAATATGGTTGATAATGTTCTAATGTACTCATTGAAGATCAATTAACTTAATCATAAGAAGTTGTGGAAGTAGCATATATGAATCTGATTATGGAAATGAAAAAGTTTTATTAATGTGATAATACTGATTCACCCCCCCCCTCTCATTATTATTCCAACACCTTCCAAGTCATACTCGAGTCTCAAGCCATAGAACGCCATTGGCCAACCTTGAAGTATGATATGTATTCAATTTGCACTGGCAACCCCAAACTTCAAACTTTGAATTCTCTTCTCAGTATACTGTTCATAGCTCTGATACCATGTAGAAAATCTGTGATAGGTTAAATTGATAATGCAATATAAATAAAATAAGAATACTATAACCTACTTCTACTATCAATTTGTGGAAGCTTAAAGATCGAGCTAAACAATATAACTAGAAGAAAAGAATCAATGGCACAATGCACATGAAAATACTTTGGGAAAGTATCAGATAAAACCCCACACTATTGTATTATCATACATGGAGGAAATACATAGGAATTATACAAAGCCTCAACTCTCACAGCTAGCCAGCACTTAGTACAAACTCACAGATGCTCACACGAAATCTTGGCTTCTCTCCAACCTTCCTTTCTACCCTCCAAGATCCTATTTCCTTGTGTTGTTCCTTGTGGATGATTAGCCTTCCAAAACTATGAAATCCTAAAGGATAAATCCTTGACTGCATGCATGAGTTTTTTCTCCATGAGAAAACACATGAAATTGATAGTAAAATGTTCTTGAACATTAATCTCAACTGGGTCTTTGTAGAATAGACATGCATGAGTTTTTGATGAGGGAATCTTCAATTAACTAGAGTAGCACTAGTTGAGTGCATTAACGCATCAACTGACTCTTAACTCACTATTAGTTCCTCAAATAGTTTGGAAGTAATTTAACTGGAGTTAACTCAATAAACTGAGTTAACTAATTACAACTCAAATATAACTCAATTTTATCTCCTCAATTTAAGGGATAACTCTTGCATGACTTAAAAAAGACTTCTAACTTGAATTCTCCAACTAATTAATAAAAATAAATTAATTAATTATTTCCAAGTAGCTGTTAAGACTAAATTTTATTTTAATTCACAATTTAATTCAAGGACAAATTAATTTGGAATATTCTTGTTGCGATATTTCTGTTAGCCTCTTATACCAATAGGGTTTCATATTTCATGATTGACAGTGGAAGTGCTAAAAATGATCATCTTTGATGATACAAAGGTTCCATTTTTGTGAACAAAGTAAAAGGTTAAAAAATGTAAAGAGGGTAAGCCTTAAAAGAATAATCAAAAGGCAAGAAAAGGAAATGGTAAAAAGAAAAAAAGAATTGAAATGAACCCCAAAGAAAGACCAAGAAAGTGGCCAATCAAAATGCCACTGCTATCTTGATGTATGGCTCAACAGTTCAAGCTATGCCATGCCATGTTTTAAATTGCTTGTTTTAGAGTAGGTAATGAGTACCTGTTCAAACAGTTCAAGCTTGACAGATGACTACCTGGATAGAGAAAGGAAGGAGCCCACTAGCTTAATCTGGGCCCTTGGAAGATATAAGGGTAGATTTAGATAGGAGGGCAGCAAAAAGAAAAGAGCATATGAGGGTTTGCAAGTCTAAGTGCACCCTCTCCGAAGTAACAAAAAATGCTAGGTTCTAAGTTGGGTAGGTAGCCAGAAGTTGCAGAATCCTGATCCTATTCAGTTTTGGCCTTGATCAAGAAGGCATATGTTAGAAGTTGCAAAGGTATATATGTAGCATTTTGAAGGCAAAATATAGAAGCATGTCTAACTCCCCCTGTTTTCCCCTAAAGACTCTCTTTCTAACATCCCATGGAGGACTTCAGGATTTTCCTAAATAATCCTCCTTGTATTTCTTCTTGGAAATTTCATGACAAGTTTTCACTTTCTTCTCCGAAAGAAGCCACATTTCATGTGTAAAATCATTCCCCATCAACTCCTAAAAATCTAAGTTTACTCACTAAACTTAGTTTTCTATTCCTCACTTCCAGTATCTCATATCCCCAATTCACATTGACTTCTAACCCTATTATCTAACTCCCTAAGTGCCCCTTTTCCCCTACTACTATAGCACTATTGTGAAAAAGCCCAAATAATATGTAAATTCCCCCCCCTTGGGCATTATAGCCATATTTTCAAAGTCTGGAGAATGCTGCAGAATCAAAGGGTTCTGATATTTGGGTCACTTTAAAAGATTGGGGATTGGATTAACACTTGGTTAATTTAATAACCCGTTCCCACCCTTTTCCGCTTTGCAAACCCATCACAGTGCATTATCCGCACCATTGTATAAAACTTTGTTAAAAAACCCACTTTTTCCGCTTTTCCAAAGTCTGTGTCTCGCGCGTTCACACAAAAACAAAAAATATTATTAAAATCCCTGTCGGGATCCACCGTATCATCTTTGCACCTCCGCAGCCCGTCGACCGTCGAATCCGGGCCCTCCCATCCGACGGCCCACAGCAATATCGGACCACCCCCGATGCCTGAACGTTAGCGCCCGAAATTTGTCAGAGGGTGACGTCAGGGCTCGGACGTGTGTCGCTTCTGGATTTCGTCGGGCGGCCTCCTGCCAAAACCACACCCATACCATGAGCGGTCCGATATTACCGCTTACCGCCCTCCTATTTCTACCATACGTCACCCCCACGTCATTGCCGCTTCAGCATCACATTACCGCCCGATCCGCCATTGCTCCGAGCTGTCTGCCATGTCATCTGTCCACGTAGAGCCGCTCACCGGCCGCCACGTCATCATTCCGTACCCGACCCCACCTATGACATCATGCTGACATCATCCAACAAAAGGCGCCAAAGGCCGAATTTTCCCTATTTTGCCCAAAAAAGTCGTTTTTTCGCGTTATTTACAAAAATACTCACTGTACTCCTGCATGAGCGGTTACGTTGCTTGTCCGCCAACTCTGAAGACTGCTCCCTTGCTGCTGGCGCCGTGAATTCACCTGTATATCAACACCATTGTCATATTGTACCCAGGTATTTATCGGTTTCCCTCTGCGTGCCTTGGTTTTTGCGTAATTCACTGAAGCAAACAAGAAAAGAGGGAAAACACAGGAATTGCTAGGAATCCTCAATAACCAGAGTTTCTTTTCCACACTGTAATCCCAAGTTCACCCACAGAGGTCCCCCATTGTGCCTAATTACGACAAATTCACAGCTTATGGCACATTTGCGAAACTAAACCATTGCCAGAAAAATTCATCGAAAAAGCAATTCCCAATCCCAGCATTTGCTCTTTAAATATCTCCCAGGAGCATTTCAAACTCAGTTTCACCCCAATTTTCCTTGTCCCCTCTGCAAATCACCCTGCTCATTCAAAATTCACTGCTCTGTATTGCTGTGCCCAAAAAGCAAGTTCAAATATAATTCCAAGTATCAGTTAACCATGGAGACCCCTATGGCATTAAATATTGCCCCATTAAATGCCCCACAAAAGAACCTGGAATGGTTGGCCCTTGCTGACAGAGATTATTAGATGAGAGAAACTGTAGAGAGGGGCATCACATACCACATAGAAATATTTTGTGAGTTGAGAAAGAAGCACAGAGATGGTACAGACCTCCTGGAATCTGGAAATCCAATTTGCCAATTTACTATCTCCCTCAGGTCAATGAGTTCCCTGAGTTGATTCACCAATGCTCCACAAACTATGACCCCAATCAACGATCTGTTCTGAGTCCTTCAGGCTCTGTCTTGTTCCATATTACTCCTGAAGCCATCAACCAAATGCTACAGTTTCAACCTACAAGGCCACTGGTTCCTCTCACTATGCAGCTTTTGCTAGAGTAGGGTGCCAAGCTCTCCACCTCACAAATTACAAGGATTGGTCAATTATTTATGCGTCCAGAGTACCAGCCCCGATAGCCTCCCCCTTATCTGCATGACTGGTTCAATGACATAGGGAGACTGCTGGTAGACATCATATCCTCCATCCTAGGGTTCAAGACCAGTGAGTTTGTGGATGAGACAACACTGGTAGTGCTATCCATTTTTACCCCAGGACAGCCCCCTGTTGTCCAGTATGACTATGCTTCATTTATAGCCAACAAAATTCATGAACAGTTCATGAACTTGGAAAGAGAGAGGGTATTCAAGTACACTTCCTTCATATATCATCTGCTATTATACAATCAGCCTGATGCCTTTCCTCTTTTCCTCAAGAAACTAGATCCAAAGGGAAACAAAAGGTCTGTAATGTTCTGGACATCAGTCTGTCATCATATTCCTTATTCACCATACAACTACTCTGAGTTTATTGACATATTTATTCATCCAGCCTTGTCACTGCTGCAGAGTTCCCCTCCTCCTAGACTCACTGATGATATGCAGAAAATCCTTCAGTTGTCCAAGAACCATAGAATTGGGGATTGGTACTTTTACCAAGACCATACAGTCATCAGGATATATGGCTGTGAGTTAGCACCATACAGGCTACCAAAGTATGTTCCCATGAGAATATTTGCACTAGAATACTTCAGGCAGTTCGTTAATGTAGAAATGATTCACTTCCATAGCAGAAACAAGAAGGCACAGCTGAAAATTAAGCATCAATTGGGTCCATTCATCTTTAATAAGAGAGAAGAAGCTTGGGCTGAGGCAGACCAAATGCTAAAAGCCCTCCACCTCAAGACAAGCTTCTATTGGGCACCCTATGACCCTAACCATTTCATAAGCCTCAGAAGAATCAAGCATAGGCTTGCTACATATGACCACATTAGCATTCCAGAAGTTTAAAAATATGCTAACCAATTAGAGTGGAAAGAAGGCACATTAGTGGAAGATTATACTGAAGAAGAAATAGCAGAGAAAGCCATTAAAACTTTAGAAAAGGCAGTTGACTTGGAATATTTTGGACAGGTTTGGTCTTCAGGCCCTCGGCATCTTGGAGAAGCTGCCTCTTCATCTACCATTCCCCAGCAGCCTGCCAAAACAACTGATCCAGCAACAGACATGGCTAAAGGCAAAACAGTGCAGCAAGAAGAATCACCTCCAAATGTGGAACAGCAAGTAGAGCAGCAGGAAGGTACAACCAAGGAACCTGCCTCCACAGAGCAGCAGACACAAGAGCAAATCCCTCCAAGGCAGGAGGTAACAGTTGAGTCCTCTGTTTTACAAACACCTGCTAATGAGGAAAGAACAAGGAAAAGGGATAGGCAAGAGGACACTCCTCTTACTACTTCAACGGATCAGCAAGGTGAAAAAAGACAGAGGCTAAATCCTTTTTCAGAGGAGGAATTACCAGAGAGACCAATTGATAATATGCCCCCTCCTAGCATTGAAACATCGACCAGTTCCTTACAGCAAGGACAGGACATGCCACATGGGACAGAGGTGAGCTCTTCAAGGCAGCGATCTAAGGCGGACTCTAGCATCAAGCAGCAGTTCATAGATATCAAGAAAAGGAATGAGCCCCTCAAACACCAAATCTACAACCATCTCTTGAAAATGGCACCAACTAATCAGCAGAGATTAATGTCTGCTTATGACATTCAAGAACAAAAAATGACTCTTAGTCATTTCAGGCCTACTATGCAGCAACCTCAAACAGCTGCCGATTATATCAGAACTAATCTGGAAATTTTTGCCAAAGATATCCACCCCTTGGATCAGATTGAGCTACATAGGCAAACTGGGGAAATGATATATTCCACATTAGCTGATAAGACCCTACTGGCACACCAATTACAAAATTCTTTACACAACACTGCTGCTCAACTGGAATTGGAGAAGGCATCATCTCAGGCCAAGGACAACAGAATCAAGTCCTTGGAAGAGATCGTTATAGAGTTGGGTCATGATCCAAAGGACCCTAAGGGTGTGCAGGAATTATTAAAGAAAAGAGATGAAGACATAGCAGCTATGAGAAAGCATATCAAGCTGCCAGCTACCCTTCACCCTCAAACTAGAGAGGTGGCAGAGCAAAAGAAGGATCAGGATGTAGTTTCTTTACTTCTGAGTTTTTACAAGAGATTGATTGAAACAGAGAGTGCATTAGAGGTAGCACTAAAATCAAGACAAGGTGATGCACCAATGCAGCTAGCACAGATATCTGCATGCGCTGAAGGTGTGCCACTTTCTACTACTATAGCAGGTCCTCCCACAGGACAAACATTAGAGGCAGGCCCTTCAACATCAGTACCAACAACAGCACCAGATCAGGGACCCAGCCTAAGCATGCAGAACATGATGAAGGAGCTGGAAGCTTTAGAAGCACAGATGGCTGAACTGCAAGAGACCAAGGATAAATTGGCTGCCATTGAAGAAAAGTATGATAAATCAAAGCAAAGTGTAGCTGAAAAAACAAGAGAGGTAAGGGCTCTTGAGAAAATAATAAAGGAACTGGAGAAAGAGCTCTCTCTTGATAAGGTTGTATTTGAAATCAAGAAAATCCTGTGGGCCAATATTGGTCAATCTATTACAGACCAGTGGCAATATATTGAAACTATCCATGAGCATATGGATCTCATAGGCAGGGCCCAAAAAGAAAGTCAAAGAGCAAGGGCATCTCTAGGCAATATGCCTGAAATAGCCAATAGGATGATCAATGTCCTTAACAATCGAATTGGCCCTCAGATGGCTGCAATGGGTATCACTAACAGAACTGATACCATTTTACTAGTGAAGAGGGTGCTCACTTTGAGAAATCATGTACAAACATTGGATAGAAGGTGTCAAGAAATGCAAACAGAGGTGAACAAATTCATTGAGAAGATTACAGCATTACATAACAGAGGTCTTCCCAGCTTGGTAACTAGTGCAGGAAGGTTACTGTCTCATGAAAACTATGCCAAGAGGGTCAATACATATGCCACAAATCAGATCACTGCAGCAGCAAGTGCCCCAGAGGGAACAGGGCCTCCATCTGGGCAGAATCTCTATGAAAAACTAGAGAATTTATTTTTTATTATGAATGAGATCAGACATCTTTTTGAAGTGCCTCCAAACTACTACAAATATACTGAGGCAGATGAAACCTTAGGCATAATCCTAAGACACCAATTGCCTACATAGGAATGGTGGACGGGCATGATACAAACACTGTTGTGAAGAAACAGGTTTTTCACCAAATTTTTGTATATCGATCATAAGTCATCATTTTCAGAAAATTGATATATTCGCTCTAACTGGAAAGGGAGTGGACAGAGCCAACTCAGCAATAAAATTTGGCCAACAAAGCAAGACCAATAGATGCAGATGACGGGGCTGAGACGGCTGCACCACAACAAAGCAGTAAAGGGCGTATTACTCAGAATCAATACGAAGTACCCGACAGACCGAGTTGCCTCCAAAAGTCAAAGAATTTCTGACAGAACTGAATAGTCATTCATTGTCCATTTAAAGTAGCAATAACTATTGTATCTGCTATTTTTGAAATTGGTAAAGACAGTTATTGAGCAAATGACTCATCGTTAAGATATTTTGTAAAACGATTGTATATATATCCCCACGCATAAACTTGTTGGGGTTGTTGATTTTTCTTCTCAAGAAGCTATGCTGTAATTTCAGACTTTCAATACAAGAAGCTAATGAAATTTCTGAAGTTCTGAGTTGTTTGAAGTGTTGTGGTGTGCTTGCTTGCTGCTACAGGATTCCTACGCTATTTCATGTCACAATAAGTTTTCTGAACCATGTTTTTATGTATTCCGCTCTTTCATAGTCCACTTATACTGTATGTTTCATATGTTTAGCAGTAGATAAAAGGAATAATTCAAGATTTGTTCATTGAACACCCTAAACTCAGTCTATGCTGTTATGAATGTTTTCTTCAGAATTAGTTATGAATGTGTAATTCTTAATTGCTCACTTTCATACTAAATCTTTCATAGTAAATACTGTTCAGGAATTCTAATCTGCTCCTGATTAATATTTCATTCCTTCACATCACCAGCTTAGTGAAAGATTCTTAGTTGCCTCTCGCTGGCTGGAAATAATCCATATACCACAAATTGAAGATTGTTTCATGAGTACCCATATGGCCCTGCAGTTTCATCACTCTTACTCAATATCTCAAACAACACATAATCACAGACTCCATTGCCCAATGGACTGAAGATCCTGAAGACTACATTTTAGCTGCTAGAAGACATCATTCAACCAAAACTTTAAACAAAACTCAGTACATCATAACTAGCCTAAACATTACTTAAACAAAGCTAAATTCTAAAGAGAGAGCCCTCTCTGATTGTAGGTAGGCTAGGACCTGTGATCCAAAGATTGGTCTATGGTTACCTCGGCCGCATTCCCTTAAGAGTCAAAGGGAACAACCTGAGTGATAACATAACTGGTGACTCCACTGGGGACAGAACGAATCTTTTAAGCAATCCCTTGACCATTCTAAAAATATTCTCAAAAAACACCAAAAACAAGTTCAGAAGCTGGCTCCTAAAAAGAGAACTAGGAATTCCAGGTCAAATCCTGACCCAAATCCTCCACCTATTTTCGATAACCCTAATTTGATTCCCAGGACTCTCAGGAACCAAAAAGAACTAGAAGAATCTGCTGAGTCCAGCCCTGAGGCAGTTCAACAAACTTATATCCCAACCCCTGCTAAACCATCAGTTCACCTACATATAACCCATTCTTCCCCCTCTTCCTCATCCACTTCCCAAAACATACTGTCCACACCCCCACCCAATACACACACTGCTATTGCTGTTCCCGTTGTCCCAGTTGTTCCCCTTCTACCTGTTGTCCCACTTATCCCTCCAAATATGGCTAATCGTTATGCTCCCCTTCAGCTACCTGGTAATCCGGGGGCTATGCCTCATGACTATCAAAGTGAGATCACTTATTTTGATGGAACCAGTACATACACTGCCTTACAGCATACCAAGAAAATGAAAGATTACTTTGAAAATTATGAGATAGATGATGACGATGTGAGAATGAAATTTTTTGTACAAAGTCTAACAGGTGAAGTAAGAACTTGGTTCAGAGCACTTGCTACAAATTCTATACCTGATTCAGGCGCTCTTTATCAGTCCTTCCTGAACAGATGGGAAAAGAAAAAGGATCCTCTACACATTTTATCTGAATATGACACCATAAGGAGAGGCCCTCAAGAAACTATCTTGGACTATTGCACTAGATTCAACACTGTCTATAATGCCGTTCCTCAAAATCTTAGACCTCCACCTGATCTTGCCTTAATCAAATTTTCAGATGGGTTTGATGCTGATATGGCATATCAATTAAGAGAAAGAGCCCCTGCAACCCTGGCAGACATGCAAAACATAGCTGTAAGTGTAGAGGCAAATCTGATTGCTAAGAGAAACCGGGCAAGAACAGAAAGAAGAACCACTTTTAAGGAAGAACCCTCATCATTTGAGCAAAAGCTAGATGCAATCATCAAAGGTATGGACAGACTTGGGGATAGGGTGGAAACCATAGAAAGAAAATCATCATGGGAAGGTCAACCAAGCAATATTAGAAACCCAAACTTTAGAAAGAATCAAAATCCTAATGTTGGAAGGACTGATCCAGACCAGCATATCAGACCTCCTTTCCAAGAAAATTATGCTGAGGCTTCAACATCTAATGAACCAATTGAGGAACCTCACATCAATTTAATGGGTTTGGACAGTGAACATCAAGTCTTCTTAACACAAGAAGATCAAGAGGATTATAATGACAAACAATTTCACACTAAGTCAGGAGAATCATTTGATTTCAAAGAAGGTTATGATGCAGTTGTTTATGAGGTACACAAACAGTATAAACTAAGGACTAGAACGATAAATGTACCTGAACCTCTTAAACCAAGGGACAATAAGCAGCCAAAAAAGACCAATGACAAGACTGCCCTTCCACAATCAGCTGGCAATTCAAACCACACACCTCAGAAGTCACTGTGGAGGATATTTCAGAACAACAGACCTCTGGAAACCAGCCAGCCCCATTCCATCTCGCAAAAACAAAGGCAGATACCACCCCGGGAAACAAACATGGTACCAATTTTACTCAAAACCATACCAACCATGAACAAAAGATCATTGATAGCCCAGCTGAAAAAGAAAAACCTAATGAACTTAATGCCAAAATGCAAATAGAAAAGCCCTTTAACTTAGAAACAGAAATAAGTAAGCTGAAGATATCAATCCCTCTTTTGGAATTGGCCAAACATGAAGTTTACAGACAACAGATTAACAAGTCACTCCAAGTATCAGACAATAAAGATGCTGTGAATGTCCTAGATGATCAACCAGAGTTGTTGTTTGGCCCCGAGGTTAATGGAAAAACAGAAAATGGAGGAGTTCCCCCCTTCTATGTCAGTTTAAACATTCATGATAAGGTTTTACACAATGCAATGTTTGATTCCGGGGCCTCACACAACTTAATGCCCAAATCTGTAATGGAAAAACTTGACTTAGACATCACAAGACCTTATAAAGATCTATTCTCATTTGACTCAAGCCAAGTCAGGTGCTTAGGATTGATTAAAGACTTATGTGTCTCTCTGGTCCAATACCCAACCAAAACAATCTTGATGGATGTAGTGGTAGCTGACATACCTCCTAAGTATGGTATGCTCTTCCAGATCCTGGGGGGCCAAACTCCAAGGATCTTTGCAATTAGGTATGTCCTATGCAACCATTTCAGTCTTTGGGCAGCCAAAGAGATTATACCATGAAACATTGATGAAATATGTGGTAAGCAGTCAAGAGAAGCCCCAAAACTTCCCAATCTATTCAATACACTCTGAAATGGATTCATTTATTCTCTACAATGCTGACATCTGTAGCAAGGTTTATTCTGAACTATTAATAGCAGCAGAGGCAGAGAAATTAAATGAACAATGTGCCCCTCAAGACCAAAACACTTTAGGCATAACTGATATAAAGAAGGAGTATGATGTATCAAGTGGCTTGCAAGAAACCAACCTGCCCATGATCCAATTCTCTAAAGACCTCAATTCAAATCTTGATCATGAAACCTTATGGTATTTAGAATTTGATGGTTCTGTAAACAAGTTAGGAGCTGGGGCAGGAGTCTGGATCCATAATATGCACAATGACCAGGCTGAGGGTCATGCATACAGGTTAAACTTCCGATGTACAAACAATATGGCTGAGTATGAGGCCCTTTTGTTAGGTCTGAAGCTCATAAAAAATTTGGGTGCAACCAAAGTTTCAATCTTAGGAGATTCAGATCTAATCATACAACAAATAAAAGGAAACTTTACCACAAATGATCTAAGGTTGAGAGCATATAAGGCAGCAGCTATTCAGGTACTTGATACCTTCTCACAATCACAGTTGACTAAAATTTCCAGAGAACTCAATCTACATGCTCACAGCTTGGCAACCTTTGCCAGCACTTGTAAGCTGCCCTTCAAACCCAATCATACTTTTACTGCTGAAATCAAACATAGACCTGCAGTTCCAGACAACATCAAAAACTGGCAAGTCTTTGAGAGTGACACTCAGATAAATAATTTCCTCACTCTAAAAGAGGAATTCTCTGGCATTAACATTGACTCAATCACTGGAGATGATCAACAACAAGCACACACAAATACACAGAAAATATCAGCTGAAACAGCTAATCTAGTTTTGCATCCTACCACCTTTAACAACGAAACCATACAAAAGTTGAAGCAGATAGAGGGAGATGAACTGGCCGAAACAGAAGCAGAGGTAATTGAGCTGAAAGATAATTTTCTGCCCACAGGCTTAACCCCTTTGGAGGACCTGTTTGATTCAAATGATATCTCAAGAAAACCAAAAATGCAACCACTAAGTGCCGAAATTGAAGATTGTAACATTGGAACTACAGAAAATCCCAAAATGATAAAGTTATCTAAAGCATTACCACCTGAGCAGAAACTGAAATACATTGAGTTATTTAAAGAGTTCCAAGATGTCTTTGCCTGGAGCTATGAGGACCTCAAATCTTATGATACCTCAGTCCTCTAGCACACTATACCTTTATAGGAAAACCAAAAGCCTTTCAAACAAAAACTTAGAAGAGTGAACCCTGTGCTCCTCCCCATCATTGAAAAGGAAGTGAAACGTATGTATGAAGCAGGAATCATTGCTCCAATCAGATTCTCAAAATGGATTTCAAACCTAGTGCCTATTAGGAAAAAGACAGGAGAAATCAGACTGTGTGTTGACCTAAGAAATTTAAACAAAGTCTCTCTCAAAGACCATTACAAATTACCAAAAATGGATCATATCCTGCAAAGGGTAGTAGGAGCCTCTAGGATCTCATTATTAGATGGTTTCTCAGGATTCAATCAGATTCTAGTACACCCGGATGATCAAGACAAAACTGCCTTCACAACACCTTGGGGAACTTTCAAATATGTCAAAATGCCTTTTGGGCTTAAGAATGCAGGAGCCACCTTCCAAAGAGCAATGGATATAGCCTTCGCTAAGGAAATTCATGATTTTCTAGTGGTCTACCTGGATGATCTTACTGCCTTCTCAAAATCAGACCAAGAACATTTAGAACACTTGAGGCAAGTTTTCACAATTTGTAGAAAATATGGCATATCTTTAAACCCAAAGAAATCACTGTTTGGGCTAGAGGAAGGTAAACTCCTAGGACATATAATCTCAAAAGATGGTATTAGGATCGATCCAGACAGAATTCAAGCCATCCTACAAGTACCACATCCAAGAAACATTAAAGAACTACAAAGCTTTCTAGGAAAAATCAACTTCTTGAGAAGGTTCATTCCTAATTTGGCTGAGCTCACAAGGCTGTTAAACAACATGCTGAAAAATGACTCCAAGGTCAAATGGACCATGGAAGCTAGACAAGCCTTTGAGGATATTAAAAGAGCATTGACAAATACACCAGTCCTAACAAGCCCTAGGTTTGATAGAGATTTCATCATTTTTTCTTTTGCTTCTGAGCATACAATTGCTATGCTGAAAAATGACTCCAAGGTCAAATGGACCATGGAAGCTAGACAAGCCTTTGAGGATATTAAAAGAGCATTGACAAATACACCAGTCCTAACAAGCCCTAGGTTTGATAGAGATTTCATCATTTTTTCTTTTGCTTCTGAGCATACAATTGCTGCTGTTCTTCTACAAAAAGATGACCAAGGCTGTGAAATACCTATTGCATTTTTTAGCAGAGCCCTTAGGGATGCCCCCTTGAAATATCAGATTATGGAAAAACAAGCCTATGCACTGGTAAAGGCAATCAAAGACTTTAGAATCTATATCCTGTACTCCCACATCATTTCTTATGTCCCAAATGCAGTGGTGAAGGACATTTTGACCCAAGAAGGAATTGAAGGTAGGAGGGGCAAATGGATTGCCAAAATCTTAGAATATGACATGGAAATCAAGCCTACCAAACTAATAAAAGGACAGGGTCTAGCCAAGTTGATGGCTGAAACCAATTTCCAAGCCCTTGACATTAATGAACTGGACAACGAACAGGAGATGGCGACTCCACAGATCAACCAAGCCTTTATGCAATCCCCCTGGTACACTGATATATGTTTTGTATTGTTAAACCTGCAAGCTCCTCCAGGGTTGTCCAGAACTAAGAAAAGGTTCTTGAAAATGAAAGCATCAAAATTTTGTATTATTGACAGTGTTTTGTTTTGGAGAAATCATGAAGGGATCTTACTTAATTGCTTAACATTGGATGAAACTGACAATGTCCTCAAAGAATTTCATGCAGGTGACTGTGGAGGACACTTATACTGGAAATCCACAGCTGATAAAATCCTAAGGGCTGGTTTTTATTGGCCCTCCTTGTTTACTGATGTAAGAAAATTTGTAATGTCTTGTCACAAATGTCAAATCTTTGAAGGAAAGAGAAAGTTGTTGCCTTTACCACTCAAACCTGTTTCAACTGAGAGACCATTCCAGCAATGGGGTTTAGACTTTATTGGTGAAATTCACCCCCCATCCTCTAGCCAGCATAGGTGGATTCTGACTGCTACAGACTATTTCACCAAATGGATAGAAGCTGTCCCCTGTAGGTAGGCCAATGACTCCATTATCATACAATTTCTAGAGACCAACATCTTGTCCAGGTTTGGCTATCCAGACAAAATTATCACAGACAATGTTGCCGCTTTCAATTCCAAAAAAATGATTAACTTTTGCCAGAAATATCATATGACCTTAGGTCATTCCACAGCTTATTATCCTCAAGGCAATGGCCTAGCTGAGTCTTCCAATAAAAGCCTAATCAACATCATCAAAAAAGTTTTGGAGGAAAACAAAAAGAATTGGCATAAGAAGTTAGTGAATGCTCTATGGGCAGATAGGCTAACCACCAAGAGATCCATTGGTACAAGTCCATATGAACTAGTTTATGGAATGGAAGCAAGTTTTCCTTCATCTTTAGTTGTTCCTGTAATCAAGTTGCTGCAAGAAATACAAGCTGAGCCCAATGACATTCAAAGAAGGATCAATCAGACAATTCACCTACAGCAAACAAGAGAGGAAATTTATGAAAGAACCCAAGTACTGCAAGAAAATCTCAAAAGAATATTTGACAAAAGAACTAAAGCTGAAGACTTCTCTAGAGGAAACAAAGTGCTGAGATGGGATTCCAGGAGGGAGGACAAAGGAAAACATGGGAAATTTAACTTCTTATGGAAGGGACCTTATGTAATTTATGTTGTACAAGGTAATAACACTTATTTTCTAAAGAGCTTGGATGGCTCAAACACTGAGGAAGGCCCAGTCAATGGGAGGATGCTTAAGCATTACTTTGATCCCCTCTGATCAAGCACTCCTCAAATGTATATTGTACATAAATTTGTATTTTCAGTATGTTTATTTTCAGCGGATAGATAGAGGTCCAAATGAAGCAGATTTTGAGAAAAACTAAGGTGCTGCACTATTTTGATGAATATTATTCACCTTTTCATGGGACAATAAGAGAAGGTACTTGGGAACTATCTGGGAGATGAGAAACAATCAGAGAAGCAAGGCAAAAACAGGGCTGCAATTTCACAGCAGGTCAGCTTAATGAGTATTGCATGCAATTTTCATGGATTCAGATGTATAGTCTTCAACAAAAGGAAAGGTTAAACTGCAGAAGGGTAAAAAAAGAAGGCAATCTGACCTGCTGATCTTGACTTTTCATCTGGAAAAGTCATCCCCAAGTGGAGCCACTGCTAGCCTCCTATACCAATAGGGTTTCATATTTCATGATTGACAGTGGAAGTGCTAAAAATGATCATCTTTGATGATACAAAGGTTCCATTTTTGTGAACAAAGTAAAAGGTTAAAAAATGTAAAGAGGGTAAGCCTTAAAAGAATAATCAAAAGGCAAGAAAAGGAAATGGTCAAAAGAAAAAAAGAATTGAAATGAACCCCAAAGAAAGACTAGGAAAGTGGCCAATCAAAATGCCACTGCTATCTTGATGTATGGCTCAACAGTTCAAGCTGTGCCATGCCATGTTTTAAATTGCTTGTTTTAGAGTAGGTAATGAGTACCTGTTCAAACAGTTCAAGCTTGACAGATGATGACCTGGATAGAGAAAGGAAGGAGCCCACTAGCTTAAGTTGGGCCCTTGGAAGATATAAGGGTAGATTTAGATAGGAGGGCAGCAAAAAGAAAAGAGCATATGAGGGTTTGCAAGTCTAAGTGCACCCTCTCCGAAGTAACAAAAAATTCTAGGTTCTAAGTTGGGTAGGTAGCCAGAAGTTGCAGAATCCTGATCCTATTCAATTTTGGCCTTGATCAAGAAGGCATATGTTAGCAGTTGCAAAGGTATCTATGCAGCATTTTGAAGGCAAAATATAGAAGCATGTCTAACTCCCCCTGTTTTCCCCTAAAGACTCTCTTTCTAACATCCCATGGAGGACTTCAGGATTTTCCTAAATAATCCTCCTTGTATTTCTTCTTGGAAATTTCATGACAAGTTTTCACTTTCTTCTCCGAAAGAAGCCACATTTCATGTGTAAAATCATTCCCCATCAACTCCTAAAAATCTAAGTTTACTCACTAAACTTAGTTTTCTATTCCTCACTTCCAATCTCTCATATCCCCAATTCACATTGACTTCTAACCCTATTATCTAACTCCCTAAGTGCCCCTTTTCCCCTACTACTATAGCACTATTGTGAAAAAGCCCAAATAATATGTAAATTCCCCCCCCTTGGGCATTATAGCCATATTTTCAAAGTCTGGAGAATGCTGCAGAATCAAAGGGTTCTGATATTTGGGTCACTTTAAAAGATTGGGGATTGGATTAACACTTGGTTAATTTAATAACCTGTTCCCACCCTTGTCTGCTTTGCAAACCCATCACAGTGCATTATCCGCGCCATTGTATAAAACTTTGTTAAAAAACCCACTTTTTCAGCTTTTCGAAAGTCTGTGTCTCGGCGCGTCCACCCAAAAAACAAAAAATATTATTAAAATCCCCGCCGGGACCCGCCGTATCATCTTTGCACCTCCGCAGCCCGTCGACCGTCGGATCCGGGCCCTCCCATCCGACAGCCCACAACAATATCGGACCACCCCCGATGCCTGAACATTAGCGCCCGAAATTTGTCAGAGGGTGACGTCAGGGCTCGGACGCGTGTCGCTTCTGGATTTCGTCGGGCGGCCTCCTGCCAAAACCACACCCGTACCATGAGCGGTCCGATATTATCGCTTACCGCCCTCCTATTTCCGCCATACGTCACCCCCACGTCATTGCCAGTTTAGCATCACATTACCGCCCGATCCGCCACTGCTCCGAGCTGTCTGCCATGTCATCTGTCCACGTAGAGCCGCTCACCGGTCGCCACGTCATCATTTCATACCCGACCCCACCTATGACATAATGCTGACGTCACTAACAAAAGGTGCCAAAGGCCGAATTTTCCCTATTTTGCCCAAAAAAGTCGTTTTTTTTTTCGCGTTATTTACAAAAATACTCACTGTACTCTTGCATGAGCGGTTACGTTCCTTGTCCGCCAACTCTGAAGACTGCTCCCTTGCTGATGGCGCCGTGAATTCACCTGTATATCAACACCATTGTCATATTGTACCCAGGTATTTATCGGTTTCCCTCTGCCTTGTTTTTTGCGTAATTCACTGAAGCAAACAAGAAAAGAAGGAAAACACAGGAATTGCTAGGAATCCTCAATAACCAGAGTTTCTTTTCCACACTGTAATCCCAAGTTCACCCACAGAGGTCCCCCATTGTGCCAATTACCACAAATTCACAGCTTATGGCGCATTTGCGAAACTAAACCATTGCCAGAAAAATTCACTGAAAAAGCAATTCCCAATCCCAGCATTTGCTCTTTAAATCTCTCCCAGGAGCATTTCAAACTCAATTTCACCCCAATTTGCCTTGTCCCCTCTGCAAATTGCCCTGCTCATTCAAAATTCACTACTCTGTATTGTTGTGCCCAAAAAGCAAGTTCAAATATAATTCCAAGTATCAGTTAACCATGGAGACCCCTGTGGCATTAAATATTGCCCCATTAAATGCCCCACACAAGAACCTGGAATGGTTGGCCCTTGCTGACAGAGATTATCAGATGAGAGAAACTGTAGAGAGGGGCATCACATACCACATAGAAATAGTTTGTGAGTTGAGAAAGAAGCACAGAGATGGTACAGACCTCCTGGGAATCTGGAAATCCAATTTGCCAATTTACTATCTCCCTCAGGTCAATGAGTTCCCTGACTTGATTCACCAATGCTCCACAAACTATGACCCCAATCAAAGAGCTGTTCTGAGTCCTTCAGGCTCTGTCTTGTTCCATATTACTCCTGAAGCCATCAACCAAATGCTACAGTTTCAACCTACAAGGCCACTGGTTCCTCTTACTATGCAGCTTTTGCTAGAGCAGGGTGCCAAGCTCTCCAACTCACAAATTACAAGGATTGGCCAATTATTTATGCGTCCAGAGTACCAGCCCCGACAGCCTCCCCCTTATCTGCATGACTGGTTCAATGACATAGGGAGACTGCTGGTAGACATCATATCCTCCATCCTAGGGTTCAAGACCAGTGAGTTTGTGGATGAGACAACACTGGTAGTGCTATCCATTTTTACCCCAGGACAACCCCCTGTTGTCCAGTATGACTATGCTTCATTTATAGCCAACAAAATTCATGAACAGTTCATGAACTTGGAAAGAGAGAGGGTATTCAAGTACACTTCCTACATATATCATCTGCTATTATACAATCAGCCTGATGCCTTTCCTCTTTTCCTCAAGAAACTAGATCCAAAGGGAAACAGAAGGTCTGTAATGTTCTGGACATCAGTCTGTCATCATATTCATTATTCACCATACAACTACTGTGAGTTTATTGACCTATTCATTCATCCAGCCTTGTCACTGCTGCAGAGTTCCCCTCCTCCTAGACTCACTGATGATATGCAGAAAATCCTCCAGTTGTCCAAGAACTATAGCATTGGGGATTGGTACTTTTACCAAGACCATACAGTGATCAGGATATATGGCTGTGAGTTAGCACCATACAGGCTACCAAAGTATGTTCCCATGAGACTCTTTGCACTAGAATACTTCAGGCAGTTCGGCAATGCAGATATGATTCACTTCCATAGCAGAAACAAGAAGGCACAGCTGAAAATTAAGCATCAATTGGGTCCATTCATCTTTAATAAGAGAGAAGAAGCTTGGGCTGAGGCAGACCAAATGCTAAAAGCCCTCCACCTCAAGACAAGCTTCTATTGGGCACCCTATGACCCTAACCATTTCATAAGCCTCAGAAGAATCAAGCATAGGCTTGCTACATATGACCACATTAGCATTCCAGAAGTTGAAAAATATGCTAACCAATTAGAGTGGAAAGAAGGCACATTAGTGGAAGATTATACTGAAGAAGAAATAGCAGAGAAAGCCATTAAAACTTTAGAAAAGGCAGTTGACTTGGAATATTTTGGACAGGTTTGGTCTTCAGGCCCTCGGCATCTTGGAAAAGTTGCCTCTTCATCTACTGTTCCCCAGCAGCCTGCCAAAACAACTGATCCAGCAGCAGACATGGCTAAAGGAAAAACAGTGGTGTGAGTTCCACAAGAGTCCCACTCATAACACGAGTGTCGGACCAAGCAGTCGCTGGTGGCCGAGTTGAAGGCTTCTGAATCAGATGCATGTTTCGACCCTGAGCCAGAACCTGACAAGGGGAATGGCAAAGGGAAGCAGATCATTGATGCGGATCCCAGTGCCACTGTTGCCACTACCAAGATCCAGAAAAATGAGCCCGAAAATCCAGAGGAAGGGGAGCGTCTTTTCCACTCACAGATGTGGGTGAAGGGTTCACCACTGCAATTCATTGTTGATAGTGGGAGCCAAAAAACCTCATTTCAGCAGAGGTCGTGAAGCGGTTGGGCCTACCGACTACACCACACCCGCAGCCGTACAGTATTGGGTGGCTTCATGAAGGAAGAGATCTCAAAGTTCACCAGCAGTGCCGCCTTCCCTACAGCATCAAGCCCTTCACAGACGACGTATTGTGTGATGTTACACCTCTGGATGTTTGTGATGTACTATTAGGCCAGCCATACTTGTGGAGGCGACATGCTGTGTATGAGTCAAGGCCTCGCACTGTCATTATTTATTTGGATAATTCATTATACAGGATACCGGAGGTAGCCCCACCCACCGCCACCTCTTTGATCATTGCCAAGAAAGGAAGCAAGCTCATCTCCCAGACTAGGAAATTCATTTTCTATCTGGTTCACTCCAAAAGTAAGGGGAAGATCGTTGCTACGTCCATGACCCCCGCAAAGGATTCCTCCACACAGCAGCAGCAACAAAGGGATACAGTCATGACAGAACACAGGAACAACTTCTACTCACCCACAGGGGTACCACACAAGTTTCAGGTGGGCAAAAAAGTTTGGTTACATCTGCAGAAAGAACACCTTACCAGAACTCATTAGAAACTCAAACCACTCCGGCATGGTTCTTACACTAGTACCAAGGCTACGGGAAACAATGCTTGGAAGCACAACATTCCTCCATTCCTTCGCTTGCACCAAGTGTTCAATGTCGACCATCATTGGCCATGCTTCACACCATTTTTGGACACATCACAGATTGCAGAACAGCTCACCAAAGACCCAGCTCAGCAAAAGCTTCCTCATCTCAGGGAGGAACTCAACGCAATGGGGACCATTGCTTCCTAAGGGGGGAGGAATGATCCAGGTGGATGTTGGTGGCCACCCACTATCCCATCTGGACCCCCACAACTTTCCCTTTCATTTTTTCAGTTTCCTTAATTATAGCGCAGTTTACTATTTTTAGCAAATTTTCAGGTCCTAAACTTCCGGAGCTGTTTTGAGGCCCTAAACGACGTTTTTTGGGAAATCTACCACCAGCTATTTTCTAACGAAAAAATGGTCTTTTCCGTCATAGTCCTCGGAGAGATCTTTCCAATAGGCTATAAAGCGCGTCAAACGGAGATAATACGACCAATTCGCGACCCCGGGAAGTTGATGTACCAACTTACCCAAAAACGGGGCCCACAATTTGGCGTTTCATCTTCTAGGGTTAAGTTTTGGAATGTGAAGGGTTTTCCATTGTTTCTCAACAATAAATAGGCCTTCGAGCTTCATTGTAACACATTTTAGAACAGTTCAGAGGCATGTAGCCACCACATCTCTTCTCGGAGGTAAGTTACCATCACCCTAGCTGGTTTATTTCCATTATTGTTTGTAAGAATATTTCAATATTCCATTAATGAAATGAAGTATTATTTCCACTGCATCTTTGTGTATATGGTTATCTCTATATTTTGTTGTGCTCCTGTTTAAATCTGGATCAAGCTCCCTCTCAAGGGAAACTCACATGGCCTTCTTCTCATCAAACTTGAGATCTCTGCAAACCATTGTCCTTTGACTGGTAGGCAAGTACACCTGATAGTTGTGAGGTGTATTAGTGTACCCCACAAATATCCCCAACTCTGTTGGTGGCTCAAGCTTCTTCTGTGCATCCTTTGTCACATGGTAATATACTGATGAGCCAAAGATCCTGAAGTGACCCACATTTGGTCTCTTACCGGAGAAAGATTCCTCTGGTGTCTTCATCCCAAGTATGCGATGAGGACTTCTATTATGCAAATAGACCACTGTGTTGCATGCCTCAGCCCACAAGTGAAGTGGTAGGCCTTGGAAATTCAACATTGCCCATGCTGCCTCTACAATAGTTTTGTTCTTCCTCTCGGCCACCCTATTCCGCTGTGGGTTATGAGGTACCATCAACTCTCATTTAATTCCTTCCGCTGCATATAATTCCTTAAAATATTGGGAGACATAGTCTCCACCATTGTCTCTTCTCAAGGCCTTGATCTTCTTCCCTGACTCTTTCTCGACCAAAGCTTTGAACTCACAAAACTTTGTGAAAGTTTGGTCCTTCTTTTGCATGAAATAAATATAGCATTTACGAGAATAGTCATCAATGAAAATCACATAATACCTTTGCTTCATTGTGGATGTTGTCGAGAATGGTCCACACAAATCAGTATGGACTCGCTATAAGATAGCCTCTGCTCGACTGTCTCGATCATGAAAGGAAGACTTGTTGTAATTTCCCAAGGTACAACCTTTGCATGTGTCAACTTGCTCAAGTTTACCTTTGGGAAGTCCTGTAGATATTATTTACATTATCTTCAAAGCCCCATGATGCAAATGGCCCAACCGCCTATGCCACAACTCGCCAATATCTTGGCTTTGCACCAATTTTGCTTTCGTACTCAATGCTGCACAATCATCTACCTCCAGTTTATAGAGGATTTGCACCTGAATCCCTATCCTCTTGGTCTGACCCATGGCTATCTGTCTTAGGAACACCTTTCCTTTACTGAAGACAACATTGTAGCCTTTTTCCTCCAACATCGTTACCGATACCAAGTTCTTCTTCAGTCCGGGCACATACATCACATGTGTCAAGGTGAGAGGAGCTCCATTCTCACTCTAAAAAGAAATCGTGCCTACTCCTGAAACACTGTATCTTCCATCATCACCCATCTCTATGCGCATCTTGAGATCTTTATCCTCCAAGGCATTGAATAAATTTTTATCACTGGTCATGTGGAATGAGGCTCCACTGTCAAGATACCATACACAACTCATCATCAATGACACAATGCATGCAATGAAGGTAAAGTCTATTTCGAACTGAGAGGCTAATGCATCACCTTCCGATCCTTTCAAGGATCCCTTCATGGACTTCTTTTATGGGAAATTAGTCACATAATGTTCCATCTTGTGACAATTAAAGCATCTTACTTTAGACATGTCACTCTTCTTCCCTCCATGAGAAGAATTATATTTGAAATGGGAAGCCTTCCCCTTCCCTTTCCTTGCCTTACTTGCTAAGGCCATATTTTCTTCACCATGGTTCTTAGATGAAGAACCATCTCGTGTGTTCCTCCTAATCTCCTTCTGCATAAGATCTGACCACAGTGGTTCCCAATCCGACAGTTTCTCCCTTCCATTCACAGAGTCCTGGGAGCTATTCCAACTCTTTGGAAGGACATGGAGAGCAAGGCTCACCATATCATTATCAATAGTAGTTATTCCCACACTTCCAATCTCATCTCTGTATGTGGTGAGCTTGTTCAGATATGTGGAAATAGTATCACCCTTCTCCATATTGATTCTTTGAAGCTTATCCTTGAGCGCCAATTTCCTCTGGTCACTACTATTTTGGTAGAGGTCCTTCAATGTCTTCCACATTGAAAATGGAGTATCCTTCCCATGGAGACTCAAGAAAATATGGTCTCGAACTCCCTCAAGGATGATCCATCTCACCTTCGCCACACACTTCTTCCACTCAGCCAACTCTTGTGCATTAGTTGAAGCTAGCTTTGGGATTTCTTGATCAATGAATTCCTTCAAGCCATTGTCTTCTAATACAGTCTCTATTCTATCTTTCCATGCTATGTAATTCAAGCTACCTTCTGTTGGCATTATGATACATATGTAGTACTTGATGGCAACCCACTCATCTCAGATAATAAATTATAGTGTAGAGAAAAGCTCACCCACTTATATGCAGAGAAAAGTTTATTTCATGAAGAGAAAAGTTCACGCACTTTTATGCAGAGAAAAGTTTATTTCATGTAGAGAAACGTTCACGCACTTTTATGCAGAGAAAAGTTTAGTTCATGTAGAGAAAAGTTCACGCACTTTTATGCAGAGAAAAGTTTATTTCATGTAGAGAAAAAGTTCAAGCACTTCCATGCAAGGAAAAGCGCGTATATGTTGGAGAACTTACCTTTGGTCCATGGTAGTTAGTACTTGGTATTTGAACCTATGAGGAAAAGCGCGTATATGTTGGAGAACTTATCTTTGGTCCATGGTAGTTAGTCCTTGGTATTTGAACCTATGAGGAAAAGCGCGTATATTTTGGAGAACTTACCTTTGGTCCATGGTTGTTAGTCCTTGGTATTTGAACCTATGAGGAAAAGCGCGTATATGTTGGAAAACTTACCTTTGGTCCATGGTAGTTAGTCCTTGGTATTTGAACCTATGGTTTTGGACCATGGTACTTCGTCAAAAGTGTTGATCTCACGTACTTTCATGGTTGGTTCATGGTATTAGTCCAACAGTTTTTTGATCCTATGGTTTTGGCCCGTGGTATTGTGAAAGGCCTAAGCCTATATAAAGCAAAGGAGATCAATTGGCTAATTCATCCTTGCAATTGAATATCTTAAGATCTGAAATATTGGGTTATTGTTTTGAAAGTTTGATCTATGAAAGTGAAGTTGAAAGCGAATCTGTGAAGGGTGATCTCTCGAGCGCTGCAGCTGCGGAAGTGTGGAGGCGCCACAGAAGGCGCAGTGTGGAGGCACCACAGAAGGCGCAGTGCGGAGACGCCACAGAGGCGCCACAGAAGGCGCAGTGCGGAGGCGCCACAAAAGGCGTAGTGCGGAGGCGCCATAGAAGGCGCAGTGCGGAGACGCCACAGAGGCACCACAGAAGGCGCAGTGCGGAGGCGCCACAGAAGGCGCAGTGCGGAGGTGCCACAGAAGGCGCAGTGCAGAGGTGCCATAGAAGGCGCAGTGCGGAGGTGCCACAGAAGGCGTAGTGCAGAGGTGCAATAGAAGGCGCAGTGCGGAGACGCCACAGAGGCACCACAGAAGGCGCAGTGCGGAGGCGCCACAGAAGGCGCAGTGCGGAGACGCCACAGAGGCGCCATAGAAGGCGCAGTGCGGAGGTGCCACAAAAGGTGCAGGTGCGGTGGTCGCGGCACCACAGAAGGCGCAGGTGCAGTGGTCGCGGCGCCACAGAAGGCGCAGGTGCGGAGATAACAACATGATTAATGACTTATCTTTATGTACTAGATCTGGTTGATAAATCTCATAATATCATTGTATATGTATGGATCTGGTGATTGGGTGACTCAGAAGGTTGTTTGATTATGAGCTTCAATGTTGTTGTTGGGTCCAGTATGAAAATTGGATGAAAAGTGGCCTTTTGATTATGTGTTGTGCTTCAGTGTATCCAGTCTGAAAATTGATGAAACGTGGTACCTGGAGGACAGAAGATTGTAGGCCAGCTATTATGTACTAGTATCTAAGCTAGTACAAAAGCTAAGGGAGATCTTTGGAGCATTGTAGCAGGTAGCAGCCTGCGTACTAGTAAATGGATCGGCTAGTACAAGAGCAAAGGGGGTTGTAGCTCCCATACTTTCCTGTTCTAATGAGGAAAGAACAGGGAAAAGGGATAGGCAAGAGGACACTCCTCTTACTACTTCAATGGATCAGCAAGGTGAAAAATGACAGAGGCTAAATCCTTTTTCAGAGGAGGAATTACCAGAGAGACCAATTGATAATATGCCCCCTCCTAGCATTGAAACATTGACCAGTTCCTTACAGCAAGGACAGGACATGCCACATGGGACAGAGGTGAGCTCTTCAAGGCAGCGATCTAAGGCGGACTCTAGCGTCAAGTAGCAGTTCATAGATATCAAGAAAAGGAATGAGCCCCTCAAACACCAAATCTACAACCATCTCTTGAAAATGGCACCAACTAATCAACAGAGATTAATGTCTGCTTATGACATTCAAGAACAAAAAATGACTCTTAGTCATTTCAGGCCTACTATGCAGCAACCTAAAACAACTGCCGATTATATCAGAACTAATCTGGAAATTTTTGCCAAAGATATCCACCCCTTGGATCAGATTGAGCTACACAGGCAAACCGGGGAAATGATATATTCCACATTAGCTGATAAGACCCTACTGGCAAACAAATTATAAAATTCTTTACACAACACTGCTTCTCAACTGGAATTGGAGAAGGCATCATCTCAGGCCAAGGACAACAAAATCAAGTCCTTGGAAGAGATCATTATAGAGTTGGGTCATGATCCAAAGGACCCTAAGGGTGTGCAGGAATTATTAAAGAAAAGAGATGAAGACATAGCAGCTATGAGAAAGCATATCAAGCTGCCAGCTACCCTTCACCCTCAAACTAGAGAGGTGGCAGAGCAAAAGAAGGATCAGGATGTAGTTGCTTTACTCCTGAGTTTTTACAAGAGATTGATGGAAACAGAGAGTGCATTAGAGGTAGCACTAAAATCAAGACAAGGTGATGTACCAATGCAGCCAGCACAAATATCTGCATCTGCTGAAGGTGTGCCACTTTCTACTACTACAGCAGGTCCTCCCACAGGACAAACATCAGAGGCAGGCCCTTCAACATCAGCACCAACTACAGGAGTATCAGCGCCAGCAACAGCACCAGATCAGGGACCCAGCCTAAGCATGCAAAACATGATGAAGGAGCTGGAAGCTTTAGAAGCACAGATGGCTGAACTGCAAGAGACCAAGGATAAATTGGCTGCCATTGAAGAAAAGTATGATAAATCAAAGCAAAGTGTAGCTGAAAAAACAAGAGAGGTAAGGGCTCTTGAGAAAAGAATAAAGGAACTGGAGAAAGAGCTCTCTCTTGATAAGGTTGTAGTTGAAATCAAGAAAATCCTGTGGGCCAATATTGGTCAATCTATTACAGACCAGTGGCAATATATTGAAACTATCCATGAGCATATGGATCTCATAGGCAGGGCCCAAAAAGAAAGTCAAAGAGCAAGGGCATCTCTAGGCAATATGCCTGAAATAGCCAATAGGATGATCAATGTCCTTAACAATCGCACTGGCCCTCAGCTGGCAGCAATGGGTATCACTAACAAAACTGATACCATTTTACTAGTGAAGAGGGTGCTCACTTTGAGAAATCATGTACAAACATTGGATAGAAGGTGTCAAGAAATGCAAACAGAGGTGAACAAATTCATTGAGAAGATTACAGCATTACATAACAGAGGTCTTCCCATCTTGGTAACCAGTGCAGGAAGGTTACTGTCTCATGAAAACTATGCCAAGAGGGTCAATACATATGCCACAAATCAGATCACTGCAGCAGCAAGTGCCCCAGAGGAAACAGGGCCTCCATCTGGGCAGAGTCTCTATGACAAACTAGAGAATTTATTTTTTATTATGAATGAGATCAGACATCTTTTTGAAGTGCCTCCAAACTACTACAAATATACTGAAGCAGATGAAACCTTAGGCATAATCCTAAGACACCAATTTCCTACACAGGAATGGTGGATGGGCATGATACAAACACTGCTGTGAAGAAACAGGTTTTTCACCAAATTTTTTTATATCGATCATAAGTCATCATTTTCATAAAATTGATATATTCGCTCTAACTGGAAAAGGAGTGGACAGAGCCAACTCAGCAATCAAATTTGGCCACCAAAGCAAGACCAACAGATGCAGATGACGGGGCTGAGATAGCCGCACCACAACAAAGTAGTAAATGGCGTATTACTCAGAATCAATACGAAGTACCCGGCAGACCCAGTTGCCTCCAAAAGTCAAAGAATTTCTGACGGAACTGAACAGTCATTCATTGTCCATTTAAAGTAGCAATAACTATTGTATCTGCTATTTTTGGAAGTTGGTAAAGATAGTTATTGAGCAAATGACTCATCGTTAAGATATTTTGTAAAACGATTGTATATATATCCCCACGCATAAACTTGTTGGGGTTGTTGATTTTTCTTCTGGAGAAGCTATGCTGTAATTTCAGACTTTCAATACAAGAAGCTAATGGAATTTCTGAAGTTCTGAGTTGTTTGAAGTGTTGTGGTGTGCTTGCTTGCTGCTACAGGATTCCTACGCTATTTCATGTCACAATAAGTTTTCTGAACCATGTTTTTTATGTATTCCGCTCTTTCATAATCCACTTATACTGTATGTTTCATATGTTTAGCAGTAGAGAAAAAGAATAGTTCAGGATTTGTTCATTGAACACCCTAAACTCAATCTATGCTGTTATGAATGTTTTCTTCAGAATTAGTTATGAATGTGTAATTATTAATTGCTCACTTTCATACTAAATCTTTCATAGTAAATACTTTTCAGGAATTCTAATTTGCTCCTTATTAATATTTCATTCCTTCACATCACCAGCTTAGTGAAAGATTCTTAGTTGCCTCTCACTGGCTGGAAATAATCCATATACCACAAATTGAAGATTGTTTCATGAGTACCCATATGACCCTGCAGTTTCATCACTCTTACTCAGTATCTCAAACAACACATAATCACAGACTCCATTGCCCAATGGACTGAAGATCCTGAAGACTACATTTTAGCTGCTAGAAGACATCATTCAACCAAAACTTTAAACAAAACTCAGTACATCATAACTAGCCTAAACATTACTTAAACAAAGCTAAATTCTAAAGAGAGAGCCCTCTCTGATTGCAGGTAGGCTAGGACCTGTGATCCAAAGATTGGTCTGTGGTTACCTTGGCCGTATTCCCTTAGGAGTCAAAGGGAACAACCTGAGTGATAACAATTTCAACAAAATACTTAAGCAACATATTTTATTGGCACTAAGAAGCCTTGGTATTCCAGGCCATCAAGTATGCTACATGAACCCTTTTCTCCTTTTAATTCTTGTTCTACTATGTATGGTCCTCAACAAATTTCCCAGTAAATGCAATACCCTGTAACTTCATGGTAGTCTCATAATCCACATTTGTTCCAATATCTTATGCCTTGGCGTCAATGGCCTTCTCCTTCATGGACTTAGCCACGGCAAGGGACTACTTTTCTTAGCCAATATCTTATTCATATCCAAATGCAAAAATAGAAGTTACAACTTCCGTCCAATGTGCTTATGAGTGGACCTTCATTACATCCCTATCTACCTATACAACCTAACCTCAATCCTAGTAATAAGGTAGTACAACAAGTTGAAATGTGAATTCTCCCTACTTATTATCTTTAAACTATGGAGTGAAATGAAATTCAATTGCAATGATGAAGAGAGATAAACCCCATTGTTTCTCCTATTATTATAGAAAGTGAGGAAGAAAATTCATCAAGAGAGAGAACTTAGTTCAAGTATCTTTAGAAAAGTAGCAAGTTGTAACAGTTGATTTCACCAATAGTACTAAAGTAGTTGATAATCCTTATGAAGTTGTAACAACTAATGATCTTATTAAAACCACTATAATTGCTAGTAATACTCCCAATGTCATTGTAACATTTGATTTTACCTTGACTGTGAGACCTATAACAACATCTAGTGATGAGACTTATTTACATCCCCCTTATCCTGAAAGATTAACTAAGGTCAAGAATACTCCTCAAACCGAGTTTGGTTTCTTAAATGAGTTAAAAAATTATATGTTTTGATTCCTTTACTTCAAGAAATTCAAGATGTTCCCATTTATGCTAAAATATTTAAAGAAGTTTGTGTCGAAAATCTAGGTAGGAAACCCAGGGACGCCCCTACAATGCATGTAATTGGAAAGCTATCACAATTGATGTTAGGGGATAATAAACCTACTAAATATGAAGATCTTGGGAATCAAAAAATATCTATTCATATTGGAGGAACAACTCTTACAAATACCCTGATTGACTTATGTTGGCTTAGTGCATCCTAACCTAGGTTCAGAGTTAGTTGTGCCAAACAAATCCCTACACTGCTGGCCCTTTCGACATCAACCCGTGGAGCGCAGACTGATGTCTCACCCAAAGCAGTATTGGGGGATGCTGGAACCAATTTTCTGCATCGAGAGATCAGCATGATGTCATTTTATGCCCTAAATCTATGTTCCCGCAGATCAATATGTCGTTATGGATTTTCGATGTAACTTCCTTTAATTAGCCTCTAGACCTCCACAAAGGTCTATGACTAGCTTTCACAGATCCTGAATAGGTAAATTAGCTACTTACACACATCAAAGATTACTCTTAACCCAGTATTATTCATATCTACTTAAGTGTTTGATAACTTTAACATACAATGATATAATATTGTAAACCCTTAATGTCAATTGCATTCACATAACAATATAAATCCAGTAAATTCGTGCATCAATACAACATTATTTCATAAACCCATCATTCATCATAGCATAAAGTGCATTCATACATAATAAAAGTAAATAGGTAAAACACAAGAATTTCTATAATAATCTTCTTCATTAATATTCAGTTCAACTTACAGACTCAATACTTCTCTGCAAACTCAGCTATAGGGGACCGCACACTCAGGTGAAAACTATACTCTAGGCCTTTGTGCACATAACTACAAATCCTTTTCCTCCTCTAAGGCTTTTACAATCTTCCTCCTATTGACCCATTACATTCATCTTCATCATCCATATCACTTCTTAGACTCTCTAAGACACACCTATTTATACAGTCCCATGGTTCACGAACCATGGGTAGATCTTCACAAGTCGACTCAAATTACATAAAGAAGGGTAAAACCCTTTTTGAATCTTTAACTATCTACATGCTCCACGACCACAATTTGCAGAGACTTTACATTCCTTTACATAAAACTTGGAATTTTGCCCCAAAATTAACCCAAGGGACCCCATCACAATAGGCTCCCAACACAAAGATCGTGACTCACCCTCAAGTTACTCAGCTAGAATAGAGGTCTTGCTGTGAAGATCCCCTAGCTCCACTTGTGCAACCGCTACTTCAGTCGTGCTCTGCATGGCTTCTTGATTGATTTGTTCTACCAGCTTCTCTATGGCTAGTCCTGCACTGTCTTACTTGATCTTCTGCTACGTACTCTGCAAGTTCGCCAATTTTTCCTGAATATTGGTAGAGACTACAAAGGTCTCATCCAACCAAGGCCCCAATCTAGCCTTAAGGACCGCCTCTTTCTTCTAGACTACTTCCACCTGTGTAAGCAACTGCTTAGCCTCTTGTAACTTGGCGAGGTGCTGTGTTGTAGCAACGGTGCGTGTTGTCTCCCTTACTTCGTCATATTACTGCTCGAGCTCATGGACCTCTATATTTAATCTCTGCAGGTTGGGATCTTCCTGCAGAGTTGTTACTACCTCCATAGCCCACTCAAACAATGTGGTACAGTCCTCGACCGTGACATCCACTGTAGCAACTCCATATTTAACAACTACTTTTCACTATTCCCTAACTTCTGGTAGGGTTGAAGACTGTTACTTCAACTCTAGTTCTGTTAACTTCATGTTCAGCTCAAATTGAACTCTGGCCACCTCTGCCTTGGCATCCCGCACACCACAACAAGATTTCTGATCTTTTCCTCCATTGGTGCTTCCTTAGGGATATGCAATTCTAGGACAGTCAGGCATGCTTATGCCACCGTGACCACTATATAGGCGCTCTGTGCCTGAATTGTCTTCTTTGCTTCCAGAGCCTCCATCTTTTCAGCGAACATCTACTCATTATTCACATGATACTCAATTATGAGGCTGAGCACATGCTACTTGCATGCTCTTAGCTCTGCTGTCACACCTAACTGCAGTGTGTGAAGGTACTCATTGGGGAGCATGACCAGGTTGAGGCCAATGCTGTTTAGAGAACTTACAACAACCTTGTCAGCGGCCACCTCCATGCTCAAAGATCCTTCTGGTAATGCCACTACCCAAATATCCAATGATATGACCATCTCTGTTGCTTGACTGGTCCCGGGTGCAAAACTTGTCTGTACGACACTTACCTGCCCTGTGCTTGCCTAGATCCTACTTGTCTGAATCTGCAGCTCTCACAGATCCTTCTAAATGGTACTTAGTGCCTACTGTTCCTACTGTTAAAACTGTTGGAGCGATTCCACTATAATATTGCACACCTTATCTCCAATTTTGTCAAGGTCGCATTCTGTTAGAGTGATTGGGTCCAGCAACAGATTTGTCATTTTCGATTTCTTCCGGGGCCCCTTTTTTATGATCCATGTATCATTTTACCTGGAAGGGAGTGCTCTGTCATTCCTCACTACCACCACCCTGTTTTGACTACTCCTCTTCCTCTATTTGGGGCAAAGGGGACTTACCACTTCGCTCAAAGTCCCGCACTTCTTGTTTAGCCTACTACTTCACAGCATGCTCCTCTTCCACCTAATGCTTCTCCCTGGCCTCTTTTCTGCGCTTCTCGGCCAACTGCTGGACCTTCTACTTTGCCGCCTCCTTCCTTTACTTCTCTGCAGATTTACTGGTGCCTGTGGCCAGATCAGATGGAGTATGCCAATTTGTCGGCCAGAACTTGATAATTTCTTGGATGGTGTCATCCGTGGCCAAGTAAGGCAGATCAAACCATTTTTGTTGTAGATCCTTCCGTGCCATGATATATATGCGATGGAAATCAGCTTTAAACTCCACGTATTCTGATAACTATTCAAGACAGTTGGTGACAACCATGGCTTCTGGTTGATGGCCATGCGTAGGCTCACCTCCATCAGCACCCATAAGAGTTTGGTCTCTGTGACATGTGTGACATCCTTTGTTGCCCAAAGGGATGCAAACTATGCAGCCTTTGGTAATCCCTTGTCCACTGGAGGAAAGTGACTGTCCCCAGGCAGATCCCAAGCAATGAGAACAAGGGAGAGAAACAACCATGCATAGTGGAATGTTTTTCTCTCATCTTGAGCCTCGTGATAGTTCACAAGGAACTTTCTACTAAGGTAGCATGAATAATTGAACTGCACGCTCTCTATAGCCAATGACATTATTGGCATCGAACCTCGTCCACACGACATTTTCTCATGACTTTCCTAACTAGGATTTGTGTAGCAATTTTCATTGTGGGGTCAGTGATAGATGTGATAGATTACCTGTGCAGCTTCCTCACTAGCTTGAATTTTTCCTTCATCTTCTCTGCGAGGTCGTGCTCAAACGTCTTTCCACTAAACTTCTTGGCTGGATTCAAGCCTGAGTGCAGTAAAAGAGTGATCCGATGGATTAGCATATCTATAATGGGGATCGGCCCTCAACCACAAATATCCGTCATGCACCAGGGTCAACAACTGCTTGATAACAATGAGGTTGATGTTGGAGTGGTGGTAGTGAGGAACCGATGGTAGTTTCAGCAACCCCGACTAGTTCACTCCACGAATCCACTCCACAGGCTCCAACGCAGTGACACCGGATTCCTTGTAATATACTCTTCTCATATATTTTTTTTGTTGCAAGGTGGAGGAACCTCTCTTGGTCCACCAAATCCCAGTCTTCTAGCTTTAGATGGGGAATCCATGCCAAGCGTGTACCTTCAAAGGTGATGCCCTCTGGTATTAGTGGCGTATTTAGGAGGAATTTTCCTGCATATGGGTCCTTAGGGACCTTCACTATTCCCTTATGCAGAGGGATATAATCTGGGAACTTGGAGATAGGATCCATGCCCTCAGCATCTATAACCTTCACACCCTCTTTGGCCTCCAAATATACCAATTTCCCCTTATCCTTCATCAGCTTTTTTTCATTCTTTTGGGCCTGGGTAGCCGAATGATTCCTTGGTGACTCACACACCGGCATCAACCTCTTCTTCTTGTCTTTCTTGGGCTTGGGGGATTCTCTCACTAGTGTAGGATTCAACCTAGGTGACCTTGGCACCATAGACACAACAGCTGGAGCCTCCATGTTCACAACCTCTGGAGCAACTCCCTCAGAGGTGACAGTTCCTCCAGTGCTTGCCATTTCACTTTGTCTCTACATCGTGCTGAGAATGAACTGTTGGGTATCCTTAGGTAGCCTCTCAAACATAGAGCTCATGAATAAATCTATGAAAACCTGAGGATTCATAAACAATGGAAAACACAATGAAAAGATCCTAAGGACGCAAAGTGTTCCTTGCTAGATCACCATGTGTAATTTATAGGGGAATTCAAATTCCACCAATCCCCCAAAATCCATCCATAAATTTTGATTTGGCAATAGAGCTCCAAATATTTCAGCCTTAAATGCCTTAAATGTCGCCCCCCGCTCCTTTTAACCTTATTTTGGCATTCAAATCATGAACAGTAACTCTAATGGTCATTTTCTGGCTGTGCTGCGTGGTATCTCCCCTCATAGCGCAACTCTCTTCACGCCCCTCCTTATACTCTGGCATTACCTTTTTGCGTGCAGCCCCTCTGTCACGAAGCTCTACAAACCAGGTAGTATAGTTTATAGTCCTGCACTTCCTCGCAGCTTCCTGGAGTGCTAAGATTGTGCTATCGTCATGTAGTCATTGGGCCGGATCCCCGGTGTATGTCTTCAACCGATTTCCATTTACCCTTCCCAAAAATGGTTCTCCATTCAACTTTGCAAGCTGAACTATGCCACCATCTGTGATATCTTTGATGACATATGGCCCCATCTAGTTCATTTGAAACTTTCTCGGAAACTTATCGTACTTGCTATCATATAATAAGACTAAGTCATTTACCTTGAAGGTGTACAGTTTGATGTTCTGATCGTTCCAAGATTTTTCACGTTCCTTTTGAACCTCCTGATGGAATCCAGCCAGAAATATATCTTCCTCGAGCTCCATTAGTTGTGCAAGCCATTCTTCTAAAGCTCTACAGTCTGCCATTCTTGTGAAAGCTACTATGCATAGACTAGGCACAATGTCCTCCATAGGCATCACAACTTCTATGCCATAGACCAACCTAAAAGGTGTCTGACTAGTAAGCTTTTTACAAGTAGTTCTATAAGCCCATAACACTATCGTTATGCACACATCCCAATCATTCTGCTGCATGTTGCAAACATTTTTCAGCACATTCTCCAATATCTTATTAAAATCCTCAATCATTCCACTAGCCTGAGTATGATATGGCATACTCTTTTGATGGTAAACCTAGAACTCTTCTGTCAGCAAGCTGATCGTTTCATTATGAAAATGTGTGCCATGATGACTCATCAAAACATTTGGGAAACCAAACTTGGTCAGCATGTATTCAAACAAAAACTTTGCTATTGTTGCTCCTGTACAGTCTTTCACAGGCTGCGCCTCTACCCATTTGGTCAAATATTCAGTTGTAGTGATGATATACCGTGCACCCGTCTTCTTTCTTGGGTCCCGATAATGGAACCATTTGTTGGCTTAGTGGGTCCTGAGCCATGTTTAGAGTAAGTTGTGCCAAACAAATCCCTACACTACTGGCCCTTTCGGAATCAATCCACGAGGCGTGCCCTAAAAGTCTCACCCAAAGCAGTATTGGGGGATGCTAGAACCAAGTTTCTGCACCCAGAGATCAACGTGATGTCGTTTTGTGCCCTAAAGATGTCTTCACGTAGATCGATACACCTTTATGGCTTATCAATGTAACTTCCTTTAATCAACCTCTAGACCTTCGTGAAGGTCTACGACTGGCTTTCGTGGTCCCTAAATAGGTAAATTAGCTACTTACACGCATCAAAGGTTACTCTTAACCCAGTATTTACTCAGATCTACTTAAGTGTTTGATAACTTTAATGTACAATGGTATAATATTCACATAAAACCTTAATGTCAATTAGGTTCACATAAGAATATAGATCCAGTAAAGTCGTGCATCAATACAAAATTATTTGATAAACATCATTCATCATAGCATAAAGCGCATTCATACATAACAAAAGTAAATAGGTAAAATGTAGGAATTTTTGTAAGACTTCCCTACACACTTAGTTGTAGGGGTCCCAACACTCAACTGTGGACTCTACTCCAGGCCTCTACATACATAGTTGTAGAGCCTTTTCCTCCTCTATGACTTTTACAATCTTCCTTCGATTGACCCATTACATTCATATTCATCATCCATATCTCTTCTTAGACTCTCTAAGACATACCTATTTATACAATCCCATAGTCCATGGACCATGGGTAGATCTTCACAATCCGACTCAACTTACATAAAGAAGGGTGAAACCCTTTTTGACTCTTTAATTATCTACACGCTCCACAACCAAAATTCATTGACACTTTACATTCCTTTACATAAAACTTCGATTTTTCCCCAAAATTGACCTAGGGGACCCCATCCCAACAATTTAGCAGCAACAGTTAACATAATAACCAAGGAAATTGTTGAACTACTCAGGATAACCCAACTTGAGACCAACTTCCACTATTTTAGAAGTAGCAGATAGGTCTAAAATTCAACCTAAAGGAATATTGGTGTATGTTATTGTTTTAATGGAATATTTGCGGTAATTGTTTAACTTTATGATTTTAAAACCTAAGACACGCCTAGAACAACATCATATGATCCTACGTAGACCATATTTAGCCACTACAGATGCCTTTACTGGATGTAGATCTAGGTGCATGATCATCTCTGATGGTAATTCCACCAAGGATCTAGTACTTTACCCTCTATAAAAACCAAGTTTGGAATATGATAACCTTTATAATCTGAGTTTGAATTAGAAGAAGTTGATACACATTCACTGCTCATTATAGGAAAATCCTTTCATTTTAAAAATGAGATTGAGGATGATACTATTAAGAGATTTATTAATGACCCTTCTGCTATTACACCGATAAGATATTGACTGCAGAGTTTTGTGATAAAAAAATATAGTAAGGAAGAGACTACTGATGATCTTTTTAGAGAGGAAATGCCTATGGACCCTAGTCTTAAGGGTGTTTTATTGGAGATATATCCTGGGAAGACCTTAAAAATTAACCCTAATTTATATCCTAAACAAAATGAGAGACTAGTGCAGTTACTGAGAAAGAATAAAGAAGCCTTTGTCTTGGATTACAAGGGCATGAAGGGTATCCATCCTACTCTGCGTACACATCATATTCACTTAAAGGAAGGATCTCGGCTTGCCTAACAACCTCAATGTGGAATGAATCCGAAATAGAAAAATGTTTCCAAGGAGGAACTTTAAAAGCTATTAGATGAAAATTTCACCTAACTAATCTTTGATAATTAATTGGTATCCCCACTTATTATTGTCCCTAAAAAAAATTTAAAGTTGGGAGTTTTTGTAGTCTATATGGAGTTGAACAAAGCCACTAAAGAGGACCATATTCCATTAACCTTTATTGATCAGGTCCTAGATACTCTGTCTGGTAAAACATTTTTTCTCTTTTCTAGAAGGATTTATTGGCTATAATCAGATTCAGATTGCTCTTGAGGACTAGTACAAAACCACCTTCACTTTCCCCTGAGGTACATTTGACTATAGGGTACTACCTTTTGGGATTTGTAACACACTTGAAACCTTTCAACAAGAAATGTTAGGAATTTTTATAGATATGTTCAATGAATGTCTTGAAATATTTATGGATGATTTTATACCCTATGAGGATGGGTTTGATGAAGCCTTGCATAACCTTGAGAAATTACTTGAGTGTTACATAGAAACCCACCTTTATCTCAATACTGAGAAGTGTCATATGATTAGGATTGAAGGTATAATTTTAGGTCATTATCTCTTTGTTGCAGGAATACAGGTTGATCCAACAAAAGTTGAGGTAATTTTGAAAATTCCCACCCCTAAGCTAAAGAACGAGGTACATATATTTTTCAGACAATAAGGATATTATAGACCATTTATATAAAAATATTCCAATATTTCATTCCCATTGTTTTCTTTGTTAACAAAGGATAAATATTTTGTATGGACTGACAAGTGTAAGAATGCTTTTACAAAATTAAAAAGGTATGTAACAACAACTCTTGTTTTACAAGGACCGAACTGCAGTATGTTGTTTTACATCTCCATTGATTCTTCTAATATAGCGATTAGAGTTGTTCTTGGACAATAGGAGGAAAATAAATCATACGCCATCTACTACATAGGCAATAAGTTGACCCATGCAAAGGTAAATTACATGATGATAGGAAAAGAGTTTGTTGTTATATTTCATGCTATTAACAAATTTAGTTATTACATTACTGGTTACCAAACTTTTATGCACATTGACCACTCTATTAGCCATTTTTTGATGAATTAGATAGTCACTAATGCCAGGGTTACTAGGTGGTTGTTGTTACTCCATGAATTTTATATCACCATTATACATAAACCAAGGAGGGATAATGTTGTTGTATATTTTATTTCTAGATTTGTTAATGTTACAAATGATCTGTTTGTTGAAGACTCTTTCCCAGATGAATACCTTTTTGTAGTATCCACTTATTCACCTTAGTATGCAAACATTGTTAATTACCTTGTGTTGTTGTTGCTACAACACCCTCCAAAATTTTGGCTTACATCCAAATGTCAGAGCCTTCTTTAACTTTACATGTTGTCATCACAAATGGTAAGAGCCATTGCATGTTTTTTCTTTAAGTGTTCTCATCTTGTTTGTGAGAAGATAAAAGTGTTGTCTTCTAACATTCTAAGTGTCACGTATTGTACACAAACTACTTTTGGTGTGTTTTGGGGGTAATTATTGTGCAAATGCGTTGTTCCTATCATGAAAACATCTATCACTCATCTCTAAATCTTTAAGCATTTTTGCACAAGTGTCTTCACGATCATCACAAAGTGTATCTTTGGTGTCGCACTTGACATCAACCATCACAAAGTTGTTGCATTGAGGAAAGTATGCTATTCATGAATTCTAAGCGTTCCTCATTGTGTCACCAAGTAATCTAAGTGTGTGATCATGTTCAAGTATTTATTTAGTTCAATCTTATCTCACTGATCCAACACTAAATCAGAACTGGGAAAACTCCCCGATGAGGCCACTCACCATGATCCATCCCTCCTGGACTGTGCATTACACAATGTCAGTCCTCAAGTAGCAATCTTGTCTCTTGGAACTACACAATGCAAATTTTATGCCTTTGAGAACTATGCACTACACAATCTCAATGCTAAAGCCAAACCCCTGAGCTCCAGAACTGTGCAATATTTCCCTCAAACTAGGCTTGGACTATGCATTGTGCAATGTCAATCCTCAAGACTCAACCTTGAGCTCCTAAAATGTGAAATTACGCAATCACCTAGCCTCATATCCTTCCATAACTGTGTAGCGGGATAAATCAATGCTCAAGACCTCAGCCTAACTTCTTAAATCCCTCAATTGTGCAGTTGTCAAGCATAGTCCAGCTTGAACTGCACATTATGCAATCTCAAGGCTTAATATTGACCCTTAACTACCTTAGCTATGCAATTTCATAGTCCCTAAGTCTCTCCCTCATATTGCCACCCAATTCTTTCCCAGTTAGTGGATCATCATGCAACATCCTAGACTAGGGTTTTATCAGACTGATGTCATCTTGTCATGAGTGAGTTGCAGATGTAGGTACTCGTATCATGTTATGATAGGATGATGAAGAAGGAGATGGAGAAGGATACCATGCTAGAAGACACCTCTGTAGCTACAAGTACAATCTAATCAATTAGAAGGAAGCAAGGGGACATCAGATTGCAACAACAACTCAAGATCTAACAACACTATGTTATCACGAAAAAATGATCAGCTAACCATTTCTAACTAGGTGGATCAAAATACACCATGTAAGATTAATTTTACTATAGTAAAATCACTTTCACCATGGGAAATACTTTAGTAAACTATTTTATTAAATTATTTTCTTGTTAAAATTAAAAACCCCTATGAGAATAATTGAATAAATCATTATTTATTTAATTTTCTATAGGAATAATTATTAAATCATTGTTTGATAATTATTCCTTGCCACATTTGACTAAATCCCCTAGGAATAATTAAACAAATCAATATTTATTTCTTGTTCCTTAATTCTATTATTGGAACAATTGTTAAATCACTATTTAATAATTATTTCAATTTCACACCATTCTTAATCCTCACGAAATCATTAATAAATCATTTTATTTGTTAATTATTTCTAAATAAATATATTTGATCATTTTGAATATATTTTCCCTATCCAAAAAATATAATAAAGTATTCCTAATGGTTAGATCTTGATTTGGTCAATATTATTTTATTATTCTCCATTTTCGATATTAACTCAATATTTTGTTATAAATAAGAGGGTTTCCCATTCATTATTCACCATGATCATTATCATCATCACTCGTTATCATCTTCTTGCATCTAAGCTCCCACTAGATTTCTACACATTGTTTTTGGTTTTTCACACATTGAGAGAGAGAATCGATTACTGAAGCATTAAGGACATCAAATCGCCCACCCCATGGAGGGGGATTTGCAAACCATTTTTTAAATCTCCTTCAACAGGTGTTATCAATAAAGATTTTTTATTCATTTTAAAATTATTTTCATTTGGTTTATTACATTGGATATATATTGTTGTTTGTTGTTTTGGATTGCATATGTTGTTTTGTTGCAGGTTTTCCTAGTTTTATTATTGCAGAATTGAAGTGTATGTAGCCACAAATTTTTGTTAGGGTCACGTGTCACTAGTGACTTAAGTGGAATGTTTTCGATTCACCATGAAATAAATTGCACACTAGCACATTAAAGAATCCTCTTCTCTATTCCATACAGAGGTGGAAGAAGAGATAACGTTCTATCTTCAAGAAATATAAAGAAAACAACAACAAAGAATGGATTGACATTGCCATGGCATCATTCAGTCCATGCCATCAGTGTCATCTCATGTCATGTCATGAGTCATCATGTGCCACATCAATTTGTGGATTATGTAAACCCTTATTTGAAAATGTATTGTAAAGTGGAAGTCCAAAGGACATGAAAAAAATGTAAAGAGTCACGAAAGAGTCGAAAAGTCACAGGGAAGCCAAACAGTCATGAGGGTAGACTAAGAGTCACAAGGAAGGTGAAGGATCACCACAATTATTATATATACACCCTCATTATGTAAGTAAAGGAATTTTCACCTTGGATTCTTGCATAAGGCATCAGAGAGACTAAGTTAGTACTTTTGGGGATCAAGCAGTGGCTCCAATGCTCCACTAATGGGGCAAGTGATGCTCATTGTATTCATGCGTCTGGGGAATTTTACTTAATATTTGAAGCCTAATGGACAAAAAAATTTTAATTCATGGATTATGAATATTTGTAATATTTTTCTATAAATTTTTATGATTCATGTTTGCTTTCACCTGTACTAAAGAAGTTTAACTATTTCAGTTATTTTAGTGCTTATCATATTGAGAATGTGTTGTAGTGATTGAATGATCATTGTACCCTTGTGGATTATTTAGCTGGATGTTAGATGAATATTTCATGTTGGTGTGTGTCTCTTCTAGGTTTGTACTATTACCTCTCTCTTAGAGGCTCACTTCTTTTCCTCCCTCCACAGTATAAGAACCTTGATACACCTACAATTGAACATTCATTAGACACTATTACTTGCTTTTCGAAGGCAATTATGCAATTCTCTCTATTGCTGATAGCTAAAGCCAAGGAAAATCATTAATTAGATAGCATCCAGAAAATATTCCAGATGGGGATCCTACACCAAATGATGTGAGGTCTAGTTGGGACTGCATATCAGGGAGACCCCTCTGAATGTTGACAGGTCCAACACTATCAATCTTTATGGTGCTAGAAGGAGGGATGCCAAAATTTTATTACTAATAACTCCACTAATCCACATCATTCTCCTTTTGGATAGGGAAGAAATATTCCTAACACCTCTTTGAATCACATTCCTGAAATAGGAGGATCTTCTCAGCTAGGCCCAAAACCAACCTGCAAAGTTAATTATGAACATATCTAGGCAATTAGAACTATAACCCATTAGTTTGTGAAGGTTATTGGAATAATTCCTAAAGCACACAACCTTCCTCATTTTCTGAAGAGAAAAGAAAAAAACTCCTACTCGTATAGTGGGTTCTATAGTGGCAGATATGGTTTTTATCACTCTTGAAGAGCTAGCAAAATCTGTAGATGACACAAAACATCTAGATCAACTTCCACCTTAAAACAAAGGGTATGAGGAAAACATTGTGCTTTCAGATGACATTTTCCATGTGATAGGTGGTCACATAGAGGATTCCTCAAATGCCAAAGAGCAGGAGGGGCATAGAGATGAGAACATGGAAAACCAAGATATGGATTGGATGAATCAAGCCCTACTCATGCTTCTGGGTATTTTACATAAGATGCCAAGACACTCAAAAAAGCTTTTAATGAAATATGACCCTGACAAGTTGATCAAAGCAGAAGATCACTTGGATAATTTATACCTACACTTGCATAAGCTCAGGGTACGTTATGATGATGTTTCATGTAAACTCTTTCCTTGTACCTTAGACGGTAGAGAAGTTGTTTGGTATCGTAGGCTTCCAGTAAAATTAATTCAAAATTGGATGGGGTTTAAGAAATTGTTCCTTCAAACGTTTGTTGACGATAAAACCCTAGCCCTGTTGCTAGAGGAGTTAGGGAATTTAAATATGGGGAAAAAGAGAAAGTTAATGATTTCAACCAGAGGTTCAATTGTATATTGAACAAATTTCTTCTAGATATGAAACCACATGACTCCATCATGATTGAATACTACACTTATGGCTTGTTAACAATAATTTCACAATTTGTGAAAAGAGTTGTGTAAGAAATTTTGGCGCAAAATTTTGAAGAATCCATCACATTTGAAAATGACTTGTATGCGATTGGAGTAATTGTAAACGATGAATCATACAAATACTCTATGGAGACAAGAAGGTAAACGACGAATCATACAAAGACTCTATGGAGACAAGAAGAAGGTCCCAGACCTCTTCAAACAAGGAAAATGATAAAGAAGCTACTAACCTTGAAAGCTTGACCCAGACCATCAACTCTCTGTCCAATGAGTTGCAAGAGTTGAAACAAAGGAAAAGTAAGACCACTGCTAGAAGCAAGCCCCCCAAGTTCAAATTTCTGAGGAGTAATAACAACAAGAATAGTAATCAACTAGCTAAGTCTAAACAGAGCTCGACTGTTGTGTTGAATATCGAAAGCACGGGCACGAACCAGTATTATTATTTTCACAAGAACATCATTGAAAAAAGATGTGGCTACAATGGAACCACAACATGAACGCTTTGGTTGTGTACATTATTGATATAGTACTTTCAGATGAGCAAACTGAGAAGACTGGAGAAAAGGAAGAATCTTCTATGGTATTAGACATGGAGTGAATGTTTTCAGTTTTTTTTTTCACTACTGAGAAGAAAAATGCCAAACAACCACCACTGAATGAGGCCCCATAGTAGAAGAAAAATAGTCAATACCAGTAGAGAATTCAGGGGTCTATTTCTGAACACGAGTTGATGAGGAAGAAATTGAAGGAAAACCTATTAAGAAAAATCAAACCAGCTGTCAACTATACTCAAAACACTCAGAGAAAGTCTATAAATATTGCTACAACAAAGAACATTTTTTCTAGTGGAAAAAACAAGTCTACCCTTCCGGAAGTGTCAAACAAAGTCACTTCTCCAAACACTTTGGAAATTCCCATTGCATATGAAACACTAGATTGCAATATAGTGGAAGACATGAATACATCTCATGCAAATATCTCAATATTAGACCTTACAAGGATAGCAATCCAACAACAACTACTTGTTTGAGCCCTTGCACAACCTTCATCAGGTGATAATTCTTCTTCTTCTTTGAAGATGTCTAGTAAACCTTCTGGTCCCCTAGAATTAGTTGTTAGGGACAAACCCCAATATGGGGAAACCCTTTGATCAAATATTCTTTTATCTTCAATAGTTCAGTAGAGAGAAATAGTACAAAATCTGATTTCTGAAATTTTATATCAGCAGCAGCAAACTTTAGATCAACAAAATCAAACTTAGTCAAATGAGTGGAAATTGACCTCCAATATGCTTGGTCAATTTCCAGTCAACTTTCCCTTGAACAACCTGAAGAAGCAGCTCTAGAACAGCCCCAAAAATTCAGTTAAAGTGCAGATTTCTGAAGTTGACTGCAGCCCTAAACTAGGGTATTCAATACCGGTCAAACCTAAGGTCAGATCACCTCGATTTTTGTGCCAAAAATTGTGGCTTGCCTAGGAGAGGCAACCACAACCAATCCACACTTCTTGGGAGGTCAACACAGGTCAACGCTAGTCAAAGATGGCTTGTTGTCCTGTTTTTGCATCCTCTTTTCCCTAGGACATCTTCCTTTCAGCCACACGTGTGAGAAAGAGAGAGAGAGATGTGTGTGATGATTAAGTGTACAAATGAGGAGAATGCTCCTTGTATTTATATGCAAAAGGTTGAGGTTGAATAGACATGACTGTTGGGCTTCTGAGCCTACATAAGTTGCTGGCCAGCTTTGACAATTTTTCCATAATAAAAATAAATTCATATCTCCATAAATACTTATCGGAGTCAGATGATATTTAGATCAATCCTACACTTCTTGATGAGAGGAATCTAGGAAAAATATCATTAGTCACAAATAAGGTGATCCACATGGAGTTTGGCCCTTGTTTCCAATTTTAACACTCCCTCTCAACTACGGAGGACTCCATTAGCAATCCATCTGATTGTTGCCACTATTCATCCATCAAAGGCACTGCCCTATACAGCTTGTCGCGTACTCTGCTCTGTTCTGCTTTGCTCTACTCTACTTTGCTCTGCTCGGCTCTTTCTTGAACTATGAAGAAGAAGAAATGACTGAGGATGTATCATACCATCCTCCACTGACCCAAAGTTAGTCTTAGAATGTGTACCACTCTCACTGATCCAAGATCAGTATCATTGATCCTAGACAATGGAGGTCATCCTAGCATAGGGAGTATGGTAGATACAATGATTTGTCCATTGATAATACTACTATGGTCCCTATCCTCATTTCCCTGCTCATTGATCAGATGAGAGGTACTTCCCATGAGTCCTAGAATGCATGGGTAGGATGCCTCGACAGGAGAATGAATCATCCTGTCCACAGGAGAACGAATCATCCTGGTCCATAGGAGAATGAATCATCCTATCCACAGTAACCACAGAGAATGAATCATCCTGGCCCATAGGAGAGTGAATCATCCTATCCACAGTTTCCATGGAGAACGAATGATCCAGGCCCATAGGAGAATGAATCATCCTATCCACAGTCACCACGGAGAATGAATCATCCTGGCCCACAGGAGAACGAATCATCTTTTCCACAGTCACCATGGGGTATCGTAGGGAAAACGTTGAACCTCTTTACCCTGTACATAGTGTACCACCAGGGGATGGTGTGTCGCCCTGTGGTCACATGTCGCTCCAAGAAGTACCCTGTGCCCCCCTGGAGCTCCCAGAGCTCAATACATCATACTTGAACCTCATAAGAGAGTCTCTAAACGACACCAAGTCATTCTCAGAAAGTCAAGAAGTTGACCTTTCCCAGGGGCTTCGTCAAAATGTCAGCGATCTGTTCATCTGTACTGATATGTTGGAGCCTTATAGCTCCCTGCAGCACCATATCTTGAATATAGTGGTACCTGATATTAATATCCTTGGAGCGATCATGGAATGTGGGATTCTATGATAAATGAATCCCACTCTGGTTGTCACATAGGATCACATTGGTATCCAATGTAAATCCAAACAGCTCATAGAAGAGCTTTCGCAACCAGACTACCTCGCAAGAGGCCATACTGGCAGCAATGTATTTTTCCTCGGCAATGCTCAAAGCTACCGACTTATGCTTCCTGCTCATCTAGGATATTGAGGCAGATCCCAAATAGAAACAACAGCCAGAGGTGATCTTACGGTCCACCACACTGCCTGCCCAATCAGCATCAGTATATCCAAGTAGTCTCACATCTCCGACAGTGTATCTTAACCCATGAGTAATTTTACCATCAAGATATCTCAATAGATTCTTGGCACCAATTCAATGTGTGTGGTGAGGTTCGAACATATGTTGACTCAATGTGTTGACTACAAAGCATATATCCAGACGGGATTTCACCAAGAACATCAATGCTCCGACGAGTTGAAGATACTCGGTAGCATTTCGTGACACAAGTCTAGTAGCACTACCGCTTAACTTCTTGAAGTCAAGTTTCATTGGGGTAGTTATGGGTTTGCAGTCCACCATACCAAATCTTTCCAATATCTTCACCACATATTTTCCTTGAGATAGGAAAATCTCGCCTAGCTTCTACAAGACTTCCAGTCCTAGGAATTAGTGCATAAGTCCTAGGTCTTTCATCTTGAACTCAGAAGCCAGCTCCCTCTTACATTTGTGAATGAGAGGGTCTACACCTGTTAGAAAGTGGTCGTCAACATACAGCACTAGTATGAGAGGTTTTTCGTCTTCAACCTTAAAGTAAAGGTTAGGGTCGACTTCACTCCTAGTGAATCCTAGCTTTATCAAGTAGCTATCGATCCTTTCATACCATGATTGGGGTGCTTTCTTCAACCCATAGAGGGCCTTCTTCAACCTGCACACATGAGATTTTCAATCATAAATCTCAAATCCTTCGGGTTGTTCCACGTAGATCTCCTCTTTGATTGAACCATGTAAGAACACAGTCTTGACATCCATCTGATGTAGGTTCCATCCTTGTGAAGAAGCAAGGACTATGATCGAGTGGATGGTGGTGTATCGGGCAACAAGTGAAAATATCTCGTCATAGCCTATACCTTCCTTCTGAGAGAAGCCACAAGCGACAAAACAAGCCTTATATTTTTCTGCACTTCCGTCAACTGCATGATTTATCTTGTAAATCCATTTTGAGGTGAAAATAGCTTTGTCCAGAGGTCAGGGGACCACATCCCAAACATCATTTTTCATGGATTCATATTCCTCGGTCATAGCATCCTTCCATACTTGATGCTTGATGGCATCTGTGAGTGATGAAGGCTCATTTTGGATGATCGTGCTCATGATGGTCAGGTATCGTTGATACCTATTTGGCTTCTTACTTTTACGGAAGGTTCCTCGGGGTGCAAAGTGTCCTTCAGCATCATCAAGTGTCCCCCTAAGCCATGAAAGCCTCTTCTTAAAAGAAGAAGGCTCGAGCAGAGGGGGATCAATAGGATCCATAGGTTCTTCCACATAGGGCATCGTCTCTTCTTCCTTTTGCTTTGGTTCCCTGGTGTCAGCTTCTTTAGATCCTCTTTGAGTAGGAAGATTGTCTACTTTGCTAAGAGCGATATTTTCATCAAAGGTGACATCATGGCTAATTTCGACTTCCCTTTGACCAGCCACATAGATTCTATATCCCTTACTATTTTCGCTATAGCCCACGAAGATTCCTTTCTTTCTAGATGCACCCAATTTATTTCTTTTCTCTTTCGGTACATGAAAATATTCAGGGCTTCCAAAAATTCTAAAATGAGATACATCAGGCTTCTTACTAGTGAACATTTCTTTGGGAGTCTTGGAACCCAATGCTTGATGAGGGCATCAGTTTTGTACATATACGGCAGTGTTTGCAGCTTCGGCCCATAGAAACTTCGGAAGTATTTTATCATGGAGCATAACACGAACAACTTTCACAATTATGCAATTCTTCCTTTCCACCACACCATTTTGCTCAGGAGTATATGGTGTAGTAGTCTCCCACTTAATGCCAGCCTCTTTACAAAAGTCATGAAAATCATTGGATTCATATTCAATCCCATTATCAGTTCTTAAGATCTTGATCTTCTTCTTGGTTTGATTTTCGATCAAGGCTTTGAAGTGTCAAAACCAGGAGAACACTTCATCCTTCTTTTTCAAGAAGTATATCCAAGACTTGCGAGAATAATCATCTGTAAAAGTGAGATAATATGAATATCCTCCCAAGGAGTTCACAAGCATCATACTTGATATGTCTGAGTGAATCAACTGCAATATATCGGAGGTCTTGCTTTGGCTTGAGGGGAATGATCCCCTTTTGAGCTTTCCTTCGGCACATCCCGGACATACAACTTCTTGCTCTACTTGGAATTCGGGCATCCTTGTCACCATCTTTCTTACATTAGGTAGAGCTTAATAATGAAGGTGAGCAAACCTTCAATGCCATAGTTTAGACTTAAGAGTTGTGTCACAAGACATGACATCCAACAAACTTCCTCTAACCTAATATAATGAATCAACTCGAAACCCAAGAGTGAAAGCATATTTAATATTCCTTTTCCATACACGTACCTTACCATTGCTGAAGGTCACCTTGTAGCCTTTGTCTTCCATTGCTGAAATGGAAACTAGGTTCTTTTTGAGATTAGGTACATATAACACATCTTGTAGATGAATTGCATTTCCCTGATTCAATTGAAGAGTGAAATTTCCAATGCGTTTCATGGGATATTTTGTATTATCTCCAAGAACAATTTCCAGGTTGGTTTCCTTCTCTATTGGATCATAGAGAGATTCTATTCTTTGTAATCAGTGAAGTTCTTTGAGGCACCACTATCAATAAGCCAATTTCCTAATGAATCCGGGGGAGCAATAGTAGATAGAGCTGTTGGTAGATAATATTCATCTTGCTTATTGTTCATGGTGTTAGATTCATACCTGGAATTTCTTGCCTTCTTGAATGGTTGTCCTCTTCCTTGATTTGAAGCGCTTATTCTACCTCTTCCTTTTGTCCTATCATTCCTTTGATTGCCTTGAGAGGGATTTTGATCATCATCTCAGTGAGAGTCCCTTTTATCAGGGCACTCCCTTGAATAGTGACCTATTTTATTGCAATTATAACATTGTCCTTTTCTTCCACCCTTTGGTCCAGCCTTTCCTTTGAATTTAGCCCCGAAATTATTTCTTCTTTTAGTATGAGAAGAAAAGGCAGAGGGAGGACACTTAAGTATGGGCATTTCTTGTTCTTCCATCCTTGTTTCTTCTTGAATTCATCTGACCATTAATTCCTCGAATCTAGGAATTATGTTATTGTTGAGAAGAGTAGTCCTGAATACATACCATTTGGATGGTAGTCCTCCAAGATTTGTGAGTGTCATTTCCCTATCAGGAATTAGTTCCCCAATAGATAGGAGATCGTTCTTGATCTCAGTGATCCTTAAGAAGTATGCTTGCATAGTCTCATCTTTTCTATTCTTAATTTCCTTCAACTTATTTCTAAGAAACAAGACTTGATTTGCATCATTAACTTTACATAAACTCACCAGTCTATCGTAGATTTACTTAGAGGTGTTTAGGTTGGAAACGTAGGCCACCAAGTGATTGTTGATAGAGTCTTGGATGATCTTCCTTGCTTTGACTTCTCCCTTGGTCCATTTGTTCCTAGTAGTAGCAGATGCATTTGATGGAGACTCAACAATTCTGCCTCTCACATGTTCCAACACTTTCTATTCTTCTAATGTTAGATCGAGAGACATATTCCATCCGTGGTAGTCATACTTCTCACAGAGTTTGTCTTCAGCAGGGAAGTGTGTTGAGGATCCCATGGCTTGTTTTAGATAGCCTTGCCAACCTTCTCTCTGGTGATTTCTCTTGCTCTTGCTTGGGCTTTATCTTCACCCCAACTTTGATCCCATGTTAAATTATGGTATGTTCTACGCTTAGAGAAGTTTACTTATTTTCTTAAATATTATCCACAGATTAGCAATCACATGTGCATAAAGTAAAGTGCAGATAGAACATTAAGCGATCATTAGAAAACAAGCCAAGACAAGAGACACAAGATGTGGTGGCTAGCTAGGGACAAACCCCAATATGGGGAAACCCTTTGATCAAATCTTCTTTTATCTTCAATAGTTTAGCAGAGAGAAATAGTACAAAAAACTGATTTCTGAAATTTTATATCACTAGCAACTAACCCTAGATCAGAAAAGTCAAACTTAGTCAAATGAATGGAAATTGACTTCCAATATGCTTGGTCAATTTCCAGTCAACTTTCCCTTGAATAACCTGAAGAAGCAACCCTAGAACAGCCCCAAAAATTTAGTTAAAGTGCAGATTTCTGAAGTTGACTGCAACCCTAAACTAGGGCAGTTAATACCAGTCAAACCTGAGGTCAGATCACCTTGATTTTTGTGCCAAAAATTGTGACCTACCTAGGAGAGGAAACCACACCCAATTTGCACTTGTTGGAAGGTCAACGCTAGTCAACACTGGTCAAAGATGACTTGTTGTCCTATTTTTGCTTCCTCTTTGCCTTAGGACGTCTTCCTTTCAGCCACACGTGTGAGAAAGAGAGAGAGACTCTTTCTGCGTAGGAGAGAGAGAGAGATGTGTGTGATGATGAAGTGTCCAAATGAGGAGAATGCTCCTCATATTTATATGCAAAACATTGAGGTTGAATAGACATGACTATTGGGTTTCTGAGCCTACATAAGTTGCTGGTCGACTTTGACAATTTTTCCATAATCAAAATAAATTCATATCTCCATAAATACTTATCGGAATTGGATGATCTTTAGATCAATCCTACATCTCTCGATGAGAGGAATTTAAGAAAAATATCAGTAGTCACAAATAATGTGATCCACATGGAGTTTGGCCCTAGTTGCCAATTGTAACATTAATGCTGTAACATTAGAGGCTAACACTCTCTACCCTCCATTCTTATTGACATTTGAAATTTTAAATTATAATGTCCATAATTGATTAGTCAATTCAGGTGAATCCATGATTGTAATGCCATTATCTGTCGCCAAGAAAATAAATTCCAAATGGGATAAAAATGATGCACATATTATTCAATTTGATAGGTCTCTTGTCCAAGCTATCGGTGAACTTAGGAATGTTCTTATTCTCTTATCGTCTGATCATTGGGTTCACTAGTGTATAAAAATAGTGATTGTGGACATACCCGAATCCTACAGTGTACTGCTAAGCAAAGACAGGTTGAGAAAATTACAGGGGTATTTTGCTACCGATTGGTCACATCTTTGGCTTCATTACAAGGGAAAGAATAACCAAATATGGGTAGAATCAGAGCCTTACATGAAACACATTGTTACACCATTCGAAGGGAAAAATGAGTCAATTGATTTTGCAGACTTAATTTTCAGAAAATTTCTTTCTAGAAACTGACCTAGGATGTTGTCTTACCCAACCTTCCCTAGTCCCACCAGATACACATTTGGAGCTCCTTCCTAGTCCAACCAGTGGAAATAACTTATATATAGTAGGTATTAGTAGTACCAATATAGAACATAGCTATGCTATTTCTAATTATTGGATTTTATATTTTGATGATTCAAAGACACAGGAGGGCTCTAAAGTTGGTTGTGTTTTAGTATACCCGGAATTGAGGAAATACTTGATCTCCCTTCGCTTGAAATTTGAGTGCACCAACAACATCACATAATATGAAGCACTCTTCTTGGGCCTACAGAAATACATTGACGTCAAAGAGTGGGTTCTTAAAGAAATATGTGACTCTGAGATCATTGTACGATAGGTACGCAATACTATACACTGTGTGTCACCTAATATCAAAGGTTACCAACAGGAGTTATGGCACTTAATTTTACATTTCCAAGCTTTCAATATTGTTTATGTTCCTAGTATATGAAATGCAGTTGTAGATGAATTAGTAAATGTTGTTTCTAGGTTGTCACCGCATATGGATGGTTTTTCTATTGAAATTATTTACAAGTCGTCTGCCCCTGATGATATCACTAATTTATGTGTTTTCAATGATGATCAGCAGATACTTCATTTCATGGAGAATGTTGATGTGTTCAAGGATGTAGTCATTAACAAAGATGAGCACAACAAAGTGATGTAAGATGCAACTTGAGATAGTAAAGGTAACCCCATGTCTAAGGGTGTGGTGTCACTAGAAAAGTTGTATGACATGCAAAATCGATTCCATAGACTAGTGAATGTAAAAACTCATAGCTCAACTTTGTCACACAAACAGATTAATATTAACATGAAAAATGATCTGAAGTTTGTTAATCTCGGTACTTCTTGTATGCCTAAAGGGTGACAAGATTTTATCTTCCTTTTCAAGCAATATTGATATGTTTTCGCATGGACATGCAATGATCTCAAAACCTATGACACACAAATAATCCAACACATTATTATGATTAAATAAGGGGAAAGTCATTCCAATAAAAGCTCTGGAAAGTTCATCCAACATTTGAGTCTCTAATTCAAAAAGTGTTAAGGAATTTGTTTGACAGTTGAATCATTTATTAAAGTGCAACATTCAACGTGAGTTTCGAACTTGGTCCCAATAAGGAAAAAGTACGGGAAGATACGCTTGTGCATGGATTTTTGAAACCTCAAGCATGCCTTAGAAAAATATATTTACCCGGTGTCGTCAATGGAATAGATCTTACAAATAGTATCAAGGTCAAAAATGTTTTCTTTTCTTTATGGATTTTCAGGTTACGACCAGGTTCTAGTCTCAGAACCTGACAAACTAAGAACAACATTTCATACAAAGTGGGGCACATTCACTTTTCGAAGAATGCTATTTGGGTTGGTTAATACTGAAGAGAATTTTCAACATGCGATGCAAATTGAATTTCATGGTTTGAATGGTTAGAGTGTGGTGGTGTATTGTGATGATGTCACAAAATTTTTGAAAAATAGGTTTGACCACTTGCACCATTTGAAGCAAATTTTTGGGCCATGTCGAAAATACGTGATATCTCTTAATCCTAAGAAGAGAATTTTTGTAGTGTCTGAGGGAAATATATTGGGATACTTCATAGAAAAAAGTGGGATTAAAGTGGGCCTTTAAAGGGTCAAGGCTATTGCACAAATTCCCTTTCTAGTGAACAAGAAAGCCATGTAGTCCTTCTTAGGGAAAATAAATTTTCTTCACAAGTTCATCTCTGATTATGCTCAAATAATGAAAAATATGTAGGAGATGGTGAAGAAGGATGCAATATATAAGTGGGATAAAAGGGAAAATAATACATTTTCTCATATAAAGCAAACAATTGTGGAAGCACTAGCTCTATACAACCCAGATTTCAAAAAGGATTTCCTGTTATACACCATTGCTTCTGATACTTCTCTTGTTGTCATGCTTATGTAGAAAGATGATAAAAATAATAAGCGATTTATATCTTTCATGAGAGCCAGATTGAAAGGACTTGATCTTAAATATCCCTCCATAGATAAATAGGCTTATGTGGTCTACAAGGCAATGAAGCAATTCTAACCCTATCTTTTTAAGAATCATTGCATTATCTCTATCAAACACATAGCGGTCACATCGTTGTTTGTTCAACGAGAGCTGGGTGAAAGAAGAGTGATTTGGATGACTAATTTATAGCAATATGATCTTAAATTCAAACAATTTCACACTATCAAGGGTCATGATCTGTGTCAGTTAGCAACATAAGAAATGAGTACACCTGAATATGATTCATTTCGATTAGAACATGAGATCAAGATGTACAATGTGGATCGAGCTCCTCCCACTATCATTCCAACCACTTGGTATACAGACGTGTGACAATATCTTCAACACAATACTTTGCCCCTCTGATTTATCTACATGACAGAAGAGGGTAGTTAGATTGAAAGCTTTATCTTACTAGTTGGTACATGGAGTGGTTTTTTGAAAACACCATAATGAAGTCCTATTTAGATGCTTAGAAGAACGAGATTCAGAAAAGGTGTTGTGTGACCTTCATGAGTGACCAACCGGAGGACACTTTGCAAGTGACAATATGGCACGCAATGTCATGCGGGTTGATTTTTATTGGCCCGCACATTTAAAATATGCTCATGCTTATGAATAAAAGTTTTCAGTTTATCAGAAGTGTGTTAGACGAGGGAGAAGTTAGTGGCCTCATTGTAGCTTGTCGATGTGGAAGTACCATTTCAACAATGGGGCTTGTATGTTATCAGTGAGATCTTCCCACACTCATTGAAGTAACACCACTACCTTCTTACTACAACAAATTATTTCATGTGGTGGATATAAGTTGTTGTAGTGTTTTCTTCTCAAAGATGTACAAAAAGAATCCACTTAAGATTGTGGATGACAAACAATCTCAACTATATAAATGGTTGCTAAACATTGTAGATCTGCAACAACTAAAAGAAACGAAACCTGCCAAAATTCTGATCTATGCCATGATCATAGTTAAACAACAAAAATAAATAGTAATAAATCCAATCATTCAATGGAAACCAGATATACAAAGAATAGTTTTATTATAACATCTACTAAGGGAAAAAATAATTTTTACCAATCCCCCTCTATGGGATGGATTCTTGGCTATCCTCAAACGTCTTTAGCTTGTGGAGAGTCTCTCTCCTCTATAATGTGTAAACAGAACAAAATATGGTGTGCAACAATGAAAATAATCAGAGTTACAATAGTGAGTGCAACAATGGAAATAATCAAAAGTGAATAATGAATGGAAAACCATTCTATTTATAAAAAAAATATTGAATTATCCTCGAATAATGAGCAATAATAAAATATTATTAATCCCATTCTTGGAATAACCACTTGGAATATTTTATTATACTTGGTTAGGAGCGAAAAAATATTTAAACTTTTATTTAGAAATAATAAATAAATAAATGATTTATTTATCATCTCAAGGAATTGGTTAAGGAATAATAAATAAATAAGGATTTATTTAATTGTTCCTAATGTATTTAGTCAATTTAACAAAGAATAATAATTAATTATTCTTAGAGAAAATTAAGATAATTAATGTTTATCTGTTTATTTTTCATAATAAGGTCAAATATGACAAGGAATAATAATTTAACAATGGTTTAACTAATTATTCCTAGAAGAAAATCAAATAAATAGTGATTTGTTTAATTATTCTTCATGGGTTTAACTATAAATTACTTAACAAAGGTGGTTTATTAAGTAATTTGTCACAGTGAAAGCAATTTTACTATGGTAAAATTGGATTTACATGGTGTACTTTGATCCATCTAGTAAATTAGGCTAGATGATCAATGTTTTGGTGATAATAGACTCCCCCCCAACGTACGAATGTTAGGAGAAAAGCATATGACTGAAGTACCTTGTAAAGACACAATCAATAGACAACACAGGGGGGTCAGAGAGAGAGAGAGAGAGAGAGTCAATAAAGCTGAAGTGAAAGAGGATAGGGAAAGAGGGGGCGAGACTAATGCAAGTCTAATTTTATGTTGTGGTACCAAACGTCAATGAGGCAGGGGAGGCATACCCATACCCGCCAAGATATCTTAGTACAAAAATAATGGTTCACCCATAAACATAAAACTAAGAAATGAAGTACATGTTGAATGGTACATGACATGCTAGCACAACAGAGAAAAAAAATAATACAATGTTTCCCATATACAATGCACCTGGAAAAATATGAGCCAGGACTGAATACAATAATATCTGATTACATGAGATATAATGACCCTTCCTCAAAAAATGGGTGGGAGGGAGGGTATAACAACCAAGGAAGCCCTGCTGAATAGGGAAGGGCTCTGCAAAACTGAATGGATCATCTGAAGGAGATGTGGATGTTATGAACACTATGATCAGTAGGAACCAAACCCATCAAATATTTGGAACTGCATTTTAGGTTGTAGCATAATGGCAATGCATCCGGGCATGTGGGGGGCTACCTGAAGGGCCACTCCCTCATGAGTTCTGAAACATATCTCACAAACCTGGTACTCACTGGTACAATCTACGACATCACTAGACCATCAAGAATGGGATAATGAACATGAAATGACCAAGTGAAAGGGAAATAATGAGACCCTCTGATTGAATTGAGGCACCAAAAAAAAATGGAAGTTGGAACCAAGATACACCACCCTCTTGGCCATTCTTTTGGAATAAATGAGCTGATGTTGACAGAATAGGGCCCGCGATAGGTTAGACAGTGAGGATCCTTAACTAAGGCACAAGGGAAAATAGTAATGTGACTAATGGGATGAAATCAGGGATAATGGGGAAAGTGATACTAAGGGATAAATAGACGACTACACTTGTCAAAGCATAAAGTGCATGGTTTACCTAGCAATGATTGATTCAACTCCGGAGGGAATGGGGACAGTATGACTGGAGGAAAAAATTGGAAACATAGGATGAATGGTATGAAAACATGGATGGAATACTGTGACATGATATGGGGCATGAAACAAACTCCATGGATGAAAGGGTGACTCATCATGGATGCTCTAAACAAGGGTGAATCGATGATGTTGCCACACAGAATGGGCATTGTGGGGACCATCAAAACATGAGTAAATGATGGTTACTCGTGAAGAAGATCAAAATATGGTATGATAAGTATTAAGAGGAGGTGGAAAACAAAGTACAAGTGTCTCTTTATGAAGAAATTTGATTTTTAGAGGCGACGAAGTGACCCTTCTTGGAAAAATGTCTTCCGGGTGAAGTGTCAAATCATCAAAAATTGAGGAAGACCCATTATGGAGGTCAGTTATAGATTTCCAAAAGTGTTGACAATTCATCCAATGGATCTATGGTCTGGTCGCAATGTGACAAAAAAATTGTGGGTTTTCCTATAAAAGGGTGTTTTCCCTCCAATTTTAGAGGAGGAGAAGGCACTAAATCTTGTGGAGAGCATAGTGAGCAAACCTACCATCAGAATTAGGATCTATGACTTTTAGGAAAGTGGCCTTACTTGTCTAAAGATAGCCTTAATGCTTCTTGAAACAATGGTTCCTGGTGAAGAATTAAGGGAAGAGGAAAATGAGAATGAACTACTAGAGGAGGTCTAAAATCATTCTCACCAACTAAGTCAAACATGGGGACTTTGTGGACATAGAGTATGACATTTGAATATGTGGTATCGAATGTCTACGATATGCGATGTGCATATGGCTTGCCCGAGACGCTAGCAGGACAAACTATCCAAGGAATGGGAGGATAATTGACCATACCTAGATTTAGTGTGATCTAGGTTGAGACTTATGTTAATCAATTGAGAAGATGGCCAGGGGAAAACCATCATGGCCCCAAGAATGGGATGCTGATATGGTATGCAATGGTGGGAATGATTCCCCCTTAACAAGAGGAGTTTGTGGAGTGCCATTGTCTTCCAAGTGCTCGAAAAAGGGATTCAATTATCTCGGCCCAACTTGGCACGAGATCCTCCAAAGGAGATGAAGGGGCCTATGTGCCCCCAGTATGCTATGGGCGTACTAGATGTATTTAGAGTTATGGGCTCCAAACACTTATATGATACATAATATGATTATGCATTTTTATATGATGATGATGGTTCACCATGTGTTTGTTTATGGTTGTCTTATGTGTTATAAATGTGATAAATGACAATCTAGAATGTCATTTACAATGGTGTCAACATAGTTATTTTTGGTCCTATATGGAAGGGTAATCAGGGGTAGACATAGCGTCCATGGTGTCCTTATTAGAATGGAAGATGGGAGGGTGGGGGAAGACTCACTACATGATGCGGCGTCATTACCTAGTGCATAAACCTGAGAAAGAAGGTTCACCTACAAATAATCTTGAATGGGAGATAGTGAGCTGGTAGATGGAGGATCCTAAGGATGTTGAGACATAGCATGCAGTCAAAAGAGGTTCAATAGAAGTGAGCATAGGAACCTCAGAAAGGCTTCCTTGCAAGGAATTAAAGGATGATGATAGGTAAAGGATATGGCTTGTGGTGTCCATCATCTCGACAACGAGGGGAGGGATCACGATGGTGGGACCAGAGTCCCCTCATTCTAGTTTACTAGGGGTACTAGAATCCATGGGTAGAGGGGTAAGTGTTCCACAACGAGTGGCCTCATATTTGTGAAGTGCTTCAAGGCAATCGAAAAATTCATCGAGATGAGAGAAACAAGGGGAATAGTGACCATGATGATCACATAGGACACAAGGGTGGTTTGTGCCCAACGTTTTGAGTTTCTTGGGTGGGTTGGGTAAGTTAACATGGACTTTAGGGATATTTGACTCAGGGAACATTTCATGAACCAAAGGTTTAAGATAAGGAAGCGCAGGACAATTATTTATGGCATGCACAAAAACTTTACATAAAGTGCATGGAGGTGACAACTTTGGGTCCTTAGGGGCTGGAGTAGCTTGGGGAGCCTTGTCCTTAGGTTCATTCCTCTTAGCTTTTCCCCCATGTCTAGATGCTTTCACAACAAGAGTGGGTTCTTGTTGAGGTTGTGATGGAACTGAAGTAGTGATAGGGGCCATAGGGATCAGTTGAACCAGGGTCAAAGCATGATAAGGTCTTAGCTAACCAGGCAGAATGCTTGTAGGGGGATCAATGTACCATACTAGGATATACAAAATCATGTTAGGTAGCAACAAAAAAGCCATGAGAGGGACAAAAAATACTCCCAGAGGGGGGAATAAGAAAGATATCTGGCCTATAGGGTAATGCCCCGGTGGAATAGGTCCTAGATGGTTGAGACCTGGAGGAACAGTTCCTGGTGGAAACATAGGAGAGGCACCCACAAAAGGAGGAGGTCCTAGTGGGGTGGATCTAGAAGGCTTGACTGGGATGGCAAAAACCGGGTTCTAAGGAGATAATTCTTGACCAGATGTACTAGACTGCTTGAGAGCATCTCGTGACATTTGTAACATGAAAAAAATCATAGAGTTAGGCTCTGATATGGGAGGGGCAAGACTAGGGAAAGAACCCAACAATGAGGAATCTTTATAGACTCTAGGTGAAACATTGTTGAGGGGAGGTGAAGATTGTTTATCTGACATTGACGTGATAATGGAATTGGGGGAGGTCACGGATGTCGGCTCGTAGTAAGTCAATTGATCGATAGTAATGATCTTCCCTTAATGGGGGAAGCACATATTCCAGAACACTGCAGAGATGACGACTGACATGGCATATGTCTAACTACGACCTAAGAGAATGTTGTAATCCAAAGGGGTATCAATAACTTCAATGTCAACATGGACAATCTTGCCCACAAGGGTCACTGGACAGTTGCGGTACATGCCAAGAGGCTGAGAGGAGTGTTCGTCCCAAGCACACAAAGTGATGGTAGAGGGGGGACAACTCAAGTGACTTGAGTTGTTTCCAAACAGTAGCAGACATAACACAGGTGGATGCGCCTTTGTCAATAATGCATTGGGATATGATGGCATTATGGACTCTAAATGGTATCTAGAAAGAAACGGATGAAGGAAATAGGGGATGTTTTGATGTATCAACTGGGAAGACAATCAAAATATTGTTCTAAGGATTTACTTCACCCAAAGTAGTTAGTAGAGCTTTCTTTTCATATTGGCATGACTGGAGGACTTCCATTGTCGACATGGCAGCATGTGATTGCGCCAAGTCTTTTACTATACTGTATGTATGGGAAGCTCAATTAGAAGCCACATTATGGCATAATGGTCCCCTTGGGATCTTGAGAATGGCCTCAAATTTAGGTTGAGGGATCTGTAATAGACCATTGGGTGTCGTAAGAGGCTTAGCAAATGCTTTGGTTTTGGGTTCAGTGGCAGACCAAGTTGATGGCTTGTCATATTAACACAACCGAGTTTGGAGGTTGATATTAGAGGGATTAACCTCATCATAGTTAATCATAAGGATATGGTAGTCAACAAGATTAGAAGGTGGGGAGGCATGGGCTGCTTGACATGGATGAGGTTGAGCAACAATAAATCCTTACTGAGGGAAAGGATTTGTTAGCACTACCCATTGAGATGGCTGATGAGCCCTAGAAATGGGTAACTATATGGGATCATTTTGCCTATTATTCTCATTTAATCCACCATTCTCCATACTTTTATGCATTCTTTTGAATATATTTATGTTAATTGTGTGAATGGGAATAGTCACTTTACCACAAAGTCTAATACGTGCTTATTGCAGATTTTTGGACATTTTTGGACCAAGATCAACCATTTATGAGCAGATTGGCAACCAAATACGAAGAAACAAGGTTGAGGATTTGTAGGACGGGTGTCTCCTACACTAAATGACCCCTTCCTCGAGTTCTCCACCATCAGCTTGGAGTTCAACAACCCACCAAAGATGATTTCAAGGGGCAGCCGAGCAGGTCTAGTGAAGTGGCTGATTAACTAAAGTTTTGGGCAGCTAAGCTCCTAAAATTAAGGAGGAATTTTGGGAGTCCTCATTTGCATAAGTAGGAAGGCTTCAAGCCTTAGTGGTTTAGTCATTTTGTTAGTCTATTTTCGCACTTTAGTGCAGCCCTGTATCAGCACATTTTTGAGCTTCTTCTTGTGTACAGTTTGTGATGTAACTATTATTTTTTTATCAATGAAGATGAATCCAGCTTTGAACCAGCTCTGAGCTTTCTTAGGAGGCTGTATCTCTTGGGGTTGCACCCAACCCAAGTTCCCAATACCTCCTTTGTGTACTTTTATGTGTTTTTCTTGCATTCATAGAATAATTTCTGTTATTTAGGTTAAACTCTTGCTTTATCACTTAGGTTATTTTTTATGATTAAGATAGTTGTTCATGCTTCAGGTTGATTTGACAATTTGGTAATAGAAAAGATCCACAAAAAGGCTACCAAGTAGTCCTTGATCTCATTTCTCCCTCCTCAGGACCATGAATTGAGACCAAGGTACACTTGTTGCCACAAAAACATTGTTTTTGCCTTCCAATGCAATTGCTAGTGTTAGATTTTGAATTGGAAAAGTTGATATCAGTTGTGTTTTCATGTTCAGATCTATTCTTGCTTAGTTTCCATAGCTTTCTTGCATGATTTCCTGTCTATAAACTTCTGTTCATCACATTTCTGGTTTTTAGGGTAGATTAGGTCAAAATAAACAATTCTCTGTTTTTTTAGTCTTTGTTTGGATCACTTTTGGAAAGTAGTGTGCAGAACACCTGTAAGACATCCCCACCTACCCTTCCTCCATCATACAACCTACTCTAGTCCCTCACTCAAGATTTCTTTCCTTCATTTGCCACACTTTCCCAACTTGCCCTAATTTCTACATTTTTGTGCAACATTGCTTTCTTCATCCTTGAACAAATCCAACCATATTCATCACTCCTGAGCTTCATTTACCAGGTCCTAAACCTATTAACACCATTATCCACCCTTCATTTCCACTTTCCCACCATTTTTCCACCATCAAACCTCTAAAAACCACTTTCGGCCTGTTCTTGTAGAACTTCCTGTAGAATTTCCTATAGATCCCCTGCAGCCTCCTGTAGAAGATAACGCGAGCGATTTTTCGAGATATGAGCATGGTGGAAATCTTGAGAAGGGTGCTAGGGATCCCTTAAATCATCTCCACACCTTCCCAACCTCCTGCAAACACCCACTCCATTTCCTGTCGCCAATAAAACTCTGCACGGTCAAAAATAGTTAAAACACATGCATAATAATTTTGCATAAAATTGCTCAAAAATACAAAAAGATGATTTTTCTATATTTTCCTTAAAAAGTAGCTTAAACACATGTATTTTACCTCTACAATAGTCCATGGCATCCATTTTAGTAGTTTTACATCTCTTTTCTTGCACAAGTAGGGTTAGTCGGTAAAACTAGGGTTTGCTAGGGTTTGCATTTCCTTTTAGTTTTCATCTTCTTTCTGCAAGTAGACTAGCCTCTTTTGAGTTAGATTTCATCCATCACAGTTAAAAGATTCTTCTAAGAACTCATAGAAGTTGGCTTAAGCTCCTAGCGAACTTGTGCCAGCTGATCAAGTGACAACCTGCAGTAAGAGCTAGTACTTGTGCATATAGCACCGTCACTTCCAAGTTTGTTACGAAATACTGGGTTGATAAAAGTAAAGTAGGGAGTCCCAGGAGTTGCAACTTCATTGTTGCAATACTAGAGCTCACCATCATTTTGGAGCCATTTCTAGGGAAGTGTAAGAGTACTTTGTGATTACTGCTTTCTTCTATTTTCTTCTACAACATTCTGCTAAGTAGTTTATTTCATTTCAAATTCTGCAATTTTCATTTCAGCAAGCGTAGATTAGACATTTCCTGCTTTCATTTCAATTCCGCAATTTCATTTCAGCAAGCATAGATTAGTTATTTCCTGCTTTCATTTCAGAAAAATAGATTAGTCCTTTCTTTCTTTCATTTCAATTCTGCATTTTCATTTCAGCAAGATAGATTTTAGTTAGTTGCAGTTCAATCTATTTTAGTTTTTGTAGGTACAAGTAGAAAAAAATAAAAAATCACTCAAAAAAGGAGATTTCATTTCATGCCTCATAGGAGCAAAGACAATTCAGGAAAATTCCTACCAAACACCCCCACCACATCACTAAGTTACCCTTCTCTCTTCTTTGGTGGCAGTGATCCAGAAGAACCTATAGGTGAACTTCCTGAGATATACGAAGATCCTATAACAGAAGAAGAGAAAGAAACCATTCCTCCTGAGACCATGGCTGAAAACAAAAATGGTGGAGGAAATGGGGAGAGAGTAGAAGGTGTCTTTCCCATATGAGAGACCAATGGGGACACAAAAATGAAAAACATAAGTCCCTCAGCCTTACCTCACTTCCATGGATTGACCACTGAAGACCCTGATACCTTCTTGTTTGAGTTTTTTGTCCTTTGTCGAACTTATGACTATGCAGAAGATGAGAAAAAGTTGAAACTATTTCCTTCTACCCTCAAGGATGCAGCACTATGCCGGTTCATGGGGCTACCTGGAAACAGTGTCACAACTTGGGCTCAAATGCGGAAAGCCTTTAACAACAAATACCAGGACTACTATAGGTCAAAGGATACAAAGGAAGAAATCTTTCGAATGACCATGGGAAGTGATGAATCTTTAGAAGACTATGAAGAGAGGTTTCAACTCAGTTATAAAAGGGCCAAGTGCACACTTGACCCCGAATCTCTGAAGTTGGTTTTTCTCAAAGGAGTCCCTGAAGACCTTCTAGATACCCTCCATTTGCTAGCCGGGGGAGACATCTACCAGCTACCTTATGATGACATAAAGACTGTGTTTAGAAACCATTCTAGGGCAGCGAGAAAGAGAGGTAGGGGAAGTCAACTCTTAGCTAGTACCCCCTTATCTAGTTCATTCCTTATAAACGAGTTTACAAATCATATGGAAGATTTCAAAAGCGAGATGAGACAGAACATTTCCATACAAATGGATACCTTGCGAATCCAAAAGAAGTAAGAGGAAGTCGAGAGGTCTTTGGCCATATTTTGTCCCAGGTGCACTAGAAAGCATCCGAAGAACAAATGCCCATTGCACTCTATAGAAGTGTGTTTTGTCTGTGAAGAAGACCATCCTAGAAATCAGTGCTCTTCCTTGCCCAGATTTAAAGCTATGTACCAAGGGGATGAAGGAGCCACTGAACCACTCTACTCCATGAACCAAAGGAGGCCACATGGACCTAGACCTTACCAGCAGAGAATGTAAGGGACATCCTAGAGTTATTACAACTCCAATCAAGCCAATTCCATGCCTTCTTAGGGTCCCCCTACTCATCCTTCCTAGTCCACACCCCCTTCTTGGTCGTATCCTCCTCAATACCATACTCAACCAATTGCTCACTCGTTTCATTCTCACACTCAACCACAACTTCAGTGGAATGCACCTCATCAGGGGTGGAGGCCCCAATACAACTCTCCTCCTACTCTTTTGCCTCCACCACCTACTCAACCACAACCACTACCTCCTACTCCTCCAAGACAACCATAGATACCTGCTCAACCGAACCTGAACCCCAATAACAGACAGGCCAACGGGTATATACTGGAGAAAAAGCATGCCCAATTTATGCTGTGGAGATTCAGGAGATCAACCTATGATTTGGGAAGGTACTCCCAAATAGCCAACCTCCTCCTAAGGAGGATGAGGAAGAAAAACAGGAAAGTGAACCCAAATCCATTCCACCCTTTCCTGAGAGACTAACTGGAACCACGCAACCAAACCCCGAAGAAACTGAACTTCTGGGAGAACTTAAACAGTTATGTGTGAAAATACCACTTCTCCAGGCCATAAAAGATGTACCAATCTATAATAAGTTGATCAAAGAGAAGTTTTTCAGGCACCCAGGCAGGCGCAAGAGAGATGCCCCAACTATCAATGTCATAGGACAATTGTCTGACCTGATGTTGGGACAGGTAATATATCCAAAATATCTAGAACCTGGGAGTCCTGTAGTCGATGTCCACATCAATGGTACTATAATCCCCCACACCTTGATTGATATAGGGGTTGCCATTAACATAATGACTAGGGACACTATGCTTAAACTCAACCTTCAGAGTTCCCTAAGAAAGACCTTAACAGTAATGCAGTTGGCAGACCATTCCACTGTGACTCCTGAGGAGATTGTGGAAGATGTCATGGTCTCCATTGATTCCTGGGAGTACCCTACTGACTTCTTGGTCCTTCAGCGAAAGGAAAAACTCACTGGGTATCCCCTCATCTTAGGAAGGCCTTGATTAGCTATTGTAGATGCTCACATCAGTTGTCGAGCTAGGAGCATGACCATTAAGAATGGGCATATGTCCAAACAGCTAGTCCTATATCCTCCTACCCAACCTCTGATAGAACATGACTTACCTCTCTGGTTGGAGGAGGAAGATGAGGATGAAGTCTACTCTGCCCCATTGTGCACAGTGGAAGACACCAGGGAGGTCCTCAACCGAGGATGATCTTATTGAAAATTTGATTCAAAATCCACCCCCTAGTGTGCTACCATTAGAAGAGTTGGTGGAAGAAACCCAAGCCAATGCTTTAGTTGATCTTTGTGCAGCTGACCCAACCTCTCTCCGAGTTAAGAATGTGGAATTTGGACCTGAAAGGACCTTGAAGATCAACGCATCCCTATCCACCTCTCAGGAGAAAGAGCTGTGTGGCTTATTGAACAACCATTTGGATGTTGGAAATAATACTGAGAGGGGGGGTGAATCAGTATTATCAAGTCAAATATTTCGTTTTTTCAACTCTAGATAATATACGCTACTTCAGTTAATAAAAACCACGTATATACGCAACTACAGATAAAGAAACCCGCGTATATAGAGAATACTTATAATTAGATTTATCTTTCAGATGTCAGTTATTAATCTGTGAATCAGAAGTAAATAAACAGTACCAGAAATAGTGAAACAGAGCAGAAGATAGTCACACATAAGAACACAAGATATAAGGAGGAAACCCAATGTGGGTGAAAACTCCCTGCTGCTGCAATTTGTCTCTATCTTCTTTTTAATTAGAAACTTCTCTTTACAATGTTTTGTACTGGTGCAGTGTTTACCAGTATGCAGGTTGCAACCTGCAGAGAGCTACAACTCTCTCTCGTTCTCCAGCTTTCCTGGAAGGGAGCTCCAACCCCCTTAGTTCTTGTACTAGCTTGAGATACTAGTACGCAGGCTTCTACCTGCAGAAGGCTGCAACCTTCTCTTTTCTTTCAGGGACCTCGTTTCATTAATTTTCAGACTGGATCCACACATAGCATCAATCAAACATCAAGAATTTCTGCATCAACCAAACTCCTTTTCACCAATCAAAAATTGAATCAAATAAACACTTCTCTGACCGGTGTACCCAGAACAAAGTAGTTATAATCAAACACCAATTCTAAACCTAGAACACTGCAGCAATAAAACAGAAGCAACTAGAACATAAATTAAGATATGTACGCTACTTCACTATTCAGCAACCTGCGTGTAGATGCCTCTGTAGCACAACCAACCTGCGTATATGCTTCTTTCATTCACAAAAAAAGCGTGTATACGCACTTGCACTTCACTGAACCTGCGTACAGATCTATAAAAGATAATTCATTCTTTTAAACATTCAGTCATTAGTTAACCCAGATTATCAGGTTTATAGATCAAGAGTGCGCCACATATAACAAATCAAAATCATACAGAAATATCAATGTTCAAGCCTTGAGATTTTGATCCATCAATAGACCTTATCCTTCTTGCGCTCAGGATCCTCCTTCCTTCAGATCTAGATCTACACCAAAACCCAATCACTAGTATTCCAGATCTAGCACTATCTGATATTCAATAAATCAGATGATGCTTTACAACATGATCCCCTTCCCCTTTTATAGTTTTAGGCCTTCCACAATACCACGGTCCAAAACCATAATAATCGAATACCAAGGATCAACACGTCTGACGAGGTATTATGGTCCAAAATCACAGGTTCAAGTACCAAGGACTAACTACCAAGGACCAAAGGTAAGTTCAATAACATATACGTGATTTTCCTTGCATGAAAGTGCGTGTATACGCACACGTGCCTTTGAAACGTCTAACCCACATGTATACGCGACTTCACCTAGATGAACCTGCATATATGTCTTTTCCTTCATTCTGAAAGCCTGAACTGAGATCTGTTACCAAAGAGAGTTGCCATCAAGGACAACACCTATGCCATAATGCCAACAATCTCCCCCTTTGGACTTGATGGCAACCAACATCCTCAAAGTCAATCTCCCCTTTGTCATCAAGGGCAAAGGGTTGTGCTCCCCCTGAGTACATGCTGAAAGTTCTGCCCTGCTGTGCTGACCATGCTCCCCTGACTGTAGGCAAGATCTGCAAAATATTTTCTTCAAGAAGAACCAAGACATATACATTATGAAAGATCTTCCTATCACCAAAAGACTCAATACATACATCCATCACCCAACCAAGTGGGGATACATCATAAATTTACATATGACAACCAAGTTCATTACATGTTCATCCCAGGCATAGTGGGGAAACCAAAATAGGTTGTTACATGACCTTGACACCATAAAGGAGATACCACAAAAAGAGATACATGACATAGAGACGAATTATCTAGAACAAGACTTATGAAAGTCACAAGCAGCAGCATCTGTCCATCATTATTCAGATCAGCAACCAAGATTTCCTTCTGTTCACCTGTTGCCTCTGTTCCACCTAAAACCAACAACAACTTGAGTACTTGAACCAAGATCTTCTAAGGTAATGCCAACAATGCATTATTAGAAGATTATCTGCTCCCCTTGAACCTGTGCCAGATGGTCTCTGTCAGACCCATATCAGACTCTCTTCAACCAAAGTCTGTCCTTGCTGATTTTCTTCAGAACTCCATATACGCAACTGCACATGCATAAATCGGCGTATGTACACGGATGCCCCTCATCCAACTCGCATACACCATATTTTCTCTGAAACAGACAAGCTTCAACAACAGGATGAAGCATCAACTACTCCCAGCTTCTGTCTGAGATATTCAAAAGTTTCCCTGGGCAGTGGTTTGGTGAGTATATCAGTAACTTGTTCCTTAGAAGGAACATACTCCAACTTGACTTTTTTCTCAAGCACTTGTTCCCAAGGAAAGTGATATTTGATAGGTATGTGCTTGGTCTTTGAATGCATGACAAGATTCTTTGAAATGCTTATTGCACTCGTATTATCACATAACATAGACAGGTGGAGTACAAGTGATTTGAAAATCCTGCAAGGTTTGCATCATCCAAAGAAGTTGAGTGCAATAAGATGCAGCAGCCACATATTCCACTTCAGCTGTAGATAAAGCAATCGAACTCTGTTTCTTGCTAAACCAAGATACTAATCTGGAACCCATAAAGAATGCACCACCACTTGTGCTCTTCCTGTCATCCATGCTTCCGGCCCAATCTGCATCTATGTAAGCATGAAGTGTGAGATCTGTATCTCTAGGATACCATAAGCCATAGTTTTGAGTTCCTTGAAGGTACTTGAAGATTCTCTTGACTGCCTGAAGATGAGTTTCCTTTGGATTTGCCTAAAATCTTCCAACTATTCCCACTACATGCATGATGTTTGGTCAGGTACCTGTCAAATAAAGTAGACTTCCAATCATAGATCTATAGGTTGGTTGATGCACTGCTGCTGATTCATCATTTTCACTGAGGCTGCATCCTGTAACCATGGGGGTACATACTGGTTTTGAATCTTCCATGCCATACTTCTTCAGAATCTGCTTGAGGTACTTGGTTTGAGACAAGAAGATTCCGCCTTCGTTTTGTTGGATTTGCAATCCAAGAAAGTATGCCAGTTCTCCAAGCAAGGACATTTCGAATTCTTTCTGCATCACCAAGGCAAAGCTTTGAATCATAGCTTCTTCATTGCTTCCAAAGATAATATCATCTACATACATGACAAGTATTAGTAATGTTTTATTTTCAATTTTTATATGGAGATTGCTATTTGCTGATCCTTTTGAAAAACCTTGTTGATGAAGGTATTTATCAAACGATAGTACCAAGCCCTTGGGGCTTGTTTAGCCCATAGAGAGCCTTTTTAAGTCTGCATACAAGATTTGGATCATTCCAAGGATGAAACCATCTGGTTGCTCGATGTATACTTCTTCTTCTAAGTCTCCATTCAGAAAGGCTGACTTCACATCCATTTGAAATACTTTGAACTTCTGAAAGCTTGAGAGGGCAAGGAACATTCAGATGGCTTCAAGTCTAGCCACGGGAACAAAATTTTCTTCAAAGTCTATTCCTTCTTGTTGAGCATACCCTTTACAACAAGCTGGCCTTGTTTCTAATAACTTCCCCATTTTCATTCAACTTGTTCTTGAAGATCCATTTTGTTCCTATGACATTCTTTATCTTTTGGTCTAGGAACCAACTCCCAAGTGTCGTTCTTTTCGATCTTCTCAAGTTCTTCATCCATTGCCTTGACCCACATTCATCTTTGTACGCGTTTTTACATTTTGTGGTTCAGTGGAGGAGAGCAATGCCAAATAGCTTAAGGCTTCTGCAATTGTTCTTCTAGTTTGTACACCTGCTTCTTTCTGCCCCAAAATCTGAGATTCTGGATGACTCTTCTGAACGTACCTAGATGGAGTCTTCTCTTCTATCCTTGTCTGTCCCTCTGGTTACTCTTGAGGTTCTTCTTCATCATCTGTCTGATTTGGAGAGTAGTCTTCATCCTCATCGATATTTTCATGATTTACTTGCCTAGGGATGTATCCTTTTTCATCAACCACTACATCAATACTGTCAACAATTCTTCCAGGTCTTTTATTGTAACACTTATATGCTTTGCTGTGGGGAGAATAACCAAGAGAATGCCTTCATCTACTCTAGGTTCAAGTTTGCCAAGCTGCTCATCAGTATTCTTAATATAGCATTTGCTCCAAAAATTTTGAAATGCTTTACCAAAGGAGTCTCACCATACCAGAGCTCATGAGGAGTTTGAGTGTTGTTCACTCGGACATTTGTTTTGTTGAGAATAACAACCGCAGCATATGCAGCTTCACCCCAGAAGGTTGCAGGAGTTCCAAACTCATCAAGCATAGCACGAGCCATTTGTTGGACTGTTCTGTTCATCCTTTCCACCACTCCATTTTGCTGAGGAGTCCTAGTTGTAGAGAATTCCCTTCTTATTCCATGTTCTTCACAGAAATCGAAAAATTCATTTGAGGTAAACTCCCCACCTCTGTCGGACCTGAGGCACTTAATTTTGTAATATGATTCATTTTCAGCCAAGGCTTTGAAGGATTTGAATTTTTCGAATGCTTCGTCTTTGTGCTTCATAAATCCTAACCAAACAAACCTGGAGAAGTCGTCAATGAATAATATAAGGTATTCTTCTCCTTGAGGTGACCTTGTCCTAAATGGACCACATACATCTGTATGGACTAGCTCAAGAGGCCTGCTAGTTGATCCTTCCTTCTCAGGAAAGTTAGTTCTGGTTTGCTTACCAAACTGACATGATTTGCATATGGTGTTGTCTGGAATTTTGATATCTGGAAGACCACGAACTGCCTGGTATTTGCATGCTTTCATTATTTGTGAAAAGCTTAGATGCCCCAACCTTCGGTGCCATAACCAGTGTTCATCATCCTTGCTCAAATAGCATTGTTGTTGTCCTTCTTCAAATATGTATAGATTATTTGGAGTTCTTCTGCCTTTGATCACTGTTTTTCTTGTATCAAGATCACGAACACTACATCCATTTGATCGAAATATTACCTCGGTTCCTTGATCGTACATATGACTAACACTCAGTAGATTATGCTTCAAGCCATCAACATACAAAACATTTCCAGCCTTGACCTTTTCTTTCAACTGAGCAGTGCCTTTTCCTTTTATGGCTGCAGGGGTATCTTTTCCAAAAGAAACCTTCTTTCCCTTTTCTAATGCAGTATATGATTCAAGTTTTTCTTTATCACCTGTCATATGCTTCGAACATCCGCTGTCGATATACCATAGATTTTCCTGTCCTTCTACATAAAAGGCTATCCCACATCTTTCTGGTTGAGGTTCCTTCATTCTCCATGTTCTGGCACTTGAGGTTTGCTCCTTCTGAGTTGTCTTACAAAACCTGCTCCTGCATTCAGAATATTCATGACCAAAGTTATTACAAATAGAACATTCAACTTCATTTTCAAGGGCTGAAAAGTTGTTATAAGTCCTTTTCATGATCCCAGTCATATTCCTTTGTTTTTGAGCTTCTCTAGTCATGATTTTCTTATAGGCAACACATTGGGCTGCTTTGTGACCAAAGTTATGGCAAGAGAAGCATTGGCCATTGAAGAAACTCCTGCGATTATCAAATCTATCATCCAACTGATTGTAGTTTCTACTGACATCCATTCTTGAGGCAAATTGGGAAGATTTTACCTGTGGCTGATTGTAGCTTCTATTTGTCCTTAAGGTAGCTTGCCCTCGATTTTCTTGATAGTATTTGTTCGTTCTTGAGGTAAACTGTCCCTGATTTACCTGATGATTTCTATTAGGCCTTTGCTCGTTCCTCCTTGCTGCATCAAGATAAATTTTGGAGGTGGATGCTTGAGATGTTTCTCCATTATATCCCAGACCTGTCTTGATTAGTGGAGAACGCTGCACATTGATAATCTCATCCAGATTTTCATATCCTTTAACAAATTTAAGATTAATATCTTTTGTTTTCTCAATCTCCTTTCTAAGACCAACAATTTCACATTCCAATTTTTCAAGATGTTTTTCCCTTTCAGCCAATTGACATTGCAGAGAATCAATAATCACATTTTTCTCTTCTAAGAAAATTTTGAGATTAGACATATCTTCATAAAAACCTTCTACATCTATAGCATCCATGTAGTCATCATCTTCAAAAGCCATTAAAAGTTTATACTCATTACCTCGTTCATCTTCGTCACTATTTGAAAGTCCATCACTATCTTCATGAGTGTAATAGCTTTTCTTATTTGCATTCTGTTTCTTGTTCCATCTAACAGGTTCCTTCCCTTTGTCAATCTTATCCTTGTGAGGACATTTGGTAGCATAGTGAGCGACTCTTCCACAAGCAAAGCATTTGAAAGGTAACTTACCTCAGAACCGTTCAGTACCCCGTTGAAGATTTCTGACAAAATTTGATTCTTCTTCTTCTTCTGACACGTGTCTTGACTCGTAGTACTCGCCTTTGCCTGAAGCCTTGAAGGCAGCTTCTCTCCTGTCTGATGGACCTCCTTTCCTCATTTCATAAGCAGTTAGAATTCCGTGCAGCTGTGACATTTTGAGGCTTTGTAGATTCTCTTTTTCTTCTATTGCAGAAAATTTAGATTCAAACCTAGGGGACAAAGATCTTAGAACTTTTTCAACCACAATAGCCTCTTTTATTTCTTCACCCAAAATTTTCATACAATTAACAATCTCATCTACACGAAGAAAATAGTTAGCCACACTTTCATCATTATACATCCTGAGATTTTCATACTGAATCCTGAGGGTTTGAAGTTTTGCTCGTTTTACCTGATCATCTCCTTCATAGCTCAGAACAATCTTGTCCCATATCTCTTTTGTGGATTTAAACTGCATTACCTTGACAAATTCTGATTGAGATAGGCATCCTAATAGAGTATTGACCGCCTTTGCATTTGTTTCATATTTCTTCTTCTCAGCCGGATCTGTAGGAGTTGCTGATGGAAAATTATACCCTGTATCTATGATATCCCAGACTTCTGTACCAAGAGATTGAAGATAGGCAGTAACTCTTACCTTCCAATAAACGAAGTTTGTCCCATCAAACATTGGTGGCCTGATTGATGCTTCCCTCTCGTAGTTGCTCATGATGAACGATATTCCTTCAAGCGATCAAGATTCTTCTGAAGGACCTGCTCTGAAACCAATTGTTGGAAATAATACTGAGAGGGGGGGTGAATCAGTATTATCAAGTCAAATATTTCCTTTTTTCAACTCCAGATAATATACGCTACTTCAGTTAATAAAAACCACGTATATATGCAACTACAGATAAAGAAACTCGCGTATATAGAGCAGACTTATAATTAGATTTATATTTCAGATGTCAGTTATTAATCTGTGAATCAGAAGTAAATAAATATTACTAGAAACAGTGAAACAGAGCAAAATACTGTCACACATAAGAACACAAGATATAAGGAGGAAACCCAATGTGGGTGAAAACCCCCTGCTGCAATTCGTCTCTATCTTCTTTTTAGTTAGAAAATTCTCTTTACAATGTTTTGTACTGGTGCAGTCTTTACCAGTATGCAGGCTGCAACCTGCAGAGAGCTACAACTCTCTCTTGTTCTCCAGCTTTCCTGGAAGGGAGCTACAACCCCCTTTGTTCTTGTACTAGCTTGAGATACTAGTACGCAGGCTTCTACCTGCAGAAGGCTGCAACCTTCTCTTTGCTTTCAGGGACCTCGTTTCATTAATTTTTAGACTGGATCCACAGATAGCATCAATCAAACATCAAGAATTTCTGCATCAACCAAACTCCTTTTCACCAATCAAAAACTGAATCAAATAAACACTTCTCTGACCGCTGTACCCAGAACACAGTAACTGTAATCAAACACCAATTCTGAACCCAGAACACTGCAACAATAAAATAGAAGCAACTAGAACATAAATCAAGATATGTACGCTACTTCACTATTCAGCAACCTGCATGTATACGCATCTATAGCACAACCAACCTGCGTATACGCTTCTTTCATTCACAGAAAAAGCGTGTATACGCACCTGCACTTCACTGAACCTGCGTACATATCTATAAAGGATAATTCATTCTTTTAAACATTCAGTCATTAGTTAACCCATATTATCAGATTTATAGATCAAGAGTGCGCCACGTATAACAGATCAAAATGATACAGAAATATCAATGTTCAAGTCTTGAGATTTTGATCCATCAATAGACCTTATCCTTCTTGCGCTCAAGTTCCTCCTTCCTTCAGATCTATATCTGCACCAAAACCCAATCACCAGTATTCCAGATCTAGCACAATATCAGATATTCAATAAATCAGATGATGCTTTGCCACATGATCTCCTTCCCCTTTTATAGTTTTAGGCCTTCCACAATACCACAGTCCAAAACCATAATAAGCCAATACCAAGGATCAACACGTCTGACGAGGTATTATGGTCCAAAATCACAGGTTCAAGTACCAAGGACTAACTACCATGGACCAAAGGTAAGTTCTCCAACATATACACGCTTTTCCTTGCATGAAAGTGCGTGTATACGCACATGCGCCTTTGAAACGTCTAACCCGCGTGTATACGCAACTTCACCTAGATGAACCTGCGTATATGTCTTTTCCTTCATTCTGAAAGCCTGAACTGAGATCTGTTTCCAAAGAGAGTTTCCATCAAGGACAACACCTGTGCCATAGCTCCAAACCTGTGCCATAATTCCAACATTGGATGCTTTTTCTTGGAGCTATAAGGAGATGAAAGGAGTCCACCCTTTAGTCTGGACCCATCACATTTACATTAAAGAGGATTGTAAACCAGTTAGGCAGCCTCAAAGGAGGATGAATCCAGCCCTTAAGGACATTGTAAAAGAAGAACTGCAAAAGTTGCTGGATGCAGGATTCATCTACCCCATCTCTGACAGTGAGTGGGTTTCTCCTTTGGTGCTTGTGCCCAAGAAAAACGGGAAGTGAAAAATTTGTGTAGATTATCGAGAACTTAACAAAGCCACCAAGAAGGACTATTTCCCTTTTCCTTCATAGATCAAGTGTTAGATGGCCTGGTAGGGAAGAAGTTCTTTTCCTTCTTAGATGGGTTTAGCAGGTACAATCAGATCCAAATCAGCCTAGAAGACCAAGATAAGACCACTTTCACTTGTCCATGGGGTACCTTTGCCTACCGGGTCCTTCCCTTTGGGTTGTGCAATGCTCCTGCCACTTTCCAGAGAGTAGTACTGAGTATATTCGCTGAGCTGGTTTATGATTCAGTGGAAATCTATATGGATGACTTTACTCCTTACGGTTCTAACTTCCAAGAAGCTCTGACTAACCTGAGGAAAGTTTTAGCCAAGTGTATTGAGATGAACCTGTCCTTCAGTCTTGATAAATGTGAATTCCTAATGACTGAAGGGACTGTGCTAGGTCATACAATTTCTCAGCAAGGTTTACAGGTGGATCCCAACAAGATTGCTATCATCCAAAGGGTCCCGCCTCCTCAAAAAGTAAGAGATGTTCAAATTTTTCTAGGCTTAGCAGGATATTATAGAAGATTCATTAAAGATTTCAGTAAGCTAGCCTCTCCATTGTTTGGTATTTTGGGAAAAGATGCTGAATTCATATGGATTGACAACTGTCAAGAGGCTCTGGATGCTTTGAAAAGTAAGTTGATAACTGCCCCAATCTTGAGAGGTCCAAACTAGGCCCTACCTTTCCACATTCACACAAATGCCTCAAACAAAGCCATAGGAGGAGCCTTAGGACAAGTTGAGGAGAAGCTACTGTATGCCATATATTTTGTTAGTAAAAACCTATCCAAGGCAGAGTTAAACTATAATGTAACTGAGAAAGAGCTCCTGGCTGTAGTCCATTCCCTAAACAAGTTAAGACACTACATCACTGGCTATCAAACATTCATGCATACTGATCATGCTGCAATTAGGTATTTGATGAACAAACCTGATGTAAACACTTGTATCATTAGATGGTTACTTTATTGTAGCAATTTGATTTGACCATTGTTGATAAGCCAAGTAAGGAAAATGTTGTTACTAATTTTCTGTCTAGACTGGATTTGCTTGTAGGTGAAGAAGGGATGGTGGAAGATCAAATTCCAGATGAACACTTGTTTACTGTTTCAGTACTATTGCCATGGTTTGTTGATATAACAAATTATTTGGTTTCAGCACAGTTTCTGCCATACCTGTCCTCAAAAGAGAAGAGCAAGATCGTGAGTAAAAGTGCCCCATTCACTTGGATTGGGAGCAATCTTTTTAAACTTGGCCCAGATCAGATTTTGAGGCGGTGTGTCAGGGAGGAGGAAGTTTTTGACATCCTCCTAACCTATCATGATGGGCCCTGTGGAGGCCACTTTGCAGCAAAGAGAACCACCTTCAAAATTCTACAGGCAAGGTACTATTGGCCCACTCTTCATCAAGATATCAGGAGATACATCAGCCAATGTGATAGATGTCAAAGGATGGGGAAACCTACTCCAAAGGATGAGATGCCCTTGCAGCCTCAGGTGACTTTCGAGCCATTTGAGAAGTGGGGCATGGACTTTGTGGGTCCTATCAACCCTCCTTCAAAACAGAAGTCCTAAATCATTGTGTGCATAGATTACCTGACAAAGTGGGTGGAAACAAAGGCAATCAAAGCAGCAACAGAAGAAAATGTAGCTGAGTTTTTGAGGGAGAATATTTTCTACAAGTCTGGCTACCCAAGAGAATTATTCATAGATCAAGGAAGTCATTTTACCTCTAACCTGATTGAAGACCTTCTCACTCATCATAAGATTAAGCACAAAACTTCCACCGCTTATCATCCGCAAGAAAATGGGCAAGTGGAAGTAACTAAGAGAGATTTGGAAGGGATTTTAACTAAGGTAGTGAGCAGCAGCAGAAAATATTAGGTAGATCACTTGGTTGATGTCACCTGGGCCTATAACACTACTTGGAAAACTACAACAGGTTTCACAACCTATGAGCTGGTTTATGGGAAGAAGGCTTTACTGTCCATGTATTTTGAATATAACACATTGAGGTTGGCAGCTCAGCTGGACCTAGATCTCATCCATGCACAACAGGAAATATTGCTTCAGCTGAATGGATTAGATGAACAGAGAATTCAGTCCCTTCTCCTCTCAGAGGTAGTCCAACTTCAAATAAAGATATGGCATGACCAGCACCTCAAAGAAAAATAATTTCAGCTAGGGGATTGGGCATTGCTATATGATTCAAGATACAAGGATTTCAAGGGAAAGCTGAGGACAAGATGGCTGGGACCATATATAGTGGAAAAAGGCAATGACAATGGTTCAATCCTTATTCAGACCATTGATGAAGAAGCCATCCCCATGCTCGTCAATGGGCATAGATTGAAAATCTACAAGAAGCCCCTTTCCAAGCAGGAGTTCATTGAGACTCTTGGCAAATCAGTATTGGTGATGGAGTAGGTTCTTATCTCCACTCTACCTACACGATGAGCAAAAAAAAAAAACATAAAAAAACACAGAGAAAAGAAGAAAAGGAATAAAAGATCCTTGGGTGAAAACCTTTTGGAGGTGCCTAGGGTAGACAGTGAGGGTGAAAACTTCCCGGAGGCACCCCAAATGTCTCAAACCAAAAAAAATAGAAAAATAAACCTAATTTTTGTTGAATAAATTGCAGGTTGCAGGAAAGTCATTACAGTTTTTAGGAGGATCACACAAGAAAAAGACAGAGGACATGACAAGGTTGCATGCATCCCTCATAATCCATTCCTCCATCACCATTACCCTTTCCCAAGATCTAGCCTCATTTGGTCCGAAATTTCACATCCTACAGGAATCTCTGTATCCTCTACATGAGGATCTTGTCAAAGCTGCAGACAAGCCAAAATCGATCTCAAAAGAGAACTTGAGGGTTTGATATCTATCTATGAGGCCTATGAACCTCCCTGCCTCCATCCCTCACCATATGTCACTGTTACAGGGAAAAGTGTCTATTTAGAACTGCTCTATCCCACTAAGGTGTGACAGTTGCCTTAGAAACAAACAGAGAAAAGCTACTTTCATTTTTCCTTTATGAATTATAGATAGAGAGGAACAGAAAGACCAACCTCTGTCTTGCGCTAATCTCCTGATTTGATTCCTCTCTTCTTTGATAGTCTTTAGCTACCTGCTCCCTTGCACGCCCAGCTTCACAAAGTACCTGTAAGATCACAGTAGCATAGCACTATACAAAGACATGGATCTATAATCATAAACAATCTAGGATCAGATTTTAATTGACCATACAAATGCAACAAACATCAATGATACAAGAGCATGGAGGAAAAATTGAATAGCTTTTATTGATAAACAAGAAAGAGACAAGAGGAGTTACAACCAGTTGTTCTGACCCAGCATCAACCTCCCAGCAAAGAAGCCCCTCTTCACCTCAAACAAAGCTTAGATCACCCAACAATCTGATGTTTGTCTCAAGAAACCAACAGCAATTCCTTACAATATGCAAAATTTCAGCCTCTGGATCTCTAGGATGAGGGATCCATATATAGATATCTGTAAGGGGGATGAGTCAGCTTGTGATTTGATTAGTGTCTTCTCTCTAATAGTTCTTGCTTCCACTTGGAGATTGATAGTCTCTCAGTCATCCTTGGTCGAATTCGGAGAGGCAAGTGTCACAGGAGAAGTTTCTGGAAGCTTCCATTGCCTCTCCACCTCGCGGAATGACACTGCCATTTGTCATTTCTCGCCCATCGCACCCCATAGAAGGGATTTTTGAAATGAAACTCACCCACACAGTGTATTTAGGTGAGATGCAATGCACCTGGCCAGTGGAGCAGCTGAAATGATCCTGTTTTGACCAATTCTGAGCAGTTTTTCATGGAGAACTTCTGGGAGAAGCTGTAATCTGTTGACCTTGTTCTTTTAGGGGTTAGAACAACACTTTTAGGGACTTAGGAGCCCTTGGGTTATGGACATTTCATGCTTGGGTTGTAGTGCCCAAAATTTTTTATAACATTTGCCCCCTAAAGCATGAGGTCGTTAGTCTTTTGATGTCGGGTGAAATGCTTTATTATGAGGATCCGAAGTTCTTTCAAGCTAGGAGGAGACCTATAATAAGATACAATACAATACATTATCTTCATAATATTTTCATGAGCTAGCTGAGGCGGGCACTCCCATGCTCAGCTCTATAAATTCATTTTCATGTACATAGGATAGACAATCATCTGAGTGTAGACTGATGATTCTGGTAGAGCCATCATCCCTTTGACTGGATAATTATCTGTGCAGCAACAATGTACATTTAAGGTCTTTATTTCCCTGAATATATATCACAACCCAGATGGATGAAACTAGATCCGGGGTCTTCAATCTCGTTCGATCTTCACTCGAAGTACAAGTCGATCCATGTGAGAGATGTTATGGAGTCGAACATGGAAAGACATCGCCTGATTACCAGCCAATGATGTAAGCTGTTAACAGGCGCGAGAGGAATCACCGATAATGATAATGACCCTCAAGGTATTGCAGTACAATTCACGTGGTGTGAATAAAGGACTTGGTGTCGAACACCATGCACAATCTTTCGGTCGAAGGCCATTGATGTAAACCTGTCGCCGGAAGTGAGAAACTTGCCATTGAAGCATGCAAGCTTCAAAGTACTGAATGGGGTGTTCCTAGATCAACTTCTTGGATAATGAGCTGATGTCGACAAGAAGCGATCCGTCACAGGAGGGCCTTAATGAATCCCACATCAATGACACAGAATGGAGCAAATGATTCTAATGGAGGTGAAAACGATCTGGTGATATAAGGTTCAGGGTCGCGGTCATGAAAGAATGGAGTATAAATGTATGGTAGTGGGTGAGACACAGGTGAATTCTCTGAATGACTTCTCTTGAACATATCGGCGACACTGATGTGATGGATTGGTAGCATTAACCCCAAATATGGATGGTATGATGGGACCATGGTGATGTGACCGGTGAATGAAACAACCCAACCCGACTCGGACGCGGAGTGGAAGTGTCATGTTCAAGAGCGACTTGCTACCAACAAAGTTTCTTCAAGTTTTCTTCCCAATTTTCCCCAGTCATTGCTGACCAGTACCTCTTTATTTTTGTCAAGCTTGAGGAGGATAACATATGCTTGTTCTATAATTTTCCCTTCGGGCAAACCCATCGCTATGTTTTAACGAGCCTAGTGATAGTGAAACTCGTTCTCTTCTATAGACAAGTTTGTCGCTATTTAAACTTTTAATGAGTTTAACGACAAAGATAACTCAGTCCTTTTCAATTTTAGAGAGTCTGAAAAGGAACGTAAAGGTAAATCCAAAATTCATTTTTCGTCATCTAATCCCTTAAGTCCGAAAAAGTATAAAACAATACAGAAGGGATGAAATTTCGATACTTTTAACGAGCCGAAAAAAACAAGTGCTCGATCTTTTTGTGTAATAATCCCTCAGGTCCAAAAAGATTAAAATATAGAGGAGGGATAGCACTTCCTGTCCCTTTAACGAGCTTGAGAGGCCAATGGATCGACAATCTTTTCATATTTTACGAGTCAGTTGAAAAGAGCTTAAAGGAGACTCGTCTTTTGAGGAACGAGTGATAAAATGGATAGCAACTGATTCTAGGTAAGGTTTGGAATTTTCCAATCACGGCAATGTTACAAGGATGGCTAGTGAGATCACTCTTCGCAGCTGTTCCTCAAAATGGGTAAACAATCAAATGGAGGTGAATGATTGGCCAATGCAAAAGTGGAGGTGATGGTGCAAACACGACCAAGGCTTTAATGGCTGAAGTACTACATTCACGATGGTTATTTACCAGGGAATAGTTCATTTTTTAATGAGCTTAAACGCGGGGGGAACATTTGCTCATGTCTTATGTTTATTTTTTAACGAGCTTGAACTATGTGCTAAAACTGCTCGATTGAATGGTCTCTTTTTTACTTTACCATAAATAGCTTTGTTCTTTCAAAGATTGTACTGTATTTTCAAATGCTTCATCAAACTAGTTAGAAATGAACAATATATGCTTGAAAAACGAGTTAGAACACTAATATTTTACTTTTAACTACGTGAAAAGTAATGAAAAAGTGTTTTTACCTCTCATTTTACCATTTCATTTGAACTTTGGTTTGTTGGAGCTTTGGAGGTGCTTTCCCCCTTTTATTTTCATCAGCTGATTTCGGGAGATTCTGTGGACGATTCTCGGTGCCGTCTGGACTAGGTAGGAGCTAAACTTGAGCTCTTTCATTTCATGCTTTCCTTTTTACATTCTAAGCTTGATTCCTGGTTTTTCTGAGCCTCTGGGGTTTGAAAAACTCGTTCTGCCTTCAGCGCACCCTCTGTGTATCGAAAGGTGTGTTGGATGTTGGCCTGTCTAATGGCCATCTGACATGCAATGCACCCAAAGCACCACTGTAGGTGCGATGGGCGTAGAGAAGGAATTTTATGCACAGTTTTTGATGGAAATTTTGCCTGTTTCTTACCAAAATCAGGATCTAACTCTTCTCTTGTTTGTTTTTCAGAGATCTTTGGAGTAAGATGACCATTACATGGCGAGAACGTGAGCATGAAGAAGAGGACATGCTTGCCCTACATGATCCGATTACAGTAAACGCACTGCGGAACTCTGGCTTGCTGAAGTTTTTCCGCATTTCTAGCATGAGACAACAGATCAACTTACTGCAGTATTTGCTCGATGCTTGGGATCCTACCAACAAGGTGTTCTAGATCAGGGGCAAATCCATCCCCTTAACTGTAGTAGACATCTATTTCTTGACCGGCTTGTCAAGGTGCGGTGCCCCCATATATTTATCAGGTTCGGCCAAAGGAGGTGAATCTGTGAGAGATTATGTTCGCCGGTATTGCAGAGAGGGATCTTAGCCGAGTAAAGACGGCAAGAACATCATCTGTGATGTCACTGACAGGTCCCTCAGGACTATTCTGTTTACTTTTGGTAGGATGGCTGGTGGTGCGGCTCTTCATGTAGCCAACCGATCTTATATGCAGTATTCCTTGGAATGCCTCCAACTGAAGGTGTTCAACTGGTGCGACGCAGTACTTCTTATGATGAAAGAACAGTTGACCAAGATAAAGAGCGGGAGGTTGAAGAACTTTGGGTATGGTTCTATTTTGACCGCTTTTGCCTTGGAGAGGATACCACTGATGCAGCCGCAGTATATTGCACTCGATTTACCTTCACCTACTGAACCACATATGCAGAGATGGGTTGACCATATGTCTAGGCATGCTAGTCAATCTTAGATTTCATTTTCTGATACCTTCTTTAGGTGGTTTGATCGTCAGGAGATGGTCTATTCCAAGTATCCATATGCTGGCATGGACTTCCGGGGTGATCCAGATTTAGTACTGCCGGATGGCGAACAGTGGGGCGCCATTGGTAAAATCTTTGACCATATTCCTGTTTATCGTTTTTCATTTATATGTTCTTGTGCTTTATTCTATCAAGACTTTAATCAAACTCATGTGTTCATGCAGATGTTGGTCATGTTCAGCCAGTAGTACACCCGAGAGTGCCAGCTGCCGCCCCAGCAGGAGAGGCTGTTGGAAGGGCTATCCTTCGCGACCTTGATGTGGCCGAGACTCTCACAGCATTATAGGAGCAGGTTGAGGGCCTCACTCTTGGTATTCCAGATGTGAGGACTGACGAGCTGCCCTTGAGGTTGCAGCGGCATACTACTGGTGTGCCAAGATGATGGACTCGTCTCTTACGCATGATCGCACAAGCTGTGACTTGCTATCACGAGCATCATTAGACTAGGGTGCCCCCTAGCATTTTGAGTTTTTGGTCACTTGACCGATTTTGTCTTGGTTACAGAACATTATGTGTAAACCATAAACAGTTATATATATTTTTGATTTTCGGAGTTTTATTTTGGTTAAGTTACATGATCCAAATGCAAACATTGATGGTATGCTTCTTTTTATAAATGTTGCAAATGTCTATCTAACACATAATTTGCCAATGAGTTAGTTAATGTGTTTAAGTTTATGTAAATATGTTGATATTGAATAAAATCAAATTGTCTTTCCAAAATCTTAACCCTTAGGAACATGCGATAAATAGCTGGATTTCGGACAGAATAGATACCAGTGAGTTGTAGTATGACGAGTTGTGAGTCTAGCCTGACAATCAGTCGGCGTATACCATGTGTGATGGCATCAGAGAGAAGTTCTATCAACGCGCTATATTCAGCGATGTTATTTGTTGATCGACCAATACATACCCCTCTAAAACTTACTAACTCGCCGCTTGGATCAAAAATGGCCCAGGCTGTGGAAGATAGGTTCCGCGAACTACAACTCGCTCCGTCGACATATCCAACACATGACTCCAATAGGGTTGACATCTGCAACAAATGTAAAAAGTGGATTACTTGACCAAAATAAACACTTTAGCGAAAACAAAAACATAACAAAAGCATACAGGTTACCATTACGCATAGTAACGCTTGAGGTACAACCCGTTATGAGGTTGCGCCAGTGGAATTCCATCATAATCCATTAACTCATAGGCTCCTTTTGCTAACACCCGTTTAACAATATAGGGGCCCATCCATAAAGACTTAAATTTACCTGCTCCCAATTTATCGGATTCTTGGTCGTAAAGCAAGACCAAGTCACCTTCTGAGAAGACACGGGGTTTGACATTTTTGTCGAACTGTGCCTTGACTTGTTTCTTATGGGCTTCGTTAGCCAAAGAGGCGTCAGAACGGGTTTCATCCAATTGGATTAATTCCAAGAAACAAGCTTCTTCTTCTGAAGTTCCGGGGAGGAGATCAATTGCGAGTTTGAGAGACGAGATTTCGCACTGGATTGGTAAGACTGCTTCCAGGCCATATACCAGTTGGAAAGGTGTAAACCCGGTTGCATTCCTTACCGATGTTCGGTAAAAGCCCACAAAGTTGAGTACAGGATTAGGTGCCATCTTCTTTTGTGAACTCCAATCATCCTTTGCAGCATGCGTTTCAGGACCTTGTTGATTGCTTCAACTTGTCCGTTGGCTTGCAGGTAATATGGAGTAGAGCTGTTGTGAGACAACCCTAGTTTGGCAGCTAATTCAACCATCATGTGATTGCGAAAATGTGATCCATGATCTGTGACTATAGCCTGTGGTACACCAAATCTGGCGACTACATGATTGAAAAAGAAGAGGGCAGCTGTTTCACCAGTATTATCTAATGTAGGCATCGCTTCAGCCCATTTGGTAAAATAGTCAACTGCGACTATGGTATACCCATGCCCCCTGGTCAAGGTGGGGTTACATGTCATGAAATCGATGCCCCATTTGGCGAATGGCCCAACAACAACTATTGGCTGTAGAGGTGCGGGTGGTCTTCTGGTTTTGCTATCGAAAATTTTACAAGCATGGCAACTTCTGACTGCGTTTATGCAATCTTTAAACATTGTTGGCCAGAAGTATCCTGCTCGTAAGATTTTTTGCGCTGTAGCATAACCGGATTGATGCCCCCCACACGTTCCCGAATGGCAATCATTCAGGACTTTTTCGGCCTCCTCATGGGTGAGGCACCTTCTTAGAATTGTATCAATACCGCGACGGTAAAGTGTATCACCGATGATCATGTAGTCTTTTTCTTGGTATCGAATACGTTTTTTTTCGGAGCAAGAGGTATTTGGCCTATATTTTTGGGTTTGGAGATAAATGATTATATCCCCATACCACTGATTGCTTGAAGATATCAGAAACAAACTTTCGTCCACGATTGTTTCTTCGGATGTTTCATCGTTGGACGACGATGGGAGATCACATAATAATTCTGCGAAAACCAAAGCTTTCTTTGACTTGGATTTTACAAATTCCAGATCAAACTCTTGTAGGATTGCTATCCATTTTGAATATTTTCCCCCCAGCAACTGTAGCGACAATATATAAGTCATGGGGTTGCAATCTGACAGAATGGTAGTTTTTCGAAAGAGGACATAGTGTCCAAATCTCTGTATCGCTTGAACAACTGCGAGTGCTAGCTTTTCAACGTAAGAATATTTGCTTTCTGTATCATTTAAGTTTTTACTTAAATAATATATAGGATGTTCGATTCCACCGTCTTCTTGAACTAAAACCATTGCGATGGTCGTATCCACTGCAACCAGATACAGGTTAAAATCTTTTTGATAATCAGGAGCGTACATTAATGATGCTTTCATTAGGGATTATTTTAAAGCATCAAAGGAAGCTTGCGCAACCTGATCCCAGACAAAGGGTACTTCCTTTTTCAAAAGACGTGTATAACCTTTAGCAAGTTCGGCGTAACTTGGAATGAACCTCCTCAGAAAGTTTGCTTTCCCTTGGAGTTTCTGAATCTGAAGCAAATTCGAAGGTGGAGGCAAATTTATGATTTCCTGGACCTTACATGGGTTGAGGCGAATCCCGTCCTTTGAGACTACAAAGCCAAGAAAATGACCAGAACTGATGCAAAATACACATTTGTGTGGATTGAGTCGTATCTTGTAGTGTCAGCAGCGTAGAAATATCGCTCTTAAATGTTGCGGGTGATCAGTCCGCTTTCGCGAATGAGCCAGAATGTCGTCGAGGTATGGTTGAACGATGTTTTTGATGTCATGGAAGGCATAACTCATTGCCCTCTAAAACGTCGCCCCTGCATTCTTTAAACCAAAGGGTAATTTTCGATATGTGAATGTGCCCCATGGACAAATAAATGCAGTCTTTGACTGGTCCCGTGGGCGGATATTTATTTGATTATACCCGGAGAATCCATCCATGAATGGAAAGATTTCGCATCTGGCGCATTCATCAATTATCTGGTCGATGAAGGGTGTAGGGTAGTTGTCTTTTGGACAAGCTTGATTTACATCCCTATAATCGACGCACACTCTAATTGTTCCTTGTTTTTTCATAACAGGGACAATATTCGATACCCAATCGGTTAGAGGAACCGGGTAGATGAAACCAGCATGGAGAAGTTTCTCAACATTTGCCTTAATGGCAGCGGCTTTCTTGGGGTGCACCTGCCGTAGCCGTTGTCGTACTGGTTTGACATCTGGATACATCTTAATTTCGTGTTCAACGATACTCAAGTCAATGCCTCTCGAGTACTTGTTCTTGACACTAGAATCTGAAGGGGTACCATACTCTTTAGACCTATCTATCCAAACGCTTGATGAACGTTGATTTGGGTTTGCCATCCATGCTAGGAACATTTATTGCTACAATATTTCTGTTGGGCTTGGAGGCAAAACCATTGCATGATCCATGTCGATATCGTTTTCTGAGATCTTTTTAGAAGATATCATATTGCAGGTTCCTACCGACGCTACTTCCGCCAGATTGACTGGAGGTGGAAGGGTGAAAGTTCCCATTAATATAGGATCTTTTAGTAGGACTACTTCGATATTTTGAAGTGAATGGGGGCTTCCATGGATCATAGGAATGCTTCCCGTAGCTTGAGAACCATTGGGGAGGAAGTTTTGTTGATCGACGATTGTAATCCCTCCTTGGAAGGGAAATGCAATCTTCCTAAAATAGGTCGACACAATGGCAGCCATAGCATATATCCATGGTCTTCCTAGTAGGATGTTGTAATCGAGATTTCCATCGATTACTTCAACATCTATTTCTACTGTTTTCCCTCCTAGTTCAACCTTCAAGTTACTTAAAATACCATACGGGGTATATGTCCTTCCATCGAACGCTTTTAGTGTCGTCGAAGATCACGACAAGGTTGGAGATCCTAAAGTTTTCCAGCAACTCATCGACATAATGCATATAGATGCTCCCTCATCAATAATTGTTCGATGAACAGTTTTGTTGAGGGCTTTCACTTGAATAAGGAAAGCTAGTTGAGCTGGTAATTGAGGATCGTATCCTTTGTGATCGAAGGATACAAGATTGGAATCCTTTGGGTCTATCCCACCAATGGCTGATAATAAATCCTGCTTTTGGGATGGGAAATTTTGTAGTACTTCAAGAGTCGACATAGCGAATGGCGATTGGGCCAAATCTTCCACTATATTATAATGTTGTGCCGCTCTAGCGTGGGGATTAAACGTCGACTTGTGTACTACTCCCTTTGGCGGTTTTATTGTCAATTCAGGATGATGGGCGGTGCAACTTCTGTCGAAGTTGTTGTCAAACTACTAGGTTGATCTTTATCCTTGTTGTTCGACAGCTGTGGATTCCCATAATCTTTGTTCCTCGTCGATATCAAAGCATCATTTTGCTGTTTTGAAACCGACAACATTAGCACTTGACACTGGGAAGCATCTTCACTCTCAACCAGATTTGTTCCTGGATTTGGAAACGGATCAGTTAACACTGCGAAGGTTTTTGAATTCTTGAAAAAAAATTTAAGCTCAGCTCTGTGTGGACAATCTGCTGTCCGATGATCCTCATCGTATATCATGCATGGAAATTTTTGTTTCCTATTTCCAGGAGGGTTTGCAGAAGATTTTTCAGGAGATGATTCTTCCTGTTTCTTCTTCTTCCCTTTGCCTTTCTTCCTTCCCCCTGGTTGCTTGGTTTCTTTGCCTTTATCTGCCGATACGACATTTGCTTCCCCGACAAGAAGTTCATCTTTTGCATTTTGACCTGAAATCTTACGGGCCTGTTTGGATGTAGCCTTTGTCGATTTCGTGTCTGTTGCACCAATCACGCCATCGCCGACATGAGAGTCATTGTTTGATTTAGGAGGAGGAGGAACTGAGAATTCTGGTCTAGGGGCATCAGGTATTTTATCGTAGAGCGTGCCGAACTGAGTGTAAATCAAGTCCAAATATTGCGCACGAGCGATAACTTGCTCTTCTGTTACGACTCCCCCCTTTCCCACATCTTCCGTGATGGAAGGCAATAATGAATTGATAAACCATTCAGCTAAGAGTTGAATGGGAACATACGTTTTTACCATTCTACGACGACGTCGCCACTCATGTATATGATCAGATATGTGAGTGGCCACCGTTTGTTTGAAGTTGGTAAGGAGTTCCGTTCCCGTTTCGTACCTTATTGGTAATTGAAAATGGGTTAAAAAGGTTGTGGCTAAGGTAATGAAGTTGTCGAATGAAGCTATAGGCAATTCGATGTACCATTTTTCCGCTGGACCCGTTAACGTCCTCTCAAAAAGGCGAAGCCTTATTGAATCATCATTCAGGGTGTTTGATGAACACCACAGATGAAAGGTCATCACATGATTCGACGGATCTTCACCCAGATTTCCATTAAATTTAGGAATATCTGATGGAAGTTTATGTGGAATCACTAGCCACCAAGGGGCGTAAGCGATTGGATCGTTTGTTAATCGATTTAAATCAGGTAACTCTAAAGTTGCCACGAAGGGTAACTGTTGATTCAGGTTAGGTGAAGCATACCTAGGATAAGATGGGATTGCTTGAGCAGTTGGTCTTTGCATACCGGCATAATGCATTTGATGCTGGTAACTTTGGTAAGGTTGGTGGGCATGACCATTGTAAAATGGTTGATTTTGACCGTTTTGAATATACGGCTGTCCATTATTTGCAAAGATTTGTTTCTCAGAACCTTGGTATACTTGTTGGAATTGCGGTTGCTAGTATTGTACTAGCCATGGTTGTGAAGCCATGTGTTGTTGCCCGATACTAACAGTTTGACCAAGATGAGGGGTAATTGTACCCGTCTGAGCCTGTGTCATTCCACCAGTCGGCGATTGTGGTTGAGTTGCAGGGTCAAGGGGCTGTTGCATTACAACCTGAGAAACCTGAGGTTGGCATACAATAGGTAGCGCTTGAACTTGCGACACCGTCACAATAGCTGGCGTAGTTGGTATATTTGACATAGGTAAGCATTGTTGCATCGCATATACAACTCTTGGTTGTTGAGGTAGTATCGGTACCCAACCGCTTGAGGTAATTCCAGTATAACCCGAATGTTGTTGTGAACTCCCATATGGATATCCTCCCAGAGGGGATAATGAAAGGGTATACTTCCCCCCATACGGTGGTAATCCAGAACTCAAGGGAATGGATTGCCCTTGAGGGTCGGACTTCCCAAATTGACTTCCAAATGGATCAATTTGTTGAGACTCAACATAAGTGTTTCCGGATATTATTCTAGATGAACAAACAGGAACAAACCATACTGTCGAAATGGCCCCTGAGGGGGCTCCTTCTAGCGGTTGAGAGCTAGTTGGGACAGATGGTATACCGGCGAACATTTTTGGAGTGATAGCAGGGAGTTCTGCCGTCGCTGTGTCAGACGACACAGTCCTAGATGTTGACGGTTGTTCAGACATTTCTAGTCTATCCAAAAGATTACCTAGCAATTCTACAGGAGCTTCCACTGGCGATAGACTAACTTCTGATGAAGAAGGATATAGAGTAATCCCGACTCCAAATTTCGATGGAGTACTAGTTGGAGGATTTTCCACAATCTCTTCTATGGCAATCAAACCAGGTGGAAGGGGGAGACCGTCAGGTCCCTAGAATATTTCTAGTGCCGAAGAAGGTATGGAATCGGCAGCGACAGATGTTTGAGGAGAAAGACTCTCCGAACCGGTTGTAAATGGAACTAGTTCGGTAACACAAGTGTTTACTCTCAGACTAGGATCAGTACTACTGTCCTTCTGTGGCTGCTGAACTTCTTTTATAGAGGTAGGGATTCCAGAAATGTTTGGAGTAACTGGAGTCTCTAATGTTGTTGGAACACTTGTTCTAACTTTAATAGGATATTTGGAACCGGTTAAACGAGTTCGCTTCGTCCGTACTATCTTCGATTCTGGAGACAAAGACGGTTGACTCGTAAGCCTCCGCGAACGACGGGGTTTCAATTGACTTTCTTCCACGATTGTGGATTACTCGATCAACTAAAATAAAGGGGAAGTATGTTTCCAAATTAAATGAATTTTAGACGCTTTGACACAACTTGTTTTTTCAATTTTTAAGAGTCGAGAAAAAACAAAAGATGACTCTAGTCTCCTTCGATTTTTAATGAGCCTGAAGTGACAAGTGCTCAGATGGACCTTTCCTGTTAAAGAGTCTGAAATGGAACGAAAGGGACTGCTCTGGAAATCTAGGTAGAGGGATTACCAAACCAATCGCAAAACTGCAGAATACTTTTTACGGTACGGCAGTTAATCTTCCCGAATGCTGTGTTCAGTGCATTGCGATCGATAGGGCGGCAGACACGACTTCCTATGGATAAAGGATTAAGCCTATTGGGGTCTCCCAAAATATACTCAACGGTACGTGGGAGCACAAGTCCGTACTGGAACTTATCGTCTCAAAGTGGGGGAATCACCCAACCATTAGTGAGAACAACAGTTACCAAGCTTTACGACGCCGGAATACGTCTCTAGTCTAGACTTCTAAATGTTGTGCGTTAAGTTCCAAAGCATTGTTAGATTCATTGAATTTATTTTAAGTTGATCTTGTTTATGGAGTTTTCCTTTCAGGTTCATCGCGAGATGTAGATGTAATTCTTAAAATGCAATCTAAGATGATAAACAAACTTTTTATCTTCTTTGTGCAATGAAAATCCTAGCTACTAAGGAAAGAAAGACAGAATCCTTTCACAAAGAGCAAAGAGCACACTCTAAATGCACTTTCCTAAATCAAGCCAATCAGACTGTCTATATGCATATGCACATGCATGTATTTGTTTTCGACTTTCTTAGTATATGAATGCTAAAAATAAAGTTGATGCACAAATCTGAATTTCTTTTCAAGCGACAAATATCAACAAGTTTCTTTTCGAAATAAAAAATGGAGACGATCACAACACCTTACAATTTTGAAATGAATACTTGTTCTTGACACTAGAAAATTACAAATTCAGACCAAAAACAAAAGTAACAGGATAATCGACCATCAACAGCAATCAAACTCTTTCCTACGATTGAAATCGACACTTGCGACAGTTTCAAATCAAAGGACGATAGTACGATTATGCTACTTTTGCAAAGGAGAACTGAAAATGACTCAACAAACACACAAAAACATCTACAGTTCTTTTGTGCAAAGGAGGCGGAATAACAACAAGGAAAAGGGGTTTCAAACAGACATATACTGATCACAAGCAGCAAAATTCAGGAATAGAACTGGAAAGAATGAATCACAGAAACCAAAACTGCACAGAGCCTAGTCTGATCAGCGCACCTGTAACACAGAGAATTTGAAATGCAGCGCACCTTGTCCACTCAGGAAGTGCGCTGAAGTTCAGATTCTCTAAACAGTACCTGCGCTGGGCTAGAAACGAGATTCTGTTTAGGTTCCGGGTCACAGTTTGCAGTTCAGTTCTTGGGTTTTGGCCGAGCAAAAAGCAATCAGTAATGCAACAATCAGGGTTAGATCTAAGGAGGATCTAAGAGCTATCACAAGGGCAATCAGATAGTTTGTGAATCTGTTGTTTAAATCATAAACAGATCCAGTAGATGGATTGAGGTAGTATTTATCTACTTTGCATTTGTTATGGCAAATGCAGTTCGAATGCTACTTGTAAGTTTATGAAACAGACAACAAAGAATGATAAACAAACAAACTAATTCATCCCCAGTGGAGTCACCATTTTGTTACAGGGAAAAGTGTCTATATAGAACTGCTCTATCCCACTAAGGTGTGACAGTTGCCTTAGAAACAAACAGAGAAAACCTACTTCCGTTTTTCCTTTATGAATTATAGATAGAGAGGAACAGAAAGACCAACCTCTGTCTTGCGCTAATCTCCTAATTTGATTCCTCTCTTCTTTGACAGTCTTTAGCTACCTGCTCCCTTGCACGCCCAGCTTCACAAACTACCTGTAAGATCACAGTAGCATAGCACTATACAAAGACATGGATCTATAATCATAAACAATCTAGGATCAGATGTAAATTGACCATACAAATGCAGCAAACATCAATGATACAAGAACATGGAGGAAAACTTGAATAGCTTTTATTGATAAACAAGAAAGAGCCAAGAGGAGTTACAACCAGTTGTTCTGACCTAGCATCAACCTCCTAGCAAAGAAGCCCCTCTTCACCTCAAACAAAGCTTAGATCACCCAACAATCTGATGTTTGTCTCAAGAAACCAACAGCAATTCCTTACAATATGCAAAATTCCAGCCTCTGGATCTCTAGGATGAGGGATCCATATATAGATATCTGTAAGGGGGATGAGTCAGCTTGTGATTTGATTAGTGTCTTCTCTCTAATAGTTCTTGCTTCCACTTGGAGATTGATGGTCTCTTACTCATCCTTGGTCGAATTTAGAGAGGCAAGTGTCACAGGAGAAGTTTCTGGAAGCTTCCATTGCCTCTCCACCTCGCGGAATGACACTGCCATTTGTCATTTCTCGCCCATCTCACCCCATAGAAGGGCTTTTTGAAATGAAATGCACCCACACAGTGTATTTAGGTGAGATGCAATGCACCTGGCCAGTGGAGTAGCTGAAATGATCCTGTTTTGACCAATTCTGAGCAGTTTTTCATGGAGAACTTCTGGGAGAAGCTGTAATCTGTTGACCTTGTTCTTTTAGGGGTTAGAACAACACGTTTAGGGACTTAGGAGCCCTTGGTTTATGGAAATTTCATGCTTGGGGTTGTAGTGCCCAAAAATGTCTATAACAATCACTCGTTTCCATATTTGTACACCTCCATTACACTCGTTTTTATGTCCCTGCATAGTCACACACAGAAATCCTGTTTTTTCATGCTGCAAACAAAATTTTAATGACAAATCAAAACAGCAGTTTTTTTCACTCACCACACCTGATACCCTCCATCTATGATTCCTTGTCAGTCGAGACCCTCGTCAGTAGTTGTAGCCCTACTCTTTTTAGCTTGAATTTCAGAAGGAGAAGCAGCTATAGGAAATCCTACAGGATTCCTGTAGCAGCTGATCCCTCTGAAAGACATACTCCAAAGACAGATACAACAAAGTATAGCATATGAAATGTGCATGGAGATTTGTTTGAACATGTGAACATCAGCAACAGCCTAAGGCCAAGCATGCAGAGTGCAAGCAGCAACAGCAAGAAGAAATGGGTTCCAAAAATCCGAAATGTGCATAACACGGCCGCAACTACACAGGTAAGTGCCTAAACCTATTCCCCAATTACATGAATCATATTTCAAGGCTGCGTAACTATGGGAATGGTTCAGATTGAATGGAATCTATGGCTAGTTAACTAGCCACCCTCGGTCAGTTACACATCCTCGTGGAATCCAAACGAGCCCCGTCAAATTCAAAACTACTGATAAGATACGCAACCAACACGTGTGGAATGCCCATTGAGAAAGAAATATTTGGGACTGGTAGTGGTGGCGGCGGATAACAGGAGTAAGGAAGGTCATGGCAGTCAGACGGCATGCATAAACATTATGACCGTGATGTACGATCAATGGTCTGGTTCGATGACCTCATTTCCTCACCACAAATCATGCCCGCAGTTAAAAAACAACTCAGTTAAGACATTCACCACCCTTTGTTCATTCTGGAGTCACGTCATTCTCGATTGGAGTACGCATCTACCACTTCTAGAGAAGCTAACCAGTCATCCTCCACCAGATTTCTACCTATTTTTTGAAAATCGCCTACCTATCGGACTCTACAAGAAGCACAATTTCATTCTACAAGAGTCAGGTGACTTCTACAGCAAGGGTTCTACAGGAAAGGCAGAGAACAGCTCTACAGAAAGAAAACCTAGGACTTTTATCGAATTTCAAGCTCAAAACAAGGTAGGCTTGGGAAAACTTCTCTGTGCATTATTTGTTTGTGTAAGGTGATGAATTGAACATGGCATTAGATTGAAGAAGAGAGTAAAAGTCTCCCTGCAAATTGAAAAAAGTGAAATTCTGCCTGAATATTTCACTGAGTCTACATAGTTTTTTCTCTGCATCTGAAATCTCCTCATCATTTTTAAATTTCTCCTGTAAGGAAGATAGATGCAGCAGTAGAGGCTAGCCCATGTGTGTGTGAAAAAAACCGAATTTGCATATCTATCTATGTGTTGAGAAAAGAACCTGTGTCCTTATGCTCTGTTCTATAAAAAAAAAATATTTTCATAAACAGACAGTCAAATTCAAGGTGATAGTAGTTTAAAATAGGGGCATTATTGCCATTTCATGTTGTAAGGAAGCACACAGGAAATTCCTTCTTGGGTTCAGAGAAAAAAACAAATTCAGCTACCTCTATTTCAATGATTATCTGTTTTTTCCCCACCTAAGCATTTTCTTTTCTGGTTAAAACACAAACTCAACACCATGCCAAGAGGATTCATGAGGAAAGAACCCTTAAACTCTAGCAAATTGTATAAGCACCCTGAGGTGGTGGACCTTTTCACCAGGGCAAACTAGATATCCTTCTTTGACAAAATTCAGGGTTACGATGAGGAGGTGACTGAGGAGTTTTTGATGTCCCTAAGACCACATATGAGGACACACGCCACAGTTAGTTTTAGGGGTTTGACCCTAGAACTTACCCCTGATTTCATCAGTATAATTACCAGTTTACCATTGGGGCTCCCTTGGAGCAAAGAGGAGAAATCATTGGGACAAATGGCTACGAAAACATTTGTTCTGCGTGAGGAGCATCCTTTAGAAGACAAAAATGGGGTCAGAAGGACATGCTTGCCTCCCCTCTGGAGTGAAGTCAATTATCAAATAATGAAGTATATCACATGTGAAGGGAGGTTTAGCATCATTTATGGTTATCATTTTAGGTTGCTACATGAACTAAGGTATGGGATGGACTTTCCTCTAGCTAAGAAATACAAGTTTTAAAACAGCAATTGCAAGAAAAAGAAGCCCAAATGGCCTGCATGGCCAGCTGGGTAGTAGAAGCCTTACAATGTAGGCAACCTACTAAATCCTATGCATTATATCTTAAATACCAGTGGTTGCAATTTCAAATTAATACATTGGCCCAAAGGGGCACCACTCCATTTCATAATTACAATCAGTTTCTACAATTGTGTGATAGTAGCTTCGCTGAAGATAAGGCCAAGTTAGCAGAATTCTATTTACACAACTTGGCGCTTCCTAACATGAATCTATGGGACCCAAATGGCAAACACTGTATTAGGAGATCTGCAACTCATGGCCATGGCTTCTTGGTTAAGCCATGAGGAAAATAGGGGAGTAGAGATTCAGAAGATAATGGCTAGGGAATTAAATGAGCCACTCATGATCAGGGTAGAACTAGAAGATCCCTCAACTCTTATATATTCCCATCAGTACCTTGTAGACAACCCCCACATTGCACCTGAATATGTTGAAAGGCTAGCTCAGGCCATTGCTCACTTTGAAGACATGGAAAGACTATTTGGTGATAATCGCATTCATGCTTGCACAAGGAGATGGAACACATTGTCCCATAGTCTGAAAATAAGATTGTTCCACTCCCCAACCAGATTGAGGGAGGCTATGAGAAGAGTACCCGTATACAAACAATCAATGCAAAACTTGAAAGCCAATTGGATTGGCCTTAATTTCAACCCTCCACTACTGCTAGGGCTATTAGAAGGGGTCAAGGAAGAAGAGGAGCAAAGACAATCGAAGGAAATAGATAGAAAGGCAGGTTTTCATGATAGGGAAGAGGACATCACCTCAGAGGCCTGGGATGTCAGAGAGGTAGTCAAAGTGATCAAAGAATGATGGAATGGATTAGTTGCTTAGAGGATGAGCAACACATTCAGTAGGGGGTGATGATGAGCCCTGGAAATGGGTGACTATATGGGCTCATTTTGCTCATTTTTCCCATTATTCTCATTTAATCCACCATTCTCCATATTTTTATGCATGCTTTTGAATATATTTATGTTAATTGTGTGAATGGGAATAGTCACTTTACCACAAAGTCTAATATGTGCTTATTGCAGATTTTTGGACATTTTTGGACCAAGATCAGGCATTTATGAGCAGATTGGCAGCAAAATACGAAGAAACAAGGTTGAGGATTTGTAGGAGGGGTGTCTCCTGCACTAAATAACCCCTTCCTTGAGTTCTCCACCACCAGCTCTGATTTCAACAACCCACCAAAGATGATTTCAAGGGGCAGCCGAGCAGGTCTAGTGAAGTGGCCGATTAACTGAAGTTTTGGGCAGCCAAGCTCCTAAAATTAAGGAGGATTGTTGGGAGTCCTCATTTGCATAAGTAGGAATGCTTCAAGCTTTAGTGGTTTAGTCATTTTGTTAGTCTATTTTTGCACTTTAGTGCAGCCTTGTATCAACACATTTTCGAGCTTCTTCTTGTGGACAGTTTGTGATGTAACTATTATTTTTTGATCAATGAAGATGAATCCAGCTTTAACCAGCTCTGAGCTTTCTTAGGAGGCTGTAGCTCTTGGGGTTGAGCCCAACCCAAGTGCCCAATACCTCCTTTGGGTACTTTTATGTGTTTTTCTTGCACTCATAGAATAATTTCTGTTATTTAGGTTAAACACTTGCTTTATCACTTAGGTTGTTTTTGATGATTAAGATAATTATCCATGCTTCAGGTTGATTTGGCAGTTTGGTAATAGAAAAGATCCACAAAAGGCTACCAAGTAGTCCTTGATCTCATTTCTCCCTCCTTGGGACCATGAATTGAGACCAAGGTACACTTGCTGCCACAAAAACATTGTTTTTGCTTTCCAATGCAATTGCTAGTGTTATATTTTGAATCAGAAAAGTTGATATCAGTTATGTTTTCATGTTCAGATCTATTCTTGCTTACTTTCCATAGCTTTCTTGCATGATTTCCTGTCTATTAACTTCTGTTCATCACATTTCTGGTTTTTAAGGCAGATTAGGTCAAAATAGACAATTCTCTGTTTTTTTTAGTCTTTGTTTGGATCAATTTTGGAAAGTAGTGTGTAGAACACCTTTAAGACATACCAACCTACCTTTCCTCCATCATGCAACTTGCTTTGGTCCCTCACTCAATATTTATTTCCTTCATTCGCCACACTTTCCCAACTTGCCCTAATTTCTACATTTTTCTACAACATTTCTTTCTTCATCCTTAAAAAAATCCAACCATCTTCATCACTCCTCAGCTTCATTTACCAGGTCCTAAACCTCTTAACACCCTTATCCACCATTCATTCCACTTTCCCACTTTTTTCCACCATCAAACCTCTAAAAACCACTTTCGGATTGTTCCTATAGAACTTCCTGTAGAATTTCCTGTCGATCCCCTGCAACCTTCTGTAGAAGATAACGCAAGCATTTTTCGAGATTTGAGCATGGTGGAAATATCTAGAAGGGTGCTAGGGATCCCTTAGGTCCTCTCCACAACTTCCCAACCTCCTGCAAACACCCACTCCATTTCCTGTCACCAATAAACCTCTGCACAGTAAAAAATAGTTAAAACACATGCATAATAATTCTGCATAAAATTGCTCAAAAATACAAAAAGATGAATTTTCCATATTTTCCTTCAGAAGTAGCTTAAACACATGTATTTTACCTCTGAAATAGTCAATGGCATCCATTTCGGTAGTTTTACATCTCTTTTCTTGCACAAGTAGAGTTAGACGGTAAAACTAAGGTTTGCTAGGGTTTGCATTTCCTTTCAGCTTTCATCTTCTTTCTGCAAGTAGACTAGCCTCTTTTGAGTTAGCTTTCATCAATCACAGTTAAAATATTCTTCTAAGAACTCATAGAAGTTGGCTTAAGCTCCTAGAGAACTTGTGCTAGTTGATCAAGCGACAGCCTGCAGTAAGAGCTAGTACTTGTGCATATAGCACCGTCGCTTCCAAGTTTGTTACGAACTACCGGGTTGATAAAAGTAAAGTAGGGAGTCCCAAGAGTTGCAGCATCATTGCTGCAATATTGGAGCTCACCAATGGCATAGGATTCTGAGATGATTGTTGACCTCTAGAATCTTCTTGAGCTTCCCACATTTTGCGCATCTAGGGTAAGAGAGGAAACTCATGTGTATAATGGCCATTTACACCACAACATGCACAAGGCTTGGTCGTACGAATAACCTTGTTTTGCTTGGGTTGGCTGCCCTATTGCTAGTTTATTGTTTTAGTGTTATAGGTCTATTTGGGCATATCACTCCCGACATTCAGATCAGTACAATTATGGCTTATCAAACCCTAATTTAGTTGTTACATGCCGTAGACAAGTCATCACATTGAATGCTTCCATCTGTGAAAGTTTCCTAGCCTGAAGCCTTGCTGAAATGCCTCCTTGGGACACCAGCCCATTCTTGGTCAGGGGTAACTATGTTGTAGAGTAGGTAGGCCAATTTAGGCCTACACTGTAATGCACTTAGGCCCTCTTTGACTTGCACTGCGCGAGATTGAGCGAAATTTGCATAAGGTTCTAGGAATATTCCTTGATTCTAGATCATTCTAAAAGGATACCATCTCTTATATCCTCCTAAGAGATCGAATTTGGATAGGCTAAGGATCAATTAACCTCCTACCCTCTCATCCCTTGCTCCACGGAAACTAACTCCAAATTTGGAAGGCCATTCAATACCCTCATTTATGATAAAACCATCTCCATTTCCCTATAAATTGAGCACTCATCTTAGTGATCAGAGGCTAGAATCTAAAGATTATAAGGAAATACTATTGGTTTGAGATTTCAGTTCATATCAAGTAATGTTATGCTGCTGGATTGGTGTGCTTTTGGTGTGATGAGGATTGGACTGAAGCTAGATGAGTGGCATAGGATCGAACTGTATTGTGTGAAACTCTTCCTTCTACATTAATAAAGTTTTTATTCCTTTTCTCATATTCTTGTTCATATCTATGATGATTATGTGTTTCAATGTTTTCGATTCCATTGGTTTATAGTAGATAGATCATGTATGCTTTGATCGTTGTTTTTTTTGTTTTTGTTGACACAGATACCAATTGAGCGGATTTAGTTCAAGTAGGAGTAACGGGAGAATTTAAAAGGGGATCAAGGAAAAGAAAGACTACAAGTAAGTTCCTTCATCTCATATATCTGCTATAGGAAAAGGTTAAACTATTTTCTTTATGTTATTCTAAGTGTAGCTACCCACTTAGGGAAAACGTGTTTATCCGTAGATGAAAATTCCATATAACAAACTGGTGACCATACTAGGGAACAATTGTCATTCCTGGTATCTTACCCTCATCATATTACATCCTAGTAGACTTTTCTTGATTTCATTGATCTTATTTCATTCATTTTTGAAGTGTGTTTGGTCAAAAAATTGTGCCTTAATGTCTCTTGATTTGACTCTTTGGCACTAGTGTAGTGTTGGTCTTGACACAGTGCACTGCAGAGTGGCCTTAGCTTAGAGACAATGCAGTGTAGTGCATTGTTTCCCACTCTAGCCTATGTTGATCCCTGTTAGGCTAAAAAAATCACCTTTGGCTTGGTTTTTTCCAAATTCCCTTCTGATGTTGTTTGCTGAAAGATGAATGTTTTATATGGTTCTAAAATCAATTTGTATTTCCTATCCTAGCCCTACTTTTTCCTTGATTGTTTAGTGTTTCTTAGGTGATTTATTTATCATTATCAATTCATTGTCAAAGTTAGCTTATAATCGATTAGTCTTTTCTGAAAAGGAAGTGTCGTAAAGTCTTCATTTCTTTGAAAAAGAAATTGTCGTAAAGTCTTCATTTCTTGCGAAAATCATTGATTGATTTTTTATACATTTAGTTTCCCTTTCTTCCTCTAAACATTATGGGAAATGAAAAGAAAAACTTGCATTATACATTTATAGGTTTGTGTCTGCTTGTAGGAATAGTATAGGGAAAGTTGCATTAGATGTCCTTTATGCTCTTTGATTAAAGGTTCTGATTGCTCTATCCATTTTAGTTACGGTTTTCATTGTTCAAACCAAATGAAAAGAATGTTTCTCATCATAGTTGCATTCTAGGAATTTCAAAGACATCATGCGGTGAACCTGAAAGACAAACTCATAAACAAGATCAACTTAAAATTTATCTCAATTAACCTAATGGAGCATTGTAACTCAATGCATAACATTTACAGGTTCTAGGCTAGAGACTTGTTCTAGTGTCATAAAACATAACAGCTGTCGTTAATTGTCTACGACACATTCCAAGTGCGATACCTCATTCCATGTACACAAGTATATCATAGTTCGTCCACATAAATTTGGGTATATAGGGCGGTGTTATAGTACAAAAAGTATAAAGGAATGCTCTCACTGTACGGTTTCGCATTAAACAACGCTAACACGGATTGGGCATCCACGTACTTTTGGTTATATTTGGGAGGACTACATTAGGTTGCTATCCATCCATAGGTAATCAAGTTGGCCACCTTGTATACTGTGATACATTGAAAACAACATTCGGGGAGACTGCTTGAACGTATGTTAAGTCCTTGGTTTACCGAGGCAGTATATTTCATTTCATAGTTACTTGGTAATCCTTTTGCCTAGATTATCCCTCTTTTGTTTTATTATGTTATTTTGATTAAAATAAAATTAATTGACTGTAGATAACATCCTCCATGTCACTCCTTAGTTGATCTTAGGTTGAGACATATGGAAACAACTCTGGAGTCCACCGATCAAGGAATTTCTTTTGATGGGAATCCTAGTACTTTTCCTCCTTTCAGAAATATTGGTGCTCCATATATGGCTACATTATCCCTTATGGGATTTACCATTGGCTTTCCAGTATGGTTGTTTTCAACCTCCTTGGTTCAAAATGTCGTGATTTCTCCGCAATCGAGTACTCCTCCACCTGGACAAAATCAACCTCCAGTTGATCCTAAAGTTGACCCTTTACCTTCTTCGTTGGTCATTTCTTTCTCCCCTTCTTCCTCTTCGCCTGGTGAAAGTATTAACACTAGTAACCATGTGGATAAGAAGAATAAGAAAGGGAAGAAGAAGAAGAAGAAGAAAATTCTGCAGGGGGCAACCAAGCAACCATTGCTTCGAATGCAACTTCTGATGAGAAACTATCCAATAAGCCTCACAAACTTCGATATCCTTGTAAACTTTGTATGGGAGACCATATTCTTTGACAATATTCTAGTATTCCTCAGATCTTAGAAGAATGGTCTTCTTGTTCACATCATCCTCCGTCATCCACTTTTGGAGATCATGTTGGTGACACACCATCAACTAGTGGTATTAAAGTTCATGGAGAGAAGGGTAAAGTTAGGTTTCCCTATAGGTTATGCAAACGGAATCCCCCCATTCACCTTTTTCCCTATCTGGACGAAGCCCAAAAAGTGTTGGATAACCATCATGCTCCTCCGTAGTGACTTCCATTTGGTTATAGGAGAGTCGAGACTCTCCCTTAATCCTTCACTAGCTGATGGAGTGACTAACCCAAATCAACCATTAGTCAAACCCACTCTCTCTGAATGTGAATGCCATGAGTCTATACCTAACCAATCATAGGTCAGGAAAATAGTTGAACCGATTTCACCTTTAGTTAATCATACCTTTCCCATAGAGAGTGAGTATGATACCACTCAATTTGTTTTCGTTTCTTCATATTCCAATGAGCTTGGAGGAAACCCTCCTATTCCATCAAGACAAGAGGAAAATCCTCTCATTCTTGTAACTCAAGGGGGTAATTCTCCCATTCTTATGGTACCCCCTCCAAGTAGTCTGGTCGCTTCCTTTTATTGGGATCGACTCGCAGAATGCCATCTTCCTTCTTATGTTCCTTTCCAGATCATAGTATAGGTTTATAATATGATTGTATCTAACACTATCATTATTGGCTAGTAATCAGATAGTGTCTTCTTATGTTCAACTTCATATCACATTTTCACATGGTTAGACTCATACTTGAGTGAATGTTTGGATGAGATACAAGACCCCAGATCTAGTTTCATCCATCTGGGCTACGATTTCAGGAGAGTACTAAATCATCTGTATAATGGCTTTACACAGATGGTCATCCTATCATGGGTCCATATCTATAGATGACTATCTAATTTATATATGTGTAATGAAAAGTTTATATGATGAGTATGGGTATGCCTTCGCTCAGCAATTCATGAAAAATTCAAAGATATCATGATATTATGTATTGTAATTGATGCAGGTCATTGTCTGCTTCAAATCCTCCTTGTCACGTCATAAAGCATATCACTCGACATTATCATTTTTAACTTCATGCTTTAGGGGGCAATTGTTACAGGTCTATTTGGGCACATCCCTCCCGACATTTAGATCAGTAAAATTAGGGTCATTAAACCCTAATTCAGTTGTTACATGCCCTAGACAAGTGATCACATTGAATTCTTCCATCCATGAAAGTTTCCTAGCCTAAATCCTTGCTGAAAGGCCTCCTTAGAACACCAGTGCAGCCTTGGTCAGGGGTAATTGGGCTGCAGAGCAGGTAGGCCCATTCAGGCCTACATTGCAGTGCACTTAGGCCCTATTTGACCTGCGTTGGGTGAGATTGAGCGAAATTTGCATAGGGTTATGAGAATATTCCTTGATTCTAGATCATTCTAGAAGGATCCCATCTCTTATCTACTCCTATGAGCTCAAATTTGGATAGAATAAGGATCAATTAACCTCCTATCCACTCATCCCTTGCTCCATGGAAACTAACTCCAATTTTGGAAGGCCATTCAATAGAACAATGTAAACTTTGAAACAGGAACTATAAACTCAAAACGAGAACTCTACCCAAAAAAACCCCGAAAAAACATGAAAAATAGTGCTAAAAACGAAAAGTGTGTATACTAGAACGATGTTTTTTTTTTTAGGGTCAATTTTGAACATGTTTTAAAAATGACAATGAGAACGAATTTTTTGTGCAAAAATTGTGCAAAAACCAGACTGAAAATGAAAAGTGCTAATAATGGAATGATGGATTTTTTTTTAGGGTTAATTTTCAACACTTTAAAAAAATGCCAGTAAAACCAAATTTTTATGTGCAAAAATTGTGCAAAAAACACCCTCAAAACAAAAAGTGTTGATGCTCGAATAACACTTTTTTTTTGGAGTAAATTTTCAACATTTTGAAATAATGGTGTAAAAGATTTTGTTATGACTCCGAAAAACATTAAAATTTCAAAAAAATAATGAAAACATAAACTTAAAAATAAAAACAATGAAAAAAACACCAAAAAAAAGTAAAAAAATACCAAAACGTAAATAAAAATATATGTTAAAAACAAAACATTAAAAAAAAAAAAAAAATCAATCATAAAAATGTAAAAAAAAAAAAAAAAAAAACAAATTTAACCTATAAAATATAAGAATTTAAAAATTTAAAAAATTTAAAGAAATAAATCATAAGAATTAAAAGATTTGGAAAAAATAAAAAAAACTATAAAATTAAGTAAAAAAAGGAAATTTAAAAAAAGCATTAAGAAAAGTTAGAAAAATAAAATAAAATTAAAAACAAACTAGATTAAAACAAATAGAAAAATAACAAAAAAAAGGAAAAAAATTTAAAAAACTACAAAAATTAAGATAAAAAACATTTTCAAAAAACCCTAAAAAACAAAAATATGCTGAAATTAGAAATAAAATAAAACCTCGAAAAGCAATTAAAATTTAAAAAAAATACATAGTTTCAAATTAAACATCATTTTCAAAAAACATTAAAATTAAAAAAAAACTAAATATATTTTTGATATTTTTTAAAATAACATTTAAAATAGTTAAAATATATATACTTTACAAATATATATAAATAAAAAAATAAATAAAAAAATTAATATATATATATATTTAACAAAATTTATTTTTTATTAAAAAAAAACAATTTTATCGGCTACTGCCCCATGGATGGCTGGGCAGTGGCTATTCGATTCCGAGAATCGAATAGCCACTTCTCGGCCACCCCCATAGGCGGTTGGGCGGTGGCTATCCAATTCTCGGAATCGAATAGCCACCACTCAGCCGCCTATGGGGGTGGATGGGTGGTGGTTATTTGATTCTCAGAATTGATAGCCACCGCTCAGCTGCCCGTGGGGGCGGTCGAGTAGTGGCTATCTGATTCTGAGAATCAGATATCCACCTCAAGGGTGGTTAGGGTGTGGCTATCTGATTCCGAGAATTAAATAGCCACCACCGGACTGTTGGTAGGGGTGGTTATCTGATTCTCGGAATCGAATAGCCATCACTCCACTGCCCATAGGGGTGGCTATATGATTCTCGGGATCGAATAGCCATTGCCCGGATGCCCATGGGGGTGGCTATCCAATTCTCAGAATCGAATAGCCATCGTTCGGTTGCCCATGGGGATTGCTATCCGATTCTTGGAATCGAATAGCCACTGCCCAGCCACCTGTGGGGGTGCCCAGAATCAGATAGCCACCGTCCAGCCACACATGGGGGTGGCCGAACATAGGCTATCTGATTCTCAGAATCAGATGGAAATTGCTCAGCGGCCCATGGGGGTGGCTGGGCAGTGATTATCCAATTCCAAGAATCAGATAGCCACCCCCTTGGGCAGTCGGGCGGTAGTTATTCGATTCTGATCACGTGAATTGATACTATTATGCGTTCAATATTTGTAATATGTGATTTTCGCATTAATTTTTAAGTTAATCATTATTTTTTGAAAAATAAAGTGATTATTATTATTTTTTTGACATGAAATTCATAAAAAAAACTATTATTTAACCATTTTTAGTTAAAATTTTCGTATAAAAATTGTGATTTTGACATGTCAATTCTAGCAAAAAATTATCAAAACATATAGTTTTTTAGTTATATTTATGTTAAAAATGGTTATTTTTATGTTCATTGTTAAAAAATATTGTTTTTTAGAAACAATTATTTCATGTGGATTGAAAAATTAATTAAGGATGTATAAATATGTAGAGTATCAAAAATTCAAAATATCAACCTTCTAATTTAAAAATGCAAAACAATAAAAACCTTACTACAAAAAAATTAAAATTAAAATAAAAACAAGAAAATATGAAGAAAAAAGCCACTTCAAAAATTATTAAATTTACAAAATAATTATTTACATTTCATACATTAGAAAATTTAAAGTCAAAAAATAGGTCTTTTAAAAAAAGGGTCTGATGCAGAATTACCACTTTTTTAAATCAGCATGAAAATCACTACCATTCTAAAAGTAATGTACATAAAAAAATTAAAGTGCCAAAAACTATGCTCTAAAAAAAACATGTGTGTTCTGCATCACCCCTTTTCGAAATCAAGTCACTTTTTTGCTATCTCTACGAAACAAGTAACAGTATCAGTTCCCATTTCAAAGTTTACATTGTTAATAGCCCCATTTATGATAAAACCACCTCCATTTCCCTATAAATTGAGCACTCATCATAGTGATCAGAGGCTAAAATCTGAAGATTGTAAGGAAATACTGTTGGTTTGAGATGTGAGTTCATATCAAGTAATGCTATGTTGCTGGATTGGTGTGCTTTTGGTGTGATGAGGGTTGGACTGAAGTTGCATGAGTGGCAGAATAATTAAGTACTTATTCACATAGATTATCCTCATTATACACTATTGCGAAATACATGCATAATACATAACCTCCTCTACGTTGATCATCAATTTAGTAGCATTAAAAACAATGAAACATCAATCGCATGCGCACATTAACACAATATGTAACCCAGCATACAGCTGAAAACCCCACACTATCTGTATATTATAATGATTGAGAACATGTAACAATACATAGTACAATACTCCTCACAAGTACTCAGTACTATCTCCACCTGTTACACACAAAACTAGCTCAGATCCGAACAAGTCACAGGTTCAAATATCCTTCGCTGCTTTGGCTGCCTCCACTGCACAATGCCAAGTGAAAATCACGTGAGCATAGGCTACAATTTCCTTGATATTGGCCCACACTGCGCAGTCCTAATTGGCATAACTCAAATCCATTGCATGTGCAAATCTCATGCATAACTGATAGTCACAACTCACCCTTTCACTTACCTATAACACCTGTCTCTGTTGAACTGTCCATGCACTGAGTTAACTGATGTATTCTTTAGTTTCTTTACGAGTTAATAATTAGTGAATTAATTAATATTTAATTCACAGAACTCATCACTAGTGTATTCTTTAGTTAGACTAAATACAACTAGTTCAACTAAGTCAAACTGAACACAACTCCATCAACTCCACATCCAACTCCACAGAACTCTTGTGCATGAGTTCTAACTGAAGTCCTCCATGCAATAGCTCAACTAACACATAAGAAACCACGTGATTCCTTTTGTCAGCTGCATGTTCCACATCCGTAGCTCGAACTGAAGTGCTCCAAGAGAATAAGATAATGTTTAGAGTCCAAATATTACTAAGGGCTAATAATATTTGACTATTTCTATTTTTAGCCCGACAGTCTAAAAATAGACTCTGATCACTCTGCTGTGAACCAAAAATAGAAGTCCATATATTTTTTCCAGTATGATGAATCATCCATAAAAAACATCTTGCAACTCATAGACCATGATCCATATGTCTAAAAATAGACATAGTCTAAAAATAGACTTTGCGCCAAAAATAGCCTGCAGGCCCACTTAGTGAAGGCGACTCCTTTGCACTAAGCTCCATCATATTGTTGCATTTTCAACACTCCCTCTCAACAAGATATGGATTATCTGCAACCCTTATCCTACAACTCTGGAATGTTCTGCATGCAACACATTTGCCCGATCCACTTGCTCCAACAACACTTGGAACAAAAACACTCCCAACTGACCACTCTGTTGGGCTAGGAACATACTCTGATGCTGAAGCTCTACCTGCTGCTGAAAAGTGCTCCCTCTCTGACATCTACTCTACTGCAACATCTCCATGCATCTCACACCATTTCACACTTCTCTGTGCCACCTAGCACTGTGAAAAACACTTGTGCCTCTCGCATTGCTGCAGCTTGCTAGCTATGCGCTATCCTGGGATTCCCTGCACTGCCGCTCTCTCTGCTGCTCCATCCGCATATGTCTCTATCCAATCAATCAGTTCTTGCTACTCCACATCGGGGCTCCCATAGCAAGGTCTCATCCAAGAGGTTGGGTACCTCAAGGATCCTGCCCCTCCTCCTTGGGACAATCAATCCACATCACCCCACCTCCTACTTGGAGGTATGGCTGCATGTGATCCCTCAGCCCACCTGGATCAAAGTTTCCCCCTATTGGACGTCTCTACATGAGTAGATGTCTCTACTCGATCTCCTCTCAGTTTCCCTTGTTGTGGCTACTCCACAACCTCCTGAAGTTGCTGCACTAATCGTGGCTCCTCCACAATCATCCGAGACTTTCTGGCTCTGCATGTTGAGAGGTAATATACGCTCCCTCTCAACCACCAAGTCTCCATCAGTTGCCTAGCTGCTCAAGGCTCTGCATGCATCTTGAACCTCAAGAGCATACAGGTTCTTGACCCGTAAACTAATCTGCTTGACCTGTCTAGTGATGATGTGTCTAAGGAAAACCTTTCCCTTATTGAAGACTACATCATAGCCTCCATCTTCCAGCATCACGATCGACACCAAGTTTCTCTTTAGTCCTGGTACATACTTGAAATCGGTCAAGGTAAGGCAAGCTACATGCTCCCTCTGAAAAATAACCGTGCCTACACCTAAGACATTATACTTCTCATCATTACCCATCCCTATGAGTATCTGGAGATCTTTCTCCTCCAAAGTATTGAACAAACATTTGTCACCGGTCATGTGGAAAGAAGATCCACTGTCAAGAAACCAACCACTTCCCATCATGGATGAAATCATGCATGTGAAGAGTGTGAAATCCAACTCAAACTGTGAAGCAAGTGCCTCACCTTCAGATCCTTCCCCGGATCCCTTCTTGGACTCCTTCTTTGGGCAATTAGTAGCATAATGGCCCAACTCATGACAATGAAAGCATCTCACCTTTGACTTGTCAACCTTCTTCCCATTATTGGAAGAACTGGATTCGAAAAGAGAACCCTTCTCCTTCCCCTTCTTCACCTTACTCGCTAAGGCACAATTCTCCTCATCATGCATGCATGAAGAACTGTCTCTAGTGCTCTGTCTGATCTCCTCCTGCACAAGATCTGACCAAAGTCTCTCCCATCCTGGAAATTTCTCCCGACCATCCTGGAAAGTCCTCATCATCAATAGTCACGCCCACACTTCCCAGCTCATCCCGGCATTGGGTGAACTTCGTGAGATACTGGCGCATACTGTCTCCATTCTCACACTTAGATGTTTCTGAGTTTATCCTTGAGCGCCATTCCACCAGCTCAAAAACTCAACCGCCTCTGATCTAGAATTCGTGAGAACAAAGTAATTCTTGTACAGAGATTGAATGTATGGGCATTCACCGGATATCTCACCTTCCAAAAGAAGGATGAATCCAGAAGCTACTTGGCCCGATTACAGACTCTGCCTGAATAAATAAAATTTAAACACTTTCTGAATAATAGATCTGATGATCAATCCCGCTTTGATATCCTGTAGAACTTTTTCTACAAATCAACCAGCTCTGATACCATGTAGAAATTTTGAATAATTAAGTACTTATTCACAAAGATTATCCCGATTATACACTATTGCGGAATACATGCATAATACATAATCTCCTCTACGTTGATCATCAATTTAGCAGCATTAAAAAAAAATGAAACAGCATGCGTACATTAACACAGTATGTAACCTAGGGAAAGCATAGAGCTGAAAACCTCACACTATTTGTATATTATAATGATTGAGAACATGTAACAATACATAGTACAATACTCCTCACAAGTACTCAATACTATCTCCACCTGTTACACACAAAACTAGCTCAGATCCGAACAAGTCGCGGGTTCAAATCTCCTCCGCTGTTTTGGCTGCCTCCACTGCACAATGCCAAGTGAAAATCATGTGAGCACAAGCTACAATTGCCTTGATATTGGCCCACACTACGCAGTCCTCATTGGCATAACTCAAATCCATTGCATGTTCAAATCTCATGCACAACTGATAGTCAAAACTCACCTTTTCACTTACCTCTAACACCTGTCTTTGTTGAACTGTCCATGCATTGAGTTAACTGATGTATTCTTTAGTTTCTTTATGAGTTAATAATTAGTGAATTAATTAATATTTAATTCACAAAACTCATCACTAGTGTATTCTTTAGTTAGACTAAATACAACTAGTTCAACTAAGTCAAACTAAACACAACTCCATCAACTCCACATCCAACTCCATAGAACTCTCATGTATGAGTTCTAACTGAAGTCCTCCATGCAATAGCTCAAATAACACATAAGAAACCATGTGATTCTTTTTTTAAGCTACATGTGCCACATCCGTAGATCGAACTGAAGTGCTCCAAGAGAATAAGATAATGTTTAGAGTCCAAATATTACTAAGGGCTAATAATATTTGACTGTTTCTATTTTTAGCATGGCAGTCTAAAAATAGACTCTGATCACTCCGCTGTGAACCAAAAATAGAATTCCATCTATTTTTCCCAACATGACCAATCATCCATAAACAGCATCCTGCAACTCATAGACCATGATCCATATGTCTAAAAATAGACATAGTCTAAAAATAGACTTTGTGCCAAAAATAGCCTGTGGGCCCACTTAGTGAAGGCGACTCCTTTCCACTAAGCTCCATCATCTTGTTGCATTTTCAACATGATGAGGGTTGGACTGAAGTTGGATGAGTGGCACAAGATCGAACTGTATTGGGTGAAACTCTTTCTTCTACATTAATAAATTTTTTATTCCTTTTCTCATATTCTTATTCATATCTATGATGATTATGTGTTTCAATGTTTTAGATTTCATTGATTTATAGTAGATGGATCATGTATGCTTTGATCGTTTTTGTTTATGTTTCTGTTGACATAGGTACCAATTGAGTGGATTTAGTTCAAGTGGGAGCGATGGGAGCAATTAAAAGGGGATCAAGGAAGTGAAAGACTACAAGTAAGTTCCTTCATCTCTTTTATCCACCATAGGAAAAGGTCAAAGTACTTTATTTATGTTGTTCTAAGTGTAGCTATGCACTTAGGGAAAATGTGTTTATCCGTAGATGAAAATTCCATATAACAGTTAGGCTGGTTCCCCTAGGGTTCACTAGGTTGATTACTCTGGTTACCATTGTTACCCTTCCCCTTATTCTTTTTCTTTTAATTTTGGGGATTGGTCGCACTCTCCTACGCAAACACGTGACCTTGAGGGGGTGGTGGATACTAGGGATGACGATGCATGGGAGGCTGTGGCGCTAATGCTTGAGTGCGCTGGAGTGATAGGCTATGCATAAAGAGGAGTAACAGTTTGGTAGATAGGTTGGGACCCTGAAAACATGTTGCAAGTAGGAGGGGCATAAGTGTTGGAGGAATTGGTGCCACCCTGCAGATAGCCGTAACTTTTCTGAGTATATGGCGAAGGGTGTGCAACGGTTCCAACGATACCATCAACAGCGTGAGATTACCCCTATGCATTGGCATTTCCAAGATGAGGTACGTCTCGAATGATGGTATAGACATAACCAGTTTGGGAATAAATCAGGTCATATCTCAGAGCGGTTTGGAGATATTCTTCCTTAGTCTGAGGAAAATGGGACGTGACATATTTTCCAATGGGATTTAAAAGGCTCCTAAGAAACCAATCTAGATAGACATAGTCTTCAAGGGTGGGGCACGACATGTGCTCCTCCTTCAACGCCACTCTTGAACATGGTCGGAAAGGCGAGTGGAAAAGGACTAACGGAATGAGGTCAATAACTCTGTACCAGTGTCGTACCAGAGAGGTAACTTGAAATATGAGAGGAACACTTTAGGAAATGATTCAAAAATTGAATGAGATGCGGTGGATGGTCTACATACCATTTTGTAGCATCTCCAGTGAGTGTGCGTTGGAATAGCAGAAGACGAATGGAATCATTGGTAATGGAGTTGGACAAACACCACATGTGGAAGGATCGGACATGGTTGGTAGGATCCTATCCAACATTACCCTCAAACTTTGCGATGTCCTAGGGAAGCTTAGTCAGCATAGAAGGCCAACCAACATCGTGGTGTATGGGGTCGTTTATCAACTCGCTAAAATCCTGTAGAATTAACCCAGCCATAAAGGGGAGCATAGGGACTGTTGGAACCGTTCCTGAGACTGTTCTGATTGATGTGACCACCATTATAAAACTGAATCCAACACTAGGTTGGGTTCCTGCACTAGTTGTAGGTCTAAACATGGTGATGATATGTGGTGAAGGAGGCTCGAAATCAGATGAGGAATAAAAAAGAATGAGGAGAAGAGTTGGTATGGGGACTCGTAGGCCTATGAACTCGAACCCGATGGGGAGGGGTAATATGCCCAAGTAGAAGCTAGGGGTGAAGGCCTAAGAGTCTCCGTGACAAATGCCTTGGTGGCGCTATGGTGGTAAGACACATGTGACACATAAATAGTGAAGGGAGATCAACAATATGCCTTTGTCTCGATGAGGGGAAATAAATTTATTATGTTAAGTCTTGGCCTTGTGGTGTAAACCAAATGCCATTTTCTTAAGGTGTGCTTATGTGTGCAAGTGTATTTATTGATTAAGCCCAGATCGTGTTTGTAAAAAAGGAAAAAAAAAGTTTGCTGAAAATACACTGAAATTAACAACAGAAAATGAACAACAAAATAATTAACTAAACCCCACCCAAACTGGGTTTGCAAAGACTGTGTTTTTTGGTGGCTAAATCAACAGAAAACACACTAAAAGGGTTAAGTGATCTAAATGTTGGTGTGACTGGGATCAAGTGACACTAGGATGCTGGAAAGTGGTGCAACAACAACAAAAAGCTAGAGAGAAAGATCGTTGCAAAAAGATAGGGAGATGGGTGAAACACCTAGGGAAACCAATGGGACCCTAAGGCCAATGACTGAACAAGTTGTAATGTGAAACTATGGATGGTGACAACCTATCTTTATATATCTGAAACAGAAGGGTACATATATGGAAAATATGGTTGAAAGCATTGTAGAAACTTAGACTACTCACTCAATTAAACTCCTCCTATAAAGGTGGAAGCGTACTAGAAGCCCTAGGGAGGGGCTAAATTCCACTTTAGCTTGTAAATCAGAGTATATCAAGGCCTAAGTGGGATGATACAAAGGTTAGACAACCCAATAGATAGCTATCTACAAAACCCATAAACAGGGCTGAGAAAAACCCTAAAACCCAGAAATCGTAGGTACTAACCTATTTTTCAAGTGGGATCACACTTTTTGGGCTTATTAGTGCACTCTGGCCTCCAGATTGCACTTTTTTGTCTAAAAAGTGTGATTTCTTCTCTGTGGATCCCGATCAACAAATCTTGAAAAAAACAGTTGCCTTTGTGTCGGCTGGTTCTTGTGACCTACAGAAAAGACCAGAAATCTTGCGAAAGTCAGAAATTTAATAGATCTAGGTTTAAAAGGCTAGGAAACATTAAGAGACTGAAAAAATAAGAAACCCTAAGCCAAAAACTGAAGGTCACCCAGGTTTCTAGATCTGAAGTATAAAACCAGTGGAGTTGCCAATTTTGTGATTGACAACAATTATAAAATCCCTAGTGGAGTCACCAATTTTGTTGTAGTGTTTTCTTCTCAAAGATGTAGGGAAAAGAATCCACTTAAGATTGTGGATGATAAACAATCTCAACAATATAAATGGCTACCAAACATTGTAGATTTGCAGCAACTGATAGAAACAAAATCTGCCAAAATCCTGATCTATGCCACAATCATAGTTAAACAACAAAAATAAATAGTAATAACTCCAATCATCCAATGGAAACCAGATATACAAAGAATAGTTTTATTATAACACCTGTGAAGGGAAAAAATAAATGTTACTAGTCCCTCTCTATGGGATGGGTTCTTGGCTATCCTCAAATGTCTTCATTTTGCGTAGAGTATTTCTTCTTTATAATGTGTAAACCCAACAAAAATATGGTGTGTGACAATGAAAATAATCAGAGTGACAACAGTGAGTGTAGCAATGAAAATAATTGAAAGTGAATAATGAATGGAAAACCCTTCTATTTATCACAAAATATTGATTTATCCTTGAATAATGAGCAATAATAAAATATTATTGATCCCATTCTTGGAATAACCATTTGGAATATTTTATTATATTTGGTTAGGAGGGAAAAAGTATTTAAACTTTTATTTAGAAATAATAAATAAATAAATGATTTATTTATCATCTCAAAGAATTGGTTAAGGAATAATAAATAAATAAGGATTTATTTAATTATTCCTGATGGATTTAGTCAAATTTGACAAAGAATAATAATTAATTAGTGATTAATTAATTATTCTTAGAGAAAAATAAGATAATTAATGATTTATCTGTTTATTTTTCATAATTAGGTCAAATATGACAAGGAATAATAATTGATTTATTTAATTATTCTTCATGGGTTTAACTATAAATTACTTAACAAAGGTGGTTTATTAAGTAATTTCCCACAGTGAAAGCAATTTTAGTATGGTAGAATTGGCTTTACATGGTGTACTTTGATCCATTTAGTAAATTAGGTTAGATGATCAATTTTTTGGTGATAACAGAAGCAGTTCCACTCAAGCAAGTGAATGATTAGGAAGTCATCAAGTTCCTCAAACAAAACCACATTACCAGGTTTGGCATGTTGAATTCACTTGTTTTCGACAATACAATGTATTTCTCATCGTTAATATTATATGATTTTCAGTGGAAAAGAGCATCATATTGAAACATTTTGTTAGTTACTACTCATAGGGAAATGGTATTGCCGAGTCTACCATTAAGAACCTTATTCATATTATCAAAAATATTATTTTCTCTGAACAATAGAACTAACACTCTACCTTGGTGAATGCCATATGGGCTGACCATGTCATGCTTAAACCTTCATTGAATACATCCCCTTACTTCCTGGTGTATGGAAAAGAATTCATCCTACACCCAATCATCTATTTTCCTTCCCTTACACTTTCACAAGAATCTCAGGGTAAGCCATGCCTATTGGTTCAGAGTAGGATAAACACTCTTTTCAAGCTACAGTAAAAAATAAAGAAAGATAAATAAAAATAATCTCTCCATCAAAGTCATATTAAGAGATAGTTTGACAAGAAGCCTGCAAGGAAGAACGAATTTAGTGTGGGTGACCTAGCCTTAAAGTGGGATAAAGCCCACAAATACAAAGGTAAACATACTAAGTTCCAATCCCTATAGATTGGACTATATATTTTTCATGAGAATATTGGCCATCACACATATCGGCTCCAATCTTTAGACGAGAAGATTGACTCTCTTCATGTTAACATTCAAGACTTAAAACAATATTTTCAATGATGGTCTAGGGTTTTGCCCCACTCTTTGTACATAGTTTTTTCTTCCGTTATTTGTTTCATTTAGTCTTTTCCTATTGTCCCCTTTCATTTTTGTAAATATTTTTTGTGCGTAAACATGTTCTTCGACTTCAATGCATGTGGCTAAATTGAAAAGAGCCTTATAAAACTACAACATTTGGTTAACCTTCAGTCCTTATTCTATGTTTTTTTCAAATCTTTTGGCTAATGATGCTCTGATGGAAAATATGATCCTTGCGTAAAGAGAGCTTTGTGTTGAGCCATGACATCTATGTATATTATGGAAACCTTATGCCTTCACTTGGTTCTGTATGTTTTATTGTTTTCCACGCTTATCCAATCAAGTAGAGAGGGTTGAGGGGAAAAATCTAAACGAGAAAGCCAAAATCAGAGGTCTTACATATGGTTCTCTGAAGGAACAACTATTGGCTTGAGGGGTCTTGGACCCAGGTTCGGATTTAGCTACACTAACCAACAAATCCCTACACTACCATCCCTTTCGACAACAACCTGCATAACACAGGTGCAGTCTCACCTGAGGCAGTATTGGGGGATGCTAGAACTAGGTTTCTGCATCCAAAGGACTATGTGATGTGTTTCTGCCAAAATTAGGGCTTTATCTTGACCTTCACGAACCCTAACCCTTAAAACCTGGACTTTACAATAATTAACCGTTAGTATATTTACGACCTTTGTCGATTGTGCTAAACATGCATAACATCATATAAATAAATAGATCTACATCTTCTCGAATCTATTAAGTACTTTTCCTTATTAAATGCATTCAATAGATAAAAAAATACAATAAATTCATAGATAAAACAATGATACACATATACAAATAATAGTTCTTCAAAACAAGCCTTTATTATGATTTAGATCTTCAATTACAGTTCCTCCCAACCATGCACACACAACTACAAGGGCCCACGCACTCAATTGTGGACTTATCAAGGTCTCCATACACACAATTGTAGGATCCTTTCCCTTCACCCAAGTACAAAATAGATAAAATCAGACCCAAACCATCCACTATTCTTACTTCTCTTGGATATCTTACGACTCTTCTATGACTTCCCTTTTATATTCTTCTTCATTATAGTACCATGATCTGCGAACCATGGACGGGTCTCCAAACTACTTGACTTTAACAAAATAAGGGTCTTTGAAATTCATAAAGCCCCTTTGACTCCTATTGACCTATGCTACTCATGCTTCACTACTCAAAATGCGGAGACTTTACAATATTTAACAAAACTTAACAAAAGTTGACCCAGGAGACCCCATCCCAATAGGCCCCTAACACAAAGTCGTGACTTGTCCCAAGTCACTCTGTTGGTGTTACCTCAGCCTTTGCTTGGAGGCCGCTAAATTCTATCTTCAATGCTTGAAGATCTGTTGTTCCCTATATAGTGGTCTGTCAAACTTCTTCAACCAATTTCTCAGTTGTTGGAGCTTTGACTGCAAGGCCCATGGTTCTTCACATCTATTGAAGAGATTTTAATATGTTGTAGACTTTCTATGACAGTTGGCTCACCTTTTTGGCCCACGGCTACATTTGTGAGGAAATAATAGAGGCCTTCTGATGTAGCTCATCAATTGGGGTCTTTATGAGCTTCCCTTCTTGAATCCCAAGGAACCTTTGCACAGGTGTTAAGGTCCACGTTGTCACCTTGATCTCAACAAACTATAATTTATTTTCCCAGATGTCAGCTTCGATTGTTTGCAAGTTTGGATCCTCCTGCAATGAGGTGCAGATCTCCATTGTCTACTAAAATAATTGGCTGCAATCCTTGACTGAAGCTTCCAAAGTGATCATGTCTACTTTAATAGTAGCCTCATGCTGCTCTCTGACTTCTAGAGGAGTCGTTGGATACAACTATAGTTGAAGCTCTGAAATATGTAACTGCAACACAAATCGTACCTTTTCAATTTCTTCCTTGGATTCCTTCACTGCAGTAGCTAACTTGTGAGTTTTCTCTACTAAGGCCACCTTTGCTAGAATTTGGAGCTCAGGGAGGTCGTTGTATACTTGGGTAAGGGTTGCATCTAGCTACTAATTGTGCGGCATTACCTCATCGCAGGCCTACAAGGCCCGTGCTTTCTCTACAAAAATATGTTTATTATTTGTTTTCCCTTGTTGATAATCAACAATGCTCATTTCTCTCAGACGCGGAGCTCATATAAAACTTCTTGGTGTAGTTCATGCAAGGTATGGATCGACAGTGTTACAAGGTTGATACTTAGTTTTTCCCAGTACTGCGCATGCTCCTGGTCTTTGACTGTCTCAAACTAGAGAGAGCTTCCTAGTAGTGGCACCACTTGGAGCTTGGATGTGATTTCTATGGAACTAAATACAGACACACTCTCTTGATCAATGCTCACTTGCACCATGCTCACCTGGATCATTCCTGTCTAGACCTGTAATTATTTTATGCGCTCTTGCACTTTGCCCAATACTTGGTGGTACTGGTCCTCGATGTGTCCCATATAGTTTCAGTGGCAGAATGGACAACATCACCTATCTCATCAAGGTCCCCCTCCATGAGGACCAATGGCGTCACACTTGCAGACTTATCGGACTTTTTCTTCTTGTGAGGTCCCATGGAACTTCATTTCTACCTCTTCCTGAGCCTGAAGGCAGACTCTAAGTACTTTGATACAAGATAAGGGTTTGTGCCCCTTCCTTTTCATCTCCGATTTCAACCTCAACATCAGTGCGCTCTGTCTCAGGTTCCTCAAGGTCAATGGTGACCTATGATGTTGTTGCTTGCACAACTTTTTCCTTCTACACTTCCTTCTCTTTTATAGAATCCTTATCCTTTTGTGCTACCTTTTGTTTTGTAGAAGCCTTTTGTGCTTCTTTCTCTTTTTATTTCTTGGCCACTATTGCGGTTGTTGTTTCCCCGTGTCTCCTTCTGAGGCCTTACTTATTCTTGTAGCTTCACCAGATTGGGTGAGCCAATCACTCGACCATTTTCTGAAGACCTACATAATATCGTCCTCCGTGACCAAATATGCCAACTTGAGCCTTATTCCTACAACATCCTTATTCACGCATATGAACAAATTGTGAAAATCGTCTTTGAAATATGTGATATTTGTGTATTGCGCATGGAGACTAGGTGACAAGTGTAGCCATTCGTTGATCACCATCACCAACTCTGACTTGAACAATACCCAGAACATATTTTTTTCAATGATGTGGTCAGGATCCTTTGTTGCCCACAATGAGGCAAATTTCGCAGCCTTGCACAAATCTAGATCATGTCTTGGGAACTGGCTATCCTCAGGTGTCCTCTAGGCTACCAACACAATCAATAGCAGTAACCAAGCATAGTGGAATGCCTTCCCATCCTCCTGGGATTCATAGAAATCCTCTAGGAATTCATGGTAGAGGTACTTAGCCCAATTGAATTGGACCCCTTGACTGCATTGTGCTGCTAAAGATACCACTAGTGCCGACACTCCATCGACACGACACTTACACATTATTTTTCCTTCCAAAATCTGTGTAGCAAACTACACAACTCCATCTGAGATAGAGATATTGGAATAGTCGTATGACTTCTTCACCAACCCAAAGTCACTCTTCATCTAATCCACAAGCTTCTTTTCCTGTGACTTCCCCATAAAAGTTCCTGTGGGGTTCGTTCCCTCATAACGTAAAAATGTGATTATGTGGACTAGCATATCGTCAATTTGAATGGGTGCTCCAAGTGAGAGGCAACAATCATGAACCAATGCCAACGATTTACGCACATAGATGGTGTTAATTTTGCTGTGGCTGAAATGCGAAACATATAGCATGTTGAGAAACCATGGGCGTTTGTTTGGCGCGAGATCCCCCAAGGGAAGTTTTGGGGCTAAAAGCCCAGATTTTGGTCACAAATTGTAACTTTGATGTAAAAGCTCCACATTTTGTGAGTGCGGAGCATGTAGCTTGTAAATGAGTCATAGGGTTGTCCGCCATTAATTTTGTAATGTAAGTTTGACTATAGAGATATACCAATGGTCCGTGGACCATGGGATTGTATAAGTAGTGCGAGGTTCTAAGTCGTAAAAGAATCAATCAGTAGAATCTAAGGATGAAGAGGTGAGTCATATCTAGAGTGTAAAATATAGTTTTGGGTCGTAGAGTAGGAGAAGGCTCTGCAGTTGAGTGCGCAGAGGCCTAGTAGTCCGTAGCTGAGTGTGCGGACCCCTGCAGCTAAGTGCACAGGGCAGGTTGAGTCTGTAACCATTGAAGCATTAGTAAATAGAAGTTTTATATCATTCCTCTGTATTTATTTCTTGTTTTTTTCATTGAATGTATTGGGTATAAATTACATTTCTGTTGTTTATATGGTGCACAAACATGTATTATTGTGTTAAATAAGTGAATGTGAGATCAAAAATCTATTTATGCGAAGTTAAATAACCTTTGTAAGAAGATAAGTAATATTTGTGGTATAATTTAGGGAAATAGCGTAGACCACTACCATAGTAGTGCGAAATCACCTCAGCCCCTGGTTAGGGCTGCACGAAGGTGATTATAACAGATCGCGAAGGTCTCGCAGGTCAGCATAGTGCGTGAAGTGACTTACGCGAAGGTAGGCACAATGGACTAAATTGTCACCTTAGACATCTCAATGGTGCGGAAACTTGGTTCTAGCATCCCCCCATACTGCTTTGGGTGAGACTTATGTCTGCGCTCCGCGGGCTGATGCCGAAAGGGCTAGTAGTGTAGGGATATTTTTGGCTAAATAACTGTGAACCTAGGTTAGGCCCCATCAAGCCAACAAATGGTTCCATTGTCCGGATTGGAAACTACATAAAGATGTCTAATGTCATATCATTGGAATCTAATTAAGAAGGAAATTGAAAGCTGGTTGGACAGAAGAATTCATGAGTTTGCGGTGCAGGAAAACAGGAACCCGTGACTATCAAAAGAATAGTGGTTAGACTGCTATCTATACACAGAGATCCATGAAATCTTCTTCGTGTCTTTCCCTACTGAGCTGTACGAGTGGATCGCGAAGCTAACAGATAGCCAAGGAAGGTGGAAGCTAGATGGTCCTATTGCGTGGACCCTAGAGTTAATGTGAAGATTGGAAGTATCGAAGGATAAGATTGCACGCATCGTTGATCATTGGCTTGATCAGATTATGGGAGGATTCATTACTGAGTTTGCGATTGACACCTCGTTTAGCTACAACAAGGCAGAGTGAAACTTTCTCAAGGGACTGCGAGGTAAGTATGTAAAGTCCTTGAATACTTGGATTAAAATGCTATTGTGTGAAAATAGGGTTATGCAAAACACCTTGATGTACGGGGCTACACAAAGTGGAAAAACTTATAGGAATGAAGGAAATAAGGCACCAAAAACTAGCCCCTTGATTTCACCTTCGCGAGGGGACAAGGAAGAGCTCGCGAAGGTCTTGTCGTGAGGTGTGATCCATCTGATAAGGCAAAGAATTCCGTGAATACCACCCCCACCCACACCACCACCAGCTTCACCACCTTCACCTCCATCTTCACCCATACCACTTCTTCCACCACCGCGATTCAATATGGAAAGCACGATAAAGTTTCCTGTGTTCAAGGGATTGGGAAATGAGAATCTGGACCAATTTTGGTTCATTGTAAGAGTCGTATGGGAAGCACAAGGAGTTATGGATGACAATATAAAGAAAGTGACACTGGTTAGCGCCATGCAGGATCACATGCTGACTTGGTATATTAAGCACTCTAATGATAATCTGAATGCAAGAATCACAGATATCCATGCAACACTAAATAGAGAATTTAGTAGGCCAAAGTTTGAAGCACAGTCGACCATTGGATTCAAATAAATGACAATGCTACTAGGTGAAACTCCTTGGGAGCTAGATTAGAGACTGAAATGCATGATTCACGAAGCTAATATGAATTTGACAGATGGTAAACATCGCAAATGGTTTGTAGCATCGCTAACACCAAATTTCAGGAGCGCGCTATTGCAACATAAGTTAATGACTCAGGCAGAGGCCTTAGAGATCGCGATGAGCTGCATGAGACCCAAATGTAGGATCCCAACTTGGGAGTTCAGCAGATCCCTACACAACTAAAGAATTTATGCCTGGAGAAGCAGAGTCTGAAACAAGCAAGACAAATCGACCAAAAGTGCGTGAAGAGGTGTGGTGCGTAAAATGCAAAGTTCAAGGTTGTGATAAGGACCACTGCTCAGTTTTCGCAAATTACCTTACAGGAGGAGGGCCGATGCCATTAAGGCTAGAGGCAAAAGCAAGACGTAGCATGACACCTGATTTGTGGTGCACAACTTTTCAAATAGAAGGAAAACATGCTACGGACAACTGCCATTTGTTATAGAAGTATACACAAAATTCGCAACAATTGTTCTGTAAATATTGTAGGTTGGTGCGACACGATGAGCGCACTTGTAGAAGCTATGATTTGATGATGGATAAAACTCCCACCTATAAATTTCATGCTGAAACGTGGCCCCTAGACCAGAATGCAAGAGTGGCGCAAATAGGATTTCAGGGGCACAGACGAGGCCAAGGCAGAGGACCTGGAAGAGGTTGTGGTCAGTTGATATGGTACAATTGCAGAGGGCCAAGACATTATGCCTACAATTGTACAAATCCAACACACCCGTCATGTTTGTATTGCAACTTGTTTGATCATGAGACTGAAGATTGTCCTATGCTGATAGCTAGGATACGTGACAAAGGAGCGCTACCACCTCCCCTGACTCAAAACCTGTATATGATGAGGTATGAGCCATGCGAGGAAGATCCAAATGTGAACATTGTGCTCCAAAGTGGAATTGCGACGAGTGATGACGAAGGAAAACAACCAAAGGATAGTACTTGGGTTCACAAAGCCCTGGCAAAAGAAGAGGAGTTTGATTTGGAGAGTGCTTGAGAAACCTTCATGGAAGCCAAGAAGAGCTTTGCTGCGGCTTCCACTTCAGGAAGCAAAGATAGGCTCAAGCCGGAGATGGACCCATCTATGCTTATGACATTCCTGGAAACATGTATGAAGTTACTGTGTGATAGTAAGGCAGTAAAAGGGTTAGAGGAACTTATTAACAAATGTGCTGGGACTGTGCCAGGAGAACCATGCGTAGTCAGGAAGATCAAAAAACATAAGACAAGGACAGGGAGTGAAATGAGACTAACCACGTAGACTGGAGAATATGAGATGGATCAAGTTATTATGGATTTAGGATCAGATGCAACTGAAGCAGACATGGGAGCGAATGGGGAGACCCACACTACAATGACCTCCTATTCAGCTGAGAATGGTGAACCAGCAGAAGATAATACCCATGGGGCGATTGCAGGGAATCACTGTGGATATTGAGGAGTGAGCATGCTAGGAGAGTTTTAAGTGATAGATATTGTTGATGAAAGTAATCCCTACCCTGTGCTCTTAGGAATTTATTGGGCCACTAACATGAATGGGGTGATTAATATGAAAAAGTGGAAAATGATTTTTGAAAAGAAGTCACTACAGATAGTTATACCCCTGGACCCTACTGAAGGATCATGCTATGTGGAGCCAGTGGGTGACTATGAAAGTGTTGATGATTTGGACTACTTCTATAAGATAACAACACGAAACTAGGACTGTGTGAATCCCACTATGGATGGGTGGATTGCATGGGAGTGCGAAAACTCTTGTAGTTCGGATTCACACGAGGAGACGTAGCGATGGCAGAATCGTTTAAACGAGGTAACTAAGCTAAATTGTAATATGATGACAAGGTCGATGCACTGCTTATCGACAGAAGTAAGAGACATTCCTACTTATGATGGTCTAAGTGAGGTAGACACCTTCTTGAATAAATTTGAAAGGGAGGTGCCAGAAAAGAAACACTTCCAGGCCTTGGATTGGGTACTACGTGTTATGCACGTGAGGTGGTGGGGTACACAAAAAGGGAGTTTGACGACTGGCACGAGTGTAGGGGAATGATGTGCTTACAATTTGGGAAGCCTAGGGTGTGATTTATAGACAAGTACAATGGATAGGATGATCCACGTGCACATCTGGCAAAATGGACGCAGGCCTATGGGGAAAAGCCACAACCCGAGTGGGTACACCTGTTCTGTGATACCTTGGATGTTATATCAATGAACTAGTACATAGAAATAGAGCTCTACCACGGGACAGTGAATGGGATGTTCTGCACGAAGGGTTCGTGATGACCTTCAATTTTGAGGATGAGTGGGACAACATTGATGAAGCGCTACAAGAGGTAAAAGCAGCCATCTTTAGGATACCACAGGAGCCAATAGAATCAATTTAGCCTGAATGGGCTACTCAGTTGAGTTGTGTGCTAGAATGTTATAATGTAATTGCTAAAGAAGAAGATGAAGATCCATGGAAAATTAACATTCCAGAGACAGAAGGCCACCGCGAGGTTCAGGGACCACAGATTGAGAACCCTAACATAACTACGCTGGTGAAGACTAAGCAGGTGAATATTGGTACGGAGGCGGAACCTAAAATTTTGAAGATTGGAGACTATTGGGACAACCCGATAGTGGATAAGGTCACTGAATTACTCTGTGAATATCAGGACTTATTCCCAACCAAGTTTATGGATTTGAAGGGAATAATTGGAGATTTAGGGGTAATGAAGATTACGTTAAAACCTGATGTGAAGCTAGTTAAGCACAGGTCATATCGCTTAAATCTGAAATACAAGGAGAAGTTCCGTGTAGAGCTAGACAACATGCTTACAGTAGGCATCATTGAGCTTGTGGAGGAATTCAATTGGGTAAGCCCAACGGTGGTACAAGGGAAGAAGCAGTTGGAAGAAATAAGAATATGCATGGATCTCAAAAAGTTGAATGATGCGTGTGTACATGATCCATTCCCAATTTCGTTCACAGATGAGGTGTTGGACATTATAGGTGGTCAAGAAGCATATTCTTTCATTGATGGGTTCTCAGGGTACCACCAGATCAAAATCACGCCAGATGATAGGAGCAAGACAACCTGCACAACTGAGTGGGGTTGCTTTCAATATACCGTCATGCCATTTGGATTAAAGAATACCCCTGCTATCTTTTCACGCATATTTGTTGCGACATTTAGCGAATATATTCGTAAGTTCTTGGAGGTCTATTTTGACAACTGGACTGTATTTGGGCTGGTTAGGTGCCATGTAGCGAACCCACGCTTGATGCTGGATACATGATGGAGATACCAAATTTCACTCAACCTCAAGAAGTGTATGTTTCTCGTTACTTTTGGGAACCTGTTGGGGCATGTGGTTTGTAGACAAGGGTTGATGGTAGACCTCATGAAAATCATGGTGATTCTGAATTTGCAAGCATCACAGAGTCCGAAAAAACTGCGTGCTACTCTGAGGCATACGGGGTACTACAGGAAGTTGATCAAAAGCTATGCCCAGATCACTGCGTCGATGGAAAATTTGTTGAAAAGGGATGTCACGTTCTGCTGGAACAATGACTGTAAGAAAAGCCTGGATGTATTGAAAGAAAAGATGGTCACTGCGCCGATTCTAGTCTTTCCGAACTGGAAGAAAGAGTTTCATGTCCATATCAACGCATCAAGTATAGTGCTGGGGGTAGTACTAACACAGGAGAGTGGAGAAGGCTTGGATCACCCTATCGCATTTGCAAGTCATAGATTATCTAAAGCAGAAAATAATTATTCCACCACTGAATGCAAGGGATGGGCTATGGTGTATGTGCTCCAGAAGTATCGACGCTACTTACTAGGGGGACTGTAGAGCCTCTACTTTACACCTACTTGTCTACCATTTCCCTCAGTTTTTCCTCATCTTTTCTTCACTTTTGCCTCATTTTCACTGTAAAACCACCCAGATCATTACATTAGGTGTCATTAAGCATGATCAAGTGAGTTTTGCTAATGGGTGACTGTTTTGTTTAGATTTTGACTTACTTGCAGGAATTCCGCAGCTGTCTGGAAATCCCGCAGCCATTCAGCGATCTTGCAGCCATCTGATGATTCCGCAGCCTTTTTGTTAAACTCAAGGTTCCACGTGTCAGTTTGCCAAATGAGCCACATGGGCACTTAGGTATCAACGTGCTCGAGGTTCCTGTGCCATTTGTTCAACCATCCACGTCATCTGTACCTCCGGTCAAAACTGGTCAAGTTACGGTCAAATAAAGGCAGCTTAACGGTGATTGTAAGCTGTTAGGTCACGTCAGCTCAAACGGTGACTTGTCCACGTTTTACAGGCGGTAGGGGACATGATCCAACACTGGATTCATTGCCCATCACGACAGAACCTCCAGCTCATCCACGCAGCCTTATGATGTGTCAATGAACCTTAAATACGCATTACAGTTAGTTGTTTTTCAGTTATTAGCTGTACGTGTTAGGCCATCCTTCAGATGCCTATATATACTTGCGTCTGCGTACGCTTATTTTACTTTTTAGCTGCTGTACTTTCTGAACTTGTGATAATTTTAAGAGCATTTGTAAACTCTGTTTTTATAGTGCTGTTCTAGCACTCTGTCTTGTACATTTCTGCAAATGGAGCAATAGAAACAGTGTTGTTTTGAAGCTTTCAGTTCCTTAAGTCTTCTTGTGGCTGAATGAATGGAGGGCCCCTGTTCATGTTAGCCTCTGTAAAGTATTTTATGTTCAGCATTTCTTTATTTTCTCATTCAGCATTTCTTTAAACATGTATAGTTTGATTGATTTGATTTCTTTTCTTTCAAGCTGATCAGTATTATTTCCTTGCAGGTTTTTTTTAGCCCGGGATTTGTTTTTATGTTTGTGTATTTGCTTTACAAACTAATGGTATTTGAAGTTGACAGGTTCAAGTTGCTGCCTTTGTTTTTGTAGCTGATTTTTAGTCTTATTTCTCAAAGTTCTGCTAACACATGAATGATCTTTTATCATAAATTGTTATCTTTTAAGGATCAGAATACCACTAACTTGCAGTTGGCTTTGAGTGCTTTTTAGACTAATCTTTCACTACTTTCTAATCATACTTTGCATAGTACATATGGCAGAAGTAGAGAGTTAGAAAGAGCAAAACGTTATCACTAGTCTTTAAAGTAGATTTTTCTTATTTTTAATCACTTTTCTAATTCAACTTGAGCTACTTCCTAATCGTGCTTTACACAGCACTATGTGTTTGAAGCAGGGAGTTAGGGAGAGATAATCATTATCTTTGGTTTTAAAATTGACTTTCTTTTCTTTTATTTGCAGCAACATGGATGGTGTCTAGTGCCATTGGAAGTGGTTATTTGCTTTCAAGTTATTTATTTCTTTCAAGCATTTCCTTTCAAGCAAGTAGTTAGAGATCACTAATCACACACTCTCACTCATTTAGGATTCACTCCACACACACTATCACTCATCTGTTTATAAATCACCACTCCATCTTAGGAAGATAAATTAACCACAAACAACACCCCCAACGATAAAAAAAAACTCTGAGAGGTTGCTTAAGTACATATAGTAAACCTTCACTTCATCAGCTTACGAGCCCCGGGTTGACAATTAATACTAGCAATTTAGATAACACTAAATTGACTAAACATTTTGGCGCCGTTGCCGGGGAAGTGAAATTAAGTAGCCATATTCTTAAAAAAAAAAAAACATAAAATTTCAAGAAAAGAAGTTAATAGCCTATCTAAGTATGCTCTCCTCTTGCACTTCAAAGTGATCTGGAGGATCAGAAAGGAGAAAGTTATTGATTTAATAGTTTCTTGAGTATGCTCTCTTCTTGCACCTAGAGTGACCTGGAAGATCAGAAAAAGAACTATTAACTTGACTTGAAGATAAAATAAAAAATGACATGCATAGAGCTAGAGATTCTAGGGGAAGGTTTTTAGCTAGAGCTTGAAGTTCAATTTTTACAAGTCCATCTGCTTCAAGAGATAGACAAGAGACACCTCCCTTATCTCCAACCGAAACTCCTAGTCCTAGAATTCCTGGAATTCAAGAGCCAAGAGTTGACTCTCCTACACCTTCTATTGAGTTTGAACCAGGAAGAGACTCTTCTCTTTCTCCTACAGGAAAACCAATTGTAATTGAGAAAATAGACTCACCTGAAGAAGAAGGAGAAATCTCTTCTCATTCACCCTTTGTAGAAGAACCAGAAGATTTTGAAATCCCTAGGAGAATCATCATGGCAGAGGAAGAAGGAGGTGGTAGAGGTAGAGGTAGAGGAGGAGGAGGAAATAACAATAATAATGGAGGAGGTAGAGGTCCCATTGGAGGAAATAGAGATGGGGATAACTCATTTGGGTTTCCCATTGTTAATGAGGATTCCCGAGCCACCATGAAAAACATATCACCATCCGTCCTCCCAAATTTTCATGGGTTAAGAACTGAGGACCCTGAAACATTCTTGTTTGAATTTGAAGTTGTGTGTCGAACCTATGACTATCTGGATGATACTCAGAAACTCAAGCTGTTCCCATCAACATTAAAAGATCAAGCTTTGAAATGGTTCATGGGGTTACTTACTCAATCCATTAGGACTTGGGATGAAATGAAACAAACCTTTTTGGATAGGTATTTGGACTATTGTATGCCTACTAATCACAAGGACGAGGTTTTTAAAATGATGCAAAAAGAAGATGAGAGCTTAGAAGATTTACTTGAGAGATTTCAATATAACTTAAAAAGAGCAAAAATGAGTACCTTGGATGAAGAGACCTTAAAAGCCCTCTTATTAAAAGCGATTAGGGATGAATGGATAGATATCTTAAACATGATGGGGAAAGGGTATATTTCTCAACTTTCTCTCAATGATATAGCAGAACTTTGTATCCATCTCTCAAGGGGCAAATCAAAAACTCAAAAAGGGCCTAGAGATCCTTCTCTCCTTAGGGCAAATAAATCTGCAACAGGATCAGTGAGTAGGGCTGAAATCGGTAATATGCTGGATGAATTTAAAACTGACATCTTAGGGAGTCTTAGTGAACAAATTGATACCCTTAAGATTCAAAATAAACAAAAAGCAGAAGCTGAGGCTATGACTATCTTTTGCCCGAAGTGTAGAAAGAAGCATGCTTTAAGGGAATGTCCCTTGGAAGCACAAGTTGTGGAAACATGTGTAATTTGCTCAGAAACCCATGAGACCAAGGATTGTCCTTCAATCCCTGGGCTCAAATCAGTCTTTCAAGAAGATCCAAGTACGCTTGAATCTCTTTGTTTTATTGCAAGGAGACCTTGGCAAGGACAACAGAATCAAGGGTTTAACAACTCTATGAATTCTCAATCCCAACCAAATTGGAATCCTTGGCAACAACCTTGGCCTCAACCACAAAATGCTTTTCAAGCATGGTTGCAAAGCATGCAAAATCCTTATGCGAGATTTGCTCAATTCTATCAATATCCTCCATCATTTCAGAATCAGCAAGCTCCCCAACTTCCAAATCAAGGTCAACAATTATCATTGCCATACCCTCAACAACAACAACCTCCTCCACAAAATCAAAATTCTCAACTCTCCCAGCAAAAGCCAAATCAACTTCCCTCTCAGCCATTACCCAATCCAAATAATAGGAATCCTCAAAATGCTTATGTGATAGAAGGTCAACCATTCCCTACCTATATGGTTGTTCCTCTCAATGAAGTACAACTCATATCAGGTAGAATCCTAGATCAACCTTCTACAAGTGTTCAACAGCCAAGCATTTTTGAGGAAGAACCTCTTAAAGCTAATAAGGGTTCTGAAGCATCCCTTCAAAATCCAAACATTAAAGAAAAAGAATCAACTCCCTTAGTTGAGCAACCTACATCTTCAACTACACCGCCTTTCCCTGAAAGGTTACAAATTGACCAGGGGGTGGAAAAACAAATTTGGTTGCCTGACTACAACTTTCTAGATGAATTGAAAAATGTCTGTATCAAGATTCCCTTGTTAACAGCCATTAAGGAAATTCCCATCCTAGCAAAGACAATGAAGGAGTTGAGTTTGAAAAAAACAGGAAAGAAAACCAGAGATACCAAAAGGATACATCTAGTTGGAAAAATTGCAGACATTATGATGGGTAAGATTACCATGCAAAAGTATGTGGATCCCGGTAGCCCTATTGTTAAAACTCATATTAATGGGGTTGAAATCCCAAATACCTTGATTGACTTAGGAGCCGCTATCAACATCATGAGTAGACAGACCATGGATCAGTTAAAGCTTCCTAACCTTCTCTTTACACCTACTTTGCTGCAACTTGCAGATAGATCAATCATCAAACTTGATGGTGTATTGGAGGATATTCCAGTCTCACTAGATTCTTGGGAGTATCCAGTTGATTTTATGATTTTAACTCCCAAGAACAATCTAGGAGGACATCCTCTTATTTTAGGAAGACCTTGGCTGGCCACAGCTGATGCTTTCATAAGTTGTAGGTCTGGGGACATGTATATATCAGATGGTAATTCTACCAAGAAATTCAACTTGTATCCTCCCGCAAAGGCAATAACAGAAATAGGAGAAGATGAGTGGATCAATGATGAGGATACTCTTCAACCTGTTCTAACCATCTCTGAGATTAGTGAGGACAGTCAAATTCTAAATACATTAGAAAATTTTGAGACACCTTTAGAATATGACTCTACACAGTTTCAGTTAGATGCAGACATTGAATATCTCTCCTCTAGACAGATGTCTCTCTTCTCAATGGAAGAGTTTGGTAGTTCTACAGTTGAAATCTTTCCAGGAAAAACATTAAACATTAACAAGAACTTGGAAAGATCACAACAAGAAGAATTAACTAAACTGTTGCAAAAACATTCCACTGCCTTTGCATGGGAATACACTGACATGAAAGGAATCGACCCTAAGACTTGTATTCATCACATTTATATTGAAGAAAATAGCAGACCTATTAGGCAGCCACAAAGACGGATGAATCCAAACCTTAGGGAAATTGTAAAAGAAGAACTTCAGAAATTGCTCAAGGTAAACTTCATTTACCCCATTTCAGATAGCCAATGGGTTTCTCCCTTGGTTATAGTGCCCAAAAAGAATGGTAAATGGAGAGTTTGCATTGATTATCGAGAATTGAACAAGGCAACCTTAAAGGATCATTTCCCTCTACCTTTTATTGATCAGGTACTAGACACTTTAGCAGGAAAAAAGTATTTCTCATTCTTGGATGGTTTTAGTGGTTACAACCAGATTCAGGTAGCACCTGAAGATCAAGACAAAACCACATTTACTTGTCCTTGGGGAACTTTTGCCTACCGAGTACTCCCTTTTGGATTGTGCAATGCACCCGCTACATTTCAAAGGGCTGTACTAGGAATCTTTTCAGATCTGATTCATGATTGTGTAGAGGTATACATGGACGATTTCACAGTTTATGGTAATACATTTGAGGAAGCTTTAGCAAATTTGGAAAAAGTACTGGTAAGATGTAAGGAAACAAATCTTTCTTTAAGTCATGAAAAGTGTTTTATGATGTTTACTGAAGGGATTGTTTTAGGACATCATATTTCAGGAGATGGAATCAAAGTTGATAGATCTAAAGTCGAAGTCATCTCTAAGTTACCTGTTCCAAATTGCCAAAGAGATGTTAGAAGTTTTCTTGGGTTTACTGGTTATTACAGAAGATTTATTGAAAACTTCACTAAGATAGCATCCCCTCTTTTCGAACTCCTTACTAAAGATTGTGAATTTAAGTGGGATCCTGAATGTCAATCTGCCTTTGAAGCTTTAAAGATTAGAATATCTGAAGCACCCATTCTAAGGGGTCCAAATTGGAAACTCCCTTTCCACATTTCCACTGATGCTTCAGATACAGCTTTAGGAGCTGTTTTGGGACAAAAGGATTTGATCCCTTATGCCATTTATTACACAAGTAAGAATTTGACTCCTACTGAGTTAAATTACACTGTTACTGAAAAGGAATTTCTAGCCGTTGTTCATGCGATAAACAAGTTTAGACATTATATAACCGGCTATGAAACCTTTGTCCACACTGATCACTCTGCCATTAGATACCTCATGAACAAACCAGTCACTAATGGTAGAGTTACAAGATGGCTTTTGCTTTTACAAGAATTCAACATAACTGTGTTAGATCGACCAGGTAAACAGAACACAGTGGCTGATTTCTTGTCTAGAATTCAAAACACTAATGAGGATTCTCCTGTAGAGGATAAATTTCCATATGAGTATTTGTTTGCAGTAACTACCAAAACTCCTTGGTATGCTGATATTGCTAATTATTTAGTTACTGGAAAGCTACCTTTACATTTATTTCCTAATGAGAAAAGAAAAATCATTCAGGAGAGTTCACATTATTCTTGGATTTCTAATGAATTGTTCAGAACAGGGCCAGATTTTATGATCAGAAGATGTGTACGGGAGGATGAAATGCCTGACATCCTTAAGGCATGTCATGACAAACCTTGTGGCGGACACTTTGCTGATAAGAGGACAGCCTATAAAATCCTTTCTTTAGGATATTATTGGCCTTCTCTCTTTAAGGATGCAAAGCAATATGTTAGAAGGTGTGACAGTTGTCAGAGAGTTGGGAGACCAACTCTTTCAAATGAAATGCCACTACAGCCACAGGTATGCATCGAACCCTTCGAGAAATGGGCTCTAGATTTTGTTGGACCAATTAATCCTCCATCCAAGCAAAAGAGATATATATTGGTTTGTACTGATTATGTTACTAAGTGGGTAGAAGCTAAAGCATTGACTTCTGCTACTGAAAATTCAGTTGTTCAATTTCTTTTTGAGGATATTTTCACTCGTTTTGGTGTCCCAAGAGAAATTGTAACAGATCAGGGGAGCCAATTTACATCAAGGATGATGGAGAAGCTGATGGAGGAATATAAGATCAAGCATAGAACATCTACTCCATACCATCCGCAAGCGAATGGTCAAGTAGAATCTATAAATAAAGTTCTTGAAAGCATCATCACAAAGACTGTTCATCTTCATAGAAGAGATTGGGCGGAAAGGCTTCCTGAAGCCTTATGGGCCTATAGAACTACATGGAGGAACACCACAGGACATTCTCCCTATGAACTTGTTTATGGGAAGGAAGTCCTGTTCCCCATTGAGTTCCAAATCAAGACCTTCAAGACAGCAGTTCAATTGGGGATGAGCTTATCAGAAGCCCAGAAGCACAGAATGGACCAGTTAAATGAACTAGATGAAATGAGACAAGATGCAATTCTAAGGACCGATCTAGTTCAGCACCAAAGAATCAAATGGCATGATCGACATATCAAAGAAAATAAGTTTCAAAAGGGTGATTGGGCACTCTTGTTTGATTCCAAATTTAAGGACTTCAAAGGAAAATTTCAAACTCATTGGCTTGGGCCATATGAGATTGATGAAGTCTTTAATAATGGAGCAGTTAGAGTGAAGACTATTGATGGACTTCAAACTCCCTTTATTGTGAATGGCCACCGGTTGAAAGTTTACCACAAGCCACTCTCAAAAGAGGAGTTTGTTAAGTTGTTCCAAGGCGATTCTGAAATGAGGTTGGTGGAGAAGAATTCTTCTCCTCCATCAGCCTAATCTCTGTTTCTTTCAATTTCAAAAAAATAAAAATAAAAAAATAAATAAAAATAAAAATAAATAAATAAATAAATAAATGTATGAGCCTGAAAACCAATCTCTGATTGGCAGTCTCATGCAAAAAACCTGAGGTGAAAATCAGGGTCACCTGACACCTCATGTTTTCCAAAAAAAAATAAAAAAATCTCTCTATCTCTTTCATCTCATTTCGCCATTTCATCCATTCCATTTCACCATCTCATTCCATCTAACCATTCTCACTTCACCTCACTGCTTTCCACCCATTCATCCATTCATTCCATTTCATTTCATTAATAAAGGTTTTTTTTTCAGGCAACTAAGGTTATTTTGTGCAGCTGGAGAACACCATTGCAGTTCCCGCAGCTATTTGGCAATTCTGCAGCCGTTTAGCCTTTCCGCAGCCCTCTGCACCTGCACAAAGAAACACAGTCTGTTTGAGAAATTTTTACAGTTCAAAAATCACCAATAACAAGGAGGAAAGAGTCATGTAACAGCAATAAGTTAACAAAGGGTTAATGGCAAATCATCGAAAGGCAAACCAAACGCGGATCTGAGGTATGTTTTAAATCTTAAACTTACAGTTATTTCATTACGCAAAGTTTTCTGGGTTATGTCTTTTTGCCACTAATTGTAATGATTACCCATTTTCCCTACCATGCGACCATATATCCACGTATCTCCCAAGTCTATCAGTCCTTGATTACCACGATTTTGAAAATCACTTACGGCTGCTTCTGTCATTAAGGCTTTCGTACCCTAGTGACGTAGCCTAATGTACTACGACTCTCTAAGTCCTCATCCCGCAGCCATGTGTAAACCTACAGCCGAAATCTAAGGATCTAGCCGTTTCCATTCATTATTTGGAAACCCTCCTACGCTCATAACACTCCATTTCACGCTGTTCCATTCTCTCATTTCCTTCATTCCGTTCCACTCACTACGTTGCCTCCATAAACCATACTCTGTTTTTTCCTCTCTGCTAATTCTGAGAAACAGTGAATACATATAACCAGTGAACGTATGTTACGGTTGTATTACGACTGTTAAACCACCGTTCCACTGTGTTAAAGCTGTTAATCCACCATTTCACTATGTTCAAGCCGTGAATTCACTGTGTCTAAGGCTATTACTGAAACCATACAACCTCTTTTCCACAAAATTCTGAACAGAGCCGAGAATTTACTGTGTAAAGCCACCATTGAAGTCGTGTTTTAGAACAGAGCTGTAGAGTCAATGGGGAAACTTTTAAGGGCTGAACCAGAAGGTTCAAAATTCCTGGAAGCATATCCTCAAGTTAAGAAGGCATTGTAGAAAGCCAACTGGCTACAGTGCATCAAGAAATTTAAAGGCTACCACAAGGAGGTTACAAAGGCCTTTGCAAGGTCATTCAGAGATAAAGACAGTCAAGTGGAGGTGGGTGATTTAACGTTTGCAGTCAGTGAGGGCAGCATAGCACAAGCTACATCTCTCCCACAAACCGGAGAAAGGTGGTTTAAAAACCGTTCAGTTCAAGATCAACAATGGAAGCATATTTTAAAAAACCCAGGTATGGATACCAGTGTCTTCACAAAAGGAATTCCTGTCACTTATGTTAAGGAAGAATGGAAAATTTTACTGTTGTTAGTGCAAAAAATTTTCACTTGTGAAGGGAGATTTGGGGTCTTATATGTTTATCATGGTAAAGTTATGCTGCAATTTCAAGGAGAACATGATATAAATCTTCCCTACTTTCTATTCCAAAGCCTTAGAAAAATGTGTTCCATGGCCCAAATGAATCCATGAAACATTGAAGCACATCTCTGTCATCATAGTCTTGTTAAAATGTTAGTGGAGGAACAATTAAAAGCAAAACGAGACACCTGGGAGAAATTCCTTTTGAGAAATCATTTTGAAGAAGCTGGAGAAACCTCTGTGCCTAGAAAAAGTAGAAGAAAAAGAAAAGAGAATACCCCTGAAACTGATATATTAGAGGGAACTGTCCAAGGACAGATTGAAGAGGAAACTGAAGTACATTATTCTGAACATGAGATTGAGCCTGAACCTACTGTGGACAGTGATCCAATAGCTCAAGGGATTATCACACAAACCCTCTCAGAACTTGCCCAAGAAGCTGCCCAGAAGAGAAAAGAAAATAAGAAGAAACAAAAGCAAGACAAGGGAAAATCCATAATTCAAGAAACTTATCAGACTCCAGAGAATTCTAGTGAGGAAGATAGTCAGCCCTTAGCACAAAGGTTTTCCAAACTCCATGAAAAAACTGCCCTTTCCAAGAAAGTAAAAGTGCAGAAACCAAGGAAAAAGGCACAAAAAGAAACACAGAGTGTTGCCAATGTAAGAAGGAGCAGCAGATTGCAGAATAAAGGGAGAGCCACAAGGACACTTTTCATTGATCTAAGCACACCTGAGAAGGGTGCTATAAAATCAGACCTTGAGGATAGTCCACAATGTGATGCAGCTACTCCTCCAAGAGAGGACAGTCCATTTCAGCCGGAGTTTGAAACTGAAATTGAACATGAACACAGTCCAAGGAAGTCACCAATTGTTGACCTAGCTCAGCAAGAGGTGTACAACTATTTTGAAACATTGGAGCAGAACACTGCTGGCCCAAGTAATATCATACCTCATGAGCAGCAAATAGACATACTCAAACAAGAGATCTATGAACTTGAGGTGCTAAATCGCCACATTAAGCAGGAAAATGAAAAAATGAAGCAGCAAGCTGATATTGACAAAGCAATCCAAGATAACACCATGCTTCACATGGGCATGTGGCAGAAGAAAAACAGGAGACTCAAGAAGAAATGTAGAAGGCTAAACAGAGCCTTAATCAATTTGAAATTCAGATGCATGTTCAAGAGACCAAAAGTCAATGTCTCCACACAGAGGAAGAAGAGGAGATTGGATGTCTTAGCAGAGGCATCCCAGCAGGTGGATTGAGCTGTGTTTTCATTGCATGAGGACATGCAATACCCTCGTAGTGGGGGTATGTAGAGCCTCTACTTTACACCTACTTGTCTACCATTTCCCTCAGTTTTTCCTCATCTTTTCTTCACTTTTGCCTCATTTTCACTGTAAAACCACCCAGATCATTACATTAGGTGTCATTAAGCATGATCAAGTGAGTTTTGCTAATGGGTGACTGTTTTGTTTAGATTTTGACTTACTTGCAGGAATTCCGCAGCTGTCTGGCAATCCCGCAGCCATTCAGCGATCCCGCAGCCATCTGATGATTCCGCAGCCTTTTTGTTAAACTCAAGGTTCCACGTGTCAGTTTGCCAAATGAGCCACATGGGCACTTAGGTATCAACGTGCTCGAGGTTCATGTGCCATTTGTTCAACCATCCATGTCATCTGTACCTCCGGTCAAAACTGGTCAAGTTACGGTCAAATAAAGGCAGCTTAACGGTGATTGTAAGCTGTTAGGTCACGTCAGCTCAAACGATGACTTGTCCACGTTTTGCAGGCGGTAGGGGACATGATCCAACACTGGATTCATTGCCCATCACGACAGAACCTCCAGCTCATCCACGCAGCCTTATGATGTGTCAATGAACCTTAAATACGCATTACAGTTAGTTGTTTTTCAGTTATTAGCTGTACGTGTTAGGCCATCCTTCAGATGCCTATATATACTTGCGTCTGCGTACGCTTATTTTACTTTTTAGCTGCTGTACTTTCTGAACTTGTGATAATTTTAAGAGCATTTGTAAACTCTGTTTTTATAGTGTTGTTCTAGCACTCTATTTTGTACATTTCTGCAAATGGAGCAATAGAAACAGTGCTGTTTTGAAGCTTTCAGTTCCTTAAGTCTTCTTGTGGCTGAATGAATGGAGGGCCCCTGTTCATGTTAGCCTCTGTAAAGTATTTTATGTTTAGCATTTCTTTATTTTCTCATTCAGCATTTCTTTAAACATGTATAGTTTGATTGATTTGATTTCTTTTCTTTCAAGCTGATCAGTATTATTTCCTTGCAGGTTTTTTTTAGCCCGGGATTTGTTTTTATGTTTGTGTATTTGCTTTACAAACTAATGGTATTTGAAGTTGACAGGTTCAAGTTGCTGCCTTTGTTTTTGTAGCTGATTTTTAGTCTTATTTCTCAAAGTTCTGCTAACACATGAATGATCTTTTATCATAAATTGTTATCTTTTAAGGATCAGAATACCACTAAATTGCAGTTGGCTTTGAGTGCTTTTTAGACTAATCTTTCACTACTTTCTAATCATACTTTGCATAGTACATATGGCAGAAGTAGAGAGTTAGAAAGAGCAAAACGTTATCACTAGTCTTTAAAGTAGATTTTTCTTATTTTTAATCACTTTTCTAATTCAACTTGAGCTACTTCCTAATCGTGCTTTACACAGCACTATGTGTTTGAAGCAGGGAGTTAGGGAGAGATAATCATTATCTTTGGTTTTAAAAGTGACTTTCTTTTCTTTTATTTGCAGCAGCATGGATGGTGTCTAGTGCCATTGGAAGTGGTTATTTGCTTTCAAGTTATTTCAAGTTATTTATTTCTTTCAAGCATTTCCTTTCAAGCAAGTAGTTAGAGATCACTAATCACACACTCTCACTCATTTAGGATTCACTCCACACACACTATCACTCATCTGTTTATAAATCACCACTCCATCTTAGGAAGATAAATTAACCACAAACAACACCCCCAACGATAAAAAAAAAACTCTAAGAGGTTGCTTAAGTACATATAGTACACCTTCACTTCATCAGCTTATGAGCCCCGGGTTGACAATTAATACTAGCAATTTAGATAACACTAAATTGACTAAACAGGGACACTTCAAGATGTATACAGATCATTTCACACTGAAATACTTTGTCAATAAGCCTATGTTGGGGGGTGCCTATGTAGTTGGCTTTTATTGTTCCAAGAATATGATTTTGAAGTTTTTGTGAATCTTAGACGATTGAACACTGGACCAGATCACCTCTCACACATTGAGATAGGAGAGGAACCTACTAGTCTAGAGGAAGGATTACTTGACGCGTAGCTCTTTGCTGTGCACGTAGCGAATGAACATTTTGAAGATATAATTCACTTTCTCACAACTAGAACTACACCAAAAGGGTACTCTGTCCAGCAAAAGAAGGAAATAGTGGTGCGTGCGGCATATTTCTCTGTCATTGCTGGGCATCTATAAAAAATGGGGAATGATGAGATACTGCGAAGGTATGTACCTGAATTTGAATGAAGAAATATCCTCATAGACGCTCATGGGGGTGTTGTGGGAGGACATTATGCAGGGAGAGCAACTGCATAGAAGATTCTCTGTGCAGGGTTGTGGTGGCAGACCCTTCATTAGGATTCAAAAGCACTTTGCAAGGCCTATGATGTATGTCAAAGAACGTGTAAACTATCGTGGAGGGATGAGATGCCTTTGAATATGTAAATTAAATTGCAAACCTTTGAAAAGTGGGCGATTGAATTTGTAGGACCTATAAAACCTTAAGGAAAGACATGCGAGAGATATATTATCACTACGAAAGAGTACCTGACTCGTTGGGCAAAAGTGCAGTTCGTAAAATATTGCATGGCTGCAACGGCGACGAAGTTTTTGTTTGAACACATATTGATGTGATTCAGATGTCTGAAGATCTTGATGAGCGGTCGTGGTACACATTTCCTGAACGATACGATTAGCGCACTGACATAAGAGTTTCAGGTGTATCATCAGAAAAGCACACCGTATCACCCACAAGCTAACGGGATAGTAGAAGCATTTAACAAAGTACTGGAGATTGCATTGACCAGGGTATGTAATGCACAGCGAAGTGATTAGGACCTGCGTGTACTCGTAGTATTATGGGCTTATAGGACGACACGCAAGAAACTGACGAGACAGACACCTTTTCGACTTGTTTATGGAGTAGAAGCTGTAATGCTTATGCAGTACATTATGCCTAGTCTATGCATAGTAGTGCTCACAGGTATGATGGATTATGGAGCCCTGGAGGAGAGGCTTGTGCAGTTGGAGGAGCTCAAAGAAGAACAGTTTTTGGCTGGATTCCACCAGCAGGTGCAAAAGCCATGCGAAAAGGCTTGGCACGATCGATATATTAAGTTGCGCACCTTTAAGGTGAACAATTTGGTGTTGCTATATGATAATAAGTTCGATAAATTCCCAGGGAAGCTCAGAATTCATTGGTTGGGACTGTATGTTATTAAGGAGATCACAGATGATGGTGTGGTGCAGTTGGTAAGGTTAAATGGAGAAATCTTCCTAGGAAAAGTCAATGGCAGTCGTTAGAAGGCTTACACAGGTGGCTCGACCATCTGACTAGCTGGTAGAAGCACAGTATTAGCACCCTAAGTAGCTGAAAGAAGGCACAAGACTATAAACTATGCTATGTGGGAGCTGCACGATGATAGGACTACGTGTAGTAGAGAAGTGTCACAGGGTTAGTTGTGTTGCCACGCGGGTTCACTGGAAAGTGACCATTACAGTTACTATTCACGATGTAATGCTTGGCTTGAGTGCAAATGGAGTGGGCGGCAGGCATTTAAGGCAAACTTTATGGGTTAGATTTGGGAATATTTTCCGCCAAGGGAGCATTAATGGACCGAAAATGGGGGGAACAATCGAATTCGAATTCAAAAGGTACTATAAGTTGCAAAGGGATTCCCAACAAACAACAATTGGCCATTTGAGAATTGAGCTATTACGTGCATAGAGATTCATGAACCCAGATTTGTTTGATCTTTTGAAGTCGAATTCTTTGTTTGAGCACTTACCTGAGCCATTGAGAGAATTGTGGAAACTGGAATAGCAGTATGGCAGTGCCTGAGGAAGCCATGGATATCGGAGCAATGACCACTGAGGAAGCCATGTAGGCCATAACAGTAGGAGAAGCCCCAGAAAGTGTTGGGATAGTTTCAGAAATCCCTAAATCGCTATGCATGCCAAGACCTAGGAAAGACAAACAACTTATGGTATCGGTGCATGTGTCCCCCACGAATCTGCTGAGAACTAGGCTTATTATGGAAGAAAAGGGGAAGGCAATCAATTTGGAAGCCGATGAGGAGGAGGAAGACTTTGAAGAAATCCTGGTAGAAGAGAAAGAGGATGTAAAGATGGAGGTGGAAACCCAGGGTGCAGACCCTTTGACCAGGTTGCTAGCGTATGTTCCTCCGCGGAAGGGGAAAGCAAGGGTGCAGACCTCGCTACTCCCCGTCGACATCATTTTTGATGGAGTGCACGTGGGGTGAGTGCCGGTATTAAAATTTGAAGACTGGGATCTCGTGGACCACGAGAAATTCCCACATTTAGCAACTACACAACTCATGCACTAGAAGAAAAACACACTGTCGGGAGTTATAGAGTTGGAGCCACGCCAATGGTTGCGAGGAGTACAGAAAGCAGGATTGTTAAATCTACTCAGGGTGCCTCATTACCATCATGCCCAAGTGACTATTTTCATCACCAGGAAATTGCTTTTCCTGGTGCATGATGGGTGTTTATGGTTGGAGGAGCCCATCCCCATCACAAATCATCTGATTCATAGAATTACCCGTCTCCCTTGCAAAGGGGAGGATCCAACGAATATCTTGGAGGGTAAAAGTGATGATTTGGCCATCGCAGAGGCCATGAAGAAAAATTTCAAGCTAGAGAAGAAGAAAAGAGGCTACGCGATCTCCAACACTAATAACGTGGTGGTCAAAGTCACGACGTAGATACTGATAGGAAAGGTTATGCCGAAATGCCGCATGGATGAGGTACCCACGCTGGTTGATGCACTTGTTGTGCAATGCGCAGAAGGGGTCCAGTTTAACTGGGCAGATTACTTGTGCGGAGAGTTCCTGGAAAACTGCCATGAGGCACAGGAGTAGGGGAATACTTTCCACTATGCATGGCTTCTGCTATCCATACTACTAGTGGCTTGGGAATTGCCCAAGGACAACCAATACCCAACGATTGCACAGGATCTTCCAGAGGCAGCAAAGTACGCTTCACTGTGGGTAGCCAGAGATGCATAAAGGATCAAAGACAACAAGATATTCTGGGTATTAATGGAGATGAACATCAGAATGGGGATTAATTGCAAGTTGTGGTAAATGCCCATGTTTTATAACAATCCACAGAGCTTCACAGAATTCAAGGTGGACTTTCATCATGTGTACATCAAGGCGAGGAAGGACCTCGCGAACACATGGAAGAAGCTACTTTATCTGGCGACAAATGATGTCATATTCGTCATCCTTGAGTCGTGGCCGCTAGAGTGGTGCGCTCCAGCCAGCTCCACGGTGGAAGTGGAGGAGTCCGTTGCACAAAGGAAAAAGGAGGAGGCAAAACTGCAGATGGTGCAGTTGGTAGAGAAGAGAAGGAACAAAGCAGTAGCAACCAAGGTGTCGGAGGCACGCAACACTACAAAGGCAGCAGAAGAGTAATAGAAGGCAGTAGAGAAGGAGCGCAAAGGCCAGAAGCCACCTTCATCTGAACAGGAAACAGATCCAGAGGATGGTGGCACGAACCCACAGACAGTGTCCACACAGTTGAAATGATAGTGCCCAAGGGAGAAGGCGAGGCTGTGGAAGAAGTCAAAGGCCTCAAAGACTTCTTTCGACTTGTTCACCCTCATTGAGGGGAATCTACATGACATTGGGAGATGGTGAGGGATGTCACTGCAGAGGCCCTCGAGTAGTTTGCGAAGGAACACCAGACGGTGTTGGCAGCCCTCCGAGCGTAGATACAGGAGTTGTAGGTGCGCACTCCATAGGCTGGTATTATGTCAACTAGCCTCGCACTAGGCACGACAACGACTGAGGAAATGTTGTGCGCCCACATGACCAACACCATAATGCTTCCAGAGGGAGCACTCATGATAGAAAATGAGGCCAACAGGCCTATGGTCAATGGATTAAAGGGGATCAGGATAAACATGGTTGCACTCCCTTGGGAGACACTCTATGTTTTACAAGACGGAGTTACTACAGAACTGCGAGCTAGGGAGGGTCGTGCGCTGCAGGTCATGAGAGAGTAGCACATCAACTTCAAACAGTTGATTCTATAGTGTGACGAAGTAGTGGCACAGAACCGATAGATTGTGCAGGTGGTCTTCGAAGCCTGCCACATCATCCCAGAGCTAGCCATCCAGGCAGAGGAACTAGTGGAAGCGCACATCTGGAAACTGGTAGCAAGGGTGCGTGAGGCTAAGGAAGAAATGGCCAAGGCTCAGCTAGAGTTGAACCTTCAGATAGCCAAGCTACAATTGAAGAAACAACCTTCAATGCCACAAGAGGTTAAGGAACAGTGCGCCAACACGATTATAACAACCATAGTAGAGGTCAATAGTGCAGTGAAAGATTGCACCAAGCTATTTGAAGAGTTGTTTGAGGTTCTCACCACTCTGCAAGAGGACCCAAACATACAACACTTAGAAACAAAGGTGTGTGAGCTGTAGTAGAAATATGATGAGATAAAATGGACCACGCAGACGGTTGCCCTTACATAGAGGCTCATGCGGATGCAGCAAGAAAAAGCGCTCAAGGAGCAGGTGGATGCTGCTCGACACAAGGAAGTAGTTTTGAAGGCACGCATACAACCATGGATTGATGAGGAATTCATCATTAAAACCTCTATTGAGAAAAGCTTGCGCAAATGTAGGGCACACAGGAACAGGTTTAGGGAAGTAGTTTAGCTACACCGATTTCTTAACAATGCATCTAGGAAGTGCAGCAAGCAGTCGCTCAGTGTGCTGCTGATATTGCGACAGTCCAGGAAAAGTTGGGAGGTCATCATGCAAAGATCTCCACATCGACAGAGTGACTCAAGGGCGAGTCACGATGTTGTGTTGGGGGCCTGTTGGGTGTGGGATCTCCCAAGGGAATTTTTTGGGCTAAAAGCCTAGATTTTGGTCACAAATTGTAACTTTGATGTAAAAACTCCTCATTTTGTGGGCGTGGAGTGCGTAGCTTGTAAATGAGTCATAGGATTGTTCACCCTTAATTTTGTAATGTAGGGTCAGATATAGATATCTACCCATGGTCCATGGACCATGGGATTGTATAAGTAGAGTAAGGCTCTAAGTTGTAAAATAATCAATCAAAAGAACCTAAGGATGAAGAGTTGAGTCATATGTAGAGCGTTAAGTCTAGTTTTGGGTCGTAGAGTAGGAGAAGGCTCTGTAGATGAGTGCGGAGAGGCCTAGTAGTCCACAGATGAGTGCGTAGACCGCTATAACTAAGTGCGCAAGGTAGGTTGAGTCTCTGACCATTGAAGCATTAATAAAGAGAAGTTTTATATCATTCCTATGTATTGATTTCCTGTTTTCTGCATTAAATGTATTGGGTATAAATTACATTTCTACTGTTTATATGGTGCATGAACATGTATGATTATCTTAAATAAGTGAATGCAAGATCAAAAATCTATTTATGCGATGTTAACTAACCTTTGTAAGAAGATAAGTAAGATCCGCGGTATAATTTAGGGAATTCGTGCAGATCACTACCATAGCAACACGAAATCACCTCAACCCCTGGTTAGGCTGCGTAAAGGCAATTATAACAAATCGCAAAGGTCTCGCAGTTTAGCATAGTGGGCTAAGTGACATGCACGAAGGTAGGCACAGTGGAACAAATCAACACCTCAGACATCTCAAGGGTGCATAAACTTGGTTCCAGCATCCCCCCATATTGCTTCAGGTGAGACTTCAATCCGCGCTCCATGGGCTAATGTCAAAAATGCCAATAGTGTAGGGATTTGTTTGGCTAAATAACTCCGAACTTGGGTCAGGCTCCATCAAGCCAACAACCCTCAATCCCAGATGGCCACTTCGTTGGCTCAAGCCTTGTGACTCCCACCTCCTCGTAGCAGACTGATTTCAAGTATTTACTAGGTTCTAACTGCGGAAACTTCACTTGATCACCCAAACCCCAATCCTCCATTTTCACAAATGGTACCCATCCCAACAAGTCTCCCTCAACAAGTACTTCCTCCGGTGACAATGGTGTGAATACCTTGTATTTCAACAAGTCCAAGTCCTTCTCCACTTTGGAAGTGGATTTCCTAGGGGGTACATATGGAGGTAGCCAAGTAATTAACACTGCTTCCTCTGCATCAATATCTTCAACCCCGATAGTTAATTCTTCCTCATCCAGGTCTAGGATTTCTGCCAGGTACTTATTATTATCCATACAACCCTTCTGTCTAATCTTAGTTGGGTTTTTTGTGGTGATTGCCAAACCGGTGCTTATTGTGGCTTCTTTTGCTTCTTCTCTCATGTTGCGGAGGTAGTATGTTTTTGCCTCGTCGACCTAGGCGTTGTGGTGGGGACTAGTGGTGTTGCAGTCATTTTAATAATTGTCTCCTAGAATAGTTTCTTCTACCACTCAGACAAAACTACCTCAAACTCAAGCCCCTTCTATGAAAACTCCTTCTCTACCTCTTACCAATCTTGTTCAAACACGAAGAAATCATCTCAGCTCAAACTGAGGTGCAAAATATCAAGGCAATCTCCCTAGAATCAAAGTGTTTGAATGTGGAGTGGGATGCGGTATTTATAGCCCTTTTTGAATTCAAAACCATTGATTCCCTCTATATGTCCCTCATTAATTCTCTTTTGGTGGAAAATTTCCAAAGATATTCTCCTTAAATTCTTTTCCCCACTCCCTTTAATAGAAAATAGCCATCCAATCACCTACAGTGTTTTCAACAGTCACTTTTTGGCCAGGCTGTGTGGGACCCACCTTGCTAACACAACTCCTTTGTTGCAGCTCCCATCTACAACTTCCTCTTAACCATCGCGTAACCCATTTTTTTCTCCAAACTATCCTTCTGGAAGTGTAGTTTATAGCCTTGCACTTCCTTGCAACTTCTTGAAGTACTAAAACTATCCTACATCTATATAATCATTGCACAGGGGTGAAATCACCCTTGTACAACTTTGACCAACTCCCATTGATTCTTCCTGGAAATAGCTCCCCATTCAGCTTCATGAGATGAACTTCACCTCCATCCGTAATCTCCTTGACGATGTATGGTCCCAGCCAATGCATCTAAAACTTTCCTGGAAACTTAGTAAACTTGCTATCATACATCAATCCTAAATCTCCACTTTTAAAGGTGCACTGCTTAATATGGAAATCATGCTACGCCTTTTCTCGAGCCTGCTACACCTACTGATGAAAGCCTTCCAAGAAGCGATCTTCTTCTAACTCAAGTATCTGTGCAAGGTGTTCTTCCATTATATCTCGATCTTCCATCTCCGTGACTGCAACAATCCTCAAACTGGGAACTATGTATTCCATTGGCATCACCTCTTCTTGTCCATAAATCAATCGAAATGGTGTCTGTCCAGTCAACTTCTCATAGGTAGTTCTATATGCCCATTGAACAACTGGTATGTGCACATCCCAATCATTCCTATTCACATTATAGATCTTCATCAAAGCATTCTCTAATATATTATTGAAGGATTCAACAGTTCCATTTTCTTGAGGATGGTACAATGTGTTTTTCTGATGATACATTTGGAATTCTCCAAGCGAAGCAACAATCGCTTCATTCATGAAATTTGAACCTCTATTGTTCATCAAAATCTTAGGATAGACAAACCTAGATAGAATGTACTCAAATATAAACTTTTCATCTGTAGTTGCGTTGCAATCCTTTACAGGTTGCACCTCAGCCCACCTGGTCAGGTATTTTGTCATCGTGATGATGTAGCGTGCACTTGTCTTTTTCCCTAGTGGCTAAATAGTTACCAAGAAATATATTTCCCATTTAGCCAATGCTTGTAACGAGGCCTATGGGCTTAGAATAAATTCATCCCTTCTCAAGAACTTCCCGATCCACTAACAGACATCACATTCCCTACAATACTCCTTGGAATATTTGTGCATAGTTGGCCACCAAAACCCAGCTCGTAGGATCTTCTGTGCATTTGCTCTTCTATCTTAATATTCTCCAACAAGTCCTCCATGTGCTTTAGCGAGGATACTATGTATTTCATACTTTGGTACATACCTGCGCAAAACTATCTGAGCCCATTTTATATAAGTGCCCTCCAATTATAGAGAAATCCGCAGCCCTAACCACCAATTCCTTCTTCTACTATGTCATTAATCCTTTAGGAGCTACACCTATATAAAAGAATTGGATTATATCCACAAAATGATCATCGACAACGCACACAACAAAGAGCTACACGTTATGCAATCCTTGATCAAGGCTTGTAGGTTCTTCGCCATTCTCAATCCACGAAAGGTGATAGGGTCCAACATTTAATATTCTTGGCTTCACAAATACTTTGAAATCATACTCCTAAAATAGCAGTAACCACCTACAAATCACCCCTCGCCACCCCCCCCACACAGGCTTGTTGACCAGGTACTTCAAAGCTGAATGGTTTGTATACATTTTCAAGTGCGCACCCAATAGATAATTCCTAAATTTTTGGAGCGCATATACCATCGCCAACCCTTCAAGATCCATGGTTGAATAATTCTTCTTTGCCTTAGACAACTTGTTGCTCACAAATGCAATCATATGGTCAATATCCCCTGCACCTAGTTGGGTTAAAACTGTGCCTAACTCTATGCAGCATGCATCCAGACGGACATGGAATTCTTTGTTCCAATCGGGGAATAATAGAATAGGTTTGTAACCATATTTTCCTTCAAATATCTAATATTTTCTGGAAATCGTCATCCCAAAGAAATGTGACGTCTTTCTTCAATAATTTATGCATGGTCACAGTGATCTATGCATATGCCTTAATGAACTTTATATAGTATCCTGTATGGCCCAATGTAGCGTGCAACTGTTTTAGATTCCTCAAAGGTTCCAAATTAATAATCAATGCAATTTTAGCAGGGTCCACCATCAACCCTTGATTATAAAAAATGTGGCCCAAAAGTATTCCATATGGTATGAAAAATATACACTTCTTTAGATTTAGGGAGATATGATACTTCCTATAGTATACATCATTAGGCGAAGACTTGTAACGTGATTTTTAACTAACCCAAACACCGTCCAATCATCAAATTAGACCTCCAAAAACTTGTGAATAAATTCTTTAAAGGTTGTGACTACCACCCTAGAAAAGATCACATGGGCATTCTTGAGTCCAAAGGGAATAACTTTATACTGAAAAGAGCCCCATTCCGTGGCAAAGGTAGTCTTACTTCAATCTTCTAGCACGAGCTTGATCTTGTGATATCCTAAGAATCCATCTGTAAAAGTGTATGCTTCTTGACCACCAATGTTCTCCAATGCTTCATCTGTGAACAGCGTAGGGAATGGATCATGTACACAAGCATTGCTCAACTTCCTTAGATCTATGCAGATCTTGATTTCACCCTTTGTCTTCTTCTCTTGAACCACCATAGGACTAATCCAGTCTGATTCTTCTACAAGCTCAATAATTCCTACTACGAGCATGTTATCTATCTCTTCGTGTGATGCAGGAAAGTGTTCCCTCTGCGGACAGAGGCAACCCCTCTAGCCCTAGAGTGGGTCTAGTCATAAACAAGGACAGATCAATAATAGCTTTCCTTAAATAGTCATAGTTGGAGGCCTACCTCAACCGGTGGTCTATGGATTTCTGTTGCGCTACTCCAGCTTCCTCTTCCTTCTCCTAATGAGTGATCAACATGAAACAATGCAAAGGAAATACAACAAAGAACGTAACCGGAACAACAATGATCTATTTACTCACAAAGTCAAGAAGTCATGAGATATCAAGTACATTGCATACAAGACATAGGAAAACATCATTGATTGCATTAATTATGAAATAAGAGTAAGCTTACAACCAAAGTCTTGACATTGCAAGCCTTCTTAGAGGGATCCAGCCAACATGTTCCTCAAGCATTCACTCTTTGAAGATGGATCTCCTAATACAAGTCTCTCTCATTCACAAGTTTTACACAAGATTAAGGGCACTTCACAACCTTCCTCAAGCTATCAACAATCCCACACTTGTCACACTCACACTAGCTATCTAGCAAACTCACAAATACTAATAGCACTATCAGCAACCACTCCAAAGACTAAGAACTCCAAAACTAGTAGCACATAGCAATGGTGAGAGTTTAAATAGGAGAAGGAGCCTCCATGAAAGGTGGGAAGATGGGCTTATCTCCAAGGAAGGTAGCAAAAATGATAGAATAGCCACACCAGAGAAAGGAGAGCAACATAAACTAGGCCAACAACCAGGTCTGGAGTCATCTGGAAGGCTGACTGTTGGAACAAATTCACCCAATCTTGATCATCGCGGGCACATAACTGGCCTTCCGCACTGACATTGCTATTGAATAATGTAGCTAGTCAGGTCATCATGGAAGATTACAAGTGACAGTTGTGCTGGCACATAAAATTGGACCATCGTAGGAATCAGGTGTACTTCCGCGATGGCAGCGCTTCTGGACTGTTTTGGAGTGCCTTTCAGCACATTTATTTGGCCAACAGAGGCGATGAGGCAGAAACCTTTGGAAAAGTGGGTCATTTTGCAACATCAGAGAGCATTTGTCTAACATGAGCATGAATGACTTGGACACATGACACAGTAGGAAGACTGGAGTGAAGGCAGTGAAAAATAGCTGTGTAACAGATGCCCCCTAAAGTATGAAGCCCAAGAGAGAGGGAGGGGTGAAATGCTTTACGAAACTGAATGAACTGGAACACCATTTGGAAGAACCTGCACACAAGTACAACTGATATCTCTGATAATGAAGTACATGTAGTCTAGGCATGGGCGCAGCCATCCAAAAGACATACAAAATAGGTCTGTGGTATGGACGCAGCCATCCAGCTAATGAGACCATGATGATGATAAAGGTATGGTCGTAGCCATCCATGAAGACTCAGGTGTGGTCGCAGCAATCCATCAATGGGTCATGTAATCATAAAACCAATCCATGCAGCCCGAACATGTGTAATCTAAGTTTGGGGTCTTGAACCCATCTGATCATAGTACAAATTCTAACATGTGAATAGACGTGCTGAGGTCGAGCATGATAGAACATCGCTTGATTACTGGTCAAGGATGAAAACCGTTAACAAGCGCGAGAGAAACCACCAATAATGCTTATAGCTCTCAAGGTACTGTCTAGCACAATCCACAAAGTGTGAAGAAGGACCTAAAGTCGAACACTCGTGGAATCACCCAATCGATGACCAATGATGAAAGTTGACCGTCAGGTGCGAAGAACTTTCCATTGAGCCATGTAATCTCTAAGGTACCAAAGGGGATCTCTAGATCAATCTCTTGGATAATGAGCTGATGTCGACAGGAGACGACCCGTCGGAGGAGGGCCATAATTTTTCCCTCATCAATGACACGAGATAAGGAACAAGAGGCAGACGGCAAAATAGAGTATCAGAGGAGAAGGCGAGGGTGTAAATTGCAGAAGGATTATACTCTTGAACATGTCGGCGACACGACTCCGGAGGGTGGTAGCATTCAGATACCAAGGGATCAAAGGCACAATGGAGACGGCATGAATTGGATGGAATGAGGCTAAATGACAACCCAAACCCACAGAAGGCCAAATGACGATGTATGGATGTCCCAACCCGACAAGAAGCAAAAGTTTCGATGTTCAAGAGTGACTAGCTGCCATAGACAATCAATGATAAACCTGTTATTGAATCCAACCTAGTAACAGTTTAACGAGCCCTAGGAAGGAGAAGCTCGAGTCTCGTCATGGTGACGAGTCCAATGTCATCAGGGTTTAATGAGTCCGACATAGGTAAAACTTGGAGTCTTTTTCATGTTTAGAGAGTTTGAAAAAGACATGGAAAAGAAAACTCCAGGGGGGTCCTATTTCATAGATTTGTGTCTCTCGAGCCCGAAAAGGTATAAAACAATACTCGAAAGAACCACCTGACCATTACAATCGAGGAGTACTTTTCGTAACTAGTGACTTCGACCCGAAAAAGTAGAAAAGCGGTCGGAATCACGTCATTTCGGAACCAATAACGAGCTTGAAACAACAAAGGCCCAGAAATATTTTTGTGTTTACACGCTCGGAAAAGAGCTTAAAGTCGACCGCCTCTTATTTCCGTTTAACGAGTCAAAAAGGAAAAACTCGGCAATCTTTTCGTCTTTAAACGGTCGGAAAAGAGCTGAAAGCAGACCTCCATCTATATTCTCTTTAACGAGTCAAAAAGGGAAAAATACTCGACAATCTTTTCATCTTTTACGAGTCAGAAAAGAGCTTAAAGGAGACTCGTCCTAGAGGAACGAGTGGTATAAAGGGTAACAACTGGTTCTGGCAATGGTGGAACTGATTAAAACATGTAATGGTCAAGAGGCTGGCTAATAAAACCACTCATTGCTACAGTTTCTCTGGAAAGGAAAAACAACCAATTGAAAGCATATGATTGGCCAAAGAGATGGTGGCAATGGTATGAAACAACCAAGGCTCATCTAGCAAAATTTAGCAGATAAAAATGACAATCACAAGATGTAAATCGGGTATGGGTTCATTTTTACACAAGCTTGAACCATGGAGAACTCTGCTTGGATTCAGTTTCATGCTTGCACAAGCTTGAAACGAAAAACTATGCTTGTTATAAGTTCACATGCCCCCAACATAATGACGCAAATCAAGGTACATGCCCCCCAAGCTTCATTGCATTCAACAAGGTGGATGGAATGAAGGTTCACATTCGAGATCTTGGAAAGACTTGACTTGGATTTTATGAGATCTTAATCAAAGACTCGATTTGTAAAGGGAGTTGTTTCATTTTTTAATGAGGTTGACACAGTAAAAAAGAACTATCCTCATAACCCTTGTTTCATTTTTTAACGAGGTTGAAATAAGATCAAGAACTTATCCTCGGGCACCTTGTTTCATTTTTTAATGAGGTTGACATAGGAACAAACTATCCTTGTACCCTTGTTTCATTTTTTAACGAGGTTGACACAAGATCGAAACTATCCTCGGGAACCTTGTTCATGGGCCACACGAGAACATGGCTCCTAAGAGGTCTTCATGGGATGGAAGAGACGCACTTTGGGAGGAATACATGTCATGATGTACCAATGACAAATCGGGTTCCAATGCCCCCAGTACATGATGTACGAGACCATCTGCATGATTAGTAGTAGATGCGGAGACGAAACGGGTAGCCACATAATTGACCTGTGGCAAGGAAGGTACTACTTGCGAGAAAGAATCGAGAGGAGATTACAGCTGTGCAGGAGGCACTCGGGGACTAAAGAACAATAATTGATCAATAGTAGCTAGTCAGGTCATCATGGAAGATTACAAGCGATAGTTGCGCTAGCACATAAAATCGAACCATCGTGGGAATCAGGTGTACTTCCGCGATGGCAGCACTTCTGGACTATTTTGGAGCGCCCTTCAGTGCATTTATTTGTCCAACAAACGCGATGAGGTAGAAACCTTTGGAAAAGTGGGTCATTTGGCAACATCAAAGAGCATTTGTCTAACATGAACATGAATGACTTGGACACATGACACAGTAGGAAGACTGGAGTGAAGGTAATGACAAATTACTGTGTAATACTTCGTGCACCTTTTCTTTGTATTTAGGATTCAATCGGTATGGCTGTTGCTTTACTGGCTTCATGTCTTGCTTCAGATTAATCTTCATAACACCAAGATCACCTACTATCCCCTTTAGATCATAGAACTTTGTTGGAAACAAGTCTTGATATTACCACAATAGCTCTGCGACCTTTTCAACTGTGTCCTCATCCTAATAATCGCCTATATTCGTGAACTTTAGATGTGCTGCTGACCCAAAGTTCACTTTCTTGGTCTTCAATGGTTTTGAAATGTCAGGAAGCTCTACCTTAGGCCCAGTGACTTCGCGTTGTCTCCCTGACTCGGGGATATTGATATTCCTGGGATCTTCCTCGCCCTCTTTTGTGGTAACATTGTAACACTCCAGAGCATGGCGTAGATGTGTACTCGAATCAGGTTGTACCCATGTGATAGGATCTATAGGTGTTTTGAATATTGCAGCCTTGATCTCCTGTAATGCTTCATTAATAAATTTGAATCCATCCTCGATAATGACTGTTATTAGGAAACTCTCCTTTAGAATGTCCCACTCTATGGTTCCATGTTGCACATTTATTTCTAAGTGTTGGAAATAATACTAAGAGGGGAGGTGAATCAGTATTATCAGGTCAATTATTTTCCATTTTACAATCAGATTTTTATACGCTACTTCAGTTAGTAAAAATCGCGTATGTACGCAACTACAGTTAAGGAAACTAGTGTATAACCAATAGACTTGTAATTTAAATTATTCTTCAGATGTTGATCATTAATCTGTGCATCAAACCATATAAACAGTAACCATGAACAGTAAATAGAACCGGCAGTCACACATAAGAACATAAGATATAAGGTGGAAACCCAATGTGGGTTAAAACCACCCACTGCAACTCGTCTCTATCTTCTTTTAATTAGAAACTTCTTTTTACAATGATTCTGTACTAGTGCAGTCTTATACCAGTACGTAGGCTGCTACCTGCAGAAGGCTACAACCTTCTCTCATTCTCTAGCTTCTCTTGGAAGGGCGCTACAACCCCTTTAACTCTTGTACTAGCTGAGGTACTAGTACATAGGTGCTAACCTACAGAAGGATACAACCTTCTCTTTTCTTCTAGTGATCACATTTCATAAATTTTTAGACTGGATCCATGAATAACATAAATCAAACATCAAGTATATCAGCATCAACCAATCTTCTTTGTACAAAATAGTATTGAATCAACCATTCACTTCTCAAAAAGCTGTAACCAGAATACAGTAACAGTAACTAGAACCAATCCTGAACCCAGAACACTGCAACAATGAACAGAAGTAGCTAAAACATATTTCATGAGACGTACGCTACTTCAATATGCATAACCTGCATGCATATGCTGATGTATTAAGGCCAACCTGCGTATATGCTATTTTGAATTAATGAACCTGTGTGTATACATGCCTCTGCTGTGCTGAACCTGCGATAGATCTATAAAAGATAATTTACCCTTTTCACTTATTCAGACAACAGTTAAACCCATATTATCATATTTATAGATCAAGTCATGTGCCAAATATAACAGATCAAAATAACACAAAGATACTACTATTCACGACTTAAGATCTTGACCCATCAATAGAACTTATCCTTCTTCTAGCACTCAGGTTCCTCCTTGATTTAGATCTAGCGATGCACCATTACCCAATGACCAGTATTCTAGATCTTACTCTTCATCAGATATTCAATGCTTGAGTCAATGCCTTTGCCCGATGATCTCCTTCCCCTTTTATAGTCTTATGCTTTACTCAATACCATGGTCCAAAACCATTTAGAACCAATAATAGGGACCTAATACCTAGGTTCAATACTTCAGACGCAATACCAAGGTCCAAAACCATAGGTCCAAATACCATGGACCCAAAATTTAGTTTTCCAACATGTACGCACCTTTCCTTGCGTGAAAGTGTGTGTCTACGATATACATCCTTTGTATATAGGAAACTGCGTGTATACACTACTTGGTATATAGCGAACCTGCGTATATACGTGACTTGGTATATAGTGAACATGTGTGTGTACACGACTTGGTATATAGTGAACTTGCATATGTAGGTGACTTGGTATATAGTGAACCTGCGTATATACTTTTCTTTCTTCATTCTTTGTATTCTGATCATCAATTCTTTGCTACTGACCTGCTGCACTATGATCTGTCATCTGTGTGAGTTTCCATCAAGGACAACACTTGTATCATAATGCCAACAATCTACCCCTTTGGACTTGATGGCAACCCCAGGTCACTAAAATTCATTCTCCCCCTTTTTCATCAAGGGAAAAGGGTTATGCTCCCCTTGAGTACATGCTGAATTCTCTGCTCTATTGTGTTGTCCATGCTCCCCTTGACTGTAGGCAAGGTTTGAAAAAAGATGATCTACAAGAAAGAACATGACTTTATACATCATGAATGACCTTCCTATCACCAAAGACTCATACATACATCTATCTCCCAACCAAGTGGGGATATACCAATATTGAATCATCCACCCAACCAAGTGGGGATACTCCAAAGGTCTACACATGATAAAACCAGAACATTACATCATCCATCCCAGGCATAGTGTGGAAACCAAAGTAGGCCGTTACATGATCTTGATAAAAAAAAAGGAATACATGACATAGAGACAAAATATATACAATGAGACTATGATAGTCATCAACAACTATCATTAGCAGTATCTGTTAATCATCATTCAGACCAGTAACCATGATCTCCCTCTGCACCTGTTTCACCTGAAACCAGAAACAACTGTGAACTTAATCCAAGATCTTCTAAGATAATGCCAACAATGCATTATTACAAGTGTATATGCTCCCCCTGAACTTGTGCCAGATGGTCTATATTAGACCCATATCAGAGTCTTTTCATCTTGAGTCTGGCCCACTGATTTCGTTCTAACCAACATATAGGCAACTGTATCCATAGAAACCGGTGTATATACCTGGATGCTCCTCATGAAACTCACGTACAACCACTTTCTTTGGAATAGATAAGTTTCAACAACAAGATGATGCATCAACTACTCCCAACTTCTATCTGAGGTATTCAAATGTCTCCCTGGACAGTGGTTTGATGAGTATATCAGCAACCTGTTCCTTGGAGGGAACATACTCCAATTTTACATTTTGTTCAAGCACTTGTTCCCGGAGAAAATGATACTTGATAGGTATGTGCTTGGTCTTTGAATGCATGACAGGATTCTTTGAAATACTGATTTCACTTGTATTATCGCATAAAATGGAGATAGGTGGAGTACAAGTGATTTGAAAATATTGCAAAGTTTGCATCATCCAAAGGATTTGTGTGCAGCAAGATGCAACAGCCACATATTCTGCTTCAACTGTAGATAAAGCAATTGAACTTTGTTTCTTACTGAACCAAGATACTAGTTTAGAACCCATAAAGAATGCACCACCACTGGTACTTTTTTTGTCATCCATGCTTCCTACCCAATCTGCATCTGTATATGCATGAAGTGTGAGATCTGTATCTCTAGGATACCATAAGCCATAGTTTTTTGTTCCTTGAAGATATTTGAAAATCATCTTAACTGCCTGAAGGTGTGCTTCCTTTGGATTTGCTTGGAATCTTCCAACTATTCCCACTACATGCATGATGTCTGGTCGGGTACCTGTCAGATAGAGTAGACTACCAATCATGGATCTATAGGTTGGTTGATGTACTGCTGCTGATTCATCATTTGTGCTGAGGCTGCATCCTGTTACCATAGGGGTACATACTGGTTTTGAATCTTCCATGCCATATTTCTTCAAGATCTGCTTGAGGTACTTGGTTTGTGATAAAAAGATACCATCTTTATTTTGTTGGACTTGTAAACCAAGAAAGTATGTCAGCTCACCAAGCAAGGACATTTTGAATTCTTTCTGCATCACCAAGGCAAAGTTTTGACTCATGGCTTCTTCATTGCTACCAAAGATGATATCATCAACATACACAAGAAGTATTAGCAATTTATCATTATCAATTTTTATATATAGATTGCTATCTGTTGATCCTTTTGAAAAACCTTGTTGATGGAGGTATTTGTCTAGACGATAATGCCAAGCCCTTGGAGCCTGTTTAAGACGATAGAGTGCCTTCTTAAGTCTGCATACAAGTTTTGGATCATTTCCAAGGATGAATCCATCTGGTTGCCTAATATACACTTCTTCTTCTAAGTCTCCATTTAAAAAGGCAGATTTCACATCCATTTGAAATACTTTGAACTTCTGAAAGCTGGAAAGAGCAAGGAACGTTCTTATGGCCTCAAGTCTAGAAACCGGTGCAAAAGTTTCTTCAAATTCTATACCTTCTTGTTGAGCATACCCTTTACAAACAAGTCTGGCCTTTTTTCTAATAACATCTCCATTTTCATTCAGCTTGTTTTTGAATATCCATTTTGTCCCTATGACATTCTTATCGTTTGGTCTAGGAACCAACTCCCAAGTGTTATTCTTTTCAATCTTCTCAAGTTCTTCATTCATGGCCTTGACCCAGCATTCATCTTTGTTCACTTACATTTTGTGGTTTAGTGGATGAGAGCAATGCTAGATAGCTTGATTCTTCTGAAATGGTTTTTCTTGTTTGTACACCTGCCTCTTTCTGCCCCAAAATTTGAGTTTCTGGGTGATTCTTCTGAACGTACCTGGATGGAGTCTTTTCTTCTATCCTTATCTGTTCTTCTAGTGCCTCATGGGTGTCTTCTTCATCATAAGTCTGATTTGATGTTGAAGGATAGTCCTCATCATCTTCGAAATATTCAGATTTTACTTGCCTATGAATGTTTCCTTCTTCATCAACCACTACATCAATACTTTCAACAATTTTTCCAAGTCTTTTATTGTAACACTTATATCCTTTGTTGTGGGGAAAGTAAGCAAGGAGAATGCCTTCATCTACTCTAGGTTCAAACTTGCCAAGGTTTTCATCAGTCCTTTTGATGTAACATTTGCTTCCAAAAATTTTGAATTATTTTACCGTGGGAGTCTTACCATACCAAAGTTCATGAGGAGTTTGAGTGTTTTTCACCCGGACGTTTGTCTTGTTGGGAATAGTAACTGCAGCAAATGTAGCTTCACCCCAGAAGGTTGCAGGAGTTCCAAACTCATCAAGCATAGCACGAGTCATTTGTTGAACCGTTCTATTCATCCTTTCCACTACTCCATTTTGCTGAGGAGTCCTTGCAGTAGAGAATTCCCTTCTTATTCCATGTTCTTCACAAAAATTGAAAAATTAATCCAAGGTAAATTCCCCTCCTTGATCAGACCTGAGGCATTTGATTCTGTGATCTGATCCATTTTCAACCAAGGCTTTGAATTCTTTAAACTTTTTGAAAGCTTCATCTTTATGCTTTAGAAGTCCTATCCAACACATCCTTGAAAAGTCATCAATGAACAATATGAAGTATTCTTCTCCTCGAGGTGACCTTTTCCTGGATGGACCACATACATCAGTATGGACAAGTTCAAGTGGCTTACTAGCTAATCCTTCCTTCTCAGGGAAATTAGTTCTGGTTTGCTTGCCAAACTAACATGATTTTCATATTGTATTTTCTGGAATTCTGATGTCAGGGAGATCACGATCTTCCTGATATTTGCATGCTTTCCTTATCTGTGAGAAGCTTAAATGCCCCAATCTTCTGTGCCATAGCCAGTGTTCATCATTCTTGCTTAGATAGCATTGTTGTTATCCTCCCTTGAGTATGTATAAATTATTTGGAGTTCTTATGTCCTTGATCATTGTTTCTCCTGTATCAAGCTCATGAACAATACATCCATTTGATCGAAACATTACCTCATTTCCTTGATCACACATTTGACTGACACTCAATAGATTATGCTTTAAACCATCAACATACATAACATTTCCAGCTTTGACCTTTTCTTTCAAAAGAACAGAACCTTTACCTTTTATGAGTGCAGGGGTGTCATTTCCAAATGAGATCTTCCTTTCCTTTTCTAAGGCACTATATGACTGAAGTTTTTCTTTATCACCTGTCATATGTTTCAAGCATCCACTATCGATGTACCACTGATTTTCCTTTCCTTCCACATATAAGGCTATACCACATCTTTCTGGTTGTGGTTCTTTCTTTCTCCATGTTTTGGGAGTCAATGAAGCTTGCTCCTTCTGAGTTGTTTTCCGAAACCTACTCCTGCATTCAGAATCTTCATGACCGAAGTTGTTACAAATAGAACATTCTATTTCATTTTCAAGCGCTGAAAAGTTATTGTAGGTCCTTTTCATGATCCCAGTCATACTCCTTTGTTTTTGAGCTTCTCTAGTCACGATGGTCTTGTAGGCAACACTTTGAGCAAATTTGTGTCCAAAGTTATGATAAGAGAAACATTGGCCATTGAAGAAATTCCTGCGATTATCAAACCTACCAACCAAATGATTGTAGTTTCTATTGACATCCATTCTTGAGGCAAATTGAGAATGATTTACCTGCAGTTGGTTGTAGCTTCTGTTCATCCTTGAAGTAGATTGCCCCCGATTTACTTGGTGATCTCTGTTCATTCTTGAAGTAAATTGTCCCTGATTTACCTAGTGATCTTCATTATGCCTTTGTTGTCGATTGTCGACTTGTTCACTTCTCCTTGCTGCATCAAGATAACTTTTGGAGGTGGATGACTTCTGTGCTTGAGATGCTTCTTCAGTATATCCAAGACCTTTCTTCATTAGAGGATAACATTGCACTTTGATAATCTCATCTAAAGTTTCAGATCCTTTAGCAAATCTAAGATTAAGAGCTTTTGTTTTCTCAATATCTTTTCTAAGTCCCACAATTTCACATTCTAACTTTTCATTGTGTTTTTCCCTTTCAGCAAGTTGTAATGTCAGAGTATCTATAATCATATTCTTTTCTTCTAAACAAACTTTGAGTTTAGAAATTTCTTCATAAAGACCTTCTTCATCTATAGCATCCAAGAAATCATCATCTTCAAAAGCCATCAAAAGTCTATAACCATTACATTGTTCATCTTCATCACTATTTGAAAATCCATCACTATCTTTATGTGTATAATAACTCTTCTTACTTACATTCTATTTTCTGTTCCATATAACTGGTTCCTTACCTTTGTCAAGCTTATCTTTATGAGGACATTTTGCTACATAGTGACCGACTCTTCCATAAGCAAAGCATTTAAAAGGTAGCTTACCTTTGAATCTTCCAGAACCCCATTGAAGGTTCTTGACAAAGTTTGATTCTTCCTCTCCTTCTGACATATGTCCTAACTCATTGTATTATCCTTTTCCTGAGGCTTTGAATGCAAATTCTGTCATGTCTGATGGTCCCCCTTTTCTCATTTCGAAAGCAATTAGGATTACGTGCGGCTATGACATGGTAATGCTATGTAGATTCTGTTTTTCTTCTATGGCAAAAGCTTTTGATTAAAACTTAGAAGACAAAGATCTTAGAACCTTTTCAACCAAAGCAACTTCTTTTATCTCTTCACCCAAGTTTTTCATATGATTAACAATCTCATCTATACGTAAGAAATAATTAGCAACACTTTCATCATTCTGCATTCTGAGATTTTCATATTGAATTCTGAGAGTTTATAGTTTTGCACCTGATCGTCTCCTTCATAGCTCAGAACGATCTTGTCCCATATTTCTTTTGCAGTTTTGAGCTGCATAACTTTGACGAATTATAATTGAGATAAACTCCCTAATAGATTGACAGCCTTTGAATTTGTTTCATACTGCTTCTTACCAGTCGTATCTGTAGGAGTTGCTGATGGAAATGTGTATCCTATTTCCACGATATCCCAAACTTATGTACCAAGAAATTGAAGATAGGTTGTGATTCTTACCTTCCAATATACGAAGTTGCTTCCATCAAAGATTGGTGGCCTGATAGATGCCTCCTTTCGTAGTTGATCATGATGATAGATCTTCCTTCAAGCAATCAAGCTTCTTCTAAAGGACCTGCTCTGATACCAATTGTTGGAAATAATACTGAGAGGGGGGGTGAATCAGTATTATCAGGTCAATTATTTTTCATTTTACAATCAGATTTGTATATGCTACTTCAGTTAGTAAAAACCACGTATTTACACAACTGCAGTTAAGGAAACTAGCGTATAACTAGCAGACTTGTAATTTAAATTATTCTTCAAATGTTGATCATTAATCTGTGCATCAAACCATATAAAAAATAACCAGGAACAGTAAATAGAATAGGCAGTTACACATAAGAACACAAGATATAAGGTGGAAACCCAATGTGGGTGAAAACCACCTGCTGCAACTCGTCTCTATCTTCTTTTAATTAGAAACTTCTTTTTACAATGATTCTATACTAGTGCAGTCTTATACTAGTACGTAGGCTGCTACCTATAGAAGGCTAAACCTTCTCTTTTCTTCTAGGGATCACGTTTCATAAATTTTCAGACTGGATCCATGAATAACATAAATCAAACATCAAGTATATCTGCATCAACCAATCTTCTTTGTACAAACCAGTACTGAATCAACCAATAACTTCTTAGAAAGCTGTAACTAAAATACAATAATAATAACTAGAATCAATCTTGAACCCAGAACATTGCAACAATGAACAAAAGTAGCTAAAACATAATTCATGAGACATACGCTAATTCAATATGGAGAACCTGCATGCATACGCTGATGTATTAAGGCCAACCTGCATATACGCTGTTTTGAATTAATGAACCTGCATGTATACACACCTCTGCTATGCCGAACCTACGTACAGATCTATAAAAGATAGTTTACCCTTTTCACTTATTTAGACAACAGTTAAACCCAGATTATCAAATTTATAGATCAAGTCATGCGCCAAATATAATAGATCAAAATAACACAAAGATACTACTATTCACGCCTTAAGATCTTGACCCATCAATAGAACTTATCCTTCTTCTAGCGCTCAGGTTCCTCCTTGATTCAGATCTAGCTATGCACCATTACCCAATGACCAGTATTCTAGATCTTGCTCTTCATCAGATATTCAATGCTTGAGTCAATGCCTTTGCCCAATGATCTCCTTCCCCTTTTATAGTCTTAGGCCTTACTCCATACCATTGTCCAAAAACATTTAGAACCAATACTAGGGACCCAATACCTGGGTTCAATACTTTGGACACAATACCAAGGTCCAAAACCATAGGTCCAAATACCATGGACCCAAAAATTACTTTTCCAACATGTACGTGCCTTTCCTTGTGTGAAAGTGTGTGTGTACGATATACACACCTTTGTATATAAGAAACTGCATGTATACACTACTTGGTATATAGCAAACCTGCGTATATACGTGACTTGGTATATAGTGAACCTACGTGTGTACACGACTTGGTATATAGTGAACCTGCGTATGTATGCGACTTGGTATATAGTGAAACTACGTATATAATTTTCTTTCTTCATTCTTTGTAGTCTAATCATCAATTCTTTGCTACTGACCTACTGCACTATGATATGTCATCTATGTGAGTTTCCATCAAGGACAACACTCATATCATAACGCCAACACTAAGTACCAATTCATAAAAATAGTGTCCAAGGTATGGAATAATATATGTACCCATTCAAGTTATGGTTCTTCTCCCATGCTTTCATCTACCGAGCTAGATGCTCACGTGGATCATCCTTCCCTATATACTTTTCAGCCATGCGAGTATTGGCGTAGCCAAATCACAACTTCATCATCCTTCAGTACTCCTTCATATCTGCAAAGTTGTTCTTATATGTACCCCACCTGTCGGCCGGATAAGTCGTTCTTGCAGACAAGACCGACCTCCCTAGTATCTAATGATATCTAGTGACAAGCAAACCAAACAAATTATATCTTTCTCTAAATATGAAATTTGTAAAGAAAGGCAAACAGGTGTTTTAGGCCTACCTTGGGTCCAATGCTAGTTTGTGGAAGCCACGCTCCTTTGATCCAAGTGAGCTCCCTTGTAAAGAATCTGTAAACATAAACAAGCATACACATTAAATACACCTAAAAAGCCAATATAACAAAGCATATTTATCATGATGATCAAGGAATTCATGAAACAAACCATATAAGACAATTTATTGAGAAAAATGAATCTGATTGTATTAAATTTAATCAAAGAAGAACTTTACAACCTTGGTGCCTTGATGTTGTACAAGCTCCTCCCAGGTTCCAACAAGAATCTCCTCTACTTTGGCAAGTTTCACTCTCTTCCCAATGAAGCCAAAAGGTATGTAATCTCTCCTCTCAAGCTTAACTAGGAAGTCTCAATTCCAACAACATTTACCCTAAAAAATGTTCAGCTTCTAACCTCCCTAGCAACCAGCCCAATGCCTTAATTTATAGTGCAATGGAGGGAAGTTACTAGGTCCACCTTCAAAGGGATAAAGCCCTCCTTCAAAGGGATAAGCTCCTCTCATCAAGGGATTAGCTCCTTTAGTTTTGGGATGCATGAATCACCTAGGAGCGAACCATCCACGTCAATATTCCTTTTGGAAGCATCCAAAATTAACCACGAGTGAGTTTTTAAGAATAAACTTGCGCCTTTTTGACTTTCACAGGGGTCCGCGCCCACTCCTTTAGAGACAGAGCGGGCAGGTCCGTAGGTAACATGACTAAGGGGTGCGGGACTGCAGGTAACAGTAAGAGAAAGTGCAGAACAAAAGCTTTATTGATTTTCAAAGACTTTCTTTCATTTTTAAAGCTTGACATGAAGAGCTGAGGTTTGATACTTGCTAAGGAGGACAGTATGAGTGATGATGGACCCATACTGACTGCAAATAGTCATGGTGACAATATTTTGCGTAACAGATTGCCCCCTAAAGTGCGAAATCTGTAATAGATGAGGATTTCATTTATCATCTAAGAAGAGTGAAGTACTTTATCATTTCGAGGATCATCTTGTGGAGAGCCCGGTTGGAACCTGTAAAAACATTCAATGCAAAATATGTATATGAGATCATATCATCGCTGAGGTAGGCATTCCCATACTCAGATCAAAATTGACTAGAAAACTAACTACTGCTCTGATATAGAAATGATCTTCTAATACATCACAAGTATAGACACATGTAGACACAGTATGGATGCAACCATCTATTTATGAATAGTCCACTGTATAATGAATACAAAATTCCTCGCAGCCTGGATGGTGGAAACTAGATCCAGGGTCTTGATTTCTACTTCCCGAAATAGTACGATTCTATCCATGTGAATGAATGTGTCGAAGTTGAACATGGTAGAAACCACTTGATTACCAGTCAATGATGTAAACTATTAACAAGTGTGAGAGAAACCACCAGTAATGTCAATGGCTCTCAAAGTACTCAGTACAATCCATGAGATGTGAATAGATTTGTTGATGTCGAACATGTCACGGAATCCTTTGATCGATGGTCAAAGATGCAACCTATCATCGAAGGTGAGAAACCTGCCATTGAGGCATGCAAATCCCAAGGTACTGACGATTTCTAGATCATCTTTCTAGATAATGAGCTGAAGTCGATAGAAAGCGATCCGTTGTAGGCAAGCCCACAACACGAAATCATAGATCAAGTTTGAAGAAATATAGTTGCAAGGACTGACTCAGGTATGGTCAAGATGGATGACAGATATTTTGCAGATGAATGGTTTATTTGCATTGACCTCTTGAGCACATAACGACACAGCAGATGGTTTGGTGACAAATGACCCAAAGTTAATACCCAGAAACCGACTGAAGACTTTCAATATGGTTTGATCAACTGTTAGGCAAAGGATTTTCCAACCCAGGTGAATAAAAGTGTCGTGTTCAAGGGTGGTTAAATGTTTTCTGAGACACAAAGTATGACAAACAGGCTCATTTTTCTCTCTTTCCCCCACCATTTCTGGCAAGTACCTCTTTATTTTTAACAAGCTTGAGGAGGATAACATTTGCTTGATTATAATCTCATCCTTCGGATGAGTCCAACTTAGTTTAAATTCAAACCCTAAGAAGGAGTGGTCTGTTCTTGTTTGTAATTGAACAGGTCCTTTACTGTTAAATTTTAATGAGTCCAGTATAGGAGAAACTCGGCGTTTTTCAATTTTAGGGAGTCTGAAAAAACTTAAGAAAACTCCACGGTTGTCCTTTTTCGTAAATTTGTGTCTCCCAAGCCCGAAAAAGTATAAAATAATACTTGAGAGAACCACTTGATCATTACGACCAAGGAGTACTTTTCATAATTAGTGCCTCTGATCCGAAAAAGTAAAAAAGCGACCAATGACACGTCGTTTTATAACCAATATCGAATTTGAAACGACAAAAATCTGGCAATCTTTTCATGTTTTTACGGTCAGAAAAGGGCTGTAAGTGGACCGTCTTTTTAGTTCCATTTTAACGAGCTTAAAAAGAAAAACTCGACAATCTTTTCATATTTTAGGAGTCAAAAAAGAGCTTAAAGGTGACTCTAATTTTTTTTGTCAAAAATGATCAATTTTTCCTGAAAAATCCATTATCCTGCACAAAAACTCAAACATTACTCATACCTATTTAAAATAGATAAAAATGCTTCAAAAGTTACCTCTTTAAAGTGAAAAATAAACAAATTAAAAATTCATTTATTCAAAAAAGCTTATAAAAAGGGCTTTTGTAAATTCATTTTTACCATTTGACTTCAGAGTGAGAAAAGAGAGCTTTTGGTCAGAAACGTCCCGTGAAGATTGTGGAAAATCCGTCTGTTGGAATCGAACGTCGTCACCTCCAGGTAATCCACATCATCATACTCTTTCATTTCATCCGTTTGAAATTTGTTTTTAGGCTTTTATTTTGTTTTTTAGGAAATTTCTAGGTTAAAAACCTGCGCGTGGGGGTTCGCAGGCATAGTATAGGAAACCTACGGACCCCGACTTTTTCATAAAAGTAAAAAAGTGAGGGGCCTGCACCTGCCGTGAAGGCAGAGTGCGGACCTACGCACTGTCTCTAACATAGAGGGTGTTGTCCCCGTAGCTAAGGTTTTCAAACTTAAATTTTTCAAATTCCACCCAAAAATTTTGATTTTAAAGATTCTAATCCTCCTTTTTTTTGAATGTAGGGTATACATCATGCTTGACTGGTGGGAACGGGAGCATGAGGATGTGGATCTCACCGCAATTAATCACCAACCTTTGATTGATGCATTGAAGGCATGCGGTTTATACAAATTCTGGGCCATACCTGGCATGAGGGCCCAGGTGGACTTTTTGCAGTGGCTGGTAGACAGGTGGAATATACAGGACCAATGTTTCTTTATTGGTGGCCACCAGCTCGAAATGGAGCTAGAATACATTTACCTTTTGACTGGTTTGCCTAAGAGAGGTGAACATTTGACTCTATTCAGGACTAGGCCAGGTGGCCAGTCTGTCGATAGCCTCCAGCTAGAGTTTTGCAACAACCAAACTAGAGACAAAGGGATTGATATCAAAACCATCTCTTGTCCTAAACTCAAAGTGATTGCATTTACTGTTACCAGGCTCTACGGAAGCGCAGCACTACATGTGGCCACTGGATCCCAAATGCGGATGGCAGTAGACTACTTTCGAGGTACCATCTTCAACTGGTGCGAGGCTGTGTTGACTAATGTAAAAGGCCAACTGACTAGAGCAAAGAACGGAAAACCGAAGAACTTTGGATATGGTGCTTTAGTTGTGAGCTTTGGTCTAGAGAGGGTCCCAATGTTGGTCCCACAGCCTCTTACCATTGGAGCTGGACTTCCCCGAGAGCCCAAACTGATGTGTTGGGTTGCAATTATGGCCCGTCATCCCGAGGAGGGAACAAAAGTCGTTCGATGTACTCCTGAGTATTTTCATTGGTTGGAGAACCAAGTATTTACTATTCAGGATTTTCCTTATGCTGGGATAGATTATCGTGGTGACCCAGACATGGCTCTTCCACCAAGAGAGCAATGGGATGACTCAGGTAAAATCATTTTCAACATTTTCTAATTTAATTTTTTTTTAAACCGTCTGAAAATTGATAGTAAAAAGTTTCAAATGCAGATGTAGGTCCACGGCGACCAGCCACTCTCTGGCCCTATGAGAGGAAACATCCAGCTACAGTAGTACCAGCCCCACAGGACGAATCTACAGAGACCTTGGCCGAATTGGAAAACCATCTAGAGCATTTGACAACAGACATTCCAGAGACCAGCATAGATGAAATTCCTCTTAGGCTACAGCACTATGTGATTAGGGTCCCAGGACCTTTCAGGAGGTTCCTTTGTAGGGTGGCCCGTACAGTGGTTTCTTATCGTGATCATCACCAGTGACAGGATGATCGCCTGTTGTAGACTCATATGACATTTTTTCTTTTTGTACTATCATTTTTCTGATCATAAGGTGTTTTTCAACCTACAATCGAAGACGATGTATATTTGACACACTTCTATGCTATACTATATCACTATTACTGGTTTATCTTGTAAAACATGTTATGGAATGTTTTTAAATTTACTTGTATGATTATTGCAAATGTCTACCTAACATTCGAGAAGCAATTGCATCTGCTAATGTATTTAAATATCTTGGAATATGTTGATATTCAATATAGTCAAATTCACGTTCCAAGAGATGAACTCTCAAAAATAATCTCAATAACACTGGATTTCTAATGGCATACACTCTATTAAGCTGTAATACAACGAGTTCAGAATCTAACCTCACAATCAAACTCCGGATCCCAAATGAGATGGATTCAGATAATAACTCAATCACTGCACTATACTCTGCAATGTTCTTTGTTGTTTGACCAAGGCTTACCCCATGCATAGATACCAACTCATTAGAGGGTGAATAGATAACCCAAGCTACGGAAGAAATGTTCTGTGTATTACGACAAGAACCATTAGCAAAACCGATTTATGTTTAGAGAGACGTCGACATCTACAATATCAAGAGTAAAATCAAGATAAGCAGGAATAATGACAAAAAAACACTCTCTAAGCTAAGCACACTTTTTAGTCTAAAACACACCAGCTAGAAAGAAAACTAACCTAACTAAAAATCTCCTGTTATGAAACCAACTCAAGAAAAGATAGATCAATGCCTTATAATTGAGCCTCTTCGAGGGGGCAACCTCCTTTACATTACATAAATAAACAATTCTTCGATGATTCAAATGACAAAGCCTCCTTTCTATATATAGGAGTCTAAGGAGTCACAATATAACCCGACCGACCTAACAGTAATAATATAAATCCACAAAAATAACAGTAGAGGGATTCTATGGGGCAGAGTAATAACAATATGGGGATAATATGGGCACAATAATATTAATAAGGGATGCAACTACAATAGTAATGGGGTAATTACTAGTATTATAGGGACCCAACATGCCCCTCTCCTTCAAAAAAGTGTTGTCCTCAACACTTTAGTAGTTTTGGATGCTTCTATATAAAATTCTCATCCTCCCATGTGGAATTTTCAGCAGATAAGTTCTTCCACTTGATAAGATACTCTGAAATTGATCGATTTCGTAGCTGTCGAGTTCTTGTTTCTGTGATTGTTTCCGGTTCCTATATAATTTTTCCTTCCTTGTCAAGTTCTGGCAATACTGTTTGAAGTGGGAGTTTGTCACCTATAACCTTCTTTAAACATGAAACATGGAAAACTGAGTGCAATCGAGAAGCTGCAGGAAGCTCCAATTTGTATGCCATAGTACCAATCTTTTGAAACACCTTGTACGGACCATAATACTTTGGTGATAATTTATTATCCTTCTTAGCTTGCTTGAGGGACATTTGCTTATATGGTTGTAGCCGTAGAAATACCCAATCACCTACATCAAAACTTCTTTCGCTGCAATGTTGATCTGTCTGTTGTTTCATTCTATTATGTGCCAACATGAGGTTATCCTTTAAGAGTTGGAGGACTTGTTTTTTATGTTCGATGTGATGTTCCACTGCTTGAACCTTAGGATTTTCTCTTAAATACGATGTGATGGATGGTGGCTGATATCCATAAAGTGCCATAAATGGGGTCATTTTTGTTGCTGTATGGAAGGAAGTGTTATACCACCATTCAGTCAAAGGCAACCATTTGACCCATTGTATCTGTTTATCAGATACAAAGAAACGAAGATATCCTTCCAAACATTTGTTTACTATCTCAGTTTGCCCATTAGATTGAGGATGATAAGATGAGCTATGAGCTAACTGAGTACCAAGACAAGAAAATAATTCTGTCCAAAAATGTCCAGTGAAAATGGGATCTCTGTCATTTACAATAATCTTTGGGTTTCCATGTAGCTTTTGAATTGTTTCCATAAATGTAGTAGAAACCGTACTGGCTTTAAATGGATGTGATAATGCACAAAAGTGTGCATACTTGGTAAGTTTGTCAACTACCACCATGATGACACTCTTTCCCTCAGACTTGGATAAACCTGTGATAAAATCCATTGAAATCTCCTCCCAACGTTGGCTTGGAATGGATAAAGGTTGTAATAGACCCAATGTCTTAATTGTTTCAACTTTATTTTGTTGGCAAACCAAACATTCCGCCACAAATTTTTGAATATCCGATTTAAGGCCATCCCAAAAAAATTCCTTCTTAACCCTGTGGTAAGTTCTTAAAAATCCTGAGTGCCCTCCTAAGGGGGAAGTGTGCAATTCCATAAGAATCTTTTGTTTTAGTTGGGAATTCTTACAGAGGTATAAGCGATCTTTGTACCATAAAGAATCATTTTCCCAGCTAAATGTATCAGACGTACTGGAATCTTGTTGTAACTTTTGAATAATTGCCCATACTTCTTCGTCATTCTTCCATTCCTCCCTTGCTTCGTTTATCCAATCTGGTTGGATAATAGAAATGGCGCACAACAATGCTTCCACATCCTCATCCTTTCTTGAGAGTGCATCTGCCACCACATTTTTCTTTCCTTTTTTGTATATGATTTAAAAGTCATAACCCAACATCTTTGTGACCCACTTTTGTTGCTCTTCAGAGGATAATCTTTGTTCTAAAAGGTATTTAAGGCTATCATGATCCATTTTTACCTTGAAGTGTCTTCCCATTAGGTAGGGTCGCCATTTCTTAAGTGCATGGAGTATTGCCAACATTTCCTTCTCATAAATAGCTTTATGTAAAAACTTTCCCTTGATTGGATGACTTTCAAAAGCAATGGGTCTTTCATCTTGCATTAAAATAGCACCAATTCCATTTCTTGAAGCATCGCATTCCACAATAAAGGTTTTTGTGAAGTCCGGTGTAGCTAAGACCGGTGCTTGGCACATTGCCTCTTTAAGATGTTTGAAGGCCTTTGTTGCTTCTGGAGTCCATGAAAATGCATCTTTCTTCAATAATGTTGTTAGAGGTGCTGATATTCTCCCATAATTCTTAACAAACTTGCGATAATACCCTGTCAACCCGAGAAATCCTTGCAGATGCTTTATGGATGTGGGGATTTTCCTTTCCTTAATGGCTTTAATTTTTCTAGGGTCTACCTTAACTCCTTCATGAGATACAATATGACCCAAATATTCCACCTCTTGCACTCCAAAGAAACATTTTGATCTTTTTGCATATAATTGTTTCTCCTCCAATAGTTGTAGCACCCTGTCAACATGTTCAACATGATCCTTCCAAGACTTGTTATAGATTAGTATATCATCAAAAAATACTAAGACAAATTTTCTAAGGAATGGTTTGAAAATGGAATTCATCAAACCTTGAAATCTTGAAGGTGCATTGGTAAGGCCAAAAGGCATGACCAAAAATTCATAATGACCCTCATGAGTTCTAAATGTTGTTTTCAGAATGTCTTCAGTCTTCATTCTAATTTGATGATATCCTGAATGAAGATCCAACTTGGTGAAGTAAATTGATCCATGCAATTCATCCAGTAATTCATCAATGACAAGAATGGGAAACTTATCTTTAATAGTGAGCTTGTTGAGCTCCCTATAATCCAGACACATGCGCCATGATCCATCCTTCTTGTGCACTAATACTACTGGAGCAGAGAAAGAACTTTGACTCGGTTGAATTATACCAGCCTCTAGCATTTCTGCAACCATACGTTCAATTTCACTCTTTTGGGCATAGGGATATCTGTATGGTTTGATGTTTGGAGGAACACTTCCCGGAATCAAATGAATAGCATGATCATGATCACAAATAGGTGGGAGACCTCTGGGAGTCTCAAATACCTTGGAATGATTTTCCAAGACTTTTTGGAGATCTAGAGAAATAGATGATTGCAATGTGGAAACATCTAGCGAACATAATTGTGCAATTACACCCCTTTGTTCCTTTTTCAGAAGCTTTGTCATACCTTAGAGCTAATTATCTTTCCCAGTTTCCCTGCAATACCCCTTAATTCAACTTCCTTTCCTTCCATAGAAAATTTCATGAAAAGTTCTTGAAAATTGAAAGCTATTGTACCCAAGGATTGTAGCCATTGTACTCCTAGTACAACATCAGCACCTCCCATTGGAATGGAAAGCATTGGGCTAGTCAATACATATTCTCCCATCGATAGCTTGATATTATGGCACTTCCCAGAGCAATTTATTGTTCATCCATTTGCAACCATCACTTGACACTCTGGTGCTGGGTATAAGAAGCAATTCAATTCTTTTGCTACCTTACAATGAATAAAATTGTGGGTACTTCCTGAATCAATCAACACTAGTACCTTTTTCTTCTTGATTTGTCCTTCTATCTTGATGGTTTGAGGAGTGGTAATTCCCGCCAATGCATTACAAGATATGGTTGGATTCATTTCTTCTTTATCTAGGCTTTGTTCCTAGAGTATATCCTCTTCTTTTTTACCTTTCTTGGTCCTTTTCTTCTTCCTCTTCACAATCTATGTAGAATAGTTTCTTCTCAGCACACTTATGACCTTTAGTGTATTTTCTATCACAACTGTAACAAAGCCCTTTTGCTCTTTTTTCTTCCAATTGTTGTGGTGTCAACCTTATAGGTTGTGGAAGACTAGGAGCAACCACACTTCCATCTTTATAGTTGAGAGTGGTATGCTTCTTGGTTGCCATAATTTTGCTTTCTATTTTTCTTGCTAACCTGAATGCCTTCTCTAACGAATCAAGTTCCCAAAGTTAAACATAATGTTGGATATTATCCTTTAAAGACCCTATGAACACGTCAATCCTATGCTCCTCTGGAATATCTTTTACCCTTATGTTCAATTTTTGGAACTCCTCAATGTGCTCCATTATTGAACCCTTCTGTTTGAGACTTATCAATTGGCTAAACAAAGTGTTGCTTTTTGTATCCTCGTAATGTGCTATCAATTCTTCCGTAAAAATTGCCCAAGTGATAAATTGTTTACCAGAGCAAAGCCATTGATACCATACAAACTGATTTGGTTCCAAATATAAAGTTGACATACGTACCTTTTGTGTGTTTTGCACATTATTGAGATCGAAAAATTGCTCCATTTGTAATATCCATGTTGGGGGATCCTTGCCATCAAACTTCCTCATATCAATTTTTGGAATATGGTGGGTTTTTGATCCCGCATTAGAGTCTAAGAAATCATGATTAACATTTCTTTTGTTCGCATCATGAGTTTCCTTTACTACCTTTTCACCATTGGTAAGTATTTCCTGTAGAAAATTTGTCAAATCTATCTTCAAATCTGCCATGCCTCTCTTCAAATTTGTGTTCAAATCTATCTTCAAGTTGTCCATCTTAGCTTCCATGCCATTTATCTTAGCTTCTGTTAGCTTTTGTGACAGTGACATTTGTTGCACTTGTTCTTGTAATTTTGATATATCATGTAGCATTTCTTCCTCTTCTTCATGAGTCATGCTAGAGCTTTCAGGTTCCTTACTAGGTGTTCGCATTTTATTTCCTCAGGGCATCAGTTACCGATAATAATGCTCTACTATGCCCTTTGAATTCATTCAAAATAAATTTTCAAACCAAGCTTATGCAAAAATTTAAGAAAATCTACACACCTTTTTTCACTTTGTGGGAGCTCGATATTGCCTCTTATGTATCTTTGTACTTTCCAATCATCTAGTTCTGAATTTGTGACCTACAATAGCCCTCTGTGTCCTCTTTCCAATGCCACAAGTCTGACCCAAATTGGATTCTCCAAGGAAGCGTTATGTGAAATCTTCCACAATGACTTGATTATAGACTAGTTCAGTAGAGCGAACTTGTACGACGTGCCACGAGTCACTGTTTCGACCTTTGGATCTGAAAAATGCATACAAGAAACTACAGTCCGTCCTCTTTTTGTAACTTCTTATGAAATTTCAATCTGATCCCCAGAGAGAAAGGTATGACTATTTTTCCCAGGTCACCTGTTTGGAATGTAATTCAGGAGTCTGCAAAAAGACCAACTTCCTCAGATCGTATCTCCGCAAATATAGTGTGAAAAACTCTGAAATTCGGACCTGAGGTTCAGCGTGATTGTTTCTCAAATGGGTTTGTTTTTCAACTTCTGAAACATCGCAGAAAAAAGTTATAGCGAAAATTCCACGATGACCTGTTTGGAGCAGAGAAACCCTAGAATCCAAAGCTCTGATACCAAATGTTATGAAACCAGCTCAAGAAAAGATAGATCAATGCCTTAGAATTAAGCCTCTTCAAGGGGGCAACCTCCTTTACATTACATAAATGAACAATTCTTCGATGATTCAAATGAAGAAACCTCCTTTCTATATATAGGAGTGTTATAGACATTTTTGTGCCCTACAACCCCAAGCATGAAATGTCCATAAACCAAGGGCTCCTAAGTCCCTAAAAGTGTTTTTCTAACCCCTAAAGGAACAAGGTCAACAAATTATAGCTTCTCCCAGAAGTTCTCCATGAGAAACTACTCAGAATTGGTCAAAACAGGATCATTGCAGCTACTCCACTGGCTAAGTGCGTTGCATCTCACCTAAATACACAGTGAGGGTGCGTTTCATTTCAAAAGTCCCTTCTGTGGGGTGCGATGGGCGAGAAATGACAAATGGCAGTGTCATTCCGCGAGGTGGAGAGGCAATGGAAGCTTCCAGAATCTTCTCCTGTGACACTTGCCTCACTGAATTCGACCAAGGATGAGTAAGAGGCCCTCAGTCTCCAAGTGGAAGCAAGAACTGTCAGAGAGAAGACACTAATCAAATCACAAGCTGACTCATACCCCTTACAAATATCTATATATGGATCCCTCATCCCAGAGATCCAGAGGCTAGAATTTTGCATATTGTAAGGAATTGATGTTGGTTTTCTGAGACAAACATCAAATTGTTGGGTGATCTAAGCTTTGTTTGAGGTGAAGAGGGGCTTCTTTGCTGGGAGGTTGATGCTGGGTCAGAACAACTGGTTGTAACTCCTCCTGGCTCTTTTCTTGTTTATCAATAAAAACTATTTGAGTTTTCCTCCATGCTTTTGTATCATTGATGCTTGTTACATTTGTATGGTCAATTTACATCTGATCCTAGATTGTTTATGATTATAGATCCAAGTCCTGGTACAGTGTTATGCTTCTGTGATCTTACAGGTACTTTGTGAAGCTGGGCGTGCAAGGGAGTAGGTAGCTGAGGACTATCAAAGAAGAGAGGGATCGAATTGAAGGATTAGCGCAAGACAGAGGTTGGTCTTTCTGTTCCTCTCTATCTATAATTCATAAAGGAAAAACAAAAGTAGTTTTTCTCTGTTTGTTTCTAAGGAAGCTATCACACCTTAGTGGGATAGAGCAGTTCTAAATAGACACTTTTCCCTATAACAAAATGGCGACTCCGCTGGGGAACTAATTAGTTTGTTTGTTTATCATTCTTTGTTGTTTGTTTCATAAACTTACAAGTAGCATTCGAACTGCATTTGACATAACAAATTCAAAGTAGATAAGTGCTACTTCAATCCATCTACCGGATCTGTTTATGATTTAAACAACTGATTCACAAACTATATGATTTCCCTTGTGATAGCTCTTAGATCCTCCTTAGATCTACCCCTGATTGTTGCATTACTGATTGCTTTTTACTCGGCCAAAACCCAAGACCTGAACTGCAAACTGTGACCCGGAACCCAAATAGAGTCTCGTTTCTGGCCCAGCACAGGTACTGTTTAGAGATTCTGAATTTCAATGCACTTCCCGAGTGGACAACCTACGCTGCATTTCAGATTCTCTGTGTTACAGGTGTGCTGATCAGACTAGCTCCGTGTAGCTGTGGCTTCTGTGATTCATTCTTTCCAGTTCTATTCCTGAATCTTGCTACCTATGATCATTATATGTCTGTTTGAAACACCTTTTCCTTGCTGTTATTCCACCTACTTTGTACAAAAGAACTGTAGATGTTTTTGTGTGTTTGTTGAGTCATTTACAGTTCTCCTTTGCAAAAGTAGCATAGTCGTACTGTCGTCCTTTGATTTGAATCTGTCGCAAGTATCGATTTCGATCGTAGGAAAAATTTTGATTGCTACTGATGGTCGATTATCTTGTTACTATTGCTTTTGGTTTGAATTTGTAATTTTCTAGTGTTAAGAACAAGTATTCAGTTCAAAATCGTAAGGTGTTGTAATCATCTCCATTTTTTATTTCGAAAAGAAGCTTGTTGATATTTGTCGCTTGAAAAGAAATTCAGATTTGTGCATCAACTTTCTTTTTAGCATCCATATACTAAGAAATTCGAAAACAAATACATGCATGTGCATTTACATATAGACAGTCTGATTGGCTTGATTTAGGAAAGTGCATTTAGAGTGTGCTCTTTGCTCTTTGTGAAAATATTCTGTTTTTTTTTCCCTAGTAGCTAGGTTTTTCATTGCATAAAAGAGATAAAAAGTTTGTTTACCATCTTAGATTGCATTTTAGGAATTACATCTACATCTCGTGGTGAACCCGAAAGGCAAACTTCATAAACAAGATCAACTTAAAATAAATTCAATGAATCTAACAACGCTTTGGAACTTAATGCACAAATTTAGAAGTCTAGGCTAGAGACGTATTCCGGCGTCGTAAAGCCTAGTAACTGTTGTTCTCACTGATGGTTGGGTGATTCCTCCACTTTGAGACGATAAGTGGCAGTACGGACTTGTGCTCCCACGTACTGTCGAGTATATTTTGGGAGACCCCAATAGGCTTAATCCTTTATCCATAGGAAGTCGTGTCTACCACCCTATCGATCGCAATGCACTGAACACAACATTCGGGAAGATTGACTGCCGTACCGTAAAAAGTATTCTGCAGTTTTGCGATTGGTTTGGTACTCCCTCTACCTAGACTTCCAGAGCAGTCCCTTTCATTCCTTTTCAGACTCCTTAATGGAAAAGGTCCATCTGAGCACTTGTCACTTTAGGCTAATTAAAAATCGAAGGAGACTAGAGTCATCTTTTGTTTTTTCTCGACTCTTAAAAACTGAAAAAACAAGTTGTGTCAAAGCGTCTAAAATTTATTTTAAACAGAATATTCATTACCCTTTCCTACGTTGATCTTGGGTGGATAAAATGGAATCCACCAACCAAGGGATTCCCCTTGGAGGAAATCCTAGTCCCTTCTCCTCTTGGGGAGATGTTAGTGCACCCCATATGGCCACATTGTCACTTCCAGGACTGACAATTGGTTTACCTGTATGGCTCTTCTCAACCTCTGTCGTTCAGAACACCGCAATTCCTGAACAATCGAATCATCAATTAGATGAGTCTAGAGTTACCCACCAACCTTCTACTTCCTCTAATTATTCCTCTCCTCCTTCCTCTTCACTTGATGGGGCTGGTAAAGCCAAAAGTCAAGTACCTAAGGAGAAGAAGGAAAAGAAGAAGAAGGAGCCAAAAGCGAATGGGGGCAAACGAGTGTCATCTAGCGAAAATCCACACACTGCACCGACCAGGCCTAAATCGCCATGTGTCATTTGCAAAGGAGACCACTATCACAGAGATTGTCCTTGCATCCCTCAGATCTTAAGGGACTGGTCTCCTCGTTTGCACAACCTGGTGTCGTCAACTTCCGATGATCATGTTGAAAACACACCGTCAACTAGTGAAAGTGAAGCCCTAGGACAAAAAGGAAAATATAGATTTCCTTGTAAACTGTGTGAAGGCGATCATGCCGTCCACCGTTGTCCCTTCTTAGACAAAGCTAAAAGAGTTTTGGACGATCATCCGATTTCACCGTTACGACTTCCTCCTGGATATAAAAAACTCTTGCCGAGTCCGTCACTAGTTGAAAATCTGGCTGGCCCGCTCAGGTGGTCGGCCGAAGCGTCTATCATTGAAGATAAACCATCTGAACCCATACCAGACGAAAGTCAAAAGGTCGAGGCGGCAGTTGACCTGGTCTTGCCTTCAGAGGTTCCATCTTCAGATGATACAGTCACTGAAGAGAACAAGGATGACATCGTCCAAATTCTTTTCATAAGCACAGACTCCAACGAACATGGGGGCAATTTACCCGTTCCTTTACCGCAGGAAGGAAGTTCGTTAGAGTCGTACCCGGCTGTCTATTCGGTCCCACCTCCAAGCAACCTAGTTGTCTCCTTCGACTGGAATCAACTAGGCAGACCCCGTTTACCAGCTAGTGTACCATTTCGAATCATTGTTCAAATATATAGAATGGTTATGGCTGGTACCATCATAGATGAGGGGGCTTTTGTGAGTATCCTTTCCTCAACTGCTTGGAAAGCGCTTGGTTTGCCATCGCTTTTGCCTGAGATGAGAAATCTAACAGGCTTTGATAAAGGAACCAGTCGACCGTTAGGGATCCTTCCTGATGTGCCCATAACATTGAGAGGGAAAACCGTTCACATGAACGTAATGGTAGTTCAAGGACCCCTGGATTACAATCTACTCCTTGGACGAGACTATATTTATTGCATGGGAGCAATTGTCTCCTCACTCTTTAGAGTAATGTGTTTTCCACACGAAGAAAGAGTGGTCAAGCTCGTGGACCAGCTTTCATTTCCCGGATCATACAGAGCAAATAGTCATATACCATACCTGAATGGTCTTTTCACGCAAGAAATGTCTCAATCTCTAGTCCGTCCTCCCGATGAGTGTGAGTGATTCGGGGGGACATGACTGAAACCCAGGGGGCATGCACCCTGGTCTGCTTCGGCAGGAAAACTTCGGGTATAGGGTAGGTTTCCGCGAGAGAATATGACCTCCGTACTCTCGTCCGTGATTGGAAGGGGGAGTTGGACTGGAACAAGATTCTCTTGTCAAAGTTATGTGAGTTGGCGGGCACCGTCGGTCACCTTTGTTTATCTCGGTAGACATCGCCAGAGAAGTGTTTTGTTTGCACTGTGAATAGAATAATCTTTGGGTAACCTGTAAGAGGTAGGCCTCTCTTGGTAAAACAAATGTTTTAACGGACTAAAGAAGGGGTAACCTTGAAACTCTGTTTTATACCTGGGGGCATGCAAACCTTTTGGAGTGCAAGCAAAGAGCGACTATTTATTTTTTAAATTTTTAGGACCTCTAACCCTTTAAACTCGTAGGATTGGTCGTCTCCTAACTTGCATAAAGAAAGGATGTGGGGAAAAACTCTAAAAGTTGTTGTTTCATATGAGACATTCTTATCACACGACTGGATTAATCAAGCAGTTTTAGCACATAGTTCAAGCTCGTTAAAAAATAAACATAAGACATGAGCAAATGTTTCCCCTCCGCGTTTAAGCTCGTTAAAAAATGAACTATTCCCCGCTAAATAACCATCGTGAATGTAGTACTTCAGCCGTTAAAGCCTTGGTCATGTTTGCACCGTCACCTCCACTTTTTCATTGGTCGATCATTCACCTCCATTTGATTGTTTACCCATTTTGAGGAACAGCTGCGAAGAGTGATTTCACTAGCCATCCTTGTGACACTGTCGTGATTGGAAAATTCCAAACCTTACCTGGAATCAGCTGCTACCCATTTTATCACTCGTTCCTTAAAAGACGAGTCTCCTTTAAGCTCTTTTCAACTAACTCGTAAAATATGAAAAGATTGCCAAGCCATTGGCCTCTCCAGCTCATTAAAGGGACAGGAAGTGCTATCCCTCCTCTAGATTTTAATCTTTTTGGACCTGAGGGATTATTACACAAAAAGATCGAGCGCTTGTTTTGTTCGGCTCGTTAAAAGTATCAAAAATTCATCCCTTCTGTATTGTTTTATACTTTTTCGGACTTAAGGGATTAGATGACGAAAAAGGAATTTTGGAGTTACCTTTACGTTCCTTTTCAGACTCTCTAAAATTGTAAAGGACCAAGTTATCTTTGTCGTTAAACTCGTTAAAAAGATTAATAGCGACAAACTTGTCTATAGATGAGAACGAGTTTCACTATCGCTAGGCTCGTTAAAACATAGCGATGGGTTTGCCCAAAGGGAAAATTATAGAACAAGCATATGTTATCCTCCTCAAGCTTGACAAAAATAAAGAGGTACTGGTCAGCAATGACTGGGGTAAATTGGGAAGAAAACTTGAAGAAACTTTGTTGGTAGCAAGTCGCTCTTGAACATGACACTTCCACTCCATGTCCGAGTCGGGTTGGGTTGTTTCATTCACCAGTCACATCACCATGGTCACGCCATACCATCCACATTTGGGGTTAATGCTACCAATCCATCACATCAGTGTCGCCGATATGTTCAAGAGACGTCATTCAGTGAATTCACCTGTGTCTCACCCACTACCATACATTATACTCCATTCTTTCATGACTACCACCCTGAACCTTATATCACGAGATCGTTTTCACCTCCATTAAAATCATTTGCTCCATTCCGTATCATTGATGTGGGATTCATTAAGGCCCTCCTGTGATGGATCACTTCTTGACGACATCAGCTCATTATCCAAGAAGTTGATCTAGGAACACCCCATTCAGTACTTTGAAGCTTGCATGCCTCAATGGCAAGTTTCTCACTTCCGGCGACAGGTTTACATCAATGGCCTTTGACCGAAAGATTTTGCGTGGTGTTCGACGCCAAGTCCTTTATTCACACCATGTGAATTGTACTGCAATACCTTGAGGGTCATTATCATTATCGGTGATTCCTCGCGCACATGTTAACAGTTTACATCATTGACTGGTAATCAAGCGATGTCTTTCCATGTTCGACTTCAGAACATTTCTCACATGGATCGACTTGTACTTCGAGTGAAGATCGGACGAGATTGAAGACCCCGGATCTAGTTTCATCCATCCGGGCTGCGATATATATTCAGGGAAATAAAGACATTAAATGTACATCATTGCCGCACAGATAATCATCCACTCAAAAGGATGATGGCTCTATCAGAATCATCAGTCTACACTCAGACGATTGTCTGTCCTATGTACATGAAAATGAATTTATAAAGTTGAGCATGGGAATGCCCGCCTCAGCTAGATCATGAAAATATTATGAAGATAATGTATTGTATTGTATCTTATTACAGGTCTCCTCCCAGCATTGAAAGAACTTTGGATCCTCATAATAAAGCATTTCACCCGACACCAAAAGGTTAACGGCCTCATACTTTAGGGGGCAACTGTTATAGACATTTTTGTGCCCTACAACCCCAAGCATGAAATGTCCATAAACCAAGGGCTCCTAAGTCCCTAAAAGTTTTTTTCTAACCCCTAAAGGAACAAGGTCAACAGATTACAGCTTATCCCAGAAGTTCTCCATGAGAAACTACTCAGAATTGGTCAAAATAGGATCATTGCAGCTGCTCCACTGGCTAAGTGTGTTGCATCTCACCTAAATACACTGTGAGGGTGCGTTGCATTTCAAAAGTCCCTTCTGTGGGGTGTGATGGGCGAGAAATGACAAATGGCAGTGTCATTCCGCGAGGTGGAGAGGCAATGGAAGCTTCCAGAATCTTCTCCTGTGACACTTGCCTCACTGAATTCGACCAAAAATGAGTAAGAGGCCCTCAGTCTCCAAGTGGAAGCAAGAACTGTCAGAGAGAAGACACTAATCAAATCACAAGCTGACTCATCCCCCTTACAGATATCTATATATGGATCCCTCATCCCAGAGATCCAGAGGTTGGAATTTTGCATATTGTAAGGAATTGATGTTGGTTTTCTGAGACAAACATCAGATTGTTGGGTGGTCTAAGCTTTGTTTGATGTGAAGAGGGGCTTCTTTGCTGGGAGGTTGATGCTGGGTTGGAACAACTGGTTGTAACTCCTCCTGGCTCTTTTCTTGTTTATCAATAAAAACTATTTGAGTTTTCCTCCATGCTTTTGTATCATTGATGCTTGTTACATTTGTATGGTCAATTTACATCTGATCCTAGATTTTTTATGATTATAGATCCATGTCTTGGTATAGTGCTATGCTTCTGTGATCTTACAGGTACTTTGTGAAGCTGGGCGTGCAAGGGATCAGGTAGCTGAGGACTATCAAAGAAGAGAGGGATCGAATTGAAGGATTAGCGCAAGACAGAGGTTGGTCTTTCTGTTCCTCTCTATCTATAATTCATAAAGGAAAAACAAAAGTAGTTTTTCTCTGTTTGTTTCTAAGGCAGCTGTCACACCTTAGTGGGATAGAGCAGTTCTAAATAGACACTTTTCCCTGTAACAAGGAGTCTAAGGAGTCACAATATAACCCAGCCGACCTAACAATAATAATATAAAGCCACAAAAATAACAATAGAGGGATTCTATGGGGCACAGTAATAACAATATGGGGATAATAGGGGAAAAAAATATTAATAAGGGATGCAACTACAATAGTAATGGGGTAATTACTAGTATTATAGGGACCCAACATCTCCACACCCAGATTTAAGCATAATATCTCTTCAGGTAAAGACCATTTCTGGGTTTACCTAAAGAGACCCCATCAAAGTCTACCAATTCATAGGCCCCTTTTGCCAGCTTTCGCTTAACAACATAAGGACCATGCCACATGGGTATGAATTTTCCAGTGCCTAATTTATCATTTGCTTGATCGTTCAATAAGACTAGGTCTCCTTCCGAAAAATTATGAGGTGTAACATTTCGATCATACTGAGCTTTAATACGTTTGGCATGAGTGTCGATTGCTAATGCAGCATCACGTCGATTCTCATCTAGCTAAGCCAAGTACAACAAATGTTTTTCCTCTTCGGAAGTGGCTGGAAGTAATTCTATGGCCATTTGTAATGACAAGATTTCACATTCAATGGGTAACACAGCTTCTAAACCATAAACTAGTTGGAAAGGAGTGAAACCGGTTGATGTTTTTACTGAGGTTCGATATGCCCAAAGCGCTGAAAATAGCATGTTATTCCAATTCGACCTATGAATCCCAATGATTCGTCAGATCATGATGACTAGACCTTTGTTGATGGCTTCAACCAGACCATTAGCCTGTGGATAATATGGAGTTGAACTATCGTGACGCAAGCCAAGTTGATCTGTAAGTTCAGTCATCATAATATTTCGAAAATGACGCCCATGATCAGTGATAATCACTTGTGGAACACCAAACCTAGCAATTATATGATTGAACATGAAAATTGCAGTAGTTTTTCTGTCTACCTCAAATGTAGGCATCGCCTCGGCCCACTTGGTAAAAAATCTACCGCAAGGATGATATATGCATGCCCCCCGGCCGAGTGAGGGTTACATGTAATAAAATCGATACCCCATTTTGCAAAAGGATCGACGACAACTATAGGATGGAGAGGAGCAAGTGGAGCACGCATCTTTCGATCAAAAATTTGGCAGTTGTGGCATTTTTGGACCACGTTAATACAATCTTTAAACAAAGAAGGCCAAAAATAGCCAGTGCGCAATATCTTTTGGGTTGTGGCAAACCCAGACATATGACTGCCACACGCTCCAGAGTGACAGTCATTTAGAACCCTTTCAGCTTCCTCATGAGTTAAACAACATCGGAAAATAGAGTCCGCCCCACGACGATAAAGTGTATCTCCAATAATTTTGAATTGTTGGGACTGGAATCATATTTTTCGACGCTCTAATCTTGAAATTTCTGGCCGAAAGGATTGGGTTTGGAGATAAATGATTATATCTCCATACCATGGATCTAAAGTGCTGATTAGAAACAAGGATTCATCTGCAATGGGCTCCTCCGCCACAGTTTTAGTGTCACCACGCGGGAAGTCACACATCAACTCCACAAAAACTAACGATTTCTTTGACTTAGACTTTTCAAATTCAAAGTCAAACTCCTGTAGGATCACAATCCATTTGGAGTACTTGCCCCCTCGCAATTGTTTGGTAAAAATATAGATCATAGGGTTGCAATCGGAAATTACTGTAGTTTTGCGTAGTAAAATGTAATGACGAAAACGTTGGACAACTTGAACAGCTGCCAGAGCCAATTTCTCCACATCTGAATATTTTAGCTCAGTTGGATTTAAGGTTCGACTAAGGTAATATATCACATGTTCACTACTGAATTCATCTTCCTGAACTAACACCATTCCAATGGTGGAATGTGAGGTGGCAAGATATAAGAAGTAGTCCTGGTTGTAGTTGGGAGGATGCAATAACGGTGCATGGGTCAACGCATGTTTTAGTGCATCAAAATATTTGTCAGCTATCTCATCCCAAAAGAATGGAGTATTCTATTTCAACAACCTGGTAAAAGCTTTTGTGATCTCAGCGTAGTTAGGAATGAATCGACGTAAAGATTTTGCTTTCCCTTTCAAACTTTGGAGTTGGCGAAGACTCGAAGGAGGAGGCAATTTGACAATAGCTTCAACCTTCGAGGGATCGACGCAAATGCTGGCTTTCAAAACAACAAACCCCAGTAACCAACCCATTTCTATACAGAAAACACAATTATGTGGATTCAACCTAATTCAATAATGCCGAAACCTCATAAATATTCCTTGTACATGGACGAGATGATCAGCTCGATGTAATGAATGAGCAGGTAAATCATCGAGATAGGGTTGCACAATGTGCTTGATGTCATGAAACGCGTAAGACATAGCTCTTTGAAAAGTTGCCCCGGCGTTCTTGAGCCCAAAAGGTAATTTGCAATAAGCAAATTTCCCCCATGGACAAATGAAAAGCCGTTTTTGGTTGATCAACAGGTAGAATATTTATTTGTTTGTATCCGTAGAAACCATCCATGAAGGAGAATATTTCATTATCGGTACAATCATAGATGATTTGATCGATATAGGGAGTTGGGTAATTTTCTTTTGGACAGGCTCGATTAATATCCCTATAATCGATACATATTCTTATTATTCCTTTCTTTTTGTTAACGGGAACAATATTCGATACCCAATCCGTTAAGGGAATTGGATAAATGAAACCTGCTTTAAGTAATTTTTCAACTTCTGCTTTAATAGCAGCAGCTTTTCGTGGGTGGATCTGACGCAAACGTTGCTGGATGGGTTTAGCATTCAGGTAAGTTTTGATTTCATGAACAACAATTTCTGGGTCAATTCCTGGCATTTCCTCATATGACCAGGCAAACACGTCGCCAAATTCTTGAAATAGGACCTTATATGTTTGAATTTCATCTTCCGTACAAGAGGCACCTATATGAATGTTTTCAACAATTCCGGGCTTAACCGAAATGTCAATAGGAATAGTTCGAGAAATGTTTCCCAAATTTAACTCAGAATCAGGATTTTTCATTGGATTCTGAGGTTCTTTGACATAATCAGTCGTAAAAATAGATGAAAAATCATTTTCAAAGCGATCAATCTCAGGTAAAAATGAAGATCTATGATGAAGATCTTCCCATGGTAAATCATCAACACACAGGATTTCACGAATTTGCTCATCAGTGTGAATAAGTTCAGAAAACGTTGTTGAATCTGAGTTTGATGTTGAAAGTGATTCTTCATGGACCACATTCATTAAGTCAATTACAGTTGAAGAAGAGTCAGAAAACGACTGTACGGCCTGATACGCAATTTCATATGGACTCAAAGGCATAACATCACCAAATGAATCTATCTCAGATTCGAAAGGTGCGATCCAAGGATCATCATAAAAAATAGTGTCTGATGAAATCATATGAATGGTTTCAGTAGAAGGCGATACGTTGAGAGGAGGAAAGGGAAAAGTTCCTAGTAAACCAGAATCTTTAACTAGTCCTACTCCAACATCCTTATAAGGGATAGTTGTTTTGCCGGCATGCTGAATACTTTCAGAAGAGGCTGGGTCGGATGAAAAGTAAGTTAGTTGGTCTATAGTTACGATCTTTCCATTATGAGGGAACTTTATAAGCCGAAAGACCGATGAAACAACAACTGTCATACCGTAAGACCAACTACGACCCAAGAGAAGGTTGTAATCTAGAGGGGCATCAACCACCTCTACATCTAGATTAATAGTTTTGCCTTCAACCCCTATAGGTAAATCCTATAGAATGCCAAAAGGATGGAACCCACGGCCATCAAAGGCCTTTAGAATCATCAGGGATTTATTAAGTGTAGGAGAACCAAGTGATCTCCAACACTGGATCGACATAATACACGTTGAGGCTCCCTCATCAATCACAGTCCTATAGCAAGGTCTGTTTTTTACTAACACTGGAATCTGGAAAGCCATTTGATGAGGTAAGCAAGGTGTACTATTTTCTAGATCGAAAATTATAAGGTTCGAGTCCTGAATGTCAACAGCTCCTATAGCCGAAAATAACAATTTACGTTGTGCTGGACATGATTGCAGCACCTCCAAAGCTGACATTCCTGAAGGTGAAATAGCCAAATATTCAACAACGTTATAGTTCTGAGCCACTCTCGCATGTGGATTGAAAGCTGAATTTCGAAGTATACCCTTGGCGGGCGGTTTGATTACTAAGTCTGGGTTAGGTTTCTCGATCTGTAGTGGATCGGAACCAGGAGTTAAAGTTGATGGGTTCGAATTAGAATATTCTACTTCCTTACCACCAACAGGACTTTTACTTCCATAATCTTGCGATCGTGTCGCAATCCTAACATGATACATCATCATTATGGGTTCTTCGGAGGCATTTGAGGTAGAAGCTATCATCTTATTGTCTTGACTAGGAAAAGGATCCTTCAAAACAGTAGGCGTTTGGGAACCTTTAACGATTTTCGCAACCTTAGCGTGATGAGGGTAGTCTCTTGTAAAATGTTCTTCGTCACAAATGAGACAAGGATAACGAGGTTTGCGTTTCTCATTAGTAGATTCCGTTTTTTCTATTTTCTCGTTCGAATTTTTATCTGTTTTATTTTTCTTCTTCGCTTTCTTTTTACCGCCGGATTTTGATTGGGCTGTAGATGACTCTACAACATGAATATCGACGGATATTTCTACGGAAGAATCTCCTGTCGGGGAATCTAGTAAAGTTATGATAGGAGAAGAATTACTGGAAGATTTCTTCTTACTTTTGGTATTAACTGTACCAATCATACCATCAGCGACATGAGACCCGGAAGGAGCTGCAGTTATTTGATTTTGTTTAGGAAGGTCGGGGATTTTCTCATGTAACGTACCTGAATGAGTATAAACTAGGTCAAGGTACTGAGCTTGAGAAATTACTTGCTCTTCAGTAATGACTCCTACCTTAGCTACATCCTCAGTGATTTTTGGTAATAATGATTTGACAAACCATTCTGCTAAGATCTGATCCAGAATAAAAACTTTCACTAAACACCGTCGACGTCTCCATTCATGAATGTGATCTAAAATGTAAGTGGACGTGACTAATTTAATGAAGTTAATAATTCCGTGCCATTCTCATATCTGATTGGCAACTGAAAATGAGTTAAAAACAAAGTAGCTAACTGAATAAAATTATAAAAAGTGGCTTGCGGTAACTCAATGTACCAATTGGTTGCAAGACCAATTAGAGTGCATTGAAAAAGCCTTAAACGGATTGAATCATCTGAAATGGAGTTAGACGCACACCAAAGGTGATAAGTCATCACATGGTTCAACGGATCCTCTCCTGATTTGCCTTCAAACTTAGGAATATCACTAGGCAACTTATTCGGCATGGGCAGCCAAAACAGAAGATAATTAATTGGATCATTCGTAAGGCACGACAAATCAGGCAAGTCCAAAGTTGCAATGAACGGTAACTGAAAATTAGGGTCCCTGAAACCCTCGGTCATGAGACTAGACCCAGGTGGAGGATATCCTGGATAACTAGGAATTGGAATTGCATTTGGGATATATCCTCCCGGAAAACCAGGATTAACCGGACCGTACTAGGGTTGTTGAGGTTGTTGATAAGTATATCTAGGGTACGGTTGATACTGATAGACTGGCTGCTGCACAGTAGGACCGAATTGGTATTGTCCCTAGTACGGTTGATAAGTAAATTGAGGTTGACTTGTGACAACCGTACTTGGACCAGGTTGTCCTACAGGCATTTGAACCGAAGTCTGAATTGTGGGTCCAGACTGAGGTAAAGATGCTTGAGGAGTTGATACAGGAACAGTAGAAACCGGAGCTGTCGATACTCTAGAAGTAGGTGGGGTAGATGGAATAGATGTTGCAGCAGTTGCAGCAGTCGTTTGAGGCGGAGTTCGAGGCGAACTAGGACCAAACTGAGAAACTACAGAAGGTGCAGAAGTTTGAACAGTAGACTGGAAAAGTTGCTAGGTTGAACCAGAAACTAATGGTTTTCTAGATTGAGATGACAACTGCACATTCAGCTGCAAGATCTGTTGAGATTGAGATGGATCCCAAACTAATTTCATTACGGGGTACGGACCCATAGCAGGTTGAGAATATTGAGGACCATAACCGGGTTGAGGGTAGGGTTGATAATTCAAAGGTACATTTCCAGTTCCTTGGACAAATGATTGGCCAGAAGGTGGTTGGAAAACTTGGGTTGGGTACTGACCTTGAGGTTGATAACCTTGAGGCACGTATTGATACTGGGGTTGACCTTGAGGTACATATTGATACTGAGGTTGACCTTGAGGTACATACTGAGTCTGGGGTTGACCTTGAGAAATGTACTATCCCGTAGGTATGTACTATCCTTGAGGTTGCCCCCCAGGCGGTAATTGGGTACCTTGAGGTTGCCCCCCAGGTGATAATTGAGGACCTTGAGGCTGCCCCCCAGGCAGTAACTGGCCACCTTGAGGTTGCGGATTTGGAATGGTACCTGACATCATAAGAATATCTTCTACACTCAACAGCTTAGTTCCATTATTACCAGTTAATAACCCTTGTTCAATAGGTTGAGGAGATGCTCTCGAAAAAGTACCAGTAAGTGACTGATACCCAGAGGGAATAGAAGGACCACCATATAAAAAGGTTTCTGGAGATTGAGAAAACATGGACGATTGTCTCGACATATTTAACGGAGGATAATAACCCCTAGGTGTTGGATGAAAAGGAATGCGAGGTGGTGAAAAACTTAGTCCCGGGTTTTCCAAAAAATTGGTCAATGAAAGATACCAAGCGTCCCTCCTAGGTGGACTGTAAAAGATCGATTCACACTCCCTAAGTTCTATAGCTAGTTTATTTTCAGGGATAGGTATACCTTCTTCTGGAGTAACAAGTTCTTCAATAGCAATAAGTCCAGAAGGAAGATTTTGGGTAATGACTCTTTCTACCTTGGGTGAAACAGGACCAGTGGAAGTTGGAGAGGAAAATCTTGATGTTGGAGTAGCAGCAGGTTCAGTTTCAGGTTCAGATATTTCAGGTTCCTCGGCTAAATCACTAGTAGAAGAAAAACTACCAGTAACTTCAGAAAAAGAAACAGGTTCTAAAATATATTCTGGTGCTTGAACTTGGTAATCAGAATGTACAACCAAAGAAGACTCTCCTGCTTTAGGTGACCCCACTCTACTGTCACTAGGAGTTACAAGGGCTCATAGCCCTTCAAGATGGCTCGGTGAAAACTCAGGAGGTTGGCCTCAAAGTCTACGGGACTTCCTCATTAATTCAGCCACGATTAAATATTTTAACTACTTCACACGCAAACAAAGAAAAATCTCAATGAAAACCACCTAAAGTCTCTAAAGAACCAAACAATTTTGAATCACACGCCTAAAGAATCTAGGAGGTCAAACCACACACAAACAGTAACTTTCTGTACTGAAAAAACTAGTTGGTGATGAAATCCAACATCGCAGAATTCAATATAGAAATGGCGGTTGGAACAGTTACCCCGACAACCTACTTAATGAATAGATTGGCACAAGTTTCTCCACTAAACTGTCTCGAGTGAAGAGAACCCCCCAGAAAATCGAAGTGAGTCTAGCTAACGTCTACTCCAGGTACAGTGGGATCTTCACTCCACCGTCACCTTAGGAAAGAATCCTATAGAATATGGTCATTATGGTTACCAATGGAAACAAATATACCGGGGGGAACAATCTCTGATCCGATACACACGCAAGGGCAGAGTAGCAAGCTCAAACCCCTTGAAGGCTCCTTGACATAATCCAAGGTTTACCAACAAGTGACCCTAGGCTCCTCGATAATGGTTAATCCGAGGTTCACCGTTTTTAATACGTGTATATCTAGTATCGTTCCCAATGAGGAAGGATTGATTACCCCACTGGTTCGGACACGATCTCGTGCTTGACTCCTTTAAGAGGAGCTTCCCAGAGCATAGATGTAACAATTGGAATTTATCTCCTACCGCAAGATACAGCTACTTGTTTGTTTTACTATCTTGAAGAGTTAATTACTCCCTACTCCAAGATACTAGCCTAAGCTATGTTGGTGATAAAGAGCCCTAGAAATAAAAAGATTACTAGATAGATTTTACTTTAAGCGTTATTTTTATTAGTTTTTTCTTAAGTCAAAAGGTGCGGAGATGAAACTTTATGGTGTGAAGACTCGACTCCAAATCAATAAAAATGCACTTAAGATGAAAATCAATCCTTTTTCTTCAATGAATTTCTAGCTAGAGAAAGAGTTGAGAATGCAAATGCTTGTAAAAACAAATCTTTCCTTAACAAACAAATAAAAAGAAGAACTTTTTGTCTTTTCCAATGAACTCAAAAACGAGACAACTAGTTATGCTCACGAAAATTTCCCTTTCTTTTCAAACACTCAAATACTACTAAAACAAACTTTTTCAAAAGAGATTTTATTTGAAATTTTATAAAACACTCAAAACTATTGAAAAATCTAATCTTGAGATCTATAAATTCTAAAAAGCTAATTGAAGTAAAAGCTTACAAGATTTCTTTTCAAGGATGTTTTACTTAGTTATGAGCAAACTAAGGACTAATTTGTCCAGAATCACAAATTAATCAAAAAACAACCAGCTTTTGTTTTCTTTTCTAAAAATGAAATCCAAAACTTTCAACACAAGTTCTTTTGAAGTTTTGCAAAGAGAAAAACAAGATGGATTCCTCAACAAAGGCAAATTTTACAAAATGGTCAGACTCATAAGAAGGCCAACAAAAACCAAGGTGATTTGAGGTTTCTAAGGCTTCTAAGCTCCGAGTTACTACAAAGACCAAAACGAAAATCAAGCCCGGCACACAAAACTTCTAGGAATTTCACCTAAAACCCTAATGCCAATGGAATTAACCTACGAAAAGTTTCTGACAAGTCACGTGCAGATCTGGGTAGAGGCTAAAAACACATAAACAAATCCTAAGCTGACTGAATGAGAAAATTTCAAGTTTTTCAAAATTTTGACAGGGTCTGCAGGCCCCCAGTATACCCAGGTGCGGTACCGCTCTATGTGTAAAACAAAAGTGCGGGGATGTCCACACTATGTTACAAGCAGAGGGTGCGGTCCTCTTCCAAAAGTACGAAAAACAAAAAATAATTCAAGATCTACTAAACCTACCCAATCCCACACACATCAAGCCAAAAACCAGAAACAAAGACACAGTTTCTCAAGTCAAAGTAAAAGCAAAGGAAAAAATAAAAAATTCAAGTCCCCAGCGGAGTCGCCATTTTGTCGGCCGGATAAGTCGTTCTTGCGGACAAGACCGACCTCCCTAGTATCTAATGATATCTAGCGACAAGCAAACCAAACAAATTCTATCTTTCTCTAAATATGCAATTTGTAAATAAAGGCAAACAGGTGTTTTAGGCCTACCTTGGGTCCAGTGCTAGTTTGTGGAAGCCATGCTCCATTGATCCAAGTGAGCTCCCTTGTAAAGAATCTGCAAACACAAACAAGCACACACATTAAATAGCACCTGAAAAGCCAATATAATAAAGCATATTTATCATGATGATCAAGGAATTCATGAAACAAACCATATAAGACAATTTATTGAGAAAAATGAATCTGATTGTATTAACTTTAATCAAAGAAGAACTTTACAACCTTGGTGCCTTGATGTTGTACAAGCTCCTCCCAGGGTCCAACAAGAATCTCCTCTACTTTGACAAGTTTCACTCTCTTCCCAATGAAGCCAAAAGGTATGTAATCTCTCCTCTCAAGCTTAACTAGGAAGTCTCAATTCCAACAGCATTTACCCTCAAAAATGTTCAGCTTCTAACCTCCCTAGAAACCAGCCCAATGCCTTAATTTATAGTGCAATGGAGGGAAGTTACTAGGTCCACCTTCAAAGGGATAAAGCCCTCCTTCAAAGGGATAAGCTCCTTTCATCAAGGGATTAGCTCCTTTAGTTTTGGGATGCATGAACCACCTAGGAGCGAACCATCCACGTCAAGATTCCTTCTAGAAGCATCCAAAATTAACCACAAGTGAGTTTTTAAGAATAAACTTGTGCCTTTTTGACTTTCACAGGGGTTCGTACCCACTCCTTTAGAGACAGAGCAGGTAGGTCCATAGGTAACATGACTAAGGGGTGCGGGACCGTAGGTAATAGTAAGAGAAAGTGCGGGACTAGAGCTTTATTGATTTTCAAAGACTTTCTCTCATTTTTAAAGCTTGACATGAAGAGCTGAGGTTTGAGACTTGCTAAGGACGATAGTATGAGTGATGATAGACCCATACTGACTGCAAATAGTCATGGTGACAATATTTTGTGTAACACCACCATCTAGAACATGTAGCTCTCAGCACGATGTCCAACGCCTAGAACCGATGCTCCTCTGGTAAATCCCTTTCAAATTTATCAAGAAACAAATTTACATCTTCTTAGCCATCATAATATGGTAATTGCATACCTCATTGGATATAGACCAGAGTGATTTAGTAAGTCTGTTTCATCGCAACTTTGATACTTCAAGCAATGTATTCTACCAATGCTCAAGCTCCTCATCTGAACTAGAGTTACAAGAGTTTTACTTTTCCCAAGTAATTCTTCCATTCGCCATAGGATTGATCCAATCCTCATTCCAGTCTGTAAGTTTATAGATCTAGTCAATATCATCCTCCTCAAACTAATCTCAGACTTGTTCAGTATACCGCACACCCTCTACTAGATCCAATGGAAAAATGATTCTTAGTTCCTTCTTCTCAAATGTCATGATGCACTTCTTCAGGTTGATAACCACATTCATGTAAAACACCCAATCGATTCCAAGTAGTGCCAGGTAGGGATTACTATCATCCACTATTTCGATTACCTCAAAATCAACTATAGCGCGTGCCCCTTCAATGTTGATAGTTACTCCATATAGGCGTCCCATAGGAATAATATTTTGTTGGTTCACCATTCATAGCTGAATTGCAGACCACTGTAGTGTCAGATTTCCAATTCTTTCCCAAGTTTTTTTAGGCAAAACATTCACATCAAATCCAAAATCTAGGATCACCTAGTCCATTTCAAATTCTCTGATTTTTGCAGTCAATCTCATCTCCTGACCCATCCTTTTCTTAGTTTTGTATACTTTATGCACTGCACGTTTTTTAGGTAGTGGCTTACCCTTGAAAATGCAGTTTTCTATTAACTCTTGCAGTCCCTCCACCACTTTTTGGTCGCTTAAGAGCTTCATGCAGGTCTGTAAGAGGGATGTCAATACTTAAGGATCTATTTCTTGCATAGAAATGACCTCTTTAGGCTTCTCTATTCACGCACTTTGATTCTTTGATATGGAAGCTCATGAATCCACAAAGCTCTTTTTAGCCTCCATAAATGTTTCTTTTTCCTTATGCAAATCAAATTCAGTATATTTGTTAGTAGATCTATGCACCCACAGATTCTCTTCTAATTGTTTCCCTACAGATTTATCTTCCCTGGTAGCTATACCACTTCGCGTAACTATACTAACACTGGGGCCATCCTCGCATGGTTTTGACCTCATCATCTAGATGTTTTGAGTGGGTTGGTGGTGTTATCACTTAAAGAAGTAATTTCTAAAATGTTCACATCATTTTGTTTGTGAAGGTTAGGTGTTAGTCCAAAGTTCAGTTTTTCCATGTTTACTTTAGTGTCAAAGTCTTAGTGTCTTGAGAGTCTTGGTAGAATGGTTAAATAAAAGTCAATAGTCCATTCTCATTCACCATTGGTCCCATAACTTACATAGAATATCTGTATCAAGCTCGTTGTAAAGGTTCTTAAGTGTTATGAAATGCTTTAGGTGTTTTCGTAGCGCAGTGCAGTTTAGGTGATTTCGTAGCGCATAACCCAGATTTTACACTGGCTGCGCTACGAAATCGGAGATTCATGCAATCCGTAGCAAATCTTTCTTAGCTGTCATATCTGTCAAGTTCAGTTATGGTTGCATCATCCACTGTCAACTTATACACTTCACATATCATGTCCAACCGCTTATCTTCATTATTACATTCGTTAGGTACCTTGGTACACTCGGATTACAAGTTTCAAGAAGAGCCAGACATTCACTGTCATAATTATGATTGTATTCATGGCATGAGGAACAAATCTGCAAGCGTTCAATTTGAATGCATTGTACATCAAGCAAGGCAGGGATCGAAGATTGAGCAATGCTAGTATTTCAAACCTTCATTACGTTGAAGTCTCATGGAAGGATCTCCAGAAAGAAAAGAGCACAGGTCAGGTAGATGTTTGAGGAACGAACTTGAAGGGGTAGACATTATCTTGAGGAACAGAGAAGTTGAGCATGCATTCAAGCAGGTTGGATGTTGGAATTTTTGTGAGAAACTCTAGGGAGGTCATGCACAAATCACCAAGGAATTTGCCTTGAATTTCACAGGACTGAATTCAAAGGTTGGGATGCTTGAATTGCAAATCTCACCAGAGGTAATATCCACAGTTACTGAGATTCCAAGGGGACAAGAAATTTGGTTTAAAAATTTTAAATTTGATATGACCCCCTGCAAAGAATTTCTGAAGCCAGAGTTCATTGACTCAGATTTAAACAAGTCTGTGCCTAGAAATTATGTCAAGGACTCATATGCTAATTTGCTTACCTGCATACAGAGGTACCTTACCTGTGAAGGGAGATATAACAAGGTGTATTCATATCATTTCAAGCTTCTGCTACATTTCACAGGAAATATATCTCTTGATTTACCTTTCTACTTATTTCGTAGTCTAAGCAAAATGTGTGACAAAGTGCAGCTAAGGAAAGAAGCCTGTGAGACCTCATTATTTCACCATGGCTTAGTTAAGTTGATCATTCTGCATGAACTCCAGCGAGTAGGTAGGGACTGGCCCATGTTTATGTTTATGTCTAGCTTTAAAAATGAAACTGGTCTCAGCCCCCAAGCTATGAAAAATTCTCCACCAACAACTGGTCATCATACAGAAACAAGATCCAAGAGATTCACCAAATTGAAAGCTAGGAAACAAGGGAGCCCGCCAGATCAATGGTTATCCAAGACACACCCCAGCAGTCCTTGAAAAAGAAAACTTAGATCGAAGAAGTGAATCATCTACAGGAGAAGTAGTCTAGAGAAGAATGACCAGGAGTCAATTAGGTAAGGAAAAAGGCAAGAAGGTGGTTGCTGAGGAAAGCCCTGTTTCAAAGGGAAACTTGAATGACTTACTGCAAGCCATTGATATTGAATAATCTCCCCTGGTTCAAGCATATTTGATAGAATCAAGTAAAGACAAGACTAAAAGAACCAAAGCCTCGAGAAAGATCAAGTTTGATGATCAGGTTGCTCAATTTGTCTTTAAGCCAAGAAGACCCATGACGAGGAATTTCAAATAGATACAGGAGATGCTGCTAGAAACAGGTGAAACAGAGGAGATCGTAAAAACTCATGACAGACCTGTGACTTCATTACAATCATCATCACAGCTGCATAAAGAAGATAGAGGAAAGGAAATCATCCTGCAAGAGGAATATAGTGTTGAAGAATTGAAAAATAAGTTGAGGTTAGCAAATCTTGAAATTGCTAGATTGAAGAAAGCCTCTAGGAAGCATGCAATCAGGGAAGCTCATTTTGACAAAATGCAAGCTCTGTGGGAAGAAAAAATAGTCCAAATACCCGAGGTGGTCGACTATAATGCACAATATTATACCTGGCTAGTCCCTGCAATAAAGGAAGAAATGTTCATCACGAGAGTCAATATGAAACTTAGAGCTGGGAATAGGGTTATGAAGAGACAAATTGAAGAGTTGAAGTTGCAGTTAAGCCAGCGGGAAAGATCTCCTTAAGGAAACCACACATCAAGTAAGGTTATATTCAAAATTTTAATGATTTACCTTTTTACAGTTTCTTGAAGAATGATACATCTCTACTTAGTTTTGATAGCTTCAGGGTAGTTGAAATGGATATTTCAAGATAAAAGAGGCTTAATTCAGTCAAATTTTGGAGTTAAACCGTGTTTTGTGATTACACAGCAGTTTCGTAGCACGCTACGGAACTGCTAAAAAAGAACGCATAATGCACAGCAATTTCGTAGCGCGCTACGAAACTGCTGTAGCTGCATAATTAAAGCTCAGTCGGCCAAATTTTGAGGGACCAAGGGGACATTTTTGAAAGGAAATCTCAGAAAAGATCATTTACAATATGCAAGAAATCAGCCACGACAAAACAAGCGGAAAGAAGTTATATGAATTTTAAACTTTTTGTTATACAAATGATAGTATTGTAAATGACTTTTCAATCAGCTTTAAAAGGGGTTTTGTCATCACACACGTATATGGGAAAGGCTTACAGCACATGAAGAACGTGGCACTCAAATAGATGGTTGGGTAATTAAAGAAGATCAACATGGTTAATTGGTTCCAAATATCTTTGAGGAAACCAAAAGCATAAAAATAGGGCAGTTTCCTACTTCTCAGCAGCAATAAAGGGATAAGACATTAAGGACCAGTAAGGAGCTTCGAACATCCACCACAGCTAAATTGAAGGAGACCACTTGTCAAAGAAAAATATTTGATTGTAATTAATGTTGATACCAGCATGATGTGGAGTTAGACTCCTAATTGTTTTAGGTTTCTAAAACATCTAGTTAGCAGTTTGTTGCATTTAATAAGTAGTTAAAGTTTTAATAGATGTCATAACAAGCAGAATTCGAGTTCCTCTCATGCTGGAGGAGGAATCTTGGTTTTGTAAAGAATTCTATATATAGCAGAAACATCAATGTACTTGGGGTTGGAAAATTTTAGAGAAATTGAAACTATTGTGCTATGTAAATGACTCCGTTTTAGTAATACAAGACTTGGCTTTACTTCTCAGGAATCAGAAGGAGTTTATTGTTCAGAATGTTGTGTATTATCTTCTCTTCAATATTTGCAGTGGTATAGATGTGTGATTACTTAGAAATCACTAATTGTGCTCTAATTTCCTTCACATATTTATAAACTGTGTTTCCCTATATGTTTCTGGTGTGTTCTGAATGGTAGAAATCTAAATGCCCTGACTTCTATGTAAGGTTTATATCATTGTTATACTGAAACGATTGTGACTCCATAAGCCCAATGGATACCTTCTAATTGTGTTTCAACCACTCTCATTTTTCTATCTTTGCTTCACAAGAGTTAGCCATCTTAATCATAATCCAAAACATTAATCCTTTGAGAGAGCCCTCTCAGGTTGGGGAGGCTAAGCCTCAGCCTAAAGTAGGTTTGAAAAAGTTACTTAAGGTCTTCTTGATCAGCAGCCTTCCAGGGTCTGATTTTGAGATAACAGGTGGTTCTTCTTCACTTGCAGCTTTGCAATGAGTATAGGACAATCTTCTATAATGTGGTCACACCGTCAACAATATTGACAAGAGGGGTGTGTCGGGTTATTACAATCTTGTGCAAAGTGGTCTAGTTCCCCAAAATTGTAACAAATAATTTTTCTACGACCTCTTCCAGCTCCCCCCCATCATCCTCTTCCTCATCCTTGGAACCCTCCATGCATTGTATGTGTGCCTTGATCTTGTTGATGACATGTCTCAACATGTACTCTATATGTCAGAGTTTTGTCCATCATTAACTCATAACTTCAACAATTGCACTCATCATGGCCTATAGACTTACATAAATTGCAGAATAGTGGTTCGGGACTGTGCACGAACTTCTGCAACAAATGGAAATTGTTTGTTGAGTGTTTTCTTGTTATCTGGCAGATAGTGCACCATGGCACTATAACATTACTTGATCCAGCAAAATTTTCTAGCTTCATGGGGATACGACCTCCCCCAATTAGATAGTTCTGATATACCAGGCAACGATCCTTGTCATCAGCATTTCCTTTGCACTTTAAGCACCATAATTCAACACGAGTCTCATTTTGGACCTCTTTGCCCTTCTTGAGATCCTGCAACAACATATGGAGGTTAGCCAACTGTGATTGAATCTACTGCACACCCAAATTCATATCCTAAATAGGTGAAGCCTCTAGCTTCATAGCAATTTCCAGCGCTTCAGCCTGCGATCCAAGCTTCTACTGTGACAATGGTAATATCAAATGAGGTAATAATGAATCAATATAACAATCCTTATGTTACTCATCTGATATTTGTATATTAGCCTGTTGTAGCGGACATTTCAACCTTTGATCAAAATCCCATGCAGATTCAGTCACATTCTGCTTAATTTCTTTGACCTCAATCATAGACTGGGCTTGAGACTTAGGCCTTCTGAATTCATTATTCAGTGCATATTTTTTGTCTTTCAATGATGCAACTAGATGAGTTGTACTATACTTAATATACCAACTCATTTCCCTATCTTCCAATGATGTGACCAACTGCGCTTTCTTTAGATCATCATCTGTTAACTACTGTGACTTCCACATAACATCTGCCACAAACTAGAATTGATCAGGGTATTCTGTCCCCAAACCCTTGAATATATGAGTATTCATAGTGTTCTCCATACTGAATAGCAGAGGTGAAGGTGTAGGTGTGTCAGGTGGCAGTGATGGCGGAGGTGGAGTGGATGGATGTGGAATTCTCGTAGTGCCCTGATCTACCAGCTGCGATGTACCTCTGGGCGTCTTCGGACTATTACTTTCTTCTTTGCTATTGGATTCTCCAAACAGAGGACTCTACTCAACAATTGTATCTAGATATTTTCTGAATTGTTTCCCACTTCTCATAGCTCCCGTTGAGCTCCTTCTAAACATCAATTTAGCGGCATAACTCGTTTCTCGTACAATAGAATTGTAATCCAAGTTTTCAGGGAATTCAAATACTCACCTCTTAGTCCTTTGAAAAAGTGGCATTCAACTTCATTATAATTAGCAGATGTATCAATCATGAACTTGGTAATAAATACACCCAATATACTATTGATCCAATAATCGACAGCCTTTAGAACCTTGTTTTCTTATCCTTCAAGACGCTTCACTAATTCTTGGGTCCACACAATAGGGTTATCCAACTTCCAGGTAGGTTGACCATCTGCCAATTTAGCCAACCATTCATATAATTCACATGGGAAATAGAAAAATAAAACTTCCTGTTCCTCTGCATATAGATATCTCTGCAACCACTCTCCTTTTGATAGGTGTGAATTCCCATTTTTTTGAGCTACAAACTCACGCAGCTTTTGATCTATCCACTTCTCAATCTCCTTCTTAGTTGGTATCCACATATGTCACAACACACATTGCTCAGATAGATCCTGGTCCCATCAACAAAACCATTTTTTGGATTGAGGGGGCATGGACCCAGGTTTGGAGTTAGTTGTGCTAACCAACAAATCCTTACACTACTGGCCCTTTCGGTAACAACCCACGTAGAGCAGGCTACAATGTCACCCGAGGAAATATTAGGGGATGCTAGAACTAGGTTTCTGCATCCAGAGGACTATGTGATGTGTTTCTACCAAACTTAGGGCTTTATCTTGACCTTCGCGAACCCTAACCCTTAAAACCCAGACTTTACAATAATTAACAGTTAGCAGATTTATGTCCTTCATTGATTGCACTAAACATGCATAACGTCATATAAATAAAAAAATCTACATCTTTGTGAATCTATTAAGTATTTTCCTGATTAAATTCATTCAACAGATCAAAAATAGAGTAAAATTAGAGATAAAACAATGATACGCAGATACACAAATAGTTCTTCAAAATAAGCCTTTATTATGCTTTAGATCTTCAATATAGTTCTTCCCAACCCTACACACACATCTGCAAGGGCCTGCACACTCAGCTACAGACTTACCAAGGTCTCCACACACACAGCTGCAAGAGCCTTCCCCTTCGCCCAAGTACAGAATAGATAAAATCAGACCCAAGTCATCCACTATTCTTACTTCTCTTAGCTATCTTATGACTCTTCTATGACTTCCCTTTTATATTCTTCTTCATTACAATGCCATGGTATACGAACCATGGGCGGGTCTCAAAACTACTTGAATTTAACAAAATAAGGGGCTTTGACCATCCTAATGCACCTTTGACTCCTATCGACCTACGCTACTCACGCTCCACTCCTCAAAATGTGGAGACTTTACAATATTTAACAAAACTTAACAAATCTGACCTGGGAAATCTTGTCGCAACAACAACCTCTTCTACTCTCAATAAGTTATGATCCCTATTTCACCCATGAAATGAATAAGTGCCTATGCATAGTCATATATATAAAATACATAAATAAAGGGTGAAAGAAAAGAAAGGCTTCCTGCGTAGGGAAGTGAAGCAAGCAACTCCATCAGGGTATTGTCCAGGCTCATTGGTAGAAGAGCAATGCTTGTGTTCCTTTAGTGACTCTGCTGTGGTACTGTTCAAGCTTGCTAGAAATGGAGAAACACAAGATATGAAAAACTATACTCTAAAAACATAAATGTTGTGAACTCCAGTACTGTGCTCCCCACTCGAAACATTGTGATTTGGACAACTTTATATTGGTGTTTCATAGAGAAAGGACAAAAGGGATTAAATTTGTACATGGGGTAAGTGGGGAAATGAAAGTAATCTAAACGATGAATCAATAATTCTTGAAGAGCTAGACCCTACACAAAAGACCAAACCAAGGATGAGAAGATGGAATTCTACCAGTGTGTCTCCAAGTGTTGTCATTCCTACAACATTGTTGGGTGCAACCCAACTTGGTCCAAGTTTTGGGTCAAAGGCTCTGCATTTTGAGTGGAGCACGAGGATCCAATGAAGTTATATTCATCACGTGGTGTTTTAGGGGATTTAGGGTGGGTCAAAACCCCTTATTTTGTAACAGGTATTGGGTTTTAGTCATTTTTTCGTCGGATCCATGGTATGTGGTTTGTGGTCTGTGGTCATGTAGTAAGGAAGTTTATTTAAAGAAGATGTAATACTTTGTAAATCATATCATGGTAGAAGAACTAGCATAGATTGTTCGTATTCTCTGTCTTGAGTTTGTATTTTGGGGAAGGCTCTACAATTGAGAGTGTGGAGGCCTTGAAGAGTTTGTAACCGTGTGTGCAGGTTAGGGAAGACCATGTATTGAATAACCTTATTAATAAAGAAGAAGTTTTAGAGAAGTATTGTGTATCTTTCAGTGTTGATTCTCTATTGTTATTGATATCATTATGCACATTGTTTACTAATTTATGCGAAAGAATACATGTTATGTTGTTTTATGTTATGTCTATGCAATGAAAATCATTTTGTAAGTGTTGTAGTGTTTTCTTCTCAAAGATGTATGAAAAGAACCCACTTAAGATTGTGGATGACAAATAATATCAACAATATAAATGGCTACTAAACATTGTATATCTGTAGCATCTGATAGAAACAAAACCTGCCAAAGTCCGAATCTATGCCACAATCATAGTTAAATAGCAAAAAGAAAGAGTAATAACTCCAATCATCCAATGGAAACCAGATATGTAAAGAATAATTTTATTATACTGTGAAGGGAACAAATAGATGTTACCAGCCCGCCTCTATAGGACGGGTTCTTGGCTATGCTAAAATGTCTTTAGCTTGTGTAGAGAGTCTCTCCTCTATAATGCATAAACCCAACAAAAATATGGTGTGTGACGATGAAAATAATCAGAGTTACAACAGAGAGTGAAACAATGAAAATAATCAAAAGTGAATAATGAATGGAAAAACCTTCTATTTATAACAAAATATTGAGTTATACTCGAATAATGAGAATTAATAAAATATTATTGATCCCATTCTTGGAATAACCACCTGGAATATTTTATTATATTTGGTTAGGAGGGAAAAAGTATTTAAACAGTTATTTAGAAATAATAAATAAACAAATGATTTATTTATCATCTCAAGGAATTAGTTAAGGAATAATAAACAAATAAGGATTTATTTAATTATTCCTAAGGGATTTAATCAAATTTGACAAAGAATAATAATTAATTAGTGATTAATTAATTATTCTTGGAGAAAAATAAGATAATAAATGATTTATCTCTTATTTTTCATGATTGGGTCAAATATGAAAAGGAATAATAATAAGACATTGGTTAAATTAATTATTCCTAGAAGAAAATCAAATTAATAGTGATTTATTTAATTATTCTTCATGCGTTTAACTATAAATTACTTAACAAAGGTGGTTTATTAAGTAATTTCTCATAGTGAAAGCAATTTTACTATGGTAAAATTGGCTTTATGTGGTGTACCTCGATCCATCTAGTAAATTAGGTTAGATGACCAACTTTTTGGTGATAACAGATTTCCCCCCAATGTACGAGCGTTAGGAGCAAAATGTATGACTGAAGTACATTGTAAAGACACAATCACTAGACAAAACAGGGAAGTCAGAGAGAGAGAGAGAGACCAATGAAGGTCAATTGAAAGAGGATAGGTATAGAGGGGGTGAGACTAGTGAAATTATCCTCTTATGTTGTGGTACTAGACCTTAATGAGGCAAGGGAGGCATACCCATACCCACCGAGATAACTTAGTACAAGAATAATAGTTCACCCAGAAATATAAAACTGAACAATGAAGTACATGCGGAATGGTACATGACATGTTGGCATAACAGAGTGAAAAAATAATACAATGTGTGCCATATACATAATGCACCTGGAAAAACATGAGCTAGGACTAAATACAATAATATCTAAGTACATGAGCTATAAAGCCCCTTCACTCAAAAAATTGGTGGAATCGAGGGTAGAACAACCGGAGAAGCCCTGGTGAACAAGGAAGGGCTCTGCAAAACTCAATGGATCATCTTGAGGATACGTGCATGCTATGAATGTTGTGATCAGTAGGAACTGAACCAATCAACTGTGCGGAACTTCATCTGACGCTATAGCATAGTAGGTATGCATCCAGGCATGTGGGGGACTACCTGAAGGGGCACCCCCTCATGAGGTCTAAAACATCTCACACACACCCAGGAATCACTCGTACAATTTGCTGCATCACTAGACCATCAAGTGTATGGATCATGAACTTAAAATGACCAAGTCAAAGGGCAATAATGAGACCCTCTACTCGATCCAAGGCATCGAACAAGAATGGAACCTGGAACTGAGATACACTGCCCTCTAGGCCATTCTTTTGGAATAAATGAGCTGATGTCAACAGAATAGGGCACGTGATAGGTGAGGCAATGAGGATCCTAAACTAAAGCATGAGAGAAAATAGTAATGTGACAGATGGACTAACACTAGGGATAATGGGAAAAGTGGTACTGAGGGAGAAACAAAAGACTTCCCTTGTCAAAGCATAAAGTGCATGGTTGACCTAGTAGTAACTGACTCAACTTCAGAGGGGATGGGGACAGTATGACTGGAGGCCAAAATGGGCAACACAGGATGAATGGTATGAAAATATGGATGGAATATTATGACATGGTATTATGGGACATGAAATAGACTCCAAGAATTCAAGGATGACTCATCACGGATGCTCTAAACACGGGTGATTCAATGATGTTACCACACAGACTAGGCCTAGTGGGGACCATGAAATCATGAGTGAATGATGGTTACTCATGATGAAAATTGACAAATGGTATGAAAAGTATTAAGTGGAAGTGGAACTCAAAGTGCAAGTGTCACTTTATGACGAAATTCGATTTTGAGATGTGATGAAGTGACCCTTCTTGGAAAAATGACTTCATGGTGAAGTGTCAAATCATCAAAAAGTGAGGAAGACCCATTATAGTACTCGATGAGAGATTTCCAATGATGCTGATAGTTCATAAAATAGAGCTATGGCCTAGTTGCAATGTGCAACATAAGAATTGTTGGTTTTCCTATAAAAGGGTGCTTTCCCTCCAATTTGAGAGGAGGAGAAGGCCCTAAACCTTATGGAGATCGCAGTGGACTAACCGACCATTGAAATCGGGATCTATGAATTTTAGGCAAGTGGCCTTACTTGTTTAAAGATAGCCTTAATGCTTCTTGGAACGATGGTTCCTATTGAAAAATTAAGGGAAGAGGAAAACGAGAATTAACTACTAAAGGAGGTCTAGAATCATCCCCATCCATGAAGTCAGACATGGGGACTAGGTGGACATAGAGTATAATATTTGAAGATATGGTATCAAATGTCTACGATATGCGATGTGCATATGGCTTGCTAGAGAGGCCGGTAGGACAAACCATCCAAGGAATGGGAGGATAATTGACCATACCTAGATATGGTGTGATCTAGGCCAAGACTTATGTTTATCAGTTGGGAAGATGGCCAGGGGAAAACCATAATGCCCCAAACCATCGGATACTGATCTTGTATGCAAAGGTGGGAATGATGCCCCCTAGTAGGAGGAGTTTTTGGAGCACCATTGTGTTCCGATTTCTCGAAAAAGGGATTCAAGCATCTCGGCCCAACTTGGAACAAGATCTCCTGAAGGATGATGTAGGTGCCTATGTGCCCCAGTATGCTATGGGTGTACTGGATGTATTTAGAGGTAAGGGATCCAAACACTTGTATGTTTTATGTGATACATAATATGATCATGCATTTTATATGATGATTATGGTTTGCCATTTGTTTTGTTTATGGTTATCTTCTATTGTATACATGTGATAAATGCCAATCTAGAATGTTGTTTGCAATGGAATCTACATATTTATATTGGGCTCTAGGAACATGACTGAAAGTAATGGTTTCAAATTCACCTACCAAAAACTTAACTCGTAGATAATTTCTAAATGGGACTTGGTTATGTACATGATACACACCATTCAATTGCATGACAAGGGGCAAGGAATCTAAACAAACATGAAGATGAAGGATGTGATGATCAAGGGCATCAACTAACAAACCTATCACTACATCATATTCACCTTGATTATTGGTGGCAGATCTAATGCACATGCCGTTTGAAAGAACTAATGTATGTAAGGGGGTAAAAATGGCTCAAGTTGCCAAGGTTGGATTCTGAGAGAAGCGACTCGCACCGTCGACATGACCGATATATGGTGTGGATGATGGATCCATCTGAAAGGTGAAAAAGACAACAGATGAAGTGATGCAATCTACCCAACTTCATGGTAGAAATAAAGACATGCAAATCAAAGGGATGTGCTATGAGAAAATTTCTTGAGGTAGAGTACATGGGGAGAATTAGGAAGGAAATGGCCTTTGAAATCCTCCACAGAAATGCCCCCTTGCCTAAGTGTGAAGGTAATTAGGGGTAGAGATAGCTTCCATGGTGTCCTCATTAGGCTGGGAGATGGGCAGATGGGAGGAAGACTCACTACAAGATGCAGCGACATTACCTGGTGCATCAACTTGAAAAATAAGGTTCACATATGCATAATATTGAATGGTAGATGATGAGATCGTAGATGGGGGATCTTCGAATGTTGAGACCTGGGATTCTGTTGAAAGAGGTTTGATAGAAGCACACACAGAAACCCCAGAAAGGTTTGAATGCGAGGAACTTAAGGAAGACGACAGGTAAAGGATGTGACCTGTGGTGTCCATCATCTCAACACTGGGGGGAGGGATCATGATGGTGGGACCAGAGTCTCCCTATTCTAGCTAAATAGTGGTACCAAAATCCATGGGTAGAGGAGTAGATGATCCACTATGAGTGTCCTTGTATTCGTGAAGCGCCCCAAGGAAATCGTGAAATTCATCGAGATGGGGGAAACAATGGGAATAATGACATGATGATCACAGAGGGAACAAGGGTGGTTTGTGTGCAATTTTTTTAGTTTCTTTGGTGGGCCCAGCAAGTTAACATGGAATTTCAGGATATTTGACTCAAGGAACACTTCATGAACCAAAGGTTTAAGTTGAGGAAGTTCAGGACAATTATGGGCGGCATGCCCAACAACTTCACACAAAGCGCACAGATGTGAAGACTTTGGGGCTTTGGGGGCTAGAGAAGCTTGGGGAGACTTGTCCTTAGGTTCTTTCCTCTTAGCTTTTCCCCCCCTGTCCGGATTCATTCACAACAGGAGTGGGTTCCTATTGAGGTTGTGATGGAACTGAAGCAGTGGCAAGGGCCATAGGGACCAGGGTCAAAGCATGATAAGATATTAGCTAACCAGGCAGAGTGTTTGCTAGGGGATCAATGTACCATACTGGGATCCCTAAAGTCACATTAGGAAGGACCAGTGAAGCCATGACAGGGATAGAAAATAAACCCAAAGGGGGAAATAAAAAAGGTATCTGGCCTACATGGTAATGTCCCGGTGGAATAGCTCATGGATGGTTAAGACATAGATGAATAGTTCGTGGTGGGAACACAAGAGAGGCACCCACAATCGGAGGAGGTCTTGGTGGGTGGGTCTAGATGACTCAGCTGAGATGGTAATGAAAAAGTGTAGAGGAGCTGGCTGTTGATCAGAGGTATTGACCTCGTTAGAATCTATCATGAGGATTTGGTAGTCACCATGACCAGAAGGTTGGGGGGGATGGGCTTCTTGACCTAGCTAAGGTGGAGCAACAACAAATCCTTGCTGAGGGAAAGGATTTGTGAGCACTGCTAGTTGTGATGGCACAGGATTCTGAGGTGATAGTTGACCTTTAGAAGATGCTTGAGCTTCCCACATTTGGCACATCTGGGGTAAAAGAGGAAACTCATGTGTATAATGGCCATGTACACCACAACATGCACAAGGCTTGTTCATACAAATAACCTTGTTTTGCTTGGGCTTGATGCCCTGTTGCTAGTTGTTGGTGTTAGGCTGGTTCCCTTAGGGTTCACTAGGTTGGTTACCTTAATTACCATAGTTACCCTTTTTACCCTTCCCCTTATTCTTTTTCCTCGAATTGTGGGGATTGGTTGCACAGTTTGGTAGATGGGTTGGGGTCTTGGAAACATGTTGCTAGTAGGAGAGGCATAAGGGTTGGAGGAACTGGTGCCCCCTTGCAGTTAGCCATAACTTTGCTGAGTATATGGGGAAGAATGTGAAAGGGATCCAATGATACCGTTGGTGGCGTGAGATGCCCCCAGTGCATTGGCACTTCTAGGATGAGGGAGGTATAGAATGATGGTATAGACATAACTGGATTGTGCATAAATTAGATCATATCTCAAAGCAGTTTGGAGAGCTTCCTCCTTGGTCTGAGGAAAATGGGATGCAACATCCTTTCTAATGGGAGTTAAAAGGCTCCTAAGAAAACAATTTAGATAGACACAGTCTTCAAAAGGCGGGGCACGACATGTGCTCCTCCTTTGACGCCACTCTTGAATATGATCAGAAAGGTAAGTGGCAGAGGATTGATGGAACGTGGTCAATAGCTCCATCCTAGTGTCGTACTGGAGAGGTAACTGGAAATATGAAAGGAATGCTTTAGCAAGTGCTGCAAAAAAAAATGACATGCAGAGGGCTAGTCTACATACAATTTTGCAGCTTCTCTAGTGAGAATATATTGGAATAGACGAAGACAAATGGAGTCATCGGTTATGGATTTGGATGAACACCACATGTGGAAGGATCAAACATGGTTGGTAGGATCCTCTCTAGCATTACCCTCAAACTTTGGGATGTTTGAGGGAAGCTTAGTCAGCATAGAGGGCCAACCAACATCATGGTGTATGGGGTTGTTTATCAACTGGTTAAAATCTGGTAGACTTAACCCAGCGATAAAGGCTAGCATGGGGGCTACCAGAATGGTTCCTAAGACTGTTATGCTTGATGTGACCATTGGGATAGAACTAGAGCTAACACCAGGTTGGGTTCCTGCACCATCTGTGGGTCCAGACATGGTGATGATATGCGTGAAGGAGGCTCAGAATCAAATGAGGAATCAGAAGAACCAAGAGAAGAGTCAATATGGGAACTTGGAGGGCTATGAACTTGAAACCGATGGAGAGGGGTAATATGTCCAAGAAGAAACTGGGGGTGAAGGCCTAATAGTCTCCATGACAAATGCCCTATTGGCACAATGGTGGTAGGGCACACGTGACATGGAAATGGTGGAAGGAGATCAATAATATATCTTTGTCTCAATGCAAGGAGATAAACTTATTATGTTAAGTCTTCGCTTGGTGGTGTAAACCAAGTGCCATTCACTTAAGGTGCACTTGTGTGTGCAAGTTTATTAATTGATTAAGCCAAGATCATGTTTGTAACAAAAAAAGAAAAAATCTTATTGAAAATAAACTGAAATTAATAATAGAAGATGAACAACAAAACAATTAACTAAATCCCACCCAAACTGGGTTTGCAAACACTATACTTCTTGGTGGCTAAATCGATGGAAAATACACTGAAACAATCAAGAGATATAAATTTTAGTGTGATTGGGATCAAGTGACACTAATTTGCTGGAAAGTGGTGTAGCAGCAAAAAAAAACTAGAGAGGAAGATAGCTGCAAAAACATAGGTAGATGGGTGAAACACCTAGGCAAACTGATGGGACCCTAAGGATAATGACCAAACAAGTTTAAATGTGAAACTATGGATGGTAAAAATATATCTCAATAGATCTGAAACAAAAGGGTGCAGATCTAGAAAATGTGGCTGAAAGCACCACATAAACTCAGACTACTCACTCAGCTAAGCTCCTCCTAGAAAGGTGGAAGCATACTAGAAGCCCTAGGGGAACCTAAATTCTACTTCAACAAGTAAACAATAGTGGATAAAGGCCTAAGTAGGATGATATAGAGGTTAGACAACCCAGTAGAAAACTCTCTCAAAACCCAAAAACAGATCTTAGAAAAACCCTAAAACCTAGAAATAACAGGTACAAATTGTTTCTCTGTAGGGATTGCACTTTTTGGGCTGTTAAGTCAACTCTAGCCTCTAGATCACACTTTTTGGGCCAAAAAGTGTGATTTCTTCTCCACGGATCCTGGTCGGCAAATCTCGGAAAAAAGTTTCACCTTTGTCGCAGCTAGTTCCTATGACCTACAGGAAAGACCATAAATCTTGCGTAAGTCAGAAATTTAATAGATCTAGGGTTAAAAAACTAGGAAACATTAATAGAATTGAAAAAGGAAGAAACCCTAAGCTGAAAATCGAAGGTCACCCAGGTTTCTGGATCTGAGGTATAAAACCCAACGTAGTCGCCAATTTTGTTGTAGTGTTTTCTTCTCAAAGATGTACTAAAAGAACCCACTTAACATTTTGGATGACAAATAATCTCAACAATATAAATGGATGCTAAACATTGTAGATCTGCAGCAACTGATAGAAACAAAACCTGCCAAAGTCCAGATCTATGCCAAAATCATAGTTAAACAACAAAAAGAAAGAGTAATAACTCCAATCATCCAATGGAAACCAGATATGTAAAGAATAATTTTATTATAACACATGTGAAGGGAACAAATAGATGTTACTAGTGCCCCTCTATGGGATGGGTTCTTGGCTATCCTAAAACATCTTCAACTTGTGTAGAGTCTCTCTCCTCTATAATGCATAAACCTAGCAAAAATATGGTGTGCGACAATGAAAATAATTAGAGTTACAACAGTGAGTGCAACAATGAAAATAATCAAAAGTGAATAATGAATGGAAAACCCTTCTATTTATAACAAAATATTGAGCTATCCTCGAATAATGAAAAATAATAAAATATTATCGATCCCATTCTTGGAAAAACCACTTGGAATATTTTATTATATTTGGTTAGGAGGGAAAAATTATTTAAACTTTTATTTAGAAATAACAAATAAATAAATGATTTATTTATCATCTCAATGACTTAGTTAAGGAATAATAAACAAATAAGGATTTATTTAATTATTCCTAAGGGATTTAGTGAAATTTGAGAAAGAATAATAATTAATAAGTGATTAATTAATTATTCTTGGAGAAAAATAAGATAATTAAGTATTTATCTGTTTATTTTTCATGATTGGGTCAAATATGACAAGAAATAATAATAAAACAATGGTTAAATTAATTATTCCTAGAAGAAAATAAAATAAATAGTGATTTATTTAATTATTATTCATGGGTTTAACTATAAATTACTTAACAAAGATGGTTTATTAAGTAATTTGTCACAGTGAAAGCAATTTTACTGTGGTAAAATTGGCTTTACATGGTGTACTTTGATCCATCTAGTAAATTAGGCTAGATGATCAATGTTTTGATGATAACAGTAAGATTAATCATCAACATGAAGTTATTCATGTACGCGAAGTTATAGGAAGGTAGAAAACATAAGTAAATACACAGATGAAACAACGCTCATATCCCTCTGCTTGAAAAAAACATGGTTCTACAACCTCCCATAACCTCTTTGAGTGACACTGTGGTATGCTTGTAGTTTGTTGCCGAAAGGGCCAGTGATTGAGGGTTTTGTTAGTGTGCAACACACTCTAAACCTGGGTCAAGCCCCCTTAAACCAAAAAATGGTTCCATTTTCGGGACTGAGATCTGCTTAAGGGATATGTTTTGGCGCCCATCGAAGAAAGAAATCTAGGAGTGGTTTGAACAAAAAGAAAGAGAATTTGTGGAAAAAGAGAATAGAAACCCTTGATTATCATCTGAAGACTGGTCGCAGAAGTATATCTTCGAATAGAAATAAAAGATATTCTTTGGTTCAATCCACATTGAATTGTACGAGTGGGTATCTAATTTGATTGAGCATAAGACTTGTTTCAAGAACAACGAACCTAAGGAGTGGAACCCTAAATTGATATGGTGACTAAAGAACGTCAGTAACATTATGTCAAGGGATGTTGATTTCTGGATCGGTAGCATTTTGGGAAGATTTATCACTAAGTTCGCGATATACATGATCATGTCCTATAGTAAAGTTGAAAAAATATTTTTCAAAGGACCATGAGGTAAGTTCTTAAAATATTTTAATCTTTGTATTAGGATGTTATTGTGTGAAAAGGGGATTCTGTGAATGCAGTTAGATTAATGTTTTGGGGGAAGAGGATATAAGCCTAAACTAGGGTCTACGTGAAGTGGAAAATGATACAAAAAAAATGCGAAGAATTTTATTGAGACTGACTATAGTCCCTTGTTAGGAGGATCTGAGAGTGAAGAAGAAAGAAGTAACCCTACATCCCCATGAAATTACCCTGCCCACCCTGAATGTGTGTCGAAGTTAAGAGTTGAGAAGAATTGGGGCGTCTTTTGGATTCCCCATCCTTCCACCCCCCTTCCACCCCCTCTCCCTCCCCATAATTCCCCTACACCCCCACCCCCTCCCCCTCCCCCTAGCCCCCAGAGTGTTGTGAGCAGGTCCCCTGGGGGTCAATTTTGGGGTTACAAACCCAAATTTTGTGGTAGAAGGCCCGATTTTGTATGAAGAATGTAAAGTCTCCACATTTTGTGGTCATAGAGTGTGAAGATACCTAAATTCAAAAAGGGTTTTATGCCCTTAGTTTAGGTAGGTTGTGTCGGTTTGGAGATCCACCCTTGGTCCGCGAAACATGGGATTGTATAAAAAGGAGAGTCTTAGAGAGTCTAAGGGAGTTTAGTAGTCAGGAGTCATTGATGTAATAGGTTGGGGAGAGATAAGAGTGAGAGTCTTAGCGGAGAAAGAGGCTCTGCAGCTGAGTGTGCAAAGGCCTAGGGTAGAAGTCCGCAGTTGAGTGCATGAACCCCTGTAGCTATGTGTGCAGGGTAGTTAGAGTATGTATTGAAAATTTGAATCATCAATAAAGAGAAGTGTTCTGAACTTATTGTTTACTTTCCATATGTTTAGTGTTATTTCACTGCTATTATGAATGTTGCGATTATGCTATGTTGAATGTTAAGTTTTAGATATAATGTTAAGTTGATGTGCAAAAATATATGTTTCCATCTGTTGCATGAACGCAAGTAATAATATATGTTTACGCGAGGATAATCTTACTTGTATGGTAAAGTTGGCTAATACCTAAGACAATTTCGGGACTAAGTCGGTAACCTAGTTACAGAGGTGCATAAGTGCCTGAATCATCGTCTAAGGTTGCGTGAAGGGAAATCGGGTACCTTTGCGAAGGTCCTAAAAGATGGAAAATGAAGTACAACGATAAGCCCTAAGGGCTTATCGATCTACGCAAAGACAGGAGTGAGGATATAAAATCCACCTCACGACTATCTCAGGGTGCAAAAACTTGGTTCCTGCATCCCCCCATACTACTTCAGGTGAGACTTCAGTCCATGCTCCGCGGATTGATGCCGAAAGGGCCAATAGAGTAGGGATTTTTTTGGCTTCTTAACGTTGAACCTGGGTCAGGGCCCATCAAGCCAACAAACGGTTCCATTGCTAGGACTGGGATCTGCATAACGCAATGTGTGATGTCGTATCATTGGAATCCAACTAAGAAAGAGATCGAAAATTGGTTGGATAGAAAGATCCATGAATTCATGCTGCAATAAAACACGAATCCACGATTGACGAAAGAATAATGGTTGGAAAGATACATGTACACAAGAATACACAAAATCTTCTTTTGTTCCTTCCTGGTTGAGTTATATGAGTGGATCGCGAAGTTGGCAGATGAACAAGGAAGGTGGAGGCTTAACAATTCGATTGTTTGGACACTGGAGTTAGTAACGAGGTTGGAAGCTTTTGAAGATAAGATCATGCACACTGTTGACCATTGGCTCGACTGCATCATATGAGGATTTGTGACAGAGTTTGTGATTGATACCTCTGTCAGTTACAGCGAAGCTGAGCACTGCTTCTTTAAAGGACCACGAGGTAAGTATTTAAAGTCACTAAATACTTGGAATAAGATGCTCTTGAGTGAAAAATGGGTCATGCAGCTACCTTGATGTTTGAAGTTATGCAAAGAAGAAAGTATTTCATGGATGGAGGAATAAAAGGTCCTGCATATAGCCCCCTAAACAATCCTCCTTTGAGTGATGATGAAGGAGTAGTGCAGTCTTCTCCACTGAGCGTTGTTCACCTGATAAGACAAGGGTTCTCGTGAATAACTACACCACCTCCATCCTCATCCCATCCATCAACACTGCCTCCATCCTCACCCCCACCTCTCACCCCATCGCCCACACCACACTCACCTCCACCACTATTCAACATGGAAAACTTTGTAAAGCCACTTGTATTCAAGGGAATAGGAAATGAAGAACCGGACCAGTTTTGGTTCATCACAAAGGCTGTATGGGAAGCTCAAAGTATCATGAATTTCAAGATGAAGAAAGCCATGTTGGTCAGTGCATTACATGACCGCACACTAACGTGGTAAATTAAGTACATTATCGATAACCCAACATCCATGTTGGCAGATATCCAGGTCGCACTGAATAGAGAATTCAGTAGACCTAAGTCTCAAGCACAATCGATTGTGGGATTCAAGGAGATCATGATGAAGCTAGGGAAGATGCCTTGGGATTTCGATCAAATATTGAAGTGTACGATCTATGAAGCCAACATGAACCTAATTGATGGGCAGCACTGCAAATGGTTTGTGGCCTCGCTCCTACCCCACCTAAGGGTTGCGCTATCACAACAGAATATTGGGACTCAGGAAAAAGCTCTAGAAATCACGATGAGGCTGCATGAGACACCAATGCAAGATGCTAATTTGGGGGTTCAGCAGATTCATGTGTAGTTTCAAAACCTTTGTCTCGAAATGAAAAGTCTGAAGAAGGACAGAACAACTCAGCTAGAGGCGCGCGAAGAAGGTTGGTGCCTAAAATGAAAAGCTGAGGGGCATGACAAGGATCACTGCCCAATATTCACGAACTATGTTGCAGCAGGGGGACCAATGCCTCTATGGCTAGAGGCTATGGCAGGGCCAAGTATAGGGCCCGTGCTATGGTGCGCTATATGCTAGGTGGCTGGGAAACATGCGACCGACAATTTCCATTTGCTACAGAAATTTGTACAAACACCAAAACAACTCTTTTGCAATTTCTATAGTTATGAATTAATGATGGACAAGACACCTACATACAATGTGCAGGCAGGAATGTGGCCTCCAAACTAAGTGTTGGGGGAATGCGAGGTGAGTATTAGGGGTGAGACCGAGGACTAGGTGGAGGAGGGCCTGGTAGAGGCCGAGGACATCTAATCTGTTACAATTCTAGAGGCCCAGGACACTACGAAAGGGACTGCCTAAATCCGATGTGATTGTCATGCCGCTACTGTACTCAGTTTGACCATGTGATTGAGGATTGCCCAATATTGTTGGCTAAGATTCGCGAAAAGGGGGCATAGACTCCACAGCCGGCGCAAAATCTCTAGATGATGAGGGTTGAGCCTCGCGAGGAAGACCCTTAGGTAAACATTATGTTGCGAAGCGAAACTATCACTGGGGAGGATAAAGGCAAGTAGCTTGCAGAAGGCGAATGGGTCCACAAAAAACCAGAAAAAGAGACTAGGTTTGATTTGCGGTGCAAAAAAGAAACCTTTATGGAAGCAAAGAAAAGCTTCATTGAGGCATCTAACTCAGGAAGTCAGGAGAAACCAGTTGAAGAAATGGACCCATCCATGATTACCACATTCTTGGAGACCTGCATGAAACTACTCCGTGATAGTAAGATTGTGAAGGGCCTACAGGAATTGATCAATCGGTGAGTTGGTAAGGATCACACTACTGGTGAACTGTGCATAGTTAGGAACCTTGGCAAGCACAAGGCAAGGATCAGGCATGAGATGAGACTCACTGTGCAGATAGGGGAATACGAAATGGACCAAATTATCCTGGATTTGGGGTCCAATGCAAATGTTTTGCCAAAACAAACTTGGGAAAGAATTGGGAGGCCTGCACTCCAGTGATATTTGATCCAGTTAAGTATGGCGAATTAATACAAAATTATCCTAATGGGGAGGCTGCAAGGGGTAGCAGTTGACATCGAGGGCTTGAGTGCACCGGTGGATTTTGAAGTAATAGAAATTGTGGATGATAACAATCCTTACCTTGCACTCCTTGGAATCAATTGGGCCACTGACATGAATGGGGTAATAAACCTAAAGAAGTGAAATATGATATTTGAAAAGAAGTCGCTCCGCGTGGTGGTGCCGCTGGATCTTGCGGAAGGACTGTGCTATACAGAACCAGTCCGAGATTATGAAAGTGATGATGATCTGGACCAGATTTACAAGATAACAATGTGAGACCAAGATTGGGTAAATCTGACAATGGACAGACATATTTCATGGGACTGTGAAAGCTCTTGCATGTCATATTCGGACGAAGAATTATGGCACTGGCAAAACTAGCTGCATGAAGTATCTATGCTACATTGTAATATGATGACCAAGTCATTGCATTGTGTGTCATCCGAAGTCAGGGGTTTGCCTCACTATGATGGGCTAACTAATGTTGATTTCTTTTTGGATTCATTTGAGAGAGAAGTTCCAAAGAAACATCGCTTCCAGGCCTTGGACTGGGTACTATGTGCTATGCCCACAAGATGGCGGGGTATGCACAAGGATAATTTTGGTGATTGGCGTGACTATAGGAGTATGATGAGAATATGTTTCGGGTAGCCAAAAGTGTAGATGACATATAAGTATGATGGAATGGATGATCTGCATGATCACCTGGCCAAATGGACTAAGGCTTATGGAGCGGAGCCCCAGCCTAAATGGGTGCATCTGTTTTTTCATACCTTGGATGTCATACTAATGAATTGGTACTTGGAAACAGAGCTCCACCATGGCACTAAATAATGGGACATCTTGTGCTAGGGATTTATAATGACATTCACCTTTGAGGATGGGTTTGACTAAATTGATGTGGTGCTACAAGAGGTTAAAGTAGCGATATTTAGGATACCAAAATATCCTTTGGACCTACTCCAACCTGATTGGACTACCCAGTGAGTCACGCACTGGAATGCTCTAACATGATCGCTAAAGAAGAAGACGAGGATCCCAGAAAGATTAATATTACAGAAACTGAAGATCACCGCGAGGTTGAAGGTTCACGGATAGAAGATCCAGACATAACTACGCCATTAAAAAATAGGCAGGTCAACATTAGCACAGAGACGGAACCAAAATTTTCAAATATTGAGGACTATTGGGATGATGCGACAGTAGACAAGGTCATTGAGCTCCTCCATGAATATCAGGATTTGTTCCCCACAAAGTTTTCTGATTTAAAAGGGATAATAGGATACTTGGGTGTCATGAATATCACCCTGAAACCAAGCGTGAAACCTATAAAAGAAAGACCTTACCGCCTTAATCCTAAGTATAAGGAAAGGGTTCATGTTGAGTTAGATATGATGCTCGCAATAGGAATTATTGAACTTGTTAGTGTCGGTCATGATGCCCTCCATCAGTGATCAAAAGCTCTTTGCATTATGCATAGGTAGGTGTCTCATCAATGTCAGTTTTGCATTTCGTTAGGCATGCCATAAAACTGATGGAGGAACTGGTCCGTGTTCCCTTCTTGGCTTTGCTGGATCAGGTCATATCAGTTAATGAGCTTGTGTCACACTTGTTTTGTTTTGTCTTGAAGTCCAAAGTCTTAGGTCTAGGGTTTCGGTCAAAAGTCTTTGCAATGTCATGAGTCAAAAGTCCATGAGTCCCCAGCAAGCCAGAAGGAGGTATGTAAATATGTTTCATTGATATTTTCATCAGGTACAGCTCATTTATACCTTGGATTTAAAAACCCTGTTTTTAAAGCCAAGGTCATGTCAATTTTGCAAAAAATAAGGAAATTTCAAAAATTCTTCAAAATGTCGGCAATAGCCCTGGTCTTCTCGCCAGAGTCCATCAGATGGTCCACCTGCAAAACCTGAGCTCAATCCCCGCACCCTGAATTGCACTCCCTCCAATTGCCACCAAAAACCCCAAAAACTTTAAATCAACCCTCCTTATCAATTTACTAGCCTAATATCAGTGTTTCTAATTGGTCAGCTCATCCTATTGAAAAATCCACCGAGTTTGACCGGAGAGAGCCTTCTCATACCCCGTAGGGCTAGCTACGAGGTGAAATGGTTTGATGTAGCTTTGAGATTTGCCTTCTCAGCCTGAGGTGAAATTTCAAGTGCTAACATACTGGCGACCATACTGGGGAGAACATCTAATCCTTTGCTCATTGATGTGTGTGTTTCATAAGTCTTAGACGGAGCCTGAAGATACGCCAGGTAGCCTTCGAAAACGCTCTTGTTTTACATCAGCGTTAGTAGATAAATGCTGCTTCAGTCAATCTCCGTGAGCTTGTGAATACAACACTTCATTTGCATTTTACCCCAGTACATGTATCAAGTTCAGATCTGATTGTTGATAGTGGACAACGATCAGACACTTGACAGGCTGAAATCATTCACTGGTGACTCCTTCACTGAAAACTCCAAAGATCAATGCTTCATGGTGACTTCACTGCAGAGAGATCAGTAGCTGTGAGATTTTCAAGATGGATCAGATTGCAAGAAGATACGCTCCCCTGAGCCGAGATCACATTCCGGGTTTTCCGAATAAAATTCCGAAGGTAGATTGGTCAAGGAATCTGCCTACATTCAATGATGATGGTAAGAAGGATGCTACTTTACATCTTGTTAGATTTCATATGCATATTCGCAAATTGAAGGTGGATTTTCCTGAAGATTGCTTGATGAAGATATTCTTGGCCACTCTGGAAGGTACATCTCAATCATGGTATGAAAGTTTGCCGCCTGCTTGTATTTACTGTTTAAAGGATTTTCATGCTATGTTCATTGAAAGATATCTAGCATCTTATCCAACATTAAATTTAGTTCAAGACTGTTGCAAGCATGCTTATAGTTTTATTGAAAGCCTTGAGAAGTTTTATGAAGATGATAATTTCATGGATGAAGAGATCATGGAAGCCCTGTATGAAAAGCCGTTTCAGCAGCACATAGAAATCTTAGAGGATACTTGTCAAGATCAGCAAGTTGACGATGGCCATATGGCTGTAATTGATGAAAGAGAAGAGCTTGTTTCAGATCTGCCTACAGAAGAAGACATCGTGCAAGATAGCCAAGATTCAATTTTAGAATGTAATGCAGTCAACTCAGCTATTTCAGATCAAAATTCAGATCATGGTGACCAAGAATACCTTGTGCCGAATCCTGAAAAGGAGAGTTTTGTTGTTGAGATTATGGACAAAGTTCTTGATCCAAATGTCCTTATGCCATCAGAACAGAGCCTGCGTGAGGAGGTAATTCAGCCAGCTCATGAACAACAAGATGAGATCTTTGTTCAAGTAAGTGAAAACTCTTCTTTCAATCATAATTTGGATAGTTTGATTGCCATGTCATATGAAGATGATCAACAATGTTTCCAAGTTTCAGAAGATCAGGACTGTCATTCAGATTTTTCATGTTTTGAAATGTTATTTCAAGAAGACAAGACTTGTTTGAGCAAAGGGAAACAGAAATTCTTATCTCCTTTGTCTGAAGAGGAGATCGATCAGCTTTTGAAAGGTCATGCTACAATCCAAGCTAAAGCAAATCGGCAGTGTGCACATGGTCACGCAAGTGTTGGTGAAACTTCTTCCTCTTTTGAAAATGATGACAGTATTGTAATTAGTTTTATAGATCAGCAAACAGATAATATTTTCTTTCATGAAGATGATGAGGTTGTCATGCTTGATGATCTTGAGGATTGTTTTCTGTTTAAGAATGACCTAGACCATGAAATTGAGGAAAATAAGCTTGAGAGAGACAATATGTCAAAATTTCTCACGGTCAAGGAATTTACAGCCAACACTCATATGGCAGAAGCTTATACTTCTATGTGCCTTCCTATCAATTAGCAACCCACTGTTCTTTCAGATCAGAATGAAGCGAGTACTTATATTTTTGCAGCTGGATCTCAAAACAAGGTAGTGCTTCAGGATTATCAAGATCCCTTTGGCATTCTTCTGCAAGCATTAGAAAAGATAAATGTTGCCTGGTTCATTATCATAAGCTTTGGTTTCAGTGGTTATTTTGAGTTGCCTACAGGTTCATCGTTTCACCTGCTCCAGATAAGCGAGAGCAGAAATTTGGTATGTAGCCATCTGCTGGATTGGTTACATTGGAAAGCTCATTATACATGATTGTACATATTTCATTAGTATGCAGGTGGTTGTCATCATGATTCCAAATCTTGATGGATTGCTACCATTTTTCCAAAAGCTTTGTAAAGTTTTGTTTTAAGTCGGTCATGATTCATTTGTGTTTGGTCTGTTGAGTGAGTTTTTTCAAGTTATTTCAGTTTTCCATCGAGTCAGTTTGAGTCAAGTTCCAGTTAAGTTTCAGTCAGTTTTCAGTCAGGTTTTAGTCAATAAATAAGTCAAAGTCTTGTGTCGTTTGCCGAAATAATGACTCCATCGCCCAATGGTTGAAAGCACTGGTCTACTCTCCCAGAGGTCTAAGGTTCTTGGTACCTCCAAGGAGCTACCATCCCCATTGGAGCCAATGTTAGTGTCGGTCATGATGCCCTCCATCAATGATCAAAAGCTCTTTGCATTATGCATAGGTAGGTGTCTCATCAATGTCAGTTTTGCATTCCGTTAGGCATGCCATAAAACTGATGGAGGAACTGGTCCGTGTTCCCTTCTTGGCTTTGCTGGATCAGGTCATATCAGTTAATGAGCTTGTGTCACACTTGTTTTGTTTTGTCTTGAAGTCCAAAGTCTTAGGTCTAGGGTTTTGGTCAAAAGTCTTTGCAATGTCATGAGTCAAAAGTCCATGAGTCCCCAGCAAGCCAGAAGGAGGTATGTAAATATGTTTCATTGATATTTTCATCAGGTACAGCTCATTTATACCTTGGATTTAAAAACCCTGTTTTTAAAGCCAAGGTCATGTCAATTTTGCAAAAAATAAGGAAATTTCAAAAATTCTTCAAAATGTCAGCAATAGCCCTGGTCTTCTCGCCAGAGTCCATCAGATGGTCCACCTGCAAAACCTGAACTCAATCCCCGCACCCTGAATTGCACTCCCTCCAATTGCCACCAAAAACCCCAAAAACTTTAAATCAACCCTCCTTATCAGTTTACTAGCCTAATATCAGTGTTTCTAATTGGTCAGCTCATCCTATTGAAAAATCCACCGAGTTTGACCGGAGAGAGCCTTCTCATACCCCGTAGGGCTAGCTACGAGGTGAAATGGTTTGATGTAGCTTTGAGATTTGCCTTCTCAGCCTGAGGTGAAATTTCAAGTGCTAACAGAACTAATAGAAGAATCTGATTGGGTAAGCCTGATAGTGGTTCAGGAAAAGAAACAGAAAGAAGAAATAAGGATACACGTGGATCTCCAGAAGCTGAATGATGCTTGCGTGCATGATCCTTTCCCGACCTTGCTCACCGATGAGGTCCTGGATAATATAGGCAGCCAAGAAGCATACTCTTTCATTGATGGATTCTCTGGGTACCATCAGATCCAAATCGCACCTGAGGATAGAAGCAAGACGACCTTCGTGACTGAATGGGGATGTTTTCAGTACACCATAATTCCTTTTAGGCTGAAGAATGTGCCAAAAGTCTTTTCGTGCGTAGTCATTGCAGCATTTAAAGACTTCATTTGCAAGTTTCTAGAAGTATACTTTGATGATTGGACAGTGTTTGAATTGGTCAAGTGCCATGTGGAAAGTCTGCACTTAATGTTAGATACATGCCGGACATACCAGATTGTGCTCAATCTAAAGAAGTGTATGTTTTGTGTCCCTTTCGGGATCCTGCTCGGTCATGTGGTATGTAAACAAGGATTGATGGTAGACCCCATGAAGATCGCATGATAATCAACTTGGAGGTGCCAAGGAATGTGAAACAGTTGCGCGCAACTCTAGGGTATATTGGATACTATAGGAAGTTCATCAAGAGATATGCCCATATCATCGTGCCCATGGAGAAGTAGTTGAAAAAGATGCTACGTTCTGTTGGAATGATGAATTCTAGAAGAGTTTGGACATGCTGAAAGAGAAAATGGTCACCGCGCCAATCCTAGTCTTCCCAGACTGGAAGAAGGAATTTCATGCACACGTGGACACCTCATGTATTGCGCTAGGGGTCATGCTGACATAGGTGGGTGAGGGGGAATTGGACCATCCTATAGCATCCATGAGTAGGAAGCTATCTAAGGCTGAGAAGAACTATTCCACTACAGAGCGAGAAGGACTAGCCATGGTGTATGCGCTCCAAAAGTTTAGGAACTATTTGCTGGGTGGAAATTTTAAGATGTATACAAATAATTCTACATTGAAATACCTAGTCAATAAGCCTGTGTTGGGGGGGGAGATCTAGAGATGGTTGTTGTTGTTCTAGGAGTGTGACTTTGAAGTTAATGTGAAACCAGGATGACTAAACGCGGGACCTGATCATATGTTGTCAATTGAAACGGGAGAGGAACCTACTAATTTGGAGGAGGGGTTACCTGACACGCAGCTCTTTGCATTGCACATCGCAGAAAATCACTTTGAAGATATCATACACTTCCTCACGATGGGAACTACTCTAGAAGGGTATACAATATAGAAGAGGAAGGAGTTAGTGGTGTGTGCAACATACTTCTCTGTCAATGTAGGACACTTGTAGAAGATGGGGTCAAATGAAATATTGCGATGTTATGTACCTAATTTTGAATGAAGTAGCATTCTCACGGAGGCTCATGGAGGAGATGTAGGAGGACATTATGCAAGGAAAGAAACAACGTAGAAGGTTCTACGTGCTGGGTTGTGGTGGCCAACCTTGCATAAGGATGCAAAAGCATATTCTAGGGAATGTGATGCCAAAGGACTGGTAGGCCATTACAGAGGGATGAACTACCTTCAATGCCACAGGTGATGTTACAACCATTTGAGAAATGGGAAATTGACTTTGTGGATCTGATTCAGCCTCAAGGAAAGAAGGCAGGTGAGCGGTACGTCATCACTGTGACTGTGTACCTGACCAGGTGGGCAAAGGCGTAGCCTATGAAGGACTATATAGGTGTGACAGTAGTAGAGTTTATTTTTTAATACGTGTTGACAAGATTTGGCTCTCTAAAGATCTTGATGAGCGATTGTGGTACACACTTTCTTAAAAAAACAATCAGTGCATTAACAGAATAATTTCAAGTGTATCATCAAAAAAGTATGTGTTATCATCCACAAGCCAATGGGACAGTGGAAGCATTCAATAATATACTAGAGAGTGCAGTGACAAAAGTTTGCAATGCTCAGAGAAATGATGGAATGTGCATGTACCTACAATGTTATGGGCCTACAGAATAACTTGCAAGAAGCTGACTGGGCAAACGCCTTTCAGACTCATGTATGGCATAAAATCTGTGATTCCAATGGAATATATTATACCTAGTCTGTGCATAGTGGCACTCACATGAATGGTGGATCATGGAGCCCTGGAAGAGAGGCTTGCGCAGCTAGCAGAGCTTGAGGAGGACCAATTTCTAGTTGGATTTCATCAACAAGTTCAAAAGGAGCGCGAAAAGGCATGGCATGATCGGCACATCAAACTGCGCACCTTCAAGGTGAATGATCTAGTCTTGTTATATGACAGTAAATTTGATAAATTTCTAAGGAAATTTTGAATGCACTAGCTAGGGCCATATGTCATCAAGGAGATTACCGATGGTGGAGCAGTTTAGCTGGTTAAGTTGAATGGAGAACCCTTCCCAGGGAAGGTGAATGGCAGCTGATTGAAGCCATACATCAGTGATCCAACTAGGTGACTATATGAGGGAAGCATAGTCTTAGTGCTCTATGTAGATGAAAGGAGGCACAGGACTATAAACTACACTTCCTGGGTTGGAGAGCTGTGCGAAGAAAGAACTGCGTAGAATGAGGGAATGTCACATAGTCCACAAAAGTGCATAGAGGGTTGCGCTACCAGGGGAGCGACCGCGAAGAGCAGTCAGAAATTGACCATTAAAGTCACTGTTCATGAGTTGATGATGAAAGAACAACCAAATGTAGTAGGGGGCGACAATTAAGTCCAAATTTATGGGAAATATCTTTGGAAATCTGCCGCCAATCTAGCATTAATGAACTGATTTTGGGGGGACGGTTTAAATTCAAAATGGCCTATAAATCACATATGGTCACCCAGTGGAAAACACTTTGCATATTGAGAAATTGTGAGTTGTGCTGTGTGCTGAGCATAAACTGCGCATTTTTCGAAGAGCTACTTGATTGCCCTAAGTTCAATTGATTTCTAGAAATTGTCCACAAAATCACCCGTGATATTATTCTGAGAACAACAACCATGAATGTTGAAGCAATGACAGCCGAGGGAGTTGTTCCAAAGGTCGCTATGGCAGTAGAAGGAGTTGTCCTAGAGGTTATGCCTACAGAGATCCCAATTGAAGTACCAAAGTCGCCACGGTCGCCTAGACCAAGGCCTACCTCGACCAAGGAGGGTCCCAAGAGAAAGAAGGGCAAGTAAGCTATGCCACCGCAACTGGCGTGCACATCTCCTAGAAAACACCCACATAAGGATAAGCCTATGGCACAGTAAAAGGGAAAGATGATTAATCTAGAGCCGAAAGAAGAAGAGATTGAGGATATCCCAATTGATGATGAGGATGTTGGGGTGGAAATAGAGGATGTTGAAATTAAGGGGTTTGACCCCATCACTAAGATTCTTAAGTATGTTCCTCCATGCAGGGGCAAGACCAAGGTGCCCAAAGACATTGATGAATGTAAGGTCACCCTACACACACCCCTCTTGCTAGACCAAATTGTGTTCGAAGTACCGGGGTTGTGGTGTGTCCCCCTTTTGGAATTAGAAGACTGGGATTTAGTGCAAACAAAGTGGTTTCCTCATCTAGCAATGGACCAAATCATGCATTGTGTGTTCCAAAAAACCACTGGAGTAACCGCGTTGGATCTGCATAAGTGGTTGAGAGGCTTGGATAAGGTAGGACTACTCAACCTGCTATGGGTGCCGCATTACAACTGCGTGCCCATCACAATGGTGGTAATCAAGAAGCTGTTGTGCTTGGTACACGACGGGTGTTTGTGGGTAGAGGAGCCAATACCCATCACTGATATGCTGATCCATAGGATCACGCGGCTACAAAAAAATAGGGGAAAATATGGCAATGATGTTTGGCAGGAAGGTTACCGAGCATGCCCTCACGAAGACCATGACAAAAAAATTTAAGTTGGTGAAGAAGCCATGCGATTACGCCATTTCAAGCATCTGTGACCCTGTGGTAAATGTGGAAATGCAACTCTTAGCATAGAAGGTCATGTGGAACTATCATGTAGACGAAGTGTTGGCACCAATCGTAGCTTTGGCGGACCAATGTGCGAAGGGAGTTCAATTTAATTAGGTGCGCTACCTCTGTGGTGAGTTCCTCGCGAACTGCGCGAGGCACAGGATCTCAGAAAGACATTTCACTATGCATGACTCTTACTGTCCATAGTCCTGGTAGCATGGGAGCTACCGGAAGACAGTCAGTTTCCTTCGGTCGGGCTGGACCTACCAAAGGCCGTGAAGTATGATTCGTTGTGGGCAACTAATGATCCTCAGAGGATAAAATACATCAAGATATTTTGGAAATTAATGGATATGAACGTGCATATGGCCATCGACCGCAAGCCACAGTTATCGCCCACTAATTTTAACAGATTGTAGGAGTACATGCAATTCAAGGATGACTTCCACCACGTCTCAATATGGGCACACAAGGACCCTGAGCAGAAATGGCATGACTTGCCCTATTTTCCAAAAGATGACACGATCAATGGTCGCTAGAGTGGCGCACTTCCTCGAACTTGGCTGCAGGATCAATCAAGACCGCCGCACAACGCAAGAAGGAAGAGGCCAAGATGAAGATGGAACAACTGGATGTGAAGAGGAAAACATAGGCTGATGACAAGGATAAAGCAGAGCATGCTACCACGCAATAGACGGGTGGGCAAGCAGGAGATGATGAGCATGGCTCAGATGGAGGTCAGAAGTCACCTTCACTAGAGATAGAGGAAGAAGAGGATGAACAAACAGAATAGGGAGGAGTGGACCTGAAGACGAGTCCATTCCGTATCAGGTGCACCAGAGAGCCAGAAGAGGTAGGGTCACGAAAGAAGTCCAAGGCTAGCAAGACGTCTCTAGATCCGATCACCCTAACAGAGGGAGATCAGCATGATATGGGGGATGCAGTGGGGGATACCACCATAGAATTGCTGCAATAGCTCAAGAAATAGTAGCAGTAGGCATTAGGGGCCATTCAAATGAGTTTGCGGGAGCTGTACATCCATGCATGAAAAACTCAGACTAGTGCGGCAGCCACCAGTTTGGCCTTTGGCACTTGAGAAGCCATAGGGATGCTGCGTGCACGGGACCCCTAAGCCATAGTGCTGCCAGATGGAGCATTGAAGACAACAACCGAAGTTGACAAGCCTGCTGTCAACACCCTCAAGGGAGTGGGAATTAACTTGGTTGTGATTCCTACCGAGGCGCTTCATCTTCTGCAGGATGGAGAAATTGTGGAACTTCAGGCCCGTGAAAAACGCACTTTATAAGTGATCAGCGAGCAAAAGGTAAACAATGATCAATTGGCTAGGAAAAGAGACTCCATTGTTCAACTTGTGATAAAACTAATAGACAAGAATCAATGCATAATGAAGGTTGTGGATGAGACGTGCTGAACTGTCCCAGAGCTAGCCATTCCAGCAGTTGAGCCAGTAGATTTGTGGGTGCAAAAACACGTTGTGGGAGTGTGTGATGCATGCACAAAGTTAGCAAAGGTTCATCTAGAGCTAAACCTCAAAGTTACAAAGTTACAGTTGAAGGTCCATCCTTCGACTCCACTGGAAGTTAGGGAGAAGCATGCGACTGCCATGACAGATGCGATCGCAGCAGTAGAGAGTGCAGTGTTGGATTGCACGACCCTTTTTGAGCAGTCGCTCGAGCTACTAACCAACCTGCAAGGAGACCCCAATGTGCAGAGGCTAGAGGAAAAAGCATAGGAACTACAACAACACTACGACGAGGCTAAAGTGACAGCGTGCACTATTGCCATCACATAGAGACTAGCGAAGTTGCAGGAGGCCAAGGCATTGAAAGAACAGGTAGATGCAGCTTAGCACAAGGAAGTTGTACTGAATGCTCACTTTAAGCCTTGGTTGGACGAGGCTTACATGATCATGACCACCATCGAAGACAACTTTGCTAGTCTGTAGGAGACTGAGCAGAAGCTATAGGTTAATAGCGCAGGGCTAGCGACAGAGTAGTTGGTCAAAGAAATGAAGCAGGAGGCAACACAGTACATCGCTGAAGTAGTAGTTTTCCAAGTCAAGCTGGGAGGTTTTTGTGACAAGATCTCTGCATCAGTCGAGTGACTTGAGGGCGAGTCACCATGTTTGTGTTGGGGGCCTGTTAGGAACAGGTCCCCTAGGGGTCAATTTTTGAGTTACAAACCCAAGTTTTAGGGCAGAAGGCCCAAATTTTGTATGAAGAATGTAAAGTTTATGCATTTTGTGGTCACGGAACGTGAAGATACCTAAGGTAAAAAAGGGTTTTCCACCCTTAGTTTAGGTAGGTTGTGTCAGTTTTGAAGATTCACCCTTGGTCCACGGACCATGGGATTGTATAAAAAGGAGAGTTTTATAGAGTCCAAGGGAGTTCAGTAGTCAGGAGTCATTGATGTAATAGGTTGGGGAGAGCTAAGAGCAAGAGTCTTAGTGGAGAAAGAGGCTCTGCAGCTGAGTGTGCAATAGCCAAAGGTAGAAGTCCACAACTGAGTGCGTGGACCCCTACAGTTGTGTGTGCAGGGAGGTTAGAGTCTCTATTGAAAATATGAATCATCAATAAAGAGAAGTGTTCTGAACTTACTGTGTAATGTCCATCTGTTTACCGTTATTTTACTGCTATTATGAATGCTACGATTATGCTATGTTGTATGTTAAGTTTCAGATATAATGTTAACTTAATGTGAAAAAATATATGTTTCCGTCTGTTGCATGAATTCAAGTCATAATATATGTTTATGCGAGGATAATCTTACTTGTATGGTAAAGTTGGCTAATACCTAAGACAATTTGGGGAATAAATCGGTAACCTACTTACAAAGGCACGTACGTGCCTGAATCATCGTCTAAGGTTGCATGAAGGGAAATCGGGTACCTTCGCAGAGGTCTTGAAAGATGGAAAAGGAAGTAGATCGATAAACCCTAAGGGCTTATCGATCTGCGTGAGGATAGGGGTGAGGATATAAAATCCACATCATGACTATCTTAGGGTGTGGAAACTTGGTTCCTACATCCCCCATACTACTTCGGATGAGACTTCAGTCCGTGGATTGATGCCGAAAGGGCCAGTGGTGTAGGGATTTGCTTGTCTGGTTAATGTTGAACCTAGGTTAGGGCCCATCAAGCCAACACCAAGAAGGAGGATGGTCAATGACATTAAGTTTCCTATTTTTAAAGGACTGGGACTAGAGGATCTTGATCATTTCTAGTTTGTAGATGATACAGTATGGACAACAAGACAAATCAATAGTGATGATGTAAAGAAGGCACAAATCATCACGTCACTATGAGAAAGAGTGCTAACCTGGTATATGAAGTACGATGTGACCAACCCGATTGCTTCGTTGGATGAAATTAAGAAATCATTGGTGTCATAATTCAAGAAGCTATAATCAAAATCACAGTGCATAAGAGAGCTACAAGAAATCAAACAGATAATGACTAAATCTGTGTGGGAGTTGGATCAATGATTCAAGGCATTGATGGGTCATGTATGCTTTGATATACCCCCACAATAGCATAAATACTGGTTCATAGCCGCGCTACTGCCACATATTAGGTTACCTATGACACAACAAAAGATTGTGACTCAAGCTCAAGCATTGGAGATTTTGATGAAACTGGAAGCTTCACCGATTGGAGATACTCATGCATGAGTACAAGAGATACAAAGTTAGATAGCTAATCTGACCTTGGAATTGCAGGACCTGAAGAAATGTAAATAAACTAGATCAGAATTATCATGTACAAAATGCAAAGAAGAGGGTCATTATAAGGATCAATGCCTAGTGTTCATATATTATATTGCAAGTGGAACACCTAACACAATAAACCCAGGTCCGTGCTGCGAGATTTGTAGAACAAGAGGAAAACATATCTCTGAAGATTACTACCTATTACAGAAGTATGTACAAACCACGAAGTAGTTGTTTTGTAACTTCTGTAGATCAGTAGGCCATGATGAGAAAAATTGTCAAAGTTGTGACTTAATGATGGAGTGCATTGTTGATACTTATAGACTATACATTGAGGGACATACACATGAGGAGAAAGGCCAACACACTGGTAGAGGACGATTTCAAGGAGAAGGATGAGAAGATGGTCAAGGATGTGTCCAAATTATCTTTTACAACTATCGATGGGCCAAAAACTTCATAAGAGACTGTCAGAACCCTACGACAACCTGCAGTTACTGCAAGTCTTTTGATCATGAGATAGAATAATGCCCTGTCCTTATTGCGAAGATGTAGGAGAAAAGAAACCAACAACTTGTAGAAAATATCCAAAAGATGACAACTAAGCCAAGCGAAGATCAACTGTGCATCAGCATTGTAACAAGAAGCGGAGTTGCGATTGGAAATGATAAATCCAATGGGAAAAAGGAAGGTGAAGCTACATGGGTAAGGAAAACTACTAAAAAAGATTATGCATTTGATATCTTAAAGGAAAAGCAAGTATTCATGGAGGCAAGGTGAAGGTTTATGGATGATGGAGCCTCAACCTCTATCACACAGCTGACCCAAAATGATAACTTCAAGATAGTACCAGTTGCGACAAAAGATGTGGATCTGAATATTTTGAAGTCTTTCCTACATACTTGCATGAAGTTGTTGAGAAATTAGAATGTTGTAGAGGGATTTCAGGAATTTATAGACTCTTGTGCTAATAAAGAGGTACCACAAAGTAAGATGTGTGCAATGAATAATCTCCATAGAAACAAGAAGTAAACTGGAAAGGAAATTAGGCTTACAACACAGATTGGGGAATATGACATGGACCAGGTTATCATGGATCTAGGATATGATGCCAATGTATTGTTGAATAAAACTTGAGAATTTATGGGTAAGCCGAAGCTACAATCATCAACTATCCAGCTAAAGATGGAAAATCAACAAAATATCATACCTCTAGGAATATTGTCAGGTATCACAGTACAAATTGATGGAGTACACACTACCACTAACTTCGAAGTGATTGAGATTGTCGATAATAGTAATCCCTACCCCGCATTTCTTGGATTGGATTGGGAATTTGATAACATGGCTATAATTAACTTGAAGAAAAGGAAAATGAGATTTCAAAGAAATAATATGAGAGTTATTGTACCATTAGATCCATCGGATGGAGCGAGATACACTGATCTAGTTAGAGAAGAATACAATGTGGATGACATCGACAACATTTACCATATAACAATGAAAGAAGAAGAATGCATTAACCCTACTGTAGATGTAAAAATGACTTGGGAGAAAGACAGTTCTTGCACTTCATATTCAAAAGAGGAATTGAAAAATTGGCAGAACAGGTTGAATGAAGTGTCTGCAAGGTGATGTGCAAGGATCACCAAAGTAGTACATTGCATGACAATTGAGGTACATGATTTACCTTTATATGATGTTTTGGGTGATGTACATACTTTCTTTAGATATTATCAGAGATGGGTACCCGAATGTTAGAGACTGTTAACTTTGGATCAAGCACTGAGGGCTACTGCTGCTAGATGGTTGGGTACTCATAAGAAGAATATAGGAGAATGGAAAAAATGTAGAAGGTTGATGTGGGTAAGATTGGTTAAGTAGAAATAGAACTCGTAGACAAGTATGATGGCCATAATGATCGTATAGACCACATATAGCTTTGTACGATAGATTTCAGAGAAATTCCATGAAAAGAATGGGTGCATGGCTTCATCCATACCTTGGAGATAATTCCTCATAGTTGGTATCTAGAAACTGAGCTTCAACATGGTACTGCTAGCTGTGCGTAGATGGTTGATGGATTTATAATGACATTTAGATTTGAAGATGACTATCCACATATAGATGCAGCTATGAATATAGTTAAGAAGAAGATTTTTTAAAATGATGTTCCAGTTATATGGCAACCTGATTGGGATGTGCAGATACGTAATGTAATGGAATGTTGTTGGACACCTAATCCTCTAAGGGTTGGTGTGAAAGTTGAATAGACTAAGGAAGTCCAAGAGACCTTGGAATACAGAACCAAAGGTCATATGAATGTACTATAAATGTATATCATTTGTTAATAATAAATGTACTCTCATGCTTATCTTTAATATTTTGTTGCTTGCCATGTGTGTGTTTAACATGGTATTAGAGTAGATGATATCTCACCCTACTCATATTTGAGCCATTGTTTTGTGGCCTTTGTAGATCTGAGCACTTCTCCTTATTGGTTTTGTGCCTTTTGAAACTGCTTCACTGAAACTTCGGTTCTTCTCTGCTCTGGATGCTCCTTTACCTGAAAATCTGGTTGTTCTCTCTCCTAAGCTACCCAACGGCATAACTGTGCAGCAGCTGTCGTCTTCCATAACTGCTCCTGCATGAAATCATTTGCCATCCAAGCCGTTTCCTCAGGCTATGCCTACTTTAATGCTCTGAAATCTATGCCTACTCCTTGGCTCCAGTGGATTCCAGAAACGCTCTCTGAAGTGTAGCTCTGCCATTCTGGACGCTCTCTGACACACTGCTTTGTTGTTGGCATCAGTCGTGGTATTCATTCCATTCTCAGGCTCAGTGTTGCACTCGGTTCCATATTCCACCTGCTCAATTCCATTACAGTTGAACAGGTCAGGAATAGATACAATCTCTTCCCAATCTACGCTTTGCGATTTCAGGCCACTCTTTTTCAAGCTCTAGAAAGACAAATAATCTTTCCAGACCCATTATGAGCCTGAGCAATCAGATTTTGGTAAGGTGGAATAAGAATCATTGGAAGAATTATTGCTTGGATCTTGCTTTACTTCTCAAATCCCATCTCCTAGTACAGACCTTTGAGTAGTTCAGGTGAAAGGTTCAAGTCCTCAAATGTCTTTCCTAAAGTATAAGGAGTGTCACCAGTAGTGACCGATTTGATATTCAAGTCTTTTGAATTGACTGCGTGTACAAGCCCTTCCTGTTTGAAAAAAAATTCAGCTCTGTCCAACATTCGGTTCCTGTATCTGGGTTACAATTCCTAAATGGAGCGTTGAGTCCATGCGTAACTCCTAGTCTCCATTGAAGTATGATGGTCTTTGTGTGTTGAATGGTGCGTTGAATGTATTACGTTGGAGCATATGCAATATTTAGTATATTATGTTGAATGTATTGTATTGTATGCTTGAGTAGTGATACATTTGCATTGAAGAGTTGATTGCTTGTATTGGTATATTGGTGTCTCTGCTTTGAGGGACGTTCAATTCTTATGTTGAACCATTTAGACATGTGCTTTGAAGATAAAACCATTTATATATGCCTTAAATCATTTTGAGGGTCCATTCATATATACATGATTCAGACTATTCATACATGAAGTTGACAGTTGGTCAATACAATTACAATCAATCAATTGTATCTCCTAGTTGGTCTATATAAAAGTAGCTATTTGACATAAAAAAGGCATTCCCCAGTGGCAAGAAAGCTAGTATGTGTCTCAATTCTTAAATGATGATATGGGTTTTCTCCTTTCCCATGAAGAACTAAATTATCTTACAAAAACAGCTGCCTGAGTCTGGAGAATCAGAAGCACCGCAGAACAGCTTCATAGTGGCATGGAGAGTAGAGAGACTCTACATTACGTCCAAAGTGGAATTGATTGAATTGAGTTGGAATGCACAGTTACAAAGATACTCTATGGAAGCCATAGAAGCAATTGAGTTGAGTTGGAATGCATAACTACAAACATACTCTTTGTATTCCACAAAGCCCAACGTAAAAATCCCTACGATGTCCTCCTATTATTCATTGTGCTTACTTGCTGTTGTTGTTCAATCGTCTGTACCTGTCACTGTTGTTGCCGATAGCTATTGTTCTATTCCATTTCCTGCACCACTCTGCACTTGCATCTCATTTATCCATAATGATGGACAATGGTCAATAATTACAGCTTATTCTGCTTCGCATCCAGATTGTTAGTTTCAATGACAGGAGGAGTATCGGTTTGACAAAATTGGTACATTGGTATGCAAATCAAGTTGATAGAGAGAACTCTAGAGTATTATGTTAACGTCGTTCACTGGACCCATGGAACGTGCAGTACTGTAAACTTCTGGTGGTGCAATATATGGTGGCACACTGTCAGAGTACAACATACTGGTCTTGGGATTAGCAAAAATAGTTATCCCATCAGCAGCTCCAAAAATATATGGTGTATCATCATACCAAGTTTTGCTGAGATTTGAATCTTCAACTGGTGAAAGAGATTGTCCTCCATTAATATATGTGATTGTTAGGACAATGGTCTTCTCTGATTGATTTCAGTGAAGCCTGTCACTTAAAACTGTTAGGAATGCCACAGAAAAGTATAAAGAGCACATAAACCACAAATGTCACTTTTCCCATTTCCATTGCATCAATGGAGGTTTTGATTCCATAGTTCGAAGCATTTTTCCCTTTCTCTTTTTATTAGGCATTATATATTAAGATATTTGTCTCTTAAAATCTTATGATTGCTACTCATTCTGCATTAACATAACTGTGAAAAATTGGGCTAGACTGGGAAAGGACTGGTGCATCCAATATCTTGTGTGGTGAAATTCTTATTTATGGACATCATGTTCAGTTTAGAATAAGAGTTATAACATGTGACGTTTTCGATATTTGAAATAATTTGGAGATTAGAGCTTCTTTGTCTTGGCATTGTATTAGAGTTTAGAGTGTGTTGAGGTCCTCATTGTTTTACTATTTTTTTTTTGAGGTTAAAAAGAAAATGGCTCCAATTGGTGCAATATTAAAGTTACTGGACAATCTAATACTCTTTACTATGGATAATACAATCTAAATCAACAAGGATTTTCTAACCAATATTCATAGTTGTTTACAAGATGTACATGACAAGATTGAATATTTGTAGCTTTAATCTCAACTACAACAAGCAAAATTACAACAATGGAGTCGTCATTTTGAACTTGTTTCTATTTAGAATAATGAACAGACTCCCATAAACAACAAGTCAATAATGTTGCAAATTTAGATCCAGTGCCCAATAAAGCAGCAGTTGTGCATGCAAATACAGAAATTCAGTCTGCACTTCCCAATTCGGTCATTAGACCTTGGGAAGAGCTTGTCCACAACAAGCACAGAACTGGTCTTGGATATGACAAGTACGTGTCCTTTCATATTCTAGATTATTCAAAGCCCATTCATTTTTAGAGTGCTATATTCCTTCATGACAGTTCACCTCTAGCTGTTCCAGATTCTGTCCCTCTTCCACAACTAATTGTGAAATGCCAACACTGTGACCGAGTTGGCCATTTGAAAGATCACTGTTTTGATCTTCATCCATGTAAGCACTGTCATAAAACTAGTCATTCTTCAAACAGGTGCTTCAGAAAAAAAACCTCTTGCAAGAAAAATGATTCATCTTGGATGGATCACTTCCTGGCAATGGGCTTCAACAGCCAAGAAGATATTTCGCTCATACAATAGGATTTGTTCTCGAATATTGAAAAGTCTTGAAGTTGAGATCTCTTCTCACCTTGTATTTGATGGGGGGGAAATTATGGTCATCTACAAGCTTCAAAGCCACAACAAGTGAGCCTGAGCCACAACCTACCACACTAGATTCAGAGTTGTAGCCAGAGACAAATATGCCCCTGAGCATGCCTTCAGTTGGTGATACCTCTTCAAAGAATTGGGGACACTTCCTCTAGCAGAAGACTTCATCTTCTTGCCAATTTTGGAAGAGTTCCAGAAATTGCATTAAGCATTCCAGAGTTGGTGGTAATCCTTAAACCATCACAGGTTGATACTTCCCTTTTCAGGTTGAGGTTCTCCCTTTTATGCGGGGTGAGACCTCCCTTTATTGGTTGAAGGTTTCCCTCTTCAAAACATCAGGATAACTTACTCTAGAAGAAGACCTGAGCTTCATGCCAGACTTGGAAGAGTTCCGGGAGCTGCACTAAGCGTTCCAGTGTTGGTGGTCATCCTTAAACCATTGCCCTTTATACCAACATTTCAGAGAGCACATTCAGCCTAGTGCTGCCGTGTTTTTTGCACATTCTATATTACAACTCTCTTCTTGGACTCATACATACCCCTTCGGATTAAGGGGGGAATGTTGGACACCTAATCCTCTAAGAGTTGGTGTGGAAGTTGAATAGACTAAGGAAGTCCAAGAGACCTTGGAATACGAAACCAAAGGTCATATGAATGTACTATAAACGTATATCATTTGTTAATAATAAATGTACTCTCTTGCTTATCTTTAATATTCTGATGCTGCCATGTGTGTGTTTAAAAAATGCTATAATCTCAATGCGAAGGAGGATGACTATCCTCGTAATATTGACATCAAAGAGTCAGAATGTCATCACGAAGTAAATGGACCTGAGATAGAGATGACTGATATAATGAAGCCATTAAAGACAAGGAAGGTGAATATAGGGTTAGAGGATGAACCGAAGTATGCAACAATATGATATTACTAGGATGAAGACCTAGTCAACAAGATAACAAATCTCTTGCATGAATATCAAGAGTTATTCCCTACTAAGTTTTCAGATATGATGGGCATACTAGGATATTTGTGAGTCATGAGGATTCCTTTGAATCTAGATGCAAATCCTGTCAAGCAGGGACCTTATATACTGAATCAAAAATATAAGGAGAAGGTGAAAGAAGAATTAGACAAAATGTTAACAAGTGGGATAATCGAACCTGTCAAAGAGTCTGAATGGGTAAGTCCCATGCTGGTTCAGGAAAATAAGGAAAAAGGGGAAATTAGAGTTTGTGTTGAGTTAAGGAAATTGAATGATGCATGTCTAAATGACCCTTTCCCTACACCATGTACAGATGAATTATTCTTTCACAGATGGCTTTTTAGGATACCATTAGATTAGAATTGCGCCAGAAGTTAGACATAAAATGAATTTTGTGATAGAGTGGGGCTCTTATCAATACACGTTGATGCCTTTTGGATTAAAGAATGCACCTGATATATTTTCAAGAGTTGTAATTGCAGCCTTCAAGGAATATATACACAAGTTTCTAGAAGTATGCTTCGATGATTGGACAGCCTTTGGTCTATTAAAGAAGCATGTGGCAAGCTTAAGGTTGATGTTGGATACATGTAGGTATTACCATACCTCATTTAACTTGAAGAATTGCATATTTTATGCACCATTTGGTATACTATTGGGACATGTATTTTGTAAAAAGGGATTAATTATGGATCCTGTGAAGATCACATTTATTGTGAACCTGTCATCACCAAAAACAGTGAGACAATTGTGCACAACACTAGGACACACTGGTTACTAATTTTTTTTTATAAAGGGGGGTATGCACAGATAACTGTTTTGATGGGGAAATTGCTAAAGAAAGATGTGAATTTTCAATGGAGAGAAGAATGCCAAAAGAGCTTGGATGTACTAAAAGAGAGGATGGTAACTGCATATATTCTAGTTTTCTCGTAATGGAAGAAGGAGTTCCATGTACATGTTGATGCATTTTACATAGCATTGGGTGTAGTGCTAGTGCAGCCAGGAGTAGGGGAAAATGATCATCCCATAGCATTTGCAAGCACAAAACCGTCCAACCTAGAAAAGAAATATAGCACGACGGAATGAGAGGGATTATCTATGGTGTATGCATTACAAAAGTCTAGTCACTATTTGTTGGGGGTGCATTTCAAAATGTTCATTGATCACTCCACGCTGAAATATTTGGTGAATAAGCTTGTTTTAGGAGGAAAGATTTGTCGATGGTTGTTATTATTCCAGGAGTATGACTTTGAAGTTATAGTAAAGCCAGGGAAATTGAATGTTAGACTTGATCATCTATCAAGAATAGAGACAGGAGAAGAACCCACAAATATCAAAGATAACTTGCCTGATGCATAGTTATTCACAATTAGAGTTGTAGATGATCACTTCACAAATAGAGTCGTAGATGATCACTTCACAAATATTATTTAGTTTCTAACCACAGGAATGGCACTCGCAGAGTACACTACGAAGCAAAATAAGGAGTTGGTTTTTCGAGCAGCTGATTTCTCATTGATTGTTGGACACTTGTACAAAATGGAACCAGATGAAGTAGTGCAAAGGTACGTCCCTGAACATAAATGAAAAAGTATTTTGATAAAAGCACATGGAGGAGTTCTAGGAGGGAACTATACAAGAAAAGCCACTGCACATAAAATCTTGAGAGCTGGGTTATGGTGGCCCATTGTACATAAGGATGCAAAATAATTCTGTCAAGCATGGAATGCATGTCAAAGAACAAGAAAGCCATCTAGAAGAGACGAGATGCCACTAGGGTCGCAGGTAACTTTGTAGGCTTTTGATAAATGGGCGATTGACTTTGTTGGACCTAGGGAAAATTTTAGCGGCTAATATTTGCAGGTAGCCTAATTTTCCATGCTTTTTCCAAAAAAAGGATTCGCCATGTTCCATTTTTTTTATAATGATTTGCCCAAATTTTATAGTAAACAATTATTTTACCTTTAAAATCACCAACATATTATATTGTCTAATATAAAATAATTGGAAATCTAAATAGTTCTACAAAAGTATCACCAAAAATTTTACAATTTGCATATTAGGGACTAGTAAGATTCACCAAGGTTTCTAAACTTTAAGATAAACTTCCGTCCTTAAAATTTTCTCTAGTTGGACCTATCAGTCTACTAGGAAAGAAGACTAGTGTGAGGTATATAATCACTATAACTAATTATGTTACAAGATGGGCTGAGGCACAATTAGTGAAGGATTGCAATGTATAAATTGTTGCGAAGTTCATCTTTAAATATATATTGTCCAAGTTTGGTTGTCTAAAGATCTTGATGAGTGACCAAGGAACACATTTCTTGAACAAGACTATTGAAGCACTAACTGAGGAATTCTAGGTTTATCTCCATAAGAGTACTCCATATCATCCACAGGCAAATGGAATAGTGGAAGCATTTAATAATATTTTGGAGAATTCATTGACTAAGGTATGGAATGTGAACAGAGATGACTGGGATTTGAGAATTCCAGTGGTTTTTGGGCATATAGAACAACATGCAAGACCCTACATGTCTTACATAAACTCACCAATATTACTGAAGGGAAGAACCTACAAAAGCAGATAGATGAGATTTGGCAGAAGGAGCAAATTTTACAGGCAAGGACTTAGTCGTGGTAGGATGACATCATTAAATTATCTCAGGCAGTGGATGAAAGGCTCAAAGAATTGAAGAAAGGGGAGGCAAAAATACTACAGAAGGTTGCTAAGCATGCAAATAGGAGAAACAAATAGCAAAAACAGTCCAACAATATAATGCAGTCTACATAAAAATTGTAGCGAAGATCAAGGGAACCAAAGTTGAGAGACTCGGGACAAGTCACGAGTGAATGTTGGGGGCCTGTTGGGCATAACCCAACTTGGTCCAAGTTTTGGGTCAAAGACTCTGCATTTTGAGGAGCAAGGCACGTGGAGTTGATGAAGTTATATTTATCACATGACGTCTTAAGGACTTTAGGGTCAGTCAAAGCCCCTTATTTTGTAATAGGTATTTGGTTTTAATCATTGTTTTCTAGGATCCATGGTATGTGGACTGTGGTATTGTAGTAAGGAAGTCTATTTAAAGAATATGTAGTACTTTTTAAATCATATCATGATAGAAGAACTGGCATAGAGTGTTCCTATTCTCTGTCTTCAGTCTGTGTTTTGGGGAAGGCTCCGTAGTTGAGTGCACGGAGGCGTTGAAGAGTTTGTAGCTGAGTGAACATATCACCTACAGCTGGGTGCACAGGTTAGGGAAGAGCATGTATTCAAGATCCTTATTAATAAAGAAGAATTTTTGGAAAAGTATTGTGTATCTTTCTGTGTTGATTCTCTATTGTTATTGATGTCGTTATGAATAATGTTTACTAATTTATGTGAAATAATACATGTTATACCATTTTTTGTTATGTCTATGCATTAAAAAGCATTCTGTAAGATTAATCATCAGCTCAAATTTATTCATGTAAGTGAAGTTGTAGGAAGGTAGAAAACGTAAGTAAATACATGGATGCAACAACCCTCATATCCCTATGAGTGCAGAAACCTTGTTCTACAACCTCTCATAACTGCTTCTGGTGAGACTGCGATCTACTTGTAGGTCATTGTTAAAAGGGCCAGTGGTTGAGGGTTTTGTTGGTGCGCAACACACTCTGAACATGGGTCAAGCCCCCTTAAACCAACAAACACCCTCCAAAATTTTAGCCCACATCCAAATTTCGAAGCCTACATTGACTTTACATGTTGTCATTACACATAGTAAGAGTCATTGCATGTGTTTTATTTAAGTGTTTTGGTTTAGCTTGTGAGAAGATCAAAGTGTCGTCTTTTAACATCTTAAGGGTCACACATAGTACAAAATCTAATTTTATGTTTTTACGGGGTAATGCTTATGAAAATGAGTTGTTCATATCCTGAAAACATCTTTTGCACTCATCTCTAAAGTTTCAAGCACTATCGCACAAGTGTTGCCATGATCGTCACAAAGTGTATCTTTCATGTCACAATTGGTGTCATTCATTGCCATGTTGTCTCATTGAGTAAAGTATGTTATTCATGTGTTATGAGTGTTCCTCGTTGTTTCATCAAGTAATCTAAGTTTTTGATCATGTTCAAGTCTTGAATTTGTTCAATATCATCTCATTGATCCAACACTTAGTCAAAACTGGGAAAACTCCCTGGTTGGGCCACTCAACCTCATCCAACCCTCCTAGATTGTGCACTATGTAGTCTCAGTGCTCAAGAAACAACCTTATCTCTTGGAACTATGTAAATCCTAGTTTCTTCCTCCCATAACTATGCACTGCACAATACCAATACTCAAGCTCAACCCTTGAGCTCTAGAATTGCACAATCTTTCCTTGTAGTTGGCCATAAATTGTTCATTTCACGATCTTAGTCCTCAAGCTTCAACCTTCAGCTCCTAAACTACAAAATTATGCAAGCACTTGGCATCTTGGCCTTCCAGAACTTTGCAGTGGGAAAAATCAGTGCTCAATCCCTCAGCTTGGCTTCTTGAACCCGTCAACTGCACATTTGTTAAACCCACTCAATCCTAAACTATGCATTACACAGTCTCAAGGCTCATTCCTAACCCTTGAATGCTAGAGATGTACAATTTTACAGTCCCTAAGACTCTCCATAATCCTATCACCCATTTCCAGCCCAGTCAGTGGATCATCATCCAACACCTCATACTAGGTGTTTATCGGACTGATGACATCTTGTCATGAGTAATTTGCAGATGTAGGTACTCTACCATGTTATGACAAGATGATGAGGAAGGAGATGGAGAATGAGACCATGCTAGAAGACACTTTTGTAGATGCAAGTACAAGCTAATCAATCAAAAGGAAGCAAGGGGACATGAGATTGTGACAACAACTCAAGATCTTATAACACTAAAGACTCCTCATCTCTAAGCCATACATAGGTAGAAGAAGACGTCACATTCTATATTCAAGAATACATAAAGCAAGCAACAACAAATAATGGCTTGGAACTATCATGTCATCAGTGTCATGTCATGTCATGCCATGAGTCATCTTGTGTCACATTAGTTTGTGGATTATGTAAATTATTATTTGAAAATGTATTGCAAAATGGAAGTCTAAAGGACATGAACAAAATGTAAGTAGTCATGCAAGAGTCAAAAAGTAATAGGGAAGTCAAACATACATGAGGGTAGTTTAAGAGTCAACCCAATTTTTTATATATACACCCTCATTGTATAATCAAAGGACTTTTAAACTGGCCTTCTCCCATAATGAATAAGAGAGACAAATTTAGTACTTTTGGGGAGAATTTAGTGGCTCCAACACTCCACTATTGGAGGAAGTGATGTTCGTTGTATTCATGCATCTTGGGAATTTTACTTAATATTTGAAGCCTAATGACCAACATGTTATTCATGCATGCATTATGAATACATGTAAGATTGTTCTATAAATTTTTATTATTCATGTTTGTTTTCACTTGTACTGAAGTAATTGAATTGTTTGGGTTATCTTAGTGCTTATCATATTGAGAATGTGTTGTAGTTTTTGTAATGATCGTTGAACCCTTGTGGAATATTCCTTTAGATGTTAGACAAGTATTTCATGTTGGTGTGTGTCTCTGCTTGGGTGGTACTATTACCTCTCTCTTAGAGGCTTACTTCTTTTCCTCCCTCTATAGTAGAAGAACCTTGATGCACCTACAACTAAAAATTCGCCAGACACACTTACCTGCTTTTCGAAGGCACATATGAAATTATCTCTCTTGTTGATAGCTAAAGCCAAGGAAAATATTTAAGTAGACAACAATCAGTTTGTATTCCGGATGGGGCTTCTACCCCAAATGGTGTGAGGTCTATTTGGGATCGCATATCCGGGATACCCCTTTGAATGTTGGTAGGTCAAACACTATCAACACCTTGCTGCAAGAAAGCTTCTCCATCACTTTTCTCCAAGGGAAAAGAGAAAAATTATTTTGCAAAGTGCTTAGTATTTTTGGTTTGATCACTACCTCTTCCACATTGGTTTTGATCAGTAGATTAGAAGGTGTGTAAGGGAGGATGTGATTTATGATATCCTTAATGCCTTTTATGATAGGAATTTTGGAGAGAATTTTTCGGATAGGAGAACATATCATAAGGTGCTATAGATGGGTTATGTCTGGCCTATTATGTTGCTATATGCAAGGATGTATGTGTTGGGATGGGGTCCCCTAGGGTCAATTTTGGGGCAAAAGCCCAAGTTTTGTTGTATAAAATGTAAAGTCTCTGCAAGTTGTGGTCACAGAGCACATAGATAGTTAAAGTGTCATAAAGGGTTTTACCCTTATTTTATGTAAGTTGAGTTAGCTTTTGAAGATCTACCCATGGTTCATGGACCATGGGATTTTATAAATATGTGTGTCTTAGGATGTCTAAGGCAAGTAATGAAGATGGAGATGAATGTAATGGGTCAGTAAGAGTAAGAGCGAAGAAGTATTAAAGTAGAAGGAAGGCTCTGTAGTTGTGTGTGCAGAGGTCTAGAGTAGAGTCCGTAGCTGAGTGCGTGGACCCCTGCAGCTGAGTGTGCAGGGAAGTCTTGATTCTGTAAGATTGAACTGATTATCAATAGAGAAGATTATTGTAGTAATACTTGTGTTTATCTCTTTACTTCTGTTTATATGAATGTGCCTTATGATATAATGGGTTTATGAAATAATGATGTATTAATGCTCGACTTTACATGACTTATCCTGTTATATGAACGCAATTATTGTCAACTGTTTACGCAAAGGTTATCATGTTGTATGTTGAAGCTATCGAACACTTAAGCTAATCTAAGTAGTTAATGGGTTATACGTAATCTTTGATTCACATAAGTAGTAGATTCATTTCTTTAGGGTCCGTGAAAGATAGTTGTAAGCATTTCAGGAGTTATAGAAGTTGACTAAGGGGAGTTATATTGATAAGCCCTAAAGGCTTATCGATCTATGTGAAGGCATATTTAGGGCATAAAATGACATCAAGCTCATCTTTGGGTGAGGAAACTTGGTTCCGGCATCCTCCCATACTGCTTCGGATGAGACTTCAGTCCATGCTTCACGAGTTGATGTCGAAAGGGCTAGTAGTGTAGGGATTTGTTTGGCGAAACTAATTGTGAACTTGGTCAAGACCCACTAACCCAAAAAATGGTTCCATTGTCGGGACCTGGATCTGCATAAAGAGATGCATGATGTCGCATCACTGGAATCCAACAAAGAAAGAAATTGAGGAGTGGTTGGATAGAAGTATCCACAAATTTGCGGTGTAAGAGAGCAAGAATCTGCGCCTTACAAAAGAACAGTGGTTGGACAGATATCTATACACAGACATACACGGGATCTTCTTTAGCACCTTCCTAATTGAGCTATACGAGTGGATCGCTAGATTGGTAGATGGCCAAGGAAGGTGGAGGCTTGACGGTCCAATAGTATGCACCCCGAAGCTAGTATGGAGATTGGAAGCTTCTAAAGATAAGCTCATGCATGCTATCAATCACTAGCTTGACCAAGTCATAAGAGGATTTGTGACAAAATTCACGGTCAATACCTCAGTCACCTACAGCGAAGTAGAGCGACGCTTTTTCAAGGGACCGTGAGGTAAGTATTTGAGATCTTTGAATACTTGGATTAAGATGCTCTTGTGTGAAAAGCGGGTTATGCCATTACCTTGATGTTTGGAGCTACGTGAAGTGGAAAGTTCTTCAGAGATAGATGGAGAACAAGCCATGAATATAGCCCGCTGATTGAGCCTCCTCTGAGTGATGACGAGGGAGCAGCACAGGCTTCACCGCAGAGCATTGTCCAGTTAATAAGGCAAGGGTTTCCATGAATACCTCATCTGTCCACACCACCTCCACCTTCACCTCCATAACATACACCTTCATCCACACCACCACCACCTCCACCACCATTCAATATGTTGAATACAATGAAATTTTCCATTTTTATGGGCTTGGGAAATGAGGACCTGGACTAGTTTTGGTTCGTTGCGAAGGCCATGTGGACAATTCAAAATATTACATATTATCATATAAAGAACACGTAGTTGGTTACTACTATACAAGATCATGCGCCGATGTGGTACATTAAGTACTGCGCTGATAACCTGATGGCATCATTAGCGAACACTCAGACTACTCTAAACAAGGAATTCGGTAGGCCTAAGTCTGAAACACAGTCGGTAGTGGGGTTTAAGGAGATCGTGATGAGGATCAATGAAACACCTTGGGACTTGGATCAGAGAATGAAGTGTGGAATCCTCAAAGCCAATATGAATTTCACAAACAGTGAGCACCACGATTGGTTTATATTCATGCTCCTGCGTTACTTAAGGATTGCTCTGTCACAGCGAAAGATAGGAATGCAGGCGGAAGCGCTGAAGATCGCAATGGGATTACATGAGATGCCTATCTAGAATGTGATGTTGGGAGTTAAACATATACATATGAAGTTGCAGAACCTCTACTTGGAATTTCAGAGCTTGAAGAAGGAAAAAGTGGCTCGACTGGAAGTGCACGAAGAGGGTTAGTGCCTCAACTGTAAGAACCAAGGGCATGATAAGGACCATTGCCTTGTTTTAGTGAATTGTATGGTAGGAGGAGGGACCATGCCTCTAAGGTAGGAAGCCCTAGTAGGACCAAGTATAGGGCCCATGCTGTGGTGCGCTATCTTCCAAGTAGTAGGAAAACATGCAACAAACAATCGCCACTTACTACAAAAATTTTTGCAGATGCCACAATATTTATTCTGCAACTTCTATAAATTGGTAATCCATGATGAGCATAATTATCATAGCTATGAATTAATGATGGAAATAACACCTGTGTATCGGATGCAAACAAAAACTCAGCCTCTGGATCAAGGCTCCGAGGGAGCGCATGGAGGATATCAGGGACGTGGATGAGGCTGAGGAGGAGGAGGACCTGGTAGAGGTAGAGGGTAAGTTATTTGCTATAATTGCGGAGTGCCAGGACACTACGTGTGGGATTTTATGAGCCATACACGCCCGTCATGCCGGTAGTTTACTTAGTTTGACCACGTGATATAAGAATGCCCTATATTGATAGCTAAAATGCAGGAGAAGAAGGTGTCGCCTCAACAGCCTACCCAGAACTTGCAGATCATGAGGGCAGAGCCTCATGAAGAGGATTACATTGTCAATATCATGCTGCAAAGTGGTGTGATGGCTGGTGATCATAAGGGAAAATAACCTAGAGATGGTGGATGGGTCTGCAAGGCTCCAGAAAAAGAAGCTGGGTTTGATTTGGAGTGCACAAAGGAGACGTTCATGGAAGCAAAGAAAAGCTTCGCTGAAGCCTCCTCAAGAAGTCAAGATAGGCTATCTGAGGAAGTTAACCCCTCCATACTTACTAATTTCTTGGAGACTTGTATGAAACTGCTGCATGATATTAGGGATGTGAAAGGATTACAGGAGTTGGTAAATAAATGTGCTAGCATGGATAATGCATCTGATGGGCACCGTGCGGTCAGAAAGATCAGTAGACATAAGACGAGAACATGACTTGAGATGAGGCTCACCACACAAATAGGAGAATACGAGATGGATCAAGTTATTTTGGATCTAGGGTCAGATGTGAATGTTTTTCCTAAACAGACTTGGGAAAAGATGGGGAGGCCTACACTGCAGTGGTCTCTGATTCAATTAAGAATGGAAAATCAACATAAGATTATCCCTATGGGGAGATTGCATGGAGTAAATGTAGATATAGAAGGGGTGAGCGTGTTGGTTGACTTTGAAGTAATAGAGATTGTTAATGACAACAATTCATATCCTGTGCTCCTTGGAATTGATTGGGCTATCGACATGAATGGGGTCCTCAATTTGAAGAAGTGAATAATGTCATTCGAAAAGAAAACACTCCGTGTAGTGGTACCATTGGACCCTGTAGAAGGACCGCGCTATACCGAACCAATCCTTAACTATGAGGAAACCGATGCTGCTTTGGACCAGATCTATAAGATAACAGTGTGAGACCAATATTAGGTTAATATGATACTCGATGGATGAATTGCATGGCATCGCAAAATCTCTTGTACATCAGATTCAGATGAAGAATTGGAGCACTAGAAGAATAGGCTACACAAAGCATCTACATTGTAATGTAATATGATGACTAAATTGCTACACTTTGTATCACGTGAGGTATGAAGTTTACCTTATTATGATGGTCTAACTAATATGATAAATTTATGGATGCATTTGAAAGGGAAGTGCCTAAGAAGCATCGCTTCCAAGTGCTAGATTTGGCATTGCGCGCTACGCTTGCATGATGGTGGGGTACACATAAAGACAATTTTGAAGAATGGCGCGACTATAGGAAGATGATGTGGATGCGATTTTGTCACCCCAAGGTACGGTTGGCTAAAAAATAGGATGGGAGAAATGATTCGTGCGATCATTTAGAAAAGTGGACTAAGGTTTATGGAATGGAGCTGCAGCCATAGTGAGTGCATATTTTCTATCACACTTTGGACATTATTCCTATGAACTGGTATTTGGAAACAGAACTCTTCCATGGCACCGTGGAATTGGTTAACTTAAGAGAAGGGTTTGTGAGGACATTCAGATTTGAAGATGGATTCGAAAGTATTGATGAAGCGTTGCAAGAAGTTAAGGCAACGATCTTCATAATTTCGTAGGGTCCCTTGGAATTGATTCAATCGGATTGGAATACCCAGGTATGCCCTGCACTGAATGCTATAATATGACTACTAAAGGAGAGGATGAGGATCCAAGGAATATTAACATCCCCAAAGCAGAAGGGCACTGCGAAGTAGAAGGATTGTAGAGGGAGAATCGTGACATCACCTTGCCACTGAAAAAAGTAGGTAAACATTGGTATAGAAGCAGAACCGAAGTTTGCGAAGATAGGGGACTACTAGGATGATGCTATGGTGGATAAAGTCACTAAGTTTCTCCACGAATATTAGGATTTATTTCCCACAAAATTTTCGGACTTGAAAGGCATCATAGGAGATTTGGGAGTGATGAAAATAACTTTGAAACCACACGTGAAGCCTGTTTAAGCAGAGGCAATATCGCCTTAATCCCAAACACAAGGAAAAGGTCTACTTGGAGTTGGACAAGATGCTTGCAATGGGTTTTATCGAACCAGTTGAGGAATTTGATAGGGTAAGTCCTATTATTACTCCAAGAAACTCTCCTAAGTTGCAGCTCGGAGATGCCTAGTAACATATAATCTTCAATATTATTCTCAGAACTATTGGAATGGATGATGGTTTGGATCAAGTCAGATAACCATTTCAACTATATTCTCACTCAAGACATGCATGAACACTCTCAACAATACAAGGCTTTAGACCACTAATGCTCAATAATTTATAGATTCAATGGATAGATGGAGAATACTGACTGTACCAGAAGATTGCATACATAAACACATATGAATGGCTACCTATAAGAAGTAAATGAGACTTACAAATCTAATTTATCAATGCAGAGATAAGATAATAGTTATCTGGCATTAGACACAACAGAAAACATGAATAACTTATTCAAGTGCAAGCATAGAACAACCGAGAAAATGGACATTGAACATATAACAACAAAAGAAGCTTATATTGCTAGAATGAAGATGAGAAGCTTGGAGGGACATAGTAGGAACAATCTCTAGAAGTTGAACCTCTGTTACATTTTGTTTTCATCCTTTTATAGGCTTTTTACAATGCTCCCAAGCTCTCAAAGGCTCAGAGCATCTTAATCTTCCTCTCTGTCTCTTCAACAGTTTGATGCCTTGACTAGGCAAGCGTGGCCTCAGAAATTTCTTCTTCTAACAGTAGAGTAACTGCTTTAGGGTAGTTTGCTACACTATCTAGGAGCTCTCTTGTGCCAAAGATGCTCCATGATCACTTGTTGGTTTTGGATAAGCTGCGCTATTGATGCCTCATGACAGATTATGTTTCGGTCTGTGTTGCACTATTGCTGCCCATGATATTTCTGTTTCTTTTGGGCTAGCTATGTTGTCTGCTCCATGATCTCTATTGTTGTGGCTGTGTTGTGCTGCTTCTCAGCCTCTATTCCTCGGCAATTATTCCTGGCCTCTGTTTTCCTTTTAAAATGTTTGATAATGAGCATTTTTTGTTTTACACAGAAAACATTGCAATATTGTAAAATCTCGCCAATACGTGTTCCTTTTAGACCTCAAAAGTCCTTAAATGTGGTTTATCTTCCTATCGGGTCCACCCTTTGGGTCCCTACCGCCTATCGTGGGTGGCCTAGTCCCTTTATATTTTCCTCATATCTTGAAATTCGTAAAAACACTGAAAACGCATGAAAATTGGCCTTAGGCAGACCTGAAAAATATAGATTTCATTCCTGAACCCTTTCGAGTCTGGGACTCATTGCTATTGTTGCTACCCTATGCTCCCTTTGTATTTTGTTATATAATGAAATATATTGAGAATGCATTAAAACCGGCCTACTCGTGAACCTGAAATATTATCAAATATCCTGTATATAACCGTCGGGTCTGGTTATCGCCTCGCCCATCTACCTGTGCATAGGCCCTGCCCCTTGGTGCTGCTCCACTACGATATAGTGATGTGATATGATCACATTCACTTATTGCTCATGCCCAGGGCCTTTACTTTAATCGTCGATAACTCGCTGATGCGACCCGTCGATCCGATCATCGGAGATTGCTAATCAGCGGTGTCTTGCACCCCTTCTTTAAGTCGTCTTCTCTATAGCACCGATTGTGATTTGTTGCTTAGATCTAGGCCGTTGATCATCCAAATCTAATGGCTACTATGGTTTGGCTATTTTTCATGGTTTTTTCATGGTTTTGGAGTGTTTTCTCCTCCTGATAGTGTATTTCTGCCCTTCCAAGGGCTCTCCTCTTGCACTTATTTTGATCTTTGGATGATATTGAGCAACTCATGAAGATTTCAAGAGCATTTTTGGATCCGTTGGCATGATTTTAAGCAAATTTGGAGACTTTAAGAGCATATACGGATCCATTTTTGGTCCTTTTTCCAATGAGGCTAACATTGGCTCCTTCTGGGGACGAAATCCTCCCTGTGAGGTTTCAAGGATCACAGATCAATGCCTTTCTTGTAAAAACAAAATCAAATCTTCCTTCTAGTGTTCCATTGGGAATGGAGTCTATTTTGCAATGAAATAAAAACTGGAAAAACATATTTACAATAACAAGGCTTTAAAGCCTTAAACGAAATAAAGTTTCAAGAATCTCCCACTTACTGGGCTACCAAAAGTATCTTCTCCTTCCAGACTGTGCAGAATGAATGTATTGTTCTGCTGAATTTGAGCGATGACAAACAAACCTGTCCATAAGGAGTCGAACTTGCCATGATTACCTTTATTTTCCTTAAATACATCCCATTTAAGCACCCAATCACCAACTTGGAAATTGTCCACATTTGCCTTCCTGTCAAAGGTTTCTTTGATTATGTTCTGATGAGCCTTTGACTTCTCAACCAACTACTCTCTGATATGCTCTAGTTCAACCAGGTTATTCATTCTTATTACCATGTCATTCTCTTCATATTGTTCCTCTTGCAAGAATTTAGCCACAAGGAGAATTAGCTGGATAGGGAAAACAACATCAATGCCATAAACCAGCTTAAATGGAGAATTCCCTATGGACTTTTTGATGGTAACTCTGTGAGCCCATAGCACAAACTTCAACTTGGAATCCTAGCTGTTTTTGTGTCCTCTAAAAGTTTTTTGATTACCCTTACCAAAATCTTGTTAGATGATTCTGCCAGGTCATTGCCTTGAGGATAATATGAGGTAGAATGCACCACTTGAATTCCCATGGATCTAGTCATGTCCACCAAAATTTTTTCCTTGAAAGCTGCTGCATTATCAGTGACTAGTTTGGTTGGGTAACCAAATCTAGTGAAAATATTCTCATTTAAGAACTTTATGACAACTTTATGATTTGCATTCTTAGTGGGTATAGCCTCAATCCACTTGGTGAAATAATCAGTTTCTACTAATATCCATTTGTGTTGGCCACTGGAATGTGGGTTGATCTCACCTATAAATTCCAAGCCCCACTGCTGGAAGGGACCATTGACATGTACTGGCTTCAAGGGCAGAGATTTTAGTTGCTATCTTCTTGAAAACTTCTGACACTTGTCAGAAGATTTCACAAAAGAAAACACATCAGAGAACAGAGTAGGAAAATAATACCCAACCCTCAGGATCTTGTGGGTTGTGATTTTCCAATAATGATGCCCTCCACAGATGCTAGAATGGAACTGGTGTATGACTTCCACAACTTGTTCTTTATCTAGACATCTCAAGAGGATTCTTGATGGGTCTTTCCAATAAGGTAGACTTTTATTAATGCAAAATTTGGCTGATCCGAGTTTAATGGCTCGGGCTTGACTTGAGCTAAGCCCTGGAGGGACTTTTAGCTTCTGCAAAAAATGAACTATGCTAGAATACCATTCACAGGTGGCTATATTTTTAGCCAAAGACTGATTCCGCTTTTGCTTTTCTGCTATTTCCTCTATCTACTCATCATCCGAATTTGGACTCATGCAATTTATGTCTAACAAGCTGCAATTTTCTTCATCCATAAGTTTATCCAAGCCCTGTCCTTTGACAATATTAGTGGGCTTCACCTCTATGCTAAAATCTATGAATTTTGCAATCCATTTAGCTCTCTTTCCATCAATAGCTGGCTAAATTAAGACATATTTTACTAAGGCTGAAGTTACATATGCCACCACTTTGGAATGCAGAATATAAATTCTAAATGCCTTTAAAGATTTTATGAGAGCATAAGCTTGTTTTTCAATAAGGTCATACCTTAGTTCAACATCCCTCAGAGTTTTTCTGAAAAAGGCCACGAGGTTCTCTATGCCTTCATCATTTTTCTGCAACAAAACTGCTGCAAGTGTATCATAAGAGGCAAAAGAGAAGATACAACACTCCTTAGTGTAATCTGGGCTGATTAGAGTGGGAGCTTCCATGATAGCTTGCTTGATGGCTTCAAAAGAGCTTCTTGAAGCATCTGTCCATTTTATTTATGATCCTTTCTTCAGCATGGAAGTGATGTGCTTTACTAGCTCTGCAAAGTTTGGAATGAACCTCCTTACAAAGTTAATCTTACCCAGGAAGGATTGAATGTCCCTTTTTGACCTTGGGATGGACAATATCTAAATTTCTTGAACCCTTGTTGGATCAATCTTCACACCTTCAATAGAAACAATATGTTCCAGAAGTTTTCCTTCTTCTAGAGCAAGCTGTGACTTCTTTGGGTTTACCGAAATTCCAAACTGTTTGCACTTTAGGAAGACCTTCTTCAAATGCTGCAAGTGGTCTTTGTGACTGTTGGAGAAGACTTTCATGTCATCAAGATAAATAAGTACAAACTTGCCCTTCTCTCCCACAAAGGTTATGTCCATGGCCCTTTGAAAAGTAGCCCCAACATTCATTAGTCTGAAAGGCATCTTGGAGTACATGAAAGTGCCCCAAGGAATAGTCAAGGCAGTCTTTTCCTGATCTTCTAGATGTACAGCTACCTGATTGTAACCTAAAAAATCCATCTAAGAAAGACATGACTCTGGCCCCTGAAACTCTTTGCAACAAGTGTTCCATCTTAGGCAGGGGGTAGTTATCTTTTTTAGAGCACTTGTTCAGATTTCTGAAGTCAACACAAAGCCTGATTTCTCCATTTTTCTTTATTACTACCACAAGGTTAGCTATCCACTTTGAATACCTTAGGGGAACTATAATTTTGGCATCCAACAATTTCTTGATCTCTTTCTTAATCAAAGGCAATAAGGGAGGGCTGATAGGTCTTAATTTCTATTTAAAACGGGTGGTGTTCTTTTCCAGTGGAATCTTATGCTGAATGATGTTTGTGTCATAGGCTTTAAGATCACTATATTCCCAGGCAAAAATATCAGCGAATTGCTTCATGAGGGTGCAATACTCGGAATTCTGGGTACACCACACTCATTTTTTGTTTTGGCAGGCTTGTAAGGCACATCGTTATGATCGAAAAACTTCTCTAGAGGCACTAATCCTTTTGGTATATGATTACTAGGCAGTTGGACAATGCTTTCTTAGATGATCTCGTCCTTTATCTTGGACTGGCCGCATTCTTCCATGGTTTCATTTTCTTGGTCGATGTGCGTTTTAGAAAATTCCTCAATGACTTGTAAAAACCTGTTAATTTCCTCATCATCTTCAAAAACCCTCCATTATTTGACATTGTTAGGCAGAGACAGTCTATATTTTACCTAAACTTCATACGTCAATTTAGGAGGCAAAGGAGGGATAAATGTGCTAGTAGACATAGCAAGGGAGTCGGCAAGCTGGTTCTTCATTCTCAGAATATAAGAAATGTTGAAATTATTAAAAGAATCTTTGAGCCTCCATACCTCATCCCTGTATGCTTTTAGCCTTGGATGCTTTACTTGGAACACTTTATTAACTTGTTGAATGATGAGGTCTGCATCTCCAAACACTTGCAGGCCTTTGAACCCATTTCTTTAGCAGCATTTAAGCTCAAAATCAAAGCTTCATACTCTGCTATGTTATTTGTGACCTAAAAGGTTAATTTGAAAGATAAATGAATGTATTCCTATGTGGGGGACACAAGGACTACACTTGCCCCTATAGCTTCTTTAGAGCAAGCCCCATCAAAGAACATGTCCCAAATCTATGGGCCTTCTTCCTCAGCAATCTGGAAAACTGGTTTTTAAGTTGCATAGAGGCCAACTGGGATTCTTCAATATGAAGAATACATGCTCCAAAATTAGTGTCAACAGCATATATGGGATGATTAGTGGGATTCTTCTCATCACTGATGATATAAGCCAACTGAGCTTCTCTGTATAATCTCATGCTCTCACCTCCGAAAAATGGGACAGTAGCATAGGATAGATCATTTTGTAATGATCCACCTAATCTCTTGATCCACCCTCTAGAAAGTAACATGCAAAACTTGAGGGGTACATCTGCGACCACAATATCCATCATCATGCTTTTCATGGGTAGCTGAGACAAAGTGATGGCTACGTCCTTGATTAATCCCAAACATTTCACTTTTCTAGAGTCAAAAATAAATAGGTCATGATAAGGCTTGGTGATGTCAAGACCCAACTCATCCATGATAGCCTTGGGCATTAGATTATGGCTGGCTCCAGTGTCCAAAAGGCAGTTACAAAGGATTTTTTCATGAATAGTTAGAGAGACATAGAATGATGGGGAGTTGTCTTCACAATTTTCAATCATTGGGCTAAGAATAACAGTTGGATTTTCATCTTACAGATTTACATAGTTAGTGGAGGCTTGGATGGCTTTAGGCTCAAGGGCCTTGAGGATGGATCTTTTAAAGGACTCATTCTTCACTAGTTCAATCAGAGGCATAGGTATTCTTAGCTTCTGAATTTCTGATTTGAAACTGAAAGGATAAGGAGACTTGTCAAGGCCTTTTACCTCGTGAGCTGGAGTTTTGAGGATGATGGGATCAACTGCCGGTTGCTTCTGCTTATTATCTTGTTGTATTGCAGGGACATCAACTCTTTGAATAGGAGCTTCCTTGGTATTATTCATCTTTGACCTTAGATTATATCTTTGCTGATCTTCAGTTTGTAGAACAACTTCACCATCCCACTCTTGGCTGATCTGGTCCTTGAATAATGACTTTTCATAGGCAGATGAGGTCAAAAAGGAAGCATTGCCTTTGTCTTCTAGACAATGGATCTCATCATCTTCTTCAAACTACTTTTCTTCCATGAATACATTCTTGAAAGTGGTCTTCACCCTTTGGTCTTCATTGGCATCTTTGCTTCTTTGCAAACTCTGCAACTACTCATTAGTTCTTCTATATGGATTTGGATTTGGATTTCTAGGAGCAAAGGTATTAGGAACACTCCCTTTCCCAAGGTGCTACTCAACCTTTACTTTGGAGATTTCAGAGGCTAATGACTCTATCATTTTGGTCATTTTATCTATCTTAGGATCAGAGGACGACTCACCCCTCTGTCTTCTTCTATCAACATTTCCCTTGAGTTTCTCTGCAACCATGATGTTTGATTCCACTTCCAAGGCTGCATCCTGCATGTCAGCCAAAGTAGCACATCGCCTCTCCCTCAATAGTAGGCAGAAGTTAGAATCAAAAGCATTGGCATAGGTGAGTTTAGTAGAGGTAGTAGTGGGTTTTACTTCAGCTGGTATCTTGTTGTACATACTGTTAAACCTCTTATTAAAATCAGACAACAACTCACCATTTTCTCTCTTTAAGTTCTCAAACTTAGTGTGGTAGTAGAGGAGATCCTTCTTATCCCCCCAATGCTTTATAAATGCATCATCTAAAGCCTCAATATCTACTATAGATCTTGGGGTTAGTTCTCTGAACCATTCTAGCCTCTCCATCTAGGCTTTTGACAAAGACTCTCATCCACACATCATCTTCACTAATGTCAAGGTTATCAATATAGCTATAGAATGACTCAAGATGTTCTTCAATAGTAACACCTTTAGTCCTAGTGAACTTAGGCCTATATTTCTGATATTCTCCAATAGGCATGACATTCAAAGGAGTGGGCAGTATTAGAGGTCCATAACTAGCAGCTATGATTCTTTCCATTTTGGTAGGTACTTGTGGACCTACCATAGCTGTGTTGGCTAAAAGAGTACTGGCAGTCTGAATGATAGAGGGTTGAGGAGCGACTGATAAGACTAAAGGAGTATGATGGATAGGAGGTGAGGTTTCCTTTGGGCTTACAACAAAAGGAGAACCTAAAGAATAAGGAGCTTTATGAATCTCTGAGACTTTTTCTTCACTGCTAGTATTATATGCTATACTCTCAACATGTATTTGTTCTATTACATGCATTTCTTGAAGAGATATAGAATATTTTTTAGGTGTACCTAAACCTGATGCTCCTTTCTACAATACCTTTCTCTCTTTGATGATTTTTTCAGGGTCAGGTACTAGGTTAGCTTGTAGCTTCTGAGGATTTCTCCGATTATGCCTCACAAACTGAGCCAGAAGTATGAAGTGGAGTCACCAAGAGGTTTGGCCTCCAGTAGAGTTGCCAGATAGATGATTACAACCAAAAATGTGTCCAGACTTTGTCTATCATCAAAGATGGATCTGTGTCATCTCCCATGGAAGCTGAGCTTCAGTTTCCTCTCCCTAGAAACAATGCCAATTATGTTATCACTCCAGGAAACTCTCCTAGGTTGCAGCTCAGAGATGCCTTGTAACATATAATCTTCAATATTGTTCTCATAACTATTGGAATGGCTGATGGTTTGGATCAAGTCAGATAACGATTTCAACTCTATTCTCACTCAAGACATGCATGAACACTCTCATTAATACAAGGCTTTAGACCACTAATGCTCAATAATTTATAGATTCAATGGATAGATGGAGAATACTGACTGTACCAGCAGATTGCATACATAAACACATATGAATGACTAGCTATAGGAAGTAAATGAGACTTGCAAATCTAATTTATCAATGTAGAGATAAGATGACAGTTATCTGGCATTAGACACAACAGAAAACATGAATAACCTATTCAAGTGCAAGCATAGAACAGTAGAGAAAATGGACATTGAACATATAACAACAAAAGAAGCTTATATTGCTAGAATGAACATGAGAATCTTGGAGGGATAGAGTAGGAACAATCTCCAGAAGTTGAACCTCTGTTACATTTTGTTTTCAGCCTTTTATAGGCCTTTTATAATTCTCCCAAGCTCTCAAAGGCTCAGAGTGTCTTAATCTTCCTCTCTGTCTTTTCAACAGTTTGATGCCTTGACTAGGCAAGCGTGGGCTCAAAAATTTCTTCTTCTGATAGCAGAGTAACTGATTTAGGGTAGTTTGTTGCACTGTCTAGAAGCTCTCTCGTGCCAAAGAAGCTCCATGATCACTTGTTGGTTTTGGATAAGCTGCGCTGTTGATGCCTCATGACAAATTCTGTTTTGGGCTGTGTTGCGTTGTTGCTGCCCATGATATTTCTGTTTCTTTTGGGCCAGCTGCACTGTCTGCTCCACGATCTCTGTTGTTGTGGCTATGTTGTGCTGCTTCTTAGCCTCTATTCCCTGGTAGTTATTCCCAGCCTTTGTTTTCCTTTTAAAATGTTTGATAATGTGCATTTTCTGTTTTACATATAAAACACTGCAATATTGTAAAATCCCGTCAATACCTGTTCGTTTTGGACCTCAAAAGTCCTTAAATGTGGCTTATCCTCCTATCGGTTCTGCCCTTTGGGTCGCTATCACCTATCATGGGTGGCTTGGTCCCTTTATATTTTCCTCATATGCTGAAATGCATAAAAACATTGAAAACACATGAAAATTGGCCTGACGCATACTTGAAAAAATATAGATTTCGTTCCCGAACCCTTTCGAGTCCGGGACTTATCACTATCGGCACTGCCCTGTGCTCCCTTTGTATTTCGTTATATAACAAATTACATTGAGAATGCATTAAAACTAGCCTACCCGCGGACCTAAAATATTATCAAATATCCTGTATATAACCATTGGGTCTGGTTATCACATCGCCTATCTACCTATGCATAGGCCCCACCCCTTGGTGCTGCTCCACTGAGATATAGCGATGCGATCTAGTAGAAATCACTTATTGCTCATGCCCAGGGCCTTTACTTTAATTTTTGATACCTCGTCGATGCGACCTGTCGATCTGATCATCGGAGATCGTTGGTCGGCGATTACTTGCACCCCTTCTTTAAGTCATCTTCTCTGCAGCGCCGATTGTGATTTGTCGCTTAGATCTGGGCCATTAATCGGCCAAATATAACAACTGTTGTGCTTTGACTATTTTTCATGGTATTTTCATGATTTTGGACTGTTTTTGCCTCCCAATAGTGTATTTCAACCCTTCTTAGGGCTCTCCTCTTGCACTTATTTTGATCTTTGGATGATCTTGAGAAACTCTTGAAGATTTCAAGAGAATTTTTGGATCATTGGCATGATTTTAAGTGAATTTGGAGACTTTAAGAGCATATATGGATCCATTTTTGGGCCTTTTGCTAGCAAGGCTAACAAGTCCCATGGTCTTTCAGGAAAAGAAGTAGAAGGATGAAATGGGGATTTGCGTAGATCTTAGGAAGCTAAATGATTCTTGCAGTCATGATCCTCTTCCAACCCTGTTCAAAGATGAAGTACTGGATAATGTTGGAGAGCAGGAGGCCTATTCATTCACTGATGGGTTATCTGGATACCATCAGATAAATATTGCTCCAGAAGATAGGAGTAAGACCACCTTCGCGACAGAATGGGGATGTTTCCAATATACAATGATGCCTTTTGGACTTAAGAACGTGTCGGAGATATTCTCATGTGTGGTCATCGCGAAATTCAAGGAGTTCATTCACAAGTTATTGGAGGTTTATTTTGATGACTAAACCATGTTTGGGCTAGTTAAGCACCATGTAGACAGTCTGCGCTTAATGTTGGATACCTTTTGAAGGTACTAGATTGAGTTAAATTTGAAGAAATTCTTGTTTTGCGTCCCTTTCAGAATCTTGCTGGGTCATGTGGTGTGAAAACAAGGATTAATGGTGGACCCTGCTAAAATCATGGTAATAATCAATTTGGAAGCACCAAAGAGTGTTAAACATTTGTGCGCGACACTGGGTCATACTGGATACTATCGGAAGTTCATTAAAAGTTATGCTCAGATTACCGCGGCTTTGGAAAAGCTACTGAAAAATGATACTACATTCTATTGGGGCGAAGAGTGTCAATGGAGTTTGGATGTATTGAAGGAGAAAATGTTTCACCACATCGATTCTTGTCTTCCCAGATTGGAAGAAGGAATTTCATGTACATGTGGATGCTTCATGTATTACACTAGGAGCAATGCTAACACAGGCCAGTGAAGGAGAGTTAGATCACCCTATAGCATTTGCGAGTAGGAATTTGTCTAATGCTGAAAATAATTACTTAATGATAGAGTGTGAAGGGTTGGCTATGGTGTACGCACTCTAGAAGCTTAAACATTACCTGCTAGGCAGAAATTTGAAGATGTACAAAAACAATTGTGCATTGAAATACCTAGTTAATAAGCTTGTGTTGGGGGAGAAAATATGCAGATGGTTGTTGCTATTTCAGGAGTATGATTTTGAGGTGATTGTGAAGCTAGGAAGGTTGAATGTAGGGCCAGATCATCTGTCACGCATTGAAACAGGAGAGGAGCCCACCAATTTGGAGGATGGGTTGCTTTACCAATGGGACGGCTCCAGAGGGATACACCAGTCAACAGAAGAAAGAATTGGAGTTTTGTGCGACATAATTTTTAGTTATTGTAGGCCATGTGTATAAGATCGGATTGGATGAAATACTTTGATGATATGTGCCTAATTTTGAAAGAAACAATATCCTTTCTGAGGCTCATGGAGGAGTTGCGGGAGGACATTATGTAGGAAAAGAAACAACGCAAAAGATTTTGCATGCTGGGTTGTTGTGGCCAATGTTGTATAAGGATTTTAAAGCATATTGCAGGGCATGTGACGCATGTCAGAGGATGTGCAGGCCATCGTAGAGGGACGAGCTACCTTTGAATCTACAGGTGTCATTGTAGCCATTTAAGAAATGGGCAATTGATTATGTAGGGCCGATTCATCCTCCAGGCAAGAAGATGGGTGCATGATACATCATCACTGTGACTGAATATTTGACCAAATGGGCAGAGGCACAACTTGTGAAAGACTGTACATGGGAAAAAATAGAAAAATTCCTATTCGAATATGTGTTGATGAGGTTTGGTTGCCCGAAGGTATTGATGAGCGATCGCGGAACACATTTTCTCAATGAAACGATCAGCGCGCTGACAGAGGAGTTCCAGGTTTACAATTAGAAGAGTACACTATACCATCCTCAAGATAATGGAATGGTTGAGGCTTTTAATAAGATATTTGAGAATGTGCTGATGAAGGTTTGCAATGTGCAGAGGAATGATTGGGACGTGCGCGTACCAACAGTGTTATGGGCTTACAGAACTACCTATAAGAATCTTACTGTTCAGACACCTTTTAGGTTGGTCTATGGCATAGAAGCTATGATGCCTGTGGAGTACATTGTGCCTAGTCTATGCATAGTGGTATTCACAGGAATGGTGGACCATGGAGCCTTAGAGGAAAGGCTTGTGCAGCTAACAGAGCTCGAGGAAGATAGGTTTTTAGCTTGATTCCATTAGTAGGTTCAGAAGGGATGTGAAAAATCTTGGCACGATCGGCACATCAAACTGCGCACCTTCAAAGTAATTGATTTAGTTTTATTATATGATAGTAAGTTTGATAAATTTTAGACGCAATGGATGGGGCCATATATTATTAAAGAGATTACAGATGATGGAGCACTTTAGCTTATGAAATTGAATGGAGATCCATTTCTGGGAAGAGTAAATGGAAACCGATTGAAGCCATACACTGGGGATCTAGCCCAACGACTACATGATGGTAGCATAGTCTTAGCACTCTAGGTAGCTGCAAGGAGGCGCGGGACTATAAACTACACTTCCTGGTTTGTAGAGCTACATGACAGGGAGTGTGCATGAAATAGGATGGTGTCACAGTACTAGACAGAGCATGAAGGGGACTGCGCTATAGGGGGAGAGACTGCACAACACAGCCAGAAAGTAACTGTTATAGTCATTGTTCATTATTTGACTACCAAAAGACAGTTAAGGCGAGTGGGGGGGCGACATTTAAGGAATTTAAGGCTGAATTTAAGAGTGAAATCTTGGAAAGTATGCCACCAACTGAGAATATATGGACGGATTTTAGGGGGAACGGTCAGATTTGAATTTGAATTCACCTATAAATTACGTGTGGCCATCTAGTGAAAAACACATTGCACTCTTAGAATTTCTATGTTGAGCTGCCAATTTTATATGAATCCTTAGGTTTACGCTAATTAGGTTGCTAGTTCTATATTCGAGAAGTTACCCGAGGATACCCAGTGCTTCATTCTTAGCATGATGTCTATACCAAGAGAGACCACTAGCACTGGAGGCACTATCACCTCTAAGGTAGCTGCTTCAAAGGCGATGGGCATAGAGGTTCTAGCTCCAGTACCTATGGCACCGAGGTCACCTAGGCCGAAGCCTACACCAGTGAGGGAGGTCCCCAAAACAAAGAAAGATAAGCAAAAGAAGCTGGTGCTAGTGTGCGAGTCACCGACGAAGCATGCTACTACACAGGTCCAAAGGAAAGAAAATTCGAGCGCCAAAGAGAAGGGGAAAGTGGTAGATCTAGAGGTCGAGGAGGGCATGAAAGATATAGACACCAAGGTGGTGGATCATAGATCTAAGTTTCCCGAGTATATCCCTCAGCACAAGGGGAAAGTGAAGGTCCCTATGGACCCAGACACAAGACAATTCATCCTCAACACACCCTTGTTACCCAAGAACCTAACCTTTGAAGGTCCACACTTGGTGCGGATCCCGCATTTGAAGCTATAAGATTGGGATTTGGTGGACCATGAGCAGTTACCCCACCTTGCTATAGACACGTACATCAAGAGGTTCTTCTACAAAGAGTCTTGTGTCATTGCGTTGGAGCCTATGGAGTGGATTCGTGGGGTGAACCAGTTCGGGTTGTTGAACCTGTTATGGGTGCCCCACTACCACCGCTCCAACATAAACATGATCGTCATTAAGTAGTTGTTGTGCCTGGTGATGAGCCCCAAAAATGTACAATTATTTGGGCTCATTCAACTTCCTAATTTGGCTTAGTCCACCATTCTCATTTGTTTATTGCATGTTTTTGATTATTTTTATGTTAATAGAGTGAATTTGGTTAGTCATTATGCCAACAAGTCTAATGGGTGCTTTGTGTAGCCTTTTTGGTCAACTTGGAGACAAAATTGAAGGTCTTAATGAGCACTTGGCAGCCAAATTCGTGGGAGAACAAGCTAGAGGATTTGTAGGGAGGTGTCCCCCTCATTTATGGGCCCTTACCTCGAATTCTCCACCATCAGCTCGGAGTTCAAAGGCCACCAAATCAATGAGCACAAGGGCAGCCAAGCAAGTCAAGTTGGACTGCTGTTAACTCCAAGTCTTGGGCAGCCAAGTCCCTAACTTTTAGGAGGACTGTTGGGTCCTCAAATTGTATAAATAAGAAGGCTTGGGGCCTCATTTGGGTTAGCTAGTTGGTAGTCAATTCGTTTAGCTAGTTAGTCATTTTGTTTTAGCCATTAGTTAGCCATTTTGTAATTTGATTTTTATGCAATAGACTAGCTTTGCTTTCAGCTCATGTTCAAGCTCTCCTTGTGGACAGTTTTGATGTACTTTTCATTTCTTGATTAATAAAGACGGATCTAGCTTTGCACCAGCTCTAAATCTTTCATGGGAGGCTGTATCCCTTGGGGTTGGGCCCATCTCAAGCGCCCAGTACCTCCCTTGTTTCTCTTTATGTGTTTGCTGCGTTCTTGAAATAAAATCTGCTCTTTAGACTTAATTCGTGCTTTGTTACTTAGGTTTCTTTTGATGGTTCAAGTAGCTTTTCATGTTTATAATAGATTGGTAGGAGTTTGTTATGCATTTAGATCTTTTGGCATGTTCTTGCTCACGTGATGTATATGGTTCTCTTTCCAAACAAAGCTGTTGTTTATTCATTTCATTGACAGTTGGATTGAGTTAGCTAGGACTTGGTTTGTTTGCAAGAATTCCTTGATTTGTGTGAATGAGCATTATGCAGGGCATCTCTATCACCTTCATCACCTCCTCGTTCATTTGAGCCTCGTTCAGATCAGCTCCTCCATCACCAAGTCTGTTCCCTCATCTCCCATCTTCTCTTTTGCCAAGTAACCTTACCTTCTTCTCCATTGTTGCCTCAACTACCTTAAAGCCAAATCAGCCTTCCACATATCATCTCATCACTCCATCCATCAGTTCCTAGGTCACTTCAGACCCCCATCCTACCTCCATAACCATCCATGCATCTTCCATCAACCATCCATCCTCAAAAATCCAATTCGTAAACATCCTGTAGAAGAATTACAGAACATCCTGTAGAAGACCTACAGGACTTTCCTGTAGAAACCCCTGCAGACTTCCTGTAGAAGTTCATAAACACGGTTGCATGTCATCCGAACTTTGTGAAACTCCTAGAGAGAATGTCAGGTATCCCTTAGACCCTCTCTGTACCATCCCAACCTTTCCCAAAGCAATTCGTCCCTTGATCCATCCCTGCACAGTGGAAAACTAGTTAGAAGCACATGCATGATAATTTCAATAACTTAAACAAAAATACAAAAAGATGTTTTCTTCAGATAGTGATAACTTAGACACATGCATTTTACCTTCCTAGAAGTAATAGCATCTCTTCTCATAGTTTGCATTCTCATTTTTTCATCAGTAGGACTAGTTGGTAGAATTAGGGTTTTCCTAGGGTTTCCATGCTTTGGTTTGCTTTCAGTTCATGTTCGCCAAGTAGATTAGTTTTCTCTGAGCTAGATTTCGTCCATCATTTAGCAAGCTTCTTCTGAGAGCCTATAGAAGTTGGCTTGAGCCCTAGCGGACTTGTGCCAGCTGACCAAGTGACAGCTGCAACAAGATCTAGTACTTGTGCATATAGCACCGCCGCTTCCAAGTTTGTACGAACTACCGAGTTGATAAAATTAAGAGACAGGAAGCCCCAGGAGTTGTAGCATTATTGCTACAATACTGGAGCTCACCATCTTTTTGGCGCCGTTGCCGGGGAAGCGGCAGAGTATTGGTGATTGTTGCTATTCTTCTATTTTCCTTTACAACCTTCTGCTAAGTAGTTTATTTCATTTCCCTTATGCAATTTCATTTATGCAAAAGTAGATTAGCATTTCTTGCTTTCATAGATTAGTATTTCCTGCTTTCATAGATTAGCATTTCCTGCTTTCCTAGATTAGCCTTTCAATTCCGCAATTTCAATTCTGCAAGCGTAGATTAGTGTTTCAATTTCGCAAGCGTAGCCTAGCATTTCATTCTTGTAATTTCATTTGAGCAAAATAGATTAGTCCTTTCCTGCTTTCATTTCAATTTCGCAAGATAGTTAGTTGCAGTTCAATCTATTTCATGCCTTGTAGGAGTAGAGATAAGTTAGAAAAATGATTGCACAACACCCCCACTGCTTCACACAGCCAACGTTCTTCTTCGATGGCTGTGATGAAAGAACCCCTGGGTGGACATCAAGACATATCTGAAGAAACTATCGGGGAGAAGAAGAAGAAAACATTCCTCTGAAGCAAATGGCTACAAGTAGAGATGTTGGGGGCAACATCTTGTCCAAAGATGAATTTGCAAATCAGATCGAAGATTTCAAGAGTGACATGAGGCAGTTTCTTGCCATGCAACTGGCTACCTTGCGGATCCAAAAGAAGCAAGAAGAAGCCAAGAGGTCTTTGGCCATTTTTTGTCCTAGGTGCACTAGAAAGCATCCTTGGAACGAATGTCCAATGCACTCTCTAGAAGTGTGTTTCACCTGTGAAGAATACCATCCTACAGATCAGTGCCCTTCCTTGCCCAGAATCAAAGCTACATATCAAAGAGCCAAGGGAGCCACTGAATCACTCTGTTATATGAATCAAAGGAGGCCACATGGACCTGTACCCTACCAGTAGGAACTACAAGGGACACCCGAGACCTATTATGACCCTTACCAAGCCACCTTCATGCCTTCTTGGGGTCCCCCTGTTCATCCTTCCTGGTCTACACCTCCTCCTTGGTCATATCCTCCTTGTTCCTTCACAGATCCATATTATGCCCCACCAGTTGCTCATTCATTTCACTCTTATGCTCATCCACAGCCTCAGTGGGATGCACCTTATCAGGAGTGGAGGCCCCAGTACAACTCTCATCCCGCTCATTTTCCTCCACCACCTGCTCATCCACAACCATCGCCTCCTCCTCCACCAAGGCAACCCCAAATGCCTACCCAACCACAATGCCATCCATCTCCATCTCAATTTCACACCTCCACTAGGCTACCCATACCACCATTTCCCAAGCCATGCAATGGAGTAGCTCAACCCAATTGCAAAGCTGAGGCACAACATATGCAAACAACTCCTCTTGAGCTCAATGATCTTCACCATAGACCAGGAAGAGTGTTGCAAAAGAGGGAATCTATTGACAACATTGAAGGACCAAAAGCAAAAGAAGATTCCAAAGAGGAGATCAAAGAACCATGGGCTGCACTTAATGAAGAGAAGACCTCAGAATCAGAGATAAAGAAAGATCCCTCATGGTTACCATCAAATCTTCCATGTACTCAAGAAAAAGATCAACAAAAAGAGGAAGATCAGAAGGTCATGATAGAAGGTGACATGAAGAATGATCCAGATCAGCAAAAGAACCAAGGATATCAAAGCTATATTGAGATATGGTTTCAGAAGGTCACTAAGTTGCAGCAGTACTTTCTCCCTCAGTTTTGTTTGATCCCTTCAAAGTCAGATCATTTGGTCTCTGAGATCTGGATACTTGTCCAAACATGCATTTCGAGCCTTCACATCATTTTGTCTCTGATCTCGATGTGCACATGGCTCCATTGGAAGTATTCTTATACTTGAAAATGATTTTTTTTTTCAAGTAGGGTAGGGTAGAAAAAAAAAAGAAAAAAGAAAAAAAAGAGAAAAAAAAGAAATGAAAAAATGAAAATAAGAGAAAATAAAAATCTAAGGTGAAAACCCCCTCGGAGGCGCCTTAGATTGGTTCATTGATTGAAAACCTCCATGAGGCGGTCAATGGGTTGGAAAGAAAAGAAAATAAAAGAGAAAAAGGTCTTTGGGTGAAAACCTCCCTTGGAGGCGCCCAAGGCAGGCAATTAGGGTGAAAACCTCCATGAGGCGCCCTAGTTGTTTTTCAAAAAAAAAAAAAAAAAAGAGAAAAGGAAAAAGAAAAATAAAGCTAATCTCCATTTCATGTTGCAGCAATGACATTGCAGGTTAAAGGAGGACGTTGCATGATAGGAGGAGCACTCAAATCAAAGACAAAGGAGTTTTTGTGCCTTCTACGGGAAGTTTCGTATCTTCTACAGGAAGCTTACAAAAAAAGCCAAATTGATCTCCAAAGAGGACCTGAAGGCTTGGAATATGTCCATGAGGCCTACACTCATCTATGTTTCCACTCCTCACCCCTTTTCCATCATTCTTTTCATGTCATTATGCTTCTTTCCTCAAAACTGTGTTTTCTACAGGATGCTCTGTACTTCTACAGGAAACATCCTGTAGAACCTTTGGACGAGCCAAATTCAATCTCAAAAGTGAATCTAATGGTGGGAATCTGTTGATCAGGCCTACAAGCACTTGTGTGTCCATCCCTTGCCTTTCTCCATCATTCGTCCACCTCCTTGTGCTTCTCATTGTGCTTCTACAGGATCTTCCTGTAGAAATTGTGGGAAACTAGACATGCATTTCAAAAAAGGGTTTGGCGAGCATGGTAGCTTCCTCAAAGGTTCAGAAGTCCTCCTGCAATCTTCCAACTCCTCCTCCATCATCTCCATACCTGCATCACAACCAAAATTCATTTTGTCATCCCATGCAAGCACATGCAAAATGCCTTGAAGCCAAAAACACATAGAGCAGAATTTGTTTTTGCCATAACTTGAGAACCATGCATCCATTTGACAAACCTTTCTATGGGGGATTGTACAAGGTCGATGAAAACATGCCTGAGCAGTTTCATGCAATTCCGGTGCACGGTTTCCAAGAAATCAGCCTCCATCACCATCAGCCATTTTTGCATTTCCTCCATAACCGTGCATCCGTTTCAAAACCTGTTTCATGGGGAGATGCACGTGGGTGATAGTAGCCTACCCAAGCAGTTTCAGCCAATTCCGATGCACGGTTTCCGAGAAATCGACCTCTGAATTCTTCAGCCATTTTCCATTTTTCTCGAAATCCGTGCATCCATTGATCACGAATTTGCTATGGGAGATGCATAATGGTGATAGAAACATGCTCAGCAAGTTTCAGCTCGATCCGCTTTGGCGTTTGGGAGAAATGTCGAAAACAAGTTCTGGTTTGGTGAAGATGCAGCAACAGCAGCTTGGACGTGCAGATTTGAACGTGGAAACAATTGTCTGGAGCTTGGATCCGGCCAAAGGACGCCTGCACAAGAAAAAAACAACCATGAATCATCAATCAAGCCACATGCAACCAGAAAAACCAAGCATGCAGCAGCAAAATCAGAGCAGGTAGCAGCAAAAAAGCTTCACAAGCAACGGTTTGACTTCAGGTACGTGACAAAACCTATTCATCTATTGCATGAATCTAGTCTAAGCATTGCATGAACGAATGGAATGGTGATTAAGCCATGAATGTAGAAAGACACCCAGTTCTCTAGCGCTCAAGGAAAAATCACGTAGCCCACGTGTATGGTCGTTCATGGAAAATTTGAAAAACACAGTTAGTGGTATATTTGTTGAACTTCAGTGCGCAAGGCATCAATTAATTAACAAACAGAAGGGTTCATGATAGCACAACAGTTCATATGCGCCAGCACATGTTTTGCCACCTCACCACAAGTCACGCAGTAATTCAAGGGACGCTCGGCTGAAACTCTCACCACTCTTTGTTCAACTGCGGTCAACTGAAGCGCATGTCCACCAGCCAGATCAGTTAAACAATGGTGCTCTACCGATTTCTGCCTTTCATTCTCAAGATCTCTTCAGTTCCTTAAACAATTCCTGCCTGTCGCACTGTTGATCGAATTTCCTTCAAGTCAAGAGGACTGAGTTGAATTTCTCCAATGCCATTCGCTCAGATCCATTTCAGATTTCTTATGCATTAAGAGGAGACTGATTTCACATATCCTTGTCATCGTTTGTAGCTAAGTTTCATGCTCAGAAAAAGGATCAAGCTTCACTCATATAGAAACCTGAAATTTCCTTTCAGAAATCAAATATGTCCTCCAGCACTTAAACCCAAGACCGAAGATTGTTCCCTTGGGTAATTTTAAGAGGTTTAAATGTCCACATTCCACAGAGGCCAGATTGATCTATGCACTCTCATTCACTCAGCCTAAACTTCCAGGGTTCATCTCAGTTTTTGTGCATCAAAGAACATACTGATTACATGTATTGGTGGCTGTCTTTCTGATTAGAAAAAGGGTTGTTCTGTTCTGCATCTCAGACTTATTTATGTGCCAAGGACATGCTGGTTATTTGGAATGATGGCAAATTATTATTTAAATGGTGGTGACACCCGTGTCTACAGGAAGACAGAAAAAGCCACTACAGGACTTTCCTGTAGAAGCCCGCGAACAGTTTCTACAGGAAAGTTTGAAAAAAGGGCAGCAAAAGGAGAAATCGGCCGAGATTTTAGCTAAGGAGGTAGCACCTGTGTTGGCCACCCCAAGCACATCCATCCCCTCTATGAGCACTCATTTCTTTCAAGGTTCGGGCACAATTTAGTCACGGTTCAACCTTCTACAGGAAGCTACAGGACTTTCCTGTAGAAGCCTTTTGGCAGGGCAGAGTCAATTTTGGAGAGGGATTCGAAGCATGAAGTCTGTTGAGGAGGCATGCAACCACTCTTTTCTTCCATCCTCCACTGGTTTCATCTCCTTTCGCCACCCTTGCTACCATCAGATTGAATATGCTTGCACACTCATACCAAGGCTGAGAATTCACTAGGAAAAGGAGCAAGTAGTGGGAAGAAGCAAAGAAGCATGGTTTCATGACAGAGAAGAGGACATCACTTCAGAAGCTTGGCATGACAAGGAGTCCATCAGGGCCATGAGATGAGGAGAGAGATTGGTTGCTCAGAGGATGAGCAACACTTTCAATAGGGGGGTGATGATGAGCCCCAAAAATGTACAATTATTTGGGCTCATTCAACTTCCTAATTTGGCTTAGTCCACCATTCTCATTTGTTTATTGCATGTTTTTGATTATTTTTATGTTAATAGAGTGAATTTGGTTAGTCATTATGCCAACAAGTCTAATGGGTGCTTTGTGTAGCCTTTTTGGTCAACTTGGAGACAAAATTGAAGGTCTTAATGAGCACTTGGCAGCCAAATTCGTGGGAGAACAAGCTAGAGGATTTGTAGGGAGGTGTCCCCCTCATTTATGGGCCCTTACCTCGAATTCTCCACCATCAGCTCGGAGTTCAAAGGCCACCAAATCAATGAGCACAAGGGCAGCCAAGCAAGTCAAGTTGGACTGCTGTTAACTCCAAGTCTTGGGCAGCCAAGTCCCTAACTTTTAGGAGGACTGTTGGGTCCTCAAATTGTATAAATAAGAAGGCTTGGGGCCTCATTTGGGTTAGCTAGTTGGTAGTCAATTCGTTTAGCTAGTTAGTCATTTTGTTTTAGCCATTAGTTAGCCATTTTGTAATTTGATTTTTATGCAATAGACTAGCTTTGCTTTCAACTCATGTTCAAGCTCTCCTTGTGGACAGTTTTAATGTACTTTTCATTTCTTGATTAATAAAGATGGATCCAGCTTTGCACCAGCTCTAAATCTTTCATGGGAGGCTGTAGCTCTTGGGGTTGGGCCCATCTCAAGCGCCCAGTACCTCCCTTGTTTCTCTTTATGTGTTTGCTGCGTTCTTGAAATAAAATTTGCTCTTTAGACTTAATTCGTGCTTTGTTACTTAGGTTTCTTTTGATGGTTCAAGTAGCTTTTCATGTTTATAATAGATTGGTAGGAGTTTTTTATGCATTTAGATCTTTTGGAATGTTCTTGCTCACGTGATGTATATGGTTCTCTTTCCAAACAAAGCTGTTGTTTATTCATTTCATTGACAGTTGGATTGAGTTAGCTAGGACTTGGTTTGTTTGCAAGAATTCCTTGATTTGTGTGAATGAGCATTATGCAGGGCATCTCTATCACCTTCATCACCTCCTCGTTCATTTGAGCCTCGTTCAGATCAGCTCCTCCATCACCAAGTCTGTTCCCTCATCTCCTATCTTCTCTTTTGCCAAGTAACCTTACCTTCTTCTCCATTGTTGCCTCAACTACCTTAAAGCCAAATCAGCCTTCCACATATCATCTCATCACTCCATCCATCAGTTCCTAGGTCACTTCAGACCCCCATCCTACCTCCATAACCATCCATGCATCTTCCATCAACCATCCATCCTCAAAAATCCAATTCGTAAACATCCTGTAGAAGAATTACAGAACATCCTGTAGAAGACCTACAAGACTTTCCTGTAGAAGTTCATAAACACGGTTGCATGTCATCCAAACTTTGTGAAACTCTCAGAGAGAATGTCAGGTATCCCTTAGACCCTCTCTGTACCATCCCAACCTTTCCCAAAGCAATTCGTCCCTTGATCCATCCCTGCACAGTGGAAAACTAGTTAGAAGCACATGCATGATAATTTCAATAACTTAAACAAAAATACAAAAAGATGTTTTCTTCAGATAGTGATAACTTAGACACATGCATTTTACCTTCCTAGAAGTAATAGCATCTCTTCTCATAGTTTGCATTCTCATTTTTGCATCAGTAGGACTAGTTGGTAGAATTAGGGTTTTCCTAGGGTTTCCATGCTTTGGTTTGCTTTCAGTTCATGTTCGCCAAGTAGATTAGTTTTCTCTGAGCTAGCTTTCGTCCATCATTTAGCAAGCTTCTTCTGAGAGCCTATAGAAGTTGGCTTGAGCCCTAGCGGACTTGTGCCAGCTGACCAAGTGACAGCTGCGACAAGAGCTAGTACTTGTGCATATAGCACCGCCGCTTCCAAGTTTGTACGAACTACCGGGTTGATAAAATTAAGAGACAGGAAGCCCCAGGAGTTGTAGCATTATTGCTACAATACTGGAGCTCACCACCTGGTGCATGACGTGATCTTGTGGCTCAGTGTACCGGTCCCCATCACCGATATGGTGATCCATTAGATCACACTATTTCCCCACTCAGGGTTAAATCTAGCCAAGGAGTTTGGAGGAAAGATGAGCGAACACAACCTCACTAAGAAAATGAAGGACAAGTTCAAATTTGTGAAGAAGCTATGAGGGTAATATATTACCTTGATCATTGACCCCACGATAAAGGTTTCCAAATAGATTTTGGTTGGAAAGGTTTTGAGAAAATGCCATGCGGACGAGGTTTCGATGCTAGTGGTTTCTTTGGCTGTGCAGTGCGTGGATGGTGTGCAGTTCAATTGGGTGCGCTACCCTTCCTCACGAGCTACAGAGAGGCATGCGATGAGAGTAAAACATTCCACTATTCATGGTTGTTTCTCTCAATCATGTTGGTCACCTAGGATTTACCGGAGGACAACCAATTTCCTCCCATAGAGAACGATTTGCTGGAGGGTGCAAAATTTGCATCTTTGTTGGCCACAAAAGGTGTTGCGCGGGTCATAGAGACCAAAGTATTTTGGGTGCTGATGGAGGTGAGCATTCACATGGCCATCAACTAGAAGCCACGGTTGTCACCAACCATGTTTGAACAACTTTTAGGATACGCAAAGTTCAAAGATAACTTCCACTGCATATACATCTGGGCGCAGAAGGATCCAAAGCAAAAATGGTTCGATCTATCATACCTCGCTACAGATGATGCTATCAAGGAGGTCATCAAGCATTGGACAACCAGTTGGCATTCTCCTTCTAACCCGGTTGTAGGCACCAGCAATGTTACAGGGAAAAGTGTCTATATAGAACTGCTCTATCCCACTAAGGTGTGACAGCTGCCTTAGAAACAAACAGAGAAAAGCTACTTTCGTTTTTCCTTTATGAATTATAGATAGAGAGGAACAGAAAGACCAACCTCTGTCTTGCACTAATCTCCTTATTTGATTCCTCTCTTCTTTGATAGTCTTTAGCTACCTGCTCCCTTGCACGCCCAGCTTTACAAAGTACCTGTAAGATCACAGTAGCATAGCACTATACAAAGACATGGATCTATAATCATAAACAATCTAGGATCAGATGTAAATTGACCATACAAATGTAGCAAACATCAATGGCACAAGAGCATGGAGGAAAACTTGAATAGCTTTTATTGATAAACAAGAAAGAGCCAAGAGGAGTTACAACCAGTTGTTCTGACCCAGCATCAACCTCCCAACAAGGAAGCCCCTCTTCACCTCATACAAAGCTTAGATCACCCAACAATCTGATGTTTGTCTCAAGAAACCAACAACAATTCCTTACAATATGCAAAATTCCAGCCTCTGGATCTCTGGGATGAGGGATCCATATATAGATATCTGTAATGGAGATGAGTCAGCTTATGATTTGATTAGTGTCTTCCCTCTTATAGTTATTGCTTCCACTTGGAGATTGATGATCTCTTACTCATCCTTGGTCGAATTCAGAGAGGCAAGTGTCACAAGAGAAGATTCTGGAAGCTTCCATTGCCTCTCCACCTCGCGGAATGACACTGCCATTTGTCATTTCTCACCCATCGCACCCCATAGAAGGGCTTTTTGAAATGCAACACACCCACACAGTGTATTTAGGTGAGATGCAATGCACTTGGCCAGTGGAGCAGCTGAAATGATCCTGTTTTGACCAATTCTGAGCAGTTTTTCATGGAAAACTTCTGGGAGAAGCTGTAATCTGTTGACCTTGTTCCTTTAGGGGTTAGAAAAACACTTTTAGGGACTTAGGAACCCTTGGTTTATGGACATTTCATGCTTGGGGTTGTAGTGCCCAAAAATGTCTATAACAGTTGCCCCCTAAAGCATGAAGTCGTTAATCTTTTTATGTTGGGTGAAATGCTTTATTATGAGGATCCGAAGTTCTTTCAAGCTGGGAGGAGACCTGTAATAAGATACAATACAATACATTATCTTCATAATATTTTCATGATCTAGCTGAGGCAGGCATTCCCATGCTCAGCTCTATAAATTCATTTTCATGTACATAGGACAGACAATCGTTTGAGTGTAGACTGATGATTCTGATAGAGCCATCATCCTTTTGATTGGATGATTATCTATGCAGTAATGATGTACATTTGATGTCTTTATTTCCCTGAATATATATCGCAGCCCGGATGGATGAAACTAGATCCGGGGTCTTCAATCTCGTTCAATCTTCACTTGAAGTACAAGTCAATCCATGTGAAAGTTGTTCTGGAGTCGAACATGGAAATACATCGCCTGATTACCAGCCAATGATGTAAGTTGTTAATAGGCATGAGAGGAATCACCAATAATGATAATGACCCTCAAGGCACTGCAGTACAATTCACGTGGTGTGAATAAAGGACTTGGTGTCGAACACCACGCAAAATCTTTCGGTCGAAGGCCATTGATGTAAACCTGTCGCCGGAAGTGAGAAACTTGCCATTGAGGCATGCAAGCTTCAAAGTATTGAATGGGGTGTTCCTAGATCAACTTCTTGGATAATGAGCTGATGTTGAAAAGAAGCGATCCGTCACAGGAGTGCCTTAATGAATCCCACATCAATGACACAGAACGGAGCAAATGATTTTAATGGAGGTGAAAACAATCTGGTGATATAAGGTTCAGGGTGGCAGTCATGAAAGAATGGAGTATAAATGTATGGTAGTGGGTGAGACACAAGTGGATTCTCTGAATGACTTCTCTTGAACATATTGGTGACACTGATGTGATGGATTGGTAGCATTAACCCCAAATGTGGATGGTATGATGGGACCATGGTGATGTGACCGGTGAATGAAACAACCCAACCCGACTCGGACGCGGAGTGGAAGTGTCATGTTCAAGAGCGACTTGCTACAAACAAAGTTTCTTCAAGTTTTCTTCCCAATTTTCCCTAGTCATTGCTGACCAGTACATCTTTATTTTTGTCAAGCTTGAGGAGGATAACATATGCTTGTTCTATAATTTGCCCTTCGGGCAAACCCGTCACTATGTTTTAATGAGCCTAGCGATAGTGAAACTCGTTCTTGTCTATAGACAAGTTTGTCGCTATTAAAATTTTAACGAGTTTAACGACAAAGATAACTCGGTCCTTTTCAATTTTAGAGAGTCTGAAAAGGAATGTAAAGGTAACTCCAAAATTCCTTTTTCGTCATCTAATCCCTTAAGTCCGAAAAAAGTATAAAACAATACAGAAGGGATGAATTTTCGATACTTTTAACGAGCCGAACAAAACAAGCGCTCGATCTTTTTGTGTAATAATCCCTCAGGTCCAAAAAGATTAAAATTTAGAGGAGGGATAGCACTTCCTGTCCCTTTAACGAGCTGGAGAGGCCAATGGCTTGGCAATCTTTTCATATTTTACGAGTCAGTTGAAAAGAGCTTAAAGGAGACTCGTCTTTTGAGGAACGAGTGATAAAATGGATAGCAACTGATTCCAGGTAAGGTTTGGAATTTTCCAATCACGACAGTGTTACAAGGATGGCTAGTGAAATCACTCTTCGCAGTTGTTCCTCAAAATGGGTAAACAATCAAATGGAGGTGAATGATCGGCCAATGCAAAAGTGGAGGTGACGGTGCAAACACGACCAAGGCTTTAATGGCTGAAGTACTACATTCACGATGGTTATTTACCGGTGAATAGTTCATTTTTTAATGAGCTTAAACGCGGGGGGAAACATTTGCTCATGTCTTATGTTTATTTTTTAACGAGCTTGAACTATGTGCTAAAACTGCTCGATTGAATGGTATCTTTTTTACTTTACCATAAATAGCTTTTTTCTTTCAAAGATTGTATTGTATTTTCAAATGCTTCATCAAACTAGTCAGAAATGAACAATATATGCTTGAAAAACGAGTTAGAACACTAATATTTTACTTTGAACTACGTAAAAAGTAATGAAAAAGTGTTTTTACCTCTCATTTTACCATTTCATTTGAACTTTGGTTTGTTGGAGCTTTGGAGGTGCTTTCCCCCTTTGATTTTCATCAACTAATTTCGGGAGATTCTGTGGATGATTCTCGGCGCCGTCTGGACTAAGTAGGAGCTAAACTTGAGCTCTTTCATTTCATGCTTTCCATTTTACATTCTGAGCTTGATTCCTGGTTTTTCTGAGCCTCTGGGGTTTGAAAAACTCGTTCTGCCTTCAGCGCACCCTCTGTGTATTGAAAGGTGCGTTGGATGTTGGCCTGTCTAATGGCCATTTGACATGCAACGCACCCAGAGCACCATTGTAGGTGCGATGGGCGCAGAGAAGGAATTTTATGCACAGTTTTTGATGGAAGTTTTGCCTGTTTCTTACCAAAATTAGGATCTAACTCTTCTCTTGTTTGTTTTTCAGAGATATTTGGAGTAAGATGACCATTACATGGCGAGAACGTGAGCATGAAGAAGAAGACATGCTTTCCCTACATGATCCGGTCACAGTAAACGCACTGCGGAACTGTGGCTTGTTGAAGTTTTTCCGCATTTCTAGCATGAGACAACAGATCAACTTACTACAATATTTGCTCGATGCTTGGGATCCTACCAACCAGGTTTTCCAGATCAGGGGCAAATCCATCCCCTTGACTGTAGTAGACATCTATTTCTTAACTGGCTTGTTGAGGCGGGGTGCCCCCATCTCTTTATCAGGTTCGGCCCGAGGAGGTGAATCTGTGAGAGATTATGTTCGCCGGTATTGCAGAGAGGGATCTCAGCCGAGTAAAGACGGCAAGATCATCATCCGTGATGTCACTGACAGGTCCCTCGGGACTATTCTGTTTACTTTTGGTAGGATGGCTGGTGGTGCGGCTCTTCATGTAGCCAACCGATCTTATATGCAGTATGCCTTGGAATGCCTCCAACTGAAGGTGTTCAACTGGTGCGACGCGGTACTTCTTGTGATGAAAGAACAGTTGTCCAAGGTAAAGAGCGGGAGGTTGAAGAACTTTGGGTATGGTTCTATTTTGACCGCCTTTGCCTTGGAAAAGATACCACTGATGCAACCGCAGTATATTGCACTCGATTTACCTTCACATACTGAACCACGTATGCAAAGATGGGTTGACCATATGTCTAAGCACGCTGGTCAGTCTCAGATTTCATTTTCTGATACCTTCTTCAGGTGGTTCGGTTGTCAGGAGATGGTTTATTTCGAGTATCCATATGCTGGCATGGACTTCCGGGGTGATCCAGATTTAGTACTGCCGGATGGCGAACAGTGGGGTGCCATTGGTAAATTATTTGACCATATTCCTGTTTATCGTTTTTCATTTATAATGTCCTTGTGCTTTATTCTATCAAGACTTTAATCAAACTCATGTGTACATGCAGATGTTGGTCCTGTTCGGCCAGTAGTACGCCTGAGAGTGCCAGCTGCCACCCCAGCAGGAGAGGCTGTGGGAAGGGCTATCCTTCGCGACCTCGATGTGGCCGAGACTCTCACGGCATTACAGGAGCAGGTTGAGGGCCTCACTCTTGGTATTCCATATGTGAGGACTGACGAGCTACCTTTGAGGTTACAGCGGCATACTACTGGTGTGCCAAGATGATGGACTCGTCTCTTACGCATGATCGCACAGGCTGTGACTTGCTATCATGAGCATCATTAGACTAGGGTGCCCCCTAGCATTTTGAGTTTTTGGTCACTTGACCGATTTTGTCTTGGTTACAGAACATTATGCGTAAACCATAAACTGTTATATATATTTTTGATTTTTGGAGTTTTATTTTGGTTAAGTTACATGATCCAAATGCAAATATTGATGGTATGTTTCTTTTTATAAATGTTGCAAATGTCTATCTAACACATAATTTTCCAATGAGTTAGTTAATGTGTTCAAGTTTCTAGAAATATGTTGATATTGAATAAAATCAAATTGTCTTTCCAAAATCTTAACCCTTAGGAACATGCGATAAATAGCTGGATTTCGGACAGAATAGATACCAGTGAGTTGTAGTATGACGAGTTGTGAGTCTAGCCTGACAATTAGTTAGCGTATACCATGTGTGATGGCATCAGAGAGAAGTTCTATCAACGCGCTATATTCAGCGATGTTATTTGTTGATCGACCAATACATACCCCTCTGAAACTTACTAACTCGCCGCTTGGATCAAAAATGGCCCAAGCTGCGGAAGATAGGTTCCGCGAACTACGACTCGATCCATCGGCATATCCAACACATGACTCCAATAGGTTTGACATCTGTAAAAAATGTAAAAAGTGGATTACTTGACCAAAATAAACACTTTAGCGAAAACAAAAACATAACAAAAGCATACAGGTTACCATTACACATAGTAACACTTGAGGTACAACCCATTATGAGGTTGCGCCAGTGGAATTCCGTCATAATCCATTAACTCGTAGGCTCCTTTTGCTAACACCCGCTTAACAATATAGGGGCCCATCCATAAATACTTGAATTTACCTGCTCCCAATTTATCGGATTCTTGGTCATAAAGCAAGACCAAGTCACCTTCTGAGAAGACACGGGGTTTGACATTTTTGTCGAACTGTGCTTTGACTCGTTTCTTATGGGCTTCGTTAGCCAAAGCGACAACACAACGGGTTTCATCCAATTGGATTAGTTCCAAGAAACGAGCTTCTTCTGAAGTTCCAGGGAGGAGATCAATTTCGAGTTTGAGAGACGAGATTTCGCACTGGATTGGTAAGACTGCTTCCAGGCCGTATACCAGTTGGGAAGGTGTAAACCTGGTTGCATTCCTTACCGAAGTTCGGTAAGCCCACAAAGCTGAGTACAGGATTAGGTGCCATCTTATTTTGTGAACTCCAATCATCCTTTGCAGCATGCGCTTCAGGACTTTTTTGATTGCTTCAACTTGTCCGTTGGCTTGCGGATAATATGGAGTAGAGCTGTCGTGAGACAACCCCAGTTTGGCAGCTAATTCAACCATCATGTGATTGTGAAAATGCGATCCATGATCTGTGACTATAGCTTGTGGTACGTCGAATCTGGTGACTACATGATTGAAAAAGAAAAGGGCAGTTGTTTCACCAGTATTATCTAATGTAGGCATCGCCTCGGCCCATTTGGTAAAATAGTCAACTGCGACTATGATATACCCATGCCCCCCAGTCGAGGTGGGGCTACATGTCATGAAATCGATGCCCCATTTGGCGAATGGCCCGACAACGATTACTGGCTGTAGAGGTGCGGGTGGTCTTCTGGTTTTGCTATCGAAAATTTGACAAGCATGGCAACTTCTGACTGTGTTTATGCAATCTTTAAACATTGTTGGCCAGAAGTATCCTGCTCGTAAGATTTTTTGCGCTGTAGCATAACCGGATTGATCCCCCCACACGCGCCTGAATGACAATCATTCAGGACTTTTTCGACCTCCTCATGCGTGTGGCACCTTCTCAGAACTGTATCGATACCGCGACGGTAAAGCGTATCACCGACGATCATGTAGTCTTTTTCTTGGTATCGAATACATTTTTGTTCGGAGCAGGAGGTGTTTGGCCTATATTTTTGGGTTTGGAGATAAATTATTATATCTCCATACCACTCATTGCTTGAAGATATCAGAAACAAACTTTCATCCACGATTGTTTCTTCGGATGTTTCATCGTTGGACGACGATGGGAGATCGCATAATAATTCTGTGAAAACCAGAGCTTTCTTTGACTTGGATTTTTCAAATTCTAGATCAAACTCTTGTAGGATTGCTATCCATTTTGAATATTTGCCCCCCAGCAATTGTCGCAACAATATATAAGTCATGGGGTTGCAATCTGACAGAATGGTAGTTTTTCGAAAGAGGACATAATGTCGAAATCTCTGTATCGCTTGAACAACTACGAGTGCTAGCTTTTCAACGTAATAATATTTGATTTCTGTATCATTTAAGTTTTTACTTAAATAATATATAGGATGTTCGATTTCGTCGTCTTCTTGAACTAAAACCATTGCGATGGTCATATCCGCTGCAGCCAGATACAGGTTAAAATCTTTTTGATAATCAGGAGCGTACATTAATGATGCTTTCATTAGGGATTCTTTTAAAGCATCAAAGGAAGCTTGCGCAACCTGATCCCAGACAAAGGGTACTTCCTTTTTCAAAAGACGTGTATAACCTTTATCAAGTTCGGCGTAATTTGGAATGAACCTCCTCAGAAAGTTTGCTTTCCCTTGGAGTTTCTGAATCTGAAGCAAATTCGAAGGTGGAGGAAAATTTATGATTTCCTGAACCTTACATGGGTCGAGACAAATCCCGTCCTCTGAGACTACAAAGCCAAGCAAACGACCAGAACTGATGCAAAATACACATTTGTGTGGATTGAGTCGTATCTTGTAGTGTCGGCAACATAGAAATATCGCTCTTAAATGCTGCGGGTGATCAGTCCACTTTCGTGAATGAGCTGGAAGGTCATCGAGGTATGGTTGAACGATGTTTTTGATGTCATGGAAAGCATAATTCATTGCCCTCTGAAATGTCGCCCCTGTGTTCTTTAAACCAAAGGGTAATTTTCGATATGCGAATGTGCCCCATGGACAAATAAATGCAGTCTTTGACTTGTCCTGTGGGTGGATATTTATTTGATTATACCCAGAGAATCCATCCATGAATGAAAATATTTCGCATCCGGCGCATTCATCAATTATCTGGTCGATGAAGGGTGTAGGGTAGTTGTCTTTTGGACAAGCTTGATTTACACCCCTATAATCAACACACACTCTAATTGTTCCTTGTTTTTTCATAACAGGGAAAATATTCGATACCCAATTGGTTAGAGGAACCGGGTAGATGAAACCAGCATGGAGAAGTTTCTCAACTTCTGCCTTAATGGCAGCGACTTTCTTGGGGTGCACCTGTCGTAGCCGTTGTCGTACTGGTTTGACATCTGGATACATCTTAATTTCGTGTTCAACTATACTCGAGTCAATGCCTGGCATTTCACTATATGACCAAGCAAAGACATCTCTGAATTCGCAAAAAAGAGCGTCATATATTTCCAGTTCTGAAGGAGAACAACATTTGCCAACATAAATATTCTCTACAACATCTGCTTTGGTCGAGATATTTATGGCGATAGTCTCTTCAATGTTGGACAAGTTTCGCTCGGAATCCACCGTGTTTACAGTATTTGATAGAAAATAAAAAACTGAAGGATGATAAAGGTCATCAGGAGTATGTCCTTCGCAATCCGGAAGAAGGGAGCGATGGTGGGAATCATTCCATGGTGTTCCTTCAACTACCATTGATTGGACAATTCCTTCGTCGGTGACATGCACTCGCGACCAAGGATCTGAAGGGGTACCATATTCCTCAGATCTATCTATCCAAACGCTTGATGAGCATTGATTTGGGTTTGCCATCCATGCTAGGAACATTGATTGCTACAATATTTCTGTTGGGCTTGGAGGCAAAACCATTGCATGATCCATGTCAATATCGTTTTCTGAGATCTTTCTAGAAGATATCATATTGCAGGTTCCTACCGACGCTACTTCCGCAAGATTGATTGGAGGTGGAAGGGCGAAAGTTCCCATTAATATAGGGTCTTTTGGTAGGCCTACTCCGATATTTTGAAGCGAATGGGGACTTCCATGGATGATAGGAATGCTTCCTGTAACTTGAGAACCATTGGGGAGGAAGTTTTGTTGATCGACGATTGTAATCCCTCCTCGAAAAGGAAATGCAATCTTCCTAAAATAGGTCAACACAACAGCAGCCATAGAATATATCCATGGTCTTCCTAGTAGGATGTTGTAATCAAGATTTCCATCGATCACTTCAACATCTATTTCTACTGTTTTCCCTCCTAGTTCAACTTTCAAGTTACTTAGAATACCATATGGGGTATATGTCTTTCCATTGAATGCTTTTAATGTCGTCGAAGATCGCGACAAGGTTGGAGATCCTAAAGTTTTCCAGCAACTCATCGACATAATGCATGTAGATGCCCCCTCATCAATAATTGTTCGATGAACAGTTTTGTTGAGGGCTTTCACTTGAATAAGGAAAGCTAGTAGAGCTAGTAATTGAGGATCGTATCCTTTATGATCGAAGGATACAAGATTGGAATCCTTTGGGTCTATCCCACCAATGGCTGATAATAAAGCCTACTTTTGGGATGGGAAATTTTGTAGTACTTCAAGAGTCGACATAGCGGATGGCGATTGGGCCAAATCTTCCACTATATTATAATGTTGTGTCGCTCTAGCGCGGGGATTAAATGTCGACTTGTGTACTACTCCCTTCGGCGGTTTTATTGTCAATTCAAGAATGATGGGCAGTGCAACTTCTGTCGAAGTTGTTTTCGAACTACTAGGTTGCTCTTTATCCTTGTTGTTCGACAGCTGTGGATTCCCATAATCTTTGTTCCTTTTCCATATCAAAGCATCATTTTTCTGTTTTGAAACAGACAACATTAGCACTTGAGACGGGGAAGCATTTCCACTTTCAACCAGATTTGTTCCTGGATTTGGAAATGAATCAGTTAACACTGCGGAGGTTTTTGAATTCTTGAAGAATTTTTTAAGCTCAGCTCTATGTGGACAATTTGCGGTCCAATGATCCTCATCGCATATAAAGAATGGATTTTTTGGTTTCCTATCTCCAGGAGAGTTTGCAGAAGATTTTTCAGGTGATGATTCTTCCTGTTTCTTCTTCTTCCCTTTGTCTTTATTCTTTCCCCCTGGTTGTTTGGTTTCTTTGCCTTTATATGTCGATACGGCATTTACTTCCGAGGCAAGAAGTTCATCTTTTGCATTTTGACCTGAAATCTTACGGGCCTTTTTGGATGTAGCCTTTGTCGATTTCGTGTCTGTTGTGCCAATCACGCCATCGCCAACATGAGAGTCATTGTTTGATTTAGGAGGAGGAGGAGCTGAGAATTCTGGTCTAGGAGCGTCAGGTATTTTATTGTAGAGCGTGTCGGACTGAGTGTAAATCAAGTCCAAATATTGTGCACGAGCGATAACTTGCTCTTCTGTTACGACTCCCCCCTTTGCCACATCTTCCGTGATGGAAGGTAGTAATGACTTGATAAACCATTCAGCTAAGAGCTGATCGGGAACATACGTTTTTACCATTCTACGACGATGTCGCCACTCATGTATATGATCAGATATGTGAGTGGCCGTCGTCTGTTTGAAGTTGGTGAGGAGTTCCGTTCCTGTTTCTTACCTTATTGGTAATTGAAAATGGGTTAAAAAGGTTGTGGCTAAGGTACAGAAGTTGTCGAATGAAGCTCTAGGCAATTCAATGTACCATTTTGCTGCTGGACCTGTTAACGTCCTCTGAAAAAGGCGAAGCCTTATCGAATCATCATTCAGGGTGTTTGATGAACACCACAGATGAAAGGTCATCACATAATTCGACGGATCTTCACCCGGATTTCCATTAAATTTAGGAATATCTGATGGAAGTTTATGTGGAATTGCTGGCCACCAAGGGGCGTAAGCAATTGGATCGTTTGTTAACCGATTTAAATCAAGTAACTCTAAAGTTGCCACGAAGGGTAACTGTTGATTCAGGTTAGGTGAAGCATACCCAGGATAAGATGGGATTGCCTGAGCAGTTGGTCTTTGCATACCAGCATAATGCATTTGATGCTGGTAACTTTGGTAAGGTTGGTGGGCATGACCATTGTAAAATGGTTGATTTTGACCGTTTTGAATATACGACTATTATATACCTAGGGGGGATAACATGGGGTACAAAGGGAGGTATCCAAGGGAATAATATAATAATGGGATGGGCCATAGTAATAAATAAGGTGGTTAACCCATATCATGTAAGGGACCACAAGTAGTTAGTAATAATGTAATGGGCCCATGGTATTAGATAGATGGTATTGAGGGAACCATGGTAATGACCCATGGTATTGTATGTATGAGGCCTATAAAGAGGCTAGAGACTCCACATTGAGGGATGTGAAGGATTATTGTATGAACAGGCATATGGCTTGTGGAGTGTTCTCCTTCCTTAAGGAGTGAATATATGGTGTTGCCCTACCTTAAGGGTTTGATCAATAAAGTGAATCATTTCTATCTATATTCAGATCTTGTTATTTATTGGGTTTATTTTCATTGTCTTATATTTTCATATCAGATCTATAACAAGTGGTATCAGAGCACTTTCCTGGGCAAAAAAGTGGAGAATAAGGAGTGAATATATGGTGTTGCCCTACCTTAAGGGTTTGATCAATAAAGTGAATCATTTCTATCTATATTCAGATCTTGTTATTTATTGGGTTTATTTTCATTGTCTTATATTTTCATATCAGATCTATAACAAGTGGTATCAGAGCACTTTCCTGGGCAAAAAAGTGGAGAATAAGGAAGGAGAACACTCCACAAGCCATATGCCTGTTCATACAATAATCCTTCACATCCCTCAATGTGGAGTCTCTAGCCTCTTTATAGGCCTCATACATACAATACCATGGGTCATTACCATGGTTCCCTCAATACCATCTATCTAATACCATGGGCCCATTACATTATTACTAACTACTTGTGGTCCCTTACATGATATGGGTTAACCACCTTATTTATTACTATGGCCCATCTGATTATTATATTATTCCCTTGGATACCTCCCTATGTACCCCATGTTATCCCCCCTAGGTATATAACAACGGTTTTCCACTATTTGCAAAGATTTGTTTCTCAGAACCTTGGTATACTTGTTGGAATTACGGTTGTTGGTATTGTACTAGCCATGGTTGTGAAGCCATGTGCTGTTGCCCGATACTAATAGTTTGACCAAGATGAGGGGTAATTGTACCCGTCTGAACCTGTGTCATTCCACCAGTCGGCGATTGTGGTTGAGTTGTAGGGTCAAGGGGCTGTTGCATTACAACCTGAGAAACCTGAGGTTGGCATACAACAGGCAGCGCTTGAACTTGCGACACCGTCACAATAGCTGGCGTAGTTGGTATGTTTGACATAGGTAAGCATTGTTGCATCGAATATAAAACTCTTGGTTGTTGAGGTAGTATCGGTACCCAACCTCTTGAGGTAATTCCAGTATAACCCGAATGTTGTTGTGAACTCCCGTATGGATATCCTCCCAGAGGGGATAATGAAAGGGTATACTGCCCCCCATACGGTGGTAATCCAGAACTCAAGAGAATGGTTTGCCCTTGAGGGCCGGACTGCCCAAATTGACTTCCAAATGGATCAATTTGTTGAGACTCAACATAAGAGTTTTCGGATATTATTCTGGATGAACAAACAGGAATAGACCATACTGTCGAAATGGCCCGTGAGTGGGCTCCTTCTAGCGGTTGAGAGCTAGTTGGGACAGATGGTATATCGGCGAACATTGTTGGAGTGATAGCAGGGAGTTCTGCCGTCGCTATGTCAGACGACACAGTACTAGATGTTGATGGTTGTTCAGACATTTCTAGTCTATCCAAAAGATTACCTAGCGATTCTACAGGAGCTTCCGCTGGCGGTAGACTAACTTCTGATGAAGAAGGATATAGAGTGATCCCGACTCCAAATTGCGATGGAGTACTAGTTGGAGGATCTTCCACAATCTCTTCTATGGCAATCAGACCAGGTGGAAGGGGGAGACAGTCAGGTCTGTATAATATTTATGGTGCTGAAGAAGGTATGGAATCGACAGCGACAGATGTTTGAAGAGCAAGACTCTCCGAACCGGTTGTAAATGGAACTGGTTCGGTAACACAAGTGTGTACTCTCAGACTAGGATCAGTACTACTATCCTTCTGTGGCTACTGAACTTCTTTTGTAGAGGCAGGGATTCCAGAAATGTTTGGAGTAACCGGAGTCTCTGATGTTGTTGGAACACTTGTTCTAACTTTAACAGGAGATTTGGAATCGGTTAAATGAGTTCGTTTTGTCCGTACTATCTTCGATTCCAGAGAAAAAGACGGTTGACTCGTAAGCCTCCGCGAACGATGGGGTTTCAATCGACTTTCTTCCATGATTGCGGATTACTCGATCAACTAAAATAAAGGGGAAGTATGTTTCCGAATTAAATGAATTTTAGACGCTTTGACACAACTTTTTTTTTCAATTTTTAAGAGTCGAGAAAAAAAAAGATGACTCTAGTCTCCTTCAATTTTTAATGAGCCTAAAGTGACAAGTGCTCAGATGGACCTTTTCTGTTAAGGAGTCTGAAAAGGAACGAAAGGGACTGCTCTAGAAATCTAGGTAGAGGGATTACCAAAGCAATCGCAAAACTACAGAATACGTTTTACGGTACGGTAGTCAATCTTCCCGAATGCTGTGTTCAGTGCATTGCGATCGATAGGGCGGCAAACACGGCTTCCTATGGATAAATGATTAAGCCTATTGGGGTCTCCCAAAATATACTCGACGGTACATGGGAGCACAAGTTCGTACTGGCACTTATCGCCTCAAAATGGAGGAATCACCCAACCATCAGTGAGAACAACAGTTACCAGGTTTTACGACGCCGGAATACGTCTCTAGCCTAGACTTCTAAATGTTGTGCGTTAAGTTCCAAAGTGTTGTTAGAGTCATTGAATTTATTTTAAGTTGATCTTGTTTATGAAGTTTTCCTTTCAGGTTCACCGCGAGATGTAGATGTAATTCTTAAAATGCAATCTAAGATGATAAACAAACTTTTTATCTTCTTTGTGCAATGAAAATCCTAGCTACTAAGGAAAGAAAGACATAATCTTTTCACAAAGAGCAAAGAGCACACTCTAAATGCACTTTCCTAAATCAAGCCAATCAGACTGTCTATATGCAAATGCACATGCATGTATTTGTTTTCGACTTTCTTAGTATATGAATGCTAAAAAGAAAGTTGATGCACAAATCTGAATTTCTTTTCAAGCGACAAATATCAACAAGTTTCTTTTCGAAATCACAAATGGAGACGATCACAACACCTTACGATTTGAAATGAATACTTGTTCTTGACACTAGAAAATTACAAATTCAGACCAAAAAAATAGTAACAGGATAATCTACCATCAACAGCAATCAAACTCTTTCCTACGATTGAAATCGACACTTGCGACAGTTTCAAATCAGAGGACGACAGTACGATTATGCTACTTTTGCAAAGGAGAACTGAAAATGACTCAACAAACACACAAAAACATTTACAGTTCTTTTGTACAAAGGAGCCGGAATAACAGCAAGGAAAAGGGGTTTCAAATAGACATATACTGATCACAGGCAGCAAAATTCAGGAATAGAACTGGAAAGAATGAATCACAGAAACCAAAACTGCACAGAGCCTAGTCTGATCAGCGCACCTGTAACACAGAGAATTTGAAATGCAAGCAACTTGTCCACTTGGGAAGTGCACTGAAGTTTAGATTCTCTGAACAGCACCTGCGTTGGGCCAGAAACGAGATTCTGTTTGGGTTTCGGGTCACAGTTTGCAGTGCAGTTCTTGGGTTTTGGCCGAGCAAAAAAGCAATCAGTAATGCAACAATCAGGGGTAGATCTAAGGAGGATCTAAGAGCTATCACAAGGGAAATCAGATAGTTTGTGAATCAGTTGTTTAAATCATAAACAGATCCAGTAGATGGATTGAAGTAGCCTTTATCTACTTTGCATTTGTTATGGCAAATGCAGTTCGAATACTACCTGTAAGTTTATGAAACAGACAACAAAGAATGATAAACAAACAAACTAATTCTTCCCAAGTGGAGTCACCATTTTGTTAAGTGTCTATATAGCACTGCTCTATCCCACTAAGGTGTGACAGCTTCCTTAGAAACAAACAGAGAAAAGCTACTTTCGTTTTTCCTTTATGAATTATAGATAGAGAGGAACAGAAAGACCAACCTCTGTCTTGTGCTAATCTCCTGATTTGATTCCTCTCTTCTTTGATAGGCTTTAGCTACCTGCACCCTTGCATGCCCAGCTTCACAAAGTACCTGTAAGATCACAGTAGCATAGCACTATACAAAGACATGGATCTATAATCATAAACAATCTAGGATCAGATGTAAATTGACCATACAAATGTAGCAAACATCAATGACACAAGAGCATGGAGGAAAACTTGAATAGCTTTTATTGATAAACAAGAAAGAGCCAAGAGGAGTTACAACCAGTTGTCAACCTCCCAGCAAGGAAGCCCCTCTTCACCTCATACAAAGCTTAGATCACCCAACAATCTGATGTTTGTCTCAAGAAACCAACAGCAATTCCTTACAATATGCAAAATTCCAGCCTCTGGATCTATGGGATGAGGAATCCATTTATAGATATCTGTAATGGAGATGAGTCAGCTTATGATTTGATTAGTGTCTTCCCTCTGATAGTTCTTGCTTCCACTTGGAGATTGATGATCTCTTACTCATCCTTGGTCGAATTCAGAGAGGCAAGTGTCACAGGAGAAGATTTTGGAAGCTTCCATTGCCTCTCCACCTCGCGGAATGACACTGCCATTTGTCATTTCTCACCCATCGCACACCATAGAAGGGATTTTTGAAATGCAACATACTCACATAGTGTATTTAGGTGAGATGCAACGCACTTAGCCAGTGGAGCAGCTGAAATGATCCTGTTTTGACCAATTCTGAGCAGTTTTTCATGGAGAACTTCTGGGAGAAGCTGTAATCTGTTGACCTTGTTCCTTTAGGGGTTAGAACAACACTTTTAGGGACTTAGGAGCCCTTGGTTTATGGACATTTCATGATTGGGGTTGTAGTGCCCAAAAATGTCTATAACAAGCAAGTTCGTGGAGAATAAGAAGAAGGACATCACAAGATAGAAGGTTCAGTCACCGGATCTTCAAGTAGTCGCACTACCAGATGGATCATTGAGCATAGTAGTGGCCATTGACAAGGCTATTGTCAGATATCTGAAGAACATTGGCCTCAAATTGGCTACGCTCCCTATTGCGTTTCTTCACACACTGCAAGCAGGTGTGATAGCAGAGGTTAAAGCTTGGGAGAAGTGTGCATTGAGCCTTATAAGTGAGTATAGAGTAAACAATGAACAAATGTTCATTAAGAAATTAGCAGCACTAGAGGCACATAAGAAAGTCTAGGCATAGAATGACTAGCTTGCAGTCGCAGTGGAGGAAGCCTGCAGAATAGTGCCTAGAACTACATATACCTGAGGAAGCAACATTGGAAGCGAAGATCAAAAAGCTAGCTGTAGGCATGCATGACACCAAGACAAAAATGGCTTGAGTTTAGTTTGAGCTCAACTTGAAGATCACAAAATTAGAGTTGAATTCATAGCCTTCAACTCCACCAGAGGTTAGAGAATAGTGCAAAGCCGTTGTGAAGGATGGAGTTGGGGCAATGGATGATGCAGTGGCAGATTGCACCACACTTTTTAAGAAAGAAATGGAGGTAGTCACAACCCTGTAGGAAGACCCCACCCTACAAGCCTTGAATACACAATATCGCGAACTCTAGAACCAATATGATGAAGTCAGAGCAACAGTATGCACCGTTGCTGCTGCACAATGCCTTGCTAAGTTGCAGGAGGCCAGGCAGCTGCATCTATAGGTGGAAGCAGTGCAGAAGAAAGAGCAAGTCCTCAAGGCTAGATTGGGGCCTTGGCTGGATGAGGCCTACATTATCTCTGCCAACATTCAATAGAGGTTGGAAAGCCTACAGAGCACACAACATAAAATCAAGGAGGATAGTGCAAGATCGCCAATAGAGCAACTCGTGGAGCAGATCAAACAAGCAACTAAGGAGAGTGCAGCTGAAGTGGTAGTGGCACAAGTAGAGTTAGGAGGTATTTGCAATAAGATATCCATGCCAGTAGAGTGACTCGAGGGCGAGTCACAATCTTTGTGTTGGGGGACTGTTGGGATGGAGTCCCCTAGGGTCAATTTTGGTGCAAAAGCCCAAGTTTTTTTTGTATAAAATGTAAAGTCTCCGCAATTTGTGGTCACGAAGCGCGTAGATAGTTAAAGTATCATAAATGGTTTTACCCTTCTTTTATGTAATTTGAGTCAGATTTTGAAGATCTACCCATGGTCTGCGGACCATGGGATTGTATAAATAGGAGTGTCTTAGGATGTCTAAGGCAAGTAATGAAGATGGAGATGAATGTAATGGGTCAATAAAAGTAAGAGTGAAGAAGTCTTAGAGTAGAAGGAAGGCTCTCCAGCTATGTGCACAGAGGCCTAGAGTAGAGTTCGCAGCTGAGTGCGTGGACCCCTGCAACTAAGTGCGCAGGGAAGTCTTAAGTCTATAAGATTGAACTAATTATAAATAAAGAAGATTATTGCAGAAATACTTGTGTTTATCTCTTTACTTCTGTTTATATGAATGTGCCTTATGCTATAATGGGTTTATGAAATAGTGATGTATTGATGTGCAACTTTACACGACTTATCTTGTTATATGAACGCAATTACTGTCGACTATTTATGCGAAGGTTATCATGTTGTATGTTGAAGCTATCGAACACTTAAGCTAGTCTGAGTAGTTACTGGGTTATTCCTAATCTTTGATGTGCGTAATTAGTATATTCACTTATTCAGGGCCCATGAATGACAGTCATAAGCATCTACAGAGGTATAGAAGTTGATTAAGGGGAGTAATATCGATTAGCCCTAAAGGCTTATCGATTCGTGCAAAGGCAGATTTAGGGCATAAAATGACATCATGCTCATCTCTGGGTGTGGAAACTTGGTTCCAACATCCCCCCATACTTCTTTGGGTGAGAATTCAATCCATGCTCCCCGGGTTGATTCCAAAAGAGCCAGTACTGTAGGGATTTGTTTGGCAAAACTAACTTTGAACCTGGGTCAGGGCCCACTAAGCCAACAATATGTGAAAGGGTGTGATAGTTTTTGTTACAATAAAATTTCACCAGAGAAAGCATGATACATTTTCCCAAATATATTATAGGATGATCTACCCAGGTGTGTGTGATCATGTAAAGAGATCAAGAGGTCTAGCCCTAATTCCTTCCTACACAAAAAAGCACAATATTCACTCATACAAGATATTCAAAAGAAGGGTTGAAGGATTAGCACCAGTCACCCTCATAGGTCAGTGTAATCTCTTGAGTTTGATCTAGATAGACCCCCTCTTCTACTTGAATATATCGTTTCCTCTTGTAATAAGAAGGACCTTGCACACATACAGCACTAAAAAACCCATGATAACCTTTTGTGGAGGGATAATTAGTCTAAAAAAAACATCCATAAGTATAAAACATTATTCAAATCATAGATGTAGGAAAGGAACATAGATTTATTAATCAAAATATCCATAAGTATAAAACATTATTCAAATCATAGATGTAGGAAAGGAACATAGATTTATTAATCAAAATATGATGATACAAAGAATGTGTACCTCCGACCAAGAAATCCCTCTTCTCGGGCCATCAGCATAACCTCCTCCTCTAAGTGAAATAAAAGATATTTGGTCACCTAGGCACAAGATATCAAATACAAGGAAGTATATCTCTTTTAGTTTCTCCAAGATTCAAAACTCACCATCACTAATTAGATTGACCCTTTAGAATCACTAGTATAAATAGGATTACATGCTTCTCTTAGAGGTTCAACCTAAACATTTGGTATGAAGAGAAGGTAGGAAAATTTTGTAATAATACACCCAAGACAACTTGAGCCATGAATCTCTAATTTGATCTCATAGAGAAGATAAAAATCTAAAACCTATTGATGGTGTTGGACCCGCCAACATGTCAGGTGATCAACCTAGTAAGAAGTTCCAACTAGACCTCATATCGTTTGGAGTAGGATTCCCAATAGTGGGTAGTACAGTATCGACTTGAATATTATTGCACGTAGAGGTAAGAAATATTTATTCTTTGGAAGAAAGGGTGTGATCTTGCAACAAGTCAAGGAAGATGCATGTAAAGGCTCTAACACATGGAAGGGGAGAGGGGTGCGCCCTTTAGAAGCCTATAATAGTACGTAGCTTGAAAGGGAACACATGAGCTAGAAGACATCACAAGATGGAAAGCAGAATAGTCAAAAATCCAAAGTGATGTTCTAAACCAACAACACGCTTCGATAAGATTCATACAAACATATATAGAATATTCCATACATACATGCGAAAGTTAAAACTACATACATTGTAAGAGTAGCTAGAGTAGTTGAACTACAATAACAATACATGCATGAAATGCACTGGCTATGTTTTATTAAAAGAGTGAAATATCCAATCATACATACAACCATGACAACCACTAGCCCTAGTAGTGGAACATTACAGTCACTGTCACCTACTCCTCCAAAGAGATGTACTCGCTCTGCACTGTGGAGAAGCCAAGGCTCATTACAATACACCCCAAGCTTTCTCTAAGTTATACATATTAGAAGATTGTCTCCCAAAAGCCTGTACAATGAGTTATGAGGTTCTATATATAGCAAAGGGTGGGGTGACCCTTGACATTCCCCTTTATGACTCTTCAACTTACACATGACTATTTACATTCCATTATTGACACTTGGTCTTTCAATTTACAACATGTTTACAATACATTCTAAACATGTATCCATGTGAGAAAAAAATGGGCTTGAGTAAGCCATACAAGACATCACTGAGACTCGGATAGCTGTGGGAAGACTAACTCATCGACATCCTCTTGGTGATCGTTGGTGGTGAACTGATGCTAAGCTTGGTAGTCTACTATGGTGTCCGTGTACTTCGTAGCGACATTCTTCTGAAAGTGAACTCTTTCCTTTGTAGCATATGGGTACACTAATATGGAACCTTTGTCCAACTCGTCATGAAGTATGCACATCATAGTCTTGAGTGCAACTGCACCAACGACATACTTGTGCATAGTGTCTGCACTCATCTAAAAATATGCGTTGGTGGCTATGCGCATCAATTGATCAAAGTACATGTCTAGCTCCAGTCGAACCTGGTTATTTTCTTTCACCTTGGTGAGTGTGCCAATGGATGGGATCACATGCATGCACACAATGACATCTATGACCCTGAACACTCATGCATGTGAAGCTTGTAATATAGTGATGAATTGTGGGAGTTCCTCATAGTTTCAGATCTATCTTCAAATGTATGATTTGAACTCAACTTCCTTTGGCTTCATCATCTTTGGAAAGTACAACAGGGCTGCCTTATACCTCATTATCCATATCTGCATGTGATTCACAGTAGTGTGTATGTCTTTCAAGATTTGTGCTCTCCTAGCACATCGTTGCAACCAACCATTAAGATGGACAACTGACTTATGCACAGTCACAAACCTGAAGTACAACTTCCGCATGACTGTCTCGAGAGACGATACTTCATCAAGTATCACTTTCTTCCACTCTACTTTGGCAGATATTGTAGCTTTCTCTTCACTTTAATTGGAAACTTGCAATTCCTTAGCCATACGATCGTTCTCGGTTATCAAGAATCTCACACTTGATTTGGTGGCTTCGGCACATGCCTTTGTAGAATTGGCCAATGCAGTTGGATGTTTGCGCACATCGGACATGATCACTCATTCTTGAAACTACATAGGAGATGCATGGACATCCAGGGTGGACACTCTGCACGAATGCAAAACCATTTGTTGTGACTCGTCAAAGGATATGTTGTGTGCATTTACTTCTAGATTGTCCTCAAGGATTTTAATCTCTCCTTCATCACTTAGGACTTTCTCTGCTCCTAGATCTAGTGAATCCTATGGAGTGACCTATGGGTCCTTGGGCATGAGGTCTGTATCCTGATCCTGATCTCGCTAAACCAAATCTATGTCCATCTGTTCCAATATCTGTTCAATCTCCTGAGCAAAGCCCTGCTCTTGTGACTGCTCACCCTATTTGCTATCTGCCAATTGTTCTAATTCATCAACTTGTATTTTTAGAGTTTCCTAAATGTGTGTACACTGCACTTCCTATTGTTCCTGTTCCTACTGCACTTCCTTCTCCCCTCTGCGTAACTCTTGTTCTTCCCTTAGTTATTGCTCTACCTTTGGCAACTTCTACTCTGCCTCCTCCAGTCTCTTCTTCTCCCTTTGTCTTTGCAATCCTTCGGTTGCACTGTCACCTCTTTGTTTCAATCTCCAAAGCTGCTCTTTCTACAATTGGATCTTCCTTGAACTTGCATCTTTGCTCTACCTCTTCGCTATAAGCAATATTCTTCTTGCCTTTGTCATGTGAAATTATGGTTCTCTCTACTGTTGTTGTTGTTGTTACCCACTTAAGTGCTGGTGCCTTGTGCACTTCTAGCCATTCTACAGCCATTCTGACTAGTTCATTGAGCCTTGAGGAGTTGTAGAAATAACTCCATGGGTCTTCCTTACGCCAATGACATGCCCCATGGATTCAAGGATGATACACTCTTGTACAGTGGTCCTTCACTACGCAATGCAGGTCATATGGATTAAAAATTTTGGTGTTGAAGGTGAATCTTTTGAATTCCTCCCTCTCGGCCTCAGCATGGTTGAGAGTCTAGATCTCACACAACCCGATCTGCAAAGGAAGAGTGGACCAAGGTACCTTCTTCTTCCTATGTATTCTCACTCCCAACCTTGTCAAGATGTGGTATGCAACCTCTTGCATGACCATCTTGTCCATGGAAAACTTTGGTGACACATGTGGAGCCTTCTCTGCATTATACATTCATATGAAGGTGCCAAGCGGTGAGCCATACTAATCTACTATGTTAACTGATGCTACCATTGTTGGATATGACATGAAAGGCAGATCTTGCTCAAATTATACACTAGGGTGACAAAGTGATTTGATAGTTGTAGTATTACTCCATAGAAGGTGCACTCAGAGAACAACATGCAATAGATGTGCAAAGAGGGGTCTGAAGGTGTCCATGCCAAACCCAAGCCAAGGAACTATTGACAGGCATAGATTTCATCAAGAATGTAGGTGGACATGAAGAACTTTTCTTGTTTACCCTTGGGCAGATGCAGGGAATTTGTTAGTTTCCCCTTCAGCTAGAGAGCCAACATGTCAGACCAATTGAAAGGTCTTCCTTCGTTCCCCAACCGATCCAACACAATCATCCAACTCTGTGGGAAGGTATTTGTACTCTCCTAGCCATATAAGTGGCATGCAAAGGTCACCAAGAACTGATAAGACTTCCACAGTGTCTTTGTCTTGTATACTAGGTAGGGTGTCATATTAAACTTAGATGACTCTCTTACCCAACTCTTCAAGATGTCTCTTGAGTTTTCATTGTTGCTGGGATTGGTGAAGAGTGCATCCATTTTGTTCACCGGCTACATCAAGTGGTACATATCATGAAATTTCTCTTCCCTAAAGGTAGAAGGTTTTGTTCCTATTGGGCATGGAACCCCCCCATAGCATGTTTTTGGGTTCAAAGCCCAAGTTTTTAGTTGTTATTGTTGTAAAGACTGAGCGAATTGCAGACGTGAAGCGCGAATTATATGTTAGAGTCATAGGTCTATCCGCCCTAAGTTTTGAATGTAATGTCGGCCTACCCATGGTCCGCAAACCATGGGATTGTATAAATAAAGAAAAGTTCTAAGTTATAAAGGGAGAAAATGAAGTAATATAATGAATGGATAGAATAAGATAGCAAGCATAGAGCAAGAGTCTAAGTATTTTGGGTCATAGTAGGAGAAAGAGGCTCTATAGTTGGGTGCACAGAGGCCTAGTAGAGTTCGCAACTGAGTGCTCGGACCCCTACAACTGAGTGTGCAGCGTGGAATAGAGTCTCTAAATGAAGGAAGAGAATAATAAAGAGAAGTTTTATTTGAAATTCATGTACCTGTTCTTGTATTATTATATGTTTGATCTCATTTGCAATTATATTGTTTATTTACTATGCGCACTTGTATGAATTATGATCATTGTTAAGTATAATGGAAAGCAAAAAAATAAGCTAAGTTAATCCACTAATATCGGGCTATTAGTAAGGACTTGGGTAATAACACTATTCAGGCCCCAAGTAGGGCTGCACGAAGGTAGCATCTTAGGCTGTGAGGTATAGGTAAGTGCACGCAGCGACATGCACACAGGGTTGGACTGCAGACCACTTGAAACCATCAGACATCTCCAGGGTGCGAAAACCTGGTTCTATCACCCTCCCATACTACTTCGGGTGAGACCTCAGTCTGCGCTCTGCAGACTGTTGCCGAAGGGGCTAATAGTATCGGGATTTGTTTCTCTAAATCACCTCTGAACCTAGGTCAAGCCCCAACAAGCCAAAAAATGGTTTCGTTGCCAAGACCAGGATCTACATAAGGGATGTCTGATGTCGTGTCACTCGAATCCAACAAAGAAAGAAATTGAAGGGTGGTTGGACAGAAAGATTCACGAATTTGCAGCGCAGGAAAACAGGAATCCATGAGTATCAAAGGAACAGTGGTTGGAGCACTACTTATATACAGAAATCCATGAAATTTTCTTTGCATCCTTCCCCTCTCAGTTGTACGAGTGGATCGCGAAGCTAGAAGACAGTTAAGGAAGGTGTAGGCTCAATAAACCGATTGTGTGGACTCCGGAATTGGTGCATAGACTAGAAGCATCAGAAGATAAGATTGCATGCACTGTGGACCATTAGCTCAATTGAATTATAGGAGGGTTTATCACCAAGTTTGTGGTAGATATGACCATCAGCTACAGCGAGGCGGAACAACGCTTCCTCAAAGGACCACGAGGTAAGTACATTAAATCGTTGAACACTTGGATTAAAATGCTATTGTTTGAAAAGTGAGTGATGCGAATAAATTGATGTTTGGGACTACACAAAGTGGGAGGCTCTATAGAAACAAAGGTAGCGCAGAGATAGAAAATAGTCCATTGATTTCACCGCGGCAGGAAAGTGAGGAAGAGCTCGTGAAAGTCTCTCTGAGAAGCACGATCAATCTAATAAGGTAGCAAATTCCATGCATACCACCTCCACCTACACCACCACCAATCTCAAAATCTTCACCTCCATCTCCACCCACACCACCTCCGCCACCACCATAGTTCAATATGGTGAGTGCAATAAAATTGCCGATATTCAGAGGAGTAGGGAACGAAGATTCGGACCAATTTTGGTTTGTGGTAAAAGCTGTATGGGAAGCACAAGGAGTTGTGGATGACAATATAAAGAAGGAAATGATGGTAAGCATGCTACAGGATAGTGCACTAAAATGGTACATTAAGCATTCTAATGACCATCCAAATGTAGGGATCGTAGATATTCAGGCTGCACTGAACGGGGAATTTAGCAAGCCAAAATCAGAGACACAATCGATTATCAAGTTTAAGGAAATCGCGATGCTTCCAAGCGAGACCCCATGGGATATGAACCAGAGACTGAAGAGTATGATTCATGAAGCCAACATGACCTTAACAGATGGACAACACCACGCATGGTTTGTAGCATCACTAACACCACATTTAAGGACGACGCTGTCATAGTAGAAGCTATCCACCTAGGCTGAAGCTTTGGAAATTACGATGAGACTGCACGAGACCCCAATACAAGATCTTGGTCTGGGGGTCTAACAAATCCATGCGCAACTACAAAATTTGTGTCTGGAAATGAAGAGTTTGAAACAGGACATGACAACTCGACTAGAGGCACACGAGGAGGTATGGTGCATAAAATGCAAAGGCTAGTGGCATGACAAGGACTGTTACACAAAATATTGTCACCATGACTATTTGCAGTCAGTATGGGTCTATCATTATTCATACTATCCTCCTTAGCAAGTCGCAAACCTCAGCTCTTCATGTCAAGCTTTAAAAATAAGAGAAAGTCTTTAAAAAATCAATAAAGCTTTGGTTCCGCACTTTCTCTTACTGTTACCTGCAGTCCTGCACCCCTTGTTCATGTTACCTGCGGACCTGCCCACTTAGTCTCTAAAGGAGTGGGTGTGGACCCCTGTGAAAGTCAAAAAGGCGCAAGTTTATACTTAAAAACTCATTTATGGTTAATTATGGATGATTCTAGAAGGAATCTTGACGTGGATGGTTCGCTCCTAGGTGGTTCATGCATCCCAAAACTAAAGGAGCTAATCCCTTGATGAGAGGAGCTTATCCCTTTGAAGGAGGGCTTTATCCCTTTGAAGGTGGACCTAGTAACTTCCCTCCATTGCACTATAAATTAAGGCATTGGGCTAGTTTCTGGAGAGGTTAGAAGCTGAACATTTTTTAGGGTAAATGCTGTTGGAATTAAGACTTCCTAGTTAAGCTTGAGAGGAGAGATTACATACCTTTTGGCTTCATTGGGAAGAGAGTGAAACTTGTCAAAGTAGAGGAGATTCTTGCTGGACCCTGGGAGGAGCTTGTATAGCATCAAGGCACCAAGGTTGTAAAGTTCTTCTTTGATTAAAGTTAATACAATCAGATTCATTTTTCTCAATAAATTGTCTTATATGGTTTGTTTCATGAATTCCTTGATCATCATGATAAATATGCTTTGTTATATTGGCTTTTCAGGTGCTATTTAATGTGTGTGCTTGTTTGTGTTTGTAGATTCTTTACAAGGGAGCTCATTTGGATCAACGGAGCATGGCTTCCACAAACTTGCACTGGACCCGAGGTAGGCCTAAAACACTTGTTTGCCTTTATTTATAAATTGCATATTTAGAGAAATATAGAATTTGTTTGGTTTGCTTGTCGCTAGATATCATTAGATACTAGGGAGGTCGGTCTTGTCCGCAAGAACGACTTATCCGGCCGACAAAATGGCGACTCAGCTGGGAGCATGCGTATATCATCCTTGCGGTAGATTATTTTGCCAAGTGGGCCGAGGTGATGCCTACATTTGAGGCAGACGGCAAAACTGCTACGATTTTCGTGTTCAATCATATAATTGTTAGGTTTGGTGTTCCACAAGCGATTATCACTGATCATGGGCGTCATTTTCAAAATATTATGATGACTGAACTTACAAACCAACTTGGCTTGCGTCACGATAGTTCAACTCCATATTATCCACAGGCTAATGGTCTAGTTGAAGCCATCAACAAAGTTCTAGTCATCATGATCCGATGAATCATTGGGATTCATAGGTCGAATTGGCATAACATGCTAATTTGTTTGGTTTTCTTGTCGCTAGATATCATTAGATACTAGGGAGGTCGGTCTTGTCTGCAAGAACGACTTATCCGGCTGACAAAATGGCGACTCCACTGGGGACTTGAATTTTTTATTTTTCCTTTGCTTTTTACTTTGACTTGAGAAACTATGTCTTTGTTTCTAGTTTTTGGCTTGATGTGTGTGGGATTGGGTAGGTTTAGTAGATCTTGAATTATTTTTTGTTTTTCGTACTTTTGGGAGAGGACCGCACCCTCTGCTTGTAACACAGTGTGGACATACCCGCACTTTTGCTTTACACACAGAGCGGTACCGCACCTGGGTATACTGGGGGCCTGCGGACCCTGTCAAAATTTTGAAAAACTTGAAATTTTCTCTTTCAGTCAGCTTAGGATTTGTTTATATTTGTTTAGCCTCTGTCCAGTTCTGCACGTGACTTGTCAGGAACTTTTCTTAGGTTAATTCCATTGGCATTAGGGTTTTAGGTGAAATTCCTAGAAGTTTTGTATACCGGGCTTGATTTTCATTTGGTCTTGTAGTAACTCAGAGCTTAGAAGCCTTAGAAACCTCAGATCAACTTGGCTTTTACTGGCCTTCTTATGAGTCTGACCGTTTTCATAAAATCTGCCTTTGTTGAGGAATCCATCTTGTTTTTCTCTTTGAAAAACTTCGAAAGGACTTGTGTTGAAAGTTTTGGATTTCATTTTTAGAAAAGAAAACAAAAGTTGGTTGTTTTTTGACTGATTTGTGATTCTGGACAAATTAGTCCTTAGTTTGCTTATAGCTAAGTAAAACATCCTTGAAAAGAAATCTTGTAAGCTTTTACTTCAAATAGTTTTTTAGAATTTATAGATCTCAAGATTAGATTTTTCAATAGTTTTGAGTGTTTTATAAAAAAATAAAAAAATCTCTTTTGAAAAAGTTTGTTTTGTAGTATTTAGGTGTTTGAAAGAAAGGGAAATTTTCGTGAGCATAACTAGTTGTCTCATTTTTGAGTGTATTGAAAAATACAAAAAGCTCTTCTTTTGATTTAATTGTTAAGGAAAGATTTGTTTTTACAAGCATTTGCATTCTCAACTCTTTCTTAGCTAGAAATTCGTTGAAGGGAAAGGATTGCTTTTCATCTTAAGTGCATTTTTAGTGATTTGGAGTAGAGTCTTCACACCATAAGTTTCATCTTCGCACCTTTTGACTTAAGAAAAAACCAATAAAAATAACGCTTAAAGTAAAATCTATCTATCAATCTTTTTATTTCTAGGGCTCTTTATCACCAACATAGCTTAGGCTAGTATCTTGGAGTAGGGAGTAATTAACTCTCCAAGATAGTAAAACAAACAAGTAGCTGTATCTTGCAGTAGGAGATAAATTCCAATTGTTACATCTATGCTTTGGGAAGCTCCTCTTATAGGAGTCAAGCACGAGATCGTGTCCGAACCAGTGGGGTAGTCAATCCTTCCTCATTGGGAACGATACTAGATATACACGTATTAAAAACAGTAAACCTAGAATTAACCACTTATCGAGGAGCCTGGGGTCACTTGTTGGTAAACCTTGGATTATGTCAAGGAGCCTTCAAGGGGATTGAGCTTGCTACTCTGCCCTTGCGTGTGTATCGGATCATAGCCTGTTCCCCTAGGTATATTTGTTTCCATTGGTAACCATAGTGACCATATTCTATAGGATTCTTTCCTAAGGTGACAATGGAGGGAAGATCCCACTGTACCTGGAGAAACGTCGGCTAGACTCACTTGGATTTTCTGGGGGGTTCTCTTCACTCGAGACGGTTTAGTGGAGAAACTTGTGCCAGTCTATTCATTAAGCAGGTTTCCAGGGTAACTGTTCCAACCGCCATTTCTGTATTGAATTCTGCGACGTTGGATTTCATCACCAGCTAGTGTTTTCGGTACGAAAAGTTGCTATTTATGTGTGGTTTGGACCCCTAGATTCTTTAGGCATGTGATTCAAAATTGTTTGGTTCTTCAGAGACTTTAGCTGGTTTTCATTGAGATTTTCTTTGTTAGCGTGTGAAGTAGTTAAAATATTTAATCGTGGCTAAATTACCGAGGAAGTCTCGTAGACTTCGGGGCCACCCTCCTGAGCTTTCACCGAGCCAGCTTGAAGGGCCACGAGCCCTTGTAACTCCTAGTGACAGTAGAGTTGGGTCACTTGAAGAAGGAGAGTCTTCTTTGGTTGTACATCCTGATTACCAAGTTCAAGCACTAGAGTATATTTTAGAACCTGTTTCTTTTTTTGAAGTTACTGGTAGTTTTTCTTCTACTAGTGATTTAGCTGAGGAACCTGAAATATCTGAACCTGAAACTGAACCTGCCGCTACTCCAACATCAAGATTTGCCTCTCCAACTTCCAGTGGTCCTGGTTCACCCAGGGTAGAAAGAGTCATTACCCAAAATATTTCTTCTGGACTTATTTCTATTGAAGAACTTGTTACTTCGGAAGAAGGTATCCCTATCCCTGAAAATCAACCAGCTATAGAACTTAGGGAGCATGAATCGATCTTTTACAATCCACCTTGGAGGGACGCTTGGTATCTTTCATTGACCAATTTTTTGGAAAACCCGCGACTAAGTTTTTCACCACCTCGCATTCCTTTTCATCCAACACCTAGGGGTTATTATCCTCTATTAAATATGTCAAGACAATCATCCATTTTTTCTCAATCTCTAGAAAACTTTTTATACGGTGATCCTTCTGTTCCCTCTAGGTATCAATCACTTACTGGTACTTTTTCGGGAGCATCTCCTCACCCTATTGAACAATGGTTATTAACTGGTAATAACAAAACTAAGCCGTTGAGTGTAGAAGATATTCTTATGATGTCAGGTACTATTCCTAATCCGCAACCTCAAGGTGGCCAATTACCGCCTGGGGGGCAACCTCAATGTCGTCAATTATCGCCTGGGGGGCAACCTCAAGGTACCCAATTACTACCTGGGGGGAAACCTCAAGGATAGTACATATCTACGGGACAGTACATTCCTCAAGGTCAACCCCAGACTCAGTATGTACCTCAAGGTCAACCCTAGTATCAATATGTACCTCAAGGTCAACCCCAGTATCAGTACGTGCCTCAAGGTTATCAACCTCAAGGTCAGTACACAACCCAAGGTTTCCAACCACCTTCCGGTCAATCATTTGTCCAAGAAACTGGAAATGTACCTTTGAATTATCAACCCTACCCTCAACCTGGTTATGGTCCTCAATTTGCTCAACCTTCTATGGGTCCATACCCCAGAATGAACTTAGTGTGGGATCCATCTCAATCACAACAGATCTTGCAACTGAATGTGCAATCTTAATCTGGACAACCCTTGGTTTCTGGTTCAACCCAACAACCTGTCCAGTCTACTATTCAAACTTCTACACCTTCTGTAGTTTCTCAGCCTGGGCCTAGTATGCCTCGTACTCTGCCTCAAACGACTGCTGCAACTGCTGCAACATCTATTCAATCTACCCCACCTACTTCCAGAGTATCTACAGCTCCGGTTTCTACTATTCCTGTATCAACTCCTCAAGCATCTTTACCTCAGTCTGGATCCACAATTCAGACTTTGGTTCAAATGCCTGTAGGACAACCTGGTCCAAGTACAGTTGTCACAAGTCAACCTCAATTTACTTATCAACCGTACCAGGGACAGTACCAATTCGGTCCTGCTATGCAGCAGCCAGTCTATCAGTATCAACCGTACCCTGGATATACATATCAGCAACCTCAACAACCCTAGTACGGTCCGGTTAATCCTGGTTTTCCGGGAGGATATAATATCCCAAATGCAATTCCAATTCCTAGTTATCCTGGATATCCTCCTCCTGGGGCTGGTCTCATGACCCAGGGTTTCAGGGACCCTAATCATCAGTTACCATTCATTGCAACTTTGGACTTGCCTGACTTGTCTTGCCTTACGAATGATCCAATGCCGAACAAGTTGCCTAGTGATATTCCTAAGTTTGAAGGAAAATCAAGAGAGGATCCGTCGAACCCTGTGATGACTTATCACCTCTTGTGTGCGTCTAAATCCATTTCAGATGATTCAATCTGTTTAAGGCTTTTTCAACGCACTCTAATTGGTCTTGCAGCCAAGTGGTACATTGAGTTACCGCGACCCACTTTTTATAACTTTAGTCAATTAGCTACTTCGTTTTTAACTCATTTTCAGTTGCCAGTCAGATATGACAATGGTACGGAATTATTAACTTCATTAAAATAGTCAACGTCCACTTACATTTCAGATCACATCCATGAATGGAGACGTCGACGACGTTTAGTGAAAGTTTTTATTCTGGATCAGATCTTAGCTGAATGGTTTGTCAAATCTTTATTACCGAAAATCATTGAGGATGTAGCTAAGGCAGGAGTCGTTATTGAAGAGAAAGTAATTGCTCAAGCTCAGTACCTTGACTTAGTTTATACGCAGTCATGTATGTTACACGAGAAAGTCCCCGACCTTCCTAAACAAAATCAAATAACTGCAGCTCCTTCAGGGTCTCATGCCACTGATGGTATGATTGGTACAATTAATACCAAAAGTAAGAAGAAATCTTCCAAGAATTCTTCTCCTATCATAACTTTACCAGATTGTCTCATTTGTGACGAAGAGCATTTTACAAGAGACTGCCCTCATCGTGCAGAGGTTGCGAAAATTGTCAAAGGTTCCCAAACGCCTGCTATTTTGAAGGATCCTTGTAGTGTTCTAGCTAGGGTACTAGACTAGACTATATTAATTATCGACCAGGATGCATAAGCTTAGAGGCATGCGTCTAAAGTATATAGACATAAAGGATTGTTGGCTAAGTGGTTATGATGTAGGTCACAGGGCTTCTTTATGAAAGACTGGGGTATGTCACCTATCATCAAACACTCAGGACACTCTGCTAATATAACTAATTACAATACTATCATTAAATGCATTTACCCAAATTACACACTGAAACTAAACACTGTGTATCACTGCAACAATGATCGCAATCTCCTTACAAAGACATTACACATAAAACCCTTGTTCAGTAAACACCCAGCATTCACTAATATTTATACAATATCAAAATATACAGAGATCATAAATGGATTGTGAAATGAAAACAAAGTTTATGACAGTGCTTTTAAAAGACAACACAGGGATCGAATCCCTTACAGGACGCACTTCCAGATCTCAGTGATGGCTGTTCAGCATTACCATAAACGCAAACCATATACATTCGAGGGAAATCAAAAGCTATGGAAATCGAAACCAATTAATTGTAACTGCTGTGCAAACCATATAATACCTATTGAAATCGAAATCCAATCAATCGTAACTACTGTGCAAACCATACGATAACCTAAGTGTAAATAAAATGAAAAGAACAGTATACCGGTTGAACGCAGGGCCCATCCGCGTTCCAGAGGTACACTGGACTATATTCGACCAAATATCAAGTCAATGCACTAGATACAAGTCGTAACTGCAACTGGGTTCTTAGTATTAAGTTTAAAAACTCTATTTCAGAATGATACAACGATTAACCTTTCATCCATTACTCGGACTGTATTTACATATGTCTAGCACAACCATGTCATTTCGATAATGAATGTACATTCGAAATTTGGCTGTTGCCACTTTTATTACATCACGATTTTCAAAATGTTTCTATCCTAACTGATTTCAAAAAGAACAAAAACTAAATCAAATTAGGATGAACTGTTGTTTCTGCCTTTGTCGCCAGTGTGCCATGCTTTGACCTGGGTTGATCGCGCATGTAGGAGAGTCGATCCGGCTGTAGGATAGGTGTTTGTCCATGCTTGGACATTCTACTTTTCATCCATGCCTTTCGTTCTCGCCCAGCTGTTGTGCCACATGTCAAACAATGAGCTAATTACAGGATGTTGGAACTTCCTGTAACCATTTCACCAAAACTTCTAATTCTTCAACATAAAATTCCTAAATCAATTTCAATGCATTTTAATAACTATAAGACTATTAATAATTAATTTTCAATGATTCTAAGGGATATATGATGAAAAGGAATGGGTAAATGATATGTTTTTAGGAGGAAAAAGGGGTCTCGGGATGATACCAACATCTCTCCCCGACTTAAGGAATTAGCATGTCCTCATGCTATCCCCGAAGTGCTCCCCTTGAACTCTGTCCCTGCCTGGATCTCTGCTGCCTTGAGCAATGTGTCCACATTTGTTTTCACCTGGTTATCTTTCTGACCCTTGAGCTCCTCCTTTAACCTTTTGTATTTTTCTTTGAGGGTATTCTTCTGATTGTACCACTTAGTGGCCCAGTTAGAGATCTCAGTTTGCTCAGCCTCCAGTTCACTGATTCTTTCCTTTAACTTTTCATTCTTCTTCTGAGTCTCTCTTGATAACTTTTTCTAGCATATTATCCTCCATGAGCTCTTCCTTTAATTCTTCAATTTGTTTTTCCAGTTTTTTCTGTCTCTTAATGGGAGGTGGTGAACATTTTTCCTGCTTGTTATTGCTTTCTACCTCTATATCAACTTTTGGTCATGGTAGTGAGTGGTCACTACTCTCAACATCCATTTGTGCAGGTGCATTGGATTCAAGATGGTCCTCTTGTAACTGGGCTTTCGGTGTCCTCCTTGTTCTTCGTGAGTAAGTGGTGAAAATTTTATCTTTTTCGGCCCTCTTAGCATCTTCCTTTCTCATGTTCCTGGTCTTTATGCTGCCCATAGGTAGAGGTGCCTTGCTGGCTTTGGATACTGGGATTTCTTCATCAATGTCCTTCATGAACCCTGAGTCCTCTTGCACTTCTTCTTTATCTTCCTCATCTCTAATTTGATTAACAGCTAGGAATTCTTTCCATGGTTTCCCTCTTCTCTGCAATTCATGCTTAATAAGAATTTTAATTAAGCCAAAATGATATAGGCTTTTGTCTTCATTCCCCTTCTGCTTCTGGATAGTCTTGGACATCTTGGTTAAGCTTTGTAACAGAAAATATGGTATACTGATAACACATTGTTTCTTCAAGTGGAGGAGTAGTTTAATGTGGTATAGATAGACAATACTGTAACGGCCTTCACAGGTTATGAATTTTTGAAGGATGTAGACCATCTCATCCCAGGGATGCATCAACCAACTTCTTGGAACACCCTTCTTCCAGTTCACTGATGAGACTCTAGATCTAGGCATAAACTGTGTCCACGATTTCTCTTTAAATTGCTTGGTTTTAAAATACTTCTCCCCTTCTGGACTAATCCCTATTTCCTGAGCTATAGTATCCTCTGAAACCCTGAATGAGAAGTTACCTATAAGGGCTTTTTCTCCATTGAAGGTGAAAGCAAATTGCTTGGTAACCTCCTCATTGCTTCCATGAAATTTCTCTAGAAATGGTAGCCACTGTATTTCTCTGAGAATTTCAATGCAATCCTCATGATATTGTGAACTGTCGAACACACTCGGTTCGACCCTATTAGTCATAGTGGCAGAGGGTCGTGCTTCTAACCCTTCTCTGTTTATGTTCTGACAATTTTAACAAAGAAATTTCAAATTTGTTACCTAGTGTATCGCTTCCCTTAGTCTTCAATATGATGCTCGGCCGGTCGATTGTCTTATGACTGTGGTGGGAGTCGAAACAGAGTGGTGATACTTTCCTCTTTCGGCGCTCACTGCTTCCAATCCTCACTGTGTAAATCGAACCCAAATGATAATACTCTTTTCGGCGCTCACTGCTTCCGATTCTACTTTGAAAGTCACGGGAAATCAAATGCGAAAATGATGGTGGGATAACCGGTTGTACTCACTTCACAACGTATTCATTCATTTTAAAACAGAGGAGTGTTGTACGCTTACATAGATGTCACCACAAGAGCGCTGGGAGCATGTATATATAATGCTGGGTATGGTTTTGGGAAGTCCCTTGAATCATTGGGTACGTCGGGTGGTGGAGTCATGATTCGGCTGTGTGGAATGAAATAGAGAGGCCGCTTTACATTTGTCTCTTTCCCTTGTATTTAAAAACACAATCCGCCACGTGTCCCATTTCAGTTGGTATTCGGTCAGATGGAGGATGTTGGTATGACTGTAGGATGTATGACAAGGTTGATGTGTTGGTAATGGGTTTTAGAAGTATGAATAGGTTGATGTATGAGAATGATGAGAATCGGTGGAATAAGGGATGATAGGAAATGTAGGTGTCCTTGAAATCAATCATAACAGTTCACAGTCATCAAAGTTACATTAAAAATCAATCTAAGTAATTAAATGTTTAAGAACAAGAAACATATTACTCTTTTGTTGGTCGCTGTTGTATTGACATGCTGAGTAGCTAGTCCCTTTTTGACTGTTCTTTTGCTTGTTGTAACAGGTCCTCTAAGAAAGATTGAATGCACAGGTCCTTTAAGAGAAATTTGAAGATATAACAGGTCCCTTGAGAAAGATTGAATGTAACAGGTCCCTTGAGAAAAATTTGAAAATGTTCATGCAGCTCCTTATATTGATACAGGTTCACTGAGCTTGGGCATTTGATGGAGTCTTGGTGCCCACATCCTTGTAAAAACTTGATGAAACTTTGTTGAAGTAGCCCTTGGTGTCAATTTCTTTAACAGGTCCCTTCTGAATGTCTTAAACAGGTCCCATTACTACTGGTGTTGGTAGCATAGTTGTCTGGACAAAACAGGTCCCCCTGCATAATATTTATAACCAGGTCCCTCTGAGATAAAACAATGACAAAACAGCTTATTTATTGAAGTCTGGAATGCTGGAACAAGCTTCTTTGGAAATTTACAGTGAAGATATAGGATAAGAAATCTTTAAGAATTTACAATGGAGAGATAAAAGAACAAAGTGCTGATGCCTCTCTCCCCGACTAAAATTTTGACTTGTCCTCAAGTCATGATTCAGCTGATAAATCAAACAGTAAACAAAAGAAAGAGAATTCATACCCGCCAACGAATTGGTTTTCAAGTAGGAATTCGAGGTTAGAGTGTGCCAGAGACTGGTTTTCACATCTAACCCATTATTATTTTTTTTATTCTTTTTTTTTTATATATATTTTTTTTAGTTTTTGTTTTATATTAATTTTTTTTATTATTATTTTTTTTATTTCTTTTTGACTCTGAAATTGAAAGGAAATGAAACTAAGGCAGTGGTACTGCAGCTGAGGGCTGCAATACCTCAACCTCCCTTTGCTGAGATAGTGTATGGAGAAAATCTTGCTTGCTGATGGGCTTGGTGTATAGTTTCAGGCGATGACCATTGACTATGAAGGAGTGAGCTTCTCCATCAATAGTTTTGAGCTTGACTGAACCATTGTCATAAGCCTGAACAATTTCATAGGGGCCCATCCAATGGGTGGTGAACTTGGCTTTATGATCTCTGAATTTTGAGTCAAAAAGTAAAGCCCAGTCACCTTCCTTGAACTGCTTCTTCTTAATATGTGCATCATGCCACTGCTTCCTTTGTTTTTGCATGAGGATTGTGGTTTCCTCTGCTTGCTACCTCATCTCATCCAGCTGGTTCAACTGCTGAATTCTTTCTTTTTGTGCTTGGTCCAAATCGATTTGTAAATCTGCAGCCAGTTTAAAAGTATGTATTTGGAACTCAATAGGAAGCATTACCTCTTTGCCGTACACCAACTGATATGGTGTAAATCCTGTAGTATCTTTCCAGGTAATCCTGTAAGCCCAGAGTGCATCTTTGAGCTTCTCTTCCCAGTTTTTCCTGTTCATTGCAACAGTTTTAGTAATGATGCCTTCCAAGGTTTTGTTTGTGGATTCCACCTGCCCATTGGCCTGTGGATGGTAAGGGGTACTTTTCCTATGCTTGATTTGGTATTTGTCTGTGATGTCCTTCACTAACTTTGAGGTGAATTGGGTACCTTGATCAGTCACAATTTCCCTTGGTACTCCATACCTCACAAAAATCTCCTCAAATAGGAAATTGACTACTGTGTGTTCGGTTGCTCTAACCAGTGCTTTTGCTTCAGCCCACTTTGTGACGTAATCAGTACATACTAAGATGTACTTCTTACCATTGGAGGTTGGGTTAATGGGTCCTATAAAGTCTAGAGCCCACTTATCAAATGGCTCTAAGTGAACTTGGGGCTGAAGGGGCATCTCATCGGTAGCTGTGGGCCTGCCCATTCTTTCGCAGCTGTCACAACTCTTTACATACTTCTTGGCATCCTTGAAAATGGATGGCCAGTAGTATCCAAGAGTAAGAACTTTGAATGTTGTCCGCTTCGCTGCAAAATGCCCACCACACGGTTCATCATGGCAAGATTTTAAAATATCAATTACCTCATCATTTCTTACACATCTCCTAATAATCATATCATAACCAGTGTAAAATAAATTGCCATTAAGCCATGAATATCTAGCACTTTGTTTGACTAGTCTCTTCCGTTCCTTTGCAGTAAAGTGTGGAGGTGTCCTTCCTGTAGACAAATAATTGGCCAAATCAGCATACCAAGGAGTTACTATGGAAATTGCAAATAAGTTTTCATCTGGAAAAGAATCTTGAACTGGAACAACCTCACCTGGATTTTGTAGTCTAGAGAGAAAATCTGCCACCTGGTTCTCTTTGCCTGGTCTATAACACTATGATGTTAAATTCCTGTAACAATAGTAACCATCTGGTAACTCTGCCACTAGTTATTGGTTTATTCATTAAATGTCTAATGGCCCAATGATCAGTATGTACAAAGACATCATAACCAGTTATGTAATGTCGGAATTTATTCACAGCATAAATGATGGCAAGTGTTTCCTTTTCTGTAACTGTGTAGTTTAACTCTGCAGGTGTTAGATTTTTACTAATGAAATAAATGGCATAAGTACAAGATTCCTCTTTTTGGCCTAAGGATGAACCTACTGTAGTGTCGGATGCATCTGTAAAGATACGAAATGGTAGGCTCCAATTAGGCCCTCTCAAGACTGGTGTGGTAGATAGTTTCTTTTTGAGCTGTTCGAATGCTTGTTCGCAGTTCTCATTCCAGTTGAAAAGTACATCTTTGGTTAGAAGTTTAAACAAAGGTAAAGCTATCTTACTAAAACTTTCAATAAATCTGCGGTAATAGCTTGCATACCCAAGGAAACTTCTTACCTCTCTTTGATTCTGTGGAATTGGCAAATCAGCTATGATCTGGATCTTGGCTGGGTCAACCTGGATGCCTTGAAAAGAAATATAGTGGCCTAACACTATCCCTTCGTTTAACATCATAAAGCACTTTTCATTGCTGAGGGACAGGTTAGCTTCAATACATCTTTTCAAAAATCTCTCAAGATTTTCTAATGCATGTTCAAATGAATTGCCATATACTGAAAAATCATCCATGTAGACTTCAACACAATCATGAATTAAATCAGCGAAAATAGCTAACACAGCTCTCTGAAATGTAACTGGAGCATTACAAAGTCCAAATGGCAAAACATTGTAGGCATAGGTGCCCGAAGGACAGGTGAATGTGGTTTTGTCCTGGTCTTCAGAGGCTATCCTGATCTGGTTGTAGCCACTGAAACCATCAAGAAAAGAAAATGATGATTTGCCAGCTAGGGTATCTAACACTTGGTCAATAAATGGCAGTGGGAAGTAATCTTTGAGCGTTGCTTTGTTCAGCTGTCTGTAATCAACACAAATGCGCCACTTACCATTTTTCTTGGGCACTATAACCAATGGGGATACCCACTGACTGTCAGAAATAGGATATATAAAATTAACTCTCAAAAGTTTTTGCAATTCCTCTCTGACAATATCTTGGAGCATGGGGTTCATTCTTCTCTGTGGTTGCCTCACTGATTTAATGGTGCTATCTGTATAGATATGGTGAGTGCATGTGTCGGGGTGAATCCCATGCATATCGGTGTAGTCCCAAGCAAAGGTTTTTTGGTATTTTCTCAAGAGTTTAATCAATTTCTCTTGTTGAGATGAGTCTAGGTGTTTTCCTATGTTCAGAGTTTTCCCTGGACTAATCTCTATGATCTGACTCTATGTATTGGTGATGGATTGAACTGGAAAAATGTCGTGAAATGTAGTTTGCAACGATTGGATGGTGCATGTTTCTTGAAAGCTTTGGGCCAGAAGTACATCTGCAGCATGATATTGTTCACTTCTCAAATTTTCAGACATATCAGGTTGAGAAAGGAATAATTCTACCAAATCATTATTGTCTTCCTGGAAATCATAGATTTGGTCAATGCTAAAAATAGATTGTACTTCTTCTTTATCATTAAATTTATCATCAAGCCACAAATTATGTGTTACTTCTGGTGATTGTGCCGATCGATAAAGGGTGAGTTGTTTTCTTTCGGTCCCCCTTGAAATGATCATGTTGCCTGATCGACATCCTATAAATGCATCAGCATTCGCTAACCATGGTCTACCTAGGATGATAGGGTGTCCTCCTAAATTGGATTTGGGTTGAAGGACTAGGAAATCCACTGGATACTCCCAAGAGTCCAGTGAGACAATGATGTCTTCCAAAATCCCTTCAGGAATGACTTTGGATCTATCAGCTAGTTCTAGAACAATCGTGGTATGTTGCAAATTCATGAGCTGGAGTGTTCTCATGGTTTCAAGAGTCATGACATTGATTTCGGCTCCAAGATCTATCAAAGTGTTTGGAATCCGTATGTTGTTAATGATGGTGGTCACTTTGGGAATGCCAGGATCAACATACTTCTCCATGGAGATGGTATTGGTCATAAGGCCTGCTAAATTTCCTAAAACATGAATGGTTTGAGGATCAATCCTTTTCCTAGCAGGCTTCTTGAGGCACATGTCTTTGATGGCTTTGGTATAGATAGGAATGTCTTTTATAGCTTGCAGCAGTGGGATTTTTATGTAGACATTTTTAAGTTCATCTAAGACATCAAATTGTGGTATAGACAGTGGTGGTTTTACTTGGACCAATCGGTCTGGAAAAGGTGGATGCAGTGGTTGCATCTGTTTGTCTTTGGTATCATTGTTTGGTTTTGTTTGATTTGTCATTTCATTTTCCTTTTCGGTGTTTTCTTCTTGCTTATCTGTTATTGGAGAATCCTTGTGGAGCACCCTACCAGACCTCAAATTAATGTTTTGCAAAGGCAGTGTGGAATATGAGGTTCCTTCTTCTACATTGTAGGTTGGCCTCTCTGCTCTATTATTCGGATTTGGGACAGTTTGAGCAGGAATTTGAGTGGGTATGGGAGGTTGTGAGTTAGCTGGAAATTGGAGTTGTGGTGCATTTATTGGTGGAGGAGCAGGCAGAGCTTGTTGAGGAGGTTGGGGCTGATAGACAACTTGCTGAGGATACTGCTGATATGGTTGAGAATGTGATGGATACGGCTGTTGGTATTGTTGATATGGTTGTGAGTAAGGTGGGTATGATTGAGGATATGTATGATAAGATTGGGAGTACTGTTGAGACGGTCTCCATTGGTGTTGTGGTTGGTTTTGGTGCTGCCATGGCATGGGTACATTCCATGAGTTTTGTGCATACATTTGATCATTCATAGGAAATTGCAAATTTTGATTTGGAAACATACCTTGGGTTGCTGGCCTTGGCTACCATGGTTGCTTTGTGCCCATGTAATACACGTTTTCCATCTCTGTATTGGCTGCCATATTACAGTTCTGCAAAACTTTAACTTTAGGACAGTTAAACATATCATGATGTTCAGTACAAAAAGCACAAACTTGGATGTTCTCTAGAGGGCAATCTTTTAATGCATGTTTCTTTTGGCATTTTGGGCAGAAGATAGCCATGATATGATCTTCATATTCTTGTTTCTTCTTGGCTTTTAAAGTGTCAATTTGGTTCCCTAGAGTGCTTAACAGATCTGTTTTAAACTCTTCTAAAAGATTCCCTATTTCGGCCCTTGTAACACTTGCAGAGGCAGATTTTGTGACCCTTGATGACAAGCTTCTCTTTCCCATTTTAGCTTTACTCCTTGAATACTTTTCGCGCAACTCAGTGATTTCTTCAAAGGGTAAGGCAGAAATGTCACCTTTGCCCATCAAAAAGATCATCCATGTATTCCTCTCGGATACCTTTCAAGAATATTGTACGGACCAGATCAGGAGGCATAGTTCGGTGTTTAGATTTTTGTAAGTTGTAGACAAACCGTTCTAAATATTCCTCTAAGGTTTCATCCTCTTGCTGACTCATTCTAAAGATATCATCTTTAGAGTCTTTGGATCTGCAATAACGCTGATATTTCCTAAGAAATATTCTCCTCATACCGTCCCAATCAACTATGGCATGCTCACCAAGCCCCATGAACCATTTTAAGGCTGATGCCTTTAATGTGGCTGGGAACAATCTAAGCCTATGGGCATCATCTGTATAGCCATAAGTTCGACATACAATGTCAAACTCGAACAAGAATGAGTCTGGATCCTCTGAATCCATACCATATAAATTTGGTAGCACGAATGGGGGTATGTTTTTCATTTTGATCTCCTCATCCTCCTGTGGTTCATGTATAGGGAACTTAAAAGTTGACTCCTCTTCATCTCCTTGGCGTGGTACTGATCCAGATCCTTCCTCAGCCATTCTAAGTGGTCTCTCTATGTCAGTGTCACCTGGTGGAAAAAGGAGGAAGGAATATTGTTCGGTAACTGTACTACTTTCTCCTTGTGTAGAAGGTCTAGGAAAGTGCTTCTTCTGCGATTTATGTGTGAATAAAGTTTCCCTCTCAATAAGAGTAAGTTCCTGTCCTAAATAAAATTTTTCTGCCAATGTTTGGATAACTTCCTCAGCTGGTGTTGTATTCCCTAGAGAGTCTGCTCCTGATGATGATGGGTTAGTTTTTAGATGGTGGGGGGTTTTTACAAATCTCCCTTGACTGTCTCTAAATCTAGGCATAAATGAACATGATTTCTAACTGTGTTTTTGTTTATTTTTGTGTGTTGAAATTTTTTTCTTTTTGTCTAAATCCTTTAAGTACGCCTCCCCGGCAACGGCGCCAAAATGTAGTGTTCTAGCTAGGGTACTAGACTAGACTATATTAATTATCGACCAGGATGCGTAAGCTTAGAGGCATGCGTCTAAAGTATATAGACATAAAGGATTGTTGGCTAAGTGGTTATGATGTAGGTCACAGGGCTTCTTTACGGAAGACTGGGGTATGTCACCTATCATCAAACACTCAGGTCACTCTGCTAATATAACTAATTACAATACTATCATTAAATGCATTTACCCAAATTACACACTGAAACTAAACACTGTGTATCACTGCAACAATGATCTCAATCTCCTTACAAAGACATTACACATAAAACCCTTGTTCAGTAAACACCCAGCATTCGCTAATATTTATACAATATCAAAATATACAGAGATCATAAATGGATTGTGAAATGAAAACAAAGTTTATGTCAGTGCTTTTAAAAGACAACACAGGGATCGAATCCCTTACAGGACGCACTTCCAGATCTTAGTGATGGCTGTTCAGCATTACCATAAACGCAAACCATATACATTTGAGGGAAATCAAAAGATATGGAAATCGAAACCAATTAATTGTAACTGCTGTGCAAACCATATAATACCTATTGAAATCGAAATCCAATCAATCGTAACTACTGTGCAAACCATACGATAACCTAAGTGTAAATAAAATGAAAAGAACAGTATACCGGTTGAACGCAGGGCCCGTCCGCGTTCCAGAGGTACACTGGACTATATTCGACCAACTATCAAATCAATGCACTAGACACAAGTCGTAACTGCAACTGGGTTCTTAGTATTAAGTTTAAAAACTCTGTTTCAGAATGATACAACGATTAACCTTTTATCCATTACTCGGACTGTATTTACATATGTCTAGCACAACCATGTCATTTCGATAATGAATGTACATTCGGAATTTGGCTGTTGCCGCTTTTATTACATCGAGCTTTTCAAAATGTTTCTATCCTAACTGATTTCAAAAAGAACAAAAACTAAATCAAATTAGAATGAGCTGCTGTTTCTGCCTTTGTCGCCAGTGTGCCATGCTTTGACCTGGGTTGACCGCGCATGTAGGAGAGTTGATCTGGCTGTAGGATAGGTGTTTTTCCATGCTTGGACATTCTACTTTTCATCCATGCCTTTCGTTCTCGCCCAGCTGTTGTGCCACATGTCAAACAATGAGCTAATTACAGGATGTTGGAACTTCCTGTAACCATTTCACCAAAACTTCTAATTCTTCAACATAAAATTCCTAAATCAATTTCAATGCATTTTAATAACTATAAGACTATTAATAATTAATTTTAAAGGATTCTAAGGGATATATGATGAAAAGGAATGGGTAAATGATATGTTTTTAGGAGGAAAAAGGGGTCTCGGGATGATACCAACAATCCTTTTCCTAGTCAAGACAGTAAGATGATAGGTTCTTCCTCAAATGCCTCCAAAGAACCCATAATGATGATGTCCCATGTTAGGATTGCGACTCGATCACAATATTATGGAAGTAAAAGTATTGTTGATGGTAAGGAAGCAGAATCTTCTAATTCGAACCCATCAACTTCAACTCCCAGTTCCGATCCACTACAGATCGAGAAACCTAACCCAGACTTAATAATCAAACCGCCCGCCAAGGGTATACTTCGAAAGTTAGCTTTCACGGCTCATAATTATAACATTGTTGAATATTTGGCTATTTCACCTTCAGCAATTTCGGCTTTGGAGGTGTTGCAATCATGTCCAGCACAGCGTAAATTTCTATTGTCAGCTATAGGAGCTGTTGACATTCAGGATTCGAACCTTATAATTTTTTATCTATAAAATAGTACACCTCGCTTACCTCATCAAATGGCTTTCCAGATTCCAGTGTTAGTAAAAAGTAGACCTTGTTATAGGACTGTGATTGATGAGGGAGCCTCAATGTGTATTATGTCGATCCAGTGTTGGAGATCACTTGGTTCTCTTACGCTTAATCAATCCTCGTAGATTCTAAAGGCCTTTGATGGCCGTGGGTTCCATCCTTTTGGCATTCTACAGGATTTACCTATAGGGGTTGAAGGAAAAACTGTTAATCTAGATGTGGAAGTGGATGATGCCCCTCTTACAACCTTCTCTTGGGTCGTAGGTGGTCTTACGCTATGATAGCTATTGTTTCATCGGTCTTTCAGCTTATAAAGTTCCCTCATAATGGAAAGATCGTAACTATAGACCAGCTAACTTACTTTTCATCCGACCCAGCCTCTTCTGAAAGTATTCAGCATGTCGGAAAAACAACTATCCCTTATAAGGATGTTGGAGTGGGATTAGTTAAAGATTCTGGTTTACTAGGAACGTTTTCCTTTCCTCCTCCAAACGCATCGTCCTCTACTGCAACCATTCATATGATTTCATCAGACACTATTTTCTATGATGATCCTTGGATCGTACCTTCCGAATCTGAGATAGATTCATTTGGTGATGCTATACCTTTGAGTCCATATGAAATTGCGTATCAGGCCGTGAAGTCGTTTTCTGACCCTTCTTCAACCGAAATTGACTTAATGAATGTGGTCCATGAAGAATCACTTTCAACATGAAACTCAGATTCAACAACGTTTTCCGAACTTGTTCACACTGATGAGCAAATTCGTGAAATCCTGTGTGTTGATGATTTACCATGGGAAGATCTTCATCATAGATCTTCGTTTTTACCTGAGATTGATCGCTTTGAAAATGATTTTTCATCTATTTTTACGACTGATTATGTCAAGGAACCTCAGAATCCAATGAAAAATCCTGATTCTAAGTTAAATTTGGGAAACATTTCTTGAACTATTCCTATTGACATTTTGGTTAAGCCTGGAATTGTTGAAAACATTCATATAGGTGCCTCTTGTACAGAAGATGAAATTCAAACATATAAGGCCCTATTTCAAGAATTCTGCAACGTGTTTGCCTGGTCATATGAGGAAATGCCAGGAATTGACCCAGAAATTGTTGTTCATGAAATCAAAACTTACCTGGATGCTAAACCTGTCCGGCAACGTTTGCGTCAGATCCACCTGCGAAAAGCTGCTGCTATAAAAGCAGAAGTTGAAAAATTACTTAAAGCAGGTTTCATTTATCCAATTTCGTTAATGGATTGGGTATCGAATATTGTTCTCGTTAACAAAAAGCAAGGAATAATAAGAATATGTATTGATTATAGGGATATTAATCGAGCATGTCCAAAATACAATTACCCAACTCCCTATATTGATCAAATCATTGATGATTGTGCCGGCAGTGAAATATTCTCCTTCATCTATGGTTTTTCCGGATACAATCAAATAAATATTCTACTTGCTGATAAACCAAAAACGACTTTCATCTGTCCATGGGGGACATTTTCTTATTGCAAATTACCTTTTGGGCTCAAGAATGTTGGGGCAACTTTTCAAAGAGCCATGTCTTACGCATTTCATGACATCAAGCACATTGTGCAACCCTATATCGATGATTTACCTTCTCATTCATTACATCGAGCTGATCATCTCATCCATTTACGAGCAATCTTTATGAGGTGTAGGCATTATCGAATTAGGTTGAATCCACACAAGTGTGTTTTCTGTATAGAAACAGGTCGGTTACTGGGATTTGTTGTTTCGAAATCCGGAATTCGTGTCGATCCCTCGAAGGTTGAAGTTATTGTCAAATTGCCTCCTCCTTCGAGTCTTCGCCAACTCCAAAGTTTGCAAGGGAAGGAAAACTTTTTACATCGGTTCATTCCTAACTACGCCGAGATCACAAAGGTTTTTACCCGGTTGTTGAAATAGAATACTCCATTCTCTTGGGATGAGATAGCTGACAAATCTTTTGATGCACTAAAACACGCATTGACCCATGCACCGTTACTGCATCCTCCCAAATACAACCAGGACTACTTCTTATATCTCGCCGGCTTGCATTCCACCATTGGAATGGTGTTAGTTCAGGAAGATGAATTCGGTATTGAACATGTGATATATTACCTTAGTCGAACCTTAAATCTAACTGAGCTAAAATATTCACATGTGGAGAAATTGGCTTTGGCAGCTGTTCAAGCTATCCAACGTTTTCGTCATTACATTTTACTACGCAAAACTACAGTAATTTCCTATTGTAACCCTATGATCTATATTTTGACCAAACAATTGCTAGGGGGAAAGTAGTCCAAATGCATTGTGATTCAGCAGGAGTTCGACTTAGAATTTGAAAAGTCTAAGTCGAAGAAATCTTTAGTTTTCGCGAAGTTGATGTGTGACTTCCCGCGTGCTGACACTGAGACTGTGGTGGAGGAGCCCATTGCGAACGAATCCTTGTTTCTAATCAGCACTTTAGATCCATGGTATGGGGATATCATAGTTTATCTCCAAACCCAATCCTTTCGGCCAGAAATTTCAAGATCAGAGCATCGAAAAACACGATTCTAGTCCCAACAATTCCAAATTATTGGAGATACACTTTATCGTCATGGGGTGGACTCCATTTTCTGACGTTGTTTAACTCATGAGGAAGATGAAAGGGTTCTAAATGACTGTCACTCTGGAGCATGTGGCGGTCATATGTCTGGGTTTGCCACAGCCCAAAAGATATTGTGCGCTAGCTATTTCTAGCCGTCTTTGTTTAAACACTGTATTAACGCGGTCCGAAAATGCTACAACTGCCAAATTTTTTATCGAAAGATGTGCGCTCCACCTGCCCCTCTCCACCCTATAATTTTTGTCGGTCCTTTTGCTAAATGGGGTATCAATTTTATTACATGTAACCCTCACTCGGCCGGGGGGCACGCGTATATCATCCTTACGGTAGATTATTTTACCAAGTGGGTCGAGGCAATGCCTACATTTGAGGTAGACGGCAAAACTGTTGCGATTTTCGTGTTCAATCATATAATTTCTAGGTTTGGTGTTCCACAAGTGATTATCACTAATCATGGGCATCATTTTCAAAATATTATGATGACTGAACTTACAGACCAACTTGGCTTGCGTCACGATAGTTCAACTCCATATTATCCACAAGCTAATGGTCTGGTTGAAGCCATCAACAAAGTTCTAGTCATCATGATCTGACGAATCATTGGGATTCATAGGTCGAATTGGCATAACATGCTATTTTCAGCGCTTTGGGCATATCGAACCTCAGTAAAAACGTCAACTGGTTTCACTCCTTTCCAACTAGTTTATGGTTTGGAAGCTGTGTTACCCATTGAATGCAAAATCCCGTCATTGAAAATGGCCATAGAATTACTTCCAGCCACTTCCGAAGAGGAAAAATGTTTGTTGTACTTGGCTCAGCTAGATGAGAATCGACGTTATGCTGCATTAGCAATCAAAACTCATGCCAAACGTATTAAAGCTCAGTATGATCAAAATGTTACCCCTCGTAATTTTTCGGAAGGAGACCTAGTCTTATTGTACGATCAAGCAAATGATAAATTAGGCACTGGAAAATTCGTACCCATGTGGCATGGTCCTTATGTTGTTAAGAAAAATTTGGCAAAAGGGGCCTATGAATTGGTAACTTTGATGAGGTCTCTTTAGGTAAACCTAGAAATGGTCTTTACCTGAAGAGATATTATGCTTAAATCTGGGTGTGAAGATTTTTAGTTAGGTTAGTTTTCTTTCTAGCTGGTGTGTTTTAGATTAAAAAAGTGTGCTTAGTTTAGAGAGTGTTTTTTTGTCATTATTCCTGCTTATCTTGATTTTACTCTTGATATTGCAGATGTCGGCGTCTCTCCAATCATACATTGGTTTTTCTGATGGTGCTTGTCCTAATACACGGAACATTTCTTCTACAGCTTGGGTCATCTATTCGCCCTCTGACGAGTTGGTATCTATGCATGGGGTAAGCCTCGGTCAAACAACGAACAACATTGCAGAGTATAGTGCAGTGATTGAGTTATTATCTGAATCCATCTCATTTGGGATTCGAAGTTTGATTGTGAGGTTAGATTCTGAACTCATTGTATTACAGCTTAATAGAGTTTATGCCTTTAGAAATCCAGTGTTATTGAGATTATTTTTTAGAGTTCGTCTCTTGGAACGTGAATTTGACTATATTGAATATCAGCATATTCCAAGATATTTAAATACATTAGCAGATGCAATTGATTCTCGAATGTTAAGTAGACATTTGAAATAACCATACAAGTAAATTTAAAAGCATTCCATAACATGTTTTACAAGATAAGCCGGTAATAGTGATATAGTATAGCATATAAGTGTGTCAAATATACATCGTCTTCGATCATAGGTTGAAAAACACCTTATGATCAGTAAAAATGATAGTACAAAAAGAAAAAAATGTCATAGGAGTCTACAGCCGGCGATCATCCTATCACTAGTGATGATCATGATAAGAAACCACTGTACAGGCCACCCTACAAAGGAACCTCCTGAAAGGTTCTGGGACCCCAATCACATAGCGCTGTAGCCTAAGAGGAATGTCATCTATGCTGGTCTCTAGAATGTCTACTGTCAAATGCTCTAGATGACTCTCCAATTCAGTCAAGGTCTTTGTAGTTTCGTCCTGTGGAGCTGGTGCTGCTGTAGCTGGCTGTTTACTCCCATAAGGCTGGAGAGTGGCTGGTCGTCGTGGACCTACATCTGCATTTGAAACTTTTACTATCAATTTTGGGATGATTTAAAAACAAAAAAAATAAAAATAAATAGAAAATGTTGAAAATGATTTTACTTGAGTCATCCCATTGCTCTCCTGGTGGAAGAGCCATGTCTAGGTCACCACGATAATCTACCCCAGCATAAAGAAAATCCTGAATAGCAAATACTTGGTTCTCCAAGCAATGAAAATACTCAGGAGTAAATCGAATGACTTCTGTTCCCTCCTCAGGATGACGGGCCATAACTGCAACCCAACACATCAGTTTGGGCTCTCGGGGAAGTCTATCTCCAACGGTAAGATGCTGTGGGACCAGCATTGGGACCCTCTCTAGAAAAAAGCTCACAACTAAAGCACCATATCCAAAGGTCTTCAATTGTCCGTTCTGTTGGATACCTATACCAATAGGTTTCATATTTCATGATTGGCAAGAGAAAGGCCAAATATGCTCTGCTTTGGTATCCCAAAGATCCCATATTTCCTAGAAAGCAAGAGCTGGGTAAAGTGTTTCAAGTATTGAGGACCTTATTTCAATTTTGTGGATGATTCAACAGTCTAATCTGGATCATGCCATGTGTTCAATTTTGAGTTATAGAATAGAGAAAGAAGTCTGTCCAAACTGTTTAATCTTGGCAGACAAGTAGTTTAGGTAGAGAAGCAAAGGTTCCCAACAGCTTAATCTGGGACCTTGGAAGAGATAAGGGTAGAAATAGATAGAGAAAAGAATAAAGAAAAAGCCAAAGAAAAGAAAAGGCAAGTAAGGGTTTGCAAGTCCAAGTGCACCCTCCAAGGAGAAACAAAAAAATGCTAGGCAAGCAACTGGGTAGGTAGTTGGGGTCGCAGAAAGTGAGTCCTATCATTGCAAGAATGGTGATGATGGGCAGCAAAGTAAAAGACTACAGCAGGAGCATGACTAACCTCCCTCTCCCCCTTCATTTCATCACTAACATTCCCTTCCTTTCAGCTGAGATTTATGAAGAGAGATCATGGTTTTATGGTAGTTCTAGTTCATTCAGAAGCCACATTTCTTGTCTAAAAACTTTTCATTTTGATCTACTCTCAAAACCAAATCATTTTCATATAAACTCAGTGAGATCCCCTTCATTTGCTCCCTTCATTCATATTAACACTAATTCTATTGTATAAATCCTCATATCGCCTATTCCCCTAATATTACTAACACCAAGGTGTATAAATCCCAAACTCTTATAAATACCCACCCCCTTGGCATTATAGCCAATAAAGTTACAAGTCAGGAATCAAATGACATCAGGTCATATTGATAAACCTATGCCAAATACCCCTTTTCCTCATAAGCCAGTTCCTCTATCTCCCCCCTTTTTTTTGCACATAAAACCTTTAAAAAGGGCCCTAAACCCCACCTTACCCGCTTCAAAGAGCCAAAAGAGCATAAAACCCACTTTCCGCCTGTTAGCCAAGGTTGGCGCGTATAATTGTTTTTATCGAAATACATTAGAAAAGCGCTCAAAAGCATGGTTTATTTGTCTCCGCCCTCATCCGTATATTCCACACATGTCACCTCCCCGACCACCATTAGATCAAGGGCCTACAGATCCGACGGCCCTGATCGCGTTGGACCCCTTCTGACGTCTGACCGATACCTGTACTAACCTCCCGTCACATCTGCCTCGCGCCCGCCGTCCGATCAAAGTCCGTAGATCTAACGATCATCGTGACGTCGGAGCCCATCCGATGACCGATAGATATCTCCCGACGTCCGTATTTGGAGGACGTCATCCCACTGCTACGTGCCCTCACCACCGTACGTCGGAGGTACTACTGACCGATACCGCCCCGTACAGGAGGCGGTGCGATATGAAACCACTGCTGGTTTCCGGATTTCCTCATCCCGCCTACCCGCGTCAGCAACGCGTCACCGCCCCGTCACCCAGGTACGCTGCCCCGTCGACCTCCCTGTCCCTCCCATTGGTCCACCTGTCCTGCCATGTCACCGCCACCGTGTACCAACCAGACAGCGCCACGTCACCTGATGACGTCAGCATGATGTCATCCGACCTTGACCCCACCCTATGACGTCATGCTGACGTCAGCACATATTCGCGCCAAAAGCGTAAAAAGGTCTATTTCACCCAAAATTTTGTGTTTTTTGGTCATTTTGCGTGTTCGTCGTTATTCTGCTCTGCATGCAAACAACGTCCAAATTGTCTACCAACCTGCTAAACTGACCAGAAGGCCTCCAGCGCACCAGTTCAACCTGCGGTCACGACCTCTGCGCGTTGTCTTACCAGGTATTCCTCATCATTCATCCTCTGTGCGCCTGCAATTATCTATTTAACGCCTTAGAGAGCTTAATGAAAGCCGAAAGTCAGAAATTCACCACTGAATTCCTCAGCAAAGCCTCAAAGCTCCAATTATCACTTCGAAAAACACCGGCCGAGCCTTTCCCAGTGGCATTTTGCTAAGAAACCAGGCCCTGTCTGCGCAATCGTGGCAGGCGCATTTGAAACCAATTTTTAACATTGAAAGGTGCCAAAACAGGGCTAAGCTTCGCTCTTAATTACAAAAACAGCATTTCAACTGCTGCACACCCGGCATTTACCTCCCACTTGCATTTCCATCCCTCTACAAAGAAACTGTGCTGTTGTTACTCTGCATAGTAACACAGCCCCTGAGTAAGAGTAAAATTTGCAAAGGAAAATCATGGACCCCCCTGTAGCTCCCATAGCCCTCAATGTGGCTCCCCTGAATGTCCCTAATAGAACATTTGACACCAGAGCATTGGCAAACCTGGACTACAAGATTACAGAGGAAATGATGAGCAGAAGCAGGTTCCATCTGCAAATATTAAACGAGATAAAGATCAAACATGAGAGGGGGACAGACATCTTGGGAATTTGGGAGTCATTCCTCCCAATATTCAAACTTCCTCAGGTTAATCAATTCCCTGAGCTTGTGCACATAGTTGCTGAACACTATGATGCATCCCAGAGAGCAGTGCTAGATGCTGAAGGTTCAATCCTGTTCCTCATTACCCCTGAAGCCATCAGGGAGATGTTGCAATTCCAAACAGAGCATAAGTTGGTCCCTCTGTCACTAGCTGATTTAATAGTACAGGGAGCCAGAACCACAGAGGCCCAAATCACTAAGGTCAACCAGCTCTTCATCAAAGCTGACACTTTGCAGATTCCTCCCATCAACTGTGTTTACCTCAATCAATTGGGCCAAGACCTGGTTGACATGATCAGTCCCATCCTGGGATATGATTCAATAGAACATATTGATGAAACAGTTATACAAATGATGCTTATGTTCTCCCCAGGAAGGAAACCAATCCACTATGATTATGCAACATACATATCAGACAAAATGCATGAACAGTTGACGAATTTGCCAAGAGAAAGAGTGTTTAGGTACACCTCCTACCTATATCATCTGCTCATATACTTCCAGCATGATAAATTCTCCTTCCCAATGAAGAGAGTAGATGCACAGGGCAATCTGAGATCAGTAGTATATTGGACATCTATTTTCCATGTATCATGCTACTCTCCATATACCTACTGTGAGTTTATTGATCTCTTCATCCATCCAGCCTTGACTCTACTGATTGGTTCACCTCCTCCTAGACTGACAGAGGACATGAAAAGGTGCCTACATTTGTCAAAAGTATACAGTATTGGGGACTGGTATCTTTACCAACACCACACCGTTATCAGAATATATGGGTGTGAGTTACCCCCATTTAGACTACCCAAATTTGTGCCCATGAGGCTATTTGCCTTAGAATACTTCAGGCAGTTTGGCTATGTGGATATGTTCCACTTCTCAGGCAGAGGCAAGAAAGCACAGCTGAAAATCAAGAGCCAACTTGGCCATTTAGTCTACAATGAAAGGGATGAAGGGTGGAAGGAGGCAGATAGAATACTGGTGGGATTTGGTTTGAAGTACAGTTTTATATGGAAACCCTATGACCCCAACAACTTCATCACAATGAGGAGACTCAAATATAAACTGTCTGCTTACGGTCATCATAGCCTCCCCAAAATTGAAAAATATGCCAATCAAAGCAAGTGGAAAAGGGGAACTCTAGAAGAAGATATAACTCAAAAAGAGCTTGATCAAAGAGCTCTGAACAATCAAAAGAAGATGGCTGACCTTGAGTTTTATGCACAGGTCCCCTCACTGCCAAGCACACAAATTGGAGCAGCAGCCTCCTCTTCAACTACTCCACAGCAAACTACAAAGGTTGCTGGAAAGGTCTCAGAAAAAGGAAAGGAAAAGGAAATGGAGGCAGAGCAAGAGCAACAGCAGGAACAGCAGCAGGAAGACATAGAACAGCAAGAGGAACAGCACCAAGAAAAACAAGGGCAGGAGCCGCCTGCCCAGCAAAAGGAAACAGTGGATACTCCTCAGACCACTGAACAAGTCATACCTACAAGGCAAGACTCTACATTTGATGCCTCGGTCCTCCAAACCCCTCAAAAGGAGGACACATTTCTCTTAAGGAAAAGGGAGAGAGAAACTCCCTTGACATCCTCTATCAATCAAGGAGGGAAAAGGCAAAGACTCAACGATTTTCCAGAAGAGGATATAGCCATCCGAGAAGCATCGGGCATGGGCCCACCAAGTCAAGAAATTTCAGCAAGTTCCTCCCAGCAGGAACTAGACAGGACAATGGGAGGGGAAGTCACCTCCTCCAGCCAGCAGAAAGAGGAAAGAGTGAGCATAAAGCAGCAGTTCATAGACATTAAGAGAAGGAGTGACCCAATCAAAGTTCAATTATACAATCACCTACTTAACATGGCTCCTTCCAATCAGCAGAGACTCATGTCTGCTTTTGATGTAGGTGAGGGCAAACTGACATTGAGTCATTTTATGCCTACGGCACTCAAGCCACAGTCTTCTGCTGATTATCTCAGGACCAATTTAGAGGTCCTTGCCAAAGACATACACCCCATGGACAAAATTGAGTTGCATAAACAAACAGGGGAAATGGTGTATGCTTCATTGGCCGATAAGACCTTGGACAACTACAAGTTAACAAGCAGTCTGAATGCTACGGCTTCCCAGCTGGAGCTAGAGAGAGCCTCTTCTCAGGCCAAAGACAACAGGATCAAAACCCTGGAAGAAATCATCATAGAGATTGGGCACAATCCCAATGATATTAAAGGGATATAAGAGATCTTAAAAATCAGAGATGCTGATATGGCTGCACTAAGGAAGAAGGTCAAACTTCCAGCCACTATCCATCCACAGACCGATGAAGTGGCAAAACAAAGGTATGAGCAGGATTCCACTGCTCTATTAATTTCTGTTTACAAAGAACTTTTGCAAGCACAAGAAAAATTGGGGCAATATGAGGCCACACAAGCACCTCTGAAAGGATCATCAACACAAGCGCAAGAGGGGCAAACATCTCAGCCCCCTCCACAGGTCATTAATCTTGAGGAGACTGCTCCTACTACTGCACCTCCACCTCAGCAGGTTGAACAACCAGCCACATCTACTTCAGCAGCACCCACCAGCACAGATCAGAGCTTAGACATGCAAAAGCTAAAAAGCGAAATACAAGCTTTAGAAGCACAAATGATGCAGCTAAATGAAACTAAGGAGCAGCTGGCCAAGGTGAATGAAAGGCATGACAAAACAAAAAGAGAAGTAGGAGAGAAGGCCAAAGAAATCAAAGCTCTTAAAGACAAAATCAAGGAGCTTGAGAAAGAGCTACAGCTAGATAAAATCATAGTCGAAATCAGAGCAATGATATGGTCCAATATTGGTAAGTCTATCAATAACCAGTGGTCATACATTGAGACAATCCATGAGCAACTGGAGCTCATTCCTAAAGCGCAGAGGGAAATCAGAACATCAAGGGCCTTGTTGGGGAACATGCCTGAAATTGCAACCAAAATGATCAATGTGCTCAATCATAAGACCAGTTCTCAGTTGACCATTATGGGGATCGCAAACAGAACTGATACTATCCTAATGATCAAGAGGGTTCTTACTCTTAGAAATCTGATGCAAACCTTAGACAGAAGAACCCAGGATATGCAAACTGAGGTAAACAGGTTCTTTGAGAAGTTTCGGGTATTGGAAAGTAAAGGACTCCCTAGCTTGCTGAACAATGGAGGGAGATTATTCACTCATGAAGAATATGCCAAGAGAGTGAATGTTTTTGCCTCATCACAGGTAAATGAGAAAGCCAGCACCTCAGAAGATACAGGGCCTATCACAGGACAGATTTTCTATGGTAAGATAGAACCTCTAATTTTTATAATGAATGAAATGAATCATCTATTTGATGTAGCCCCCAATTTTTTCAAGTATACAGAAGCTGAAGAGACAATGCAGGCCATCCTCAAGCATCAGCTCCCTACACAGGAATGGTGGACAGATGCCATCCAGAGAATTTTGTAAACATTAAGCCATGCATTAATTCCTGTTTTTTCTATAAATTCTGATAGAAAGAACAGTCAGCAAAATCAGCAGGCATCATAAAGTCAAAGCTGAGCCAACTCAGCAGATGGAGCAGCCAACAAAGCAGGAAGGACAAACGCAGCTGGCAAAGCCATGAAATTCATTGCGCAGGCAAAAGTAAATGCGTACCTACAGGATCGGTACATAGTAATGTAACCGACTCAGTGACTCCTTAAAGTCAAAACAATCATCTGACAGACATAAAGGGCATTTACTCTGCATTTAATGTTGTAATAACTCCCTGCGTACTTTCTGAACACTACCGAAGATATTTTCTCTCTCTCAGATGACTCAATGCCTGAGATATTTTGTATACTTATTTCTATATAAACCCCTGTGCATGATAGAGCAAAGGTTGTTGTAATTTTCCTTGGAAGAGCTCTCGCTTGCTGTAAAAAAATTCTCAGAGAAATAATACAAAAGGAGAATGGAATTTCCAAAGCTTGGTGTACTTTGATGCGTTGTGATGAATGGTGAATGTTGCAGGATTCCAGAGTGTTTCATAAAACAATAAGTTTTCTCAAATCTCTGTATTACATGTTTTCGAGTCTTTTGTTCTCTTTTATCGTTCAGATATTTTACACTTAATAGCAAAGTAGAAGAATAGTTCCAGGGCTTAATCCATGATTACCCTGAACTCAAACTGAGCTATTATCCATGTTTTCCTCAGATATAGTAACAGAAGTGTAATTCTTAGTTGCTGCACTTTGAATCTATATCTTTCACTATGATAGACATTCCCAGGGATTCAAGTTTGCCCCTGTGACATCTGTCTTTTCTCGTAACCAGTTTGGTGGAAACAGTTAACAACGAGTGAAAATTCTTGAATGCTTTCATTGTTTGTCTTACCTATTTCCTGTTATTAATCAAAATTTGTTCTATGAAACATCCAAATGGCCCTGTAAGTTTCACCGGTTCATCTCAAAGTTTTCTAGACACCTACAGCCACAGACTCCATTGCCCAATGATACTTAACTCTCTGAATATCACATCATAAGAGATCTGAAGGATATTCTTCAACCAAAACATAAACAAAACCTGTGCATAATAGCTAGCCTAAAACCCTATCATAAACAGTTACAAATCATAAAGAGAGAGCCCTCTCTGATCACAGTTTGGCTAGAAACAGTGATCCAAAGATTGGTTAGTGGTTACCCCGGCCGTATTCCCTTGGGAGTCATAGGGAACAACCTGGGTGTTAACATAATTGGCGACTCCACTGGGGACTTCTTATAAGTTTTTTAGATACTATCTATCTTCCAAAGCTACCATCAAGCCTGAAACTAGCCAAGAGGCCTTAGGACTGTTTCTGTAAACACAGGGACAGCTTTAGGGAGGAGCTAACTAGGGAATCTTCATCCTAGCTTTGAAACATATATAGTCATTCCAGAATTCTTACCTAGTCCTTGTACATATTAACCCTCCTGTATAAAGTTCTAAAAGAATACGTAGAAGCTGGCTCCCAAAAGAAACCCAAGGCACACTAGGGCAAACCCTGACCCTGATCAACCCATCATTGTTGATAACCCAAATCTCATTCCAAAGAACATAAGGAGACAGCAAAAGCAGGAGAAGCCTGCTGATTCACATATAAGTTTAGACCAACCTATCCTCATTCCAACTCCTTGCAAAGTCCTTTTCCGTTCCACACCTAATTCCCCCAGTTCATCATCAACACCTCAAAGCCCTCCTCTCCTATCTTCACCATCTGCACACATTCTTTCAACCAGTTTCCCGCTTGTTACCCCTGTTACACCTGTATTCCCAGCTGTCCCATTTGTTCCTATTAACCCTATAAACCCCATAAACATGGCTAACAGATATGCACCTCTGCAGATACCAGCCAATGCACCGGCTCTACCTCAAGACTACCAAACCAAAATCTCATTTTTTGACTCCAATGGCCCTTTGACAGCTGTCCAGCATGCTAAGAAGATGCAAGATCACTTTGAGACCTTTGAAATAGATGATGACAGTGTCAGGATGAGAATTTTTGTTCAAAGCTTAACCGGGGATGTCAGAACTTGGTTTAGATCCCTGAATGCAAATTCCATTGCAACCCCTGAGTTCCTGTACCAAGAGTTTACCAACAGATGGGAGAAGAAGAAAGATCCTCTACACATACTCGGTGAATATAACACTATCAAAAGAGGTCCCCAAGAAACAGTTTTGGAATACTGTGCTAGGTTTAACAATGTATATAATGCTATCCCCCAGAACTTAAGGCCCCCTCCTGATTTGGCCCTGTATAACTTCCCTGACGGTTTTGACTCTGATATGGCCTATCAGCTGAAAGAAAGAGATCCTCCAACCCTTGCAGAAGCTCAAAGAGTTGCAGTCACTGTAGAGGCCAACCTAATTGCCAAGAGAAACAGGGCAAAGCTGGAAAAGAAGGCTGGTTTCAGAGATGAGCCCTCAGGCTTTGATCAAAAGTTGGATGCAATACTAAACAGCATGAAGAGACTGGGTGAAAGAGTGGAATCAGTTGAAAGAAAGTCATCATGGGAGGCATCACAAAGCAATCCTCCTAGAAACCCAAATTTTAGGAGAACGCAGAACCCAAACATAGGAAAAACAAGTGCAGACCAAGATATCAGACCCCCTTTTCAAGAAAACTATGCAGAAACTTCCTCAGCCAATCAGCTCAATGAAGATCCTGAAATCAACTTAATGGGTCTGGATGGCAAAAGCCATGTTTTCTTAACACAAGAAGACCATGAGGAGGATGAAAGCAACGCATTCCAAACAAAATCAGGAGAATCCTTTGACTTTAAACAAGGGTATGACACTGCTGTCTATGAAGTCCATAAACAATACAAACTAAGAAGTCGGACTGTAAATGTAAATCAGCCTGAAAAGGTAAAGGAGAAACAGCAATCTAAAGAAACCTTAGTCACTGAACCTAATGACAAAACAAACTTGCCTACAAAAGAAGTAGTGGTTGAGGAAGTCACTGAATTACTCTCCCCACTACAACAGCCCACGGCAACCTCATCCTCCCACCCAAATCCGAACATTACCCCTCAAGACATGGGTATGAGGGGCAGGTTCCAAAATCAAGATGAAATCCAACAAGAAGATTTAATGAACAGAGAAAGGACTGCTATCCGTGACTCTAAAATCCAAGTTGACAAACCCTTTGACCTAGGAGCAGAGATTGGCAAGTTAAAAATAGCAATTCCCCTTTCAGAGCTAGCCAAGCATGACATATACAAGCAACAGATAAAGAAATCCCTACAGTTCACCAATAGCAAAGATGATGTAAATGTGCTAGATGACACTCCAGAATTACTGTTTGGCCCAGAGGTAGATGGGAAAACAGTAGTCACAGGGGTTTTACCTTTTTTTCTCAGCCTGCATGTTCATGATAAAATACTGCATAATGCAATGTTTGACTCAGGTGCCTCTCACAACCTTATGCCAAAAGCTGTCATGGAAAGATTAAACTTGGATATAACAAGACCATACAAAGACCTGTTTTCCTTTGATTCTAGTCAAGTCAAATGTTTGGGCCTAATAAAAGATTTATGTGTGTCCCTGGTTCAATTTCCCAACAAAACCATACTAATGGATGTGGTAGTTGCTGATATCCCACCCAAATACGGGATGCTCTTATCAAGATCATGGGGAGCCAAGCTCCAAGGCTCCCTGCAATTAGATATGTCATATGCAACCATCTCTGTCTTTGGGCAACCAAAAAGACTTTATAGGGAAACACTCATGAAGTATATGGTCAGCAGTGAAGAAAAGCCTCAAAATTTTCCAATATATGCTGTCCATTCGGACATAGACTCCTTCATCCTCTTCAATGACAGCGCAAGCCTCTCAAACAATGATATTAAGACCGAAACACTCATACAAGAACAAAACATTGATCAAACAAGTAGCACCTGCCAAATTTCAATCAGCCCAACAATACACATCAACCCTCCTCTAGTTGTCAAAGATTGTCAAACAAATGATGAAATTATCCTAGGAAACAAATGGGAAAAGAAACCTCTACTCATGCTCACATTGCCATCCCATGAACAGAATGTTAAATCTCCTATTCAGCAAGATATTCTGTGGGTCCTAGAGTTTGATGGCTCAGTTAACAAGTTAGGGGCAGGGGCGGGAGTATGGATACATAACAAAGAGAAAGGCTATGCAGAAGGCAGGGCTTTCAGATTAAAGTTTAGATGCACTAACAACATAGCAGAATATGAAGCTCTGCTGTTGGGCCTAAAAGTAGCAAAATCACTACAAGCCCCTAAACTCTCCATCATGGGAGACTCTGATCTAGTGATTCAACAAGTGAAAGGAAATTTTGTTACCAATGACAAAAGATTGAGGTCCTATAGGTCTGCTGTAATTGAAATATTAGAGACTTTCTCCGAGTTTGTTATCACAAAAATTCCAAGGGGCCACAATCTCCATGCACACAGCTTGGCAACATTTGCCAGCACCTTTAAATTCCCATTAGAACCCAACAATTGTTTCACGGCAGAGGTCAAATATAGGCCTTCTATTCCAAACAATGTCAAAGAGTGGCAAGTATTTGAGAATGACATGCAAATAAACAACTTTTTAACCTTGCAACAAGAGTTTACAGGATTAAATATTGACCTTGAGACAGCAAGTCAATCACAAATGTTTGATGGAGCAAGTCAATCACAATTACAGTTTCAACAGTCTGCCCACCCAATGTCACCTAGAACAGCCAAACAATTACTCAGTCCAACCATTTTCAACAAAGAAAACATTCAGCAAATACACCAAATTGACTGTGAAGAGGTGAGCAACGCTGAAGATGAAATCATACAACTCAAAGACAATCTCCTTCCAGCAGGCCTTACCCCACTAGAGGACATTTTTGACTCAAATGATGTCCCCAGGAAACCAAAGATGCAGCCATTAGATGCAACAATTGAAGAATGTAACATTGGTACCACTGACAAGCCTAAAATAATAAAGCTATCTGCTGCTTTGCCCCCTGATCAAAAACCCAAATATATTGATCTCTTTAAAGAGTTCCAAGATGTCTTTGCTTGGGGTTATGAGGACTTGAAATCTTATGATACCTCTGTTATCCAGCATACCATTCCCCTCAAGCCTAATCAAAAACCATTCAAACAGAAACTGAGAAGAATCAATCCTGTGCTCCTTCCTTCCATTGAAAAGGAATTACAGAAAATGTTCAAAGCTGGTATCATAGCACCAATCAGGTTTTCTGAGTGGATTTCAAATTTGGTCCCTACAAGAAAGAAAACTGGTGAGATTAGACTTTGTGTAGACTTAAGGAATTTGAACCAAGTGTCACTCAAAGACAACTACCCCTTACCCAAAATGGATCACATTCTTCAAAGAGTAGTAGGAGCTTCAAGGATATCATTGCTGGATGGTTTCTCAGGTTTCAATCAAATCCTAGTACACCCTGATGATCAAGACAAAACTGCATTTACTACCCCATGGGGCACTTTCAAGTATGTGAAAATGCCCTTTGGATTGAAAAAGGCAGGGGCAACATTTCAGAGAGCAATGGACATTGCTTTTGCAAAAGAGATTCATGACTTCTTGGTCATTTACTTAGATGATCTAACACCCTTTTCAAAATCTGACCAAGAACACTTGAAACATTTGAGACAGATTTTCATAACATGCAGGAAATATGGTATTTCCTTAAACCCCAAGAAGTCACTATTTGGCTTGGAAGAAGGGAAACTTCTAGGGCATATTATTTCAAAAAATGGCATAAGAATTGATCCAGATAGGATACAAGCTATCCTACAAATGCCTCACCCAAGGAATGTCAAGGAGCTGCAAGGATTCCTAGGAAAAATCAACTTTTTAAGAAGGTTTATCCCAAATTTAGCAGAGTTAATCAGATTACTAAACAATATGCTAAAGAAAGATTCAAAGGTCAAATGGACTGTTGAAGCAAAACAAGCCTTTGAAAGTATAAAGTTGGCCTGACTCAAACCCCAGTGTTAACCAATCCACAGTTTGACAGAGACTTCATCATTTTCTCCTTTGCCTCCCAACATACTATTGCTGCTGTTTTATTACAGAAAGATGACCAAGGGAATGAGAAACCTATTGCCTTTTTCAGCAGAGCTCTTAGAGATGCTCCCCTAAAGTACCAAATAATGGAAAAACAAGCCTATGCCTTGATCAAAGCTATTAAAGACTTTAGGATTTACATTCTCTACTCCCATGTTGTGGCTTATGTACCAAGTCCTATTGTCAAAGACATTCTCACCCAAGAAAACTTAGAGGGTAGGAGAGGAAAATGGATTGCCAATATACTAGAATTTGACATTGAAATAAAGCCTACAAAGCTGATAAAAGGGCAAGGTTTGGCCAAATTAATGACAGAAGCAAATTTCCAAGCCTTAGACATCAACCAACTGGACAGTGAAACAGAGCTGGCGACTCCAAAGATCAATGTAGCCTTTGAACAATCTCCTTGGTACTCTGATATCTATTATGTGTTACAAAACCTGTGTGCTCCCCCAGGACTGTCCAGAACTAAGTGTAGATTCCTAAAAATGAAAACATCTAGATTTTGTGTGATGGATGAAAATCTACTGTGGAAAAACCATGAAGGTATTTTGCTGCACTGTCTAATGGAGAATGAAACTAACAAAATCATGCAAGACTTCCATGCGGGAGACTGTGGTGGACATTTGTACTGGAAGTCCACTGTGGACAAGATATTGAGGGCTGGTTATTACTGGCCTACTATGTTCTCTGATGTGAAGAAATTCACAGCCTCATGCCACAAATGCCAACTGTTTGAAGGCAAAAGACAGCTGCTGCCACTTCCTTTGAAGCCCATTGCAACAGAGAGACCTTTTCAACAATGGGGCTTGGATTTCATTGGGGAAATTCATCCCTCATCTTCAGGGCAACACAGATGGATTCTAACAGCAACAGACTACTTCACCAAGTGGATTGAAGCTGCCCCATGCAGACAAGCAAATGATTCAGTAATCATTCAGTTTTTGGAAAACAATATACTGGCTAGATTTGGCTGCCCAGACAAGATAATAACAGACAATGCTGCTGCCTTCAGATCCAAAAAGATGGTAAACTTCTGCCATAAATTTCACATTACTTTGGGCCATTCTACAGCTTACTATCCTCAAGGAAATGGCCTTGCTGAATCATCAAACAAAACTTTGATAAATATCATAAAGAAAGTGCTGGAAGAGAACAAAAAGAATTGGCATAAGAAACTAATAAATGCCTTATGGGCAGACAGACTAACAACTAAAAGATCAATTGGGATCAGCCCATATGAGTTAGTCTATGGATTAGAGGCCAGATTTCCTTCATCACTGGGAGTGTCGGTTATGAAACTTCTACAAGAAAGCCAAGCAGAGCCAAATGACATGCAAAGAAGGATTAACCAGATAATTTGTTTACAGCAGACCAGAGAACAAGTCTTCAGCAGAGTGCAGATACTACAAGAGAAACTGAAAAAGGCCTTCGATAGAAGAACCAAAGCAGAAGATTTCAATGTAGGGGACAAAGTGCTAAAGTGGGATGCAAGAAGAGAAGAGAAAGGGAAACATGGAAAGTTTGACTCTTTATGGAAAGGACCATTTGCTGTCCAAGCAGTACAAGGTAACAACACTTATTTCCTCAAAAGTCTTACTGAAACTGACTTGGATGAAGGTCCTGTCAATGGCAGGATGCTGAAGCACTACTTTGATTATTCCCCATGAGTGGAACCTAAAGACTCTTTGTATATATGCAGATGTACATATTGTTTTCTGTTTTAGATTGTAAAAAGCAGTTTTCCCAAGTAATTTACCAAGCAGTAAAAGGCAAATAGAATCAGAGGTCTCCCAAAAGAGAAACACACTATTTTGACACATTCATGCAGCACATTTCAAAGACAAAGATGGGCAGTCAAGGAACAAGGCAATCTGACCTGCTGTTCTTGGTCTTTCAAAAGAAAAACCATCCCCATGTGGAGCCACTGTTGGATACCTATACCAATAGGTTTCATATTTCATGATTGGCAAGAGAAAGGCCAAATATGCTCTGCTTTGGTATCCCAAAGATCCCATATTTCCTAGAAAGCAAGAGCTGGGTAAAGTGTTTCAAGTATTGAGGACCTTATTTCAATTTTGTGGATGATTCAACAGTCTAATCTGGATCATGCCATGTGTTCAATTTTGAGTTATAGAATAGAGAAAGAAGTCTGTCCAAACTGTTTAATCTTGGCAGACAAGTAGTTTAGGTAGAGAAGCAAAGGTTCCCAACAGCTTAATCTGGGACCTTGGAAGAGATAAGGGTAGAAATAGATAGAGAAAAGAATAAAGAAAAAGCCAAAGAAAAGAAAAGGCAAGTAAGGGTTTGCAAGTCCAAGTGCACCCTCCAAGGAGAAACAAAAAATGCTAGGCAAGCAGCTGGGTAGGTAGTTGGGGTCGCAGAAAGTGAGTCCTATCATTGCAAGAATGGTGATGATGGGCAGCAAAGTAAAAGACTACAGCAGGAGCATGACTAACCTCCCTCTCCCCCTTCATTTCATCACTAACATTCCCTTCCTTTCAGCTGAGATTTATGAAGAGAGATCATGGTTTTATGGTAGTTCTAGTTCATTCAGAAGCCACATTTCTTGTCTAAAAACTTTTCATTTTGATCTACTCTCAAAACCAAATCATTTTCATATAAACTCAGTGAGATCCCCTTCATTTGATCCCTTCATTCATATTAACACTAATTCTATTGTATAAATCCTCATATCGCCTATTCCCCTAATATTACTAACACCAAGGTGTATAAATCCCAAACTCTTATAAATACCCACCCCCTTGGCATTATAGCCAATAAAGTTACAAGTCAGGAATCAAATGACATCAGGTCATATTGATAAACCTATGCCAAATACCCCTTTTCCTCATAAGCCAGTTCCTCTATCTCCCCCCTTTTTTTTGCACATAAAACCTTTAAAAAGGGCCCTAAACCCCACCTTACCCGCTTCAAAGAGCCAAAAGAGCATAAAACCCACTTTCCGCCTGTTAGCCAAGGTTGGCGCGTATAATTGTTTTTATCGAAATACATTAGAAAAGCGCTCAAAAGCATGGTTTATTTGTCTCCGCCCTCATCCGTATATTCCACACATGTCACCTCCCCGACCACCATTAGATCAAGGGCCTACAGATCCGACGGCCCTGATCGCGTTGGACCCCTTCCGACGTCTGACCGATACCTGTACTAACCTCCCATCACATCTGCCTCGCGCCCGCCGTCCGATCAAAGTCCGTAGATCTAACGATCATCGTGACGTCGGAGCCCATCCGATGACCGATAGATATCTCCCGACGTCCGTATTTGGAGGACGTCATCCCACTGCTACGTGCCCTCACCACCGTACGTCGGAGGTACTACTGACCGATACCGCCCCGTACAGGAGGCGGTGCGATATGAAACCACTGCTGGTTTCCGGATTTCCTCATCCCGCCTACCCGCGTCAGCAACGCGTCACCGCCCCGTCACCCAGGTACGCTGCCCCGTCGACCTCCCTGTCCCTCCCATTGGTCCACCTGTCCTGCCATGTCACCGCCACCGTGTACCAACCAGACAGCGCCACGTCACCTGATGACGTCAGCATGACGTCATCCGACCTTGACCCCACCCTATGACGTCATGCTGACGTCAGCACATATTCGCGCCAAAAGCGTAAAAAGGTCTATTTCACCCAAAATTTCGTGTTTTTTGGTCATTTTGCGTGTTCGTCGTTATTCTGCTCTGCATGCAAACAACGTCCAAATTGTCTACCAACCTGCTAAACTGACCAGAAGGCCTCCAGCGCACCAGTTCAACCTGCGGTCACGACCTCTGCGCGTTGTCTTACCAGGTATTCCTCATCATTCATCCTCTGTGCGCCTGCAATTATCTATTTAACGCCTTAGAGAGCTTAATGAAAGCCGAAAGTCAGAAATTCACCACTGAATTCCTCAGCAAAGCCTCAAAGCTCCAATTATCACTTCGAAAAACACCGGCCGAGCCTTTCCCAGTGGCATTTTGCTAAGAAACCAGGCCCTGTCTGCGCAATCGTGGCAGGCGCATTTGAAACCAATTTTTAACATTGAAAGGTGCCAAAACAGGGCTAAGCTTCGCTCTTAATTACAAAAACAGCATTTCAACTGCTGCACACCCGGCATTTACCTCCCACTTGCATTTCCATCCCTCTACAAAGAAACTGTGCTGTTGTTACTCTGCATAGTAACACAGCCCCTGAGTAAGAGTAAAATTTGCAAAGGAAAATCATGGACCCCCCTGTAGCTCCCATAGCCCTCAATGTGGCTCCCCTGAATGTCCCTAATAGAACATTTGACACCAGAGCATTGGCAGACCTGGACTACAAGATTACAGAGGAAATGATGAGCAGAAGCAGGTTCCATCTGCAAATATTAAACGAGATAAAGATCAAACATGAGAGGGGGACAGACATCTTGGGAATTTGGGAGTCATTCCTCCCAATATTCAAACTTCCTCAGGTTAATCAATTCCCTGAGCTTGTGCACATAGTTGCTGAACACTATGATGCATCCCAGAGAGCAGTGCTAGATGCTGAAGGTTCAATCCTGTTCCTCATTACCCCTGAAGCCATCAGGGAGATGTTGCAATTCCAAACAGAGCATAAGTTGGTCCCTCTGTCACTAGCTGATTTAATAGTACAGGGAGCCAGAACCACAGAGGCCCAAATCACTAAGGTCAACCAGCTCTTCATCAAAGCTGACACTTTGCAGATTCCTCCCATCAGCTGTGTTTACCTCAATCAATTGGGCCAAGACCTGGTTGACATGATCAGTCCCATCCTGGGATATGATTCAATAGAACATATTGATGAAACAGTTATACAAATGATGCTTATGTTCTCCCCAGGAAGGAAACCAATCCACTATGATTATGCAACATACATATCAGACAAAATGCATGAACAGTTGATGAATTTGCCAAGAGAAAGAGTGTTTAGGTACACCTCCTACCTATATCATCTGCTCATATACTTCCAGCATGATAAATTCTCCTTCCCAATGAAGAGAGTAGATGCACAGGGAAATCTGAGATCAGTAGTATATTGGACATCTGTTTTCCATGTATCATGCTACTCTCCATATACCTACTGTGAGTTTATTGATCTCTTCATCCATCCAGCCTTGACTCTACTGATTGGTTCACCTCCTCCTAGACTGACAGAGGACATGAAAAGGTGCCTACATTTGTCAAAAGTATACAGTATTGGGGACTGGTATCTTTACCAACACCACACCGTTATCAGAATATATGGGTGTGAGTTACCCCCATTTAGACTACCCAAATTTGTGCCCATGAGGCTATTTGCCTTAGAATACTTCAGGCAGTTTGGCTATGTGGATATGTTCCACTTCTCAGGCAGAGGCAAGAAAGCACAGCTGAAAATCAAGAGCCAACTTGGCCATTTAGTCTACAATGAAAGGGATGAAGGGTGGAAGGAGGCAGATAGAATACTGGTGGGATTTGGTTTGAAGTACAGTTTTATATGGAAACCCTATGACCCCAACAACTTCATCACAATGAGGAGACTCAAATATAAACTGTCTGCTTACGGTCATCATAGCCTCCCCAAAATTGAAAAATATGCCAATCAAAGCAAGTGGAAAAGGGGAACTCTAGAAGAAGATATAACTCAAAAAGAGCTTGATCAAAGAGCTCTGAACAATCAAAAGAAGATGGCTGACCTTGAGTTTTATGCACAGGTCCCCTCACTGCCAAGCACACAAATTGGAGCAGCAGCCTCCTCTTCAACTACTCCACAGCAAACTACAAAGGTTGCTGGAAAAGTCTCAGAAAAAGGAAAGGAAAAGGAAATGGAGGCAGAGCAAGAGCAACAGCGGGAACAGCAGCAGGAAGACATAGAACAGCAAGAGGAACAGCACCAAGAAAAACAAGGGCAGGAGCCGCCTGCCCAGCAAAAGGAAACAGTGGATACTCCTCAGACCACTGAACAAGTCATACCTACAAGGCAAGACTCTACATTTGATGCCTCGGTCCTCCAAACCCCTCAAAAGGAGGACACATTTCTCTTAAGGAAAAGGGAGAGAGAAACTCCCTTGACATCCTCTATCAATCAAGGAGGGAAAAGGCAAAGACTCAACGATTTTCCAGAAGAGGATATAGCCATCCGAGAAGCATCGGGCATGGGCCCACCAAGTCAAGAAATTTCAGCAAGTTCCTCCCAGCAGGAACTAGACAGGACAATGGGAGGGGAAGTCACCTCCTCCAGCCAGCAGAAAGAGGAAAGAGTGAGCATAAAGCAGCAGTTCATAGACATTAAGAGAAGGAGTGACCCAATCAAAGTTCAATTATACAATCACCTACTTAACATGGCTCCTTCCAATCAGCAGAGACTCATGTCTGCTTTTGATGTAGGTGAGGGCAAACTGACATTGAGTCATTTTATGCCTACGGCACTCAAGCCACAGTCTTCTGCTGATTATCTCAGGACCAATTTAGAGGTCCTTGCCAAAGACATACACCCCATGGACAAAATTGAGTTGCATAAACAAACAGGGGAAATGGTGTATGCTTCATTGGCCGATAAGACCTTGGACAACTACAAGTTAACAAGCAGTCTGAATGCTACGGCTTCCCAGCTGGAGCTAGAGAGAGCCTCTTCTCAGGCCAAAGACAACAGGATCAAAACCCTGGAAGAAATCATCATAGAGATTGGGCACAATCCCAATGATATTAAAGGGATACAAGAGATCTTAAAAATCAGAGATGCTGATATGGCTGCACTAAGGAAGAAGGTCAAACTTCCAGCCACTATCCATCCACAGACCGATGAAGTGGCAAAACAAAGGTATGAGCAGGATTCCACTGCTCTATTAATTTCTGTTTACAAAGAACTTTTGCAAGCACAAGAAAAATTGGGGCAATATGAGGCCACACAAGCACCTCTGAAAGGATCATCAACACAAGCGCAAGAGGGGAAAACATCTCAGCCCCCTCCACAGGTCATTAATCTTGAGGAGACTGCTCCTACTACTGCACCTCCACCTCAGCAGGTTGAACAACCAGCCACATCTACTTCAGCAGCACCCACCAGCACAGATCAGAGCTTAGACATGCAAAAGCTAAAAAGCGAAATACAAGCTTTAGAAGCACAAATGATGCAGCTAAATGAAACTAAGGAGCAGCTGGCCAAGGTGAATGAAAGGCATGACAAAACAAAAAGAGAAGTAGGAGAGAAGGCCAAAGAAATCAAAGCTCTTAAAGACAAAATCAAGGAGCTTGAGAAAGAGCTACAGCTAGATAAAATCATAGTCGAAATCAGAGCAATGATATGGTCCAATATTGGTAAGTCTATCAATAACCAGTGGTCATACATTGAGACAATCCATGAGCAACTGGAGCTCATTCCTAAAGCGCAGAGGGAAATCAGAACATCAAGGGCCTTGTTGGGGAACATGCCTGAAATTGCAACCAAAATGATCAATGTGCTCAATCATAAGACCAGTTCTCAGTTGACCATTATGGGGATCGCAAACAGAACTGATACTATCCTAATGATCAAGAGGGTTCTTACTCTTAGAAATCTGATGCAAACCTTAGACAGAAGAACCCAGGATATGCAAACTGAGGTAAACAGGTTCTTTGAGAAGTTTTGGGTATTGGAAAGTAAAGGACTCCCTAGCTTGCTGAACAATGGAGGGAGATTATTCACTCATGAAGAATATGCCAAGAGAGTGAATGTTTTTGCCTCATCACAGGTAAATGAGAAAGCCAGCACCTCAGAAGATACAGGGCCTATCACAGGACAGATTTTCTATGGTAAGATAGAACCTCTAATTTTTATAATGAATGAAATGAATCATCTATTTGATGTAGCCCCCAATTTTTTCAAGTATACAGAAGCTGAAGAGACAATGCAGGCCATCCTCAAGCATCAGCTCCCTACATAGGAATGGTGGACAGATGCCATCCAGAGAATTTTGTAAACATTAAGCCATGCATTAATTCCTGTTTTTTCTATAAATTCTGATAGAAAGAACAGTCAGCAAAATCAGCAGGCATCATAAAGTCAAAGCTGAGCCAACTCAGCAGATGGAGCAGCCAACAAAGCAGGAAGGACAAACGCAGCTGGCAAAGCCATGAAATTCATTGCGCAGGCAAAAGTAAATGCGTACCTACAGGATCGGTACATAGTAATGTAACCGACTCAGTGACTCCTTAAAGTCAAAACAATCATCTGACAGACATAAAGGGCATTTACTCTGCATTTAATGTTGTAATAACTCCCTGCGTACTTTCTGAACACTACCGAAGATATTTTCTCTCTCTCAGATGACTCAATGCCTGAGATATTTTGTATACTTATTTCTATATAAACCCCTGCGCATGATAGAGCAAAGGTTGTTGTAATTTTCCTTGGAAGAGCTCTCGCTTGCTGTAAAAAAATTCTCAGAGAAATAATACAAAAGGAGAATGGAATTTCCAAAGCTTGGTGTACTTTGATGCGTTGTGATGAATGGTGAATGTTGCAGGATTCCAGAGTGTTTCATAAAACAATAAGTTTTCTCAAATCTCTGTATTACATGTTTTCGAGTCTTTTGTTCTCTTTTATCGTTCAGATATTTTACACTTAATAGCAAAGTAGAAGAATAGTTCCAGGGCTTAATCCATGATTACCCTGAACTCAAACTGAGCTATTATCCATGTTTTCCTCAGATATAGTAACAGAAGTGTAATTCTTAGTTGCTGCACTTTGAATCTATATCTTTCGCTGTGATAGACATTCCCAGGGATTCAAGTTTGCCCCTGTGACATCTGTCTTTTCTCGTAACCAGTTTGGTGGAAACAGTTAACAACGAGTGAAAATTCTTGAATGCTTTCATTGTTTGTCTTCCCTGTTTCCTGTTATTAATCAAAATTTGTTCTATGAAACATCCAAATGGCCCTGTAAGTTTCACCGGTTCATCTCAAAGTTTTCTAGACACCTACAGCCACAGACTCCATTGCCCAATGATACTTAACTCTCTGAATATCACATCATAAGAGATCTGAAGGATATTCTTCAACCAAAACATAAACAAAACCTGTGCATAATAGCTAGCCTAAAACCCTATCATAAACAGTTACAAATCATAAAGAGAGAGCCCTCTCTGATCACAGTTTGGCTAGAAACAGTGATCCAAAGATTGGTTAGTGGTTACCCCGGCCGTATTCCCTTGGGAGTCATAGGGAACAACCTGGGTGTTAACACGTTCTTTGCTCTAGTCAGTTGGCCTTTCATATTAGCCAACACAACCTCGCACCAGTTGAAGATGGTGCCTCAAAAGCAGTCTACTACCATCCGCATTTGGGATCCAGTGGCCACATGTAGTGCTGCGCTTCCGCAGAGCTTGGTAACAGTAAACGCAATCACTTTGAGTTCAGGACGAGATATGGTTTTGATATCAATCCCTTTGTCTCTAGTTTGATCGTTGCAAAACTCTAGCCGGAGGCTATCGATAGACTGGCCACCTAGCCTAGTCCCGAATAGAGTCAAATGTTCACCTCTCTTAGGCAAACCAGTCGAAAAGTAAATGTCGTCCGGCTCCATTTCGAGCTGGTGGCCACCAATAAAGAAGCACTAGTCCTGTATGTTCCACCTGTCTACCAGCCACTGCAAAAAGTCCACCTGGGCCCTCATGCCAGGTATGGCCCAGAATTTGTATAAACCGCATGCCTTTAGTGCATCAATCGAAGGTTGATGATTAATCGTGGTGAGATCTACATCCTCGTGCTCCCATTCCCACCAATCAAGCATGATGTATACCCTACATTCAATAAAAAGGCGGTTTAGAATATTTAAAATCAAAATTTTTGGGTGGAATTTGAAAAATTTAGGTTTAAAAACCTTTGCTGTGGGGACCGCACCCTCTGTGTTAGAGACAGTGCGTGGGTCCGCACTTTTCCTTTACGGCAAGTGCGGACCCCTGACTCTTTTCCTTTTACGAAAAAGTTGGGGTCTGCAGGTTTCCTATGCTATGCCTACAGACCCCCGCGCGTGGGTTTTAAACCTAGAAATTTCCTAAAAAACAAAATAAAACCCTAAAAACAATTTTCAAACGGATGAATTGAAAGAGTATGATGATGTGTATTACCTGGAGGAGACGGTGTTCAATTCCAACGGACGGATTTTCAGCAATCTTCATGGGAAGTTTCTGACCAAAAGCTCTCTTTTCTCACTCTGAAGTCAAATGGTAAAAATGAATTTACAAAAGCCCTTTTTATAAGCTTTTTTTAATAAATGAGTTTTTAATTTGTTTATTTTTCACTTTTAAAAGGTAACTTTTGAAGCATTTTTATCTATTTTAAATAGGTATGAGTAATGTTTGAGTTTTTGTGCAAGATAACGGATTTTTCAGGAAAAATTGGTCATTTTCGACGAAAAACATTAGAGTCACCTTTAAGCTCTTTTCTGAATCCTAAAATATGAAAATATTGCCGAGTTTTTCTTTTTAAGCTCGTTAAAATGGAACTAAAAAGACGGTCCACTTACAGCCCTTTTCTGACTGTAAAAACATGAAAAGATTGTCGGGTTTTTGTCGTTTTTAATTCGATGTTGGTTATAAAATGACGTGTCATTGATCGCTTTTTTACTTTTTCGGATCAGAGGCACTAATTATAAAAGTACTCCTTGGTCGTTATGATCAAGCGGTTCTCTCAAGTATTATTTTATACTCTTTCGGGCTTGGGAGACATAAATTTACGAAAAAGGACAACCATGGAGTTTTCTTAGTTTTTCAGACTCTCTAAAATTGAAAAACGCCGAGTTTCTCCGATAATGGACTCGTTAAAACTTAACAGTAAAGGACCTGTTCAATCACAAATAGGAATGGACCACTCCTTCTTAGGGTTCGAATTTAAACTAAGTTGGACTCATTCGAAGGATGAGCTTATAATCAAGAAAATGTTATCCTCCTCAAGCTTGTCAAAAATAAAGAGGTACTTGCCATAAATGGTGGGGGAAAAGAGAGAAAAATGAGCCTATTTGTCATACTTTGTGTCTCAGAAAAACATTTAACCACTCTTGAACACGACACTTTTTATTCACCTGGGTTGGGAAAACCTTTGCCTAACAGTTGATCAAACCATATTGAAAGTCTTCAGCTGGTTTCTGGGTATTAAATTTGGGTCAATTGTCACCAAACCATCTGTTGTGTCGTTATGTGTTCAAGAGGTCAGTGCAAATAAACCATTCATTTGCAAAATATCTGTCATCCATCTTGACCATCCCTAAGTCAGTCCTTGCAACTATATTTCTTCAAACTTGATCTATGATTTTGTGTTGTGGGCTTGCCTGCGATGGATCGCTTTCTATCGACTTCAGCTCATTATCTAGAAAGATGATCTAGAAATCGTCAGTACCTTGGGATCTGCATGCCTCAATGGCAGGTTTCTCACCTTCGATGATTGGTTACATCATTGACCTTCGATCAAAGGATTCCGTGACATGTTCGACATCAACACATCTATTCACATCTCATGGATTGTACTGAGTACTTTGAGAGCCATTGACATTATTGGTGGTTTCTCTCACACTTGTTAACAGTTTACATCATTGACTGGTAATCAAATGGTTTCTACCATGTTCGACTTCGACACATTCATTCACATGGATAGAATCGTACTATTTCGGGAAGTAGAAATCAAGACCCTGGATCTAGTTTCCACCATCCAGGCTGTGAGGAATTTTGTATTCATTATACAGTGGACTATTCATAAGCAAATGGATGCATCCATACTGTGTCTACATGTGTCTATACTTGTGATGTATTACAAGATCATTCCTATATCAGAGCAGTAGTTAGTTTTCTAGTTAGTTTTGACTTGAGTATGGGAATGCCTACCTTAGCGATGATATGATCTCATATATATATATATTGTATTGAATATTTTTACAGGTTCCAACCGGGCTCTCCAAAAGATGATCCTCGAAATGATAAAGTACTTCACTCTTCTTAGATAATAAATGAAATCCTCATCTACTACAGACTTTGCACTTTAGGGGGAAATCTGTTACACAAAATATTGTCACCATGACTATTTGCAATCAGTATGGGTCTATCATCATTCATACTGTCCTCCTTAGCAAGTCTCAAACCTCAGCTCTTCATGTCAAGCTTTAAAAATGAGAGAAAGTCTTTAAAAAATCAATAAAGCTCTGGTTCTGCACTTTCTCTTACTGTTACCTGCGGTCCCGCACCCCTTGTTCATATTACCTGTGGACCTGCCCGCTCTGTCTCTAAAGAAGTGGGTGTGGACCCCTGTGAAAGTCAAAAAGGCGCAAGTTTATTCTTAAAAACTCACTTGTGGTTAATTCTGGATGATTCTAGAAGGAATCTTGACGTGGATGGTTTGCTCCTAGGTAGTTCATGCATCCCAAAACTAAAGGAGCTAATCCCTTGATGAGAGGAGCTTATCCCTTTGAAGGAGGGCTTTATCCCTTTGAAGGTGGACCTAGTAACTTCCCTCCATTGCACTATAAATTAAGGAATTGGGCTGGTTGCTGGAGAGGTTAGAAGCTGAACATTTTTGAGGGTAAATGCTGTTGGAATTGAGACTTCCTAGTTAAGCTTGAGAGGAGAGATTACATACCTTTTGGCTTCATTGGGAAGAGATTGAAACTTGTCAAAGTATAGGAGATTCTTGTTGGATCCTGGGAGGAGCTTGTACAGCATCAAGGCACCAAGGTTGTAAAGTTCTTCTTTGACTAAAGTTAATACAATCAGATTCATTTTTCTCAATAAATTGTCTTATATGGTTTGTTTCATGAATTCCTTGATCATCATGATAAATATGCTTTGTTAAATTGGCTTTTCAGGTGCTATTTAATGTGTGTGCTTGTTTGTGTTTGTAGATTCTTTACAAGGGAGCTCACTTGGATCAACAGAGCGTGGCTTCCACAAACTTGCACTGGACCCGAGGTAGGCCTAAAACACTTGTTTGCCTTTATTTATAAATTGCATATTTAGAGAAAGATAGAATTTGTTTGGTTTGCTTGTCGCTAGATATCATTAGATACTAGGGAGGTCGGTCTTGTCCACAAGAACGACTTATCCAGCCGACAAGGACCACTGTCTAGTGTTCACAAACTACTTGGCGGGAGGAGGGGCAATGCCATTAAGACTAGAGGCACAAGTAGGACTGAGAATGGTGCCTGCATTATGGTTTGTGATCTATCAAATAGGAGGAAAACACACTACAGATAACTATCACCTATTACAGAAGTATACGCAAACGTCCCAACAATTGTTGTGTAATTTCTGTAGGTCAGTAGGCCATGGTGAGCGCACCTGCAAAAGTTACGAGCTGATGATGGATCAAACTTCTGCCTATAAAGTACAAACCAAAACATGAGCCCTCAATCCAAATGTAGGAATAGTGCATGCTGGATTTCAGGGGCACAGACGAGGTCGAGGTGGAATGGGACTAGGAAGGGGTCATGGACAACTAATTTGTTACAATTGAGTAGGGCCAGGGCACTATGCCTGCGATTGTATGAATCCAACGAGAGCATCATGTTTATACTATACCCAATTTGATCATGAGATGAAGGACTACCCTACATTGATAGTGAGGTTGCACGATAAAGGAGTACTCCAGCCTCCCCCGACTCAGAACCTACAAATTATGAGGTATGAGCGATGTGAAGAGGACCCAAACATAAACATAGTGCTTCAAAGTGGTAGCACAATAGGAGATGACAAAGGTAAGTAGCGAGAAGAATGTGCGCGGTTTTGCAAGGCTCCTACAAAGGAACCTAAATTTGATTTGGAACACGCGAAGGAGACATTCATGGAAGCTAAGAAGAGCTTCACGTAGGTCTCCACTTCAGGTAGTAAGGATCAAATAGAACTAGGGATGGATCCTTCAATGCTCACTACCTTTCTAGAGACATGCATGAAACTGCTACATGATAGCAAGGCTATAAAAGGACCGCAGAAACTTATCACTAGGTGCATTGGGTCAAGAGAACCGCGTGTAGTCCAAAAACTTGGAAAGAATGCATTGCGAGCAGGAAGGGAAATGAGATTGACTGCGCAAATTGGAGAGTATGAAATGGATCAAGTAATTCTGTATCTAGGATCGGACGCGAATGTACTGCCAAAGAAAACATGGGAATGCATGGGTAGGCCCGCATTACAATGGTCTCCTATTTATTTGCAAATGGCGAACCAACAGAAGATCTTACCGATGGGAAGATTACAGGGGATAACAGTAGACATCGAAGGTGCAAGCGCACTGGAAGATTTTGAAGTGATAGAGATTTTCGATGAAACTAATCCCTATTCCACGGTACTGGGAATAGATTGGGCCACTGATATGAAAAAAGTAATAAATCTAAAGAAGCGCAAAATGATTTTTGAGAAAAATTCACTACGCAAAGTGGTACCTTTAAACCCTGCGAAAGGAGCACACTACACAGAACCAGTGCATGATGATGATAGTGATGATGATCTCGACTATATCTACAAGATAACTGCTCAAGAGTAGGATTGGGTGAATCCAATAGTAGATGGTAGGATTTTGTGGGAGTGTGAATGCTCCTGCACTTCAGATTCAGACGAAGAAATAGAACGATGGCAGAATCGGTTACACGAAGTAACCAAGCTCAATTGCAACATGATGGTAAGATCACTGCACTATGTGACAATAGAGATAAGGGATCTACCTATGTATGATGGGTTGACAGCGGTGGATGAATTCCTGAACAAGTTTGAGAGAGAAGTGCCAGAGCAACAGTGTTTTGATGCTCTGAAATGGGCACTGCATGCTATGCCCGCAACGTGGTGGGGTACGCATTAGAAAAGCTTTGAGGATTGGCATGGATGTAGAAGGATGATCCACCTACAATTTGGGAAGCCTATGATGAGGATAGAAGCAATGACTGATGCACAAAATAGCCTGTGTGCCCACCTGTCCAAATCAATATAGGCGTATGGTACATAGCCTGCATGAATGCACACCACTCTCACGATCGAAAATAGAAACAACAAGGGGAAGCAGGAAAGATAAAGCATGCCAAAGATTATCCATAGGGAAGCCTTTGATAAGGTGTGAGAAGTGCTAAACATGGTCCGCCATGTGAAACAAACTGACTGGGACTTGCGCGTACCGGCAGTTCGATGGGCCTATAGGACCATGTGTAAAAGCCTGATTATGAGAGCAGTTCCGAAATTGAAGTATGAAATAGGGGCTGAAATCCCTGTGGAGAATGTGAAGCCAAGTCCATGTGTAACAACACCAAAAGATACAATGATCCACACAGACTGGAATGAAGAACTCACACAGCTACGCGAAATAGAACATATAAGACTTCAGGAAGAAATTCGATGGGGAAACTTTAGACTTTGCGAACTTGAAAAGGACCGTGTATGGCTAATAAAGAAAAGTGCTTTAATGGACGCAGAGGTTAAGAGACTCGAAAATGAAATAAAAGAAGCATTTCTCGTTGATAAACCAAGGATGGAAAGGCAAGGTGTGTACGCTCATACTGATGAATTGGAGGACTATCGTCGTGAATTGGTTAGTCTGCTATCGTGGCTGGGACTGCATATATCCAAACGCAGTAACCAGGGTAACACATTGTAAATAGTAGAGCACGTGATGCCAATCACCACAATGAAAGATAAGGATTCCTCGAGAACCATGCTGGAGAACGGAATGGAGCCCCGCATGGGTGGTGCGACCACCTGACTAGCCGTAGGAAGAATAGTCTTAGCACTCCAAGTAGTTGAAAGGGAGCGAGAGACATAAAATATTCTACTTGGGAGCTGCATGATATTGAAAATGCATGCAGAATCAGAATGTCATAAGGGTTCATGACCATGCATGGAGGGTTGCGCTGCTGCGTGGGTTGGCTAGGAAGTGAAAGTTGGTGTCGCTATTCATGACAAGATGTCTGATTTGAGGCCAAATGGCATGGGTGGCGAGCATTTAAGACACTACTTATGGGTAATATTTGGGAAACTCTTTCACCAAGAAAGAATTAATGGCCCAAAATTGGGGGGAACAGCCAAATTCGAATTAGACAGGCATTATAAAACTCACAAGGCTAGCCAGTGAACAACACTTGGTAATTTGAGAATTAAGCATTTGAGCAGAGCATAGAGTGTTGAGAGCCAAGCAATAATTAAGCCCCTAAGTTCGCGAGAAACAAAATACAGTATAGAGATGATGATGACCACTAAGGATGGGTTGGGAGTTGAAGAAGTGACCGTTGGTGAGGCCGCGTAGACCCAAATGGTGGGGGATGTTCCAAAAGGCAACGAGGTGCTGACAAAAATTCCCAAATCATCGTGAAAACCATGGCCCAGGAAAGATAAACAGGTATTGGGTATAGTACGCATGTCCCTGAGGAATCCGTGGCACAGTGAACTATCCATGGAAGAGAAGGGGAAAGTAGTCACAATAGAAATTAACAAGGAAGAAGAAGACTTGTAGGCCCTAATTTCCATGGCAGAGGAAGAAGAAGACATGGAGGAGGATATCCAACCTTTGCACTCTGCAACAAAAATTCCAGTGTATGTCCCTCCACGGAAAGGGAAAACCAAGGTACCGAAGGACTTGGATGAAACTAAAAGCTCACTCCAGACCCCCTCCTCCCCAACAGTATTGTATTTGAGGGCACGCTTCTAGGCGGTGTGCCAACCATGAAATTAGAAGACTGGGACCTCACTGACAGCGAGAATTTCCCACACCTAGAGACCAAGAACTTAATGAAGCAGAACACCGAGGGGGCGGTGATCACTTTAGAGCCACGAAAATGGCTGCATGGTGTGGAAAAAGATGGGTTGCTGCACTTGTTATGGACACCACATTTCCACCACTTGCCCATCACCATTTTCGTCATCAGGCAGCTGCTTCACCTAGTGCATGATGGGTACCTATGGCTAGAGGAGCCTATTCCCATCATGACAGACTTCATTCATTATATCTCTCGGTTCCCTTGTAAAGGAGAGGACCCATCGACTATAGCTGGAAAAGGTAGCGATTTGGCTCTCGCAGAAGCCATGAAGGCAAAGTATAAGCTGGAGAAGAAAAAGAGGGGCTATGCCATCTCTAGCATCAAGGACAAAGGGGTGCACGTAGCCACCCAACTCCTGGTTGGAAAAGTGATGAGGAAGTGTCACACCGATGAGGTACCAGCGCCAGTGGTCACGCTAACCGAGCAGTGCATGGAGGGGGTCCAATTCAACTGGGTTGAATTCCTCTGCGAGGAATTTTTGCTAAGTTGTCGTGAAGCCTAGAAGCAGGGTAAGCCCTTTCAATATGAGTGGTTTCTCTTATCCATCTTGTTGGTAACGAGAGAACTGCCGGAGGATAGTCAGTTTCCCAACATTGACAGAGAGTTACCAGAGGCCACAAAGTACGCTTCGCTCTAGGCCACCAAGGACGCAAAATGGATTCTCAACACAAAAGTTTTCTGGGTGCTCATGGAGGTGAGCATCCAGATGTGGATCAATAGGACGCTACGCCTGCCACCTACAATTCACAATAGTCTACAGAGTTTTGCAGACTTCAAAGCTGACATGCACAACATCTATATCAGGGTGTGGAAGGATCCAGCGAAGCTATGGACGAAGCTACCATTTGTAGCCACTGACGACAGAATATTTACTGTATTAGAGACATGGCCTCCCGAGTGGCGTGCCCCGGATTTGGTGGAACTGGAGAAAGCAGCAACATAGAAAAAGAAGGATGATGCCAAGCTGTGCGTCACCCAACTGGCTGAGAGAAGGTGGAACGAAAAAGTGGCAACTGAGGTAAGGACAGTGTGGAAAGTGACACAGAAAGCTACGAAGCAGAAGAAGGCCACATAAGTAGTAGCAGTAGTGCAGACAATAGAGCCAGCATTGGCATAGGCAGATGAGGGCCAAGCAATGTCCTTAGGGCAAGAGGTAGAGGAAAATGAAATAGAAGAAGGGAGCGTGGACCCAAGAGCCACGTCCACACAGCCAAAACGACAGCACATCGTAGAGAGATCGGGCCCAAGGAAGAAGGTCAAGGCCTCGAAGCTGGCCATTGACCCAATCACCTTAATCGAAGGTGATCTCCATGACATCAGTGATACGGTTTATGATGTCACAAGTGAAGCGCTTCATGAGTTTATGACAAAGCACTAGACTATGTTGGGGGCCCTCAGGGCAAAGATGCAAAAGTTACAGGTGCGGACCCCTTAGGAAGGTACCCTGTCTACCCAAGTCGTAGCAGGCACTTCAACAGTAGAGCAGATGCTGCACACAAGGATGGACAACACAATAGTGTTTCCAAAGGGAGTGTTAGTATCATCAAATGTGATGGATCGAATGTTTCTTAGCATGATTAAATCTCTTGGCCTTAACCTAGCTGTTGTTCTGGTGGAAACACTATATTAGTTGTAGGATGGGATAACGATAGAGTTATGGGCCAGGGAGAGCCGCGTGATCCAGATTCTTAGTGAGCAAAAAATTAACATAGAATAGCTTAGCTTGCAATGCGATGAGTTGGTTTTTCGGAATCAACATTTGGTGCACATGGTAGATGATGCTTGCTGATGCGTCCCGGAGCTAGCCATCACAGCAGATCTACCAGTAGGAGTGCGGATCCACAGTTTGGTAAGTGGAGTTCGTGATGCAAGAGAAGAGATGACAAGGGTGCAGATGGAGCTAAATCTCTAGATCTCCAAGCTGCGGTTGAAGGCGCAACCTTCCACTCCCCTGGAAATCAGAGAATAGTGCGCCAGTGCTATTGCAATAGGGTTGGAAGATATTGGCAGCGCAGTGCGCGACTGTACAAATATGTTGGAACAGGCAATAGATGTCCTCACAACTTTGTAGGAGGATCCCAACATCCAACGGCTAGAGACAGAGGCACGCAAACTCCAGTAACAGTATGACAACATCAGAGGAACTACACAAACAATAGTCCTTACTCAGCGGCTTGTGAGGATGCAGCAAGCCAAGGCATTAAAGGAGCAAGTGGATGTAGTGCACCATAAGGAAGTAGTTCTCAAAGCACACATTCAGCCATGGATTGATGAAGCCTTCAAAATCATGGCCGATATTGAAGGGAAGCTTGCACAGACTCAAGGGATGCATGTACAGATGCAGGGCATCATGCCATAAATAGAGTTCATTGAGGAATGGATGCAGCAGGTTCAACAAGAAGTAGCTCAATGCATTGTGGACATCAAGATCGTTCGAGACCAGTTAGAGGGACTCCATGCCAAGATCTCCGTGCCAATAGAGTGACTCGAGGGTGAGTCACGATGTTTGTGTTGGGGGCCTGTTGGGCATGGAATCCCCCCACAACATGTTTTGGGGCTCAAAGCCCAAGTTTTGAGTTGTTATTGTTTTAAAGACTTTGCGAATTGTAGACGCACAATGTGAATTGTATGTTAGAGTCATAGGGCTATTCACCCTAAGTTTTGAATGTAGTGCCAGCTTACCCATGGTCCGCAAACCACGGGATTGTATAAATAGAGCGAAGATCTAAGTTGTAAAGGGAGGAAATGAAGTAATACAATGGATGGATAGAATAAGATAGTGAGCATAGAGCAAGAGTCTAAGTATCTTGGGTCATAGTAGGAGGAAGAGGCTTTGCAGTTGGGTGGGCATAGGCCTAGTAGAGTCCGCAGCTAAGTGCATGGACCCCTGCAGCTGACTGCACAGGGCAGAATAGAGTGTGTAAACGAAGGAAGAGAATAATAAAGAGAATTTTTATTTGAAGTCTGTGTATCTGTTCCTCTATTGTTATATGTTTGATCTCATTTGCAATTATACTATTTATTTACTATTCACACTTGTATGAATTATGATCATTGTTAAGTATAACTGAAAGTGAACAAATAAGCTAAGTTAATCCACTAATATTGGGCTACTAGTAAGGACTTGGGTAATAACACTATTCGGGCCCTAAGTAGGGCTGCGCGAAGGCAGCATCTCATGCTACGAGGTATGGGTAAGTGTGCGTAGTGACATGCATGTAGGGTCAGACCGCAGACCACTTGAAACCACCAGACATCTCTAGGGTGCATAAACCTGGTTCTAGCACCCTTCCATACTACTTTGGGTGAGACTTCAGTCTGCGCTCTGCGGACTGTTGCCGAAAGGGCTAGTAGTACCAAGATTTGTTTTGCTAAATCACCTCTGAACCTGGGTTAGGCCCCAACAAGCCAATAGTTCAACTAACACTTCTTAGTACCATTGTCTCTGGATTAGTATGCGAGACAATCGAGTGGATCATGTTTGTGCATGGAAATGTAGGATACTTACATGCAACCTCGTACAAGCCTGACTTGTGTATGTTGACGTAGACTTGGTAGTCCTCTAGATTCTCCTCAAAGGTGCATGAAAAGATGTCATTGATGTCATGCCATGTGATCTTGATCTTCTTGTCTATGAACAACTTAGTATATGCATAGATGGGCAAGCTCACAGACACTTGCTCGACCACATCTCCAGTTGTGCTCTCTATGGTGTCCTTTGACCCTGCTCTCTTGGAAAAAATTGTACTTTTACTACTGAGAGACTAGTGAACACCTGTGATACCTAGAGATAGAGAAATTTTCATGGCAGGAAAAATGTCAGTTGAAAACCAAAAGCAACTCGAGGACTGACATGAAACACACCTGAGTGACTTCTTGAGAAAATTGCGCAGTTTTCTCTGAGTGGTTGGGACACTGACTACTGGAACTGTGCAAAGCACAATCCAGGCTGCTAGTGAGCTGACTGACTGCTGAAACTGCACAGAGCACAATCCAGCTTGACTTGCTGAGGACTAGAATTACGCAATGCACAATTTCAGTTAGCATCACTGCTACTTGGGAAATTTCACTACGCAATGTCAAGGGCCAACTGAGGCACTGCCTATCAAAAATGTGTAGAGGACAACCTAGGAGGATAGTGTGAGGTAGGCTCTATAAAATTCTTGGGATCAAGGCAAGTCCTTCCCTCCTAGAAATGCACAATGTAAGCTAGGCAAGGTAAGGCCCAGGCCAGGGTAGCTCAAACCTGCTGAGGGATGACTGAAAATCAGTAAGGACTGAAAGCATGTGCAAAGATGGGTGCAAACATGATTGAATAAACATGAATGGAATCCATAACTAGAGGATTCAGTAATATGGGAAAACAATGAAATGTGTGGAGCAAGTCGTCGCACCGATGGTCGTTAGTGCATGTTGGCTTGTTGGGGTCTGACCCAGCTTCAGCGTTAGTTAGCCAAACAAATCCCTGCACTACTAGCCCTTTTGGCATCAACCCATAGAGTGCGGACCGAAGTCTCGCCCGAAGCAGTATGGCGGGATGCTGGAACCAAGTTTTTGCACCCTGATATGGTTGTGATGTTAGGTTATCCCTTTTGTTCTTGCTTTCGTGTATGTCACTTAATTCTAGGGATTACCAGACTAGCCCTTTACTCCGCCCTTTAGTACCTCTACGAAAAGGTATGATTGACCATTTGGAACCCCAACCTGTGGCTTAGGTACTTTCGCGCTGCTAGGGTAGCATACCATGCAGATTGCCAAACTAGTTTAAGTGTCTTACTTATCTTATTAAACAATCATAGTTCTTGTGTTCACTTAACCAACGTAATTACATACATTCACGCATAATATAAGCATTATAAATGAAATTCATACATAACATGTCAAGAGGCATTAATACTAAACAAAGTCACATAATTTGTAGAATGCTTCTCTTTATGGATATCTTCAGATGATTACAGACTCTATTTGCCCTGCGCACACAGCTGCAGGGGTCCATGCACCCAGCTGCAGACTTCTACCCTACGCCTCTGCGCACTCAGCTGCAGAGCCTCTACGTATGCTATGACCCAAAACTTAGACTTCTTACTTCAAAGCTATGACTATCCAACTCCTCTCCCTTTTCTTAGAGCTTACTTACTTAGCTCTTTTTTATACAATCCCATGGTCTGCAGACCATGGGTAGATCTTTTACAACCGACTTTACATTACAAATATAAGGGTGGACAACCCTTTATGACTTATAACACCTTCGTGCTCCGTGACCACAAAATGTGGAGACTTTACAATTTGATTACAAAATTTGACCCAAAACATGGGCTTTTAGCCCCAAAACTATCCTTGGGGGATACCGTTCCCAATAGTACAGAAACAATGTCATGCATGCGACAACAAGGAAATGCAATGAAAAAATCAAAACAATGCTTCTACAAGCTAACATGCATTGAAACGACAACAAGCATTAAATAAAACTAAGCAAACAACATTCACAAAAACAAAATGTAAAAGCGGTAGAAAAGCAGCAACGACATGAAAGGTGGGCTTACCTGAAAAAAGTTGTGATGAGTGTGCCAAAGGTTCCTAGATGTGTTGGGAATGCCAGAGATCCAAAATTGAAAGTGAACAATGAGTTGTGAGGTGTCAAATAAATAGTTTTGGCAAGATCGAGGCTTACGATGCGCATGCCACAAATCTAGGAAAAAGTGACACTTGGCAAGAGGTTTCTAAAACAGATTTTGCATGTAACCCCCAGTTGCTAAAAATAGATCCCTAAAATATTGGGATGATTTTTGTGTTTTTCTTTTTTATTTTTCAGGAAAAAGTTCCCATGCATGCAAGGCAAGATTGCACATTCCTAGAGGGAACCGATCAACCTATGAGCACATGCAATGGTCAACAAGTCATGGGATGACTTCTGCACAGTTACTGGGTTGAGTGGCTCTGGCTGTCCCTCACACTCTACACAGTTTTTGGACTAAAGCCAAGGCTTCCATCTAGAACTATGCAATTTTTGAGAGAAAGCCTTAGTGATGGGCTGCTTTGCACAGTTTTCTTAGGGAAGGTAGCATGCTTTTTTTGCGCAATTATGGAGAGAAAAGCTCGCTGCCATGATGCATTGTGAAATCATAGAGAGAAAGATTGGTTTCCCTCCAATGCTATGCAGTTTTCCAAGTCAGCACAAGAATCTGTTTGAAACGAAGTCACGGGATTAGCAAACACAAGATGTTATGCCAAAGAAACTCAACTAAAAGCATAAGTACTTGGGCAGTGCAAGACATGGTGCTAAGGATGGTTGGTAGGGAGGCTCCAAAATGAAGCTAAGGGAAAATTTAGGAGGGTGGTTGTAGCCACTACAACATTGGCGACACACTGGTAGAACTCAAGATCTATGAATGGGCCTTGTTTCATGGAAAGAAAGTCTAACGCCTCCAGAAGTATTGTTTGATTCTTTGATCATCATGGTTTCCACACTAGCCTGAGTGAAAGATGTAGCACCTGCCACTCTCTTGGTCATTAATCACACATTCGAATCCAAGTCAACTTAGTTGTGTTGATTGGGGATGAGGGGTATATTGGTGCACAAATAATATAACTGTTAGAGTTTAAGTTTCATCTTTGGTGTTGCTCCGCTACTAGCAGGCCCGAACAGTACCCCGACGGAGTCACGCAGGAAGATAGGCATTGCTCCACTACCAGAGAGCTTGGTTAGTACCCCAATGGAGTTAATTGCATCACCTCTCTGCATAGGAAGCCTTTCTCTTCTTTCACCTTATTCATTATTCATTATTCATTTTCAAAGAATTGTGCATAGGCACTTATTTACTTCAGAAGTGGAAGAGGGATCCCAACTTATTGAGAGAAGAAGAGGTTGTTCCTTTAGAGATGTATGTTATATATACCTCTAACATACTTGTTAAAGTTTTCCCCCTCACCTTACTCTACTTGATTGAGCTGACAAGGGTTAACCCAAAAACAACTGTCTAGAGTAGGTGGTACTAGTTAGACCGCAAGTGTTATGTTTTCACCAAGATTCGCTATGAATAGTACGTATTTTCAATTGGTGTATCATTGAATAAAGACAAAAAGTTATACATAAAGAGAGTGGACAATAGATAACCAATTGTTGATATTTTTACAAGTCCTCTTGTACTTTACCCTGCTTGTCTTAAGAGTCGCCCACATTTTCATCTGAAGTAACCTACGAACATAAACAAGCAAATAAAACAATAAAGAAAAGAGCAGAAGCAAATGTGAAAGAAAAGAAAGTAAACAAACAAACAAAGTAAGAAGGCAAACATGAATGTAGGGAAACAAGACACAAAGAAAACACTACTCCTACTCCTAAGTTAACGGTGCATGGGCCTAATCATGTCAAGTGATATTTCCAATGCAGCCACCGGTGCATTGATTGACCCATGTTTGTGAAGGCATGGTTCATGAAAAGGATAGTCACATGAACCAACAAACATGAAATATATAAAAATGAATACCAACACACTCCGTGTTTGAATGTGTCCACAAAAAAGAAAAGAGTGAAAGCACAAGACAAGCATTATGTGGACTTAACATGGTGTTGTGACACACTGCGTGTAGATGATAAGCATGCACACTCTTCTGACTATGACATATAAGGAAACATGAGAAAGAGAGACAAATTATGCTTTGAAAGTGTGCTCATTGTGTATTATTCCTCTAATGCATGAGCGATGGAATCATGTAATTCAGGTGGAGGAAGAGAAATCTGTGTATGGGATTGATCTTCAGCACATACAAATGAGTGATGAGGAGCCTTGGGTGGTTCAATAATTTCCTGATCAGAAGTGAAACCAACCTCAAGAAAATGAGGGCCTGATATAACCATCAGCTCGGGCTGAAGTGCCTCGACAACCTATAAGGTTTTAAATTCATCGACAAATGGATGATCATAAATGGGAGAGATCAACAATGATTGAATCAACATCATGATTTAATATAGGAGTCAAGAGACCATGAAAACTATGATTAGAAAAATCAATGATTTCATAGACATCCTCATGATTTGACGAATCATTAAGAGGGGTAGTTGAAAAGCAAGAATGTTCACCCTCTGTGTTTATAAAAACAATAGATGAAATTTTGAGTGGATTCTCAATGAAAGGTTTGTCCTCTCCACTATCAAATGATACCCGGACATCGGGTGTGTTTTGAAAATGATCGGAAATAGATGCATCTAGGGATGAATTTACATAAGGAAAATCAGAAACAACAAAATCACCAAATATGTCAAGAAAAAGCGAAGGAGGAGTGGATAGAAGGAGGTCATACTTCATTGTGGGTTCATGTTCAAATTCCTAGTCATAATCACCATAAATGATAGTGCAAGTTGGTTGTGCAACATTAACTCTGTCGATAGATTGATCCTGTTTCACAACAAGTGTGAAGTCTAGAATGGAAGAACACAAGATAGTACAATCCAGAGGATCAATAGAACACGGGGAAAAAGGTTAAGGTAACAAGTGCATATGACAACCCATGGTCTTCCCAACCAAAGTTGCATAGAAATTGAGAGTAGGTGGGGATGGGGGGAGGTGACAGTTGAACAGAATTGTGTGCACACTCTCCCACATCACACTGTGGGGGTGGAGTTGTTTGACGAGAGGAAGGTGGAAAATCATTTGTGACAACAATTGTGTCTACCTGAGATTGCATAGCTCCATCACTAAAGTATGCTAAGAGGGGTTTGAGATTTTTTTTTGCTTTTGGATTGATCGATTTGATACAAACATACTCAAATATTTCAATAAGATATTGGAAAGTCATCTTATTTTTCAAATCTTCAAACAAGAGAGGATAGAAGCGATCCCAAAATTCCATTACAGATTCATGAGCAACCTTTTGTTGTTGTAACATTTTCTGATCAAGTGCTTCATGATCAAAATGGTGAAAAAGAAATTCTATTTTTTCACTGAACTGTTTGAATGAGTGCACAGAGCCATGAGGCAGTATGCTACACCATAGAAATGGATAGTTGCGAAGTGTGTGTACGAGAAGTGTACAAGCCATAATTTCATTAAGATCTTGTTATGAAACCAGCTCACAAAAAGATAGAAAAGATAGATCAATGCCTTATAATTCAGCCTCTTCGAGGGGGAAACCTCCTTTACATTACATAAATGAACAATTCTTAGATGATTCAAATGACAAAACCTCCTTTCTATATATAGGAGTCTAAGGAGTCACAATATAACCAAGCTGACCTAACAATATTAATATAAAAGCACAAAAATAACAATATGGGGACAATAGGGGCACAACAATATTAATAAGGGATACAACTACAATAGTAATGGGGGCATCATTAGTATTATAGGTACCTAACATGTCCCTCTCCTTCAAAAAAGTGTTGTCCTCAATGCTTGAGTAGTTCTCGATGCTTCTGTATAAAATTCTCATCCACCCATGTGGAATCTTCAGCAGATAAGTTCTTCCACTTGATGAGATACTCCGAAATGGATCGATTTCGTAGCTGTCGAGTTCTTGTTTCTATGATTGCTTCCGGTTCCAATATAATTTTTCCTTCCTCATCAAGGAGAGGGGCTTTAAATGGATGTGATAATGCACAAAAGTGTGCATACTTGGTAAGTCTGTCAACTACCACCATGATGACACTCTTTCCCTCAAACTTGGGTAAACCTGTGATAAAATCCATTGAAACCTCCTCCCAACGTTGTCTTGGAATGGATAAAGGTTGTAATAGACTTGGTGTCTTAATTTTTTCAGCTTTATTTTGTTGGAAAACCAAACATTCCACCACAAACTTTTGAGTATCTAATTTAAGGCCATCCTAAAAAAATTCCTTCTTAACCTTGTGGTAAGTTTTTAAAAATCCTGAGTGCCCTCCTAAGCGAGAAGTGTACAATTCCAGAAGAATCTTTTGTTTGAGTTGGGAATTCTTACAGAGGTATAAGTGATCTTTGTACCATAACGAATCATTTTTCCAGCTAAATGTATCAGATGTACTGGAATCTTGTTGTAACTTTTGAATAAGTTCCCACACTTCTTCATCATTCTTCCATTTCCCCCCTTGCTTTATTTATCCAATCTGGTTGGATAATAGAAATGGTGCACAACAATGCTTCCACATCCTCATCCTTTCTTGAGAGTGCATCTGCCACAACATTTTTCTTCCCTTTTTTGCAGATGATTTCAAAGTCGTAACCCAACATCTTTGTGACCCAATTTTGTTGTTCTTTAGAGGATAATATTTTTTCTAAAAAGTATTTAAGGCTATCATGATCCGTTTTTACCTTGAAGTGTCTTCCCATTAGGTAGGGTTTCCATTTCTTAAGTGCATGTAGTATTGCCAACATTTCCTTCTCATAAATAGATTTGTGTAAATACTTTCCCTTGATTGGACGACTTTCGAAAGCAATGGGTCTTTCATCTTGCATTAAAACAACACAAATTCCATTTCCTGAAGCATCACATTCCACAATAAAGTTTTTTGTGAAGTTTGGTGTAGCTAAGACCGCTGCTTGGCACATTGCCTCTTTAAGATGTGCGAAGGCCTTTGTTGCTTCTGGAGTCCATGAAAATGCATCTTTCTTCAATAATGTTGTTGGAGGTTCTGCTATTTTCCCATAATTCTTAATCAACTTGTGATAATACCCTGTCAACCCGAGAAATCCTCGCAAATGCTTTATGGATGTGGGGATTTTCCATTCCTTAATGGCTTTAATTTTTCTAGGGTCTACCTTAACTCGTTCATGAGATACAATATGACCTAGATATTCCACCTCTTGTACTCCAAAGAAACATTTGGATCGTTTTGCATATAATTGTTTCTCCTCCAATAGTTGTAACACCCTGTCAACATGTTCAACATGATCCTTCCAAGACTTGCTGTAGGTTAGTATATCATCAAAAAATAATAACACAAATTTTCTAAGGAAGGGTTTGAAAATGGAATTCATCAAACCTTGAAATGTAGACAGTGCATTGGTAAGGCCAAAAGGCATGACCAAAAATTCATAGTGACCCTCATGAGTTCTAAATGCTATTTTCAGAATGTCTTCAGTCTTCATTCTGATTTGATGATATCCTGAACAAAGATCCAACTTGGTGAAGTAAATTGATCCATGACATTCATCCAATAATTCACCAATGATAGGAATGGGAAACTTATCTTTAATAGTGGGCTTGTTGAAATCCCTATAATCTGGACACATGCACCATGATCCATCCTTCTTGTGCACCAATACTACTGGAGTAGAGAATGAACTTTGGCTAGGTTGAATTATACCAGCCTCTAGCATTTCTGCAACCATACGTTCAATTTCACTCTTTTCAGAATAGGGATATCTATATGGCCTAATGTTTGGAGGAACACTTCCTAGAATCAAATGAATAGCATGATCGTGAGTACGAATAGGAGGGAGACCTTTGGGAGTCTCAAATACATTTGAATGATTGTCCAAGACTTTTTGGAGATCTAGAGAAATAGATGATTTCGATGTGGAAACATCTAGTGAACATGATTGTGCAATTACACCTCATTGTTCCTTTTTTAGAAGGTTTGTCATACCGTTAGAGCTAATTATCTTTCTTGGTTTCCCTACAATGCCCCTTAATTCAATTTCCTTTCCTTCCGCATAAAATTTCATGAAAAATTCTTGAAAGTTAAAAGCTGTTGTACCCAAGGATTGCAACCATTGAACTCCTAGTACAACATCAGCACCTCCCATTGGAATGGAAAGCATTGGGCTACTCAATACATATTCTCCCATGGATAGCTTGATATTATGGCACTTTCTAGAGAAATTTATTGTTCCTCCACTTGCAACTATCACTTGACACTCTGGTGCTGGATATAGGAAGCAATTCAATTCTTTTGCTATCTTACAATGAATAAAATTGTGGGTACTTCCTAAATCAATCAACACTATTACCTTTTTCTTCTTGATATGTCCTTCTATCTTGATGGTTTGAGGAGTGTTAATTCTAGCCAATGCATTACAAGATATGGTTGGATTCATTTCTTCTTTATCTAGGCTTTGTTCCTGGAGTATATCCTCTTCTTTTTACCTTTCTTGTTCCTTTTCTTGTTCCTCTTCACAATCTATGTAGAATAATTTCTTCTCAGCACACTTATGACCTTTAGTGTATTTGCTATCACAACTGTAGCAAAGCCCTTTTGCTTCTTTTTCTTCCAATTGTTGTGGTGTCAACCTTATAGGTTGTGGAAGGCTAGGGGAAACAATACTTCCATATTTATAGTTGTGAGTCGTAGGCTTCCTAGTTGCCATAATTTTGCTTTCAATTTTTCTTGCTAGCATGAATGCCTTCTCCAATGAATCAGGTTCCCAAAGGCGAACATCATGTTGGATATTCTCCTTTAGAGTCCCTACGAACACATCAATCCTATGCTCCTCTGGAATATTTTTTACCCTTACGTTCAATTTTTGGAACTCCTCAATGTGCTCCATCATTGAACCCTTTTGTTTGAGACTTATCAATCGGCTAAAAAAGGTGTTGCTTTCTGTATCCTCATAATGTGTTGTCATTTCTTCTATAAAAATTGCCCCAAGTGATAATTTGTTTACGAGAGCAAAGCCATTGATACCATACAAACTGATTTGGTTCCAAATATAAAGTTGCAATATGTACCTTTTGTGTGTTTTGCACATTATTGAGATCGAAAAATTGCTCCATCTGTAGTATCCATGTTACGGATCCTTGCCATCAAACTTCCTCATATCGATTTTTGGAATATGGTGGGTCTTTGATCCAACATTAGAGTCTATGAAATCATGATTAACATTTCTTTTGTTCTCATCATGAGTTTCCTTCACTACCCTTTCACCATTAGTGACCATTTCTTGTAGCAACTTATTCAAATTTATCTTCAATTCTTCCATCTTATCATCCATGCCATCCATCTTAGCATCCATGCCATTCATCTTAGCTTCCATGCCATTCATCTTAGTTTCCACGCCATTCATCTTAGCTTCCATGCCATTCATCTTAGCTTCATGCCCTTTATCTTAGATTCCACACCATTTATCTTAACTTCTGTTAGCTTTTGTGAGAGTGACATTTGTTGCACTTGGTCTTGTAATTTTGATATATCATGTAGCATTTCTCCCTCTTCTTCATGAGTCATGCTAGAGCTTTCAAGTTGCTTACTAGGTGTTTCCATTTTCTTTCTTTAGGGCATCAATTACCGATAATAATTCTTCACTAGTCCCTTTGAATTCCTTCAAACTACTTTTTCAAACCAAGTGTATGCAAATATTAAAAGAAATACACACCTTTTTTCACTTTGTAGGCACTCGATATTGAATATGATGTATCTCTGTAATTTCATATCTTTCAATTCTGAAATTATGACCTACAGTAGCCCTCTATGTCCTCTTTCCAATGCCACCAGTCTAATTAAATTTAGATTCTCCAATAAATAGTTATGCACAATCTCCTAACATGACTTGATTATATACCTTTTTCAGCAGAGCGACCTTGTATGAGGTTCCACGTGTCACTATTTTGACCTTCGGGTCTAAAAAATATACACAAGAAGCTACAGTCCATCCTCTTTTTGTAACTTCTTACGAAATTGTAATTCGATGCTCAAAACAAAAGTTATGACTATTTTCCCAAGGTCCCCTGTTTGGAATGTAATTCAGGAGTTTGCAAAAAGACAAACTTCCTTAGATCATATCTCCGCAAATATAGAGCAAAAAGCTCTAAAATTTGGACCCTAGTTTCAACATGATTTTGTCTCAAATTGGTTTTTTTTGTTCTCTTCTGAAACGTCACAGAAAAAGATTTATAGAAAAAATGCCACGATGACCTATTTGGAGCAGCGAAACCCTAGAATCCAAAGCTCTGATACCAAATGTTATGAAACCAGCTCACAAAAAGATAGAAAAGATAGATCAATGCCTTAGAATTCACCCTCTGTGAGGGGGCAACCTCCTTTACATTACATAAATGAACAATTCTTGGATGATTCAAATGACAAAACCTCCTTTCTATATATAGGAGTCTAAGGAGTCACAATATAACCTAGCCGACCTAACAATAATAATATAAAGGCACAAAAATAACAATATGGGGACAACAGGGGCACAACAATATTAATAAGTGATACAACTACAATAGTAATGGGAGCATCATTAGTATTACAGGGACCTAACAGATCTTCCAAGCTCTCCATGAGTGCATGGAAGTCATCTAAGTGCTCAAACCATGCTACTTCTTCTTCACCATCATACATGATTTGTGACAAGTCATCCCAAAAATCCCTCTTGACCTCAAAGATATATCCATTAAACAGCATTTCAGAGGGTGAACTGTAACAAACTCCATGATAGATGTGCAAATATTTAAAACATATTGTGAGGACTCGGCTTGTCATTTGGCCCTCCTTCCAGTGCCAGAAATGTTAATGGTGCTAGACCCTCCCACATGCCATGGGATCACCCCGGTAAGAAGACCTAACAAGACCTCAAACCATTTGGAGTAGGAGTCCCAACAATGGGTAGACAGTATCGCCTTGACTGCAATCTCGCACAGATGTAAGAAAGATGTCTTCATTGAAAGCAAGGGTGTGACCTTGAAGAAATTCATGGAAGATGCATGGAAAGGCTCTAACACATGGAAGGGGAGAGGAGTGCACCCCTTATAAGCATGTAATAGTACACAAATTTAAAGGGAACACACAAGATGAAAGACATCATAAGATGGAAAGTAGAACAGTAGACAATCCAACGTGATGAGTTAAACCAACAAAATGCCTCAATAAGATTCATACAAACATATAAGGAATATTCCATACATACATGCGTAAGTTACAACTACATACATTGTTAGAGTAACTAGAATAGTTGAACTACAATAACAATACATGCATGAAATGTGTTGTCTTTGTTATATTAAAAGAGTGAAAGATCCAATCATACATACAACCATGACAGCCACTAGCCAAAAGAGCAAAATGTGACAGTCACTGCCGCATGCTCCTCCAAAGAGATGTAATTTCTCTACATTGTGGAGAAGCCAAGGCTCATTACAATATATTCCAAGATTTCTCTAAGTTATACCTATCAGAAGCTTGGCTCCAAAAATCATGTACAATGCGTTATGAGGTTCTATATATAGCAAAGGGTGGGGTGACCCTTGACATTCCCCTTTATGAATCTTCAACTACCCTCATGACTCTTCAACTTACACATGACTGTTTACATTCCACTATTGACACTTGGTCTTTCACTTTACAACATTTTTACAATACATTGTACACATGTACCCACGTGAGATAAAAATGGGCTTGAGTAAGCCATATAAGACATCATTGAGACTCAGACAGCTGTGGGAAGACTAACTCGTCAACATCCTCTTGGTGATCGTTGGTGGTGAACTTATGCCAAGCTTGGTAGTCTACTATGGTTTCCACGTTGCATGTGATCAACAATAGTGTGTATGTCTGTCAAGATGCATGATCTCGTAGAATAGTGTTGCTGCCAATGATTAAGATGGAAAAATGGCTTATTAAAGGTGATGAACTTGAAGTACAACTTTCACATGATTGTCTCAAGATATGATACTTCATCAAGTATCCCTTTCTTCCACTTTTCTTTGGCAGATGTTGTAGCTTTCTCTTCTCTCTACTTGTCTAATTGCAATTCCTTATCCATGCACTCATTCTCAACTATCAAGAATCTCACACTTAAGATAGTGGCTTTGGCATATGCCTTTGTAGCATTGGCCAATGCAGTTGAATGTATGCGCACATTGGACGTGATCACTTGTTCTTGAAAATGCGTAAGAGATACATGGACATCCAGGATGGACACTCTGTATGACTACACAACCCTGTGTTGTGACTCGTCAAAGGATATGTTGTGCGGATCTACTTCTAAATTGTCCTCAAGGATTTCAGTGTCTCCTCGATCACTTAGGACTTTCTTTGCTCCCAGATCTGGTGAAGCCTGTGGAGTAACCTCTCGGTCCTTGGGCATGATATCTGTATCCTAATATTTCTCCGGCTGAACCAAATCCATGTACATCTGTTCCAATATTTTTTCAATCTCATGAGAAAATTCCTACTCCTACGACTGCTCACCCTATTTGCTATCTTTCAATTGTTCTGATTCATTAACCTATATAAGCATAGTGTCCTAAATGTGTGCACATTGCGCTTCCTATTGCTCCTATTCCTGTTGTGCTTCCTTCTCCCCTCTGTGCAACTCTTGTTCATCCCTTAGTTATTTCTATACCTCCTGTAACTTCTACTCTGCCTCCTCCAGTCTCTGCTTCTCCCTTTGTCTTTGCGCAATACTTTGGTTGTGTTGTCACCTCTTTACTTCAATCTCCAAAGCTGCTCTTTCTACAAGTGGATCTTCCTTGAACTTACATCTTTTCCCTACCTCTGTGTTGTTGGCAATCTTCCTCTTGCCTTTGTCATGCATAGGTTAGCTACTCTCTGGTACTGCTGTAGTTGCTGCCCTTTCAAGTGTTGGTGCCTTGTGCAGTTCTAGCCATTCTACAGCCACTTTGACCGGCTCATTGAGCCTTAAGGAGTTGTAGCAATATCTCCATGGGTCTTCCTCAGGGCAATGACATGCCTCGTGGATCCAAGGATAATACAGTCTCATACAGTGGTCCTTCACTACGCAGTGTAGGTCATATGGATTAAAAGTTCTTGTACCAAAGGTGAATCTCTTGAATTCCTTAGTCTTGGACTTAGCATGCTTGATACTTTGGATCTCATATAACCTGATCTACAAAGGAAGAGCGGGACAAGGTGCCTTCTTCTTCCTTTGTAGTCTCACTGACAACCTTATCAAGATGTGTTATGCAACCTCTTACATGACCAGCTTGTCCATGGCAAACTTTGGTAACACATGCAGAATCTTCTCTGCACTATACATCTGGATGAAGGTGCTAAGGGGTGAGGCATACCAATCTGCTATGTTAACCAATGCCTCCCTCACTTCCTATGACATGCAAGGCAGATCCTACTCAAATATCATCCTGTACATTGGGGTGAGGAAGTTGTCTAATAGTTGTAGTATTACTCCATGGAAGCTGGACTCAGAGAACAACCCGCAATAAATGTGGACAAAGGGTTCTAAAGGTGTCCTTGCCCAACCCAAGCTAGGGAACTTATGACGGGCAAAAATTGCATCAAGAATGTAGGTGGACATGAAGAGATTTACTTTGTAACCCTTGGGAAGATGCTAGGCATTTGTTACTTGCCCCTTTAGCTAGAGAGCCAACATGTCAAACCAATTTAAAGGTCTTCCTTTGTTCGCTAGTTGAACCAACATAATCACCCAACTCTGTAGGAGGTCTATGTACTCTCTTGGCCATATAAGTGGCATGTGAAGATCGCCAATAACTCATAATCCTTCCGTAATGTCTTTGTCTTGTATACCTAGTTGCGTGTCGTCCTAAACTTAGATGACTCTCTTACCCAATTCTTCAAGATATCTCTTGAGTTTGCATTATTGTTGGGATTGGTGAAGAGTGCATCCATTTTTTTCATAGTTGCAGCAATTGGTACATCTCTTGAAATTTATCTTCCCTGAAGGTAGAAAGTTTTGTTCCACTGAGACTACTCAGTGCCATTGTCTCTTGATCAATATGCGAGACAATCCAGTGGATCATGTCCATGCATGGAAATGTGGGATACTGCATGCAACTCGGTACAAGCCTGACTTGTGTATGTTGACATAGACTCTGCGGTCCTCTAGATTCTCCTCAAAGGTGCCTAAAAATATGTCATTGATGTCCTGCCATGTGACCTTGATCTTATTGGATATGAACAACTTAGTATCTTCATAGATGGGCAAGCTCACAGACACTTTCTCGACCACATCTCTAGTTGTGCTATGTATGGTGTCCTTTGACCCTGCTCTCTTAGAAGCCATTGTACCTATATTGCTAAGAGACTGATGAAAACCTGTGATACCTGGAGATATAAAAATGCTCATGGCAAGTAAAATTTCATTGAAAACCAAAAGTAACTCGAGGATTGACATGCAACACACCTGGGTGACTACTTGAGAAAATTGTGCAGTTTTCTCTAAGAGAGAATGGGAGACTGACTTCTAGAACTGTGGAGAGCACAATCCAAGTTGTGAGTGAGATGACTGACTGCTGAATCTACATAGAGCACAGTCCAGCTTGACTTGCTCAGGACCGGAATTGTGCAATGTGAAATTCTAGTCAGTAAGACTGCTACCCGGAAAATTGTATTGTGCAATCCCGGGGGACAACTAAATCACTACCTCTAAAAAATGTGCAGTGCACAGCCTAGGAGGCCAGTGTGAGGTAGGCTCTATGTAATTCCTAGGAGCAAGGAAAGGCCTTCCCTCCCAGAAATGCACAGTGCAAGTAGGGAAAGGCAAGGTTTGGGCCAAGGCACCTCAGGCGTGCCGACGGGCAATTAAAAATCAGTAAGGATTGAAAGCATGTACAAATATGGGTGCAGAAATGAATGAATAAACATGCATGCAATAAGTAAGTGTAGGATTCAATAAGATGGGAAAACAATGAAGTGTATGAAGTGAGTCGCTGCAAAAGTGTCCTTTGATGTAGAAACAGTGTCATGCATGTGACAATAAGGAAAGTCAATGTAAAACTCAAAACAACACTTCTACAACCTAACATGCATTGAAACGACAACGAATGTTCAAAAAAACCAAGAAAAAAAATTCACACAAACCAAAATGTAAAAATCGACAAAAAGGTAGAAAAAGACATGAAAAGCAAACTTACCTGGAAAAGGTTGTGATGAGTGCGCCGAAGGTTCCTAGATCTGTTGGGAATGCCAGACCTCCAAGGTTTGAAGTGAACAATGAGCTTTGAGGCATCGAAAAAAATAGTTTTTTCAAGATCGAGGCTTATGACGCACATGCCAAAAATATAGGAAAACGCGACACTTGCCATAAAGTTTCTAAAACTAATTTTTCATGTAACCCCAGCTACTAAAAATAAATCCCTAAAATATAGGGATGCTTTTTATTTTTTTTCTTTTTCTTTTCTAGGGAAAAACTACCCATGCATGCAAGGAAAGATTGCACAGTCTTGGAGGGAACCGGTTAACCTGTGACCACATGCAATGGTCAGCAAGCCATGGGATAACTTCTGCATAGTTTTTGGGTTGAGTGGCTCTGGCTGCCCCTCAAGATATGTGCAGTTTCTAGACTGAGGTCAAGGCTGCTAGTTAGAACTGTGCAATTTTTGAGAGCAAGCCCTGGTGATGGGCTACTCTATGCAATTTTCTTGGGGAAGTCAGCCTACCTTCTTTACTTAATTCTGGAGAGCTATGCTGGCTGCCAGGATGCATTACACAATTATGGATAGCAAGGTTGGTTTCCCTCCAATGCTGTGCAATTTTCCAAGTGAACACAAGAACCAGTTTGATACCAAGTCACGAGAGGTGAGCTTGTGGGTGAAAGACAAACAAGTTAGCCAGCACAAGCTGTTATGCCAAAGAAACTCAAATGAAAGCATAATTAGCTAGGCAGTGCAAGACAAGTTGTTAAGGATGGTTGGTAGGGAGGCTCCAAAACGAAGCTAATGAAAAATTTTGGAGGGTGGTTGTAGCCACAACAATAGAACCTTAGCCATCTTCACTAGGATAGAATAGGGAAATATGAATGGTTTTCACTAGGATAGCAAGGCTTCCCATTAAAGACAAACCTATTCTCACTAATCAACACTATTTGCAAGAAAATATGCTAACAATATCCCAAAACAAGGGCCAAGCACCAGCAAAATGGTAATCAGTATAAAGACTCATGTACATTGATTGTAAGGAGGAAATTAGACTGATAACAGATGCCCCCTAATGCATGAGTTTATAAGAGAAAACGATGACTAAAATGCATTACAACAAGTTTGAGAGATCAAAATGTTAGGAAGAAGTCATGACTGCGAAGTTGGATCAAAGGAACTCAAATTCTGGAGTTTGAACTTTGTTGATAACATCCCCAAAGCAAGCATAGCCAAGCTCGATCATGAAGTGAAACTGAACATGGCCACCAAAGGTACTCTACGGATCCATGACATGAAATGCTAAGACATTGCCATGAATAGTACATAGTGGATCCATGTAATGAATCAAAAATATCATAGCCACCAACAAATACAGTGTGGATATATGTCATAATATATATCAATAGGTATTTGGACGCATATAATACAGGAGGTGTCCTAGAGTATTCCTAAAAGTACATAAATGATACATAGCTCCAACACAACCTAGGAAGGGTGACATATAATAATGGATGTCCTTGACCTAGGGTCTTCTACCCAACCCCAATGGTACGAATTTACAATATGAAAATAGATGTGGGAGGAACTTTGGCTGTTAGGGTGGGGCCCTAACCCAAGATATTCAACCCTCTGAGTTAACTTAGTGCTGGCTCAAAATAAAACTCATCCTCATTATAAATGAAAAATCGTTACAAGACTTGTAGCTTGTAAACAAAGTAGAGTTCTACAGTGAGAAGTTTGAATTTTTGCTAACTCTTGGTAACTCTTGGTGACTAAAAAAATTGAGGTCCTAAGCCTCTCTAATTATACATTTGAAGTCTCCAATGACTTCCTTCAATATTATGGAGGCACAACTCCCAATTCAATAATAAACTCGTGCTTTCCCTTTCACTAGCTCGGCTGCCTTCTAGTGGGGAGGCTTGGCTCCCAACTCAAGATAAACTCATACTTTCACTTGCTTGGCTGCCTTCTAGTACACATTATTTGGCTTTTTTTGCACTCTCACTTGCTTGGCTACCTTCTAGTATTCTTGATTTGGTTGTTTGAACCCTCACTTGCTTTGCTGCCTTCTAGAAGGGGGGTTGTTTGTACTTTCAGCTGATGGAGGGATACTCGAATTGAGGGGCAATAAATGAGGAGGATTTACCTCTTGTAATTCCTCTCCCTTGTCCCATTCAAGTTTTTACCAAATTATTTACCATAGTTCCTTGCTTTTATCTTTTATCCCTGCATTTTCCTTGCTTTTATCTTTTATTCCTGCATTACATGCACATTAGACCACAAACAAAAATATCCAACTCTACTCATCTCATAAACAAAATATAATCAAAAGTATGCAATAAGTTGTGAGAATAGTTGGTTTGACTAAGTTAGGAGGTGAATTAAGGTCAATTAAGGCCCATATAATTACTCAATGATGAGGCTCATTAGTTACCTCTATGCAGGCTAATTGGAGTTGCAGAAAAGGTTGTGTGATATTTGAAATACATGTTTCTAGTAACAAGTGTAGAAATTACCACTATAGATCAACAAATTATGCAATATACTAAAGCAAAATACAATATCTACTTCTAAAACAAACTTTGTGGAAGCTTAATCAAATATGAGCAAGATCAAATAGAACACATATAACTGAGAATGAGAAATCAATCACACATGAACACAGAAGAATAACCCGGGGAAAGCCTTAGCCTAAAACCCCAATCTCTGTATTATCATACAAGTGGAAATATGTTCAGATTACAAAAAAAATCAGCTCACAAGCTATTATGTTCTCTCTGCAATCCAACTGCTATTCATAGACAGTCAAAGGCTTCTCACAAACCTTATCCTCTACCCTCCAAGCCTCATATATTGTTGCGCAGTTTTCCTTGGGGTCCAGTGCTGCCACCTGTGTGAATTGGCCTCTTCACACAGTCACTAACCTTTGATCTAACTGCACAATCTTGAAGGAGATAATTCCTTCTGCATGGATGATTTTCCTATATAGGAAAATTCCTCCAACTGATAGTACATTGTCCCTTCCTCTAATCTCAACTGGGTCTCTGACTAAACTGACATGCATGAGTTATTTATGAGAGAATATTTAGTTATCTAAAGTGCAGCAGTTACATGCATGCATGCATTAACTAACTAAACTCACAATTAGTTAAACAAACTATTTGAACTAATCTAATTGGACTTAACTCAGTTCACTGAGCTAACTAATTACAACTCAATATTAAAACTCATCCTTATCTCTTTAACTAAGGGATAAATTCCTCAATTAATGGGATAACTGTTGCACATCCCCACATAGACTTCATGTTTGATTTTCTATAACTAATTAACTCAAGATGAATTAATTAATTATTTTATAAATAGCTGCTAATATGAAGTTCGAATTTTACTTCTCTATTTTAGTTCAGGGACTAACTAAAATAGGAATCTAACCCAAAATGATATTTATAGCAATGTTATTTTTAGCATTTCCATTTTTTCATTCCTTGTTGCTATATCCAACACTGGTACCTGAGATGCTATTTATAGCATTTCTATTTTTAGCATTTCTTGTTGCCATTTTCAACACTCCCTCTCAACAAGAAAAGAATTCAACTTGAACCCGATCCTGAACCTTTCGGATGTTCTGCATGCAACACTTCTCCCTAGTGTTCTTGCTCCAACAACTCTAGAAACAAAAAAAACTCCCAACTGGCCTCCCTGTTGGGCTAGAAACACCCTCTGATGTTGAAGCTCCCTCTACCGCTGAAAAGTGCTCCCTCTGTGACCTTTGAGCTACTACGACACTCCATGCATCTTGCATCGTTGCACGCCTCTCTATGCCATCCTTCACTGGTGCAACACTCTTGTGCCTCTCGCATTTTTGCAGTCTACTAGCTCTACACTTGTCTTGGGATTCCTGCATTGTAGCTCTCTCTACCGCTCCATCTGCATCTGCCTCTACCCATTTAGCCAGTCCTACTACTCCTTTTCAGGGCTCCTGTAGCAAGGTCTAATCAAAGAGGTTGGGTACCTCAATGATCCTGCCGCTATTCCAACCTTCTTGGGACTGTCACTCCACATCACCCCACCTCTGACCTAGAGGTATGGATGCATGTGATCTTTCTGCCCACTTGGCTCGAAATTTCTCCCTACTAGAGGTCTCTGCATGAGTGGATGCCTCCACTCGATCTCCTCTCAGCTTCTCCAGTTGTGGCTGCTCCACAACCTCCTGAAGTTGCTTCACCAATTGTGGCTCCTCCACAATTGTCTGAGACTTCTTCTAGAACTACATGTTGAGAGGTAATGTACTCTCCCTCTCAACCACCAAGTATCCATCAGTTGCCTTGCTCCTCAAGGCTTTGCATGCATCTTGAACCTCAAGAGCATACAGGTTCTTGACTCGTGAACCGATCTACTTCATCTGGCTCGTGGTGATGTGTTGAAGGAAAACCTTTCCCTTACTGAAGACTACATCATAGCCTTTGTCTTCCAGCATTGCAATTGACACAAAAATTTTCCTCAGTCCTAGTACATACTTGACATCGATCAAGGTAATGCAAGCTCCATGCTCCCTCTGAAAAAAAATTGTACCTACACCTGAGACACTATACTTTTCATCATTACCCATTGATATGAGTATCTGGAGATCTTTCTCCTCCAAGGTACTGAACAAACTATTGTCGCCGATCATGTGGAAAGAAGATCCATTGTCAAGAAACCAACCACATCCCACCATGGATGAAACCATTCATGCGAAGAGGGTGAAATCCAACTCGAACTGTGAGGCCAATGCCTCACCTTCAGATCCTTCCTTGGATCCCATCTTGGATTTCTTCAGTGGAAAATTAGTAGCAAAATGGCCCACTTCATGACAAAGAAAACATCACACTTTCAATTTGTCAAACTCCTTCCAACCATGGGATGAACTTGGTTTGGGATGAGAATTCTCTTTCTTCACCTTACTAACTAAGGTGCAATTTTCTTCATCCTCCTTGGATGAAGAACTATCTCTCGTGCTTCTTCTTATCTCCTCCTGCATCAGACCTGACCAAAGTCATTCCCAATCTAGAAGTTTTTCTCTTCCATTTACAGAGTCTTGATAGCTATGCAAGCTCTTAGGAAGACCGAGGAGTGCAAGACTCACCATGTCATCATCGGATGTCATGATCCCTACACTTCCAAGCTCATCCCTGTAGGTGGTCAGCTTGTTCAGATATGTAGAGATCGTGTCACCCTTTTCACACTTGATTTTTTGAAGCTTGTCTTTCAGCGCCAGCTTCCTCTAATCGTTGTTGTTCTGATATAGATCTTTCAATGTTTTTCACATCAGAAATGGTGTCTCCTTCCCATGGAGGCTCGAGACAATGTGGTCTTGAACTCCCTCCAAGAGGATTCTCCTTGCTCTAGCCACACATTTCTTCCATTCCTCCAATTTTGTAGCATCAGCTGCTACCGGCTTGGGGACTTCTTGATCAATGAAGTCCTTCATACCATTATCCTCTAATACTACTTCCATGTGATCCTTCCAGGCTATATAATTCGAGCTTCCATCAAGGGCATACTCAAGTCTTAAACCACTAAACGTGTTGGGTCCCTATAATACTAGTGATTACCCCATTACTATTGTAGTTGTATCCATTATTAATATTGTTGTGCCCCTGTTTCCCCCATATTGTTATTACTGTGCCCCATAGAATCCCTCTATTGTTATTTTTGTGGCTTTATATTATTATTGTTAGGTCAGCTGGGTTATATTGTGACTCTTTAGACTCCTATATATAGAAAGGAGGTTTTTTCTTTTGAATCATCCAAGAATTGTTCATTTATGTAATGTAAAGGAGGTTGCCCCCTCGAAGAGGCTGAATTCTAAGGCATTGATCTATCTTTTCTATCTTTTTCTTGAGCTAGTTTCATAACATTTGGTATCAGAGCTTTGGATTCTAGGGTTTCGCTGCTCCAAATAGGTCATCGTGGAATTTTCGCTATAATTTTTTTTTTGCGATGTTTCAAAAGCTAAGAAAAAAAAACATTTGAGAAGAAATCATGCTGAATCTCGAGTCCAAATTTCAGATCTTTTCGCGCTATATTTGCGGAGATATGCTATGAGGAAGTTGGTCTTTTTGCAGACTCCTGAATTACATTCCAAACAGGTGACCTGGGGAAAATCGTCATAACTTTGTCTCTGAGCATCGGATTGAAATTTCGTAAGGAGTTATAGAAAGAGGACAGACTGTAGTTTCTTGTATATCTTTTTCAGTACCAAAGGTCAAAACAGGGACACGTGGCACGTCGTACAAGTTTGCTCTACTGAACTAGTCTATAGTCAGGTCACTGTGGGAGATTTGACATAACTCTTCCTTGGAGAATCAAACTGGGATCAAACTGGTGGCAGTGGAAAGAGGACACAGAGGGATACTACAGATCACAATTTCAGAACTGGATGATCCAAAATTACAGAGATACATCAGAGGCAATATCGAGCTCCTACAAAGTGAGAAAAGGTGTGTAAAATTTTTTAAATTTTTGCTTAAGCTTGGTTTGAAAAATTATTTTGAAGGAATTCAAAGGGCCTAGTAGAGAATTGTTATCAGTAACTGATGCCCTAAGGAAAGAAAATGCAAACAACTAGTAAGCAACCTGAAAGCTCTAGCATGATTCATGAAGAAGAGGAAGAAATGCTACATGATATATCAAAATTACAAGACCAAGTGCAACAAATTTCACTCTCACAAAAGCTAACAAAAGCTAAGATAAATGGTGTGGAATCTAAGATAAAGGGCATGGAAGCTAAGATTGATGATTTGAAAACAGATTTGAAGACATATTTGAAGAGAGACATGGCAGATTGGAAGACAGATTTGACAAATTTTCTACAAGAAATACTTACTAATGGTGAGAAGGTAGTAAAGGAAACTCATGATGTGAACAAAATAAATGTTAATCATGATTTCATAGACTCTAATGTGGGATCGAAGACCCACCATATTCCAAAAATTGATATGAGGAAGTTTGATGGCAAGGATCCCGCAACATGGATATTATAGATGGAGCAATTTTTCGATCTCAATAATGTGCAAAACACACAAAAGGTACGTATTGCAACTTTATATTTGGAACCAAATCAATTTGTATGGTATCAATGGCTTTTCTCTCGTAAACAAATTATCACTTGGGCAATATTTATGAAAGAATTAATAGCACATTATGAGGATACAAAAAGCAACACTTTTTTTAGCCAATTGATAAGTCTCAAACAAAGGGGTTCAATAATGGAGCACATTGAGGAGTTCCAAAAATTGAACATAAGGGTAAAAATATTCCAGAAGAGCATAGGATTGATGTGTTCATAGGGACTTTAAAGGATAATATCCAACATGATGTTCACCTTTGGGAACCTGATTCATTAGAGAAGGCATTCAGGTTAGCAAGAAAATGGAAAGCAAAATTATGGCACCCAGGAAGCATACCACTCACAACTATAAAGATGGAAGTGTTGTTGCCCCTAGTCTTCCACAACCTATACGGTTAACACCACAAAAATTGGAAGAAAAAGAGCAAAAGGGCTTTGTTACAGTTGTGATAGAAAATACACTAAAGGTCATAAGTGTGCTGAGAAGAAATTATTCTACATAGATTGTGAAGAGGAAGAAGAAAAGGAGCAAGAAAGGTCAAAAGAAGAGGATATACTCCAGGAACAAAGCCTAGATAAAGAATAAATGAATCCGACGATATCTTGTAATTCATTGGTGGGAATTACCACTCCTCAAACCATCAAGATAGAGGACAAATCAAGAAGAAAAAGGTAATAGTGTTGATTGATTCAGGAAGTACCCACAATTTTATTCATTGTAAGGTAGCAAAAAAATTGAATTGCTTCTTATATCCAGCACCAGAGTGTCAAGTGATGGTTGAAAATGGAGGAACAATAAATTGCTCGAGGAAGTGCCATAATATCAAGTTATCCATGGGAGAATATGTATTGACTAGCCCAATGCTTTCCATTCCAATGGGAGGTGTTGATGTTGTACTAGGAGTCCAATGGCTACAATCCTTGAGTACAATAGCTTTTAATTTTCAAGAATTTTCATGAAATTTTCTATGGAAGGAAAGGAAGTTGAATTAAGGGGTATTGCAGGGAAACTGGAAAAGATAATCAGCTCTAACGGTATGACAAAGCTTCTAAAAAAGGAACAAAGAGGTGTAATTGCACAATTATGTTCGCTAGATGTTTCCACATTGGAATCATCTATTTCTCCAGATCTCCAAAAAGTCTTGGACAATCATTCCAAGGTATTTGAGACTCCCAAAGGTCTCCCACCTATTCGTGATCATGATCATGCTATTCATCTGATTCCAGGAAGTGTTCCTCCAAACATCAGGCTGTACAGATATCCCTATGCCCAAAAGAGTGAAATTGAACGTATGGTTGCAGAAATGCTAGAGGCCGGTATAATTCAACCGAGTCAAATTCTTTCTCTGCTCCAGTAGTATTGGTGCACAAGAAGGATGGATCATGGTGCATATGTCCGGATTATAGGGAGCTCAACAAGCTCACTATTAAAGATAAGTTTCCCATTCCTGTCATTGATGAATTACTGGATGAATTGCATGGATCAATTTACTTCACCAAGTTGGATCTTCATTCAGGATATCATCAAATCAAAATGAAGACTGAATACATTCCAAAACAGCATTTAGAACTCATGAGGGTCATTATGAATTTTTGGTCATGCCTTTTGGCCTTACCAATGCACCTTCAACATTTCAAGGTTTGATGAATTCCATTTTCAAACCATTCCTTAGAAAATTTGTGTTAGTATTTTTTGATGATATACTAATCTACAACAAGTCTTGGAAGGATCATGTTGAACATGTTGACAGGGTGCTACAACTATTGGAGGAGAAACAATTATATGCGAAAAGATCCAAATGTTTCTTTGGAGTACAAGAGGTGGAATATCTGGGTCATATTGTATCTCATGAAGGAGTTAAGGTAGACCCTAGCAAAATTAAAGCCATTAAGGAATGGAAAATCCCCACATCCATAAAGCATCTACGAGGATTTCTTGGGTTGACAACGTATTATTGCAAGTTTGTTAAGGATTATGGGAGAATAGCAGCACCTCTAACAACATTATTGAAGAAAGATGCATTTTCATGGAATCTAGCAGCAACAAAGGCCTTCGAACATCTTAAAGAGGCAATGTGCCAAGCACCGGTCTTAGCTACACCAAACTTCACAAAAAACTTTATTGTGGAATGTGATGCTTCAAGAAATGGAATTGGTGTTATTTTAATGCAAGATGAAAGACCCATTACTTTTGAAAGTCGTCCAATCAAGGGAAAGTTTTTACACAAAGCTATTTATGAGAAGGAAATGTTGGCAATACTCCATGCACTTAAGAAATGGCAACCCTACCTAATGGGAAGACACTTCAAGGTAAAAATGGATCATGGTAGCCTTAAATACTTTTTAGAACAAAGATTATCCTCTGAAGAGCAACAAAAGTGGGTCACAAAGATGTTGGGTTATGACTTTGAAAACATCTACAGAAAAGGGAAGAAAAATGTGGTGGCAGATGCACTCTCAAGAAAGGATGAGGATGTGGAAGCATTGTTGTGCGCCATTTCTATTATCCAACCAGATTGGATAAACGAAGCAAGGGAGGAATGGAAGAATGACGAAGAAGTGTGGGCACTTATTGGAAAGTTACAACAAGATTCCAGTACGTCTAATACATTTAGCTGGAAAAATGATTCGTTATGGTACAAAGATCGTTTATACCTCTGTAAGAATTCCCAGCTAAAACAAAATATTCTTATGGAATTACACACTTCTCCCTTAGGAGGGCACTCAGGATTTTTAAAAACTTACCACAGGGTTAAGAAGGAATTTTTTTTGGGATGGCCTTAAATCAGATATTCAAAAGTTTGTGGCGGAATGTTTGGTTTTCCAACAAAATAAAGTTGAAACAATTAAGACACCGGGTCTATTACAACCTTTATCCATTCCAAACCAACGTTGGGAGGAGTTTTCAATGGATTTTATCACAAGTTTACCCAAGTCTGAGGGAAAGAGTGTCATCATGGTGGTAGTTGATAGACTTACCAAGGATGCACACTTTTTTGCATTATCACATCCATTTAAAGCCAGTACAACTTCTTCTCCATTTATGGAAACAATTCAAAAGCTACATGGAAACCCAAAGATTATTGTAAGTGATAGAGATCCCATTTTCACTGGAAATTTTTGGATAGAATTATTTTCTTCTCTTGGTACTCAGTTAGCTCATAGCTCATCTTATCATCCTCAATCTGATGGGTGAACTAAGATAGTAAACAAATGTTTGGAAGGATATCTTCATGGCTTTGTATTTGATAAACAGACACAATGGGTCAAATGGTTACCTCTGGCTGAATGGTGGTATAACAGTTCCTTCCATACAGCAACAAAAATGACCCCATTTATGACACTTTATGGATATCAGCCACCATCCATCACATCATATTTAAGAGAAAATTCTAAAGTTCAAGCAGTGGAACATCACATCGAACATCAACAACAAGTCCTCCAACTCTTAAAGGATAACCTCGTGTTGTCACAGAATAGAATGAAACAACAGGTAGATCAACATCGCAACGAAAGAAGTTTTGATGTAGGTGATTGGGTATTCCTACAGCTACAACCATATAAGCAAATGTACCTCAAGCAAGCTAAGAAGGATAATAAATTATCACCGAAGTATTATGGTCCATACAAGGTGTTGCAAAAGATTTGTACTATGGCATACAAATTGGAGCTTCCTGCAGCTTCTCGATTGCACCCAGTTTTCCATGTTTCATGTTTAAAGAAGGTTATAGGCGACAAGCTCCCAGTTCAAACAATATTGCCAGAACTTAACGAGGAAGGAAAAATTATATTGGAACCAAAAGCAGTCACAGAAACAAGAACTCGACAGCTACGAAATCGATCAATTTCAGAGTATCTTATCAAGTGGAAGAACTTATCCGCTGAAGATTCCACATGGGAGGATGAGAATTTTATACAAAAGCATCCAGAACTACTCAAGCATTGAGGAAAACACTTTTTTGAAGGAGAGGGGCATGTTGGGTCCCTATAATACTAGTGATTACCCCATTACTATTGTAGTTGTGTCCCTTATTAATATTGTTGTGCCCTTGTTTCCCCCATATTGTTATTACTATGCCCCATAGAATCCCTCTATTGTTATTTTTGTGGCTTTATATTATTATTGTTAGGTCAGCTGGGTTATATTGTGACTCTTTAGACTTCTATATATAGAAAGGAAATTTTGTCATTTGAATCATCCAAGAATTGTTCATTTATGTAATGTAAAGGAGGTTGCCCCCTCGACGAGGTTGAATTCTAAGGCATTGATCTATCTATCTATCTTTTTCTTGAGCTAGTTTCATAACAAAATGCCATTGGTGAAATTGAGATGTGATAAGAACTTGATTTCTATATTTAGGAACCTCAAAATTTGAACTTCTCCCTTCTTGTATACTATTCTTCTCTTTGATCACCTTTTCTCTGATACCATGTAGAAATTCCCACCATAGATCAACAGATTATGAAATATACTAAAGAAAAATACAAGATCTAATTCTACAACAAACTTTGCAGAAGCTTAATCGAATATGAGCAAATCAAATAGAACACATATAACTGAGAATGAGAAATCAATCACACATGAACATAGAAGAATAAACTGGGGAAAGCCTCAGCCTACAACCCCAATCTCTGTATTATCATACAAGTGGAAATATGTTCAGATTACAAAAAGAATAAGCTCACAAGCTATCCTACTCTCTCTACAATCCAACTGTTGCTCATAGATAGTCAAAGGCTTCTCACAAACTTTCTCCTCTGCCCTCCAAGCCTCTATTTCCTTGTGCAATTTTCCTTGGGGTCTAGTGCTGCCACCTATGTGAATTGGCCTCTTCACACATTCACTAACCTCTGATCTAACTGTGCAATCCTGAAGGAGATGATTTCTTCTACATGGATGAGTTTCCTATATGGGAAAATTCCTCCAACTGATAGTACATTGTCCCTTCCTCTGATCTCAACTAGGTCTCTAACTGAACTGGCATGCATGAGTTATTTATGAGAGAATATTTAGTATCTGAAGTGTAGCAGTTACATGCATGCATGCATTAACTAACTGAACTCACAATTAGTTCAACAAACTATTTGAACTAATCTAACTAGACTTAACTCAGTTGGCTGAGCTAACTAATTACACCTCAATATTACAACTCATCCTTATCTCTTTAACTAAGGGATAAATTCCTCAATTAATGGGATAACTGTTGCATGTCCCCACATAGACTTCATGTTTGATTTTCTACAACTAATTAACTCAAGATGAATTAATTAATTATTTTACAAACAGCTGCTAAGATCAAATTCGAATTTTACTACGCTATTTTTGTTCAAGGACTAACTAAAATAGGAATCTAACCTGAAATGCTATTTATAGCAATGCTATTTTTAGCATTTCCATCTTTTCATTCCTTGTTGCTATATCCAATACTAGTACCTGAGATGCTATTTGTAGCATTTCTTGTTGCCATTTTCAACAACACAAGTAAGGAGGTTGAGGATTCAGATGTGTTAAGAAGATGCCCAATTTTGTAGTAGTTTCAAGATGTATTTCCTGAGAACATTACAAAGTTCCCACCTCACAAGGAGGTAGATTTTTCTATTGAGTTGGTGCAAAAGGCATCTCTAGCATCAAAATTACCTTACAGGATGAGCATGCCTGAGTTGGTTGAGTTAAAGTTGTAGCTAAAGGAAATTTTGGACAAGGGATACATTAGGCCGAGTATATCACCCTGGGGTGCGCCAGTGTTGTTCGTGAAAAAGAAAGATGGTACTCTTAGATTGTGCAATGACTGCAGGAAGTTGAACACAATAACGATAAAGAACAGGTACCCATGGCGGAGGATTGATGATTTATTCGATTAGCTGAAGGGACAAGAAGTGTTCTCTAAGTTCGACTTGAGATCAGGATACCATTAGGTATGCATCAAGGAAGAGGATATCTTCAAAATAGGGATCAGGACTAGGTATTGGCATTATGAGTTTGTTGTTGTTCCATTCGGTTTGACTAATGCTCCAATTACATTTATATTTTTGATGAATAGTGTTTTGTGTCCTTATCTGGACAAGTTTGTTATTGTATTCATTTATGACATATTGGTATATTCTAAGAATGAGGAAGAACATGTCGAGCATTTAGTAGTAGTTATGAGATTGCTAAGTGATGAGCACTAGTATTACAGCAAGAATTCCACAACTCCTGGGGCTACCAACTTTACTTCATCAACCTAGGGTTCATACAAACTTGGAGGTGACAGTGTTGTATACAAAAATAGATGCAATGGGTCCACTCTTTTGTCACTGCTGAGCAAGGCGATATTCCACTAGGGTTTCTCAAACCAACCTTCTATTGATTTAGAAGAATTTTGATTACCAATTGAGAAAGGAGAATTTTACACTAATTGAGAGAATTGAAATGCTACCTACTACAGTAAAATAAGACTGAAATAGATGCTTAAAAAACACCACTTATCTAGCTATTTGTTAAGATACCTTGGTTCATAATAGTTCTAAGATAACACATGTGAAACCCTAACTAACCTAAGCATGCAATCTGATCTAATAAAACACTTAACTATTGTGCATATGAATAAGCATAACAACCTTTTCTTTTTGTCTTTTTGTAAAAACATGAATGCTAATTCTTCTTGATTGTATTGAAGGTGGGTTAGGTGTGGAGAGAGATGGTTGTGATGGGTTAGATGGTTTGGGAGGATTGCAGGGGCCTTGTTGGCTTGAGTGAGTCATCAGGGAAAAGACCTTGGTTCAGGCATGGAAGGCCAACAATGGTCCGCGGTAGTCTAGGACAATGCTGGAATTTTCACCTCACTCTGAAGGGCAAAGAGTCTCACTCGAAGCACGCCGTGACCAAAAGGGGAGAAGGGCTCAGCATAGGATTGAGCGGGTCTAAGCTATACACAGGTGGTCATACACATATGTGGTCATAAAACATGGAACAAAAATAATAATATCCTCAACTCATACAGAGAGACTCATCATATATACCACAAAACTAACAATATACTTGTTTCAATCTATCAAGCACCAGCCTCATGTAACAAGGAGACTAATAATCCATAATATAAGATGTGCAATACACTTATGGGTCTTAACAATGATCAACTCGAATTACATTAAAGTATCAGAACATAATACATCATAACTCGGTTCTTGGCCATCAACAACACAAAGAATACCTGGCTCAATAGCTCGGGTCAGATCTTCTCTGCAACTCAGTTCCTTAGTTCCTGGCCCTTCCTGCTTCTGCTCTATTGTTTTCATACCTCCTCAGTGACCCAATCCTTCAGTGTCTCCGCAACAGCCCCGACAATCAACAAAACTCAACAACAATAGTAGCAACACCACCAACAACCCATAATCAACCCCTTCCTTTCTATTCTTCCTCTCTTTATATCCTTCTCAACTTTCTGGACTACCAGTTCTCGCTCGGCTACTTGCTTCCTTGGCTGCCTCTGCACTTTCCCGTCTGCTCAACTATCTTTTCCTTCCATTGCCACCTTGCCATCACCTTCCCACAATTGCTCTTTCCGCCACCCAACCGTTGCTGCCATTTGTCCTTTACCGCCCTACAGTTGGTTAAAACTGGTCAAAAATCCTCAAAATTAATGAAGGCTCCAATAGGCCCCGACCACAATTTCTTGACTCATCCCCGAGTCAAGTCATTTCAACCTCTGGTTGATCTGTTGCTATCCTCATGGGTTCTACAGGTGGCAGCTGTGTTGCTACCAATGCTATTTTCACTGTCTGTTGTGTTGGCACCTGTGTTGTTGTGATACCTTCTTGTGGAATAGGCATTCCTTCCATTTCCAACCTAGCTTGTGGTGTGGCATTTGTTTCTATGCCCCTTTCCTGACCTTGTGACTCTTCCGTTCCAAATGAAGGCTCCAACTCGGGGACTCCTGTTGTCATTTGTTGCCTGAAATTGATGTATCACTGGATAGCCAAGTTCCATTTTGTGAGGATCACATCTGCACTTTGTGAAAATGTCTCGATTGATTGTGATGTCAGGGTTGTCAGCTATTGGACCTACAAGTCATCCAGTTGTTGGCTGCTTGAGTTGCATGCCTCTTTCAATAGAAGGACCTACATCCGCACCAGGGGCTGCAAGTCTCGGATTACCCTCTTCATCCTAGCCGACTCCTCCTCATTTGCCTCAACCTGGCCTTGGAGTACGTCAATTTTTTCATTTAGATGCTGGAGCTGAGTAAGATCTGTGCATGCCCTTGTGCTGGAAAATAGAGACTAAATCTACTCTCGTAACGGGTAGACTTGGTGATTCTTCAGAGCTAGAATTCCCGACTAGTCCTGGACTTTTCCCATTAAGGCGTATCCATCGGTGAGGGCGACAGCTAGTGCTTGTTTCTTTGTCTCTAGCTCTCACATTTTTCTTTCAACTGATCATGCATATATTTCCAAAGGGTCTAGTAGTGTGGACTTTACGGTCTCTAGCTTCTTCTTCATCTCCACATTTGTGGTTGTCAGTGATACACACGTTGTCTGTATGTGATTGCAATAGTTGATCAAGGAGAAGGCGGACATGTCTACCGGTGCTTTAGTGTTGGCTTCGACAACTGTTGGCCACATGGCTTGGAATCACTACATAAGCAGATGCTTTTGTGCTTGCAACCCTGTATTTTCCTCTTGCAGGCGATCACGTTCTTCTGTCACTGTGAGAAATTGCATTGTCTGTTGCTCATGCTCCTTAACCCAACCAAATCGTCCTCGTCTGTTAACATGCAAGTAGTCATTTCCATGATATTTGATGCCATGAGATTGATGGTACAGTTAGATCCAGCAGTTTATCATCCTCTTCTTCAGATAACTCCTTGATTCCAAGTATATGTAGTGTGATTATGTACTTCTTTGTCTCTTTGCTTAAGATGCATTCTGTTGTATAGATCTCTGTTTGATGTTTGATGTGGGATCTTATTTTGTTCTTGATGTGGGATGTACTTATTGTCATGTTTTGATTGAGATCCCTTTGTCACCATGTTGATGAGATACTCATGTGTCACCATGTACATTTGGATTGAGATCCCTTTGATGCCATGTTGGCGGGATTCTCATTATTATCATATGTGAAATTATGTCATGCTGATAGGAGTCCTTTTGTGAATGAGAGTTCCTACAATGGAGCATCTCATGGAGCCACTCTTATGTGAGGGCATATTCCTTGCATGATAGAGAAAACACATTCATGTACATCATCACTCGTTCCAGTAGTTAATGCAGTGACCTACACCATCTTGACACCAGGGCCAGGAGACGTAGTCCCTCCTAGACAAACTCCATTATCGACGTCTCATGTATATGATTTTTTGAGTGTTATTATGTTTCCATCTATTTAAGAATGCATATGTCTTCATTTATGATATTTTAAATGAAATTCTAACAACATCACGAAAGTAAAATATCTTGGTTAACTCTGGGAGTTGAGTCACCTCGAATCACTAGGGCACAGAGTTCACCTTCAGCGCAACTTATCATCCACAGACAGATGGAAAAATAGAGAGGGTCAACAGGATCTTAAAGGATATATTGAGGATGTACGTGATGCACTAGAATAAGAGATGGGAGGAGTATCTTCCATCGGTTGAGTTCTCATACAACAATGGGTATTAGGAGTCATTGAGGATGATTCCTTTCAAGGAATTGTATGGATGAAGTTGAAACACTCCCATCATCTGAAGTGACCCAGTAAACAGGGTACTTATTGCACCAAACATGTTGGAAGACATGGAGAAAGAAATGCAAGTTATAAAGAAGAATATAAAGGCAACACAGGATAAACAAGAGAGTTATGTGGACCAAGTTTTGTAAAAACATGAAAAAACAATGTTAACACCTTTTCTTTGTATTGCGACTGTGATACGACAAAGGCTCAATCTGGATGCAATTGCGATGAGGATCAACATCAATGTAAAAATCAGTCCTCTAGCTTTCTTTTAATAGAAAAATAGCATCAAAGGAAGCCACATTGCACATTCATCACCACAAATTTTACAACATAATTCAAAAAAATTGGAATAGCAGGAATTCATGGAATAGCAGGAGTAACAGAAATGTTCATTCAATGCCTCAGTTACACTAGAACGCCTAGAACAATCCCATAACCTAGCAAAATAATATTTTAGTAGTTTTGATCTATTTTAGGAATTTTTGTAATAAATCTTGAAATCTGTTTCAAGATATTTTTCTATAAAACAAAATACTTCTGATTTCGAAGTATTAGGTGAAGAGTTGGACATTAGTGAGTAGAACTCTTGGAGATTGTACTTCATCACTTTTTACAGGAAATCAAAGGACAATTGCTGTTATTATTCAGGAATTCTTTTGTTGTGAGTTGTGATAACGTTGTCTCTCTATTATAGATTTATATGAATGATAATTCCATATTATTTCCATGTCTATTCATTTTAGTGAATTTCATAAGAGGTTTTAAACATAATTCTTAAGTTTAAGCTCTTTTTTGTTAGGAATTTCATGTTTACGTCACCTATCTTCTGATAAATTAATTCATGCTTTCCATGCTCAATTTGATATTTTCTTTTCCACCCTACACTACATCAAAAAAGCCCCAAAGTATCACAAAATCATACTACCTTGCTCCTTCATATCTCTTGCAATTGAACCCTTGAGACCTGACCTAGTTCCTTGATTTTGACTCCTGATCCAACAAAACTTTAAAATATTTAAAGCCTAGTGCTATAATACCTAGCCTAATATATTTTTCCCACTCCAATCATATTTGGTTGTGAGCTTTATAGAGAGAGCCCTCTTTGGTTTGGCAGGACTAGTTGCTAAACCCTAAGTGGTTTGAGGTTACCTCTGTTGATCTCCTTTCTCAGGCTTGGGATATTGTGGAGGATAACATTTTGGAATCGTTTACCAGGAATGCAAGATCATATCTTCCCTGGGAAAGAATGAAAAAAGATAAGATCTAATTATTGATGGTGAACAGTGATCAGACACAAGAAAGGTTGTGCATCTTTCACTTGGTGACTCCAATGTAGAAGAATTGAAAGGTTTATAATTTTCATGGTGACTCCATTATTCAAAAACGATAGTTTGAAGAACTTCTTGGTGACTTAACTATTTTCAAGATGGATTCAACTGCTCAAAGGTATGCTCCTATGAATCATGCTCACATTCCTGGTTTTCCAAATCGAATTCTTTGCACAGATTGGCAAACTAATTTGCCCATATTCATAGATGGAAATTAGGATGAGGCTATTTGCATCTAATAAAATTTCATTGGTAGATACATAAGCTCAGTATTAGGTTTCATGAGGATTGTTTGATGAAAATGTTTATCGCTACACTAGAAGGAAAAGCAAGATCATGGTATGAAGGATTGAAGCCAAGTAGCTTATTCTGTCTTAAAGAATTCCACACAACATTCTTTGAGTTTTATGGAAAATCTCATAATTCATTCTTATTAGAAGATTGTTGTCAATCCTGTGAAAACTTCATTCAATACTTTGAAGAGACTTTTGGTGACTAAGAATGTTTGGATTATGAAATCATAGAGGCCCTTTATGAATTTTCTTCCCAACAGAAAATAACAAAAATTAACTGCTTTGATACAAAGGATCATTCACACCACATATACCTCCTTCTTTGATTGAAGATGAAACAAAATTACATCCTAACAGTCAGGAAGAAATTGGTGCAAGTCAGAATTCTAAAATTACATTTATAGGAAACTTAAGCCGTGAACTACCTTATGGAGATGATTATATACTTTTGCAAGGAAGTAATGAACACAAAGTTGTTTTCCTTGATTCTTGTGACATTCAAATTGATACTCTTCCTATTGAAGCACATGAGGAATCAAATATACACAAAGAGGTTGTTGCATTTAAAGTTTCCCATGAGCATCCAAAACCTTGTATTTTGGATGAAAGGTATGAAGATAGTCATTCACTTGTTTTTTCAGATTGTTCTTTCTCTATGTTTTTTATTTCAAGATCATGTTTGTGAAGACCAAGATGAGGTTTTTGATGAAATGAACAAAAAAGAATCTCTAGACATTCACCACTCATATTTTTCTCCTTCTCATCCGTTTTCTGAAACACTATTCCAAGGGAAGATTCATGCAAATCATAATTTTGAATTGACATGTGTGGAGGTTTCAGACAATATAATTAGGGAAGAAAATAGTCACCAATTCAATGTTAATTTCTATAAAAATTAGTGTTCTCCTCCATCTGAAGATGAAATAGTTCTTCTCTTGAAAATCCATGTTACAACCCAAGTTAAGGTAGGTTTGCAGCGTTCACACAGTCAAGAATGTGTGAGTGAAATTTCTTCTATTATTGAAAATGAAAATCTAGGTTTAAATGATTATAGTCATGAGACTGATGAAACTATACAAGAAGCTGCTATGAGTAAGCCAATTTGTGATGTAAATTTCTTGCAAGGAGATCAGCTAACAGGGATTGTTTTCTTTCATGAAGAGGATAGGGCTGACATGTTTAATAATATTGAAGAATGTTTTATGTTCAAGGATGATTTAGACTATGAATTGGAAGAGTATGAGTCTGAGATAGATAGTATGCTAGAGATAGAATTAGAGTTTCTCATGCTTGAGGAATTTACAGCCAACACTCAGGTAGCAGAAATTCATACTTCCCTATGCCTTCCTATGGATCAACAACCAAGTATTCTTTCATATCAAAATGAAAGGAGTACTTGTATTTTTGCTGGATTTCAAGACAAGGTAGTCATTCACAAGTTTCAAGATCCTTTTGCTAATTTTCTTCAGTCCTCAAGGGAGATGAGTTTTCTTGTATTTATGGATCATGAACACATGTATAGTGGACACTTAGAGTGGCCTTTTTTTTTTTTTTTTTTTTTTTTTCTGCCAGCTGTTATAAACATATTTGGGCACATCAACCCCAAACTTATACGTCGATGAAATAGGGTTCATCAACCCCTAAAAGATTTGTTTCATATCCTAAAGAAACTTAGTCATCCAAATACATCATTCCTCAAAAGCTCCACTTCAGAAATCATCCAAAAAACCCTAAACTCGACCATATTGACTGCACCACTGATAAACTACGACGCATACTGACTGGTACATTGTCAGAGTGTGATGCATACTATTTAGGCCTTCTATAGGGTGCGATGGGAAAGGATGTACCAATTTCTAGGACAGTTTGTTAGTTGTTTGCTCATGGAATCTTCTAGAAACTTCTCTTATGCCACTTGCCTCTCTGAATTCACCCAAGGATGACCAAGGGAATTAGGAAACCATCTCCATTTCCCCTCTCTTGTGGAACCAGTTGTAAAAGTGGAATGACACTAATCAAACCCCATAGATGACTCACACCCTTGCAAATATCTATAAATGGATCTCCAATCCAAGAGATCAGAAGGATGGAATGTTGTGAATTGCAAGTGTGTGCTGATAGTTTGTAATTGAAGAGAGAGCATTGTATTCTTGTTGGTGTGATCTTGCTATTTCATGAGGTGAATAAGGATTGAAGCTGGGGATGGCACTGGATCAGAAAACTAGGTTGTAATTCTCCTTTCTATTAATAAATCTCTTCAAGTTTTCTCCCATATGATTGTGCAATTGTGAATGCTATCATTTTGTTCATTATATATCTGATTCTATAATGTTTATGTTGTAATAGATCATGATGCTTTGACGGTTCTTTGTTGTTGTACTTGTGCAGGTACTCTCCAAGTGTGTTAAGTACGGGGAGGAGTTGCAGGATCTACCAAAGGAGAGAAAGATCAAGCAAGGGATTAAGCAGTATTTCCAGGTTGGTTCTACTATCTTTCTCTTATCTGTTACACATAGGAAAAATCATTGAATTGCTTTAAATTGTTGTTTCTAGGGTAGCTGCCAAACCTAGAGGGTTAGTCGTTCAACAAGACACTAATTTTCCCAGAAACAAATTGGGGACTCCAATGGGGATTGAACAGATGTTTTTATTTTTTGTTTTATGTTCAATTTGATAAACTATAGACAGAGTCTAAAGCCAGCCAGGTAGCTTTCGAACTACTCTTGCTCTGCAATTGCACAATAGATAAATGCTGCTTCAGTCAATCTCTGGTTTAGTTTATGAATTAAACATTTGACTTGCAAGCACATCTAGATGCCCTTTTGGTAGCTCAGTAACCTCTCAAGACATTCCTTCATACTTTGCTCATCATTGTTCATTAAAACTAAGCTTGATTTCATCGAAACCTGCTCCACATTTGAGCTAAAACCTCTTTTAGTTGTGATCTCTAGACCATCGCACTGTCTTCCACTATGTTCCAGTATGCATCCCACCTCCTAAGTGTAGAAGGTATGATGCATATTATTTTCTGTGAAGCCCAGGTGCAATGATTGACTGAACTCATTGTTCCCATCAAGGACTTGAGGGTTTTTTATTTGTTTTCAGTTTTGTTTGGTCGTTTTGCTACATATGAATAGTGGCTCTTCACTGAAGCTTACTTGCATCACTTAGATCAGCCTCAATTACATTAGGATTAGTGAATTTTTTTGTGTATTTGTTCCTCATTTACAATCCTTTGTCGAAAAGTTGTTTTAGTCGATTTGTTGCTTTGATACAAAAAGTGTTGTAATTGTCGTTTTTTTTTATCGAAAAGAGAAGTGTCATAAATTCTTCCTTCCCTTGATAATCGATTAAACTTTTCTTGATGCGTTTGATTTGATTTGTTTACATTCAAAGTGTCGTAAGCATTTTTATTCAAAATTGAGAGTGTCATTTTGAGTCTTCCTTTCTCTTTTTGAAGAAAATATTGTCGAAAATGTCATTTGGAGTGCAATATTTTAGATCTTTGCTACTTTTAGTTTTCCTTTTTTCATCTTTCACATTAAGGGAATCGAAAACAAATACATGCATTTGCATTTAGCATTTTTTGATTTGTGTGTAAAAAGATGATTTAGGGAAATGCACTAGTGTGTGCTCTTTTCTCTTTACTTAAAAGCACTTTAATCTTCTTTCTCTAGTAGTCAGGATTTTCATTGCTCAAATAAACAAAGATTGTTTATCATTGTAGATTGCATCTTAGGAATTTCAGATCATCATTACATGGTCAACCTTCAAAGGCAAACTCTAAGCAAGATCAACTTAAAATGAACTTCAATGAACCTAACAATGCTTCGGAATTTAACACAACATATCTAGAGGTTTAGGCTAGAGACGTGTTCCGATGTCATTAAAACTAATGGCTATCATTTTCTTTGAAGGTTGGGTGATTCCTCCTCTTTTATACGAAAAGTGTTAGCACGGACTTGTGTGCCCTGTACTGTTGCATATATATTGGGAGACCATAATATGCTTAAATCCTTTATCCATAGGAAACCGAGTCTACAGCTTTATCGATCGCAATGCATTGAACACAGCATTCGAAAAGATTGACTGCCATACATAAGTCCTTGGTAATTTCTCTTTAATTTATCACCAAGGTGTATATTGTAGTTTTGCAATTGGTCTAGTAAACCTTTCTGTCTAGATTTTCTAGAGTAGTCACTTTCGCTCCTTTTCAACTCCTTAAAAGAAAAGGTCCATCTGAGCACTTGTCCTTTTAGGCTCATTAAAAATCAAAGGCAACTAGAGTCATCTTTAGCTTTTTCTCGACTCTGTAAAACTGAAAAAGCAAAGTTGTATCCAAAGTGTTGATAAAATTAATTGACCGTGAATAACATCCCTATTCCTTAGTTGATCTTAGGTTGAAACATATGGAGACAAATCCGGAGTCCACCAATAAAGGAATCCCTTTTGATGGGAATCCTAGTCCTTTTCCTTCTTTTTGAAATATTGGTGCTCCTTATATGGCTACATTATCCCTTCCAGGATTTACCATTGGCCTGCCAGTATGGCTATTTTCAACCTCTTTGGTTCAAAATGTCGAGATTTCTTCGCAATCGAGTACACCTCCAACTGGACAAAATCAACCTCCAGTTGATCCTAAAGTTGACCCTTTTCCTTCTTCCTCTTCGCTTGGTGAAAGTATTGGTACTAGTAACTAGGTGGCTAAGAAGAAGAAGAAAGGGAAGAAGAAGAAGAAGAAGCCAATTTAGTAAGGGGGCAACCAAGCAACCATTACTTTGAATGCAACATCTTATGAAAATCCATCCGTTAAGCCTCACAAAGTCAAATATCCATGAAAAATTTGTGCAGGAGACCATCTTCTCCTAAAATGTCTTGATATTCCTCGGATCTTGGAAGAATGGTCTTCCCATTCACACCATCCCATGTCATCAACCTCTGGAGATCATGTTGGTAACACACCATCAACTAGTGATAGTAAAGTTTATGGACATAAGGAAAAGGTCAAGTTTCCATGTAGGTTATGTGAAGGGAATCACCCCATTCACCTTTGTCCCTATCTGGATGAATCCAATAAAGTGTTGGATAACCGTCCTACTTCATTGCAGTGACTTCCATCTGGTTACAGGAAACTCTCCCTAAATCCTTCACTAGTTGATAAACCAACTGACCAAAATCAACCGTCGGTCAAAACCACTCTCTCTGAAAGTGAATCCAATGAGTTTATACTCGACCCAAATCAACAGGTCGAGGCAAAATTTGACCTGATTTCACCTTCAGTAAATCACACCTTTTCTGAAGAGAGTGAAAATGATATTGCTCAAGTTCTTTTGTTACTTCAGATTCTAACGAGCTTGGGGGAAATCCCCCTGTTCCATCAAGACAGGAGGAAAATCCTCAAGTTCTCATAACTCAAGGGGTTATGTTGGTTCCCCATAATACTAGTGATTACCCCATTACTATTGTAGTTATACCCCGTATTAATATTGTTGTGCCCCTATTGCCCCCATATTGTTATTATTGTGCCCCATAGAATCCCTCTATTGTTATTTTTGTGGCTTTATATTATTATTGTTAGGTCAGCTGGATTATATTGTGACTCCTTAGACTCCTATATATAGAAAGGAGGTTTTGTCATTTGAATCATCGAAGAATTGTTCATTTATGTAATGTAAAGGAGGTTTCCCCCTCGAAGAGGCTGAATTCTAAGGCGTTGATCTATCTTTTCTATCTTTTCTTGAGCTGGTTTCATAACATTTGGTATCAGAGCTTTGGATTCTAGGGTTTCGCTGCTCCAAACAGGTCATCGTGGAATTTTAGCTATAACTTTTTTTTGCGACATTTCAGAAGTTTAAAAAAAAACCCATTTGAGAAGAAATCGCGCTGAACCTCGGGTCCAAATTTCATAACTTTTTACGTTTTATTTGCGGAGATATGATCTGAGGAAGTTGGTATTTTTGCAGACTCCTGAATTACATTCCAAACGGTGACCTGGGGAAAATCGTCATAACTTTCTTTCTGAGCATCGGATTAAGAAGGTACAGAAAGAGGACGGATTTTAGTTTTCTTGTATATATTTTTCAGAGTCAAAGGTCGAAACAGTGACACGTGGCACTTCATACAATTTCGCTCTACTGAACTAGTCTACAATCAGGTCACTGCGGGAGATTGTGCATAACTCTTTCTTGGAGAATCCAATTTGGATCAGACTAGTGGCATTGGAAAGAGGACACAGAAGGCTACTACAGATCACAATTTCAGAACTGGATGATTCAAAATTACAGAGATACATCAGATTCAATATCAGGCTTCTACAAAGTGAAAAAAGGTGTGTAGTTTTTTTTTTTAATTTTTGCGTAAGCTTGGTTTGAAGGAATTCAAAGGGCATAGTAAAGCATTATTATCGGTAATTGATGCCCCGAGAAAAGAAAATGAAAACACCTAGTAAGGAACCTGAAAGCTCTAGCATGACTCATGAAGAAGAGGAAGAAATGCAACATGATATATCAAAATTACAAGACCAAGTGCAACAAGTGTCACTTGCACAAAAAGGAACAAAATCTAAGATGGATGGTTTAAATAAAGATGTAGAAGCTAAGATGGATGGTTAAAAGAAAGGCGTAGAAGCTAAGATGGACGATTTGAAGATAGATTTGAAGACAGACATGGAAGAATTGAAGAAGTTGCTACAAGAAAGGGTCACTAATGGTGAAAGGGTAGTAAAGGAAACTCATGATGAGAACAAAAGAAATGTTAATCATGATTCCATAGACTCTAATGTTGGATCGAAGACCCACCATATTCCAAAAATCGATATGAGGAAGTTTGATGGCAAGGATCCCGCAACATGGATATTACAGATGGAGCAATTCTTCGATCTCAATAATGTGCAAAACACACAAAAGGTACGTATGGCAACTTTATATTTGGAACCAAATCAGTTTGTATGGTATCAATGGCTTTGCTCTCGTAAACAATTTATCACTTGGGCAATTTTTACGGAAGAATTGATAGCACATTATGAGGATACAAAAAGCAACACTTTTTTTAGCCAATTGATAAGTCTCAAACAAAAGGGTTCAATAATGGAGCACATTGAGGAGTTCCAAAAATTGAACATAAGGGTAAAAGATATTCCAGAGGAGCATAGGATTGATGTGTTCATAGGGTCTTTAAAGGATAATATCCAACATGATGTTCGCCTTTGGGAACCTGATTCATTAGAGAAGGCATTCAGGTTAGCAAGAAAAATGGAAAGCAAAATTATGGCAACCAGGAAGCATACCACTCACAACTATAAAGACGGAAGTGTTGTTGCCCCTAGTCTTCCACAACCTATAAGGTTGACACCACAACAATTGGAAGAAAAAAGAGCAAAAGGGCTTTGTTACAGTTGTGATAGCAAATACACTAAAGGTCATAAGTGTGCTGAGAAGAAATTATTCTACATAGATTGTGAAGAGGAAGAAGAAAAGGAGCAAGAAAGGTCAAAAGAAGAGGATATACTCCAGGAACAAAGCCTAGATGAAGAAAAAATAAATCCGACCATATCTTGTAATGCATTGGCTGGAATTACCACTCCTCAAACCATCAAGATAGAAGGACAAATCAAGAAGAAAAAGGTAATAGTGTTGATTGATTCAGGAAGCACCCACAATTTTATTCATTGTAAGGTAGCAAAAGAATTGAATTGCTTCCTATATCCAGCACCAGAGTGTCAAGTGATGATTGCAAATGGAGGAACAATAAATTTCTCTGGAAAGTGCCATAATATCAAGCTATCCATGGGAGAATATGTATTGACTAGCCCAATGCTTTCCATTCCAATGGGAGGTGCTGATGTTGTACTAGGAGTCCAATGGCTACAATCCTTGGGTACAATAGCTTTTAATTTTCAAGAACTTTTCATCAAATTTTCTATGGAAGGAAAGGAAGTTGAATTAAGGGGTATTGCAGGGAAACCAGGAAAGATAATCAGCTCTAATGGTATGACAAAGCTTCTAAAAAAGGAGCAAAGAGGTGTAATTGCACAATTATGTTCGCTAGATGTTTCCACATCGGAATCATCTATTTCTCCAGATCTCCAAAAAGTCCTGGACAATCATTCCAAGGTATTTGAGACTCCCAAAGGTCTCCCACCTATGCGTGATCATGATCATGCTATTCATCTGATTCCAGGAAGTGTTCCTCCAAACATCAGGCCGTACAGATATCCCTATGTCCAAAAGAGTGAAATTGAACGTATGGTTGCAGAAATGCTAGAGGCTGGTATAATTCAACCAAGTCAAAGTTCTTTCTCTGCTCCAGTAGTATTGGTGCACAAGAAGGATGGATCATGGCGCATGTGTCCGGATTATAGGGAGCTCAACAAGCTCACTATTAAAGATAAGTTCCCCATTCCTGTCATTGATGAATTACTGGATGAATTGCATGGATCAATTTACTTCACCAAGTTGGATCTTCGTTCAGGATATCATCAAATCAGAATGAAGATTGAAGACATTCCGAAAACAACATTTAGAACTCATGAGGGTCATTATGAATTTTTGGTCATGCCTTTTGGCCTTACCAATGCACCTTCAACATTTCAAGGTTTGATGAATTCAATTTTCAAACCATTCCTTAGAAAATTTGTGTTAGTATTTTTTGATGATATACTAATCTACAGCAAGTCTTGGAAGGATCATGTTGAACATGTTGACAGGGTGCTACAACTATTGGAGGAGAAACAATTATATGCAAAAAGATCCAAATGTTTCTTTGGAGTCCAGGAGGTGGAATATTTGGGTCATATTGTATCTCATGAAGGAGTTAAGGTAGACCCTAGCAAAATTAAAGCCATTAAGGAATGGAAAATCCCCACATCCATAAAGCATCTGCGAGGATTTCTCGGGTTGACAGGGTATTATCGCAAGTTTGTTAAGAATTATGGGAGAATAGCAGCACCTCTAACAACATTATTGAAGAAAGATGCATTTTCATGGACTCCGGAAGCAACAAAGGCCTTTGAACATCTTAAAGAGGCAATGTGCCAAGCACCGGTCTTAGCTACACCGGACTTCACAAAAACCTTTATTGTGGAATGTGATGCTTCAGGAAATGGAATTGGTGTTGTTCTAATGCAAGATGAAAGACCCATTGCTTTTGAAAGTCGTCCAATCAAGGGAAAGTTTTTAAGCAAAGCTATTTATGAGAAGGAAATGTTGGCAATACTCCATGCACTTAAGAAATGGCGACCCTACCTAATGGGAAGACACTTCAAGGTAAAAACGGATCATGATAGCCTTAAATACTTTTTAGAACAAAGATTATCCTCTGAAGAGCAACAAAAGTGGGTCACAAAGATGTTGGGTTATGACTTTGAAATCATCTACAAAAAAGGGAAGCAAAATGTGGTGGCAGATGCACTCTCAAGAAAGGATGAGGATGTGGAAGCATTGTTGTGCGCCATTTCTATTATCCAACCAGATTGGATAAATGAAGCAAGGGAGGAATGGAAGAATGACGAAGAAGTGTGGGCACTTATTCGAAAGCTACAACAAGATTCCAGTACGTCTGATACATTTAGCTGGCAAAATGATTCGTTATGGTACAAAGATCGCTTATACCTCTGTAAGAATTCCCAGCTAAAACAAAAGATTCTTATGGAATTGCACACTTCTCCCTTAGGAGGGCACTCAGGATTTTTAAAAACTTACCACAGGGTTAAGAAGGAATTTTTTTGGGATGGCCTTAAATCAGATATTCAAAAGTTTGTGGCGGAATGTTTGGTTTGCCAACAAAATAAAGTTGAAACAATTAAGACACCGGGTCTATTACAACCTTTATCCATTCCAAGCCAACGTTGGGAGGAGGTTTCAATGGATTTTATCACAGGTTTACCCAAGTCTGAGGGAAAGAGTGTCATCATGGTGGTAGTTGACAGACTTACCAAGTATGCACACTTTTGTGCATTATCACATCCATTTAAAGCCAGTACAGTTTCTACTGCATTTATGGAAACAATTCAAAAGCTACATGGAAACCCAAAGATTATTGTAAGTGACAGAGATCCCATTTTCACTGGAAATTTTTGGACAAAATTATTTTCTTGTCTTGGTACTCAGTTAGCTCATAGCTCATCTTATCATCCTCAATCTGATGGGAAAACTGAGATAGTAAACAAATGTTTGGAAGGATATCTTCGTTGCTTTGTATCTGATAAACAGACACAATGGGTCAAATGGTTGCCTCTGGCTGAATGGTGGTATAACACTTCCTTCCATACAGCAACAAAAATGACCCCATTTATGGCACTTTATGGGTATCAACCACCATCCATCACATCATATTTAAGAGAAAATTCTAAGGTTCAGGCAGTGGAACATCACATCGAACATCAACAACAAGTCCTCCAACTCTTAAAGGATAACCTCGTGTTGGCACAGAATAGAATGAAACAACAGGCAGATCAACATCGCAGTGAAAGAAGTTTTGATGTAGGTGATTGGGTATTCCTACGGCTACAACCATATAAGCAAATGTCCCTCAAGCAAGCTAAGAAGGATAATAAATTATCACCAAAGTATTATGGTCCGTACAAGGTGTTGCAAAAGATTGGTACTATGGCATACAAATTGGAGCTTCCTGCAGCTTCTCGATTGCACCCAGTTTTCCATGTTTCATGTTTAAAGAAGGTTATAGGCGACAAGCTCCCAGTTCAAACAATATTGCCAGAACTTGACGAGGAAGGAAAAATTATATTGGAACCGGAAGCAGTCACAGAAACAAGAACTCGACAGCTACGAAATCGATCAATTTCAGAGTATCTTATCAAGTGGAAGAACTTATCCGCTGAAGATTCCACATGGGAGGATGAGAATTTTATGCAGAAGTATCCAGAACTACTCAAGCGTTGAGGACAACACTTTTTTGAAGGAGAGGGGCATGTTGGGTCCCTATAATACTAGTGATTACCCCATTACTATTGTAGTTATACCCCTTATTAATATTGTTGTGCCCCTATTGCCCCCATATTGTTATTACTGTGCCCCATAGAATCCCTCTATTGTTATTTTTGTGGCTTTATATTATTATTGTTAGGTCGGCTGGATTATATTGTGACTCCTTAGACTCTTATATATAGAAAGGAGGTTTTGTCATTTGAATCATTGAAGAATTGTTCATTTATGTAATGTAAAGGAGGTTTCCCCCTCAAAGAGGTTGAATTCTAAGGCGTTGATCTATCTTTTCTATCTTTTCTTGAGCTGGTTTCATAACAGGTTAATTCTCCCATTTCTATGGTACGCTCTCCAAGTAGTCTAGTCACTTCCTTTGATTGGAATCAACTGGCATGATCTCGCCTTCCTTCTTATGTGCCTTTCCAAATCATAGTACAAGTTTGTAAAATGATTGTATCTGGAACTATTATAGATGAAGGTGCATCAGTGAGTATCCTTTCCTCAACTAGTTGGCAGGTGCTTGGTTCGCCACTGCTTGTGCCTGTTACACAGAATCTGTTGGGCTTTAACGAAGGAACCAGTTGACCGTTAGGGATGCTTCCTAAGTTACCTATTACTTTGAGAGGGAAAACCATTTATCTGAATGTGATGGTAGTCCCAAGCCCTTTAGATTACAATTTACTTCTTGGGTGTGACTGTGTTTATAACATGGGAGCTATTGTTTCAACACTCTTTCAATTTATTTGTTTCCTGCATGAAGGCAAAATTGTCACCGTTGACCAACTTTTGTTTCCCGGTCCAAATATAGCTCCTACTCAACCATCATCCCTAAATGGTCCATTTATACCAATGGTATCATCCCCGCCATGAGTCAATTATGTGGCAACCCATTCCATACCTACACCACTCACGATCAATTTAGTGATGTTGTACATTATGTACTGGGGGAATCAGAACCAGATCTTTCCGTCATGACCACTTATGAGTTGTGATCAAGGGTTCAATGATAGTTCTTTTACTGTGTTAACCTCATTAAAAAATGAAACAGGTCTTCGAGGATAGTTCTTTTACTGTGTCAACCTCGTTAAAAATGAAACAGGTATTTGAGGATAGTTCTTTTACCATGTCAACCTCGTTAAAAAATGAAACAGCTCCTACGAGGATAATTCCTGGTCTTGTGTCAACCTTATTAAAAAATGAAATAGGTTGGTGGGCCCCAATATTGCAGCAATAATGCTGCAACTCCTGGGACTCCCTTCTTTAATTTTATCAACTCGGTAGTTCGTAACAAACTTGGAATCGACGGTGTTGTATGCACAAGTACTAGCTCTTGCCATAGCTGTCACCTGGTCAGCCGGCATAAGTCTGCTATGAGCTTAAGCCAACTTCTTTGACCTCTGAGACGAAGTTTTTTAACTGATGGACGAAAGCTAACTCAAAGAAGGCTGATCTACTTGCAAAAAGAAACTGGAAAGCTGAAAGGAAACGTAAACCCTAGCAAACCCTAATTTTACCATCTATCCCTACCGATGCAAGAAAGAGGATGCAAGCTACTGAAAGAAATGCCATTGACTTATAGAAAGGTAAATAATTGTATCTAAGCTACTTCTACAGGAACATCTAAAAAAAAATCTTTTTGTATTTTTGAATAAGTTGCCAGAATTATCATGCATGCGATTTGACTGTTTTGACTGTGCAGAGGTGGATTGGTGAGAGGAAATGCTTGGAGGAGGTCGAGAAGGTTCAGAGAGGGCCTAAGGGGTCCCTAAAACCCTTCCAGAGAGTTTCACAAAGTTTGGCTATCAAGAAACCTCATTCGTGAGCTTCTACAGGAACTCTGCAGGGGTTCTACAGGATGTCTATGATTTTCTATAGGATGTCTGTAATTTTTCTACAGGATGTTCAGAAATGGGATTTTGGAGGATGGATGGAGGGAGAAAGATGAAGAAGTGGGTATGGAGGTAGGGTAAGGGTTGGAGATGGTCCAAGACTTGGTGGATGGAGTTGAGAAAATATGTAGATGGCTGGATTTGTTCAAGGAGGACTAAAGCAATGATGCACAAAAACTAGGTTTATGTGAGCAAATGCAAAACATAAGGCAAGAAGCTGAGTTGAGGGATGGAGCAGATGGGTTTGATGGAGTATGGGAAGGTAGAGAAGTCGTACAGGTGCTCTGCAAGTTGTTTTTCCAACTGAACCAACAAAGACTTGTAAAATCAAAGACCTAGTTACGTTGACCTAATCTGATCTAGCTGACAGTAAAGAGAATGAATAGGAGTTTGAACTACAATGAAACCATGTATACTAACTTATGCAACTAAGCAAGCAAAAATCTAAACATGTAACCAACTTCTACAAATGAAAATCAAACACTACTGATTGCATGGCAAAGCAAAGTCAGTGTTTTTGTGGGTAGCAAGGTCACCTTGATCCCAGCTCCTGATCCCACTGAGGGAGAGGTGAAATCAGAGGTGTTTGATGGCCCTTTTGTGAAGCTTTTCCCTGTTAAAAACCTATCAACTCAATCTGAACATCAAAATCCTTTCTAATCATCAAAAGTAACCTAAACAATAAAACAAGATTTAAATCTAAATAGCAGATTTTATTTTGAGAATGCAGCAAAAACACATAAAGGTAAACAAAGGAGGTACTGGGCACTTGAGATGGGCCCAACCCCAAGAGCTAAGAGAGATTTAGAGCTGGTGCAAAGTTGGATTCATCTTTATTGATCAAAAGAATAGTTACATTCCAAAAACTATCCATAAGGAAAACTTGAAAAATGTGCTGAAATGTAGAGCTAACCTACTGCCTAAAAAATGACTAAAATCGAACTACAAACTAGCTAAATTTTGCCTAAAAAGTGAATAACTGAAATGAGGCCCTAAGCCCTCTTATTTATACAAATTGAGGACCCCAACAGCCCTCCTAAACTTTAGGAACTCGGCTGCCAAAACTTGTAGTTAACAGCACTTTTACTAGCACTTGCTCGGTTGCCCTTGTGATAATTGATTTGGTGGCCCTTGAGCTCCGAGCTGATGGTGGAGAATTCGAGGTAAGGGCCCATAAATGAAGGAGACACCTTGCTACAAATCCTCTCCCTTGTTCTTCCACGAATTTGGCTGCCAAGTGCTCATTAAACCTTTGACTTTGTCTCAAAATTGACTAAAAATCTGCACAAAGCACCCATTAGACTTGTTGGCATAATGACTAACCCAATTCACTCTATTAGCATAAATATAATAAAAAACATGCAATAAACTAATGAGAATGGTGGATTAAGTCGAATTAGGAGGTTGAATGAGCCCATATAATTATCCATTTTTGGGGCTCATCATCACCCCCCTACTGAAAGTGTTGCTCATCCTCTAAGCAACCAATCTATCTCCTCATCTTTGATGGCCTTGGTGGCCTCCCTGTCATGCCAAGCTTCTGAAGTGATGTCCTCTTCTCGGTCATGAAACCATGCTTTTCTCTCTGCTTCTTCCCACTGCCTGTGCTCCTTTTCCTAGAGAATTCTCAGCTTCCTGTAGAACTGTCTCAGCATCTTGTAGAGAGGCCTTTGTGTCCAACATTTTCACTCTTTCTCTGCAGGTGGATGTCTTCAGGCTTCCCCGTTCATAGGTGATGGATGCCTTTGAGGGAGACCTCTCCTTTTTTGTAGCTAGGGTGTCTAAAATCGTGATTGGTTCTTTTGACGGTGGCTGGGGTCTGCCAGTCTTTATCCTCACGCTCCTTCTTGCCTTAATCTACAGGGAAGGCTCCCTCTTTCGCTTCCCCTTCTGCTTGGGAGATGTGCTTAGGGTGGCCATCACAGTTGCTGCCTCCCTGGCTAAAATCTCAGGCGATTTTCCTTTTGTTGCCCTGTTTCTAGACTTCCTGTAGAAAGTCCTGTGCTGACTATTTTCTGTCTTCCTGTAGAAACGATTTTCTCTGTTTTGGCCTGCTTGGCTGGGGGTGCCTTCTCTTTTAATTTTGTTGTGGTTTCCTTGGGTGTGTCCTTACTTGTTTGGACTTTTTCAGTCCTCTTTTCCCTGATTTGCAATCGCTTCTCCCTTGGTGTTTGTGCCTTTATTTCACCCACAGTTTTGGGCTCAACAGCTTGGCCTTTCTCTTGTTTCTCTTCTTGCTCTTTCTGTGGTGGTCTGTCCTGGGTTTCCTTACCCTTAGCTTTCTCTTCTGCCTCAATGTGTTCCCTGTCTTCACTGCTGGATGAAGTGTAAGTTCACACAATAGCTCGAAGTGATAACCATGGATAATGTTGAATTATGAATCCCCCTGGCATGGTGAGAGTGCTCCCTTTTTCTTATGCTTTGGTCAGAAACGGAAATGTTGTTTATAGTTTCCCCCTGGACTCAAGGAAGAATTCCTCGACTATTTGATATCAATGAACAACAATTCCCTGGTTATAATGTTGTTGCTGCCCAAAACTCGACTGTCAAAAGGGAATTAGGCTCTCACAGACAGAGTGCAGAGCTTAATTTTCATCCCCAACCACATAAAAGTCACATTCTTTATGCACAGGTTAGCCCTTACAGAAGGAATTTGTTAACAAGAACTATGGAGGAGAATTTTAACACAAAATTGACTAAGAAATTTCGTGCCACACACAGGCAGCTGCTATCTTTCTTGACTCACAAGCAGACTTGTTTCATACTTTCTTATTCAAAACAGTTTAATTCACCGCCTTTCGAACGTATCATGCATGGAAGAGTGTTTTTTTCAAGCCTACCTTGCTCAGAACTCCGAACTCGATGAAGAAAAGTCCAGGCTTCTCTGTTTCAGAAGGATATGTCGTACTTCCTGTAGAACGTCTTCCTGTAGAATGCCCCTGCGCCTCTGAGCGAGCCCGATACGCGGAAGAATATTGAACTAAGCTGAAAAGCTCGTGGAGGACGATGGGTTAACAGATTGTGGGAGAAGAGAACATGTACTTCGGCTAAGAACACTGCAAGTGCAAATTAATCAGCGGGTGGTGAGAGTCAGCCGAGCATTCTTTAATTGTTGCGTGATTTGCGGTGAGGGAGTGAAGTGGCCAACATGTGCGCTGGCCCATGCAGACGGTGGTGCTGTCACGAAACATCCTGTTTCCTACCTGTGATCACTCCATCAATTACGTTGAAGGTCAAACAGTCACCATTACCTGTTTCCCGATTTCCTCCTGAGATGGCTGAGCGCACGTGTCTCATTCACCCACCGAGCGCTGTTGAACTGGATGAGGGTGGCCAGTTAGCTGGCCACTGATTTTTTTAATCCCAACCATCTCATTTCTCATGCAGTTTCCAAATTACATTCATGCAATCAGAGGAATGAGTTTTAGTCACGTACCTAGAAGTCGAATGGTTGCTGTGAGGTGCTGTGGCCTTTCATTTGCTGCATGCACTGGTTTCTGTGGTTGCATGGTGGCTTGGTTGCTGATTCATGGCTATTTTTTCTTGTGCAGGTATCCTCTGGCCAGATCCATGTTGTAGGAGCTGGCTTCGCGTTCAGATCTGCACCCTCAAGTTGCTGATGTCAAATATTCATAGGACCGAAACTTGTTTTTGCCATTGCTCCCGAACGATAGATCGGATCGATCTGAAACTTGCTGAGCATGTTCCTATCATCATTATGCACCTCCCATAACAAAATTGCGATCAATGGATGCACATATTTTGAGAAAAACGGAAAATGGCTGAAGATTACAGAGATCAATTTCTCGGAAACCGTGCATCAGAATAGGCTGAAACTTCTTGGGTAGGTGACTATCACCCATATTCATCTCCCCATGAAATAGGTTTTGAAACAGATGCACGGATAGGGAGAAAATGCAAAAATGGCTGGAGGTGATGGAGGCTGATTTCTTGGAAACCGTGCAATGGAATTGGATGAAATTGCTCGGGCATGTTTCCATCGTCCCTATACAACTCCCCCTGTAACAGTTTTGCAAATGGATGCACGGTTTTCAAGCTAGGGAAAAAACAAATTCTATTCTATGTATTTTTTCTTCAAATCATTCTGCAAGTTTTTACATGGTAAAAAAAATGAGCTTAGGCTGTGATGCAGGCATGGAGATGATGGAGGAGGAGTTTGAAGATTGCAGGAGGACTTTTGAACCCTTGAGGAAGCTATCATGTTCGCCAAACTACCTTTTTGAAATCCAATTCTAGCTTCCTTTAATTTCTACAGGAACTTCATGTAGAAGCACAATGAGGTGGAAAAAATGATGGAGAAAGGTGAGGGATGGAAATAGGGTTGCTTGTAGGCCTAACCAACAGATTACAACCATCAGATTCCCTTTTAAAATTGAATTTGGCTCGTCCGAAGGTTCTACAGGATGTTTCAGAACTTCCTGTAGACATGCCTGGAACTTCCTGTAGAAAAGCCTGGAACTTCCTGTAGAAAGCTGAATCCTGACCTGAATGTGACCAAATACTAGGAGAGGTGAGTGGCCATGGAGGGAGTGTCTGAAGGGATGTCCTGGAGCCTGGTACAGACTCCTATCCTCGTTTTTTGCGCCCCTCTTTTCCTACAAAGTATTCACTGCAACCTGCAATTTTTCACAGAGATTAGTCTTGCTTTCTTTTTTCCTTTTTTTTTTTTTTGAAAACAACTAGGGCACCTCATGGAGGTTTTCACCCTAATTGCTTTCCTTGGGCACCTCCAAGGGGGGTTTTCACCCAAGGATCTTATTCTCTTTTTCTTTTCTCTTTTTTCCAACCCATTGACCGCCTCATGGAGGTTTTCAATCAATGAGCCAATCTAAGGCGCCTTCGAGGAGGTTTTCACCTTCGATTTTTATTTTCTTCTTATTTTCATTTTTTCTCTTTTTTTTTCTACCCTACCCTACTTGAAAAACAAAATCATTTTCAAGTGTAAGAATACTTCCAATGGAGCCATGTGCACATCGAGATTAGAGACAAAATGATGTGGAGGCTTGAGATGCATGCTTTGATAGCTATCCGGCTTTCAGAGACCCAATGATTTGACTTTGAAGGGACCAAACATAGCTGAGGAAGAGAGTACTACTGCAACTTAGTGACCGTCTAAAACCATATTTCAATATAGCTCTGATATCCTTGGTCCTTTTGCTGCTCTGGATCATGTTTCATGTCACCTTCTACCATGACTTTCTCATCTTCCTCTTTTTGTTGATATTTCTCTTGAATACATGGAAGATTTGATGGTAACCATGAGGGAACTCTCTCGATCTCTGATTTTGATGCCTTCTCTTCATCAAGTGCAGCCCATGGTTCTTTGATCTCCTCTCTTGAATCTTCTTTTGCTGGATGTGATTCTTCAATGTTGTCAATATAATCTCTTTTTTCCAATACTCTTCCTGAGCTATGTTGAATATCTTGGAGCTCAAGATGAGTTGTTTGGACATGTTGTGCCTCAGCATTGTAATGGAGTTGAGCTACTCCAATGTGTGGATTTGGAAATGGTGGTATGGGTAGTTGAGCGAGGGTGTATATTTGAGATGGATGTGGTGATGGTTGTGGTTGAGCAGGTGGTGGAGGCAAGGGAGTGGGAGGAGAGTTTTACTGGGGCCTCCACCCTTGATGAGGTGCATTCCACTGAGGCTGTGGCTGAGCATAAGAGTGAAATGAATGAGCAGCTGGTTGGGCATAATATGCAGATGGATTCGACCAAGTAGGGGGTCTGGACCAGGAAGGATGAGCAGGGGGACCCCAAGAAGGCATGGAAGTGGCTGGATAAGGGTCATAATAGGTCTGGGATGTCCCTTGCATTCCCAGCTGGTAGGGTATGGGTCCATGTGGCCGCCTTTGGTTCATATAATAGAGTGATTCAGTGGCTCCTTTGGCTCTCTGATATGCAGCTTTAAGTCTAGGCAAGGAAGGGCACTGATTCGTAGGATGGTATTCTTCACAGACGAAACACACTTCTAGGGAGTGCATTGGAAATTCGTTCCTAGGATGCTTTCTAGTGCACCTAGGACAAAATATGACCAAAGCCCTCTTGGCTTCCTCTTGCTTCCTTTGGAGCTGTAAGGCATCTAGTTGCAGGGCAAGAAACTGCCTCATATCGCTCTTGAAATCCTCCATCTGATTTGCCAATTCGTTTTTAGATAAGGTACTGCTCCCAACATTTTTGTTTGTAGCCATTTGCTCCAGAGGAATGTTTTCTTCTTCTTCTTCCCTTGAGGTTCTTCAAATATGTCTTGCTGTCCACCTAAGGGTTCTTTAATCACAGCCATCGAAGAAGAGAGAAGGTTGGCTGTGTGAAGCAGTGGGGGCATTGTGCAATCATTTTTATGAATTATCTCTACTCCTACAAGGCATGAAAGGAAATCTTTTTGGTTGATTTTTGCTTTTTTCTGCCTGTACCTGCAATACTGAAATAGATTGAACTGCAACTAACTATCTTGCTGAAATGAAAATGCGGATTTGAAATGAAAGAAGGAAAGGACTAATCTATTTTAGTCAAATGAAATTGCAGGAATGAAATGCTAGGCTACGCTTGCGGAATTGAAATGCTAATCTACGCTTGCAGAATTGAAATTGTGGAATTGAAATGCTAATCTACGCTTACAGAAATGAAATTGGGGAATTGAAATGCTAATCTATGAAAGCAGGAAATGTCTACTCTACTTTTTCGGAAATGAAATTGCAAAATGGAAATGAAATAAACTACTTAGCAGAAGGTTGTAGTAGAAATAAAAGAAAAGAAGCAATCACCATTACTCTGATGCTTCCCCAGAAATAGCGCCAAAAAGAGTGGTGGGCCCCAGTATTGCAGCAATAATGCTGCAAGTCCTGGGACTCCCTTCTTTAATTTTATCAACCCGGTAGTTCGTAACAAACTTGGAAGTGATGGTGCTGTATGCACAAGTACTAGCTCTTGCCGCAGCTGTCACCTGGTCAACCAGCACAAGTCCGCTAGGAGCTTAAGCCAACTTCTATGAGCTCTGAGAAGAAGCTTTTTAACTGATGGATGAAAGCTAACTCAAAGAAGGCTGATCTACTTGCAAAAAGAAACTGGAAAGCTGAAAGGAAACATAAACCCTAGCAAACCATAATTTTACCATCTATCCCTACCGATGCAAGAAAGAGGATGCAAGCTACTGAAATAAATGCCATTGACTTATAGAAAGGTAAATACATGTATCTAAGCTACTTCTACAGTAACATCTAAAAAAACATCTTTTTGTATTTTTGAATAAGTTGCTAGAATTATCATGCATGCGATTTGACTGTTTTGACTGTGCAGAGCTGGATTGGCGAGAGGAAATGCTTGGAGGAGGTCGAGAAGGTTCACAGAAGGCCTAAGGGGTCCCTAACACCCTTACAGATATTTTCACAGAGTTTGGCTATCAAGAAACCTCATTCGTGAGCTTCTACAGGAAGTCTGCAGGGGTTCTACAGGATGTCTATGATTTTCTACAGGATGTCTGTAATTTTTCTACAGGATGTTCAGAAATGGGATTTTGGAGGATGGATGGAGGAAGAAAGATGAAGGAGTGGGTATGGAGGTAGGGTAAGGGTTGAACATGGTCTAGGACTTGGTGGATGGAGTTGAGAAAAGATGTAGATGGTTGGATTTGTTCAAGGAGGACTGAAGCAATGATGCACAAAAACTAGGGTTATGTGAGCAAATGGAAAACGTAAGGCAAGAAGCTGAGTTGAGGGATGGAGAAGATGGGTTTGATGGAGTATGGGCAGGTAGAGAAGTGGTACAGGTGCTCTGCAAGTTGTTTTTCCAACTGAACCAACGAAGACTTGTAAAATCAAAGACCTAGTTACGTTGACCTAATCTAATCTAGCTGACAGTAAAGAGAATGAACAGGAGTTTGAACTGCAATGAAACCATGTATACTAACTTATGCAACTAAGCAAGCAAAAATCTGAACATGTAACCAACTTCTACAAATGAAAATCAAACACTAGTGATTGCATGGCAAAGCAAAGTCAGTGTTTTTGTGGGCAGCAAGGTCACCTTGATCCCAGCTCCTGATCCCACTGAGGGAGAGGTGAAATCAGAGGTGTTTGATGGCCCTTTTTTGAAGCTTTTCCCTGTTAACAACCTATCAACTCAATCTGAACATCAAAATCCTTTTTAATCATCAAAAGTAACCTAAACAACAAAACAAGATTTAAATCTAAATAGCAGATTTTATTTTGAGAATGCAACAAAAACACATAAAGGTAAACAAAGGAGGTACTGGGCACTTGAGATGGGCCCAACCCCAAGAGCTACAGCCTCCTAAGAGATATTTAGAGCTGGTGCAAAGCTGGATTCATCTTTATTGATCAAAAGAATAGTTACATTCCAAAAACTGTCCACAAGGAAAACTTGAAAATGTGTTGAAATGCGGAGCTAACCTACTACCTAAAAAATGACTAAAATCGAACTACAAACTAGCTAACTTCTACCTACAAAGTGACTAACTGAAATGAGGCCCTAAGCCCTCTTATTTATACAAATTGAGGACCCCAACAGCCCTCCTAAACTTTAAGAAAACGGCTGCCAAAACTTGTAGTTAACAACACTTTTACTAGCACTTACTCGGGTGCCCTTGTGATAATTGATTTGGTGGCCATTGAACTCTGAGCTGATGGTAGAGAATTCGAGGTAAGGGCCCATAAATGAAGGGGACACCTTCCTACAAATCCTCTCCCTTGTTCTTCCACGAATTTGGCTGCCAAGTGCTCATTAAAACCTTTGATTTTGTCTCAAAATTGACTAAAAATTTGCACAAAGCACCCATTAGACTTGTTGGCATAATGACTAACCCAATTCACTCTATTAGCATAAATATAATCAAAAACATGCAATAAACTAATGAGAATGGTGGATTAAGTCAAATTAGGAGGTTGAATGAGCCCATATAATTATCCATTTTTGGGGCTCATCACAGGTCTTTGAGGATAGTTCTTTTTACTGTGTCAACCTCGTTAAAAAATGAAACAGCTCCTATGAGGGTAGTTCCTTGTCATGTGTCAAACTCGTTAAAAAATGAAACAAGGAATATGAGCATAGTTCCTTGTCTTGTGTTAAGCTCGTTAAAAAATGAAACAAGGAATCTGAGCAAAGTTTCTTATCTTGTGTCAAGCTCATTTAAAAATGAAACAAGGTCCCAAGATTCAAGTGGAGTCTTTGATTAGATCTCGTAAAATCCTAGTCGAGTCTTTCACTTGATCTCGTAAAAGAAACTTCATTCCACCAACCTGATAGCCATGAGTATTCTACTTAGGTGAATGTAATGAAGCTTGGGGGGCATGCACCTAATGGTAAAAGTTAAATTTCCCTGTAGGTTATGTGAAAGGAATCACCCCATTCACCTTTGCCTATCTGGACGAAGCCAAATAGGTATTGGATAATCATCCTGCTTCACCGCAATGACTTCCATTTGGTTACAGGAGACTCTCCCTTTCATCATGCTGGGGGCATGCAAACCATTTTCAAGCATAGTTTTTTCATTTCGAGCTTGTGTAAAAATGAAATTGAATCTAAGCATAGTTTTTCATTTCAAGCTTGTATAAAAATGAAACTGAATCCAAGCATAGTTCCTTATGGTTGAAGCTTGTCTAAAAATGAACCCATTTTTATTTTTTAACCCTCGTGATTGCCATTCTATTAGCCTTTTCTATCAGAAGAGCCTTGGTTGTTTTCATCCCATCGCCACCATCTCTTTGGCCAATCATACGCTTTCACTTGGTTGCTCTACCCTTTTTTGAGGAACAATTGCAATGAGTGGTCTTATTAGCCAGCCTCTTCACATAAATCAACATGTTTTGAGAAGTTCCAACATCACCAAAACTAGTTGCCACCCTAGAAACCACTCATTCGTCAAAATAGAGTCCTCTTTAAACTCTTTTTGGACTCTCTAAACATGAAAAGATAGTCGAGCACTTGTATTTTTTGGCTCATTAAAATATTGGAAACGTCATCCCTCCTGTATTATTTTATCCTTTTTCAGACCTAAGGGATTAATTTACGAAAATGAACTTATGGAGTTTTCTTTTCGTCTCTTTTAAAACTCTCTAAACATGAAAAGGACCGAGTTATCCTTGTCATTAAACTCATTAAAATAATAGTGACAAACTTTTCCATCTAGACAAGACCGAGTTTCACTATCGCTAGACTCATTAAAACCTAAAATAGCGACGGGTTTTCCCGAAGGGAAAATTATAGAACAAGCATATGTTATTGTTGGAGAGGTAAATCCCCTCTGCAGACAAAGGCGATCCCACTAGCCCAAAATGGGTCTAGCAACAATCAAACAATGCTATCACGCAAGTTCCTAATTGCAAATTAAAGGCGGATTATGAGAACCAACTTGGATTCCAACACTAGTGTTGTAGAAGAGTTGACACCCCTGTTCCTTTGCTCGGCCAGTCACGATCCTCATGATCTCCATGAATGGACACCTGCACATGCAAATAACGACAGGAATACAAGCATAAAATCCAATAGATGCAATTATATATCAGTCATAAAAGATATAATCCAAACACCATCATAATGAACAACAAGAATGGAACCATAATGATAGTCATCTATTATTGATAATCAACAAAGGAGTATACAACCGGAGTTCTGACACCAAATCCTCCTTTCGCTGGGTGATTAGCTACATATGTCTTGCAAAGCTTGTCGGGATCAGGAACGAGCCTCTCTCTCTCTTTGATTATGAATGCAAAGAAGACTCTTACAGCAATCTCTCAAACTTCTGACAGTATAATTCTTCCTATGCTCAAAACTAGCTTGTCAAATGCACCAGAACAAGCTTTTATAGATGGAGGAGGAGGAAGAGATACAATGAATCTAGACATCCATGGGATAAGAATTATCCTCGAAAAGCTATTATGGATAGAGATACGATGAATCTCGACATCCATGAGATTGGCATTATCCTTGAAAAGCCTCATGAGTCAAAAGGAAAAAACTCTCGGGCGTGCGTTTGTTAAAAAACTTTTCCAAACTTGGTTGGCGCGGGTAAGACTCTGAGACAGAGCGCCAACTGGTGTGCCTTCTTTGGAGAATTTCCCCCATTGGCGCGGGTGATACACTGTGGATCCGCGCTAATGGAAAAAGGGGACTTTTTAAGGATAATCTGCAGGAGATGTCTTCAAGGCATATGAAGTCCATACTTAGGGGAACATAATGCAAGTGTTTTCAAGCCATGTCACTTCTCACAGGTCCGAGAATGAGTCCTCCAAAGTACGGGAAATGGGTAACAGGGACGGTGACCAATGGTGACAAATTACTGTGTAACAGATGCCCCCTAAAGCATGAGGCCCGAGAGAGAGAGAGGGGTGAAATGCTTTACAAGAACACATGCAATTGTCGTCGAAGAATCTGCATAAAGAGATACAACTGATAGCTCAAGTACATGATATATGTGGTATGGGCACAACCATCCATAACAGAGTACATAATAATCTAGATCCATGGTATGGGCACAGCCATCTGGTGAGGATCGATGAATAGACTCAGGCATGGTCGTAGCCATCCAGTGAATGAGTCATGTAACAATAATCCACAAAATCGTAGCCTGGATTCCAACAGACAAAATCTAGGGTCTTGCGCTCCATCTCGACCCGAACAAAAGTACAAGTTCAAGCATGTGAATATATGAGTTGAAGTCGAACATGCATGAACATCATCTGATTACCAGTCAATAATGAAAACTGTTAACAGACGCGACAGGTACCACCAATAATGACAATGGCCCTCAAGGTACTATAGGTACAATCTACGACGTGTGAATCAGTGAGCTGGCGTCGAACACCTGTAGAATCATTCGATCAAAGGCCAGTGATGAAAACCTCATGTCAAACATGAAGAACCTGTCATTGAGGCATGCAGGCTCCAAGGCACCAGAAGGGAGTCTCTAGATCAGCTTCCTGGATAATGAGCTGAAGTCGACAGGAAGTGACCTTGATCGAAGGTGGGCCATAGTGTTTCCCACATCATCGACACGAGACAGAGAAAGAATGTTGTGGTGGATCAGAATTATGTGAGCTATCAGAAGGAGGTTGTTATTTTGCAGAGGTCAAATTCTCTTGAACATATCGGCGACACGACAGTGGAATTGGCAGTATTTGACATCAATGGATCAAAGGTCATGGTGACGAGGTAATGAGCAAATGAGAGGTCAAACAGGATTACCCAAATCCACGGAGGCAAGTGAAAAATGAGATGAGATGTCCCCACCCAGACACGAAAGCAGACAAGTGCCATGTTCAAGAGCGACATACTGCCGACACGACAATAATTATGGTTCCATTTTTCCCCACCATTTCTGGTGAGTACCCCAGTTATTTTTATTAACAAGCTTGACGGGGATAGCATATGCTTGTAACGTCATCTCGACGGACTCCAATGTCATCAAGTTTTAACGAGTCTGACAAAGGAAGAACTCGGCGTCTTTTCATGTTTAGAGAGTTTGAAAAGACAGCAGAAAAGAAAACTCCAAGGGTGTCCTTTTTCGTAAAGTTGTGTCTCTCGAGCCCGAAAAAGTATAAAACAATGCTCGAAAAAACCGCTCGAACATTACGATCGAGAAGTACTTTTCATGAGTAGTGATTTCGACCTGAAAAAGTAAAAAAGTGATCGAAATCACGTCGCTTCGTAACCGTTAACGAACCTGAAACGACAAAGGTCTGATGATCTTTTTGTTTTTACACAGTCAGAAAAGAGTTTAAAGACGACCGCCTCTTATTTACGTTTAACGAGTCAAGAGGGATAACTCAGCGGTCTTTTCATGTTTAGCGAGTCAGAAAAGAGCTGAAAGATGACTCCATAGTGACTTTTTCGTGTATTTACCGAGTCCGAAAAAGTATAAAATACAACTCGTTTCACCATCGAAGTTGCGTAAAAGACCTGTCGCTACATAAGAAGCAAGCGTAAAATCCATTTTCGACCAAAAATATATTAAAATATTCAAAAGGTAACTTTTTAAACCTAAGTATAAGTCAAAAAGTTTATAAATATGGTGAAAATGGTAAAAATATAATCACTTTTACTTTTTACCTCTCTGAATAGTAGCAGTGGTCTGTTTGGGGAGTGAAATTCAGATGGTGATTACAGCCAATCCATGCAACCATTCGGGATTTCGTCGGTTCCAGGTAAGAGGCACTTCCCTTAGCTTCATTTCCATACATTTTTTATGCATTTTGCTTCCTGATTAACCTCTGCAAGGGGGAATTAAAAAATTTAGGGCTTCGCCCATTAGCGCGGGTATCCGGCACGGACCCGCGCTAATGGGGCGATTTTTCTAAAGGGGTCGTGCTCATTGGCGCGACTGTTTTAGAAACAGTCATGCCAACTGTGCAACTTAATTTTCTGCTTGAAATTTCCCATTGCATTTTGAATTTAACTGGATTACAAGTTTACCAGTGATCTAATTTTGGTTGATGCGTTCTTGTGGGTGCAGGAAAGCAGGCAAAATGGTAGTAGAATGGAAGGAACGAGAACATGATGCCGAGGACGCTTTGTTCCTTGAGGATGAAGGGTGCATGAACGCCCTAAGGGACTGTGGGCTTAAGAAATTCTTTCTTACACCTTACATGCGCGCTCAGCCCGAGCTACTACAATTCATAATTGATCTGTGGGATGTTGATGACCAAGTGTTCCGTTTATGGGACCAAGTGCTGGGGCTTGATGTGTCCGATGTCTATTTCATCACGGGGTTATCACGGAGAGGGGCGAGGCCAATTTTGACCGGGAGTAGACCTTCTGGGGAGAAGATGACTGAAGTTCGAGACCGAGTGTGCCCAGGGGCGCAATTTGGAAAGAACAGTGCAAAGGTGGATATTCCCACCGTTCCAGACTTGGTTCTCAGGGTGATACTGATCTGAAAATGGAATGTACTTGTTTAAGTGTGCAGGGTATCCATTTCCAATACTTTCATCTGTGAGCTAGACACTCCAAATGACCTCTAAAAATGTATGAACTTATTATTTCTTATACAGAGATAGACTGTAGGGGAATTCACCGGACATGTCACCTCTAAAAAGAGGATGAGTTCCAGAGGCTACCTGGCCCTCTACAAGCTCTGCCTAAAGAAATAACAAAGTAAACACTTAGAAGTCTCTGACATACACATACTTGAAGTTTAAAGTCTCGCGGAATAAGACAAGTAACTTTTTGCAGCTGAACAGGTGATTATGTGTGTATGCAAGTTATATTTATTTGCTGTTTAAAACTTTATATCAGTTTTGTTTAGCATACCATCTTCAGCAAATAAAGACATCAAAATGATAAAGCATTTCACCCCCTCCTGGGCTACATCTGCTGGACCAAGCCTCTCCAACTAGGCTTGTCCTCTTGTATTAAAATTGCTACAAAGGCTAATACAAGAATATGGGTGTCTCAAAGGACAGATCTGACTATAAATACAGAATCAGAAGATAGGAATTAGCCAAACATGCTCTTTCCCAAACACTAAACAGTGAATTTTGTACCTTATACAGTACTTTCCCCAATTGGCCCTAGTGGCCCTTTACACTTGCATGGAGAATTTCGAGGTGAAGATGACCTCAATTGGTTCTGAAACCTCTGCCATTAGACTCAGAAGGTCGAAAATAGTAGACATACGCTTTTGAATCACCAAAAACGGATGAACAGAGCCCCCAAACAGCTCAATCACTGAAATGGCCCTGGTGGCCCTGAAAGCTTCCCTGAAGCTAAACAGTGAGAAGAATGCCTCAAAAGGAAAAACGAGCTGTAGAAATGGATTCATAAGGCTGGAAAACTTCAGGAATGACCTTCGTTCCACATTCACTGGCTGCACAATTCCCAATGCAGCTCCCAAACTGATTTGGCCCTGGTGGCTCCTGGAACTTCCACGAAGCAAAAACACCTGCAAATGACCTCAGATGGCTGTGAAACCTATGCCAATGGCTTCAGAAGGTCGAAGAGACCCAAAATAAAAAAAAAATTCGTCCAAAACGGACTTTCCTAGCCAAAGTTATGGCCAATTAAAGTTTTCCTCCAGTGATGCCTAGAAACACTCCAGCTGACTTTAGTTGGAGTCCAGTTAACTCCGCCAATTATGGTGGGTCCGCCAAATTTGGCGCTCTGCCAAAAACTCCGCCAAACGAACCAAGCATTAACTGTAGGTTAACCGTTTGCATATGAACGGGAGTAATGGGCTTGGTGGTTAGTGTTGAATTGCGTGCTAATCTCCGGTTGAACTAACCGTTCAAAGTGAACACGTTCCATGCATTAAAGTTAACATAACTATTTTCCCGCCGGTGGATATGGTTTATAGCCCATGATCTTGGGCGTGTGGTCGCATGGACGGGGGCTGGCCCCCTTTGGGCCACGGCCAATACGAAATTAAACCTTTACCAAAATCGTTCTGCATGCATTTCAAACTTGAATCTTGTGGCATGTTGGTAAGGTGCGGAATTTGTAGAAAACAGGTCAGGAGTTCAAACCTTGGAACTCTCAAAACTTTTAACATGCGTTTCAACATAACTTTGCTGCCGTCGTCATGGGCCACGTGGCGGCCTACGGGCCTGCCACGTGGTAGTTTTTGATTTGATGTCAGCATGAGCCACGTGGCAGCTTCTTGGCCTGCCACATGGCAATTTCGGATTCGCTGCCAAAAAGGAATATTCCTCGGAATATTCCATAGAATATTCTTTTTTTAATTTTTTTTGAAAATATTCAAAATTCTAATGTTATTAGGCAATTCTTCTTTTTGCCATAACTTCCTCATACGGCGACCGTTTTTCGAACCGTTTGCGGCGCCGGAATCGGGAGGACGAGAAATTTCTGGTCATTCAGGTTCCAATCAGTTCTGAGTACTTTCATTTTGACCATTTTACGACACTTGGTACTGAGCTCCTGATCACACCTCCCAAATGAGAAGGCTTTTGGTCCCCAAAAGCTCACTGAATCTTTGAACTGAACTGTACAGCACTTGAGGAACAGAAATATCCTCTCCCTTTCAGCCAAAAGAGCATACTGATGCCAAAATGTCCTGCCTTGCCAACTGTCGTCATGGCAACTTTTCGCTGCATAAGCCAAACTCTTGTCGAATCCCGACCAAGCTTGTTCGCCAGACAAGCTGAAAGTTTACAGAAACCAGCAATGAAACTTGCTGATATATGAGCTGAAATATTTCTCTAAACATGTGGGTTTGCCACTGTCACGATGCCCATCCATGGCACCTCTGCTCCAGAAGAAGAACTGCCTCCCAAATGAGAAGGCTCTTACAAAGATGAAATACTTCATCATCTCTCCCCTTTACAATCTTGGAGATCAAATTAACTTTTTCCAAGTCAAGATTACATTACATGCATGGTTAAAAACAAAGTAATCAACCCTTCAAGTTAATCACACATACATGTTTAAAAAAAAAAACAAGGAAATCATCATGATCCCTGTGCACATGCATATCATTCTCATGCATGCAGTTTATCCTTCAACTTTCCCTTAAGTACAATCATAAGTACAAGATCCTCAATCACATGTACATGTACTTTCAAAGCTGAACTGAATATAACTTTTGCTGCAATAGAGTGAGTCTCATACTCAGCTTTCCATCCTGCAACTTGCATTCCCTTAACAAAGAAATGCATTCAATCAAAGACATGCAACTTTAATTGGATAAGAATTCTAACCACTTCTTACCAATCCATTTCAAAGGTGCTTCCTTTAACTGCACATCGATATCAACATGTGTATCATCCTGATACATATCAATGATGGAAACTTCCTTCCCATTCTTGCCATACTCTTGCTCCAATTTCTTTAACTTTTGTGGAAGCATTGTTGGATTCAGAGTCCAACACCTTTCAACAGTATGTCCATGCTTATGGCAATAAGTGCAACACATGTTCATCTTCTTGACAGCATGATTTGCATTGTTCATTGGAACTTTGACTTCTTGCCTCCTTTCCTTCAAAAGTTTCCTGCATGTTGCCATTCTTTTCCAACATCTAGAAACACTATGGTTAAACAAACCACAAAAAGAACATGTAATTCTTTTCCAATGCTTGTGTGGAAATTTTCCATGCTTTACATGATCAAAGGAAATATGATTGAAATCAGATTTATACCTTTCCCTTTCACCTTCATTACCTTCATGAGGAGATGAATCAAACGAAGAAGAAGCTCCTTTTGGAACACCATGAATCCCTTCAATGGTTTTAGAGCTTTCACAATTCTCTTGTTCAAGTGCATGCTTATGCACACCTTCTTCCTGCAAGGTATGTTTCAAACTATTGCATTCATCAAGGATACAACCTTTACAACCTTGAGATAAAGAACCTGAAATGAAACTCCTTCTAGGAACTGTTTCAATTGCCTTCATGGCTGCTTTGGAACATTCTCCATAAGATTGTCCATAACCAAGACCCAAATTCTTAGGCCTTACCTCAACCATTATTGGCTCAACTATACCCTGTGCATGTTTGCCCAATCCTTGTCCTTGATATCCCATTTTGGACATCAACTTGGACCCTATGCCTCTGGTATGTTTCTCAAAAGAACCAACATAAACATTCTTATAAGAATTTGAAGACAAACTAGAATGGTTTACCTCTTCTTCAAGCTGATACTTGGCTAAGGCTTCTTTGGCAACAAGGAGTTGTGTCTCCAACTCATGCATCCTTTCCAGCTTCATGTTTGCAATATGAAGTTGGCCTTCCATTTCCTGCAATTGGTTAGAAAGCAACTGCTTCTCTTCCCTCATGGAATTCAACTGCTCTTGAAGTCTAGAGCTCTGTCTTTCATCCTCATACATTTCTCTCACCATATTCATCATGATGAAAAATTCTTGCTTCAAACCTTCATCAAAGAATCTTGTGAAGGAGGACAATTTTGAGAACTCACTTATGGAAGTTGTCATTATAGAAATGAACAAAAGAGCTTCAGCAACTCAAACAACAAGTAGTTTGCAGAATAATGAAGCAGTCAATCTTCAACACTGCTTAAGACACCTTTCAAGCTACACAATCAAGCTATGATGTCAGTCAAGCAACCTAGTGCTCTGATACCATCTGATCTGAAAATGGAATGTACTTGTTTAAGTGTGCAAGGTATCCATTTCCAATACTTTCATCTGTGAGCTAGACACTCCAAATGACCTCTAAAAATGTATGAACTTATTATTTCTTATACAGAGATAGACTGTAGGGGCATTCACCGGACATGTCACCTCTAAAAAGAGGATGAGTTCCAGAGGCTACCTGGCCCTCTACAGGCTCTGCCTAAAGAAATAACAAAGTAAACACTTAGAAGTCTCTGACATACACATACTTGAAGTTTAAAGTCTCGCGGAATAAGACAAGTAACTTTTTGCAGCTGAACAGGTGATTATGTGTGTATGCAAGTTATATTTATTTGTTGTTTAAAACTTTATATCAGTTTTGTTTAGCATACCATCTTCAGCAAATAAAGACATCAAAATGATAAAGCAGTTCACCCCCTCCTGGGCTACATCTGCTGGACCAAGCCTCTCCAATTAGGCTTGTCCTCTTGTATTAAAATTGCTACAAAGGCTAATACAAGAATATGGGTGTCTCAAAGGACAGATCTAACTGTAAATACATAATCATAAGATAGGAATTAGCCAAACATGCTCTTTCCCAAACACTAAACAGTGAATTTTGTACCTTATACAGTACTTTCCCCAATTGGCCCTAGTGGCCCTTTACACTTGCATGGAGAATTTCGAGGTGAAGATGACCTCAATTGGTTCTGAAACCTCTGCCATTAGACTCAGAAGGTCGAAAATAGCAGACATAGGCTTTTGAATCACCAAAAACGGATGAACAGAGCCCCCAAACAGCTCAATCACTGAAATGGCCCTGGTGGCCCTGAAAGCTTCCCTGAAGTTAAACAGTGAGAAGAATGCCTCAAAAGGAAAAACGAGCTGTAGAAATGGATTCAGAAGGCTGGAAAACTTTAGGAATGACGTTCGTTCCACATTCACTGGCTGCACAATTCCCAATGCAGCTCCCAAACTGATTTGGCCCTGGTGGCTCCTGGAACTTCCACGAAGCAAAAACACCTGCAAATGACCTCAGATGGATGTGAAACCTATGCCAATGGCTTCAGAAGGTCGAAGAGACCCAAAATCAAAAACAAATTCGTCCAAAACGGACTTTCCTAGCCAAAGTTATGGCCAATTAAAGTTTTCCTCCAGTGATGCCTAGAAACACTCCAGCTAACTTTAGTTGGAGTCCAGTTAACTCCGCCAATTATGGCGGGTCCGCCAAATTTGGCGCTCCGCCAAAAACTCCGCCAAACGAACCAAGCATTAACTGTAGGTTAACCGTTTGCATATGAACGGGAGTAATGGGCTTGGTGGTTAGTGTTGAATTGCGTGCTAATCTCTGGTTGAACTAACCGTTCAATGTGAACACGTTCCATGCATTAAAGTTAACATAACTATTTTCCCGCCGGTGGATATGGTTTATAGCCCATGGTCTTGGGCATGTGGTCGCATGGACGGGGGCTGGCCCCCTTTGGGCCACGGCCAATACGAAAACTAAACCTTTACCCAATTCGTTCTGCATGCATTTCAAACATGAATCTTGTGGCGTGTTGGTAAGGTGCGGAATTTGTAGAAAACATGTCATGAGTTCAAACCTCAGAACTCTCAAAAATTTTAACATGCGTTTCAACATAACTTTGCTGCCGTCATCATGGGCCACGTGGCGGCCTTCGGGCCTGCCACGTGGCAGCTTCTTGGCCTGCCACATGGCAATTTCCCGCTGCTAAAAAGGAATATTCCTCGAAATATTCCAAGGAATATTCTGTAGAATATTTTTTTTTTAATTTTTTTTGAAAATATTCAAAATTCTAATGTTATTAGGCAATTCTTCTTTTTGCCATAACTTCCTCATATGGCGATCGTTTTTCGAACCGTTTGCGGCGCCGGAATCGGGAGGACGAGCAATTTCCGGTCATTCAGGTTCCAATCAGTTCTAAGCACTTTCATTTTTGACCATTTTACGACACTTGGTACTGAGCTCCTGATCAGATACTATTCACCATTACTCGAGCTGCAGGAGTGCAGGCGCCCCATGAGGCAAGCAAGAACCATCTTCTATTGGCCACAGAATGCCTAAATCCTACCCTCTTTGACCGGGCCACTGCAGTGACTACTAACATCAAGAGGCAGCTTACAAAGTGCAAGCAAGGAAAGGTAAAGTAGTTTGGGTATGGTTCGATTGTGGTATTGTTCTTCTTGGAACGATTACCAATTTTTTAGGGATAGGGAGCTATAGTGGCTGATCCTTTGCCACAAGAGCCTAGGATGGCTCGCTGGGCAGCACTGATGCCCAGGGGAGGAGGGGGTCAGCAGATGTCCTCGAGGCCCGAGTTCTTCATATGGCTCCGCCGTCAGCTGATTGTGGTGGAGGATTGGCCCTATGCAGGGACTGACTTCACTGGAGACCCAGATCTCCCACTACCCGAGGGAGAGGAGTGGGACGAGGAGCTGGGTAAGATCTCTTTTTGTTTTTGATGTTTTATATGTTTTTTTTTTTTTGTTAATATATGTTTGTCCTAACAACAATTGTATATACATGCAGATGTTGGCCCAGAGCAACCAGTTGGCATGTCTCTTATCGCTCGAAGGAACCAACCCGCAGTCGACCCTCAGGAAGAGGGTGCCGAGGGAGATGAACTGATTCAGAATCTCGAGGGACTCGCCCGAGGGATTCCTGATTATGCTAGACTGGGAGATATGCCACTAGCGTACCAGAGGCACACAGTGGGGGTGCCTAATTGTGTCCATCGTCTGTTGAGACGCTTGGTGCTCGCGGTGTTGTGCTATCATGAGCACCACCGGGACTAGACTCCTAGGTTTCCTTTTCCTGCATATTTTTTTGAGAGACATGTCGTCTCCTGATGTATTTGAGAGGAACATGTATTAACTTTTGAACTATATGATGCACGTGGTGCAAACATTGCGACACACATATATATATACATATGCCTATTTCTATGGTTTTATTATTGCGCTTTATATGCTTTCTTGTATGATGTTTTACATATTACACAAATGTCTATCTAATACATGGTTAGTCAATGCATCAGTTAATGTGTTCAATTGTCTTGGAATGTGTCGATATGTGATGAAATCAAAGTTCCTTTCTAACAATCTCACACGTAAATACGACCTTAGAATGCGATGGTCTCTGACGGAATATCACTCGTTGAGCTGGTGGACGACAAGTTGAGAGTCTAGGTTCACTACCAATGCACGAATGCCGAGATTAATTGCTTCAGCAAGTAGTTCAATTACAACACAATATTCAGCGACATTGTTAGTGGTACAGCCCAAACACACACCTTGAAGATCTATCAACTCGCCATGAGGATCATAGATCACCCATGCCGCAGAGGACAAGTTGCGAGTACTGCGGCAGGCACCATCAGCGAAACCAACATAAGGTGCATCAGACATCTACACAAGAAGCGAAAGACACAATAAGCGGTAGTCACGCCTTCAAAACTAAAACACACACACACAACACACCTGCTAAAGTACATGTATATACAAAATAAAGTGTACAAGCATCACGCATAGTACTTTTTCAAGTACAGCCTGTTTCAGGGCTTCCCGAGAGGGTTCCCTTCATAGTCAATTATCTCGTAGGCCCCTTTTTGCAAAACTTTCTTGACAATGTAAGGACCTAGCCACATAGGCTCGAATTTTCCTGCTCCCAGCTTATCGTTTGCCTAATCGTATAGCAGGACTAAATCTCCCTCAACAAAAGAACGTGGATGGATAGTTTGATCGAAGTGAGTCTTGACTCGCTTCTTTTGTGCTTCAATGGCCAAAGAGGTTAGGCGACGGGTCTCATCTAGCCGTTCCAGGTAAAGAAGGCATTCTTCTAACGGAGTAGTGTTGGGAAGTAGTTCGACAGCCAATTTTTATGAAGGGATTTCGCACTCGATTGGAAGGGTGGCCTCCAGTCCATAAACTAGTTGAAATGGAGTGAAACCAGTGGCATCCTTCATGGAGGTTCGGTAGGCCCACAAGGCAGGGAAAAAAATCAAATGCCAGTTAGACTTATGCATGCCAATGGTACGCTGAAGCATTGTAACCAAAATCTTGTTGATAGCTTCAACTTGGCCATTGGCTTGAGGGTAGTATGGAGTCGAACTATCGTGCCGTAAGCCCAGCTGGGTTGTTAGTTCTGTCATCATATGATTACGGAAATGCTTCTCGTGATCAGTGACGATGGCTTGAGGGACGCCGAATCGCGAGATAATGTGGTTGAACAAGAATTGCGCTGCTGTGTGACCGTCTTCAGTTAATGTAGGCATCGCCTCGGCCCATTTAGTGAAGTAGTTGATGGAAACGATAATAAACCCATGCCCCCTGGCCGAGCGAGGGTTACAGGTCATATAATCAATGCCCCATTTTGCAAAAGGGCCGACGGTGACAACAGGGTGCAATGGAGCGGGAGGTGCTCGCATCTTTCGCTGGTATATCTGGCACTCATGACAAGAGCGGACGACAAGAATGCAATCCTTAAAGATAGAGGGCCAAAAGTAGCCAGCACGGAGGATTTTTTGGGCAGTGGCATATCTGGACATGTGACCACCACAGGTGCCAGAGTGGCAGTCGTTCAAAACGCACTCAGCGTCCTCAAGAGTTAGACATCGGCGAAGAACAGAGTCGGCGCCGAGGCGATATAGTGTGTCCCCAATGATACGGTATGGTTGAGACTGATGACGAATCCTTCGCCGAGCGTCTTTGGACACGCCGAGACGAAAGGAGGATGTTTGCAGATATATGATGATATCCCCGTACCAGGGATCGAGGGTGCTAATGAGAAACAAAGTCTCATCCGGAATATGATCCTCTGAGTGAGAGGGCGCGGAAGAAGATGGCAAAGAGCAAAGTAACTCAGCGAATACAAGGGATTTCTTGGACTTGGCAGTGGTAAATTCCAAGTCGAACTCTTGGAAGATGAAAATCCACTTTGAGTACTTGCCCCCCAGCAACTGGCGTGACAAAATATACGTCATGGGGTTGCAATTAGAAACCACGGTGGTAGTGCGCAGTAGGATATAGTGACGGAAGCGTTGGATAGCACAAACGACAGCCAAAGCCAACTTCTCGACATAAGCATATCGAGTTTCCGTGTCTAAAAGGTTGTGGTTGAGATAATATACAACATGCTCAGTGTCATCATCATCAGTTTGAATGATAACCATGCTGGTAGTGGTGTAGGCGGCGGCCAAATACAGAGTGTAGTCGCGATGATAGTTCGGAGGACGGAGCAATGGAGCGGAAACAAGGAGACCCTTGAGACGCTCAAAAGATTCCTGAGTGATGGTATCCCAATGAAAAGGGACATCTCGCTTTAGCAACCGTGTGAAACCTTTAGCCACCTCAGCATAGTTTGGAACGAATCGTCTTAGAAAGTTTGCTTTACCCTGCAAGCTTTGCAATTGCTGTAAAGAAGCAGGGGGAGGAAGATTCACTATAGCCTCGACTTTAAGGGGATCCAAACGGATGCCCTCTTAGGAGATGACGAACCCGAGAAGTCGGCCGGATTCAATGCAGAAGACACATTTGTGAGGATTGAGTGTGATATGGTAGTGTCGGCAGTGAAGAAAGATATCGCGAAGGTGAGTAGGGTGGTCCTAACATTTGGCTGAATGAGCTGGTAGATCATCCAGGTATGGCTGTACAATGTGGCGAATGTCATGAAAAGCATAAGACATTGCACGTTGGAAGGTAGCACCGGCATTTTTTAGACCGAAAGGGAGCTTCTTATAGGCAAAAGTGCCCCATGGACAGATAAAATCGGTCTTGTGTTGATCAGCGGGAGCAATATTGATCTGGTTATACCCAGAAAAACCGTCCATAAAAGAGTACATTTCGCTTCCGGCACACTCGTCAATAATTTGATCAATGAATGGTGTGGGGAAATTATCTTTAGGAAAGTCCCGATTAATGTCACGATAATCGACACAAACACGGATGGTCCCCTGTTTTTTATTCACAGGCATGATGTTGGAGACCCAATCTGTGAGTGGGATAGGGTAAATAAAACAAGCTTTAAGAAGCTTTTCCACTTCTGCCTTAATAGTTGCAGCCTTGCGGGGGTGTACAGGGTGTAAACGTTGACGAACAGGCTTAGCACCCGGGTGCGTGAGTATCTCATGCACCACTATGCTGGGATCAATGCCGGGAATTTCTTCTTAGGACCATGCAAAGACGTCACGTAATTTGCGAAAAATATTGGTAGAGTCGAATCTCCTCCGGAGTACAAGTGACTCCAATGTGCAGATGTTCGACAATCCCTGGTTTTGCAGAGATGTTGATAGGCTGGGTTTGCATGATGTTGGCCATATTTCCTTCGAAGGACACTTGATAAACTTGGATAGGTGTTTGAAGGGTTTGAAATGGGAGACAAGGAGCAAACTACTCGAGACAAGTAAGCATATCCTGATGGGCAGGGAGAAACGAGGAACGATGGTGAGAATCATGCCAAGGAAGTTCCTCGAGACATAGTCTCAATAATGGCTTCATCAAAAGGGAATATTTCTTTTAAAGGGTCCGAAGAAGTCTCATCTCCAAGCCATGAGGATGGAGCAAACGAGTCGGGAACTTTGCTCGAAGGAGCAGGTTCAGAAGAGGGAGCCGATGCAGCAATGATTTCGACGTAGTTGAGCTCGGCAGGACTCAACGGCATCTCATCGCCCCAAGATTCTACTTGATTAGTGGGAGGGAGGATCCACGGATCAGAACGAGTAGTAATCATATTGACGGAAGCGACATGAGGAGGTGGGAGCGGAAAAACACCCATGAGGGCGGGATCTTTGAAAAGCCCAGCTCCCAGACTCTCAGATGATTTGGAGGTATGCTCCACAAAAGGGATGTTTCCTTCAGAAGAGGAAGTGAAGAATGACAACTGGTCTACAGTAACAATCTTCCCTTGATGAGGGAAACGGATGATACGAAACAAAGATGAAGCTACAGCTTGCATCGCGTATATCCAGCTACGTCCGAGAAGGAGGTTGTAAGTAAGATTAGCATCAACAACTTCAACTTCTATCTCGACCGTCTTCCCTTCCAAAGAGATGGGCAAATGTTGGAGTATACCATAAGGACAGGATGCTCTTCCATCAAAAGCTTCCAAGGTTGTGGGAGACTGGTTCAGCGTCGGAGAACCAATAGCTTTCCATTAGGCAACAGACATGATGCAAGTTGAAGCACCTTCATCAATGACTGTACGATGAATTGTTTTGGAATTAATAATAACCTGTATGAGGAATGCAATTTGGTGAGGCAGTCTCAGCGTATGGCGTTCCAAGTCAAAAGTAATCAAATCCGAGTCGGCCGGGTCTATGCCACTGATAGCCGATAGCAAGGACTTCCTCTGAGAAGGGCAGCTCTGGAGAACTTCTAAAGCGGACATAGCCGACGGAGTCTGAGCTAAGTCCTCAACAATATTGTAGTGCTGTGCAGCATGAGAATTTGGGTTGTAAGAAGATTTCTGGAGTACTCCTTTTGGAGGGGGTCGAATAGTTGTCTCAGTGCTAGGTCTCTCGATGTGGAGCGGGCCTGAACTGAACGGAGGAGCACTAGAGGGGACCTCGGGCTCTTTCCTGGCCGATGACGGATATTCTTTTGTTCAAGTACTGATGTGGACAGGTATCGTTCCAACCATAAATACTTGAGAACCGAAGGAAGATGGAGGTTGAGAGGGGTCAGCCACCATTTGGGTTTGTTGCGAGTGAAAGGGTTCTTTGAGCACCGCAGGAGTCCCAGGGGCGCCTTTCAACAAACGACTAACTTTGGACCACCTAGGGTAGTCTTTGGTATAGTGATCTTCATCACAGATAAGACAAGGATACTTGGGTTTGCGCTTGGCACCTTCCTCGGGCGGAGGTTTAGGGGAGTCCTGTTTAGGTTGATCTGGCTTATTCTTCCCTTTTCCTTTCTTCTTTCCTTTCGAGGCTTTGTCTGCCGTGGTGGACTGGACGGCATTGACCTCGGAAGTAATATTCGAATTGGGTGTAGCCTAAGAAGTGTGTTCATTTGAAGCATTTGATTTTTGCTTCCCAGGGTTCGCAGAATTTTTCTTCAAGGATGAGTTAACTGAACCAATAATACCGTCAACAGTTGGTGTTGGCGGGGCTTTGGATGTTCCTGGTCTCGGGGCATCAGGCAAATAATCATACAATGTACCAGATTGGGAATAAACCAAGTCAAGGTACTGAGCGCGCGCGATAGCTTGCTCTTCAGTGACACATGCCCCCATGGCAATGTCCCGTGCTATTGGAGGAATGAACGAAGTCGTAAACCAGTCGGTAAGAAGTTGGTCGGGAATCCAAAACTTGATCATATGTCGACACCGTCTCCATTCATGGATATGATTAGAGATATGCGTAGCCGTTGTCTGTCTTAAGGATGTCAGGAGGTGTGTACCCGTTTCATATCAAATGGGCAACTGAAAATGAGTGAGAAATGCCATAGCCAACGAGTTAAAATCCTGAAAGGATCCGCGAGTGAGCTCAATATACCACTTAGCTGCAGAGCCAGTGAGAGTCCTTTGAAAAAGGCGAAGCCGAATTGAATCATCAAGCCACGAATTGGATGAACACCACAAGTGATAGGTCATGAAATGAGCTTGAGGATATTCATTAGCTTCACCATCGAATTTGGGACAATCACCGGGAATTTTCGTCGGAACCGGAGGCCAATACGGATTATGGAGAATGGGATCATTGGTCAGTTTGGACACATCCGGTAATTCTAAGGTTGCTAAGAAAGGTAACTGAGGATTGAAGGACATCTGGGGCTGCGGGTAGGATGGAACACCTGGGTTCCAACCAACTGGTGGTTTCCCCCATGGGCTTTGTTTGGACGGATTTAGCCCCATAGGGTTTTGTCCGTAGGGATTTTGGTTCTGCTCCCCAGCATTCCATGGATTACCAAACTGTCCTGCAGGAGCACCATACGGTTGCGGATAATTCTGATAAGGATTTGCCTGCAGTTGTTGATAATTTTGATATGGGGCAAACGAAGGTTGCCCTTGGGGTTGTTGGTAACCATAAGGTGGCTGGACTCCAAACTGAGTTTGAGAAACAGGCTGAGTTTGATAGACTGGTTGGGATTGAATTCCAACTTGCATTTGAAGACCGGATGGGGCCTGGGGTCCAGCCTGGGGCAAAAAACCGGGTTGAGCAGTGCCAGAAGGATGTCCTGTAGGTTGGGCTATCTGGCCGGAAGGATGACCTAGTTGATATTGAGGTTGGCCCACCTGCCCAGAAGGTTGTACTTGCTGGGGGTGGAGTTGTTGTTGCACAACTGAGGGTTGTCCTGACGGACCAGATGGCCGAGTGGGCTGGGCAGTTGGTTGGCCTGATTGGATTTGAGGCTGGCCGACTTGCCCAGGTGCTTGGCTATACTGGACGGTGGGTTGACCATACAGTTGACCAGCTTGTCCAGATGCTGGACCATACTGGACATTAGGTTGGTTTGGGTGAACATACGATTGACCAATTTTTCTAGTAGGATAACCTTGCTGGATACCAGGTTAGCCTTGTTGAACAGAATATTAACTTGAGTTACCAGAAGGTTGAGCATAAGGGGTGAAAGACGGACCACCAGAGGCCAAAGGTTGTCCCTGAAAGGGTTGTCCTTGTTGGCTCCCAGGTCGCCTTGTGTGAGACTGTTGGTCTTGATTAGGTGGTCCTTGGGATTGCGTAGACGATACTTGGCCACCATGATAATAGGTGGGACCCCAATCAATTGACAACGAGACTGAAATCTCAATAGTCAGTTGAGACGACAAAGGCCTACCAAGATGTGATAAATACTGGTTGTATGGCCCCTCTGTTGGGACGTTTGACGCAGGATCAAAGACTCCGAATATAGAGGCCGAAGGACCACTGAGAACGGGAGTCGAAGAAGCTACACATACCGTTGGAATGGTTGGGATTGAGGTAACAGACGTACTGCGACTTTGTGGAGTAAAAGGCTCCGTGGTGGGAAAAGCGAGTTGTGACCAAATAGAACTCGTAGAGGGAGTCCTAGAAGACATAACATCTTGTAATGATTTATAGCCTGGAGGTAGTCTCCCGGTAGTAGGGGTGCTACTAACAAGTATAGGTTCCGTTGCGGTGGGAATTTCACCGCTCGTCGCAACAGATTCTTCAGTTGAAGTAGGAGATACTTCCTCCATATCGGAAGAAAATAGTGGGGCCAAAATACGAGGGGAAGTGTATTCCCAAAAAGGGATACCGTCTTCAGAAGGTTCCCAAACGGGATTCCAATGAAATTCGTAAGTCTCGTCGCCTGGAGCACGAGAATTAATCGGTTGTATACTCGGAATAACAGGAAGAGTATCACTCACAACCGGTATCTCGGCAAAGGATGAAGACGAAATTGGTAATTCCACCAGGATGAAAACTTCACAAAATCCTAGGGAAGCTAACGAGAAAGGACCCTACTCAAACTAACGCAAACAAGATCTAACCGGGTAAATGTGAATCACGACCGAATAAATTTTAAGACAAAGGAATTGAACTTGACCTTTTCATGTTTTAAGAGTCGAGAAAAGGACAAAAAGATGACTCTAGTCTCCTTCGAATATTTAGTGAGCCCGAAGTGACAAATGCTCAGGTGAACCTTTTCTTTTAGGGAGTCCGAAAAGGGTCAAAAGTGACTACTCTGGAGAACTAGGCAAAAGGTTTACCAAACCATCCGTAAAACTACATATACACCTTGGCAATCATATGAAAACCAAGGACTTCCCGTACGACAGTCAATCTTCCCGAATGCTGTGTTCAGTGCATTACGGCTTGTAAGGCGGCAGAAACGGCTTCCTGTGGATAAAGGATGATAACCTAGTGGGGTCTCCACATATACTCGACGGTACGTGGGAGCACAAATTCGTGCTAGACCACTATCGAGTCACAAAAGAGGAATCACCCAACTATAATGTGAAACAGCAGTGACTAGGTTTAACGACGCCGGAACACGTCTCTAGCCTAGACCTCTAGATGTATGCGTTAAGTTCCAATGCGTTTTTAGATTCATTCAGTTCATTTTACAGTTGATCTTTGATTAGGTTTCAGTTTCCAGGTCGTACCGTATGTAATCTCTCACAATTTCTTAAATGCAAGCTATATGCCAAAATATATCATTCCATTCGATGAATGCTAACTACGGAAGAGTTGAGATCTTTCAATCAAACAAAATGATCATCAAACAATCAACAATGACTCTAATGCAGCTAATGGCAATAAACGAAACTTTTTTTTTCTTTTTTTTTTTTAAGTGACTAATTGCTAATAACATATACAGAACTCTAATTTCCATTAACTAATGCAATGCAAGAGAGATTGTTTGTTTTCTTTTCGATGGAAAAATGCACTTAAACAAATTTTGAGAGATAATAACAAAGAGTAAAAAGACAAATTTCACTCAATGAAAATAGAATCAAGTCTGAAACACCAAGACAATTTTTCAAACCAATAAAAATCACAAAAACCTCAATGAGATATGTGATCTAAGCCCAAACAAAGCCAAGCAAAATACAAACGAAAAAGAGGTAAATTGTTCAAAGAACACACTAAAAAGTTTTGACAACCACTAGACAAGTGCAAAAAGTGGCCAAGAAGTTGACTGGACAATCCAAGAACCAAAAACCCCCACAGAAGGCTCGATGTACAAAGCCACTAGATGCTCTAGGGCTGGAATATGAAATCGATGGAAAGAGGCAAACACCCGAAGGATGAAGGTCAAAAACCAGTCAAACAAAGCTCTGACACACTCCAGTAGTTGAAAAAGATGTGACAAGACAGAAATCCAAGCTCAGAAGGCTTCCAAACAAGCAAACTGGAAAAGTTCGCAGGCCTGGCATGACTGTCAGGTTGTAACTCGCGCTACTAAGGGATTAGTGTGAGTTGCTTTTGTGCAACATGCGCCCACTGGCGTGACTATCAGGGAAAAAGTCACGCTAATCAAGTTTTCTAGCTTAAAAATAAAAACAAGCAGTCCAGGGCTTGATCAACAGTATCTAGACAGACCAGGCAGCAAGAAACAACTTAAAAATTCAACCCAAGTGCAAGACAAACTCCAAGCTGTTCGGTTCGTAAACCAAACCGGAGATTGACTAAAGTGGAATTGATCTACTTCGCTAATGCAGAGCAATAGCGTTTCGAAGGCTACCTAGCCGTACTTCAAGCTCCGTCCAAAGTTTATGAATCAAACAACAAATATAATCCCCAGCAGAGTCGCCAAATTGTTGGAGAGGTAAATCCCCTCTGCAGACAGAGGCGATCCCACTAGCCCAAATTGGGTCTAGCAACAATCAAACAATGCTATCACACAAGTTCCTAATTGCAAATTAAAGGCGGATTATGAGAACCTACTTGGATTCCAATGCTAGTGTTGTAGAAGAGTTGACACTCCCGTTCCTTTGCTTCGGTCGGTCACGATCCTCACGATCTCCGTGAATGGACACCTGCACATGCAAAGAACGACATGAATACAAGCATAAAATCCAATAGATGCAATTATATATCGGTCAGAAAAGATATAATCCAAACATCATCATAATGAACAACAAGAATGGAACCATAATGATAGTCATCTATTATTGATAATCAACAAAGGAGTATACAATCGAAGTTCTGATGTCAAATCCTCCTTTGGCTAGGTGATCAGCTACATATGTCTTGCAAAGCTTGTTGGGATCGGGAACAAGCCTCTCTCTCTCTTTGATTATGAATGCAAAGAAGACTCTTACAGCAATCTCTCAGACTTCTGACAGTATAATTCTTCAGATGCTCAAAACTAGCTTGTCAAATGCACCAGAACAAGCTTTTATAGATGGAGGAGGAGGAAGAGATACAATGAATCCAGACATCCATGGGATAAGCATTATCCTCGAAAAGCTATTATGGATAGAGATACGATGAATCTCGACATCCATGAGATTGGCATTATCCTTGAAAAGCCTCATGAGTCGAAAGGAAAAAACTCTTGGACGTGTGTTTGTTAAAAAACTTTTCCAAACTTGGTTTGCGTGGGTAAGACTCTGAGACAGAGCGCCAACTGGCGTGCCTTCTTTGGAGAATTTCCCCCATTGGCACGGGTGATACACTGTGGATCCGCGCTAATGGAAAAAGGGGACTTTTTAAGGATAATCTGCAGGAGATGTCTTCAAGGCATATGAAGTCCATACTTAGGGGAACATAATGCAAGTGTTTTCAAGCCATGTCACTTCTCACAAGTCCCGGAATGAGTCCTCCAAAGTGCGAGAAAGGGGTAATAGGGAGGGTGACCAATGGTGAAAAATTACTGTGTAACAGTTATCCTCCTCAAGCTTGACAAAAATAAAGAGGTATTGGTCAACAATGACTGGGGAAAAAGGGAAAAAACTTGAAGAATTTATGGTAGCAAGTCACTCTTGAACATGACACTTTCACTTCATCTCCATGATTGAGTTGGGTTGGGTTATTCCATTCACCGGTCATCATACCATTGGTCTTTCATACCATCCATATTTTGGGGTTAACACTACCAATTCATCTCAGTGTCACCGACATGTTCAAGAGAAGTCATTCAGTTGAGAAGTCATCATCCAGTTAATGTCTCATACACTGCAATACCTCCAACCTTCATTTTTCATGACCACCATTCTTGAACCTTGTGTCGTCAGTTCATTTTCACCTCCAAAAATCATTTGCTTCGTTTCATCTTGTAGATGTGGGATACATCAAGGCCCTGATATGACGAGTCGCTTCTTGTCGACATTAGCTCATTATCCAAGAAGTTGACTTAGAAACATCCTTTCATTGCTTTGAAGCTTGTTTACATCAATGGTAAGTTTCTCACTTCTAGCGATAGGTTGACATCAACGGCCTTCGACTGAAAGATTTTGTGTGGTGTTCGACATCGAATCATATGTTCACACCACATGAATTGTACTGTAGTACCTTGAGGATCATTATCATTATCAGTGATCCCTCTCGCATCTGTTAACAACTCACATCATTGGCTAGTAATTAGGCGATGTCTTTCCATGTTCGACTTTAGAACATCTCTTCACATGGTTTGACTTGTACATTGAGTGAAGATTGAACAACTTTGAAGACCCCAAATCTAGTTTCATCCATCTGGGCTGCGATATATTCAGGGACATCAAAACGTCAAATGTACAAAGGCTCTACAAAGATGGTCATCCTAATCATGGATGATGACTCTATATCTATAAAATCACCAGTTTGTATCTGAAAACGACTATCTGATCTATGTACATGAAATGAAATTTATAAAGCTGAGCATGGGAATGCCTCCCTCAGCTAGATCATGAAAATCATATTATGATGATATATTGTATTGTAACTTATGCAGGTCACCTTCCTGTTTGAAAATTCGGATCCTCATCATAAATCATTTCACCTGACATGAACATTTACGACCTCGTGCTTTAGGGGGAAATTGTTATAGACATATTTGGGCACATCAACCCCAAACTTATATGTCGATGAACTAGGGCTCATAAACCCCTAAAAGAGTTGTTTCATACCCTAAAGAAACTTAGTTATCCAAATACATCATTCCTTAGAAGCTCCACTTCAGAAATCATCCAAAAAAAGACTAAACTATACCATACTGACTAGTACATTGTCAAGGTGTGATGCATACTGTTTAGGCCTTCTATGGGGTGCGATGGGTGAGGATGGACCAATTTCTGGACAATTTGTTAGTTGGTTGCTCATGGAATCTTCTAGAAAATTCTCCTATGCCACTTGCCTCTCTGAATTCACCCAAGGATGACCAAGGGAATTAGGAAACCATCTCCATTTACCCTCTCTTGTGGAACTAGTTGTAACAAGTGGGATGACACTAATCAAACCCCGTGGATGACTCACACCCTTGCAAATATCTATAAATGGATCTCCAATCCAAGAGATCAAAAGGATAGAATTTTGTGAATTGCAAGTGTTGATAGTTTGCAATTGAAGAGAGAGCATTGTATTCTTGTTGGTGTGATCTTGCTATTTCATGAGGTGAAGAAGGATTGAAGCTGGGAGGATGGTGCTGGATCAGAAAACTGGGTTGTAATTCTCCTTTCTATTAATAAATCTCTTCAAGTTTTCTCCCATATGATTGTGCAATTGTGAATGCTATCATTTTGTTCATTATAGATTCGATTATGTAATGTTTATGTTGTAATAGATCACGATGCTTTGACAGTTCTTTGTTGTTGTAATTGTGTAGGTACTCTCCAAGCGTGTTAAGTATGGGGAGGAGTTGCGGGATTTGCCAAAGGAGAGAGAGATCAAGCAAGGGATTAAGCGGAAGTTCCAGGTTGGTTCTGTTATCACAAAATCAAGCACTGGAAGGCTGCTGACTAGGTAAACTCTGTGTAACTATTTCAAACCAGACTTTTGACTAAGGCTTAGCCTCCTTAGCCTGAGAGGGCTCTCTCAAAAGGTTATTGATTTTGACTATTGATGAGATGGCTAACTCTTGCAAAGTAAATTTAACAAATATGTTGGCTGGACAGACATTACAAAGACTTCCATTGGGCTTATGGAGTTAATAATCCTTCAGTAAACTATAACACTACTCATTCATAGAAGTCAGGGCATGTAATGTTTAAATACTCAAAACACATCTCATAGAAACCTCAGCTTATAAATACACACAGGAAATCAGAGCATCAAAGTGAATTCTGAGTGATTGTGTATCTATACAACTGTAAAAACATAAAGGATAAAACAAAACCACATATCTTGAGCATTTGAAACACTGTATGAATCTTGAGAAGAAAAGCAGTCACTTGTATTACTGAAAATGAGTTTCTACACAAGCCAAAATAACACTCTGTTTTCTCCAATATCCAGCCCTCATTACATCAAAGTGTCATCTATATATAGAAACATAACTTTAACTACTTTGAGCTTCCTCCTCCAGCATGAGGGGAGCTCGATGACTGCCACTAATTACCCCTATCCACTATTGAACTAACTCATTAAATACAATAAGTGCTAAACTGGAATTTTAAAGAGTCCTAATTTATCTATAACTCTAATTCTATCCTCCTCGTAGAATGATTCTTTCTTGTTCTCTGACACCTGTCTCCTTTTAGTTTGACCGAGATGGCTGAGAAAAGGATTCAATGTCCCATACTAGCTTTAGATGTTGAATGCTTTGATGGTTCAGTGATGTTAGGAGAAAACCCCTGTTTTTCCGGTTCCAGTCTTTCACCACTTATTCGAAAATGCAGCAGCATGTCTCCAGTTCTTTAATATCCCAAAAATGTAGAGCACCACCATGTTTCCAGATGTGTTGGAGGCTTCGTTGATGGACAGGTGTGAAAGCCAAGTCTCTTCGTATGCAACTCCTTCCAAACCCTAATGACCGGTAATAAAGTGCCTTTATAGTCAAAACTTTAACTTGAGCCAAAACATTTCACTTTTACAAAGGTACACCTGTCATCATTTGAATGGCCTGGTAGCTTCCTTTGATCTCTTACATGTCACTTAGGTGTTCCCTTTGAAAATTTCTGATTATCCCATCGAACTGTTTGCCTGTATTAAAAACAGCACCTACAGTAGTTTCGCAGTTTCGTAGCGCGCTACGAAACTGCGAAACTGTTTAAACAATGTGTATTTGCCCTGAGGTATTTACTGCTTGGACCTTTAATTTTTTAAACCTCCTTTACATGTGGCAGAGATCTATATGTCCTCAAAATAATGAAACTAAGCAAAATTTTACAAAACTTAGAACAACACCTTTCTCAACATCAGTTAGCAGCTATTTGACCTAGCTGTGCCTTTAAGTCTGCAACCTCCTTCCTCAAGGCTTTGTTTTCAGCTCTTAAATGCATGTTTATTTTTTTAATGGATTTGGCCTGTTTGAGAGCTGGAACAGTCCATGTGTAAACATCAGCCACTGAATCCACCTGGCTTACTAGGTTTTTACTTCCTCTCAAAACAGCTTTTCGATAATTTGCATACCTGACTGCAGACTCCCTAGTGGCACTCTTCACCTTGGCAATTACATTTTCTGCTGCCTCCAACTGGTTCTTTATAGCTATAATGCTACCTCCTTGGGAAATAATGACTGTTCTATTCTTGTATTTTTGCTTAATTTTCTCTGCCTCCTCTGTTTTGGACAATTCCTCTGCTACCTCTGTTCTGGGCAGTTTCTCAGCTTCCCTTACTTGTTTTCTTGTAACAGGTCTTCTTGGTTTGAAGATAAATTTATCACCTGGTTCATCAAACCTCAGTCTTTTTGAAGCTTTAGATTTCTTAGTGCTTTCTGGTGATGATTGAGTCAAATCAATGTGCATTGGTTCAATATGCACCGGTTCAACCTGCTCAAACTCAATGGCCTCAAGAAAATCACTCAAGCTGGCCTTAGATATCGGGCTTTCCTCAACAGTTAATGCTTTGCCTTTTTCTTTGCTTATTTGACTCCTTGTCCTAACTCCTGACACTGTTTCAGATCCACTTGGTCCAGGTATAGCTTTCTTATGCTTAGCTTCTTCTTTTGATGATGGCTGAGGTTGCTCTTTAATGATCAGTGGCTTCACTGATTTTCTCAACTGTGACTTGGCCTTCTTTTTATCTTTTGCCTCCTTTCGAAGCTCAGCTATCGTGGGTTCTTCAACTGATTTTTCTTTTTCTCTAACCGGCTGTGGAGTAAGACCTGTTTTACTCTGGAAACCAGCCATGAAGATGGAGTCCCAATCCCTACCTATTTTCTGAAGACCATCCAAAACCAACAATTTAACCAAACCATGGTGAAATAACGATGTTTCACAGTCATCCTTCCTTAATTGCACTTTGTCACACATTTTGCTTAGACTGCGAAACAAGTAAAAGGGAATATCTATGGATGCTTTACCAGTAAAATGTAACAGCAACTTGAAGTGATAGGAATAGACCTTATTGTATCTTCCCTCACAGGTTAAGTACTTCTGAATACAGGTGAGAAGAAGGGCATAGTGCTCTTTAACATAGTTTCTGGGCACTGCTTTTGTTAGGTCTTCATTCACATATGCCTCTTTTAAGAACTCTTTGCATGGATTCATATCGAATTTAAAGTTTTTAAACCATTCTTGCCCCCCTCTTGGAATCTCAGTTACAGCAGCAATTGACTCTGGAGACACTTGAACTTCTAACATAGCTATTTTAGAATTCAAACCCGTGAAGTTTAAAGCAAAATCCTTTGTTACCTGAGCATGGCCACCCTGCAGCTTCTCACAGAAATTCCAACAGCCAGCATCCTTGAAGGCTTTCCTTCATCTCTTAATGCAAGGTCCAAACCTTCAGGCTCTGTTCTCTGACATTTTCCAGACCTATGTTCCTTCCTCTCCATTTCGCTTTTGAAATTTTCACACAGAGAATGGCCAACAGCTTCAACTCAAATGGTAATTCAATTTTTTTAAACGCGGGCTCGCTTGTAATCAGGCTCACTTGAAAAACTCGGGCTCGCTTGCAAACTCAAATATCTCATCACACAGGTTGGTCATTTATGCATCATCTACGATCATCATAAAAAATCTTTGCACGATAAAACCCATTTGAATAATATTTATGTGCATGCCTAAAAATCTATTGGTGGAGTGATGGTTAATGAGTGTTTGGGAGGTACGCCCACTGACATGAACGGACGGAAGTGGTGACTCATCAACAGACTTGACCCTTTGAGGAAGATACGCTGCAAAACGCACGAATATGCGATTTCGTAGCGCAGTTAGTTATGAATTGGCATAATGCGCTGCGAAACGGCTTGATGCTGACGCGCTGCGAAATGGCTAAACAATGATTACGCTGCAAAACTGACCAATGAGACTGCGCTGCAAAATTACGGAAAGGATCGGTGACATGAATAAGACAAGACATGGCTTTAACAATCATGATGGAGGATGACCGATAGGATTAGAGAACGATTTACATCAAACACCTTTGAAACTTCAACCCTAAGTAAGAAACATAGGACAAAAACCATTTGACACCAACTTTTTGACATTTAACTTGGACAAAGGATTATATACATATGTTTATAGTTCTAAGTGATAACAGGTTCCACTATCTTTCTCTTGTCTGTTACACATAGGAAAAATCATTGAATTTCTTTAAATTATTGTTTCTAGGGTAGCTGCTGTTATCACTCAAGTTGTTCCCTTTGACTCCCAAGGGAATACGGCCGAGGTAACCACAAACCAATCTTTGGACTGTAGGTTCTAGCCCACCTACAATCAGAGAGAGCTCTCTCTTTATGATTTAACTTTGTTGATGATGATTTTAGGCTAGTTATTGAGTTCGAGGGGTTTTGTTTGAGTTGGTTGGGATGGATGAGGCTTCCAAGTAAAGAGGTAAGTATAGTGTGAGAGTTTCAAACCATTGGGCATGGAGTCAAGGATTAGGACTGTTGGTGCGTTTTCTTGGTCACAAGAAGAATATGGAGCAAGCTAGTTGCACATGAAACAATGATTCAAGCTAAAAGGATGGAATGAGGGCTAAGGAATGAGAAGCAATTAAGAATTTCTCATTCAGCTTAACAAAGGAAGGTGAATGAGATCTATCTAGGAGCAGTCAAGAATCCCTAGATAACTGTCAAACATGAGTGAATTAGGGGGAATATGAGCCAAAGGGAATTCATATTCATTACCAATTCAGATGAAAACATAAAGAAACAGCAGAAATTGAGCATAGAGTGTAGCCAAGCAAATTCTAAGCTAATCTTTCTTTCTGCTATTTAGATGGTGATATATGTATGATATAAACATATATGAATTTAAAACAGAGATAAGAAACACTTATTGAGTCATGTTTTAGCACAAGGATTCCATATTCATTCTTCAAAACATTAATAACACAGTAGACAGTCCGTCCTCCAAGCTTTTAGCAGTCTTTGATTAAAGAAAACATATCAGAGATACAAAGCGAGTCTCTCTTGGAGTGCATTAACCAACCAACCTCCTAAACAGTAAATTAGGGTGGTATTATAAGTAAAATATCTACAAGAATCAGATCTGAGATAGATCTGATATAATAAGTGTCTTTAACCTAACATATGCCTGAAATAAATGCAAGAAAATATCTTCGAGCTACGCTGGGGGCAGCTATATCAAAAGGGAGTTAATGTGTTTTCTTTACGGCTCTGTGCTGATCAATTAGCAATAACTTTGCTTTGGGTTTTGATCCCCTGCTCTTGAGTGGTTCTGAGGTGCATTAACTGTGATTTGAGAGTTTTGAAATAGCTTCACCACTTTCTTTGACTTTGCTTGGGGCCTTCAATGTTCTCCTGCTTTGGAAATACGGATTTCCACCAAAAACACTAACTGATAGTCTTCGCCGCTTCCTCTGATACACTTTCACTGAACCTGGGCTCTTTAAATGTCTTCTAAATGCTTTAAACTGTCCCATCGACATTTTATGGCTGCTTTTCAGCTCGTTGTTGCCTTTAGAACTGTCTTTTCCCCTTTTCCGAACCTATGTGAAGAAATTCCTGTGAATTTGCGAATTTCAAGCCTGCTGGTAGCCGTGCCATGAGAGGGCTTCCATTTTAGCCTATTTCCCTTAGCGAAACTGCCTCTCTTTTTCATTCCGAGCATCCGTTGTGCAGATTTCGCGCTTTGCCCTTTTTGACGATGATGTCAGCAGTGGGTCCCAGTACGGCGGTGACGTGGCAGGGTGACGTCAGCAGTACGGCTGGGTGACATGGTGGTACGGTAGGGGTGATGACGTGGCAGTACAGTGGCAGCGACGTCGCAATGACGTGGCAAGGACACGGTGGCAGGAGGCCGATGCAGGATGATGACGTCATGATGACGTGGTGCTGACGTAGGAGGGCGGAAGGCGGTATCCGGTTTTCCCCGCACCACCTTTCTGCACAGGCGGTATTGGGGGAGGGGCCTCCGAACACACCGGGAGGCTGACACGTGGTGGGGGTATGACGGGGAAACCGCCCATCCCCTGGACATTAACCTCTGGTGGATCGGCATATGAGAACACTCGCCCACCGTCGGATCTGATACGCTGGGCATCGGACGGCTGGCGGGTTGATTGGGGTGGCGCGCAACTTTGGAGCGGGGCCCGCGCGATTATAAAAATAATATTATGCCGCGTGGGTTCAAAACTTTAGAAAATGTGGGTTCTGCGGGTTAATTTAATGTTTAACCAAACTATTAAACATTAGACATTGGGGAAATGACTGTGGAGGTAGAATTATAAGGTTCTTTAAGGGTAAAGGGGTGGATATAGGTTATTGGCCTAACCAGAGGTTTAGTCCAATCCCAGAGTTATGACACGGATGGGTTCATAATAGTCCCAGGTGGACTATCATATCCCAGAACTGTATGTACATAGCTATAGTGCTATAGGGGGGGATATGTAATATTTTGGGGTTTTTATATAGTTTTTTGTGTAATAGGGGATAAGGAGATGATCTAGGGAGCTAGATAGTATAATTAGGAGTTAATATGAATTGGTGAGGTGAAGTGTAGGGGAGAGGCTAAGTTTGTGAGCTGAAACTTAGACATAGGAAGTGAATGGACTGTGGAGACATGATTTTACACAAGAAATGTGGCTTCTTTTCACTGAAGAAAGTCAAAGCTTGACTTGGTGCTTTAAAAAAATGAAGTGATAACAGGACTGGTTGGGCAGATCCCAAGTTCCTCAAGGGGATGTTAGTGAGTGGTTTGGGGAATGAGAAGAAGGGGGAGTTAGACATGCCTCGCTTGAGCTCCTCCAAAGGGGAATTGCCTTGCACTTGTGATCTGAATAGATATAACACTTGAAAACATTAAATGGATCACACAGCCTCATTCTACAACCACAAAACTACTTACCTAGCCTACTTACCTATCATTTTTTCTTCTTTTTGCATGGGTGCACTTGGACTTACAGACCCTGATTATCCTTTTTTCTTTTTGCTGTCCTCCTATCTAAATCTACACTTATTTCTTCCAAGGGCCTAGATTAAGCAGTTAGGCTCCTTTGTTTCTCTACCTACCTACAAATCTGCCAAGATTAAACTGTTTGGACAGATTTTCATTCTCTACATTCTAGAACAAGAAATTGAAACCTAGGGAAGCCAAGATTAAGCTGTTTGGCCTTCCCTTAACAAAAAAATATTCAAAAATGGAATAAATTATCAAAATTGGAATAGAGCAGTGGCATTTAGACTGGCACACTTTCATGGCCTTTTCTTTGGCCTCTTTTGGAAATATGGAGCATTGCAGTATGCAAAGTATGACATATTTGGCACTTTCAACTGTCAATCATGAAAGATGAACACCTGTTGCAACAGGGGGCTAACAGTGGCTCCACTTGGGGATGGCTTTTCCTTGTGAAAAGCCAAGAACAGCAGGTCATACTACCTTGATCTTCTATTGTTGTTGTAGACTGAAACTTCCCTTGTGCTGGCTGTCAAATGATTGAAACTTTGAAACCTGAACACAACATTCTTATCAATTGAATTTTTATACCATAGCAACATCGCCTGCTTTCTTCTGCGTGCTCTATTATTACATGCACCTGTGCCTGAGAACCTTCCTTTGAAATAAACACAACATAGGGGAACAAAACTGGAGCACTTCCCTTGATTCTGTCTTGAAAAAGGGTGCTGATGTAAACTGAAAATCTTCTTATCTTTTTAATACCATTGACGGAAAGAACTGCCTGCTCTTTTGCTATGATTGATGAAATGACAAAGATCTGGATGGAGGACTTTCTTTGGTTCTACCTTTAGAAAAACTCTGCTGCACTGTTCCATTATTCGGCCTGCTAAAAAAACAAAGTGTTGAAAATACAAGTATTTATGTACAAATATAATACAACTGCGTTGTGTTCAACAACAGGGATCATAATAATGCTTTAGCATTCGGCCATTGACAGGGCCTTCTTCAGTTATGTCGTCCTCTACAGATTTGAGGAAATATGTGTTATTGCCCTGCACAGCGCTGATAACAAATGGACCTTTCCATAAAAAATCAAATTTTTCATGTTTGCCTTTGTCTTCTCTTCGTGAGTCCCACCTTAGAACTTTGTTGCCAACACAGAAATATTCAGCCTTAACTCTCTTATCAAACATCTTTTTGATCTTCTCTTGCAAAATTTGAGCTCTGTTATAGACCTGTTCTTTTGTTTGCTGAAGATGAATGGTCTATTTTATTCCTCTTTGAATATCATTTGGTTCTGTTTGGATCTCTTGTAACAGCTTGATGATAGGAATGCCCAAGGAAGATGGAAATCTGGCCTCCATGCCATACACCAGCTCATAAGGGCTCATCCCAATGGATTTCTTTGTTGAAAGTCTATCTGCCCATAGGGCATTTGTGAGCTTTCTATGCCAGTTCTTTTTGTTTTCCTCTAGCACTTTCTTTATGATGTTGATGAGGCTTTTGTTGGATGATTCGGCCAAGCCATTACCTTGAGGGTAATAGGTTGTGGAGTGGCCCAAGGTAATGTGAAATTTATGGCAAAAATTGATCATCTTTTTGGATTTGAAGGCAGCGACGTTATCAGTAATGATCTTCTCAGGGCAGCCAAATCTAGAAAGGATGTTGGTCTCAAGGAATTGGATAATGATGGAGTCATTGGCCTGTCTACATGGGATGGATTCAATCCACTTAGTGAAATAGTCGGTGGCTGTTAGAATCCACTTATGCTGGCCTGAGGAAGAGGGGTGGACTTCTCCAATGAAGTCAAGACCCCATTGTTGGAAAGGCTTCTCGGTTGAGATGGGCTTAAGAGGAAAAGGTAACAACTTTCTTTTGCCCTCAAAGATTTGGCATTTATGACATGAGATAGAATTTTTTTTTACATCTATAAACAGAGAGGGCCAATAGAAACCAACCCTTAAAATTTTATCCGCAGTGGACTTCCAATATAGATGTCCTCCACAGTCCCCTGCATGGAATTATTTCATGACATGGTTAGTTTCATTCATGGTTAAACAATTAAGAAGTATGCCTTCATGATTTTTCCAAAATAAAGCACCATCTATGACACAAAACTTTGAAGCTTTCATCTTTAAAAATATTTTCTTGGTTCTGGACAATCCTGGGGGAGCAAATAGGTTTAACAATACAAAGCATATATCAGCATACCATGGGGATTGCAAAAAGGTTTCACTGATCTATGGAGTCGCCAGCTCCTGTTCATTGTCCAGTTGGTTAATGTCTAAGGCTTGAAAGTTTGTTTCGAACATCAGTTTGGATAAACCTTGTGCCTTTATGAGCTTGGTTGGTTTTATTTCTATGTCATACTCAAGGATGTTAGCAATCCACTTGCCTCTTTTGCCTTCTAGCCCCTCTTGGGTTAATATGTCTTTTACAACAGCATTTGGGACATAGGCAATCACATGTGAATATAAAATGTAAACTCGAAAATCTTTGATTGCTTTAACAAGGGCATAAGCCTGCTTCTCCATGATTTGGTACTTCAAAGGGGCATCTCTTAAGGCTCGGCTGAAAAATGCAATTGGCTTTTCAGATCCTTGATCATCCTTTTGAAAAAGGATAGCAACTATGGTTTGCTCAGATGCAAATGAGAATATGATTAAGTCCCTATCAAATTGTGGACTTGTGAGGACTGGGGCTTGGGTTAAGGCAGTTTTGATACTCTCAAAGGCTTGGTTGGTTTCGAGAGACCATTTTACCTTGGCATCGTTTTTTAACATGTTGCTTAACAGTCTTATCAGTTCAACTAGGTTTGGGATGAATCTCCTTAGGAAATTGATCTTTCCAAGGAATGCTTGCAACTCTTTTATATTTCTTGGAAATGGGATTTGAAGGATGGCTTGAATTCTTTCAGGATCAATTCTGATTCCATATTTTGAGATGATATGGCCTAGTAATTTACCTTCTTCAAGGCCAAAGAGAGACTTCTTGGGGTTCAAGGAAATGCCATATTTCCTACATGTCATGAATATTTGCCTCAAATGTTTTAGGTGCTCTTGATAAGATTTGGAGAAAGGGGTTAAGTCATCGAGGTAGACAACTAGGAAATCATGTATTTCCTTGGCAAATGCAATATCCATCGCCCTTTGAAAGGTAGCACCAGCATTTTTAAGTCCGAAAGGCATCTTCACATATTTAAATGTTCCCGACGGTGTGGTAAAGGCTATCTTGTCTTGGTCATCCGGGTGAACCAGTATTTGATTGAAACCTAAAAAGCCATCTAGCAAAGAGATTCTAGATGACCCCACTACTCTTTGTAGGATGTGGTCCATTTTAGGCAACGGGTAGTGGTATTTTAGGGAGACTTGGTTTAAATTTCTTAGATCTACACATAGCCTAATCTCACCTGTCTTCTTTCTTGTGGGAACAAGATTGGATACCCATTCAGAAAATCTGATGGGTGCTATGATACCTGCTTCAAACATTCTTTTCACTTCCTTTTCAATTAACGGGAGAAGCACAAGATTGATTCTCCTTAGTTTCTGTTTGAAGGGCTTTTGATTTGGTTTTAAGGGAATGGTGTGTTGGATCACTGAGGTGTCATAGGACTTCAAGTTCTCATAACTCCAAGCAAATACATCTTGGAATTCTTTGAATAAATCAACATATTTGGGCTTTTGATCATGTGGCAAAGATTGAGATAGTTTGATCATTTTGGGCTTCTCTGCTGTCCCAATGTTGTGTTCTTCTATAGCAGCATTTAAGGGCTACATTTTTGGTTTTTTGGGAACATCATTTGCATCAAACATATCTTCTAACGGAGTGAGGCCAGCAGGGAGAAAGTTATCTTTTAGATCAACGATCTCGGCCCCTGTTTCGGCTATTTCCTCCAAATGCATCTGTTTCAGCTCTTCTATGTTTGCATTTTCAAAAATAGTTGGGTTTAGCATTTTTTTGGCTGTTACAATGGTTAGAGCCTGCTCATTTTCATTTGTTTGCTGTTGTTCATCCGTCATAGCATCCATGTCAATGTTAATATTTGCAAACTCATGCTCAAGAGTGAGGAAATTGTTAATCTAGGTATCATTTTCAAACACTTGCCAATCTTTAACATTATTTGGGATAGCAGGCCTATGTTTTATCTCGGCAATGAAATGGTGATTTGGCTCAAAGGGCAGCTTGCATGTACTAGAAAAGTGGCTAGGCTGTGTGCATGAATGCTGTGATCTCTTGAGATCTTGGCAAGCTTGGATTCAGTGAATGCATTGAGTATATTAGTGGCAGCAGTCCTATAGGCCCTCATTATATTGTCATTAGTAACAAAGTTGCCTTTCATTTGCTGTATGACTAAATCTGAGTCACCTAGAATGGATACTTTCGCAGCTTCTAGAGCTTTGAGCAGTTTAAGGCCCAAAAGGAGAGCCTCATACTCTGCCATGTTATTGGTGCATTTGAAATTCAATCTGTAGGCATGGCCTTCTACATGATTGTTATGTGTATTGTGAATCCATACACCTGCCCCTGCTCCTAACTTGTTGACAAAGCCATCAAACTCTGAATACCATGTGATTTCTTGCTTGTGGTTAGTATCAAAAGTTTCAGTCATTCTTGCGGTGGGCAGATTTGAATTTTCTATTTGGGGAGGTTCTTCTTGTATGCTGGTTGCCCTGATTGTTTTGACAGTTTCATCAGTATGGGAAACCAATTCTTCATTGGTGTGTGTGTCCAATTCTAAAGCCAACGGCTTATCATCAGTGGGAGGACTTGTTTCATCATCAAATAAAATAAAAGAATCCATATCAGAATGGATTTAAAAAATAGGAAAAATTTGGGGGTTGCCCTCATTATTTACCACATATTTCATCAGTGTTTCTCTATACAGTCTCTTTGGTTGCCCAAAGATAGATATACTGGCATAAGAGAGGTCTAATTGGAGAGATCCTTGGAGTTTTGATCCCCAAGATCTTGACAATAGCATGCCATACTTTGGTGGAATGTCAGCAACCACCACATCCATGAGGATTGTCTTGTTGGGATATTGGACTAAGGAGACACATAAGTCTTTGATTAATCCTAAACACCTGACCTAGCTTGAGTCAAAGGAAAATAAGTCTTTGTAGGGTCTTGTAACATCAAGGTTTAGCTTCTCCATTACAGCTTTGGGCATAAGGTTGTGTGAGGCACCTGAGTCAAATATAGCATTATGCAATACTTTATCATGAATGTGCAAACTGACATAGAATGGTAACACAACTCCATGTCATGTTTTACCATTGACTTCAAAACCGAAAAGGAGCTCAGGTTGATCATCTAATACATTCACATCATCCCTATTTTATGGCATTTGCAGTGATCTTTTGATTTGCTGCCTATAGATATCATGTTTGGCAAGTTCAGATAAAGGGATGGATATCTTCAGTTTACCTATTTCTGCCTCTAAATCAAAAGGTTTTTCTGACTGTGATTTAGTATTGTGACTAGCAGATTTTCCCTTTTCAATTGCAATTTCAGCGGTTTTTTCTTGTTCTTCGTTGATTTCTTGAACTATTTTTGATTTGGAAAGTTTTTTAGGATAGTTGTTCAAATCTTCTTTTGAGGAAGAAAGTGGCAGAGAGTGATCATTAGAGGGCTGCGTGTCTATGACATCCTCTATGGTGACATCCTTTGGATTTGGAATTGTTTTATCAGCAGTTTCTATGAGGGCAGACTTTTCTTCAATCTTCTTAGCCTGTTTGGTATCACTTGGTTTAACCTTTTCGGGCACATCTATGGTTCTTGTCCTCAGCTTATACTGTTTGTGGACCTCGTAAACGGCTGAATCATAACCCTGTTTAAAGTCGAAAGACTCACTAGACTTAGTTTGAAATTGATTAAAGTCATGCTCATCTTGGTCTGCTTGGGTTAGGAAAATTTGGTGCTCAACCTTCAAATCTACCAAGTTCATGTGAGTGTCTTCTGTCTGTTCACTAGATGTAGATGCTTCAGCATAATTTTCATGAAAAGGAGGCCTTACATCATGGTTTGGGCTAGACCTACCAGCATTTGTGTTCTGAGTTTTCCAGAAATTTGGATTCCTTATGGTATTAGGTTGTTGTCCTTCCCATGATGACTTCCTCTCAACACTCTCCACTCTGTCTCCTAGCCTGTGCATGCCACTGATAATATCATCCAGCTTTTGATCTAAGGCTGAGGGTTCCTCTTTAAAGGTGGTTCTTCTCTCAGTTCTTGCTCTGTTTCTTTTGGAAATTAGATTTGCTTCTACGCTAACAGCAACATTTTGCATGTCTGCAAGGGTTTGAGGGGCTCTTTCCCTTAACTGATAAGCCATGTCAGTATCAAAACCATCAGGGAATTTATACAAAGCAAGATCAGGTGGAGGTCTTAAGTTCTGTGGTATTGCATTATAAACATTATTGAATCTTGCACAATAGTCCAAGACAGACTCTTGAGGGCCTCTTTTGATGGTGTCATATTCAGATAATATATGCAAGGGGTCTTTCTTTTTCTCCCATCTATTGATAAATGAATGGTATAAGGCTTCTGGGTCTGCTATGGAATTGGCTGTGAGTGCTCTAAACCAAGTCCTGACATCACCTATCAAACTTTGGACAAAAATCTTCATTCTCACGCTATCATCATCTATCTCGTAGTTCTCAAAATAGTCTTGCATCTTCTTGGTATGCTAGAGGGTTGTGCAAGAACCAGTTCCATCAAAATATGTGATTTTAGTTTGATAATCCTGAGGCATAGCCCCTGGATTAGCAGGCAACTGTAACAAAGCATATCTATTGGCCATGTTTATAGGGATAAGTGGAACAATAGGAACAACCAGAACAACTGTAACAACAGTGGTGGTAATGGTAGTATGTGCAGTGAATGGAGGTGTGGAAGGAGTGCTTTGAGAGGTGGATGATGAGCAAGGGGAAGTAGGGGTTGAACGAAATAAAACTTTGACAGGGGTTGGAACACAGCTTGGCTGAACTATTTCAGGGCTAGAATCAACAAAATCTTCTCTTCGCTCTAGCTTCCTGAGGTTCCTTGGGATTAAATTCGGATTTTCAAAAGTAGCTGGGGGGTTTGGGTTTGGATTTGACCTTGTATAACATGAGTTCCTTTTGGGAGCCAGATTCTAAACCTGTTTTGGTATTTTTTGTGAATGTTTTTAGAATTAGCAAGGAACTGATCAAATGTTGGAATGACTATGTATAACTTAAAACTAGCATGAAGATTGACTGAAGCAACATTTATTTACTCCTGTAAATGCAAAGCAAGAACAGTTTCAAAGGCTCCCTAGCTGACATTCAGGCTTCATATGTAGTTTTAAGGAATATACAGCAACCGAAAAATTCATTGGTTCCCCAGTCGAGTCGCCATTATGTTATCACTCAGGTTGTTCCCTTTGACTCCCAAGGGAATACGGCCGAGGTAACCACAAACCAATCTTTGGACTGCAGGTTCTAGCCCACCTGCAATCAGAGAGGGCTCTCTCTTTATGATTTAACTTTGTTGATGATGATTTTAGGCTAGTTATTGAGTTCGAGGGGTTTTGTTTGAGTTTGGTGGGATGGATGAGCATTCCAAGTAGAGAGGTAAGTATAGTGTGAGAGTTTCAAACCATTGGGCATGGAGTCAAGGATTAGTACCGTTGGTGCGTTTTCTTGGTCACAAGAAGAATATAGAGCAAGATAGCTACACATGAAACAATGATTCAAGCTAAAAGGATGGAATGAGGGCTGAAGAATGAGAAGCAATTAAGAATTTCTCATTCAGCTTAACAGAGGAAGGTGAATGAGCTCTATCTAGGAGCAGTCAAGAATCCCTAGATAACTGTCAAACATGAGTGAATTAGGGGGAATATGAGCCAAAGGGAATTCATATTCATTACCAATTCAGATGAAAACATAAAGAAACAACAAAAATTGAGCATAGAGTGCAGCCAAGCAAGTTCTAAGCTAATCTTTCTTTCTGCTATTTAGATGGTGATATATGTATGATATAAACATATATGAATTTAAAACAGAGATAAGAAGGATTCCATATTCATTCTTCAAAACATTAATAACACAGTAGACAGTCCATCCTCCAAGCTTTTAGCAATCTTTGATTAAAGAAAACATATTAGATATACAGAGCGAGTCTCTCTTGGAGTGCATTAACCAACCAACCCCCTAAACAGTAAATTAGGGTGGTTTTATAAGTAAAATATCTACAAGAATCAGATCTGAGATAGATCTGATATAATAAGTGTCTTTAACCTAACATATGCCTAAAATAAATGCAAGAAAATATCTTCGAGCTGCGTTGGGGGCAGCTGTATCAAAAGGGAGTTAATGTGTTGTCTTTACGGCTCTGTGCTGATCACTTAGCCATAACTGTGCTTTGGGTTTTGATCCCCTACTCTTGAGTGGTTATGACGTGCATTAACTGTGATTTGAGAGTTCTGAAATAGCTTCACCGCTTTCTTTGACTTTGCTTGGGGTCTTCAATGTTCTCCTGCTTTGGAAATACGGATTTCCACCAAAAACACTAACTAATAGTCTTCACCGCTTCCTCTGATACACTTTCACTGAACCTGGGCTCTTTAATGTCTTCTAAATGCTTTAAACTATCTCATCGACATTTTATGGCTGCTTTTCGGCCCTCTGTTGCCTTTAGAACTATCTTTGCCCCTTTTCCGAACCTATGTGAAGAAATTCCTGTGAATTTGTGAATTTCGGGCCCGCTGGTAGTCGTGCCATGAGAGGGCTTCCATTTTTGCCTATTTCCCTTAGCAAAACTGCCTCGGTTTTTCATTCCGGGCATCCATTGTGCAGATTTTGCACTTCGCCCTTTTTGACGATGACGTTAGCATGACGTTAGCGGTGGGTCCCAGTACGGCAGTGACGTGGCAGGGTGACGTCAGCAATACGGCTGGGTGACGTGGCGGTACGATAGGGGTGATGACGTGGCAGTATGGTGGCAGTGACGTGGCAATGACGTGGCAAGGAAACGGTGGCAGGAGGCCGACGTAGGAGGGTGGAAGGCAGTATCCGGTTTTCCCCACACCACCTTTCTGCACAGGCGGTATTGGGGGAGGGGCCTCCGAACACACTGGGAGGCTGACACGTGGCGGGGGTACGACGGGGAAACCGCCCATCCCCCGGATGTTAACCTCCTGTGGATCGGCATATGAGAACACCCACCCACTGTCGGATCTAATACGCTGGGCATTGGACGGCTGGTGGGTTGATTGGGGTGGCGTGCAACTTTGGAGCGGGGCCCGCGCGATTATAAAATAATATTATGCCGCGTGGGTTCAAAACTTTAGAAAATGTGGGTTCTGCGGGTTAATTTAATGTTTAACCAAACTATTAAACATTAGACATTGGGGAAATGACTGCGGAGGTAGAATTATAAGGTTCTTTAAGGGTAAAGGGGTGGATATAGGTTATTGACCTAACCAGAGGTTTAGTCCAATCCCAGAGTAATGACACGGATGGGTTCATAATAGTCCCAGGTGGACTATCATATCCCAGAACTGTATGTACATAGCTATAGTGCTATAGGGGGGGATATGTAATATTTTTGGGTTTTTATATAGTTTTTTGTGTAATAGGGGATAAGGAGATGATCTAGGGAGCTAGATAGTATAATTAGGAGTTAATATGAATTGGTGAGATGAAGTGTAAGGGAGAGGCTAAGTTTGTGAGCTGAAACTTAGACATAGGAAGTGAATGGACTGTGGAGACATGATTTTACACAAGAAATGTGGCTTCTTTCCACTGAAGAAAGTCAAAGCTTGACTTGGTGCTTTACAAAAATGAAGTGATAACAGGACTGGTTGGGCAGATCCCAAGGTCCTCAAGGGGATGTTAGTGAGTGATTTGGGGAATGAGAAGAAGGGGGAGTTAGACATGCCTCGTTGTTGTGGGGAAAAGTATCCAACACGGAATGACCCTATCCCACTCTAAGGGTGATAGTTCCTTAGCAACACCTGAAGCAAAGCTATCTAAAGTTACTTCTTTATGACATGGAAGAGATGAAAGGAAGAGATCCACTTACCGATGTCTTGCGCAAATGGTCGATCCAATCTCCTCTATTTGCCGCTTGCTCCCAGCTCCAAGTCTTCTCACGGGCCCAGCTACACGAGATCCTGCGAACAAGACAAGAAAAGGAAACTACAAGAAGCATGCATTCATAATTGACTCAAGGATTAGCGTAAATCAAATACGCAAGTAAGACAATACACCATTGAAACACATGCGAATAGAAGAACCTCAAATGCTTTATTAATATAAGGAAGTAAGGTTCAGGCGGTGATACAACCGTGAGAGGTCCAATCCAGCATCACCTTCCCGACGGAAAGAAATCTCCTCTTCACCTCCCTCAAGCAATCACCCAATACTCACAACTGTAAACCAACAGCAATTCTTTGCACAAAATTCCGGCCTCCAGATCCCATGGGATGAGATCCTTATATAGAGTTTTGGAGTGAAGATAAGTCAGCTTGATGTGTGACTTGTTGTCCTCTTCAACTCCAGTTGTTCTTCAGTCCTTGAGTCCACTCGGAGTTTCTACCTTCCACTTGGAGTTTTAGAACCTCTTTACTCATCCTTAGGCGAATCTTCTGATCCAAGTGTCATTTTGGAAGCTTCCTGGGCACTGGCACATTGAGAAAAGATTCCTCCACATGTCAAAGTACGCCCAACGCAGGTAGCCTTTGTTGCACTTGCTATGCAGCGTAGGTACACCATAGAGCTTTTGACATTCAGCGCAGATGCTTAGTGGAGCAGCTGCTTTGATCCAAAATTGATCTGTTTTTGAGTGTTTTTCAGTGGAGAACTGATCTGTAGTGCTGTGGTTTGCTGACCTTGTTCCTCTAGGGGTAGGAACAACATGTTTAGGGACTTTGGATCCCTCAGATTATTGACATTTCATGCCCCATGCTGTAAGGCACAAAAATATCTATAACAGTTGCCCCCTAAAGTATGAGGTCGTTTATCGGGTGAAATGCTTTATTAGGAGGATCCGAAGTTCATTCAATCGTCAGGAGGTGACCTGTAACAAAATACAATACAATACATTATCTTTTCATACTTTCTTTTCATGATCTAGCTGATGCGGGCATTTCCCATGCTCAGTTTTATAAATACATTTGATGTACATAAACAGATGATCGTCTGATAATAGACTGATAATTCTCTGCTTTTAATTATCATCCTTTTAGTAGGATGATCATCTGCTGCACATGTCTATGTTTTTATCTCCTGAATATATATCGCAGCCCGGATGGATGAAACTAGATCCGGGGTCTTCAAACTTGTCCGATCTTCACTCTAGTACAAGTCGATCCATGTGAGAATTTCTTGAAGTCGAACATGGAAAGACATCGCTTGATTACCAGTCAATAATGTAAACTGTTAACAAGCGCGAGAGGAATCACTGATAATGATGATGACCCTCAAGGTACTGCAGCACAATTCACGTGGCGTGAATATAGGATCTGACGTCGAACACCACGCAAAGTCTCCCGGTCGAAGGTCATTAATGTATACCTATCGCCGGAAGTGAGAAACTTGCCATTGAGGCATGCAAGCTTCAAAGTACTGAGGGGGTGTTCCTAGATCAACTTCTTGGATAGTGAGCTGATGTCGACAAGAAGTGATCCGTCAAAGGAGGGCCTTAATGAATCCCACATCAGTGACACAGAACGGAGCTAGTGATGATGGTGAAAACGATCTGTGAAATATGATTCAGGGTGGCGGTCATGGAAGGATGAAAGATGATGTATGGTAGTGGATGGGACCCGGTTGACACTTTCTGAATGACATCTCTTGAACATATAACGACACTGATGTGATGGATCGGTAGCATTACCCCATGTATGGATGGTATGGCGAGACCATGGTGAAGGGACCGGTGAATGATAATAACCCAACCCGATATTTACGGAGGCAAAAGTGTCATGTTCAAGAGCGACTTGCTACCATTAAGCTTTGAGGTTCTTCCCAATTTTTCCCCAGTCATTTCTGACCAGTACCTCTTTATTTTTGTCAAGCTTGAGGAGGATAACATATGCTTGTTCTATAACCTGCCCTTCAGGCAAGCCCATCGCTATGTTTTAACGAGCTTAACGATAGGGAAACTCGTTCTCGTCTAAAGACAAGTTTGTCGCTATCTAATATTTTAACGAGCCTAGCGACAAAGACAACTCGGTCCTTTTCATCTTTAGAGAGTCTGAAAAGGGTACATAAAGTGGACTCCAGGGGTCCTTTTTCGTCATCTAATCCCTTAAGTCCGAAAAAGTATAAAACAATACAGAAGGGATGAATGTTCGATATCTTTATCGAGCCGAACTAGACAAGCGCTCGATCTTTTTGTGCAATAATCCCTCAGGTCCAAAAAGATTAAAATCTAGAGGAGGGATAGCTCTTCCGGTCCTTTTAACGAGCTGGAAGGCTAAAACTCGGCAAACTTTTCATATTTTACGAGTCAGTGAAAAGAGCTCAAATAAGACTCGTATTTTGAGGAACGAGTGATAAACAGGGATAGCAGCAGATTCCAGGTACAGGTTGGAATTTTCCAATCACGGCAGTATTACAAGGATGGCTAGGTGGGATCACTCTTCGCAGCTGTTCCTCAAAATAGGTAAACAATCAAGTGGATGTGAATGATCGGCCAAATGAAAAGTGGAGGTGACGGTGCACAAACACGACCAAGGCTTTTATGGTTGATGAATTTACGGTCTCAAATGGTTATTTACCAGTTCATTTTTTCTGGATGAGCTTGAACTTTCGGGGGAAGCTTGCTCACATGCTTATGTTTATTTTTTTTAACGAGCATGAAGTCCGCGTTAAAACTGCTCGGCTTTGCGTTTATTTTTTAACGAGCATGAACTATGCCAAAACTGCTCATATCTTGCATTTATTTTTTAACGAGCATGAACTTTGCCAAAACTGCTCGTTTGATAAGGTCAAATTCATATTTTACCATGACTAGTTTTTCTTTTCCAGAGATAGTACTGTTTCATCAATTGCTGCAACAAACTTGTTAGAAACGGATAACATGAAGTAAAAATACTAATATTTCACTTTGAACTACGTAAAAAGCAATTAAAAGATGTTTTTACCTCTCATTTTACCATTTCATGTGCATTTGGTTTGTTGGAGCTTTGGAGGTGCCTCTTCCTCTCGATTTTTCACCAGCTGATTTCGGGAGATTCTGTGGACGATTTTCAGCGCCGTTTCCACCAGGTAGGAGCTAAACCCTAGCTCTATCTTTTCATGGTCTTATTTCTCAGTTTTATGCTTGTTTTCCTGCCCCCATGAGCCCCTGGGGTTTCTCTAGGGCGCTCTGCCATCAGCGCAGGTGCCCCATATCGAAACCTGCGTTGGGGGTTCTCATTTTCAAAGGCAGTTTGTCTCCCAATGCAGGTGAGACCCTTCCCTATCTGCGTTGGGCGCTGAAAACATCTTGGTTGCACAATTTTTCATGAGATTTTTGCCATTTTCTTTACTCAGTCAGGGATCTTACTCCTCCTCTTGTTTGTTTTGCAGAGTTTATTGGAGCAGAATGACTCTTACGTGGCGAGAACGAGAGCATGAAGAGGAGGACATGATTGCCCTCCATGATCCTGTTACCGTGAGCGCGTTGCGGAACTGTGGCTTGCTAAAATTCTTCCGCATATCTAGCATGAGGGCACAGATATGTTTACTGCAGTACTTGCTTGATGCTTGGGATCCTGTTAACCAAGTGTTCCAGATTAGGGGCAAGTCCATCCCTTTGACCATAGCGGACATTTACTTCTTGACTGGGTTGTCAAGGCGGGGTGCCCCCATTTCCTTGTCTGGTTCGGCCCGAGGGAGCGATTCCGTGAAAGATTATATCCGTCAGTATTGTAGGGAGGGATCCCAGCCGAGCAGAGACGACAAGGTTTCTATCCGTGATATCACTGACAGGTCTCTCAAGTATATTCTGTACACGATTTGTAGGATGGCCGGCAGCGCATCCCCCCATGTTGCCAACAGGTCTTATGTGCAGCACGCCCTGGAGTGTCTTTAGCCGAAAGTTTTTAACTGGTGTGATGCAGTACTGGTTCAGATGAAAAACCAGTTGACCAAAGTAAAGGACGGGAAACTGAAGAATTTTGGCTTCGGTTCAGTTTTGACTGCCTTCGCTTTGGAGAAGATACCCCTGATGCAACCTTAGTATATTGTTCTCGATTTGCCATCTCCTACTGAGCCACGCATGCAGAGGTGGGTCGACCACATGGCTAGACATGCAGGTCAATCTCAGATTACTTTTACTGATGCCTTCTTTAGGTGGTTCGAGCGGCAGGATATGGCTTTTTCCGAGTATCCATATATTGGCATGGATTTCCGAGGTGATCCGGATTTGGTACTACCGGATGGCGAGCAGTGGGGTGATCTTGGTAAATATTTTGACCTTATCACTGTTTATTGTTCTTTATTTATAATGTCCTTGTGCTTTACTCTATCAAGACTCTAATCAAACTCATGTGTGCGTGCACATGTTGGTCCCGTCCGTCCAGCAGTTCGTCCGAGAGCTCCGGCCGCTACCCCAGCAGGGGAGGCTCCAGGGAGAGCTATTCTCCGTGACCTTGACTTGGCCGAGACTCTTGTAGCTGTGCAGGAACAGGTCGAGGGTCTTACCCTTGGGATTCCGGATGTACGGATTGACGAGTTGCCTCTGCGATTACAGCGACATACTGCTGGTGTCCCTAGACGATGGTCTCGTCTTCTGCGCATGATTGCATAGGCCGTGGCATGTTATCATGAGCATCACTAGGCTAGGGTGCCCCCCAGCCATTTTTGAGTTTTGGGGTCGTATGACCGATTTTGTCTTGGTTACAGAACATTATATGTAAACCGTAAACAGTTATATATATTTTTGATTTTCGGGGTTTATTCCAGTTTTTATGTGATCCATGTATGAAACATCGATGATGCTTCTCTTTTTATCAATTTTGCAAATGTCTAACACATAGTTTGCTAATGAGTCGGTTAATGTGTTTAAGTTTCTGGAAATGTGTTGATATTGGATAAAATCAAACTGTCTTTCCAAGATTTTAACTCTTAGGAACTTGCGATAAATAGCTGGATTTCGGACAGAGTAGGTACCATTGAGCTGTAGTACCACGAACTGTGAGTCTAGCCTGACGACTAGCCGGCGTATGCCATGGGTGATGGCATCAGAGAGGAGCTCTATCAACGCACTATACTCAGCGATATTATTTGTTGATTGACCAATACATACCCCCCTGAAACTCACTAACTCGTCGCTTGGGTCAAAAATGGCCCATGCTGCAGAGGATCGGTTCCTCGAACTACGACTCGCTCCGTCAGCATATCCAACCCACGGTTCCAATGGATTTGACATCTGCAATAAGTGTAAAAAGCAGATTACTTAAACCGGAACAAACGCTTTAGCGAAAACAAAAATGTAACAAAAGCATACAGGTTACTATTAGGCATAGTAACGCTTAAGGTACAACCCGTTGCGGGGTTGCGTCAGTGGAATTCTGTCATAATCTACCAACTCATAGGCACCTTTTGCTAACACACTTTTAACAATATAAGGGCCCATCCATAAGGACTTGAATTTTCCAGCTCCCAATTTATCGGATTCTTGGTCATAAAGCAAGACCAAATCACCTTCCGAGAAGACACGGGGTTTGACATTTTTGTCGAACTGCGCTTTGACTCGTTTCTTATGGTCTTCGTTGGCCAAGGCGGCATCACGACGGGTTTCATCCAACTGGATTAACTCCAAGAAACGAGCTTCTTCTTCTGAGGTTCTGGGGAGGAGATCAATTGCGAGTTTAAGGGACGAAATTTCACACTGGATCGGTAGGATTGCTTCTAGGCCATACACCAGTTGAAATGGTGTGAACCCAGTGGCATTCCTTATCGATGTTTGGTAGGCCCACAAAGCCGAGTACAGGATCAAATGCCATCTTCTTTTGTGAACCCCAACCATCCTTTGCAGCATGCGCTTCAGGACCTTGTTGATCGCTTCAACTTGTCCGTTAGCTTGCGGATAGTACGGAGTAGAGCTGTCGTGAGACAATCCTAGTTTGGCAGTTAATTCAACCATCATGTGATTGCGAAAATGCGATCCATGATCTGTCACTATGGCCTGTGGTATGCCGAATCTAGCGACCACATGATTAAAAAAGAATAGGGCTGCTGTTTCACCAGTGTTATCCAATGTAGGCATCGCCTCGGCCCATTTGGTAAAATAGTCAACTGCGACTATAATATACCCATGCCCCCCGGTCGAGGTGGGGTTACATTGCATGAAATCGATGCCCCACTTGGCGAAAGACCCCACAGCTATTATTGGCTGTAAAGGAGCGGGGGGTCTTCTGGTTTTGCTATCAAAAATCTGACATGCATGGCAACTTCTAACTGCGGTTATGCAATCTTTGAACATGGTTGGCCAGAAGTATCCTGCTCGTAAGATTCTTTGTGCTGTAGCATATCCAGATTGATGCCCCCACAGGTGCCTGAATGACATTCATTCAGGGCTTTTTCGGCCTCCTCATGGGTTAGACACCTTCTCAGGACCGTATCGACACCACGACGGTAAAGCGTATCACCGACGATCATGTAGTCTTTTGCTTGGTATCGAATGCGTTTTTGTTCTGAGTGAGAGGTGTCTGGCCGAAACTTTTGGGTTTGGAGATAAACTATTATATCTCCATACCACTCATCACTTGCCGATATCAGAAACAAACTTTCGTCCACGATCGATTCTTTGGACGTTTCATCGTTGGACGATGATGGGAGATCGCATAATAATTCTGCGAAAACTAAAGCTTTCTTTGATTTGGATTTCACAAATTCCAGATCAAACTCTTGAAGGATAGCTATCCACTTTGAATATTTTCCCCCAAGTAACTGTCGCGACAGTATATAAGTCATGGGGTTGCAATCTGACAATACGGTGGTCTTCCTAAAGAGGACATAATACCGAAATCTTTGTATCGCTTGAACAACCGCCAGTGCTAGCTTTTCAACATGAGAATATTTACTTTCTGTATCATTTAAGTTTTTACTTAAATAATATATAGGGTGTTCAATTCCATCGACTTCTTGAACTAAAACCATTGCTATGGTCGTATCTGCTGCAGCCAGATACAGGTTAAAGTCCCTTAGATAGTTTGGGGCGTACATTAATGATGCTTTGACTAGCGCTTCTTTCAGAGCATCAAAGGAAGCTTGCGCGACCTGGTCCCAGACGAAAGGTACATCCTTTTTCAAGAGACGGTTATAACCTTTAGCAAGTTCTGCGTAATTCGGAATGAACCTCCTCAGAAAGTTTGCTTTCCCTTGGAGTTTCTGAATCTGAAGCAAGTTCGAAGGTGGAGGCAAATTAATGATTTCCTGCACCTTGCAAGGGTCGAGACGAATCCCATCCTTGGAGACTATAAAGCCAAGTAAACAACCAGAACCGACGCAAAACACACATTTGTGCGGATTGAGTCTTATCTTGTAGTATCGGCAACGTAGAAATATCGCTCTTAAATGTTGCGGATGATCAGTCTGCTTTTGCGAATGAGCCGGAAGATCATCGAGATAAGGTTGAATGATGTTCTTGATGTCATGGAAAGCATAATTCATTGCTCTCTGAAACGTCGCCCCTGTGTTCTTTAAACCAAAGGGTAATTTTTGATAAGCGAATGTGCCCCACGGACAAATAAATGCAGTCTTTGACTGGTCCTGTGGGCGGATATTAATTTGATTATACCCAGAAAATCCGTCCATAAACGAAAAGATTTTACATCCGGCGCATTCATCAATTATCTGGTCAATGAAGGGTGTAGGGTAGTTGTCCTTTGGACAAGCTTGATTTACATCCCTATAATCGACGCACACTCGTATTGTTCCTTGTTTTTTCATAACAGGGACAATATTCGATACCCAATCGGTTAGAGGAACCGGGTAGATGAAACCAGCATGGAGAAGTTTCTCAACTTCCGCTTTAATGGTAGCGGCCTTCTTGGGGTGTACCTGCCGAAGCCGTTGTCTTACTGGTTTGACATCAGGATACATCTTAATTTCATGTTCAACAATACTCGAGTAAATGCCTGGCATTTCATCATATGACCAGGCAAAGACATCTCTAAATTCATGGAAAAGAGCTTTATATATTTCTTGTTCTGAAGGGGAACAACCTTTGCCGACATAAATATTCTCTACAATGTCTGTTTTGGTCGAGATATTTATGGCTATAGTTTCTTCTATATTGGATAGGTTTCTCTCGGAGTCCACCGTATTTACAGTATTCGTTAGGAATTCAAATACTGAGGGGATACCAGTCGCCTTGAGTATCTTCCTTAGGAAGGGAACGATGGTGGTTATCATCCCATGGTGCCCCCTCAATCCACATTGATTGCAGGATTCCTTCGTCACTTGCATGCACTCGTGACCAAGGATCCAAAGGGGTACCACATTCTCCTGACCTATCTACCCAAACGCTTGACGAGCATTGATTTGGGCTCGCCTCCCATGCCTGAAACATTGATTGCTACAATATTTCGATTGGGTTCGGGTGCAAGACCATTGCCCGATCCATGATGACTTTGTCTTTTGCGACCTTCGTGGAAGATATCATGCTGCAGGTAGCCACCAATGGTACATTTCCTATGTACATATGATTTGGTAGCGAGAAAGTCCCCATCATCGTGGGGTCTTTCAACAGGCCTACTCCTATATCTTGAATTGAATGGTCGCTTTCATGGATCGTGGGAATGCTTCCCGTAACTTGTGAACCATTAAGGAGGAAGTTCTGTTGGTCGACGACCGTAATCCCTCCCTCAAACGAGAATGCGATCTTCCTGAAATAAGTCGACACGACAGCTGCCATGGCATAAATCCATGGTCTTCCCAGTAGGATGTTGTAATCCAGATTTCCATCTATGACTTCAACATCAATCTCTACTGTTTTTCCACCTAGTTCAACTTTCAAGTTACTTAGGATACCGAAGGGGGTATATGTCCTACCGTCGAAAGCCTTTAGTGTTGTCGAAGATCTCGACAAGGTTGGTGACCCTAGCGTTTTCCAGCAGCTCATCGACATAATACATGTAGATTCCCCCTCGTCAATAATTGTTTTGTGAATAGTTTTGTTGAGGGCCTTCACTTGAATAAGGAAAGCTAGTTGAGCTGGTAACTGAGGGTCATACCCTTTGTGATCAAAGGACACAAGATTGGAATCCTTAGGATCAACCCCCCTATTGCCGATAACAATGCCTGCCTTTGGGATGGACAATTTTGTAGTACTTCTAGAGTCGACATAGCGGATGGCGATTGAGCCAAATCTTATACTACGTTATAATGCTGCGCCGCTCTGGCACGAGGATTAAAAGTCGACTTGTGTACTACACCCTTAGGTGGTTTTATCGTTAATTTTGGCATTATGGGTGGGACAACTTCTGTCGAAGTTGTTGTCGAACTACTAGGTTGATCTTTACCTTTTTCGTTTGACAGTTGCGGATTCCCGTAATCTTTGTTCCTTGTCGAAATCAAAGCATCATTTTGCTGCTTGGAGATCGATAACATTAGCACTTGCGACGGGGAAGCATTTCCACTATCAACCATATTTTGACCTGGATTGGGAAATGGATCTATCAACACAGCTGGGTTCTTTGGACTTTTAAAGAATCTCTTGAGCTCAACTTTGTATGGACACTCTGATGTCTTGTGATCTTCGTCACATATCTTACAGGGCCATTTCTTTTTCCCTTTCTCAGGAGAGTTCGAAGAAGTTTTTTCAGGTGACGGATCATCCTGTTGCTTCTTCTTCCCTTTGTTTTGCTTCTTCTTGCTTCCTGGTTGATTGGTTTCTTTGCCTTTATCTGCAGATATGGCATTTACTTCCGAAGCAAGAATCTCTTCATGGGGATTTCAATATGAAGTCTTACGGGCTTTCTGAGGTGAAGCCTTTTTCGACTTCGCGCTTGCAGTGCCAATCACGCCATCTCTGGCATGAGAGTCAATATTCGATTTAGGAGGTGGAGGAATTGAAAATTCAGGTCTAGGGGCGTCAGGTATTTTGTCGTAGAGCGTGCCCGACTGAGTATATACTAAGTCTAAATATTGAGCACGAGCGATGACTTGCTCCTCCGTTACGACTCCCCCCTTGGCCACATCTTTCGTTATAGCCGGAAGTAATGACTTTATAAACCATTCAGCTAATAGCTGATCAGGAACGTATGTTTTCACCATCCTACGTCGGCGACGCCACTCATGTATATGATCAGATATGTGAGTAGCTGTCGTTTGTTTGAAGTTGGTCAGTATTTCGGTTCCTGTTTCATACCTAATTGGTAATTGAAAATGGGTTAAGAAAGTCGTGGCTAAGCAGCTGAAATATTCGAAAGAGGCTCTCGACAATTCTATATACCATTTAGCCGCTGGACCTGTCAATGTCCTCTGGAAGAGGTGAAGTCTTATCGAATCATCATTCAGAGTGTTCGATGAACACCATAGATGAAAGGTCATGACGTGATTCGACGGGTCTTCACCTGGATTTCCATTGAATTTAGGAATGTCCGAGGGAAGTTTGTGAGGAATTGCTGGCCACCAAGGGGCATAAGCAATCGGATCGTTTGTCAACCGATGTAAATCGGGTAACTCCAAAGTTGCCACGAATGGCAGCTGTTGACTCAGGTTAGGTGAAGCGTACCCAGGATACGAAGGGATCGCCTGAGCAGTTGGTCTTTGCATACCGGCATAATGTATTTGATGCTGGTATGATTGATACGGTTGGTGGACTACCCCACTGTAAAGTGGCTGGTTTAGACCGTTTTGTAGGTACGGTTGTCCATTGTGCGGAAAAATCTGCTGCTTGGTACCTTGGTACACTTGCTGGAACTGCGGTTGTTGATACTGCACCAACCATGGTTGTGATACCATTGGTTGTTGTGCGATGCTTACCACTGGGCCAAGATGAGGGGTAAGGGTACCCGTTTGTGCTTGTGTCGCCCCGCCAGCCAGCGATTGTGGTTGAGTCGCAGGGTCAAGGGGCTGTTGCATTACAACCTGAGGAAACTGAGGTTGACATACAACAAGCACCGTTTGAACTTGCGACACGGTTACAATCGCTGGTGTCATCGGGATGTTCGTCACAGGCATTTGTTGTTGCATAGAATACACAACTCTTGGTTGCTGAGGTAGCATAGGTATCCAACCACTTGTAGTTATTCCAGTATAACCTGAATATGGTTGTGAACTCCCGTATGGGTAACCTCCCGGAGGGGGTAAGGAAAAGGCATATTGCCCCCCATACGGTGGTGGTCCTGAACCGAGAGGATTTATTACACCTCGGGGACCGGATTGCCCAAACTGATTTCCGAAAGGATCAATTTGTTGAGTTCCAACATAGGAGTTACCGGTATTATCCTGGGAGAACAGACAGGAACAGACCATACTATCGTCATGGCCCCCGAAGGGACCCCCTCCAGCTGTTGAGAGTTAGAGACAGATGGCACGCCGGCGAACATTGTCGGAATGATTGCAGGGAGTTCTGCTGTCGCTGTGTCATTTGGCACAGTCCTAGATGTTGACGGTTGTTCAGACATTTTGAGTCTATCCAGTAGATTTCCTAGTGATTCTTCAGGAACTTCTCTGGGTGATAGGCTAGCTTCTGATGCAGTAGGAAGTAGAGTGATCCCTGCTCCAAAATGTGTTGGAGTAGTTGCTTGCGGATCTTCTACAATTTCTTCTATTGCGATTAGACCGGGTGGAAGAGGAAGACCGTCAGGTCCGTAGAATACTTCTGGTGCCGAAGAAGGGGTTGTTTCGACAGCGACAGTTGTTTGAGGAGCAAGACTCTCTGAACCGATCACTGATGGAACCGATTCAGTAACACAAGTATTTGTTCTCAGACTAGGATCAGTGTTACTGTCCTTCTGGGGTTGTTGAACTTCTTCAATAGGGGCAGGGTTTCCAGAAATGTTTGGAGTAACCGTAACCTCAGATGTCGTCGGAACACTTGTTCTAACTTTGACAGGAGATTTGGAACCAGTTGAACGAGATCGCTTTGCCCGGGTTGTTTTCGACTCCGGAGACAAAGACGGTTGACTCGTACGCCTCCGCGAACGACGGTTCATCGATTGACTTTCTTCCACGGTTGCGGATTACTTGATCAACCAACAATGCACAGGGTAAAATGTGTTTTCGAATTGAATTAATTTTAGACGCTTTTTAAGACATAACTTTCTTTTTCATGTTTTAAGAGTCGAGAAAAAGCTAAAGATGACTCTAGTCTCCTTCGATGTATTAACGAGCCCGAAGTGACAAATGCTCGGATGGACTTTTTCAGTTATAGAGTTTGAAAAAGGCCAAAAGAAACTACTCTGGAGTTCTAGGCAGAGGGTGTGCCAAACCTTTCGCGAAACCACAGAATACGTTTTACGGTACGAGTGGTTGATCTTCGTGAATGCTGTGTTCACTGCATCGCGATCAGTAGGGCGGCCGACACGGCTTCCTATGGATAAAGGCTTTGTTCCTATAGGGGTCCCCCAATATACGCGACGGTACGCGGGGGCACAAGTCCGTATTAGTGCTATCGTCCCTCAGGAGGAATCACCCACCTTCGTAGAGATCGACAGTCACTATGTTTAACGACGCCGGTTCACGTCTCTACCTAGACCTCTACTGTGTTTCATTATGTTTCAAAGCGTTGTTAGGTAAATTCAGTTCGTTTTAGGTTGATCTTGCTTAGCAGTTTGCCTTTATGGATCACCACGTGATGTATGATACAACTCCTAAATGCAGTCTAAGAATGATAAGCAAGCTTTTTCAATTCTTTCAACTTATGAAAATCTTAACTACTGAGGGAAAAGAAAGACATCATCTTTTCAAACAGATCATAGAGCACACGCTAATGCACTTTCCTAAATCGACATGCAAACTGTCAAAATGCACATGCACACTGCAAGTATTTCTTTTCTTCTTCCTTAATGTTGATGTATTACAAAAAGAAAGCTGTTGTATGATTTCGAATTCAATTTCAAGCGAAAGCAAACAAGTTTTTGTCCAATAATCAAAAGAACACCTTAAGATTCACTCGTTTCAACACAAGAAATACTGAAATTCGAACCATATAACGAAAGCAAATGTTCAAGCAGCTATGAACAGCAATAAACTAGCTCTTAGAATCACAACGACACTTTATCACAGGTCTAGATTCAAGAGGTCACAGCAAGACTAGTTCACTTTCGCTACGGGAAACTGTGAATGAAAGCAAGAAATACAATAAGAACAATCACGGTTTCTTCATACAACTGAGGCGGAATGAAGGTAAAGAAAGGCAGTTTCAGCTGGGTATACAGGTTGACAACAGGCTGCAGAAACAATATTGAAAACTGGGCAACAGAAAGTGGGGAATCCCAGTTGCACAAGGCAAACTGGATCAGCGCAGGTGCTGCACTGTCAATCTGACATGCAGCGCAGGTAGCCCCTTCGGGACCTGCATTGCAGCGCAGGTAGCCTTTGCTGCAGCTGCACTGAAGAGACAACTCTCGTCTCTCTCAGATTCCGGGTCACAGTTTGCTCAAAATCAATGGTTTTTGGCCAAATCAGAGGCTATCAGCCAAGTATACACTAGAGGATGATTAAGGAAGATGAACACTATCACAAAGAGCTAAAAAGAGTCCTTGTGGATCAGCTCTTCAAATCATAAACATGCCCAGCACTGAGCTAGAGTAGCTTCCCTCTACTTTGCATTCGAAGGATTCGAATGCAGTTCGATTCGGTACTCCCTTTGTTTAGGAAATGAATAGCAAGAAACACAAGCTACCAACAAGACACGATCCCCAGCGGAGTCGCCAGTCTGTTGTGGGGAAAAGTATCCAACACGGAATGACCCTATCCCACTCTAAGGGTGATAGTTCCTTAGCAACAGCTGAAGCAAAGCTATCTAAAGTTACTTCTTTATGACATGCAAGAGATGAAAGGAAGAGATCCACTTACTGATGTCTTGGGCAAATGGTCGATCCAATCTCCTCTATTTGCCGCTTGCTCCCAGCTCCAAGTCTTCTCACGGGCCTAGCTACACGAGATCCTGCGAACAAGACAAGAAAAGGAAACTACAAGAAGCATGCATTCATAATTGACTCAAGGATTAGCATAAATCAAATACGCAAGTAAGACAATACACCATTGAAACACATGCGAATAGAAGAACCTCAAATGCTTTATTAATATAAGGAAGTAAGGTTCAGGCGGTGATACAACCATGAGAGGTCCAATCCAGCATCACCTTCCCGACGGAAAGAAATCTCCTCTTCACCTCCCTCAAGCAATCACCCAATACTCACAACTGTAAACCAACAGCAATTCTTTGCACAAAATTCCGGCCTCCAGATCCCATGGGATGAGATCCTTATATAGAGTTTTGGAGTGAAGATAAGTCAGCTTGATGTGTGACTTGTTGTCCTCTTCAACTCCAGTTGTTCTTCAGTCCTTGAGTCCACTCGGAGTTTCTACCTTCCACTTGGAGTTTTAGAACCTCTTTACTCATCATTAGGCGAATCTTCTGATCCAAGTGTCATTTTGGAAGCTTCCTGGGCACTGGCACATTGAGAAAAGATTCCTCCACATGTCAAAGTACGCCCAGCGCAGGTAGCCTTTGTTGCACTTGCTATGCAGCGCAGGTACACCATAGAGCTTTTGACATTCAGCGCAGATGCTTAGTGGAGCAGCTGCTTTGATCCAAAATTGACCTGTTTTTGAGTGTTTTTCAGTGGAGAACTGATCTGTAGTGCTGTGGTTTGCTGACCTTGTTCCTCTAGGGGTAGGAACAACATGTTTAGGGACTTTGGATCCCTCAGATTATTGACATTTCATGCTCCATGCTGTAAGGCACAAAAATGTCTATAACACTCGCTTGAGCTCCTCCAAAGGGGAATTGCCTTGCACTTGTGATCTGAATAGATATAACACTTGAAAACATGAAATGGATCACACAGCCTGATTCTGCAACCACAAAACTACTTACCCAGCCTACTTACCTAGCATTTTTTCTTCTTTTTGCATGGGTGCACTTGGACTTGTAGACCCTGATTATCCTTTTTTCTTTTTGCTGTCCTCCTATCTAAATCTACACTTATTTCTTCCAAGGGCCTAGATTAAGCAGTTAGGCTCCTTTGTTTCTCTACCTACCTACAAATCTGCCAAGATTAAACTGTTTGGACAGATTTTCATTCTCTACATTCTAGAACAAGAAATTGAAACCTAGGGAAGCCAAGATTAAGTTGTTTGGCCTTCCCTTAACATAAAATTATTCAAAAAGGAATAACTTATCAAAATTGGAATAGAGCAGTGGCATTTAGACTGGCACACTTTCATGGCCGTTTCTTTGGCCTCTTTTGGAAATATGTAGCATTGCAGCATGCAAAGTATGACATATTTGGCACTTTCAACTGTCAATCATGAAAGATGAACACCTGTTGCAACAGGAGGCTAACAGCTGCCAAACCTAGAGGGTTCATCATTAAACAAGACACTAATTTTCCCAGAAACACTAGCTCAAGAAAAGTGTGAGCAAGATTCAAGTAAGTAGCCATTTGCTGGATTGGTTACACTAGAGGGATCATTTCACATGATTGTATATATATTATATATATATATATATATATATATATATATATATATATATATATATATAGATAGATATGCATTTAGCAGGTGGATAGTTATCATCAGAAGTTTGAAGCTCGAGGAGACGGCCATAATGCTTTTATGATTATCTATTGTTTTCTTTTTAAAGTTGTTAAGTCAATTTTTACAATGTGTCAAGTTAGTTCAGTTTGTCAGTCATTTTTTAGTTTTTAGCTTTTTCTTTTTGTTTTTGACTCCATGCCCAATGGATCAAGTTACTTGGTCTACGGTGTTCTTGACACCTCCTAAAGTATTTGCCATCCCCAGTTGGAGCCAATGTTAGTTTCTGTCAGTCCTGCCAGTCACCAATGATCAAATATACTCTTTCAAAGTTGTTGATAGGGTTATTAGGTCAAATTGTTATATTTTCAAATAAAATTTAGTCATTGGTCAGTTCTAGGTCGTTACGACTCTCTCTATTTTCAAGGTCAATTAATGTCATCATGGTCTTTTCATCACTCCTAGTCAATAAAGAATGTCTTGGTCAAGTCATAAAAATCGTCAAAAGAGTCATGACATCACTTATGGTTAATCATCTCCCCATTTCATATTTCATTCATCTCCCCATCTACCTCAATTTCCCTCATAAATTCCCTCATTCCCTTTGAAATCCCATTTTCCTTGAGAAATTCCTCAATCCTAAGTTAAAACCCTTTTTCCCTTGGAAGCACTCATATTCCATATTTTACATTAATCCCCAAACTATAGCCTTATCCCAAAAAAATCCTTTATATAAACTTTAGGCCGCATTCCCATTGTCATACATTGGAACTTAGCTGAAAATCCATTTGTATTAACTCTAGCCGAAAAATCCATTTATGTTAAAACTCTAGCCGCATCCATCAAAGTATATTAAAATCCATTTTAAAGCCCGCATTACCACAATCAGAATGCATTACATAAACAATAAAGAAATGCCCCTCACCCCTCCATCAATTGTGATAACTGGGCCTGCAACCGACAATCGGATGCCACATGAAATATAAACATGCTTTACATACCACTTCCCAAAATGTGATTGCGGTATCCTGCATCACATCGTGCATTCCTTACCCCACATTGAAATCCCACTGTCAGTCCCATTTCCCATTCCACATTCCTTACCCGGCGCTAAAATCTTGCTGTCGATCCCATTTCCCATCTCGCATCCCAACTGTGATAACAGTCTCGAGCCCCGATTGTGATACAATACATGCCCCTTATCCAGACCCGTCGAGGTTATGTTTTATATTTAAAGGTTTTTTGAGTCTGATTTATGTTTAAGTCCTGTCGGATGTGTTATTTCTTATGTTATGCCTTAATGGGCTATCGCGTCCATCCATCAGTGAAACGCTATAGAACAGGGTAAAAGCCCTCCTCCACATTGTGATTGCAATATGGAAAGCCCTCTAGATGTGATGAATTATAAATTTATTTTTGATAAAGTATCAGGTCTGACTCCAATGCGATATGCGGAAAGCCTTGTGGATGCGATATTTTATATATTGTGGTGTGTAAATTTTCAAGTCCGTCCTTTTGTAAAAACATGAAAAATCAGTGTTAACACCTTTTATTTGTATTGCAATTGTGATACGACAGAGGCCTGATCTGGATGCAATTGCGATGAGGATTAAATACAGAGCAAGAATTGTTACTCTCACTCGATTTTAATAGAAAAAAAATAGCAAAGGAAGCCACATCGCACATTCATTACCTCAACTTTTACAACATAATGCAGAAAAAATGGAATAGCAAGAGTAACATAAATGTTCATTCAAGGCCTCAGTTACACCGAAACGCCCAGAACAACACCAGAACTCAAAAATAATATTTTAGTAGTTTTGATCTATTTTAGGAATTTTTGTAATAAATCTTGAAATTTCTTTGAATATATTTTTCTGTAAAACATTGTATAAATACTTCAGATTTCGAAGTATTAGGTGAAGAGTTGGACATCGGTGAGTAGAACTCTTGGAGCTTTTACTTCATCACTTTTTACAGGAAATCAAAGGGCAGTTGTAGCTATTTTTCAGGAATTCTTGTATTTTGAGTTTGTGATAATGTTTTCTCTTTGTTATAATTTTATATTAATGATAATTCTATCTTATTTCCATGTCTATGATTTTTAATGTTTTTACTAAGAGGTTTTAAACAAAATTCTTAAGTTTAAGCTTTGTTTTTTTAGGAATTTCATGTTTATGTCACCTATCTTCTAATAAATGAGTTCATGCTTTCCATGCTCATTTTGATCTTTTCTTTTCCACCCTACACTAAATCGACGAAACCCCAAAGTATCACAAAAGCATACCTACCCTACTCCTTCATATCTCTTGCAACTGAACCCTTGAGACCTGACCTAGTTCCTTGATTTTGACTCCTGATCCAACAAAACCTTAAAATATTTAAACCCTAGTGCTGTAATACCTAGCCTAATATCTTTTTCCCACTCCAGTCATATTTGGTTGTGAGCTTTATAGAGAGAGCCCTCTCTAGTTTGGCAAGGCTAGCTGCTAAACCCTAAGTGGTTTGACGTTACCTTTGTCGATCTCCTTTCTCAGCCTTGCAAGATTGTAGAGGATAACACTAGCAGTAGTTCAAAGCATGTTGAAGATATGGATGTTATATCATATAAGAATATAGATATAAGACATGAAATCATACATAATTATATCATAGCATGAATTAAAGAATTAAGATCATAACATCAGGAACAAGACAGAGCTTCTTTATTGATGACTGCAAAAGAATGTGGAAGAATACAACCTGATTCATCCACGGCTCCAAGCAAAACCTTCCTCTGTATCCTTCCAACCCAAGCCTCAACAACCCTCTTTCAAATGCATACACATAGATGCCATATAAAGGATATGGACATCTCTATCAGGAAAACAAGGATTTCCTATAGCTGGGAGTGTAGGAGGCACAGGGATAAATCAGACTCGATCAGGGACCAATTGGATATAATATCAATATCCTATATTTCTCTCCCCTTAGGCCTTGCCCATGAGGTGTATTTATATCACCCCAAAATAGTTTTTTCAGTTCGGATACAGTTAAGCCACAAGCTCCTATAGGTGGGCTTCCGATGCAACCCATAAACCCTGCCCATAAAATAGGGATTTTATATTTTTTTAATATTTTAAATCATATACATGGGTTTGGTTTAGCTTGACCCACATGTGCACGTGCTTTTTGAAGGGAAAAGTCTCGTATGGAATTTAAAATAATGTTTTTTAGTAAACGGGCAAAGTCTGAAGAGAAAGGGCTACCCAAGGCGATGACTTAGAGAATCTAGTATATAAGGGTGATAAATGATGCTATACGGTGCGAATGTGTGTAAAAGACATAGAAAATTTTAGGGGCGAATGTTCGCCCTTTGGTGAAATTAAGGGGTTTTAAATTTTTAGTGGGCGAATATTTTGTATCATAGTACATTTTTACAAATCACCTCAAATAGCCCACCTTATTTTAAGGGAGAGGGTAAAAAAGGTAAATTTAGCCCTTGAAATTAGGAGTTACAACCTTCCATTCGCCCATTTTCAAGAATAGGTTTTATTTAAGTGAAGCCTATGGGCCAAAGGCCCAAATACCATATTTATAAAAGAGGTATGGTAAATTAATAAAAATATAAGTAAATGAGAGGTATGGTAAATAAATAAAACATTTTTTATATTTACTCCATAAGTCACCTTATATACATGCAAGGGTGTAAACAAATAAAAATATAAGTAAAGTGGAGGTATGGTAAATAAATAAAACGTCTTTTTATACTTACTCAAAAGGTATGGTAAATAAATAAAAATATAAATAAACTAGACACATGGTAAATAAATAAAATATCTTTTTATATTTAGTCCATAACCCTCGTTCTATTTATGAAGGCTCAAGAAAGAGGTTTTATTTAAGTGAATCCTATGGGCCAAATACCATATTTGTAAAAGAGGTATGGTAAATTAATAAAAATATAAATAAACGAGAGGTATGGTAAACAAATAAAACATTTTTTTATATTTACTCCATACGTCACCTTATATTTACGAACACTCAAAAAATGCGTTATATTTAGGTGAAACCTATGGGCAAAATACCATGGGACAAATACCATGGACTAGGTTGTTATTAATACCATGCAAGAAAACATTATTAACCCTAATATTAGTATTAATAAAGATAAAAATGGCAGATGGTAGTGACCCATGGAATACACCAAAATGGCACATGCTATTGACCCATGGTATTCACCTGGAATGTAGCCTATTTAAATGGGGGAATTAAACCAGCATAGATCCATCTTTACTCTGGATCTACTAACCCCCGAGAGGTATCAAATATCGTGATATGCAAACTAGCATAGAGTGAAAAAATATTTGATCCAATCAAGAGTAAAAATGGATGTTGAAATTTAATGTATGTTAAACATTTTAGCTTGGTTAAAATAAAAAATAAAATAAAAATCAACTATAATTTTATTAATTTTTATAAATTACTAATAGTAATTTTTAAGCTCCAGGTTTATGATAACCCATGGTAATACCATGGTATTCATGTGAGCATAAACTGTTTAAAGGTGAAATTCTATCATCTTAGATCCATCTTAATTCTAGGTCTACCAAGTGCTCAGAGGGATAAATAGATTTCACTCCCCTAAGAGTGGTAGATGTGGAGTTAAGATGGATATAGGTTGGTTTTTATGATAATGAAGATATTAAATAGAGTTACAAAATTATATTGTAAAAACATCTTAAGGTGAATGGTTAAAGCATAGACATTGGACAAGTATATTTGTATTCCTCTGTTTTAAACTGAAACAAATCTAGGGCTAAAAGGAATGGATTGATTGCACTAGTCATCCTTCTATAACTTTCCAACATATGCTGGAGTAAACAGATTGTAATTTGGATAATTTTTCTAATTACAAACAGGAACATACTTGTGTATTGGCAGGGTGGTTACGAGGTCCCTAGAAGTGATGAATTTGAATTTTTCTTGGTTTTATATATAGTATTAGGTTTTTTCTCATGCTTTCTGTGAATGGCACAGGTGAATTTTATCCTACACCCACTAGGTTATCGATATGTAATTTTGGTAATTTTGATTTCAAAAGATATTTTAAAGAAATGCAACGATTTCATTTGTGTATTCAATAAACACAAGATTTTATAATTGAGTAAAATATTCGCCATGCTTGGTGAGAGATTCACCAAAAAATTATATATACATATCATATTATTGATAAAATTGCCTTCCATTTTTCCTGTATACCATGGAGATTCGCCCATTTATTAAACATGTAAATTTAGGGGGGGTTCTTAAAATTTTCCCTGGTAAAAGATGTGTCAAGTGAATGATTTAATTAAGCATGTTTCATGATGCCATATCCTTCTAAAGGTAAAATGATGAAATATTGTAAATGAATCTGAAATGACATAAAAGTAAACAGTCAGTCAAGCATACATAACCCCGCCCACAAGGGATACCAAGCAGCTAAGAAAGAGAAGGAAAATGGGCTACTCAAAGACACATAAAGAGGAAAAAAAGATCTAATGTCAAGGGATTGGGATCTAAAGGCCCTAAGCTACTGAAAATGGTGTGGACAAACAAAAAAAATCAGGGGTGAAAATTGTTGTAAAGGACATTAATGAAACTCTAAGACCTAGGATGCTCAAGGGGATCCTAAGGGGAAAAAGGAAAACCCAAAATATAAAGGGAGAAAACATAAAATAAACCTATCTGATGGATATGAAAAGTAATGGAACAGATCTGAAAAATAGAGGCTAAAAATGTTGAAAACCCTAGACTCCTCACTTAGCAAATGTATTCTTAGCAATGTGGAGGAGTACTCTAAACCCTAGGGGATTATTTCCTTCGTCAAAGAGACAAAATAAGTGAGGCCTAAGGGAGATTGATTAACAAAATTGAAAAACCCAAACTAGTCTGTAGACAACACTTTCAGACAAACTATAAAAAAAAATGAAAAATTTTCAGAAACATTAGGGAGCGCAGGTACTGACCTATTTTCTGACCTAGCACAGTTTATAGGGAAAAAGGTGCACTATAGAGTGCACTAAATAAGAAAAAAAATGTGCTATATTCTTGCCTGTCTTGGCCGGCATATTTGGGACAGATGTTGTGTTGGCTTAATGGGGCCTGACTCAGGTTCGGAGTTAATTAGCCAAACAAATCCCTACACTACTAGCCCTTCCAGCATCAGCCCATCAAGTGTGGAATGAATTCTCACCTAAAGTAGTATGGAGGGATGTTGGAACCAATTTTCCGCACCCTCGAGATGTCTGAGGGGTTGATTTAGTCCAACTATGCCTACCTGCATGAAGGTCATTTCATGCTTTGTTTTGACCTATGATACCTTCATGATTTACTATAGTTTTCCTTCGTGCAACCCTAATCAGGGGCTTAGGTGATTTCGCATTGCTTCAGTCTACGTTATTCCCCCAAGTTACACCGCGTATCTTACTTATCCTCTTATAGATGTTAGTCAACTTCACATAAGCAGATACTTGATCTAAAAATCACTTGTAAGTGATCTTAGTTAATTAATGCATCTATTACAGACACATGTGCTAGTGTGTGTGTCTATTATCTTAGGCAACAGATCGATAAGATTGCAAAATAAATAGACAATGGAAAATAGTAAGAGAAACACAACAAGAAAATGCAAAACACAACAATCTAATAAGGAGTTCACCCAATCCTCCTGGGCTATGACTCCTGGTCCAGCTTTTAGTGGTGGCTTTCCTTTATTGTGTCATTACGTAGATTTTTTACAATGAGGAGCTCAATGTGAGTCTCTTGTAGCATATGATGCTTAGTAGGGAGGTACTTGGATTCCCCAAGCCACTAAAGTACACATATTCCCCCTTACCAAGTCTCAACCTCAACTGGTCTTAATGGGATGAGTCCAATTTGGTACTCGGTTCCCGACAGATATCCTCACAGGGATTGCTTAAACCTCTCAAGCCTTCTCGGTTCTATCTACTCGGTGTTGACTTAGCTTTGCAGGTCAGCTCAACTTTTGTTCTCTACTTCTTGCTTCACTCTCTGTTTTGTCTCTTCTGTCTCACTATCTTCTTACTTTTCTCTTTGTCTGTTCATGGCTTAAAGCCAATCCATCCCTTGACTGTTCGCTTCCTCTTCCATCTCTTCAGATCACCTGTCACTGTCCGCTTGGAATTCCTTGCTTCTGTGTCATCGCCACTGTGTAACGTTTCACAGAGAGGTGGCCACTTGTCCCCTCATGAACTAAGTGCCAACTCTTCCTTGAACGGTCATTATTTCGGTTACTTTGTGAAATGATTCATCTGCCAGCTCAGTGGTCAAATCAGACTTCAAACCTTTATGCGTCGTAGCTTATTTCTCCCTCCAAATCCGGTCTCCCATCGGGTGCAATCTCCGCCGTTAGATCTGGGGCCTCCAGATCCTACGGTTATCACTTTTATCACATGGTTGACTTGCTCGAATGTTAGCCCGTGATGAGAGTGGTTTTCTCTCTCATCCATCAGACACGCGTCACTCAGTGTATGGAATCACTTGGTCCTCTGACAAATCTACTTACCACTTGAAATGCCTCTAATATTCCACCAGTTTTGGAGCACGAGACCCACCTTCTATTTTAATGCTTTTCCCATGGTTTTCTAATCTCCCTTGTGACTGAGTGCTTGAGGCTTTTCCTTCTTGAGGGGTTTTGCCCAGCAATGCATGATTGCACTAATCGTGCATCAGAAACAACCTCCGTTTCTAGGTTTGAGCCTCCCAACTGCCATTTTTTTGCCATGCACAGTCCCCATGGGCCAACGGTCAGCGTGCTTTGACCAAAGGTCCTCGTTTCTCCGTGTTGGCTACAATTTTCCATTATACGGAGGTTATTTCTGATAGCTCATTGTCTACAATATTTTGAAGTCTGTCATGATTTGAAACAGTCATAGAACTCTGATAATTTCCATGGATCCAATTTGAATCACAACCTTCCCACTGAAAAAGTTTTTGGACCACCAAAAGTTGGTTTTCAAGCATTGACTAAGTGAGGGTACAATTGTCTCACTTGTCCAATATCTATCCACTTTTCACTGCTCAGCTTTGAACCCTTAAGCCTAACTCTAAGGTACTCAACATTTCCCATGTACGTCGTTCTCACCTTCCTGTCCAAAACTATGTCTTCCTAAAATTCATTAAGATATTCAGGTAGCAGGTCATCAATAGAAGGTAATTGACTCTCTTCTTCGGGATCCTCAATTAGTGAAGGTTCAAATACTCTCAAGCTATCTGCATTGACAACTGAGTAGACGTGCATGTAAGCTGGTAGATCAAGGTGAAAAGCATTCTCACCAATTTTATCAAGTATCTTGAAAGGTCCATACCTGATAGGCTTTAGCTCTTTACCTTCACATTGCATTCTGTCCTTGCTGATATACAGCCAGACTTGATCACCAACTTGGAAACTATGCTCCATCCAATGCTTGTCATGCCTTGCCTTGTATTTGGCTTGGCTCTTTTCCAGCTATTCCTGTACTGCCTAGTGAATCTCTTGGATTTGTTCAATGAACCTAGTTTCCTTTTCCACATCGCTGTGTCCCTCAACTGTTGTGTCTTTACCAAAGACAATATCCAAAGGTGACCAGGGTGTAAAACCAAAGTAGGTCTCAAAAGGAGATCTCTATGTAGAAGAATGTTTGGCTTGGTTGTAAGCATGCTACACATAACACAAATGTTCATCCCAAAGCTTAGGATGCTTGTTGCAATATCCCCTGAGCAACTGGATCACTATCCTATTGAATACTTCTGTCTGGCCATCGGTTTGTGGATGGAAAGTTGTGCTTTTCTTTATTTTGGTGTCCATTAGTTCCCATGGACTTGACAAAAACTTTCCCACAAATCGGGTGTCTCGATCGGATATAATGGAAGTGGGTAATCCAAAATGAACCCATGCATGTTGAAAGAATAGTTTTGCAGTTTGTTCAGTTGTAATCTGTTTATTACAAGGTATCAAAATACACATTTTTCTGAACCTATCCACAACAACATATAGATAATCATGACCTTTCCTGGATTTAGGCAGTCCTAAAACAAAATCCATGGAAACACTTTTCCAAGGGTGAGAAAGAACTAGTAATGGAGTGTACAAGCCTATTTTTCTATTGTTGGGATTGCTTTTAGCACACCTGGTACACCCTCTTACATATCTAGAAACTGTCTCATTCATTCTTGGCCAATAACAAAATATTTGCAGCTGTGCAACTGTTTTACCTACCCCAAAGTGACCTGATATTAGAGAAGTGTGTGCTTGTTGAATTATCTTTACTCTTTCAATTTGTGGAATGCATAAGTTCCCACAATGATATAGGAGTTGGTCCCTACTATGATAATCCAATTCTTCTAGTCATTTTCCTTGACTTAAAGTTGCATATACATCCTTTAAGTCTATATCTTGAACATATTGTTCAATGTAGCTCTCATGTAACACAGAATTATGCTTAAGTATAGTAGATGCATTTATAATGGGTCTAGATAACATATCTGCAACTTTATTGTGTATGCCCTTTTTATATATGATGACTAAATGAAATTGTTGTAGAAAACCCATCCATCTATAGTGTCTTGATTGTTGCAACTTAGTTTGGGAGTGTAGATATTGAAGTGGTTGATGATCAATATGTATTACTGTCTCTTTTCCCATTAAGTAATGTTTCCACTTTTTCACACTCTGTACTAATGCATACAATTCTTTATCATATGTAGGATAGTTAACAACTGCAGAATTAAATGTATTAGAATGATAACATATGGGTTTACCGTGTTGTATCAACACTGCTCCCATGGCATAGTCACTGGCATTCATTTGGATCTCAAAGGGTCTTTGAAGATTAGATAGTGCTAGTACTGGTGCTGTATTAATCTTTTCTTTCAAGGTGTTGAAGGCTTTCTGCTATTTTCCTCCCCACTGAAACACCTTGTTCAATCCTATTAAAGCATGTAAGGGAGCTGCAATTAAGGAAAATTTAGAAATGAACTTTCTCCAATATTGTGCTGCTCCTAAGAAGCTCCTAACTTCTATAGCATATTTGGGTTTAGGCCAATTTACAATGACTACCACCTTAGAGGGATCTATCTTCACTTTACCACCCCCTACTACAGGTCCCAAATAATTCAAAGATGTTTTTCCAAATTCACATTTTGAGAGTTTAACATAATTTTTTTCTCTTTTCAAAACATCTAGTGCCTGCTTAACATGCTTTAAATGTTCTTCCCATGTTTTGCTAAACATCAGAATGTCATCCCGATACACAATAACAAAATCATCAAGAAAAGGTCTTAGTACATCATTCATTATTCTCATAAAAGTAGCAGGAGAATTAGTTAAGCCAAAAGGCATAACCAGCCACTCATACAATCCCTGCTTTGTTTTGAAAGCAGTCTTCCATGCATCTTTTTCTGCAACTCTGACTTGATGATATCCACTATGCAAGTCTAACTTGGAAAAATAAATAGCTTCTTCCAATTGATCTAATAGATCATCTATGTGAGGAAGGGGATAATGATTTTTGATTGTTATCTTATTCAGTGCTTGATAATCAATGCACATTCTCCACGAGCCATCTTTCTTTCTCACCAAAAAGATTGGAGATCCACATGGTGATGTGCTAGGTCTGATGAACCCCTTCTCGAGCAACTCCTATACCTGCTTCTTGACTTCTGCATTCTCTAAAGCAGACAACCTGTACATTCCAATGTTAGGCAATGGAGCATCTTGCTGCAAATTAATTTCATTCACTATTTCCTTTTTGGGTGGCAGAACTTTAGGTTCTTAAAACAAGCTATCATACTCTAAAACAACTTTTTCTAAATCAGCTTGTTTTTTAGCATCACAACCCTCAAATACATTGGTTTTATCAGGTTTCTTTTCCATTACAACCATCAGTAAAAAATTTTTGCATGAATTTATCATTCATTTCATCTACCCTAAGTTTATGAGAGTGTAATTATTATTGAGCTTATGAGCTCTTACAAAGTATTCGATTCCATCTTTAACGAGTAGATACTTGTTCTCAGCTCTATAGAAAATATATTTTCTGTCATACAAGTAAGGACTTCCTAAAACAATTCCACATATATCCAAAGGAATTATTTCTAACTCAACCTCATCTACAAATGCTGACCCAAAAGAAAACGTGAGTTTGCATTGTCTAGTCACTTGTAGTTGTGCTTTATCATTTAACCATCCTAGTGGGTATGGTTTCTTGTGAGGTGTAGTCAACAATACCAACTTCTTTACAATTGCTTCAGAAATTAAATTTACTTGTGAGCCACTATCAAACAAAGTATCAATCTTTTGATGTTTGGAAATAACTCGAATATGGAAAAGCTCATGCCTTTTTCTCTCATTTTCTTCATCAATAGTAGATTGTGCAGAATTACTAGTAGATGCTTCAAAATTCTTACCTTTTATAACTGTGGCTGTAATGGTTGTTTCATCTCCTAAGTCTGACCCCAAATCTTTTTGAATAATGGTAGCATTCGTCTTCTTCTTGCCCTCAAAATTCTTAGGTCTCATCTTTGGATGCAGAATCCAACAATGCTCATCATCATGCCCATCCTTCTTACAGTGAGTGCATGAAGACTTGCTTTTCTGTGAAGTATTGGCCTTCCTTGCTTTCCATTTTTGTTTTCTTTTCTCCTTATTCTTGCTTGCAGCGGGTTGGGATAATCCCCCAACTTCTGGATTTCCATTCTTTCCTCTAGCTTCTAGATGCGTAGCTTGAACATATACCTCATCTATACTAGTGGGATTAAACATGAGGATAATGTGCCTCATGTAGCTATGTAGACCACCTATGTACTTCAACAGAGTCTCAGGTGAGTCTAATGAGATTCCTAGAATCAATGCTCTCTTCCTAAATTCTTGGGTGTAACCTTGTACACTTTTCTCTTTCAACTGTCGAAGAGTTTGCCAGTTCATCATGGCTTGCTGCATGTAGGCCAGTGGATAGAACTGCTTTTTGATTGTAGAAACAAATACACTCCAGATAGAAATAGTCTTACCATGTCTCTTCATGTTAGCTTGGGTCCTGCCTTCCCACCAAACTAAGGCAGTGCCTCTAAGGCGCAGGCTAGCCAGTTGAATCTTACTCTTTTATGAATCAATACTCTGCACTCTGCAATAAACATCAATTTGTCTAATCCAATTGTCCATCTTTTCTGCATTCAACTCTCCATCATATATTGGTAAATCAAATTTAACATCTAGTTTAATCAAAGATTTCTTCTTTTTATGTTCAGGGCTATTAGGAGGTGTGAGAAAGATTTCTTCTTTCCCTTTGCCTTTTGAGTGGTCATGGAGGAGAGACTCTTCTTCTCCTTTATCTTGTTTGGAGCCTGATGAATCTTCATCCTTGTGTTTTCTAAAATCGTTATAAATTTCCTCTACCATGGACCTTATGGCGAGGAAACTATCTATAAATTGAGGGTCTGGCCCCACAGAACCTTCCTCTGACATTTTCTTCTGAGGATAGACTCTCCAAATTTTAGGATTAGCTTTGACCGACTCTCCTTCTCCTAATTTGAGCTTTGATCTAGTTAGCATTCAATAGCTAAATCTAGCACAAGCTTGTCTAACCTTAACAACCTATGCGATCTGATACCACTTGATCTGAAAATCACTTGTGAGTGATCTTAGTTAATTAATGCAGGTATTACAGACTCATGTGCTATTGTGTGTCTATTATCTTAGGCAACGTATCGATAATATTGCAAAAGAAACAGACACTGGAAAACAATAACAAAAACACAACAAGCAAATGCAAAACACAACAATTTAATAAGGAGTTCACCCAATCCTCCTGGGCTATGTCTCCTGGTCCAGCTTTCAGTGGTGGCCTTCTTTTATTGTGTCTTTAAGCAAAGTTTTTACAATGAGGAGCTCAATGTGAGTCTCCTGTAGCAGATGATGCTTAGTAGGGTGGTACTTGGATTCCCCAAGCCACTAGAGTACACAAACTCCCCCTTACCAAGTCTCGACCTCAACTGGTCTTAATGGGATGAGTCCAATTTGGTACTCAATTCCTGACAGATATCCTCACAGGGATTGCTTGAACCTCTCAAGCCTTCTTGGTTCTGTCTACTCGATGTTGCCTTAGCTCTGTAGGTCAGCTCGACTTCTGTTCTCTGCTTCTTGCTTCACTCTCTGTTCTGTCTCTTCTATCTCACCATCTTCTTACTTTGCTCTTTGTCTGTTCATGGCTTAAAGCCAATTCGTCCCTTGACTATTCACTTCCTCTTCCATCTCTTTGGATCGCATGCCATTGTCTGCATGGAATTCCCTGCTTCTATGTCATCGCCACTATGTAACATTTCATAGAGAGGTGGCCACTTGTCCCCTCATGAACTAAGCACTAGCTCTTCCTCAAATGGTCATTATATTGGTTACTTTGTGAAATTATTCATCCGCCAGCTCAGCGGTCAAATTGGACTTCAAACCTTTATGTGTTGTAGCTTATTTCTCCCTCCAAATCTGATCTTCCATCAGGTGCAATCTCCGCTGTTAGATCTAGGGCCTCCAAATCCTACTGTTATCGCTTTTATCGCATGGTTGACTTGACTGAACGTTAGCCCACAACGAGAGTAGTTTTCTCTCTCATCCGCCAAACACACGTCACTTAGTGTATGGAATTGCTTGGTCCTCTGACAAATCTACTTACCACCCGAAATGCCTTCGATATTCCGCCGGTTTTGGAGCGCAGGAGTCACCTTCTGTTTTAGCGCTTTTCCCACGGCTTTCTAGTTTCCTTTGCTACCGAGCACTCGGGGATTTTCCTTCTCAAGGGGTTTTTCCTAGTGATGTGCAATTAGCGCTTTGCACTAATCCCGCATCAGAAACAACCTCCATTTCTGGGTTTGAGCCTCCCAACTTCCATTTTTGTGCCATGCACGGTCCCCATGGGCCAATGGTCAACGCACTTTCACTAAAGGTCCTCGTTGCTCCATGCTGGTTGCAATTTTCCATTATACAGAGGTTATTTCTGGTAGCTCATTGTCTACAAGATTTTGAAGTCTATCATGATTTGAAACAGACATAGAACTCTGATAATTTTCATGGATCCAATTCGGATCAATACTTTAACTTACATTCACTTATCCTACATAGTTATATATGTTTGTGCACCATATAGACAACAGAAATGAAATTTATATCAAATATATTCGATACAGAAAACAGGAAATAAATACACATAATTGATATAAAGGTTCTCTTTATTAATGCTTCGATAGTTATAGACTCAACTCGTCCTGTGCACTCAGCTGCAGACTACTAGGCCTCTATGCACTTAGCTACAGAGCATTCTCCTACTCTATGACCCAAAGACTCGACCTTACACTTTAGATCTTCCTCTATGCTTCTATTCCATGATCATCAATCTATTCTATTATTCATTTACACTTAGAGCCTCACTCTATTTATACAATCCCATGGTCTACAGACCATGGGTAGATCTCTATAGCTGACATTACATTAAAAAATTAAGGGAGGAAAACCCTATGACTCATTTACAAGCTACACACTCCACACCCACAAAATGCGGAGTCTTTATATCAAGGATATAACTTATGACTAAAATATGGGCTTTTAGCCCCAAAACTTCCCTTGGGAGATCCCGCGCCCAACATGCCCCCAACACAAACATCATGACTCACCCTCGAGTCACTCTGTCGATGCGAAGATCTTTGTGCACAGACCTCCAAACTCTACTTGGACTGCTGCAAGGTCCGTAACACACTGAGCAGCTGCCTGCTATACTTCCTGGATGCTTTGTTCAAAAATTGTTGTAGCTAAACTACTTCCATAAACCTATTCCTATGTGCCCTGCATCTGTGCGAGCTTTGCGACCTTTAGTTCTTCAAGTTGATAGCGGGGGCAACTCTCTTTTGGGGGAGGGGCCCCAAAAGAGAGGAACGTGAAGAAGGCCGCCATCGACTCATACATTCATATGTGTGAGGGATTTCTATCTAGCAACCAAGCTACTTACGGAGGAGGCTTATCAGCCTTCTTAGCATGTTTATCCCTACGGCGCTGCTCCAATAGAGGCTATAATGACGAATGCCTCATCAATCCATTGTTGTACGTGCGCCTTCAAAATGACTTCCTTGTGTTGAGTAGCCTCCACCTGCTCCTTGAGCACTTTTTTCTGCTGCATCCGTGCAAGCCTTGGTGTAAGGGAAACCGTCTGCATGGTCCCTTTTATCTCATCATATTTCTGCTGCAGCTCATGCACCTCTGTTGCTAAGAATTGTATGTTTGGGTCCTCCTGTAGAGTGGTGAGAACCTTGAAAAACTCTTCAAATAGCCTGGTGCAGTCTTTCACTATGTTGTTGACCTTGCTATGGATACTGTGATCATGCTGATGCATTTTTCCTTAACCTCCGGTGGCATTGAAGGCTGCACCTTCAATTCTAGCTCAGCTATCTGAAGGTTCAGCTCCAGCTGAACCTTGGCCATCGCTTCCTTAGCCTCGTGCACCCCTGTTGCTAGTTTCTGGATGTGCTCCTACACTGGTTCCTCTGCTTGGATGGCTGGCTCCGGGACCATCTGGCAAGCTTTGTCGACCACCTACACAATCTATCGATTCTGCGCCACTACATCGTCGCGTTGCAGGTTCAACTGTTCGATGTTGATGTGCTACTCACTCATGACCTGGAGCGCACGACTCTCCCAAGCTCAGAGTTTTGTAGTCACTCTATCTTGAAAAACATAGAGCATCTCCTGAGAGAATGCAACCACATTTATTCCAACTCCTTTCAGTGCACTAACCATAGGCCTTTAGGCCTCATTTTCTACAACAAGTGCTCCTTCTGGCAGCACTATAGTGTTGGTCATGTGGGCATGCAACATTTCCTCAGCCGCAGTCATACCTACTATGAGGCTAGTTGATAGAGTACCAGCCTGTGGAGTGCGCACCTGCAACTCTTGTATCTATGCCCAGAGGGCCCCCAAAACCATCTGGTTTTCCTCCACAGTGACGTCGCGCACCATCTCCCCAATGTCATGGAGATCCCCCTCAGTTAGGGTGATCGGGTCGAAATAATTATTTGATGCCTTTGACTTCTTCCGCGGCCCCACCTGCTCTCTCCAACGTTGTTGTTTCAATTGTGTGGACGCCATCTATGGGTCTACAACACCTTCCTCTAAATCTGTTTCCTATTCGAGCGAAGGTGACTTCTAGCCTTCAAACTCCTTCTCTGCTACCTATTGAGGCAAATTAATTACCTATCATTTAATTGTCAACCCGAGGGTTTCATAAAACCTGCGAAGCATGCATTCACTATATATGCTAGAAATTAACTTCCAATTTAGATAAATCTAACTACTAAACCAAATAACAATAAACCAAATTCACCTATTCTAATTCAACAATCAATTCAGAGGAAATTATAGTACAATGTTTGGAATTGAAATCTTAATCTATCACACTTGCAAGAATTGAAATCTTAATCTACCACACTTGTAGGAATTGAAGTATTAATCTACCACACTTGCTGGAATTGAAAAGCACACCACTCATTCAAAAATGAAATTGCATGAAATGAAATCTACTCTAAGGGATCATGTGTGCATTATCAAATCAGAATCCTATGAAATGAATAATCAAAACCACATGATATGAAATTAAAGCAAAAAAAAAAACCTTTAACCTCTAGATATGAAAGAAAATAAAAACAATCACTCTTAACCTCTCACACAAGAAAAGATATGAAGGAAATAAATCTTAATCTATGAAAGCAAATAAAAACAATCACCCTTAACCTCTCACACGGAAAAGATATGAAAGAAATAAATCTTAATTTATGAAAGCAATAAATCTTAACCTATGAAAAATAATAAATTTCAAACATTATAGACGGCCAATCCAAAAGCATGGGGGATGGAAAGTTGAGAGGCTCCAAATACAAGCATAACCAAATCAAAGTGAATATCACTCATGAGCATGGTGCCAAATCCAAATTCTATGTTCAAAACAAAAGAATTTCCCCAACTTTTCACATCTAAAATGATAGGAGAAAACTTCCCCTATTTATACAAAAAGATGAGAAGATATTTCATTAATGAGAGTCCATGAATCTCTCCCTATATCGATAGAGTTACAATCAAAATAGGAAATGATAAGACACATGTCTTCTTATAGTTTCAATACAAATCGGAAATGATAAGACACATATCCTCATGATCCCATGATCTTCTCCATTCAAATTCGAATTTGGACTTAGGAGGCCACATAAGGGTCTTTTAGAAGTTTCCTTTTAACCTGCACATGTCAACAATCTCATCCCATTTGTTAGGTATAAACATATGCACATTATTTTCTAATTTTTAACCATAAGTTCACTTAAAAATTCTAAGAATTAATAAAGTTTGGAAAAACATAAATGTGACCAAATAATGATAATGGTAAGGTAAATGTAATGAAATGGAGGTGAATGTAATGAAATAGAGGTGGAGTGAAGGTGACAATATGGAAATATAAGTGAAAATGTAATGGAAGTGAATGACAATTTCAAGGCCCAACATACCCCCCAACTGAAGCTATTGCATGTCCTCATGCAATCTATTACATTAATTCTTTTTTATCCTTGAGCTTTGGATTAACTTTGCATGATATCATTTGATAACATCATACTTCTACAAAATCTTTTAGTTGAATTGCAACATGGTTGGTTCTTGTGTTACAACCATATTTTGTTGTTGCATTCATTTTTTATCTTTGAACTTTGCATAATGATAATTTGATTATTGTTGCAAAGTATATCTTTATTGGATTGCATCATAGTTGGTTCTTGTGTGAAAATCATGATTGTGTTTGTATCCAATTTCTTTTTAGTATTTTTGACAAGCCTTTGTATGCTCATAACAATAATTTAATAGTTAATATCTTTTGAAAGTATGTGGGCTTTTGCTCCAAAATGCTAAAAATGATAGTCTTCATGTCTTCAAAACTCATTGGCACATTTCCTGCTATGTGAATAGATGTTCTGATGTCGAACATAACAGGAAATTGTTGACTTAGTGACCATTAATGGATGCCACTAGTCGAAATGATAACTCTCACCATTGATGACAATGAGAGTCAAGATGACCAAACACATCTTGCTAAGTACAAATAATTTTGTTGTTGTCGAGTACCTAGAAGATCCGATGAACAAGGGACATTGATGTATTCCCATTGTTTGTCGGCATCAGGACTTGCCATTAAAGCATGCAAGCCTCAAGATGATTTTGCAAGGATTTTAGACTCAAAGGACTATGGACTCAATAATTTGCATTGAATTTGGGTTTATTTGCGAAATGAAAAATGATAGGAAAGGAAAAATGAAAATGGAAGATGACAATGGAACATAATAATGGCAATGGGCAATAAGCATGTCAGTGAGCTTATTGCTTTTATTTGTGGGTCAGGTGGAAAGTGTATGTGAATAAAGGAAAATGAACAACTGACTCTTGCTAGGAAAAATAACTGTGGCTTGTTTTGAATTGCTTGGTTGGATTTATAATTCAAAAGGGAGGAAAGGTAATGGTTTTGATGGATATGGAGATGGAATTTTTCTTATGTTTCTCATGGAATCGGTCCTTTGAAGACTAATTGTGCATGCAATTAGTTTTCTTTAATGATCATTCGATCATCCCAAACCTACAAAAAAACTTGACATAAAGAACATAAGTATGTTCAAAAAGAAATGATCAGTTCCTTTCTGATTCTTACACAAAATGTCAAATGAACAGACTAAGGAAAATCAAAAGTGTTATATTCAGTCCAATTCATGTTATCGATAATAATCAATTTCTAAGAAATAACCATGAAAAATAAATTAACTCCTTGTTGTTGGATGACTTCATGTACTGTTCTATGTAAAATGATTGGCGTCAAAAAGATTTGTTGTGCTTTGCAAGTTAAAACTTCATAGAAAAATACACAACAACAATATTAATGCCAAATTTTCATAAATCATCTAAATACTTTTCCAATTGTTTTGCAAGCCATTATTGAATCGTCATTTGTGCTGCAAAAATAACATGTTGTCAAAAATATTTGAAGCAACAAAAATATGAAAAAGTACTTGTACAAAAAAAAATTATTTCAATCAAATTTTGCAAGTATTTTTCACTTTATAAATTGCTTCAATAAATTGATTGCATATGTATTAATCATCGCAATTTTTTTTGTATATATTACAATGCTTTTTTTCTCACAAATAAAATGGTTTCTTTCATTCAATTTTTGAAAATTATTGCTACTAAGTGAAGATTTTCATGCAACCACCTCTGAGTTACTTACCCATGTCTTCATTACTCAGCCATATCTTCTTAACACCTTCAGCAATAACAGTTTCGACGCGGTCAACAAGAGCAACCACGATATACTCCCAAGATGCCCACGTAACTAGCAAGTACAACGTAACTTGCAAGGAGATTCCAACAGATAGATGCCGTGAAAAAAGACATCTCTTTCCAAATTTGAACATCTTCCTTCTTGTTTTGGTAGACAGTTGGAATTTGTTCTGCCTTTGTTGTTGGTTTCACTAACAATAAAATCTTTGTTTCCTCAGCTATAGGTGGGTCAACATTAAATTGGACTCTTCATGCCATGATGATCAAACAGAATTTGATTTGAATTCTTCCACCTCAAGCGTGGCGTATTAAAACACAATTTTATGAGCATTTAATAAAAATCGTTTTTTTTTCTCACGCAGTTACCAAACAGGGTCCTGAAGAACCGCGATTTCCTCCTGAAGGGTTAAGAATCCAATAAACAATTTCTAGGATATTAATTTCATCCCATTCTGGAAAAAACCCATGTCCCCATTTTTTCAGATTCACCTTGGTTTTCTTAGAAAATTCATTTCAAAATTGGGTTTCAAGACAGTGACACTTTTTGGTAATTACCTTTTCTCCAAAAATCAATTTTGGATTTTTCAAACAATTATGCCTCCAGTTTCACTATAGTTTCTGAGAAAATTTCTTGTCTCCCTTGGTTTTCTTCTCTGCTTCTTCAACTGCAGCTTCTTCCTTATTATACGCTCTTCTATCTAAGAATGTTGTTGATGATCTCTTTGATATGTAGAGAGATGATTATCACGAGCTTCTTTCTCAGTTCAATCCAGCCTATGTGCATGCACAGTAATGCCTTTCTAGAGCCAGTAAAGACACTTGATGCTCAAGTTTCAACACTCTTTAAATATGGAATATATTTTGGAATAGTAAAGATGTAAGCCTTATGAAACTCGACAACACAAGATCCATTGTAATTAGAACCTATGAAGTAACAAGAAAAATCACACGTGCTAAGGCAAATGCAATAGAATTCAAGCTAAGTGTTTGTGTTTCATACTGGAGAAACAACCTTCACAACAAAGCCTATAAGTAGTATACACTAAGGAACATGAAGATCAGTGATCATTTTGAATAATTCAATTGATTTTATCCCCACATATTTTCATCAAAATTGCAAGAGTGTTAGGAATGAATTTATAGGTTGATGTGAATTTGAAGGCCAAAGCCTGACTAGCACACAAAACAAGGCCATTTAAATATTGTTTCCAGCTTATTCGTTTGGAGTTTTAATCTCATTTTATTTTATGCTTTGAACTTTTTCATCATGTTAACCATAATTTTTTTTTTTAATGTTTTGTTTTAAAAATTATATATGTTACATTCTTTTTTGAATTAAAAATATATACATATATATTTCATTTAAACAAAACAATTTATTAATAAAGAAAATGCATTTTTTTTAAAGTTTATTGAAAAATCAAATTGAATTAAATCAAATCATGAAAATAGAAATTAGCTGCAGAATTGCATTCTGTAGCTAAATAATTTTTATGATATACTAACAAACAATTTCTTTTTCTGATCCTCCAAGTCACACGAAGTGCAGAAGGAGAGCATACTTGAGATTTTTTTTTATTTTTATTTTGTTAGCATAGTCAAGATTTTATCAATCCTTTTCTTTTTATTTTTACTATATATATATCTATATCTATATATATATATATATATATATATATATATATATATATATATATATATATATATATATATATAAGTATATTCATGCTTCCAATGAAGCCATTTACGGATTAGAATTTTTGAAATACTCATATCCAAATTGGAAAAATGTACCTGATTGTTTGTAAGGATATGTGAAATCGACTTGACCTTTCAATTTGCCACAAGGATCTCTTCAAGAATTGATGAATATTGTGGTGTAACCGCTTTTTGATACCATTCCTCAATGTAGTCTTTGGGCTGCATTCTAGACCCTTTGTCCATAAATGGTTAGTAAAAACAAAAATAAATAAAATACACTCTAAACTGAAAGCTAGTTCCCATGCACACTTCCCCAGAAATGTCGCCAAAATGTTGAGACAAATTAATTACCTATCATTTACTTGTCAACCTGAGGGTTTCGTAAAACTTGCGAAGCATGCAAGCACTATATATGCTAGAAATTAACTTCCAATTTAGATCAATATAACTACTAAACCAAATAATGATAAACCAAATTCACCTACTCTAATTCAACAATCAATTCAAAGGAAATTATAGTACATTGTTTGGAATTGAAATCTTAATCTATCACACTTGCAGGAATTGAAGTCTTAATCTACCACACTTGCGGGAATTGAAAAGCACACCACTCTTTCAAAAATGAAATTGCATGAAATGAAATCTACTCTAAGGGATCATGTGTGCATTATCAAATCAGGATCCTATGAAATGAAAGCAAAAATAATAATCTTTAACCTCTAGATATGAAAGCAAATAAAAACAATCACTCTTAACCTCTCACATAGGAAAAGATATGAAAGAAATAAATCTTAATCTATGAAAGAAAATAAAAACAATCACCCTTAACCTCTCACACAAGAAAATATATGAAAGAAATAAATATTAATCTATGAAAGAAAATAAAAACAATCACTCTTAACCTCTCACATTGGAAAAAATATGAAAGAAATAAATCTTAATCTATGAAAGCAATAAATCTTAATCTATGAAAAAAAAAAATCTCACACATTATAGATGGCAAATCCAAAAGCATGAGGGATGGAAAGTTGAGAGGCTCCAAATACACGAATAACCAAATCAAAGTGAACATCACTCATAAGCATAGTGCCAAATCCAAATTCTATATTCAAAACAAGAGAATTTCCCCAACTTTTCACATCTAAAATGATAAGATAAAACTTCCCCTATTTATACAAAAATATGAGAAGCTATCTCATTAATGACAGTCCATGAATCTCTCCCTATATCTATAGAGTTACAATCAAAATAGGAAATTATAAGACACATGTCTTCTTAGAGTTTCAATACAAATAGGAATGATAAGACACATATCCTCATGATCCCATGATCTTCTCCATTCAAATTCGAATTTTGCCTTAGGAGGCCACATAAGGGTCTTTTAGAAGCTTCCTTTTGACCTACACATGTCAACAATCTCATCTCACTTGTTAGGTATAAGCATATGCACATTATTTTCTAATTTTTAACCATAAATTCACTTAAAAATGCTAATAACTAATAAATTTTGGAAAAACATAAATGTGACCCAATAATGATAATGGTAAGGTAAATGTGGAAATATAAGTTAAAATGTAATAGAAGTGAATGACAATTTCAAGGCCCAACACTACTTCCCATTGCCTTCACAACGTTGTGCGCTTCATGCACCTTGGCTTATGCTGCTTCGTTCCTTCTCTTCTCTGCCAACTGTGCCATCCTCATTTTTTCCTCCTCCTTCTTCCTCTGTCTAGTGGAGTTTTCTTCTTCCACCACGAAGCTGGCTGGAGCATGCCACTCCGGTGGCCACGACTCAAGCACGACGAATATGACATCATCCATCGCTAGATAAGGTAGCTCATTTCATGCCTTTCCAGGGTCCTTCCTTTCCCTAATGTACACATGATGATAGTTTACCTTGAACTCTATGAAGCTCTATAGATTGTTGTAGATAGTAGGTGATAACCGCAGCTTGCAATTAATCCCCATTCTGATATTCATCTCCATGAACACCCAGAATATCTTGTTGTCTCGGATCCTCTACGCATCTTTGGTTGCCCACAACAAAGCATACTTCCCTGCCTCTGGAAGATCCTGCATAATCATTGGGAATTGGCTGTCCTTGGGAAATTCCCAAGCCACCAGCACCATGGATAACAGAAGACATGCATAGTGGAAAGTCTTCCCCTACTCCTGTGCCTCGCGATAGTTTTCCAGGAACTCTCTGCACAAGTAATCTGCCCAATTAAACTGGACCCCCTCTGTGCACTGCACAGTAAGTGCAACCACTAGCATAGGCACCTCATCTACAAGGCACTTTCACATAACTTTCTCGGCCAATATCCATGTCACGACTTTGATCACAGAGTTATTGATACTAGAGATCACGTACCCTCTCTTTTTCTTCTCCAACTTGAACTTCTTCTTCATGGCCTCCGTGATGGCCAAATCATCACTTTTACCCTTAGATATGTTCGATGGATCCTCCCCTTTGCAAGGGAGCTGGGTAATTCTATGAATTAGATGATCTATGATGGGGATGGGCTCCTCCAGTCACAAACACCCATCATGCACCAAGCAAAGCAGCTGCCTGATGATGAAAATAGTCACTAGGGCATGATGGTATTGCGGCACCCAGAGCATGTTTAACAATCCTACTTTCTCTACACCTCGCAACCAGTGATGCGGCTCCAATTATATAACACCCGACGATGTGTTTTTCTTCTAGCGCATGAGCTGCACAATTTCCAAATGTGGGAATTTCTCGTGGTCCACAAGATCCCAGTCTTCAAATTTTAATACCATCACTCACCCGAAGTGCGATTCATCAAAAATGATGTCATAAGGGAGAATCAGGGTCTGCAGAGAGCTTTTTCTCTTGTCTATGTATTTGGGCACCCTTGCTTTCCCCTTCCGCAGAGGAACATACGCGAGCAGCCTGGTCAAAGGGTCCACACCCTAGGTTTCCACCTCCATCTCTACGTCCTCTTCCTCCTCTACCAAGATTTCTTCAAAGTCTTCCTCCTCCTCATCAACTTCCAAATTGATCACCTTCCCCTTTTCTTCCATGGCGAGCCTCATTCTTAACAGATTCCTAGGGGACACGTTCACTGGTACCATAGGCTACTTATCTTTCTTGGGTATCGACATGCGTGGCGATTTAGGGATTTCTGCGACTATCCTAACACTTTCTGGGGCTTCTCCTATCGTTATGTCCTGCACATCCTCCTCAACGTTCATTGCTCCAGTATCCACGACTTCCTTAAGCATCATCATCATTCTAATTAGAAGGTCCTGCATTTCCTTCGACAATGTTTCAAACACTGAGCTTGCTCTCAAAGCCTCAAAGTTCGAAAGGTCCATACATAGTTGATAATGCAAAAACTTAGTTCTCAAAATGGAAAGTGTGGTTTGCTGGATAGCCACTTGTAATTTATAGCGCCTTTTGAATTTGAATTCAATCATTTCCCCCTCTTTCGGTCCATTAATTCTTCCTTGGTGGCATATTTTCCCAGATCTATCCCATAAAGTTTGCCTTAAATGGCTACCACCCAGTCCATTTGGTCTTAAGGCAAGCATTACATCATGAACAGTGACCGTAACGGTCACTTTCCAACCAACCTACGTGGCAGTGTAGCTACCCTCATGTTTTCACGGACCCTGTGACACTTCGCTACTGTGCGCAGTCCTGTCATTGCACAGCTCCTGTAGAATCCAAGAACATTCTACTGACATTAAACATAATCGATCCAAAACATCAACTTTAGCAAAACATTCTGATAAAACCAAGCATCAAATTTATATTAAAAATACTCATATATTAGCTAGAATTGATCACTACTTCCTGAGGAAATTCAAAGAAGCCATAGAAATCAGCAAGCACCCTAGTAACCTTAATAGAGACGACGGATGGACCATAAGTGAGAACTGGATTCCCACTTTAACATCCACTCTAATCTCTCCCTAAACTCTCTCCACCTCCCATAATGATTCATGCATTCAACATTATATTAATCTCTCTATTGGTTAGTTTATAGTAATAATTAACCTTATATTTAATACCATATCCCTAATTCAACTAATTACTTAATCAGCGAATTCCCGTTATTATCTAATAATCTACATCAACTCACATATTAAGTATTCACCTATCTTTTTTAATCATAAGTTTATATAAAAAAACTTTATAAAATTCAATATCTTTCATCATTGATTACATAAATCCCCTTTTAGATTCATTTATCTCAGCATATTAATTCATTCTCTCATTTAATCATTAGAATTAACATATTCTTCTTTTTCCTAATTTCTAATACATCATCACATTATATTCTTTTTTATTTTTTACTTTATTTTTTATTTTAACTAATTCAATCTAATATGTACTTTATTAACTCTTTTAATAATAATAGATTCTTTAAATATATATCCATTTATCATTTAAACATCTATTTAAATTCATATAATTTTATATGATGTTAAACTTTAAAATCTCTCACTAAATTTTTAATTTAATAATTAAATTTACAGTTAACTTTACAATTTTCTAGGGTTAGTGTCGGCTCTTCATCTCTGGCATCTATTTATTGAAATATGTGGTAGACTAGTCTTTTATATATATTTCTCATCCTGATGATGAACCATCATTGCTGGTTCAAAACATCGATTACAACAACAACAAAAATGCGATATGAATCTGGAAATTGATTTACACAATGATAATATTGTTTTGCAAGAAACAATATATTTTATAAACACTTGAATGACCTAACTTTGGATATATTTGGGCAAACCATATGCACAAGGTGGAATTCCAAAAGTTCCAAGTTAAAAGATGAACTCATTAAGAATTTGGTTGGCCTATTCGGTGACGGTTCCTTCAAAAAATATGGATTCACTTCAAATGCATGTGCATATATAAAATATCTATTGGACCAATTTAGGATTCATCTAAAAAAGAACCCTAAGTATGATTTTCCTCCAATGATTCCAAAGACAGAGTGGAAGGCCCTACTAGAATTTGCAAGGGAGGAGATGCTCCAAATATAAGGAATGACATCACCAGGCTTAGGAAGGTATGAAAGACTTATAATAATGTAATTATGGTACTTTATCATCATTGTGACATTAAATTACGAATTTGAAACTTAATACAGGCTCCCAAAAAAAGCCAAAGATACAAAGGCTAGAATAGAAAAAAATGGATGGCATAAACTTGGCCCAAGTGGTTACTCCAAACTGGCCATATGAATTGTAAGTATAAAAATATCAATTGCATTCAAATAATATATTGTTAAAATTTTTAATTTAATTGCACAAAAGAAGAAAAATTTATGTTCTTATGAAAAATTGGAGGGGTTGGAATCAAAAGAAACTCCACATTGGAAGACTTCAATCATTCTTTAAGACAAAGCTATCAAGCCATGATTGAATGCATAAAAAAGTTTGAGCAAACACAAACTTCTGGCACTTAAATACACACAAAATTAAATAAAATCAACAAATATTATTTATAATTTATTACTTGTACAATCTATCAATTATTGTTTTCGGCCATGAAGTAATGTGTTTGTTTGTTTTAATTGGCAAGAAATGAAGAAACACAACCTAGTGATGGTTGAATGCCACCCAATTAATGCGATGTGCAACTCAGTCTCAAAAGTATTTCATGGGCTATAAAAAATGTAGTATGGATTCAATTAAAAGTTAATTTCAATTGTTGTAATAATTATAAATTTTCCTGTTTCAACTCCAGGGGATGAGGTTATACAAGAAGAGGAACATATGGTCGCATCTGAAACTACTTTTATTACCTTTGTTACTCAATTAGGTTATCAATTTAACATTTATTTCTTGTAGCAACTGATGATTCGCCCCTCTTATAGCAGCCTCAACATTGTGAGCACATTGAATTTGTTTAGAAACAATGTTTAATTCTAGGGGGGGTGGGAGGGTGAATCACTATTAAGGCTAATTTAACTTGTATGCCTATTTATATTCAACATTGTGACTTCGCAACTAACCATATACCTCATCAATCAACATATCATGTAGCATCATTATAGAATTAACACATGCAACATGAGCAACAAGCACATATGACACTGAGTTTTAACGTGGAAACCCTTCTAGGAGAAAAACCACCAAATATAGCTTTTTATTATGATGTAAATAAGAGCTCGTACACTATTACATAAAATTTCTTATGACCTACCATTCACAAGAAGCACCAACTCCCTTTAGTTCTTTGCTAGCACCCACTAGCAAGATGCACCAACTCCCCTCTTTTGTAAGCACCTGATATGATTACTAGAAGCATCGACTTCTTGGATTTGTTGCAAGCACCAATTTGCAACTTCTTGGATTTATGAAAGAACCAACTTTCAGGAGGCACCAACCCCCAAGCTCTACTCAGGCATCCACTAAGATGGAAGCACCAACTCCATGGTTTGCAAGATCCAACCCACACTCAATAAGGACCTAATATTCATTGTAATTGGTAGCCACTCTACCTGATTCTAGATTTTTTCTCTCCTTTTCAAACTTCACTTTGCTTAGCTCACATAAAACTCTATTTTTTCCACACTCTATAGCAGCACACATACACATCTCAACTCTCAGCCCTCATACATTTAGCATTTCACCTCTCGTTTTTTTCTCTCCAGCACATTCATGCACTCAGATCTCTCCACTCATCTCAGTCAACAATGTTGCAATCCACCCCCCCCCCCCCCCCCCACACACACACTTTCTCTATTTCACTCCAAGGTTTTGTTCATCTTCCATACAAAGAACGTAGCTACCATTCTATCATCCACAATGCCCGAGATCACTTTCAACATGGCTCTCCATCCTATTGTTGTGTTTGATTAAATGGCCATTATAACTCAATTAATGCCAATAATGGGCACCTATGTGTTTCTCCATACTGAGAATCAAATTTTAGTCAAGATGCAAGCTAAAACAAGGCTCTACAAGCTTATTAATTTGATCATAGTGCTCAGCTTGTACCCCATGCACAACATACTTGTTTTGTAATCAACTCTTATACACCCAACCATATTTTCCATCTAATCATTTATTGTGTGCAAGAAAGCTCGAGCATGGATATTTTGGAGTCGACTACTACATGTAAATCATGGTCCTATTTGTCTCCATCTAGAGCTTCTTGGCAGTCCAACTATGGAAAACATCCATATATGGCATAACTCCTAGTTATAGTGCATTATGCTAGATATTTATCAACCCATTCAAGCATTCTTTGTTATCGCCCAAAAAATTATCATTGAGCCATTTCTTACTAGGTGGATCGAAATACACCATGTAGGATTAATTTTACCATGGTAACCACACTTTCACTATAGGAAATAATTTAGTAAATTGTTTTTCCTAAATTATTTCTCATTAAAATTCAAAATCCCCATGATAATAAATAAATAAATATTTATTTATTTAATTTTCACTAGAAATAATTATTTCTTAATTAATTCTGACTTAATAAACTTGGAATATTTAAAATAATCATTATTTATTTATTATTTATTATTCATTGTTTATTCCATGTTTTCCTTGTGAGATAATTATTAAACAACTATTTAATAATTATTTATTTCTTAATTCTCGCAAAGTGATTAGTAAATAATTTTTATTTGTTAATTACTTCAACCAATTTCTAAATAAATATATTTGACCATTTTGAATATATTTTCCCTCTCAAAACTATAATAAAGTATTCTCAATGACTAGATTTTGATTTGGTCAATAATATTTTATTATTTTCTAATTCCTAACTTAGCTCAATACTTTGTTATATATAGTGGGTTTTTCCATTCATTATTTACTTGATCATTCTCATCATCACTACTATAGTCTCATTACATTTGAGCTCCCACTTGAATTCAAACTCTTTTATTTTTGTTTTATGCCCATTGCAAGTTGTGAGAGAGAAACGGATCATTGAAGCATAAGGACATCAAAAGGACACTGTTACACTAAAAAATGTCACCATGGCTATTTACAGTTAGTATGGCCCTATCAACAATCATGCTATCCTCTTAGGCAAGTCTTATGCCTCTGCTCTCCATGTCAAACTCCAAAAAGAGAGAAAGTCTTTATAAATGTATTTATCTCTGCGTACGCAGGTTCTCTCAACCTTACCTGCGGGTACACACCCAATGTTCAAAAAAGCTGCGTCCTTGTACGCTCTGTATGTAAAGGGGCAGGTGCGTCCCCCTGTAAAGGTCAAAATGCGCAAGTTTCATCTTTAAAAAGTTACTTTTGGTCATTTCTAGAGCATTCTAGAAGGTTGTTCGACGTGTATTGAGCGCCTCAAGATGGTTCATGCACCCCTACCAAAGAGGAACTTATCCCATCAATGAGGGAGCTATCCCATCCAAAGAGGGGATTATCCCATTGATGGTGGACCTGATTAACTTCCTCTTGAGCACTATAAATATAGGCATTGGGCCAGAAGGAGGAGAGGTTGGAAGCTATACATTTCTAAGGGTAAATGCTGCTGGAATTAGGACTCCCATTTAGAAGCTTGTGAGGAGAGATTGCCATCTTTGCTTGTTCTATTTGGAAGTGGGTGAGCTTTGTCAAAGTAAAGGAGAACTCTTGATGGACCCTGGGAGGGACTTGCACAACACCAAGGCTCAGGTTGTATTTGTTCCTTTTGTTACCTATTAATGCAAATGAGTCCATTCTTCTCAATAACTTGTTATTTATGAGTTGTTTCATGTACTCCTTGGTCTATGTGTTAAATATGTTTTATTCTATGAGATTATCAAGTGCTATTTAATCGTTTGATTGTTAGTGGATGCAGGTTTCAAAGTGAAGGAGGAGCTCATCCGGATCAGCGAGGCTGGACTGCTACAACAGCGTTGGACTACAGGTAGGATCTAAACACTTGATTTCTTATATAGTAAATGCATGTTTAGGGAAGGATTGCTCTTGTTTGTCTTGTTTGTCACTAGAGAGTCTTAGGCTCCTAGGGAGGTTGGTTGTGTCCGCACTATCGACTCTTTCCGCCTGACAAATTGGCGACTCCTCTGGGGAATCCATTGATGTGAAAGTCTTTTCCTTTGTATGCAACTTTGATCTGAGAAAAGTCATTTATTTTCTGGTTTTTGGCTCTGTGACTTTGTTTTTGGGTGGGTTAGCTTAGGGTTAGATTCAATTTAGTTTTTCTTGAATTTTCCAGTAGGACGCACCCTCTAAGTATTGCACAGTGCGTCCCTATACACACTGTCGCTGTGTGCACAGAGCGGGCCCGCACCTGTCTTAACGGGTTGCCTGCGTCCCCTGTTAAAATTTAAGAAAATTCCATTTTTTGCATTTTTTCTCTTAGATTTTGCTTTTTCTTAGTTTTTACTGCCCAGATCCATTAGTCTCTTGTCAAAGATCTTCACCTGAACTTGTTTCATTAGCATCCCTGCTTTAAGCTTTCATCAATTGGGTGTTTTGAGTTTCTTTTTGACAAATTATTAATTTGATTTCCTTTGGTCATTACTTGGAGGTTTCTCTCAGTCCTTTCACAATTTTGCATCTTTTTGCTTTCGTTTTTGCAAAAAAATTTCCCCCTCATTCGCCGGGGGGGGGGGGGGCTAAATTGTGTATGAGTGTTAATCGCCTTTGAGTGTTTTTATTTTTGATCTTTGGAACTCTCACCCAATTTTCTAAATTTGCACTTGATTGGTTCTTAGATCACATTAGAATCGTCTTGTGTTTGAGAATTCTCTTGCATAGATCACATTTGCATAATTAGAATTCTGATTTTCGGAATATGAATGAAAAATGTGCATAGATTACATTTGCATACTTTTCAAGTGAATTGTGCATAGATTACAATTGCATAGTTTACATTCTAAAAAATTAATCGTAGATTTAGATCAGTTTTCTTTGATTTGAATTTACACAAAAATAAAAATAAAAAAATGGTTTGGAATTGATTTGCATTAGTTTTTCTTGATAAAATTAGTGCATTAGAGAATTTGTTGTATTTTCTCTTAGTGATCAATTTTTGCATTGTTGGAAGTGAATGGAAACTCTCTCCTTATTTTAGTTAGGATTCATCGAATTGAAACGATTACATTATCATATTCGATTGCATTCAGTTGAGTCGGGTCATAACACCATTGGTTTCATCTCCATTTACCCATTTGAGTAATAACAGCCTTAATAACACATCGCTTAATTAAAATTCATCTAGTAATTTTTACATTTCTAGGGCTCTGATACACCAACATAGTTTAGGCTAGTGTCTTGGAGTAGGAGAGTAATTAACTCTCCAAGACAGCAAAACCAAACAAGTAGCTCATCTTGTGGTAGGATAAATCCAACTGTTTCATTTGTACTCTGGGAAAGCTCCTCTTAAAGGAGAAGCACGAGCTCGTGTCCAAACCAGTGAGGGGATCAATCCTCCCTCGTTTGGAACGACGCCAGACACGCACGTATTACAAACAGTAAACCTCGGATTAACCATTGTCGAGGAGCCATGGGTCACTTGTCGGTAAACCTTGGATTATTGTCAAGGAGCCGGCAAGGGGATTGAGCTTGATACTCTGCCCTTGCGTGCTGTCGGAGTGTAGACTGTTCCCCCAGGTGCATTTGTTGTTGTTGGTAACCTTAGTGACCATTATCTTTAGGGTTCTACCCAAGGTGACAGTGGAGGGAAGATCCCACTGTACCTGGAGCAGACGTCGGCTAGACTCACTTGGATTTTCTGGGGGGTTCACTTCACTCGAGACGGTTAAAAGTGGAGGAACTTGGTCCAGTCTATTCATTAAGCAGGTTGCCGGGGTAACTGTTCCACCCACCACTTCTGTACTGAATTCGGCGATGTTGGGCTTCATCACCAACTAGTGTTTTCGGTCCGGAAGGCTACTGTTTGTGTATGGTTTGACTCCTAGATTTGATAGCGCGTGTTAATTTGTTTGTTTTTAGTTTTAGAGACCATAGGTGTGAATTGTGAATTTTAATTGTTAGGTGTGAATTGTGAATTGTTAATTTTAGTTTTAAGATTGTTAATAAAATTCACTGAAGTTGAATATAATGGCAAATGTTCCGGAATTTATCAACCTAGGAATCCCTCCTAATGAGAATCCTAGTACTTTTCCTTACTTTGGAAATGTTGGTCCTCCTTATATGGCTACTTTGTCATTACCTGGATTTACAATAGGTTTACCGATATGGTTATTTTCAACTTCGTTGGCCCAAAGTACTCCAATTGTTCCATCCCAACCGGATGCTTCACCTCAACAGAGTTCACCATCTCAACATCACCAACCTTCTGTTGACCCTTTACCTTCTTCGCCTAATTTTTCTTCCTCCATTTCTTCCTCTTCGCCTAGTAAAAGCCTTGATGCTAGTAACCAGGAGGCTAAGAAGAAGAAGAAAGGGAAGAAGAAGAAGAAGAAGAAGAAGAAGCAAGATAAGAAAGAAGTCAACCAATCAACCACGACTGTAAGTGTTAGTTGTGTTGAGGAAAACTCCGACATGCATCGTAAACCCAAATACCCTTGCAAGCTTTGTAAGGGTGACCACTTCCTTGTCAATTGTCCTGGTATACCAAAGGTCTTGGAAGTTTGGTCAGAAAAATCTCATCAACTTTCCATTGATCCATCAACCAGTGATAGTCAGGTTCCTGGGAAAAAGGGTAAAGTTAGGTTTCCTTGTAAGTTATGCAAAGGGAGTCATCAAACTCACATTTTCCCTCACATGGATGAAGCCTCAACATTGTTGGAAAACCTTACTGTTCCACCGCAAGAATTTCCAACTGGTTACCGTAAACTTTCTCCCAACCTACCGTCAACTGACGGAGGGATTGATTTAAATTCAAGTACAGTCGATCACACTCTCCCATTGGAGAGTGAAACTCATGTCACTCAGGTTGATGATCCATTAGTTGATCAAGTGGTCGATTCAATTTCACAAAGAGTCAATCCCACTTTCCCTTTAGAGAGTGAATTTCATACAGCTCAGGTTCTTCTTGTTACATCAGATTCTTCTATGCCGGGGGGCATTTCACCTGTTTCTATAGAACCCCCTCCAAGCACTGAGGTCTTTTCCTTTGATTGGAATAGACTGACAGAACCTCGTCTTCCTTCCTCCATCCCTTTCCAAATCATTGTCAAGGCTGGTGGTAGGGACATACATCGTACTCAGGTAGATGAGGGTGCTTCTGTTAGTATTTTATCCTCAACTGTTTGGAAAGCTTTGGGTTCCCCTCAGCTTGCGCCTATTACGCAGAATCTGAAAGCTTTTAACAGAACCATTTGTGAACCTTTAGGGATCCTTCCTAAGTTTTCCCTTACCTTGGAAGGTAAAACTGTCTGTATTGATCTTATGGTAGTTTGAGGTCCCTTGGATTTCAATTTACTCCTTGGGCGAGACTATGTTTATGCAATGAAAGCTGTCCTATCGACACTCTTTCGTGTGATGTCTTTCCCTCACAATGGCAGTATTGTGACTGTAGACCAGCTTTCGTTCCCTAGTCTTGTTTCAACTACCAATAATATGACACCCCTAAATGTTCCTGATTCTAAAGTGGTATCTACCCTGCCATGGGTTAATTATGTGGCAACTGGTCCCATGTTTTCAGTTACCGATGTAAGTGAGCCTCTCTCTGTGTGCTCATCTTCCTATGATTTAGATTCGGTAATTGACATGGAAAACTCTATGGGATTACTTGAACACGATGTTCTTATCCCTTTTGAGTCCCTTGACATGTGTTCCTTCCAGAGAACTATTCTTCCTTCTGATGAAGACCTCTTGGAAGCCATGATCAAGGAGTGTCCATTGACATGTCTTTCTTCCAGTTGGAAGCCATGATCAATCGTGCGAGGATAGTTTTTTCTTGTACCAACCTCGTTAAAAAATGAAACCGGCTGTAGCGAGGAAAGTTCCTTTTACTGTGTCAACCTCGTTAAAAAATGAATCAGTGTATGCGAGGATAGTTTTTTCCTGTACCAACCTCGTTAAAAAATGAAACAGGTTGCAGCGAGGAAAGTTCCTTTTACTGTGTCAACCTCGTTAAAAAATGAATCAGTGTATGCGAGGATAGTTTTTTCCTGTATCAACCTCGTTAAAAAATGAAATGGGCTGTAACGAGGAAAGTTCCTTTTACTGTGTCAACCTCGTTAAAAAATGAATCAGTGAGTGTGAGGAAAGTTCCTTTTACTGTGTCAACCTCGTTAAAAAATGAATCAGTGTATGCGAGGATAGTTTTTTCCTGTATCAACCTCGTTAAAAAATGAAATGGGTTGTAACGAGGAAAGTTCCTTTTACTGTGTCGACCTCATTAAAAAATGAATCAGTGAGTGTGAGGAAAGTTCCTTTTACTGTGTCAACCTCGTTAAAAAATGAATCAGTGTGCACGACGATAGTTTTTTCCTGTATCAACCTCGTTAAAAAATGAAACAGGCTAGTATGAGGATAGTTCTTTTACTAAGTCAACCTCGTTAAAAAATGAATCAGGTGTGAGGATAGTTTGTTCCCGTCTCAACCTCGTTAAAAAATGAAACTGGATGTTGTGAGGAAAGTTCCTTTTACTGTGTCAACCTCGTTAAAAATGAATCAGTGTGTGAGAGCATAGTTCCCTGTCTTGTGTCAAGCTCGTTAAAAAATGAATCAAGGTTTTTAGAGTAGAGTTTTTTGTTAGGTAGATTGTAGAAAGTAGTTATGAGCATAGTTCCTTGTCTTGTGTCAAGCTCACTAAAAAATGAAACAACTCCCACACATCTTTCCAAGATCTTGAAAGTACAGCTTCATTCCATCCACCTCATTGAATGAAATGAAGCTTGGGGGGCATGTACCTCGTTTGCGTCATTATACTGGGGGCATGTGAACTGTAACAAGCATAGTTTTTCGTTTCAAGCTTGTGTAAACATGAAACCGAATCCGAGCATAGTTCTTTTCCTGTGTCAAGCTCGTTAAAAAATGAAACAAATCCTCCTCTAATTGAGTCGAGAGTTTGACTAGATCTCGTAAATGTTAAATTGTATATTTAGGTTAGTTATTTCAGTGTTTTGCATAATTTTCTTACAGTTTTAGGTCGAGTCTTTCAAATGATCTCGTAACTCAACCTTCATTTCATCCAACTGGTTGAATGAAATGAAGCTGGGGGGCATGCACTCTAGCAATTACGCTTAGGGGGCATCAAGCACAGTTTTCTCTCTGTTTCAAGCTTGTGCAAAAATGAAACTACTCTGAAGCATAGTTTTTCTCTGTTTCAAGCTTTTGTAAAAATGAAACCTATCTCGAGTCAATTTCAGTTATTTTCAAGACTCGTTAAACTCATGAAAATCCCGAGATTATTTTGCCATCTTTCATTCTCGTAAAACAAATGAAAATGCCGAGTCCTTTTCGTCTTTTCCTGCTCGTAAATTAAATTGAAAGTCGGCCATATGAGTACATTTTTATCATTTTTTCGAACTCATTAAAACTTACGAAAAAGTGAAAACCATGAGTACATTTTTATCATTTTTTCGAACTCGTTAAAACTTACGAAAAAGTGAAACCTTGGAGTTCTCTTTTAAGCCCTTTTCAGACTCCTAAAACATGAAAAGATTGCCGAGCGTTTCTTTTACACTCGTTAAAACGTAATTAAAAGACGGTCCCCTTATAGCTCTTTTCTGACCGTAAAAACAGGAAAATATTGCCGGGTTTTTGTCGTTTCAAACTCGATATGGAAATAAAACGACGTGTCCTTGATCGCTTTTTACTTTTCAGGTCAGAGACACTAATCATGAAAGTACTCCTTGGTCGCAAGATCAAGCGGTTCTCCCAGGTATTATTTTATACTTTTTCGGGCTTGGGGGGACACAAATTTACGAAAAAGTTCAACCTGGAGTCTTCTTAAGTTTTTCAGACTCTCTAAAATTGAAAAACGCCGAGTTTCTCCTATACTGGGCTCGTTAAAATTTCACAGTAAAGGACCTGTTCAATTACAAACAGGAACGAACCACTCCTTCCTAGGGTTCGAATCAAAACTAGGTTGGACTCATTCGAAGGATGAGCTTATAATCAAGCATATGTTATCCTCCTCAAGCTTGTTAAAAATAAAGAGGTACTTGCCAGAAATGGTGGTGGAAAAGAGAGAAGAATGAGCCTATTTGTTATCTTTTGTCTCAGAAGAAACTTTATTACCACTCTTGGACACGACACTTTTCATTCACCTGGGTTGGGAAATCCTTTGCCTCACAGTTGATCAAACCACATTGAAAGTCTTCAGCCGGGTTCCGGGGATTAACTTTGAGTCATTCATCACCAAGCCATCTGTTGTGTCGTTATGTGTTCAAGAGGTCTGCAAGAAAAACTTTCATCTGCAAAATACTTGTCGTCCATTTGACCATCCCTGAGTCAGTCCTTACAGCAACATTTCTTCAACTTGAACAATGATTTCGTGTTGTGGGCTTGCCTGCAACAGGTCGCTTTCTATCGACATCAACACATTATCTAGAGAGATGACTTAGAAATCATCAGTACCTTGAAGTCTGCATGCATCAATGGCAGGTTTCTCGCCTTTGACGTCAGTTTACATCATTGACTTTCGATCAAAGGATTCCGTGAAATGTTCGACATCAACTCATTCATTCACATCTCATGGATTGTACTGGGTACTTTGAGAACCATTGACATTACTGGTGGTCTCTCTCACACTTGTTAACAATTTACATCATCGACTGGTAATCAAGTGGTTTCTACCATGTTCGACATCAACTCATTTATTCGCATGGCTAGAATCGTACCAATTTGGGAAGCAGAAATGAAGACCCTGGATCTAGTTTCCACCATCCAGGCTGCGAGGAGTTTTGTATTCATTATCTAAGTAGACTAATCATAAACAGATGGCTGCGCCCATACTGTGTCTACAAAAGTCTATGATTATGATGTACTACAAGATCATTCCTGTATCAGAGTAGTTAGTCTGTTAGTTAAAGTTTTGATCTGAGTATGGGAATGCCTACCTCAGTGATGATATAATCTTATACATGTGTTTTGTGTTGAAAATTGCAGGTTCTGACCAGGCTCTCCACGAGATAATCCTTGAAATGATAAAGCGCTTCACCCTTCCTAGATAATACAAAACCCTAATCTATTACAGGCTTCGCACTTTAGGGGGCAATCTGTTACACTAAAAAATGTCACCATGGCTATTTACAGTTAGTATGGCCCTATCAACAGTCATGCTATCCTCTTAGGCAAGTCTTATGCCTCTGCTCTCCATGTCAAACTCCAAAAAGAGAGAAAGTCTTTATAAATGTATTTATCTCTGGGTACGCATGTTCTCTCAACCTTACTTGCGGGTACGCACCCAATGTTCACAAAAGCTGCGTCCTTGTACGCTCTGTATGTAAAGGGGCAGGTGCGTCCCCCTGTAAAGGTCAAAATGCGCAAGTTTCATCTTTAAAAAGTTACTTGTGGTCATTTCTAGAGCATTCTAGAAGGTTGTTCGACGTGTATTGAGCGCCTCAAGATGGTTCATGCACCCCTACCAAAGAGGAACTTATCCCATCAATGAGGGAGCTATCCCATCCAAAGAGGGGATTATCCCATTGATGGTGGACCTGATTAACTTCCTCTTGAGCACTATAAATACAGGCATTGGGCCAGAAGGAGGAGAGGTTGGAAGCTATACATTTCTAAGGGTAAATGCTGCTAGAATTAGGACTCCCATTTAGAAGCTTGTGAGGAGAGATTGCCATCTTTGCTTGTTCTATTTGGAAGTGGGTGAGCTTTGTCAAAGTAAAGGAGAACTCTTGATGGACCCTGGGAGGGACTTGCACAACACCAAGGCTCAGGTTGTATTTGTTCCTTTTGTTACCTATTAATGCAAATGAGTCCATTCTTCTCAATAACTTGTTATTTATGAGTTGTTTCATGTACTCCTTGGTCTATGTGTTAAATATGTTTTATTCTATGAGATTATCAAGTGCTATTTAATCGTTTGATTGTTAGTGGATGCAAGTTTCAAAGTGAAGGAGGAGCTCATCCGGATCAGCGAGGCTGGACTGCTACAACAGCGTTGGACTACAGGTAGGATCTAAACACTTGATTTCTTATATAGTAAATGCATGTTTAGGGAAGGATTGCTCTTGTTTGTCTTGTTTGTCACTAGAGAGTCTTAGGCTCCTAGGGAGGTTGGTTGTGTCCGCACTATCGACTCTTTCCGCCTGACAGACACATCCCATGGAGGGGGATATATAGACCCAAGTTTATAAATTCTCATCACTAGGTGTTTCATTTAAATTAATAAAATTTGGATATTTATAGAATTTGATGGGTTTCTACACTTTCATTTTTGATGTTATATGTTTTGGGTTGCATATGATATTTTGCTACAGGGTTTTTCTTCTTTTTTTATTACAGATTTGAAGTGTAAACAACCATACTTTGTTGTTAGGGTCACCTTTCACAAGTGACTTAAGTGAAGCATTTTTGGTACACTTACTAAGAAATTGCATACTAACAAATAGCGACCATACTGGGGATTTAGCACTTCAGTGGTCAACAAATGGAAACTCCACCGGTGTATTAATTTAGAACCTTGGCAACTATTGTTTCAGCTATCTTCAACATTTTTCCATCTATTTTTAGCGCTCACAATTCCTATTTTTACATTTTAGAAAATTTTCCATGTTTGTTGGGGTTTCGCATCTTTCTGTAGGTTAAAGGTACTTGCTGAGAAGGAGACAACACAATATGGGTTTGATATTCTGAGTGACAGACACGGGAATAGAGCGCACCTTTTGGCCCATTAACTATGCCCAATGCACTTTTTAGGTTGGTTTCTACATCGCAATTTTTTCAGATTTTTCTAGTTTTTCTTAGGCAGTTGCATGTGTGCAAGGAAGGGTTTCTATTATTTACAGTGTCACCCCTAGGCCTAGATCCACTAAGTATTTTCTCATTGAGTAAGTAAAAATACCCCTAGGGTTTAGAGTACACCTCCACCATTTAGGAAGAGAATCGATGAGTTGAGGAGTCTAGTGTACAGTAGTTTCAGCGACTATTTTTCATCCCTTTTGGAAAGTTTTTATAGTCCCTTTAGACATATTTTCCAACACTTTATTCCCTTTAGAATATAGTGTGGTCTTTCCTCTATAGGATCCCCTTCTGCATCCTTGCTTTCGTAACCTATTGCCTGCCATTTTCTAGCGTTTTCACCTTTGTTGTTTGCTAGTTTTTGTCACCATTTTCAGCAAATTGTTTCCTTTAGATCGTAGTCTCTTAGATGTTAGATATTTTGGCCATTTTGTGTGTCTTTGAGTTTTTTTTTTACATATCTTTCCTAGCTGCTTGATTGCCTTCTCGGGTGGGGATTGTGTGCCTGAAGTCATTTTTTATTTTACTGTCCATTTTCAGCATTATTTATAGTTTCAACACTTTATTTTCAGCAGCACATGATATCATCAAAACATTCTTAATTAACTCATCCACTTGACACATTTGTCACACATGCACACCCTGAGCAAAAAATATCTTGGTTAACACTTCCAATCCAAGACTTGAAACACTCCACCTTAATAATTAAACTCACATAGATTAATCCCACTGGGGCACTAGGGCCAAAACAATCTTTGTAGCTAGGTGTATGATCAGTGGGATAGGCTTCCAATAAAACCCATTTATCTATTACATTGATACATAGAAATCTAACATATTGGGGAGCTTAAAAGCCTTCACCATCCCACTATCCAAATATAGAGTGCTATAGAAACCTGATTAAGAGGGGGTTAGGCTAGATCATGATGCGAGTAGTTCTCATCGAGGCTACCCAACCTGTGGTAGGGAATTTCATGCCATGGTTGATCACTAAGAAGCTCAAGACTTGACCACCCACGTGGGATGAAGATAATATTAGTGGCCAATCTTAGGAAAACACCCTATAGGACCGATAGTGGGAAAGTGGTTGATCCTATATCCCACCTTTCTATAGACATCTCAGCTTGTAGGGAATAGATTCTATCAAGTAAGAAGTCTCTTGGAAGGCCATATGAAATAATAGATCTAGGACTTGTTTGGGGATTTAGACAAACTTTAGGCTAGAGGTGACGTTTTCTTTAATGGCACGTGTTTTCTTGAATTAGAGTAGAATATCATTATAGTTGTTTTACACTTAGCACCACTGCATTGGGTGTTTTCTTGTTGTTTGTCACTCTTTTACCCTATTTTCACCCTTTAGTCTGTTGATTCATCTTTGGCTTGACACCATTGTGCCCCCTAGGCATCTTTCGCGGAGACTGTGGCCTTCTCCCCCAGTTTTCTTTAGAACAATTACTCCGTCTTGTCGAGTTTGAACTCATCCTCCTAATCCTCCATTGAGTCCCAATATTGACTCTAATTTATTTTATTCTTCTAGTTCTTCCTGTTTATTTTATTCTTCTAGTTCTTCCTATGATTCTGCATCTTCCCAACCCTGCACCACCACCATGTAAGGAAAAAATGTGGGTGGTGCAAAGCTACGTGGTAACCAAGGTAACCCAACAAGTGAAACCTCTTCAAGTATGGCCACTAACCCTCCCTTGCTTCCTCGCATGGATGGCCTGAGCCTCCCTAATTTCAGATAGCTCATCAATGATCCTCTTCTTCAAAGCTTGAATTAGCCTCCTATGCCTACCAAGCTTCCTTTTGACATTCCCAAGTTCAAAGGTAATCCTTGAGAATACCCCAAAAATCATGTTCACTCTTTTCACATGTCGTGTTCATCAAATTCCATTACAGAAGACTCCATTCATCTTCGCCTCTTCCAATGCACCCTAAATGGAGTTGCTACCAATGTTATGTGGACCAACCTCATGCCTCCCATTCTACCTTTGCGCCTCTCACCAAATATTTTCTTTCCTATTCCCAAATACCTCTCTGATATGAAACAAGTACCAAACTCTTCACCTCTTTTTGTGAAACTTCTGCAACCCGCATTTCTGACCATGTTCAAGAATGGCGCAGAAGGACAAGTATGTGTAGAACCCCTGAGTTTGAAGAACATGTATATATGGATTGCTTTCTAAGAACTATTTTGTCCCTAATAGGTAAATATGTTGCCTCTCACTTCCCTGAGACTAAAGAAGAATCTTTCCAAAGAGCCTTAAAATATGATATGATATATGCCCAATCAGGTTATGTTTATATTTTCCTCCATGATCTACCTCAGCCTAGTGCTATTAATGCACCAAGGGCATCTCATGTCACTGATGGTATCATTGGATCTTTTTACCACCCTTAACCATCACCTTATCCTCAACCTCCCATGAGTTATGGTCAACCACAGGGGGACAACAATTCTGCCTACAACTATCTCCCTCCTAATCCTTTGCATGTTAACTCTTACCAAGGTACAAGCACGTCATATGCATATCCCCATCTACATCAGTCGATGATAGGGCTAGTTTTTTCTCAACCTGGTTATCCAAAAGTTGTCATGAATCCTTATTATCCTTATGCACCACCTAGTGCTCTAGCCCTACTGGCACCAGCACCTCAACCTCCCATGCCTCCACCTCCTCTTCCATAATAGAAACTACCTCCATAGAATCAAGTGTATTCTCAACAGAGTAAACCTAATGCCCCTAATGGTGACCATTCTAATCCTGCAATAAGGAAGACATCTCAAGCAGAAAAAGGCTCTTAGAACAAATAAGCCTTTTTCTTGTTGTGGATTTTTTCACCATTATACTCATGAATGTCCCCTGTTACCTCAAATGCATCAAGTATGGGAATCTCAAGTAGTTGCCTCTAGAGGATCTCATCCCATTTCTCAACCTCCTCCCCCTCCTGCTTCATCACAACTGGAAATGCTTACCAATCCTTTTCCTGATCAAGGATATGTGGTTTGCCAACCCACACAATGTTGGAAATAACACCGAGAGGGGGGGTGAATTGGTATTAGTCAAATCAATAACTTTTTCTTTTCATACTCACATTTATATATGCTACTTCAATGAAGGTAACTCGCATGTACATGCAATTGTCTTTAAAGCAACCAACGTATATCCATCAAACTTATGATTCAGTTAATTCATCATATGTTGATCTTTAATTAGTGCATCAGTACTTCATTAACCATATAAATAGTAACCATGTGTAGTAATAACATAATAAATCATCACACATAAGAAACATACATGAACACCAAGATTTAAGGTGGAAACCCAATGCGGGACAAAAACTACCTGCTGTTGTCTTCTTTTAATAGAAGAAAAACCTGTTTACAATCTTGTACTGGTGTAGACTTATACCAATACGCAGGCACCCACATGCAGAAGGCTACAACCTTCTCTCATTCTCCAACTTCTACTAGAAGGGAGCTACAACCCCCTAGCTCTTGTACTAGCCGATCTAATCACTAGTACGTAGGCACCAGCCTACAGAAGGCTCCAACCTTCACTCGTTTTCTAGCTGCTACTAGAAGGGAGCTCTAATCCCCTGGCTCTTGTACTGGCCGATATGTTTACTAGTACATAGGCATCGGCCTACAGAAGGCTACAACCTTCTCTCTTCACCAGGGACCACGTTTCATAAATTTTTAGACTAGATACTCCTGGAACACCATACCACAATCTGAAGGCATTTTTTCATTGAGTTTTCATACTAGACCCATCAGTAACATTGAATCTCAGAATCAATCACCACTGCAATATAATCATCAAATACATCTGCATCAACCAATCACTGAAACTCAATCATCAATCTTTGAATCACTCACAACTAAATCAATCTGAACATTCAAAACTCTATCACAAGAACACAATCACCAAAACACAGAGCAAAACCCAAAACTCTACAACAACAACCAGAACCAACTGCGACTTCAAATATCATATTTCATAATGTATACGCTACTTGTATGTAACGAACCAGCGTGTATACGTACTTTTACCAAAGCGAACCAGCATAAAGATATACAAATGCTAACTTAAAAACTTCACAGCTACTTCAAACTTCAGTCATACCCAGATCATAACATTTACAGAATAACAAATGCGTCAATATTCAGATCTAAGCTATCCATGATCAAACCAGAAGATAATAATTCATTTCAGGCCTTATGATCCTAATCCATCATTAGGTCTCATCCCTCATCAACCACTAAGGTTCATCCTTAGTTCGGATCAAGAAAAGCACCAGAAACCCATAACATGCATATTTTCTTTTGATCTCACTCTTCATAAGATATTCATTACTTGCACACTTTAGCCTAATGATCTTTTCCTCCTTATATAGTTAGATCCTTTGTCAATACCTCAAACCAAAACCACTTAGGACCAATACCTTGGACCAAATACCTTAGACCAATACCTTGGACCAAAACCTTGGTTTTCCAACATGTACGTGCTTTTCCTCCTGTGGGAGTGTGTGTATATGTATACACTCCTTTTGTTCTATTAACCTGTGTGTATATGCTGCTTGGACAAAGTGAACTAGTGTATACTTCTTAAACCACTCTCTTTCTTCAATCTCTGGAGTTTGATCTGTAAGTTAACCTATTGCACTGTGAACTATCATCTGAGTGAGTTTCCATCAAGGACAACACCTATATCATAATGCCAACAATCTCCCCCTTTGGACTTGATGGCAACAACAACACCAAGACACTCTCCCCCTTTGACATCAAGGGCAAAGGGTGGACCAAGATATTCTCCCCCTTTGATATACATTATGTTTTCCATGTCCCCCCTTAGTACATTTTGAATTCTCTGATTAAGCTCCCCCTTTGTACATGCTGAGATGCACTAAATTGTCCATGCTCCCCCTGAGCACATGCAGAGTCTGCAAAAAATATTTTTCAAAAGAATAACATGACTTTATAAATCTACTAAGTGAGTATGACCTTCCTATAACCAATGACTCATACATACATAAATCTCCCAACCAAGTGGGGATACACCAATTTTGACTCATCCACCCAACCAAGTGGGGATATACCCAATGTTTATACATGACTAATATAGAAATTATTACATCATCCTTCCCATGCATAGTGGGGTTACAAATTAGGTCTTTTCATGACCTTTACATCAAATGATATACATGACATTTATAACAAGGACCGAAAATCTAAACAAGACCATGATAGTCATCAACAACTATCATACATCATATATAAACTGCACCATCAACATCTTTCAGCAACATCAAGATCAACAACCTGTATATGTATATCACCAAAAAAGTCATGTGAATCAAAACACCTATGTGGATCAAGAAATATAAGCATATTCATGTACCAAGGTCTTCTAATATAATTCCAACAATGCATTATTGGAACCATATGCTTCCCCTGAACCTGTGCCAACTGTTTACTATCAAATCTGATCATTGCATTTGTTAGTAAGAATCATCAAGGTTTCTTCATCAACCAGTTATCCATCAACTTATTAACAACTTATGAGGGCCAAACACACTTCCACATATCATCAACAAACTATAATCATCATCAATCTGAACAAAATAGATAACTGATAATTGACTGAACCATATCAGACCCCTTTTCCTGAGTTTGTCCTGCTACTTTTTCTTCAAAACACCATATACGCAATTGTGAAGCTTATAACTCGCGTATATACGCAACTTCTCTTCATAATAACTGCGTATGAGAATTGGAATACTGAAATTTTACACTTTCAGCTCCCCCTAGGGCTGTTATATCTGTAAACTGAGCTATGCCACATCTTTCTCATCCTAGTGATGAACCATCGTCGTTGGTTCGAAACATCGATTACAACAACAACAAAAATGTGATATGAATCCAGAAATTGATTTACATAATGATAATATTGTTTTGCAAGAAACAATATATTTTATAAACACTTGAATGACCTGACTTTGGATATATTTGGGCAAACCATATGCACAAGATGGAGTTCCCAAAGTTCCAAGTTAAAAGCTGAACTCATTAAGAATTTGGTTGGCCTATTCGGTGATGGTTCCTTCAAAAAATATGGATTCACTTCAAATGCATGTGCATATATAAAATATCTATAGGACCAATATAGGATTCATCTAAAAAATAACCCTAAGTATGATTTTCCTAAAAATGATTCCAAAGACAGAGTGGAAGGCCCTACTAGAATTTGCAAGGGAGGAGATGCTCCAAATATAAGGAATGACATCACCAAGCTTAGGAAGGTATGAAAGACTTATAATAATGTAATTATGGTAATTTATCATCATTGTGACATCAAATTACAAATTTGAAACCTAATACAGGCTCCCAAAAAAAACCAAAGACACAAAGGCTAGAATAGAAAAATATGGATGGCATAAACTTGGCCCAAGTGGTTACTCCAAACTGACCATATGAATTGTAAGTATAAAAATATCAATTGCATCCAAATAATATATTGTTAAAAAATTTAATTTAATTGCACAAAAGAAGCAAAATTCATGTTCTTATGAAAAATTGGAGGGGTTGGAATCAAAAGAAACTCCAACATTGTCTTGGGTAGCGGATCCCCCCATAGCGGGTTTTTGGGGCTTGTAGCCCAAATTTTGGTCAAATGTAATGTAAGACCCCGCAAAATGTGGGTGAGGAGTGTGAGAGTCTAGGGTTGTCCGCCCTAAAATATTGTAATTTAATATAGAATGTGTCAGCCTACCCATGGTCCGCAGACCATGGGAATGTATAAATAGAGTGAGGCTCTAAGTGTAGAAGGCAATTTTGAGGATTGATCTTAAGTGATATGGGTTTTTGAATGTGATATTCGCTCTGAGTCTGTAAGTCTGAGTCTTGGGTCATAGTATTAGGAAGAGGCTCTACAGCTGTGTGCGTATAGGCCTGGAAGAGTCCACTGCTGTGTGCGTAGAGGGCTGGAAGAGTCCACAACTGTGTGCGCAGACCCCTGCAGCTGAGTGCACAGGGCAGAGTTGGGATTGTAACGGAATAGAAGTTTAATAAAAGCTAAGTTGATTTTGGAATATTGTGCATCTATTTGTAGATTTGTATGTTTATGCTTCTGTTATAATCCTATGCATCTCTTTACAGTGTATGATTGCGCGCACTTGTTATGAATGTCGAATGATTGATAAGAATATTGGGCCCACAAAATTAAGTTAAGATCTATAATAATAACGCAGTAAGAATAAGGGATCTAGACTGCGCCTCTTCCGCTCTTTACAGAGCTACACAAAGGTCAGACAACTGTGCAAAGTAGCGCAAGCACGCAGGATCGGTTCACGAACTTCCCAGCCTTCATCAAGACATCCCTAGGGGCAGAAACCTGGTTCCAGCACCCTCCCATACTACCTCGAGTGAGACCTTAATCCGCGCACTGTGGACTATTGCTAAAAGGGCCAATAGTTTCGGGATTTGTTTGGTTAAATCACTTATGAACCTGGGTCAGGCCCCAACAATGCAACAAATCATTCCATTGTCAGGACCGAGATCTACCTAAGGGATGTCTGATGTCAGAACACTAGAGCCCTACAAAGAAGGAAATTGAAGATTGATTGGATCAGAAGGTTCACGAGTTTGTGACACAAGAAAAAATAACTCCGCAAATATCCGAGAAGAGGTGGCTGGATCGCTACGTATATATGGAAATCCATGAGATCTTCTTCGCATCCTTCTCTTCAGAGCTGTATGATTGGATTGCGAGGTTAGCTGACAACTAGGGAAGGTACAAGCTCGATCAACCGATAGTGTGGACTCCGAATTAGTGCAAAGAATAGAGGCATCAGAAGATAATATCGCACGAGGCATGGACCATTGGCTCGACTGGATAATAGGGGGGTTTATCACTGAGTTCGCGAGAGACACAACCGTGAGCTATAGTGAAGTAGAATACGTTTTCTCAAGGGATCGCAAGGTAGGTACATCAAATCCCTGAATACCTAGATTAAGATGTTGTTATGTGAAAAGCGGGTTATGCGAATACATTAATGATTGGAACGATGCAGAGTGGAAAGATCTACAAAGGGATCGAAGGGTTAGGAAACAATCCTTTAATTTCACCTCTATGAGCGAGTGAGGAAGAGCATGCTCGGGTTTCCCTGAGAAGTGCGGTCAGTTTGATAAGGAAGCGCATTCCGCAGTTATCACCTCCACTTACGCCTTCACCCGTTTCACCTATTTCACCTCCATCTTCACCCACCCCACCTCCACCACCCCCACAGTTTAGCATGGCGAGCGCAATCAAGCTACCCGTATTCAGAGGAGTAGGGAATGAGGATTCATACCAGTTCTGGTTCATGGTAAGAGCAGTGTGGGAAGCATAATGGGTCATGAATTACAACATTAAGAAGGCCACATTGGTAAGAGCACTGTAGGATCACGCACTGACATGGTATATCAAACACTCGAATGATCACCCAAATGAAGGAATAGCGGAGATCCAGAATGCGCTGAACAGAGAATTTAGCCGGCTGAAATTAGAGACACAGTCAATCATCAGATTTAAAGAGATCGCGATGCTTCCAGGTGAGACCCCTTGGGATCTAGATTAGAGACTGAAGAGTACGATCCGCGAGGCTAATATGACGCTAACGGATGCGTAGCACCATGCATGGTTTGTGGTGTCTTTGACACCACACCTGAGGACAGCGCTGTCACAATAGAAGCTTTCAACCCAAGCCGAAGCATTGGAAATGGCGATGAGGTTCCATGAAACACCGATACAAGATCTGGGGTTGGGAGTCCAACAAATCCACGCGCAACTATAGAATATATGCTTGGAGATGCAAAGTTTGAAGTAGGATAGTGCGCCATGGCCAAAGGCACACAAAGAAGTATGGTGCATAAAATGTGAAGGCCAGGGCCACGACAAGTATCACCGTCTAGTATCCGCGAACTACTTGGGAGGAGGGGGACCAATGTCGTTGAGACCAGAGGCACAAGCAGGACCAAGTGCGGCACCCACGCTCTGGTGCACGATCTTTCAGGTGGGAAGAAAGAACACGACAAACAGTTGTCATTTGCTGCAGAAGTATACATAGACTCCCCAGCACCTGTTTTTCAATTTTTGTAGATCGGTGGGCCACGATGAGCGTACTTGTCGCAGCTACAAGTTAATGATGGAGCGGGCCCCAACATATAAAATGTAGATGGAAACACAAGGCCTTAACCGAGCTGCGACGAGGAGGAATGGGGCCAGGGAGGGGCCGCGGATAGCTAATCTGTTACAATTGTGGAGGAGCAGGGCACTACGCCCACGATTGTACCAACCCGACGAGACTATCTTGTTCATACTGTGCTTAATTCAATCATGAAGAAGTAGATTATCCTACATTGATCATGCAGATGTGAGAGAAAGGGGTACTTCAACCTACTCCGATGCAGAATATTCAAATGATGAGGTCTGAACCACGAGAAGAAGACCCAAATGTGAATATGGTGCTTCAAAGTGGCGCAACTACGGGGGAAGATAAGGGGAAGAAACCCGAGGAAGATACATGGGTTCGTAAGGCTCCTACAAAGGAATCTAAGTTTGACTTGGAATGCACAAAGGAGATGTTTATGGAAGCTAAGAAGAGCTTCGTGGAGGCCTCTACTTCAGGTAGTAAGGATCAACTAGAGACAGGGATGGATCCTTCTATGCTAACTACCTTTTTAGAGACATGCATGAAATTGTTGCATGATAATAAGGTGGTTAAAGGACTACATGAGTTGATAACTAGGTGCACAGGGTCAAGAGAACTGCGCATAGTCCAGAAACTAGGAAAGCATACATTACACACTGGGAGGGAAATGAGATTGATGGCACAGATTGGTGAATATGAAATGGATCAGGTAATTATAGACCTAGGTTCGGACACGAATGTGTTACCAAAGCAGACATGGGAACGCATGGTAGGCCCGCATTATAGTGGTCCCCGATTCAATTACAGATAGTGAACCAACAAAAGATCTTGCCCATGGGAAGGTTGCAAGGGGTAATAATGGATATCGAAGGCGCAAGCACATAGACGGACTTTGAGGTAATAGATATTGTGGATGACAACAACCCTTACCCTCTATTTCTAGGAATAGACTGGGCCATTGATATGAATGGAGTCATTAATCTAAAGAAGCCGAAGATGATATTCAGAAAAAAGTCCCTACGCATAGTAGTTCCACTAGACCCAGCCGAAGGAGCACGCTACACTGAACCCGTGCGCGATGATGGAAGCGACGATGAGCTGGACTGTATCTATAAAATAACTGTGCAGGATTAGGATTGGGTGAATCTGACCATAGATGGAGGGATCTCGTGGGAGTGTGAAGGTTAATGCACCTCGGATTCAGACGAAGAAGACGAACGCTAGCACAATCGGTTAAATGAAGTAACAACATTGAATTGCAACATGATGACTACATCACTGCATTGCATAACAATCTAGGCCCGAGATCTACCGACATATGATGGATTGACAGCTGTGGATGAATTCTTGAGCAAGTTTGAGAGCGCAATACTGGAGCAACAGTGGTTCGATGCATTGAAGTGAGCGCTGTGTGCGACACCTGCACATTTGAGGGGAACACATCAAGGAAATTTTGAGAACTAGCGCGGCTGCAGGAGGATGATGTAGCTACGATTTGGGAAACCAGAACTATGGCTAGCAGATAAATATGATGGATGCGATGACCTACACATGCACCTCGCAAAATGGACCAAGGCCTATGGAGAAGAGCCTTAGCCTGAATGGATACACCTATTCTACCATACCCTAGATGTCATACCCATGAACTAGCATACCAAGACGGAACTCCGATATGGTACGGGAAAATGGGATGTTTTGCATGAGGGATTTTTGTTAACATTCACATTTGAAGACTAATGGTTAGATACTGTTGACAACACACTGCAAGCTGTAAAAGCCGCTATCTTCAAAATACCATAGGAACCACAGGAAGTAGTTCAACCAGCATGGGCAACCCAGTTAAGTCATGCCCTAGAATGTTATAACGTACAAGTAGAGGAGGATGATGACGACCCCTGAAACATTAATATTCCAAAAACTGAAGGGTGTCGCAAAGTTCGAGGACCATCAATTGAGGACCCCGACATCACTGTGCTACTAAAGACAAAGCAGGTAAACATTGGTACAAACGCAGAGCCAAAGTACGCGACACTTGGGGACTATTGGGACGATGCGATGGTAGATAAGGTCACCGAGTTACTCCGTGAATATCAATATTTGTTCCCGACCAAAATCACAGATTTAAAGGGGATCATTGGCGACTTAGGGATGATGAAGATCGCTTTGGAACCAGACACGAAGCCGATTAAGCAACGACCTTACTGGTTGAATCTGAAGTATAAAGAAAAGGTCCGCGAAGAATTAGACAAAATTCTTGCAGCCAGAATTATTGAACCAGTGGAAGAATCAGACTGGGTGAGTCCTATAGTAGTACAGGAGAAAAAATAGAAAGGTGAAATTAGAATCTACGTGGACCTCAGGAAGCTTAACTACGCCTATGTTCATGATCCATTCTCGACATCATTTATAGATGAAGTATTGGAAAATGTTGGCAGACAGGAAGCTTACTCATTCACGGATGGTTTCTTAGGGTACCATTAGATCAAGATCGTGTCGGAAGATAGGAGCAAGAAAACCTTCACAACCGAATGGGGCTGTTTTCAATACACCATTATGCCCTTTGGACTGAAGAATGCGCCAGCAATATTTTCGCGCGTAGTGGTGGCCACTTTCAAGGAATACATCCACAAGTTTTTGGAGGTATATCTGGATGATTGGATTATATTTGGGTTAGTTAAATACCATATAACAAGCTTACGGTTGATGCTGGATACTTGTTGACGACACTAGATTGCGCTAAATCTTAAGAAGTGCACCTTCCTCATCCCCTTTGGAAATTTTCTTGGCCATGTGGTCTGCACACAAGGCCTGGTGGTGGACCATGTGAAGATTGCCATTATTCTCAATCTGGAAGCGCCACGAAGTGTCAAACAACTACGCGCCATGTTGGGGCACATTGGTTACTATAGAAAATTTATTAAGAGCTATGCACAAATAACAGCACCAATGGAACAGTTATTGAAAAAGGATGCTACATATTGTTGGAATGATTATTGTAAGAAAAGTTTGGAAATGGCATCCGCTCCCATCTTGGTCTTCCCAAAATGGGACACCGAATTTCATGTACATGTTGATGCGTCATGTATTACGTTGGGCATTGTACTTATGCAAGAAGGTGCAGAAGGCGTGGATCACCTGATCGCGTTCACGAGTCGGTGGCTGTCCAAAGCTGAAAATAACTATTCTACTACTGAGCGTGAAGGATTGGAAATGGTATATGCACTCCAAAAATACTGCCACTATTTACTTGGTGGGCACTTCAAGATGTATATTGATCATTCCGCATTTAAATACTTGGTGAAAAAGCCTGTGTTGGGGGGGTGCATATGTAGATGTCTATTACTATTTCAGGAGTATGACTTCAAGGTCATCGTAAAGATAGGATGCCTAAATGCAGGACCAGATCACTTATCACGAATTAAGAATGACGAGGAGCCAACAAATTTGGAGGAAGGACTACCTGATGTAGAGCTCTATGCAGTGCATGTCACGAATGACCACTTCGAAGATATAATCCATTTCTTAATCATAGGGACTACACCATAGGGATATTCAGTCCAGTAGAAGAAGGAATTGGTGGTATGCGTGGCAGATTTTCTGTCATCACGGGGCACCTCTACAAAATGGGAAACGATGAGATATTACGAAGATATGTACCTGAATTTGAACGAGGACAAATCCTCACAGAAGCACATGGGGGGGCTGCAGGAGGACACTATGCGGGAAGGGCGATGGCATAGAAGATTCTTTGCACCAGACTATGGTGGCCAACCCTACATCAAGATTCGAAAGTGTATTATCAGGCCTGCGACGTATGTCAGCGGACTGGGAAACCATCATGAAGGGATGAGATGCCACTCAATCCACAAATGACATAGCAGCCAATCGAAAAATGGGCAATAGACTTTGTGGGGCCAATCAAACCCAGGGGAAGAAGGGCACGCGCTACATCATCACCGCGACAGAGTACCTGACTCGATGGGTAGAAGCACAACAGGTTAAGGACTACACGGCTGCTACAGCTGCAAAATTTTTGTTTGATAACGTGTTGACACGGTTTGGATGCCCGAAAATTTTAATGAGTTACCGCAGAAAACACTTCATAAATGAAACTATTAGCGCACTCACCGAGGAGTTCTAGGTGTATCATCAGCAAAGTATGTCGTACCATCCGCAAGCTAATGGGACAGTAGAAGCATTCAACAAGATTCTAGAGACTACGCTGACCAAAGTATGTAACACACAGCAAAATGACTGGGACTTGTGTATACCTGCTGTATTATGGGCATACAGAACCACATGCAAGAAATTGATTGGTCAGACACCTTTCAAGTTAGTCTATGGCATGAAAGCAGTCATGCCAATGGAATAAATTATACCCAGTTTACGGATAGCAGCGATGACAAGCATGTCAGACCGTGAAGCCTTGGAAGAGAGTCTCGAGCAATTGGAAGAACTTGAGGAAGAACAGTTTTTGGTGGGATTCCATCAACAAGTACAGAAACAACGCGAGAAAGCTTGGCACAACTGCCATATCAAGTTGCGCACGTTCAAGATAAATGATTTAGTGTTTCTGTATGACAGCAAGTTCGAATAATTTCTAGGAAAATTCAGAATGCATTGGTTGGGACCATATGTGGTAAAAGAGGTCACAGACAGAGGTGTGGTCTAGCTAATCAAACTTAATGGAGAGCCCTTCCTAGGAAGAGTAAATGGCAGTCGCCTAAAGCCCTACATGGGTGGGTGGGCTATCTGACTAACCTACTGAAGCACAGTCTTCGCGACCCGAGGAGCCAGACAGAGGTGTGGGACTATAAACATAGGTACTAGACGTCGACATCATAGTTGAGGATGAAGTCAGATGCAGATGATTCTGAAGCAGAAAGGGAGAAAATCCAGACAACGTGTACAGTGGACAGCAAAAGAATGTGCTATGGACGTAATCGAACCACAGAGGTTGTTGGATGAACTTCACGTGAAGATCACTGCACCATCCGAGTGACTCGAGACGAGTCATGATGATTGTGTTGGGAGCCTGTTGGGAAGTGGATCCCCCCATAGTGGGTTTTTGGGGCTTGTAGCTCGAATTTTGGTCAAATGTAATGTAAGATCCCGCAAAATACGGGTGTGGAGTGCGAGAGCCTAGGGTTGTCTTCCCTAAAATATTGTAATTTAATATAGAATGTGTCGACCTACCCATGGTCCGCAAAGCATGGAAATGTATAAATAGAGCGAGGCTCTAAGTGTAGAAGGAAGTTTTTAGGATTGATCTTAAGTGATATGGGTTTTTGAATGCGATATTCACTCTGAGTCTGTAAGTCCAAGTCTTGGGTCATAGTAGTAGGAAGAGGCTCTGAAAACTGTGTGCGCAGAGGCCTGGAAGAGTCTGCAGCTATGTGCGCGGACCCCTGCAACTGAGTGCGCAGGGTGGAGTTGGGATTGTAACAAAACAAAAGTTTAATAAAAGCTAAGTTGATTCTAGAATATTGTGCATCTATTCATAGATATGTATGTTTATGCTTCTGTTATAATCTTATGCATCTCTTTATAGTTTATGATTGCATGCACTTGTTATGAATGTCAAGTGATTGATAAGAATATTGGGCCCACAAAATTAAGTTAAGATATATAATAATAATGCAATAAGAATAAGGGATCTAGACCGCGTCTCTTCACGCTCTTTACACAGCTACACAAAGGTCAGATAGTTGCGCGAAGAAACACAAGCACACAGAATCAGTTCACAAACTTCCTAGCCTTCATCAAGACATCCCTAGGGTGCAGAAACCTAGTTCCAGCACCCTCCCATACTACCTCGGGTGAGACCTAAGTCCGTGCACCGCAGACTGTTGCCAAAAGGGCCGTTTGTTTTGGGATTTGTTTGGCTAAATCACTTCTGACCCTGGGTTAGGCCCCGATAAGCCAACACATTGGAAGACTTCAATCATTATTTAAAACAAAGCTATCAAGCCATGATTGAATGCATAAAAAAAATTGAGCAAACACAAACTTCTTGCACTTAAATACACACAAAATTAAATAAAATCAACAAATATTATTTATAATTTATTACTTGTACAAGCTATCAATTATTGTTTTCGGCCATGAAGTAATGTGTTTGTTTGTTTTAATTTGGCAAGCAACGAAGAAACACAACATAGTGATGGTTGAATGCCACCCAATGAATGCGATGTGCAACTCAGTCTCAGAAGTATTTCATGGGCTGTTATCGGGAAAAGTGTCTATTCAAAACGACCCTATCCCACTGGGTTGTGATAGTGACCTCAGAAACAAACAGGGAAAACTACTCTTGTATTCTCCTTTATGAACTATAAACGAAGAGGAATAGGATGAACCAACATGTGTCTTGCGCTAGTCCTTTGATCCAATCTCTCTTCTCTTTGACAGCTTCCAGCTACCTACTCCTTTACTTGCCCAGCATCACCAAGTTCCTGCAATATCACAGAAGAAGGAAACTACACAAAGACATGGATTTATGTTCATAAAAAGCTTAGGATCAGATTTAAGCTAAACATACAAATATAACAAACATCAGTGATATACAAGCATGTAGGAGAAACTCAAATAGTTTTATTGATAAAACAAGAAGATCCAGGAGGAGTTACAACCAATGATTCCTGATCCAGCATCAACCTCCCAGCATAGAATCCCCTCTTCACCTCCAACAAAGCATAAATCACCCAATACTCTGATATCTATCTCAAAACCAACAGCAATTCTCTGCAATGTACAAAATTCCAGCCCCTGGATCTCTTGGTGAGGGATCCATATATAGATGTATGCAAAGAGGATGAGTCATCTCATGAATTGATTAGTGGCGTCTCTCTGTCAGTTCTTGCTTCCACTTGGAGACAGAGAGCCTCTTACTCATCACTGGTCGAATTCAGTGAGGCAAGTGTCATTGGAGAAGATTCTGGAAGCTTCCATTGTCTCTCCACCTCGTGGAATGACTCTGCCACTTGTCATTTCCCGCTCAACGCACCCTGGTAGTGCATTCAAGTGTGTTGCAACGCACCTAGCCAGTGTATTTGGGTGCTTTGCAACGTAGCTAGCTAATGGAGCAGCTGAAATGATCCTGATTTGACTAGTTCTGAGCAGTTTCTGGTGGAGAACTTCTGGGAGAAGCTATAATTTGTTGACCTTATTTCTTTAGGAGCTGGAACAACACCTTTAGGGACTTAGGATCCCTTGGTTTATGGACATTTCATGCTTAGAGCTGTAAGGCACAAAAATGTCTATAACAATTTCCCCCTAAAGTATGAGGCCGTTTATCGGGTGAAATGCTTTATTAGGAGGATCCGAAGTTCTTTCAATGCTGGGAGGAGACCTGTAATAAGATACAATACAATGCATTATCTTCATACTGTTTTCATGATCTAGCTGAGGCGGGCATTCCCATGCTCATCTTTATAAATTCATTTTTATGTACATAGGACAGACAATCGTTTGATGGTAGACTGATGATTCTGATGAAATCATCATCCTTTTGGTAGGATGATTATCTGTGCTGTAATGATGTACATTTCAATGCCTTTATTTTTCCTGAATATATATCACAACCTGGATGGATGAAACTAGATCCGGGGTCTTCAATATCGTCCGATCTTCACTCGAAGTACAAGTCGATCCATGTGAGAAATGTTTTGAAGTCGAACATGGAAAGACATCGCTTGATTACCAGTCAATGATGTAAACTGTTAACAAGCGCGAGAGGAATCACCGATAATGATAATGACCCTCAAGGTACTGCAGTACAATTCACGTGGTGTGAATAAAGGACTTGGCATCGAAAACCACGCAAAATCTTTCGGTCGAAGGTCATTGATGTATACCTGTCGCCAGAAGTGAGAAACTTGCCATTGAGGCATGCAAGCTTCAAAGTACTGAAGGGGTTGTTCCTAGATCAACTTCTTGGATAATGAGCTGATGTCGACAAGAAGCGATCCGTCAAAGGAGGGCCTTAATGAATCCCACATCAATGACACGGAACGGAGCAAATGATTTTGATGGAGGTGAAAACGATCTGGTGATATATGGTTCAGGGTGGCCATCATGAAAGAATGAAGTATAATGTATGGTAGTGGATGGGACACGGGTGACTTCTCTGGATGACTTCTCTTGAACATGTCGGTGACACTTATGTGATGGATTGGTAGCATTTACCCAAAATGTGGATGGTATGGCGTTACCATGGTGATGTGACCGGTGAATGAAACAACCCAACCCGACTCAGGCACGGAGTGGAAGTGTCATGTTCAAGAGCGACTTGCTACCAATAAAGTTTCTTTGAGTTTTCTTCCCAATTTTTCCCCAGTCATTGCTGACCAGTACCTCTTTATTTTTGTCAAGCTTGAGGAGGATAACATATGCTTGTTCTATAATTTTCCCTTCGGGAAAACCCATCGCTATGTTTTAACGAGCCTAGCGATAGTGAAACTCGTTCTCGCCTAAAGACAAGTTTGTCGCTATTAATCTTTTTAACGAGTCTAACGACAAAGATAACTCGGTCCTTTTCATTTTTAGAGAGTCTGAAAAGGTACGTAAAGGTAACTCCAAAGTTCCTTTTTCGTCATCTAATCCCTTAAGTCCGAAAAAGTATAAAACAATACAGAAGGGATGAGCTTTCGATAGTTTTAACGAGCTGAACAAAACAAGCACTCGATCTTTTTGTGCAATAATCCCTCAGGTCCAAAAAGATTAAAATCTAGAGGATGGATAGCACTTCCGGTCGCTTTAACGAGATGGAAGGCCAAAACTCGGCAATCTTTTCATATTTTACGAGTCAGATGAAAAGAGCTTAAAGAAGACTCGTCTTTTGAGGAACGAGTGATAAAAATGGGTAGCAGTTGATTCCAGGTAAGGTTTGGAATTTTCCAATCACGGCAGTGTCACAAGGATGGCTAGTGAAATCACTCTTCGCAGCTGTTCCTCAAAATGGGTAAACAATCAAATGGAGGTGAATGATCGGCCAATGGAAAAGTGGAGGTGACGGTGCAAACACGACCAAGGCTTTAATGGCTGAAGTACTACATTCACGGTGGTTATTTACCGGGGGGATAGTTCATTTTTTAACGAGCTTAAACGCGGGTGGAAACATTTGCTCGGTCTTATGTTTATTTTTTAACGAGCTTGAACTATGCACTAAAACTGCTCGATTAATCCAGTCATATGATAAGAATTTCTCATATAAAAACGGCAACTTTTAGATTTTTGCCCCACATCCTTTCTTTATGCAAGTTAGGTGACGACTAATCCTACGAGTTTAAAGGGTTAGCCTACGGGTTTAAAGGGAGGACCTAAAAATTTAAAAAATAAATAGTCGCCCTTTGCTTGCACTCCAAAAGGTTTGCATGCCCCCAGGTATAAAATATGATTTCAAGGTTACCTCTCAATTTGCAGACAAAACATTTGTTCTATCGGGAAAGGCCTACCTCTTAAAGGTTACCCAAAGATTGCTCTGTTCACGCAGCAAACAAAAAACTTCTTCGGCGATGTCTACCGAAATAGACAAAGGTGAGTGGCGAGATCAACCAACTCACATAACTTTGACAAAAGAATCTTATTCTAGAATAACCCCTCTTCCACCGACGGACGGGGTACAGACTAGTCATATTCTCCCGCGGAAACCTACTCTATACCGAAAGTTTTCCTGCCGAAGCAGACCAGGATGCATGCCCCCTGGGTTTCAGTCATATCCCTCCGAATTACTCGCGTTTATCGGGAGGACGGACTCGGGATTGAGACATTTCTTGCGTGAAAATACCATTTAGGGATGGTATATGACTATTTCCTATGCATGATCCGGGAAATGAAAGCTGGTCCACGAGCTTGACCACTCTTCCTTCGTGCGGAAAACACATTACTCTAAAGAGTGAGGAGACGATGGCTCCCATGCAATAAATATAGTCTCATCCAAGGAGTAGGTTATAATCCAAGGGTCCTTGAACTACCATGACGTTCATGCGAATTGTCTTCCCTCTCAATGTTATGGGTACATCGGGAAGGATCCCTAAAGGTCGACTGATTCCTTTATCAAAGCCCGTCAGATTTCTCATTTCAGGCAACAATGATGGCGAACCAAGTGCTTTCCAAGAAATAGAGGAAAGAATACTCACAGAAACCCCCTCATCTATGATGGTACCAGCCATGACCATTCTATATATTTGAACGATAATTCAGAATGGTATGCTTGCTGGCAAACGGGGTCTGCCTAGTTGATTCCAGTAGAAGGAGACAACTAGGTTGCTTGGAGGTGGGACCGAGTAGATGGCCAGGTATGGCTCTGATGAACTTCTTTCCTGCGGTAAAGGAATGGGTAAACTGCCCCCATGTTCGTCGGAGTCTGTGTTGATGAAGAGAATTTGGACGGTGTCATCCTTGTTCTCTTCAGTGACTGTATCATTCGAAGATAAAACCTCTGAAGGCAAGACCGGGTCAACTGCCGCCTCGACCTTTTGACTTTCGTCTGGTATGGATTCAGTTGGTTTATCTTCAATGATAGATGCTTCAGCCGACCACTTGAGCGGGCCAGCTAGATTCTCAACTAGTGATGGACTCGGCAAGAGTTTTTTATATCCAGGAGGAAGTCGTAACGGTGAAACCGGACGATCATCCAAAACTCTTTTAGCTTTGTCTAAGAAGGGACAACGGTGGAGGGCATGGTCGCCTTTGCACAGTTTACAAGGAAATCTAGCTTTCCCTTTTTGTCCTGGGGCTTCATTTTCACTAGTCGATGGTGTGCTTTCAACATGATCTCCAGAGGTTGATGACACCGGATTGTGCAAACGAGGAGACCAATCCCTTAGTATCCGGGGGATGCAAGGACAATCTCTATGAAAGTGGTCTCCTTTGCAAATGACGCATGGCGATTTAGGCCTGGTCGGTGCTGTGTGTGGATTTTCGTTAGACGACACTCATTTTCCCCCATTTGCCTTTGGCTCCTTATTTTTCTCTTTCTTCTTCTTTTCTTTCTTCTCCTTAGGAACTTGGCTTTTAGCTTTACCAGTCCCGTCAAGCGAAGAGGAAGGAGGAGAGGAAGAATTAGAGGAAGTAGAAGGCTGGTGGAACTCTGGACTCGTCTAATTGTTGATTCGATTGTTCAGGAATAGTGGTGTTCTGAACGACATTGGTTGAGAAGAGCCATACTGGCAAGCCAATTGTCAGTCCTGGAAGCGACAATGTGGCCATATGGGGTGCACCAACATCTCCCCAAGAGGAGAAGGGACTAGGATTTCCACCAAGGGGAATTCCTTGGTTGGTAGGCTCCATTTTCTCAACCCAAAGATCAACGTAGGAAAAGGGGATGAATATTCCGTTTAAAATAAATTTTAACACGCTTTGACACAACTTGTTTTTTCAGTTTTAAAGAGTCGAGAAAAAACAAAAGATGACTCTAGTCTCCTTCGATTTTTAATGAGCCTGAAGTGACAAGTGCTCAGATGGACCTTTTCCGTTAAGGAGTCTGAAAAGGAACGAAAGGGACTGCTCTGGAGATCTAGGTAGAGGGAGTACCAAACCAATCGCAAAACTGCAGAATACTTTTTACGGTACGGCAGTCAATCTTCCCGAATGCTGTGTTCGGTGCATTGCGATCAGTAGGGCGGCCGACACGGCTTCCTATGGATAAAGGTTTTATGCCTATAGGGGTCTCCCAATATATACTCGACGGTACATGGGAGCACAAGTCCGTACTGGCACTTATCGTCTCAAAGTGGAGGAATCACCCAACCATCAGTGAGGACAATAGTTACCAGGCTTTACGACACCGGAATACGTCTCTAGCTTAGACCTCTAAATGTTGTGTGTTAAGTTACAAAGCGTTGTTAAGTTCATTGAATTTATTTTAGGTTGATCTTTCTTATGAAGTTTTCCTTTTGGGATCACCACGAGATGTAGATATAATTCCTAAAATGCAATCTAAAGATGATAAGCAAGCTTTTATCTCTTTTCAGCAATGAAAATCCTAGCTACAAGGGGAAAAGAAAGACACAATCTTTTCTCAAAGAGCAAAGAGCACACTATAAATGCACTTTTCCTAAATCAAGCCAAACAGACTATCAATATGCAAATGCACATGTGCATGTATTTGTTTTTCACTTTCTTAATATTGATGCCTAAAAAGAAAGTTGTTGTACAAATTTGAATTCGCTTTCAAGTGAAAAACACAAACAAGCTTCTTTTCGAAATCAAAAGGTAGAGACAATTACGACACTTTATGATTTTGAAGTAAACACTTGTTTCGACACTAGAAATTCACAAATTCAAGCCAAAGGCAAAAGTAAAAGCATAATCGACTATCAACAGCCAATAAACTTTCTCCTAAGATCAAAATCGACACTTACGACAGATCTAAATCCAAGGACGACAGTATGACTAGTCTACTTTTGCAATGGGAAACTGTAAATGACGTAACAAACACAAAAAAACAAATACAATTTCTTTTATACAACTGAGGCGGAATTAAGGCATAGAAAAGGGGCTTTTAAACAGACACACACACTGATCACAGGCTGCAAAAATCAGAGGCAAAACTGGAAAAAATGAGCAAAGAACCTCAGCTGCACAAGGCTAAGCTGATCAACGCACCTGCTACATAGAGAAACTGGATTGCAACGCAGGTATCCCTCTCGGGAACTGCATTGAAATGCAGAGTCTCTTCACAGAGCCTACGCTGGGGCAGAAACGAGAATTCTCTCCGGGTTCTGGGTCACGGTTTGCAGTTTAATCTATGGTTTTTGGCTGGGTAAAAGCAATCAGTAATGCACAATCAGAGGGTTGATTTAAAAGAGGTTTAAGAGCTATCACAAAGGGTAATCAGATCATTTGTGAATCAGCTGTTCAGATCATAAACAGATCCAGTGAATGGATTGAAGTAGCAGATGTCTACTTTGCATTTGTAAATGGAAAATGCAGTTCGATTCGCTACTTCTAAGTTTATGAGACGAACAACAAGAGAAACACAAACAAACTAACTAGACACGATCCCCAGCGGAGTCGCCATTTTGTTATCGGGAAAAGTGTCTATTCAGAATGACCCTATCCCACTGAGGTGTGACAGTGACCTCAGAAACAAACAGGGAAAACTACTCTTGTATTCTCCTTTATGAACTATAAACGAAGAGGAATAGGATGAACCAACCTGTGTCTTATGCTAGTCCTTTGATCCAATCTCTATTCTCTTTGACAGCTTCCAGCTACCTGCTCCTTTACTTGCCCAGCGTCACCAAGTTCCTGCAAGATCACAGAAGAAGGAAACTACACAAAGACATGGATTTATGTTCATAAAAAGCTTAGGATCAGATTTAAGCTAAACATACAAATATAACAAACATCAGTGATATACAAGCATGTAGGAGAAACTCAAATAGTTTTATTGATAAAACAAGAAGATCCAGGAGGAGTTACAACCGATGATTCCTGATCCAGCATCAACCTCCCAGCATAGAATCCCCTCTTCACCTCCAACAAAGCATAAATCACCCAATACTCTGATATCTATCTCAAAACCAACAGCAATTCTCTGCAATGTACAAAATTCTAGCCCCTGGATCTCTTGGTGAGGGATCCATATATAGATGTATGCAAAGAGGATGAGTCAGCTCATGAATTGATTAGTGGCCTCTCTCTGTCAATTCTTGCTTCCACTTGGAGACTGAGAGCCTCTTACTCATCACTGGTCGAATTCAGTGAGGCAAGTGTCATTGGAGAAGATTCTGGAAGCTTCCATTGTCTCTCCACCTCATGGAATGACTCTGCCACTTGTCATTTCCCGCTCAACGCACCCTGGTAGTGCATTCAAGTGCGTTGCAACGCACCTAGCCAGTGTATTTGGGTGCTTTGCAACGCAGCTAGCCAGTGGAGCAGCTGAAATGATCCTGATTTGACTAGTTCTGAGCAGTTTCTGGTGGAGAACTTCTGGGAGAAGCTGTAATTTGTTGACCTTGTTTATTTAGGAGCTAGAACAACACCTTTAGGGACTTAGGATCCCTTGGTTTATGGACATTTCATGCTTAGAGCTGTAAGGCACAAAAATGTCTATAACATGGGCTATAAAAAATGTAGTATGGATTCAATTATAAGTTAATTTCAAATGCTATATTAATTATAACTTTTCCTATTTCAACTCCAGGGGATGAGGTTATACAAGAAGAGGAACATATGGTCGCATCTGAAACTACTTTTTTTAACTTTGTTACTCAAGTAGGTTATCAATTTAACATTTATTTCTTGTTGTAACTGATGATCCGCCCCTCTTACAGCAACCTCAACATTGTGGGTACAAGAATAGGTCATCAAGAAGACTTTCAAAGGAAAGGAACCAATGAATTCATTTCTCGATATATTTCAAAAAATAAAGAAAACGAAAATAATTTACTATACTAGTTATATAATTACAAAACATCATGGACCATATTATAAAAACATATTTTGATGATAAAATTTATTGAGATGAATTATTTTGTGTATATGATTAATGAACGAATGAATGTATGTTATATGTTAATGAATAATTTCAATGTGTTTCTTTCTGTACGAAACCACATATGTTTATCTATTATTTTTTTTCTAGTGTCTATGCACAAATCTTAATGTGTTGCTTTAACTTATTTTATAGTATATATATTAGGAATTGGGGAATTGTGAATGTTGTGAGGGGGGAAGGGGCTATAAGAGCTTCCACTTTCACATGGTTGGTCGTGTTTAGTAGATAATAAATTATGATTTGGATAACCTAGGAGCAAACCTCCCTTGATTAACAGAGCAACAGTAAAGTCAATGTTGACTTCATTGTTGCATCGTAAAATCGAGGGAGGTTTGATCCAATATTAGACTACTCCAATAGTATATTATTAAAACCAAGAGAAACTCATTCAAGTTTTCATGCACTCAAGTCCATTTAATTATTATCAAGTCATAAAAATGATTGTTAATTTATTTTAATATTTTGTTTTTTTCCAAAGAAAAAATCTTAATTGTCATTTTTTTAAATGGAAATTACATTCAACATATGCACATTTATTATTTTGTTGATTCTTTAAGTGTTTGTTAAATCAGTAGAACAATTGTCAGAGGAGATCTCAAGATGTAATTCCAGCTCTAGAACCTAGGTTTCCTCTAGAGAGGCAACCTAAGGCAACATCATCAATGGATTCTATCATGAGTCTTGTTTTTTTTTGTTGGGACCCTATAATACTAGTGATTACCCCATTACTATTGTAGTTATACCCCTTATTTATATTGTTGTTCCCCTATTACCCCCATATTGTTATTTCTGTGCCCCATAGAATCCCTCTAATATTATTTTTGTGGCTTTATATTATTATTGTTAGGTCAGCTGGATTATATTGTGACTCCTTAGACTCCTATATATAGAAAGGAGGTTTTGTCATTTGAATCATCCAAGAATTGTTCATTTATGTAATGTAAAGGAGGTTTCCCCCTCGAAGAGGCTGAATTCTAAGGCGTTGATCTATCTTTTCTATCTTTTCTTGAGCTGGTTTCATAACAGTTTTGCAGAAGCACAGGTAATTTACTAATTTGAGTTTATATTTTGTGTTTTAGAAATTTCTAAGATATGTTAGGTGTTGAATTTGTTTGGAAACAGTTTTAATACTAAGAGGGGGGTGAATCACTACTAAGGCTAATTTAACTTTTATGCCTATTTATATTCAACATTATGACTTCGCAACTAACCATATACCTCATCAATCAGCATATCATGTAGCATCATTATAGAATTAACACATACAACATGAGTAGCAAGCACATATGACACTGAGTTTTAACATGGAAACCCTTCTGGGAGAAAAACCACCAAATATAGTTTGTTATTATGATGTAAATAAGAGCTCATACACTATTACATAAAATTGCTTGTGACATACCACTCACAAGAAGCACCAACTCCCTTTAGTTATTTGCTAGCACCCACTAGTAGGATGCACCAACTCCCCTCATTTGTAGACACCTGATATGCTTACCAGAAGCATCGACTTCTTGGATTTGTTGCAAAAACCAATTTGCAACTTCTTGGATTTATGAAAGAACCAACTTGCAGGAGGCACCAACCCCCAAGCTCTACTCAGGCATCCACCAATATGGAAGCACCAACTCCATGGTTTTCAAGATCCAACCCACACTCAATAAGGAACTAATATTCATTGTAATTGGCAGCTAATCTACCTGATTCTAGATTTTTTCTCTCCTTTTCAGCCTTCACTTTTCTTAGCTCACATAATACTCTATTTTTTTGACACTCTATAGCAGCACACATACACATCTCAACTCTCGGCCCTCATACATTTAGCATTTCACCTCTTGTTATTTCTGTACAACACATTCATGCACTCAAATCTCCCCACTCAGCTCACTGAACAATGTTGCAATCCCCCCCCCAACTTTCTCTATTGCACTCCAAGGTTTTGTTCATCTTCTATACAAAGAACGCTGCTGACCATTCTATCATCCACAATGCTCGAGATTACTTTCAACATGGCTTTCCATCCTATTGTTGTGTTTGATTAAATGGCCACTATAACTCAATTAATGCCAATAATGGTCACCTATGTGTTTCTCCATACTAAGAATCAAATTTCAGTTAAGATGTAAGCTACAACAAGGCTCTCCAAGCTTATTAATTTGATCACAGTGCTCATATTGTACCCCATGCACAACATACTTGCATTGTAATCAACTCTTATACACCCAACCATATTTTCCATCTAATCATTTATCATGTGCAAGAAAGCTCAATCATGGATATTTTGGAGTCAACTACTACCCATGTAAATCGTGGTCCTGTCTGTCTCCATCTAGAGCTTCTTGGCAGTCCAACTATGGAAAACCTCCATATATGGCATAAATCCTAGTTATAGTGCATTAGGCTAGATATTTATCAACCCATTCAAGCCTTCTTTGTTATCGCCCAAAAAATTATCACTGAACCATTTCTTACTAGGTGGATCAAAATACACCATGTAGGATTAATTTTACCATGGTAACCACACTTTCACTGTTGGAAATAATTTAGTAAATTGTTTTTCCTAAATTATTTCTCATTAAAATTCAAAATCCCCATGAGAATAAATAAATAATATTTATTTATTTAATTTTCACTAGAAATAATTATTTCTTAATTAATTTTGACTTAATAAACTTGGAATATTTAAAATAATCACTATTTCTTTATTATTTATTATTCATTATTTATTCCATGTTTTCCTTGTGAGATAATTATTAAACCACTATTTAATAATTATTTATTTCTTAATCCCCACAAAGTGATTAGTAAATCATTTTTATTTGTTAACTACTTCAACCAATTTCTAAATAAAGATATTTGACCATTTTGAATATATTTTCCCTCTCAAAACTATAATAAAGTATTCTCAACGACTAGATTTTGATTTGGTCAATAATATTTTATTATTTTCTAATTCCTAACTTAGCTCAATATTTTGTTATAAATAGTGGATTTTTCCATTCATTATTTACCTTGATCATTCTCATCATCACTATTATCATCTCATTACATTTGAGCTCCCACTTGAGTTCAAACTATTTTATTTTTGTTTTATGCCCATTGCAAGTTGAGAGAGAGAAACAGATCGTTGAAGCACAAGGACATCAAAAGGACCCATCCCATGCAGGGGGATATATAGACCCAAGTTTATAAATTCTCATCACTAGGTGTTTCATTTAAATTAATAAAATTTGATTATTTATAGAATTTGATGGGTTGCTACACTTTCATTTTCGATGTTATATGTTTTGGGTTGCATATGATCTTTTGCTGCAGGGTTTTTCTTCTTTTTTCATTATAGATATGAAGTGTAAACAACCATATTTTGTTGTTAGGGTCACTTTTCACTAGTGACTTAAGAGAATCATTTTTGGTACACTTTCTAAGAAATTGCATACTAACAAATCGCGACCATCCTGGGGATTTAGCACTTTAGTCGTCAACAAATGGTGACTCCACTGATGTAGTAATTTAGAACCTTGGCAATTTTTGTTTCAGCTATCTTCAACATTTTTCCATCTATTTTTAGCCCTCACAATTTCTATTTTTAGGTTTTAGAAAATTTTCCACTTTTGTTGGGGTTTCGCGTCTTTCCGTAGGTCAAAGGTACCTACCGAGAAAGAGACAACACAATCTATATTTGATCTTCCAAGTGAGAGAAACGGGAATAGAGTGCACCTTTTCGCCCATTAACTATGCCCAATGCACTTTTAGGTTGGTTTCTACATCGCAATTTTTACAGATTTTTTTTAAATTTTTCTAATTTTGCTTAGACAGTTGCATGTGTGCAAGGAAGGGCTTCTATTATTTCGATAGTCACCCCTAGGCCTAGATCCACTAAGTAGTTTCTCATTGAGTAAGTAAAAATACCACTAGTGTTTAGAGTACAGCTCCACCATTCAGGAAGAGAATCAATGAGTTGAGGAGACTAATGTGCAGTAGTTTTAGCGACTATTTTTCATCCCTTTTGGAAAGTTTTTATAGTCCCTTTAGACATATTTTACCAACGCTTTATTCCCTTTAGAATATAGTGTTGTCTTTCCTCTATAGGAACCCCTTTTGCATCCTTGCTTTCGCAGCCTATTGCTTGCCATTTTCTAGCGTTTTCACCTTTGTTGTTTGCTAGTTTTTGTCAACATTTTCAGAAAATTGTTTCCTTTAGATCATAGTGTCTTAGACATTAGATATTTTGGCCATTTTTTTTGTCTTTGAGTTTTTCTTTGTTACATCTCTTTCCTAGATGCTTGATTGCCTTCTCGGGTGGGGTTTGTGTGCTTGAATTTGTTTTTTATTTTATTGTCCATTTTCAGCATTATTTAAAGTTTTAGCAGCACATGATATCATCAAAACATGCTTAATTAACTCATCCACTTGACACATTTGTCACACATGCACACCCTAAGCGAAAAATATCTTGGTTAACACCTCCATTCCAAGACTTGAAACACTCCACCTTAATAATTAAACTCACATAGATTAATCCCACTGGGGCACCAGGGCCAAAATAATCTTTGTAGCTAGGTGTAGGATCAGTGGGATAGGCTTCCAATAAAACCAATTTATCTATTACATACATTGATACATAGAAAGTTGACATATTAGGGAGCCTAAAATCCTTCACCATCCCACAGTCCAAAGATGGAGTGCTATAGAAACCTAATTCAGAGGGGGTTGGGCTAGATCACGATGTGAGTAGTTCTCATTGGGGCTACCCAACCCGTGGTCGGGAATTTCATGCCATGGTTGATCACTAAGAAGCTCAAGACTTGACCACCCACTAGGGATGAAGGTAATATTAGTGGCCAATCTTAGGAAAACACCCTATAGGACCGATAGTGGGAAAGTGGTTGATCCTCTATCCCACCTTTCTGTAGACATCTTGGCTTGCAGGGAATAGATTCAAGTAATAAGTCTCTTGGAAGGCCATATGAAACAATAGATCTAGGACTTGTTTGGGGATTTAGACAAACTTTAGGCTAGAGGTGACATTTTCTTTGATGGTACGTGTTTTCTTGAATTAGAGTAGAATACCATTATAGTTATTTTACACTTACCACCACTACATTGGGTGTTTTCTTGTTGTTTGTTACTCTTTTCCCCAATTTTCACCCTTTAGTCTATTGAGTCATCTTTGGCTTGACACCATTGTGCTTGACACCATTTTGCCCCCTAGGCATCTTTCACAGAGACCGTGGCCTTCTCCCCCAGTTTCCTTTAGGACATATTACTCCCTCTTGTCGAGTTTGAACTCATCCTCCTAATCCTCCATTGAGTCCCCATATTGACTCTATTTTATTTTATTCTTCTAGTTCTTCCTATGATTCTGCATCTTCCCAACCCTGCACCACCACCATGTAAGGAAAAAATATGGGTGGTGCAAAGCTATGTGGTAACCAAGGTAACCCCACAAGTGAAGCCTCTTCAAGTATGGCCACTAACCCTCCCTTGCTTCCTTGCATGGATGGCCCGAGCCTCCCTAATTTTGGATAGCTCATCAACAATCCTTTTCTTCATAGCTTGAATTAGCCTCCTATGCCTACCAAGCTTCCTTATGACATTCCCAAGTTCAAAGGTAATCCTTAAGAATACCCCACAAATCATGTTCACTCCTTTCACATGTCGTGTTCATCAAATTCCGTTATAGAAGACTCCATTCGTCTTTGCCTCTTCCAACGCACCCTAAATGGAGTTGCTGCCAATGGTATGTGGACCAAACTCATGCCTCCCATTCTGCCTTTGCCCTCTCACCAAATATTTTCTTTCCTATTCCCAAATACCTCTCTGATATGACACAAGTACCAAACTCTTCACCTCTTTTTGTGAAACTTCTGAAACCCACATATCTGAACATGTTCAAGAATGGCATAGAAGGACGAGTATGTGTAAATCCCCTAAGTTTGAAGACCATGTATATATGGATTGGTTTCTAAGAACTATTTTGGCCCTAATAGGTAAATATGTTGCCTCTCACTTCCCTGAGATTGAAGAAGAATCTCTCAAGAGAGCCTTAAAATAAGATATGGTATATGCCCAATCAGGTTATGTTTATATTTTCCTCCATGATCTACCTCAGCCTAGTGCTACTAATGCACCAAGGGCATCTCATGTCACTGATGGTATCGTTGGATATTTTTACCACCCTTAACCATCACCTTATCCTCAACCTCCCATGATTTATGGTCAACCCCAAGGGGAGAGTAGTTCTGCCTACACCTATCTCCCTCCTGATCCTTCACGTGCTAACTCTTACCAAGGTACAAGCACACCATATGCATATCCCCATCTACATCAGTCAATGCCAGGGCTAGTTTTTTCTCAACCTAGTTATCCAATAGTTGTCATGAATCCTTATTTTCCTTATGCGCCGCCTAGTGCTCCAACCCTACCAGCAGCACCACCTCAACCTCCCATGCCTCCACCTCCTCTTCCATAATAGAAACCAACTCCATAGAATCAAGTGTATTCTCAACAGAGTACTACCAATGCCCCCTATCCCAAGAGAAGTAATAAGCTGAAGGGTAACCAGAATTAGAAACCTCAAGGTAACCAAGGCAATCAAGGTCAACAACCTAATGCCCCTAAGGGTGACCATTCTAATCCTGCAATAAGGAAGACATCCCAAGCAAAACAAGCCTCTTAGAACAAATAAACCTTTTGTTTGTTGTGGATTTTTTCGCCATTATACTCATGAATGTCCCCTATTACGTCAAATGCATCAAGTATTGGAATCTCAAGTAGTTGCCTCTAGAGGATCTCATCCTATTGCTCAACCTTCTCCCCCTCCTGCTTCATCACAACTAGAAATGCTTACCAATCCTTTCCCTGATCAAGGATATGTGGTTTCCCAATCCACACAATGTTGTAAATAATACTGATAGGGCAGTGAATCAGTATTTGTCAAATCAATAACTTTTTCTTTTCATACTCAGATTTATATACGTTACTTCAATGAAGGTAACTCGTGTGTACACGCAACTGTCTTTAAAGCAACCAGCGTATATCCATCAAACTTATGATTCAGATAATTCATCATATGTTGATCTTTAATTAGTTCATCGGTACTTCATTAACCATATAAACAGTAACCATGTGCAGTAGTAACATAATAAATCATCACACATAAGAAACATACATGAACACCAAGATTTAAGGTGGAAACCCAATGTGGGACAAAAACCACCTGTTGTTCTCTTCTTTTAATATAAGAAAATCCTGTTTGAAATCTTGTATTGGTGCATAATCATACCAGTACGCAGGCACCCACCTGCAGAAGGCTACAACCTTCTCTCATTCTCCAGCTTCTATTGGAAGGGAGCTACAACCCCCTAGCTCTTGTACTAGCCGGTCTTTTCACTAGTACCTAGGCGCCAACCTACAGAAGGGTCCAACCTTCACTCATTTTCCAGCTGCTACTGGAAGGGAGCTCCAATCCCCTAGCTCTTGTACTGGCCGATATGTTTACCAGTACATAGGTGTCAGCCTACAGAAGGCTACGACCTTCTCTCTTCACCAAGGACCACGTTTCATAAATTTTCAAACTAGATACTCCTGGAACACAACACCACAATCTGAAGGCCTCGTTTCATCCAATTTTCATACTAGACCCATCAGAAATATTGAATCTTAGAATCAATCGCCACTGTAATACAATAATTAAATACATCTGCATCAACCAATCACTGAAACTCAATCATCAATCTCTGAATCAACCACAACTAAATCAATCTGAACATTCAGAACTCTATCACCTGAACACAGTCACCAAAACACAGAGTAGAACCCAGAACTCTACAACAACAACCAAAACCAACTGCAACTTCAAATATCATATTTCATAATGTATATGCTACTTGGATGTGACGAACCAGCATGTATACATGCTTTTACCAAAGCGAACCAACATACAGATCTGCAAATACTAACTTAAAAACTTCACAACTATTTTAGACTTTAGTCATACCTAGATCATAACATTTACATAATAACACATGAGTCAGTATTCAGATCTAAGCTATCCATGATCAGACCGCAAGATAATAATTCATTTCAAGCCTTATGATCCTGATCCATCATTAGGTCTCATCCCTCATCAACCACTAAGGTTCATCCTTAGTTCAGATTAAGCAAAGCACCAGAAACCCATAACATGAATATTTTCTTTTTATCTCACTCTTCATAAGATATTCATTACTTGCACACTTTGGCCTAATGATCTTTTTCTCGTTATATAGTTAGATCCTTTATCAATACCTCAAACCAAAACCACTTAGGACCAATACCTTGGACCAAATAGCTAGGGTCAATACCTCGGACCAAATACCTTAGACCAATACCTTGGACCAAAACCTTGGTTTTCCAACATGTACGTGCTTTTCCTCCTGTGGGAGTGCGTGTATATGTATACACTCCTTTTGTTATGTTAACCCGCGTGTATACGATGCTTAGACAATGTGAACTAGCGTATACTTCTTAAACCACTCTCTCTCTCTTTCTTCAATCACTGGAGTCTGATCTGTAAGTTAACCTATTTCATTGTGAACTGTCATCTAAGTGAGTTTCCATCAAGGACAACACTTGTATCATAATGTCAACAATCTCCCCCTTTGGAATTGATGGCAACAATAACACCAAGACACTCTCCCCCTTTGACATCAAGGGAAAAGGGCGGACCAAGATATTCTCCCCCTTTGATATACATTATGTTTTCCATGCTCCCCCTGAGTACATGCTGAATTCTCTGATTAAGCTCCCCCTTTGTACATGCTGAGATTCACTAAATTGTCCATGCTCCCCCTGAGCACATGCAGAGTCTGCAAAAAATATTTTTCAAAAGAATAACATAACTTTATAAATCAACTAAGTGAGTATGACCTTCCGATCACCAATGACTCATACATACATCAATCTCCCAACCAAGTGGGGATACACCAATTTTGACTCATCCACCCAACCAAGTGGGGATATGCCAAATGTTTATACATGACTGATATAGAAATTATTACATCATCCTTCCCATGCATAGTGGGGTTAAAAATTAGGTATTTTCATGACCTTTACATCAAATGGTATACATGAAATTTATAACAAGGACTGACAATCTAACAAGACCATGATAGTCATCAGCAACTATCATAAATCATATATGAACTGCACAATTAGCAGATTAATCAAAACACCTATGTGGATCAAGAAATATAAGCATCTTCATGTACCAAGGTCTTCTAATATAATGCCAACAATGCATTATTGGAACCATATGCTTCCCTTGAACCTGTGCCAACTGTTTACTATCAGATCTGATCATTGCATTTGTTAGTAAGAATCATCAAGGCTTCTTCATCAACCAGTTATTCATCAACTTATTAACAACTTATGAGGGCCAAAAACACTTCCACATATCATCAACAAACTATAATCATCATCAATCAGAATAGAATAGATAATTGATAATTGACTGAACCATATCAGACCCCTTTTCCTGAGTCTGTCCCGCTACTTTTTCTTCAAAACACCATATACGCAATTGTGCAGCTTCTAACTCGCATATATACATGACTTCTCTTCATAATAACTGCGTATGAGAATTGGAATACTAAAATTTTACACTTTCATCTCCCCCTAGGTCTGTTATGTTTGTAAACTGAGTTATGCCACATCTTTCTGACAACATTTCCTTCTTCTTCAATACCTTGGATTGTGATGATGTTTTCTCCTTTTGATATGGTGGCCGAAATTTGCTCCTGCATTCCTTTACTTTATGTCCAAACTTGTTACACACATAACATCTTACATGTTTCATATTCCTTCTAACGCAATCAATAGTTTTGTGACCAAACATATTGCACACAAAACAATATCCCGTAAAGTACCTAGAAACTGATGATCTTTCTGTGTGACAGTCTCGAACCATTCTACTTCTACATCTGGCTGCAACATGTCCAAAATTATGACATATAAAACATTCAACATTATTCATCAGAGGAAATAACCGATTATCACTTCCATAGTTAGGAGTAAAGGATTTTCTTTGAAGAATTTCTTTCCTTGGTTGTTGATGGGGTTGACCTCTCATCTCCTTGTTGAGCATTTCAGATTTTGCATTAGAGTTCCTTCCCTCACCTTGTGAGCTAGATTCACTTTCAACAGATTCATGAAAACCAAGACTAGTTTATATAATAGGTGAGCACTTAACTTTGATGATTTATCCTTTAGCAAATCTAAGGTTCAGAGTCTTTGTCTTTTCAAGTTCTTTTCTTAGACTTAGTACTTCACATTCTAACACTTCATTGTGTTTTTCCTTTTCAGTGAGTTGATGTGTCACTGTGTTTATGACTGTATCATTTTCTTCCAAACTGATTTTGAGTTGATTGATTTCTTTAAGGAAATCTTCCTTTTCTAAGGCATCATTTTCATACGCCATGAGTAATTTAATTTGTTGATCGTCTTCATCACTATTGGATAAGCCATCACTATCATCATGAGTGTAATAACTTCTATTGGCTTCTGCATACATCTTTCCTTTGACATGAGGGAATTTAGCAGTGTAATGACCAACTCTACCACAAGCAAAGCATTTTAATGGTAGCTTACCTCTAAATCTTCTGGAACTCCATTGAAGCTTCTTGACAAAATTTACCTCATCTTCTTCTTCTTAAATGTGTCCTGATTCATTGTGCTCTTCCTTTTCTTTTCCCTTTGTTGATGCTTTAAAAGCGGCTTCTCTCATGTCTGATGGACCTCCTTTTCTCATTTCAAAGGAAATTAGGATTCCATGGAGTTGAGTCACAGTAATAGTTTGAAGATCCTATTTTTATTCTATGGCAAACACTTTTGACTTAAATTTAGAAGACAAAGTTATCAAAATTTTCTCAACTAAAGTAGCTTCCTTTATCTCTTCACCCAGATTTCTCATCTGATTTACAATCCCATCTACTTGCAAGAAATAACTAGAAATGCTTTCATCACTATGCATCCTGAGAGTTTCATACTAGATTCTAAGAGTTTATAGTTTAGCATGTTTTATTTGGGAGTCACCTTCATAGCTCTGACTGATTCTATCCCATATTTCCTCGATTTTGTTGAGTTGCATGACTTTGATGAATTCTGATTCTGATAGACTTCCCAATAAGGCGTTGACAGCTTTTGCATTGATTTCATATGTTTTCCTTTCTGTTGGATCTATGGGGACTGCTGCTGGATATTGATATCATTTATCCACAATTACCCAAACATCAGCTCCAAGTGACTGAAGATACGCTCTATTTCATGCTTTCCAATATACCAAGTTGTTCCCATTAAATATTGGTGGTCTGATAGATCCCATTCCTTTGTGATTTTTCATTTTGAAATATCTCCCTTCAAGCAATCAAGCTTCTTATGAAGGACCTGCTCTAATACCAATTGTTGGAAATAATATTGAGTAGTCAAATCAATAAATTTTTCTTTTCATACTCAGATTTATATACGCTACTTCAATGAAGCTAACTCATGTGTACACGCAACTGTCTTTAAAGAAACCAATGTATATCCATCAACCTTATGATTTAGTTAATTCATCATATGTTGATCTTTAATCATTGCATCAGTACTTCATTAACCATATAAATAGTAACCATGTGCAGTAATAATAGAATAAATCATCACACATAAGCAACATACATGAACACCAAGATTTAAGGTGGAAACCCAATGCGGGACAAAAACCACTTGCTGCTGTCTTCTTTTAATATAAGAAAAACTTGTTTACAATCATGTACTGGTGCAGACTCATACCAGTATGCAGGCACCCACCTGTAGAAGGCTACAACCTTCTCTTGTTCTCTATCTTCTACTAGAAGGGAGCTACAACCCCCTAGCTCTTGTACTAGCCGATCCGTTTACTAGTATGTAGGTGCCAGCCTACAGAGGGCTCCAACCTTCACTCGTTTTACAGATGCTACTGGAAGGGAGCTCCAACCCCCTGGCTCTTGTACTGGCCAATATGTTTACCAGTACATAGGCGTCGGCCTACAGAAGGCTATGACCTTCTCTCTTCACCAGCGACCACATTTCATAAATTTTTAGACTGGATACTCCTGGAACACAACACCACAATCTGAAGACCTTGTTTCATCCAATTTTCATACTAGACCCATCAGCAAGACTGAAGCTTAGAATCAACCACCACTGCAATACAATCATCAAATACATCTGCATCAACCAATCACTGAAACTCAATCATCAATCTCCAAATCAACCACAATTAAATCAATCTGAACATTCAGAACTCTATCACCAGAACACAATCACCAAAACATGGAGCAGAACCCAGAACTCTGAAACAACAACTAGAACCAACTGCAACTTCAAATATCATATTTCATAATGTATATGCTACTTGGATTTGATGAACCAGCGTGTATACACACTTTTACCAAAGCGAACCAACATACAGATCTGCAAATACTAACTTAAAAACTTCACAGTTATTTCAAACTTCAGTCATACCCAGATCATAACATTTACAGAATAACACATGCGTCAGTATTCAGATCTAAGATATCCATGATCAAACTGCAAGATAATAATTCATTTCAGGCCTTATGATCCTAATCCATCATTAGGTCTCATCCCTCATCAACCACTAAGGTTCATCCTTAGTTCAGATCAAGCAAAGCACCAGAAACCCATAACATGCATATTTTCTTTTGATCTCACTCTTCATAAGATATTCATTACTTGCAAACTTTGGCCTAATGATCTTTTCCTCCTTATATAGTTAGATCCTTTGTCAATACCTTAGACCAAAACCACTTAGGACCAATACCTTGGACCAAATAGCTAGGGTCAATACCTCGGACCAAAATACCTTGGACCAAAACCTTGGTTTTCCAACATGTATGTGCTTTTCCTCCTGTGGGCGTGTGTGTATACATATATGCTCCTTTTGTTCTATTAACCCGCGTGTATACGCTGCTTGGACAAAGTGAACCAGTGTATACTTCTTAAACCACTCTCTTTCTTCAGTCTCTGGAGTTTGATCTATAAGTTAACCTGTTGCACTGTGAACTATCATCTGAGTGAGTTTCCATCAAGGACAACACCTGTTTCATAATGCCAACACATAAAATAATGCAACCCCCCAACCTTCACAATCTAGCCAGAATAATTACCAGATTCTCATGATGAATTCCTAAGAAGTCAACATCGAACGAGTCAAGCTCTAGACTTAGTCATGCCAATATGACAAACCTCCTGCAAAGTCAGCGATTGATTCCCAGCCCAAAGTTTCCACTAAGCCTCTATCATCACCAAATAGTACCCTATAGATCACTCTGCCTAAGTTAGAGCTCCCCCTCCCCCATGATCCTCATACCTATAGCATAGTAGATGACTTGGTGCAATCTCCTGCTATCATGTCAATGTTGGAAGTCCTCTAGACACGCCCATCACAAAAAAAAGATCTACTATCTCCTTTGGGAATTGTGTATCTCTCTAATAATCATATGATCATCTTTGACGTTGATAAATCATAACATCCCACCCTTCCTTCATTTGTTTCCTTTCAAATACTAGTCTCCATAAAAAATGGCATTGTCTAGTGGTGTATAATATATGAAGGCGCCTCCACCTATGCGATGGTCGCTAGGTTTTGGAAGAAACTTCGCTCCCTTAACTTATCACCATCCACTATCACTTTTCGTTCTTGGGATGAACACCCCTCATTTTATATTGCAATTGCCCCATTACTATTATTGGTAGGAACATCTTAATTGATATTGAAGTCATTGATGCCCCCTTATATTATAACATCTTCTTGGGCCATACTTACACATACTCCATGTCAGTTGTCACATCCATTGTCTTTCACAAGATGCTGTAGAGCTATAAAAAGGGTCTCTTTCACCTCTAATTACCTCACATTAATATGTCAATCCGGGAACATTTGGTTATTTCAAAGAGTGACTCAATCCGAGGCTATTTGTCAGAGTAATGCTAGTAGTACAACATCCTACAAAAACACAAGAATAAACTGATGCTTGTCTATGACTAAGTTCCTTCAAATGACTAAAGCACACACTCTTAAAATTAAGCAACTTTATCAGTCAAGGGTTCGACAGCAGTAGTCCATCCCTTTGGAAACTGATGGAAAGGAAACTAGAGCATGGATCACGAGTCTGGGAGCAAGGCAGTAAATGCAGAGGCTCACTACAGCCACAGATCGTCTCTCACACCAAATGCAAGTAAATGAAATGGCAAATAAAAATGGAACGACAAATAGGAAATTGAACAGCAAATCTAGAATGGAACAGCAATGCTTAAAATGGAACAGCAATTCTGAAATGGAACAGCAATCGCTATAACTAAACCTCGCGAGTAACAATCAAACTTTATCCTATCAACTCAAATGCTCTCATTGTAATCAAAACTCCAATCTTTCATTCTCCAAGCAAATCACACAACCAACTAAAGGAACAACAATAACTCTTAATTATGGAACAGCATGTGAAAATCATACACACGTAACACTCTAAAGAAGTAATCTGATTTAATACCAATCATCAACAGGAATTACAACTGTGTTTCAAAATGGAACAGCATGAATCCTGAATCATAAAGAACACACCTTTCAGATAATTTCCTTAACACACATACTCAGTATAGAAGCTCCATAACATAATGATAACAATGTTCAATTAAGTCTGATTAAGATTGCATCCACTCTGAAAGTGTTGATAATATAATGCAGAGTCAATAGAAATAATATTAACAAACGAATCTTAACAGAGCATGTGATGTAACTTGTAAAGTATATCAGATTACCAACTAGCGATGATAAGCAAACCACGCAAAAATCAAATCGCAGTGATACAGAAGCAAGTGTCCTCCGGGGTCGGGCCCTTAGCCTCAAGGGTACACCGCTTTAAGCTAATCCAGATGCAAAGGTAAGATAATCACCAAGTTTATATTAATGCATAAAAACAGAAAGTACAATGAGCCAAGTTTAACGGGACTCGATGATCAAAGTTCAGTCTTTAACAAAAAGTTACATAAAAAACCTCTCCTTAGACTAACAGTGTCGTCCCTTTATATAAGGGTAACGACGGAAATGTCTAAGTGATAAGATAAATAAAGCAGTGATCCCTCAGGATCGAAGATCCTGAGGGATTCGCCAATCTGTTAATCCCTAATCACTTCTTTCTCCTCCGCCGAGCTGGTGCCTTCTCGACCTTTTCCTGACTAGTTTGCTTCAGCCTGCTTTGCCTCGTTTGCACTCGGTCCTTCGTCAAAGGGACAGCAGTTACCCTGTTCTCATCTTCTTCTTTGGAACAACAGCTCCTCGTTTTTACCCTTTCCTGCACAGGAGAATGATAACTATTAGCGGATAAGTCTTTGCATACTAATTCCACATATTTTACCACAATTCTCTATTGTTTTTCACATTCATGATTTAAAAGATTCATAAGTCCTACTGAAAAGCCACTGAAATGATCATTAAAAACATACCTTTTTAGTACTCCACACACCCCCCTGCTTACCCTGTTTCATGCCCTCATGAAAACGTTGTAGTTGAAATGCAAAGTAGTGAGAGAGTAGGCTGGAGAAGGAATCTTATGAGGAGGCCTACAGCCATGGTGAGTGACTAGGTAGTCAAAGAACTGGCCTGTTTGACCCTCAGGCATCTCATATAGGGCTTGATATCCGGGTGCAGGGTGCCAGATAATTGGACTGCAGAATCTATATCCTAACCAGGATGGCCCTGCCCTCAAAATGCTTTCACCATAGAGGTTCAAACAATTGGCAACTAATTGAAAATTCTCATACAATGGCTCCCTGAGCTGGATGTTTGAATTAGAGGTTCGGTACTGGAATTTGGCTGCATCAATGGCGAGGTCTTTGATAGAAAGAAAATATTCTAAACTTTGTCGAATGAGTGCCTCGTGCATGGGTCCTAACGTTTCAATGACACCTGGAGTTCTCATAAGGTTTCTATGTGCTTTCCATAGCTGTACTGGGTCCCTAGGCTCAGCCCTTACCCACAAGTCTAGGCCATTTTCCTGTCTCTGGAAAGTGTTATAGGCTTTGAGCCATTTAATCTGATTAACCCCGAATGATATGAATGCTTGCAATTGAATGTCCCCAACAAAAGGGCCAGGGTTCAACTCAGTCTCCTGGTCTAGCACGAGGTTATGCAAATAAAATTCACATAGCAATCTTTGGACCTTCACTCCATAATGTTTACAACAATCTATGAAGTCATTGACAGTGTTAATTTGTATTGGGGCACCTGCTTTAACAACCTTTATTTTTAATTGTAAGTATCGTTCCAATAAAAACAAAGCATAGTTTTTGGCAGGGGCCCTACATGCTAAAACGTCATTGTATAAAGAACACAAGGTATCCATCTGTTTGATAACAGTATCTAACCTACAGGTTACCTTTGCAACTTTCTCCTGTTCCTTTTGCCACCCCTCAAAGGCCTGGCTTTCGGATTGATTGACATTCCTTAGTTGTTGTTGGAGCTCTTCATACTTCTCACGAGGGACTGTTTGCTCTCTAAGCTTCTCCATTTCTTGTTGAGCCTATTTCAATCCTTTGTGCAAGGTCCTTGTCTTTGGATCTATTTTCCATGCATCAGTGGAGGCCGAGAGTTTTACCTGAACTTTCTTATTGCGTTGTTTCGAGTTCAGAACCCTTATCACCCCTGAGGGTGGAGCCTCTGTTTGAATCTCCTTGTTGTCCTTTTATTTTTTAACATGAATACCAGCTGACATCTGTTCCTTTTCAAATGGAACAACAGTCTGTCCCTCAGCATTATTTGGAACAGCAGCTGGACCTTCAGCTTCATTTGGAATGGCAGCTGGGCCTTCGGCTTCATTTGGAACAGCAGCTGGGCCTTCAGCTCCATTTGGAACAACAACTGGGTCTTCAACTCCATTTGGAACAGCAGCTGGGCCTTCAGCTTCAATTGGAACAGTAGTTGGATTTTGGGCAGGGTTTTGATCAACAGAGCGATTCATAGTCCTCCGCCATTTTATCCTGCGGTTTCTTACTACAGTGGTCATGTTGTTCTTACTGGCGGTCTTCCTTGTCCTCTGCCTTGCTTTCAGAATCCTGATCTGCTGGTGGAGCTGGGCTATTATGCTCAATAACCTCCACTGTTCCTTTCGTAATTCTCTAATTTCCAATGTTTTATTAGAAGGAACAGCAGGCTTTTTGCTGCGTTCTGGGCCGTGACTAGTCCCTTGATCTTTCTCCTGGGGTACTTCTTCACTGTTTTGTGCTGGCTGTTTCGGGGTAAGAACCCTAACTGATTCCGTGGCTTCGCTTTCTATTCTCACTTCCTCTGGAATTTCTTCTAGTACCGTGGGAACAGATTGTTCCCTCTCAGTATCTCCTATCTCTTTTTCATCATGAACAGGCAAATTTCCTTCCTCTGCCTCTTCTGCATGTGGCTTTTCAGGTGCATCTTCTTCCTGGGGTTTTTTGCGGATGTATGGTGGAGTGGAAGGTTGGCCATACTCACCAATATTGGCCAAGATTGCGGCCAAATCCTCTTCTCCCACTGGGTCCTGAGGTGGGCTACCTACCTGCTGTCCCATTTCCTCCTCCTACCTGGATTGTCCATCTTCTGCCTCAGGATGCTCAATTTCCATTTCAAGGTTCTCGGCTTCTATCTCAGGATGTTCAACTTCTGTCTCAGGGGGCTCGGCTTCTGTCTCAGGAGGCTCGGCTTCTGTTTCCGAATGCTCAGCTACTTCATTGTTTTCTTCTTCGAATCGCTTAGCCTCCTCGGCCTCTCCTTCATTTTCTCCTTCAATTTGTTCTTCTTCTATTTCTAGTCGTGAGGGTTGTTCATCCTCAATTACCACTGGCTAGCTAGTTCTTTCCTGGAGTTTTTCCATCCTTCCTATTATCCGGGCTAACCGGACTGATTTTCTGCATTTCTCTGGCTGTTCCGGTGTATCAGTGTCATGTTTACGCTTTGCTAATTCCTGGCGGGTTTCTGGTCGTTCGGATGGGCTTGCAACATGTTTTTGTTTTCTTAATTCTCTGCGTTTTTCCGGACATTCTGGTGTGCTTAGAGTATGTTTACTTTTTGGGGAAGGTGTTGTCGCTCTCCCCTCAATTATTGCAATTAATTCTTTCCAGCTGCTTTTCTGCTGGGTGAGGCTATGACTAACTATTAGTCGGATTAATCCATGGTGGCTGACAACTGACTCTACATGCTGTGCTTTTTTTAGGCTTCGTGCGGCGTCATGGAGCAAAGAATTCAAAAGTGCAGGAAGGTTTACAGAGCATTTCTGCTTTAAAACAGCTAAGAGTTTAAGGTGTCGTGGCCTTACCACGTCTTTTCTCCCCTCACAGGTGATGTAGCTTTGCACTGTTCTTGCTAATTCTGCCTAGGGTTCTCCTAGCATTGCTGGCAGGACTCCCTTCCCTTTGATTGTTAAGCTCTGGCCTTCGTCCTGGAAAATTTCCATGATCTTCTGGAGTCTTTCCTTCTTCAATGTCCATACAGGTCCGGTGGCTGGTAGTCCCGAGACTTTTGCAATTATATCGTCGGTGACTGCTATCCGCTTCCCCCGCACCGTGAAGTGATCCTCCTGCAGATTCTGCAGAAATTCCATCGCCACTGTTTCATTGGACTCCTTCAGGCGACTGAGATAAGTCAGCCACCCCACTCTTTCCAAGATCTCTCGAGAAGCAGCGAAGACTGTCAACTCCTGTGGTTCGCTTCGAACCGCCCTGCCTCCCATGGTTTCACTATGGATTCTCAATGGAACAGCAACTGCTTGTGCTGTTTGAAACACAGAGAGGGTAGTAATCGTCGGATTTAGAAAAAAACACAGAGTATGCAACAGAAATGAGTTATGAACAGCAACTTGTATAGAAAAAATAGAAATGTCATGCCGTTAAACCGTGCCATTTCCTGGTACACTATCTTTCCCGAATAGTGAGCTGACACATAACCCGGGGAATCATGAGGTGAACCTCCCCCCCCGCAATGTGATAGGCTGCCCCAGCCGTCAAAGAAAGGAGCGGCACCCCGATCTATAACCAAGTCATAAAGGAACAACGTATGAAAATATGCCATGTTTAGAAAAACAACGGATTGCCGAAATCGAGGCATAAAGTTAGATCGCGTATTATGTAAGAGGCTGCTGTGATATGATGTGAGGCCGGGGGATAGGACGTCTATCGTACTTGCCAAATCTCAAGTGGTCATTGTCACCTCCTTTGCCATGATTGGTGTAATAAATGTCCATGCAGTATATAAGTCGGGAGATAATGTATGATTAGTGCCTAGGATATAAGAAACAAAAGAGTATTAGTATCCTACCTATTGGTGTAATTAATGTGACTTTGATACCATTAACAGTGCTCTGCTGCCGACAGGTGTCCATAACCTTGGCAGAGTTGTTTATTTCACCCCCGGAACCATGATCCTTTATGTGCATATTAAGGAATGTGATGTCAAAGTGTAGGCCATTATGCTGGCTTGGTAACCAGGTAGCCATAATGCCATTCACGAGGAGGGGGCGAAAAGTGGGCAGGCCGGCTCGTGATGAGACCTCTTGTTCCAAGGTTTTTTCTTTTGCTATACCTTTTGGACCATATCCCTGGTGTGGTGGCCACAGTGGGAATGCCACTTCGCTTCCATCCTCATGATCATGGTAGGCTAGCTCTTGATGAGACCCCCTATCCTGCATTTGACAATTTATAATTCATTTGCTTTTTCTTTCTCTTTTTGGATAAAGCACTTTTCCTTATATATCCACAAAGGGTGGTTCAACACTCCTTAAGAGTAGGAATGGTGGAAGAAGTATTATCATCTCAATAGGAGGATATAAACCCTTTGCTCTTATTCCTGAACAAAAATCAAAGAAAAGAATGGCATGATAAAAGATAACCAATTAGGGCAAGATTAGTAAGATAATGACAACAAAAGATAAGTACATCCTTCCTTCTGTCCTCTACCAATACATAGCCTTATAAAGATAGCGATTTATAATTGCCTGATTTCAGTGTGTTGTGATTTTGGATTCATTGCATAAGTGCATCGCTTGTCTCTAAAAGACTTTGAAAGAATAGGGCAAGAAGCATCCTTACTTGGACCAGCAAGAGGTTAGCTGTTTCACAAAGAGAGAAGAAGTATACTAGATCAATAAAGGAGCATAAGTTTGAAAAGTGAAAATGCCATTTCTTTTGAAAAAGAAACGGCAGAACACAGCAATGTCGTTCCTTTTGGAAAAGGAACAACAAAAATCAAAATTTTGTTCCTTTTAGGAACAGCAAGACAAGCAAACGCCATTCCTTTGAAAAAGGAACAACAAAAATCAAAATGATGTTCCTTTTAGGAACAGCAAGACAAGCGAACGTCATTCCTTTGAAAAAGGAACAGCAAAAATCAAAATGTTGTTCCTTTTGAAAAGGAACAGCAGAAAATCAAAAAGTGTTGTTCCTTTTGAAAAGGAACAGCAGAAAATCAAAAAGTGTTGTTCCTTTTGAAAAGGAACAACAGAAAATCAACAAGTGTTGTTCCTTTTGAAAAGGAACAGTAGAAAATCAACAAGTACTGTTCCTTTTGAAAAGGAACAACAGAAAATCAACAAGTGATGTTCCTTCTGAAAAGGAACAACAGAAAATCAAAAAGTGTTGTTCCTTTTGAAAAAGAACAGCAGAAAATCAACAAGTGATGTTCCTTCTGAAAAGGAACAGCAGAAAATCAAAAAGTGTTGTTCCTTTTGAAAAGGAACAATAGAAAATCAAAAAGCATTGTTCCTTTTGAAAAGGAACAGCAGAAAATCAAAAAGTGTTGTTCCTTTTGAAAAGGAACAATAGAAAATCAAAAAGTGTTGTTCCTTTTGAAAAGGAACAGCAGAAAATCAATAAGTGTTGTTCCTTTTGAAAAGGAACAACAGAAATCAAAAAGTGTTGTTCCTTTTGAAAAGGAACAGCAGAAAATCAAAAAGTGTTGTTCCTTTTGTAAAGGAACAGCAGAAAATCAAAAAGTGATGTTCCTTTTGAAAAGGAACAGAAGAAACATGCAAATTCCATTCGTTTCAGGAACGACAGAAAAATTGAAATCTATGTATGCACAAACAAGTTTGAAGAAAAGAGATTATGTACAAATTGTGAAAAGAAATGAATTCCTTAATGAATTATAGGTGAGGAAGATTTCTCTTCCTCTCCTAAGATCTCCATATCAGCGTCTCTGCATAGCTGTTGGCAAAAGGATTCCCGAGTGAGTGGTTTACGATAAAGACGAACTCGGTGGCCATTCACTTTGAAGGTATATCCAGAACCGTCAATGGTGGTTAAAGTGATGGTCCCATTGTCATGTACCTTCTGGATTTCGTATGGTCCTAACCAACGAGTCTGGAGTTTCCCAGGGAAATCCTGAAACCGAGAGTCATATAATAGGGCCCAGTCTCCCTCATGGAAGACTTTGTTTTTTACTAGGGCATCATGCCATTTAGCTCACTGCTGTTGAATCGATGTTGTATTTTGTAGTGCAGAGAGCCTGATTTCGTCCAATTCATTGATCTGTTGTAGTTGATTAATCTGTGCCTCAGTTAGATCTAAGCCAACTTCCTGTGTTGTTCGTAATGTTTGGATTTCAAACTCTATAAGGAAAATGGGTTGTTTTCCAAACACTAATTGATAAGGTGAGTAACCAATGGTGCTTCTCCATGTTGTTCTATAGGCCCAAAGTGCTTCAGGTAGTCGGGCAACCCAATCACGTCTATGTGAGGCAATGGTTTTTGTTAGGATCGATTCTATTATCTTATTGCTGCTTTCTACTTGTCCATTCGCCTGTGGGTGATATGGAGTAGTAATTTTGTGTTGGACATGATAATTATTAAGTGTTGCTGCTAATCTATGGCCAGCAAATTGTGGTCCTCCGTCTATGATTATTTCCCTTGGAAGGCCATAACGTACAAATAGATGGAAGAGGACCTGTATAACAGAGTCCTCTGTGGCTCTTGGCAATGCTTCTGCTTCAACCCACTTGGTGACATATTCTGTTGCCACCAAGATATATGTTCTCTGATTTGATGAGGGGTTGATGGGTCGAACGAAATCAAGAGCCCATCGCTCAAATGGTTCGATGACTAACTGAGGTTTAAGGGGCATCTCATCAGCTTGACCAGGACGTCCTGCTCGTTGGCAACTGTCACAGGCTTAGACAAATTTCTTTGCATCTTTGAAAATCGTGGGCCAGTAATACTTTGTGTCCCATTCTATGCTTAGCGAAGTGTCCCCCACATGGTCCGTCGTGACAGGCTTTTAGGATGTCAAAGATTTCATCTTTGCGAACACATCTCCTGATATGCATGTCTACCCCTGTATGAAACAAATAGCCCCCAATCCAGGAGAATCGAGTACTCTTCTGAACAATCTGTTTTCGCTCATTAGGGGTTAAGTGTTTTGGTAGTTTACCTACTGCAAGGTAATTGGCAACATCGGCATACCCGAGAGTTCAAACGGCAACAAAAAACAGATGTTCGTCCGGAAATTGATCTTCAACTGCTGCTGCATCAACTGGCTTTGGCATTCTCGAGAGAAAATCGGCTACAGGGTTCTCTTTGTCAGGCTGGTCCTTGATTGTGATATCGAATTCCTGCAATAAAATCAACCATCTAGTTATTCTGGCATTTGTGACAGGCTTATTTGCTAATTATTTTATGGCGGAATGATCTGTATACAAAATAACAGGATAGCCTGTAATATAATGTCTAAATTTATTGACAGCATGTATTACAGCTAGGAATTCCTTTTCAGTAACAGTGTAATTTAATTCAGCAGGGGATAAATTTTTGCTGATGTAATAGATAGCATATGGTTTTTTATCTTCTTCCTGCCCAAGGACTGCGCCAATGGCTGTATCTGAGGCATCAGCTGATATTTGAAATGGCAGGTCCCAGTTTGGTCCTCGCAGGACTGGGGTTGTGGATACAAGCTTCTTTAAATCCTTGAAAGCACGTTCACATTTGTCTGTCCGAAGAAAATCAACATTACCAGTTAGTGCATATAAAGGTGCAGCAATGTGTGAATAATGTTCTATAAATCATCTATAATATCCAGAAAATCCAAGAAAGCTGCGTACCTCTGTTTGAGTAGTAGGAGTGGGAATAAGAAAAAGTATTTGGATTTTGGCCGGGTCTACCTGAATGCTGGCTGCTGAAATATAGTGTCCTAGAATAAGTCCTTCAGTCATCACCATGTAACATTTTTCATGACTTAAGCAGATCCTGGTAGCTATACAACGTTGTAGGACTTTTTCTAGGGTATTTAGTGCTGGATCAAAATCATCTCCATAGGGTGTAAAGTCATCCATATACACTTCAAGTCCATCGTTTATTAAATCTGCAAAAATGCTAAGGATAGCCCTTTGGAATGTGGCGGGAGCATTACATAGGCCAAATGGTAGAACTCGGTAGGCAAATGTCCCCCAAGGACAAGTGAAAGTTGTTTTGTCCTGGTCTTCAGGGGCAATCTGAATCTGATTGTATCCACTGAAGCCATCCAGGAAGGAAAATAATTTTTTCCCTGCTAAAGTATCTAGCACTTGGTCTATGAATGGGAGTGGAAAATGGTCTTTTTGTGTTGCTTTATTGAGTTCCCTGTAATCCACACAAATTCTCCATTTCCCATTCTTTTTTGGTATGACCACAAGTGGAGAGACCCATTTACTGTCAGAAATAGGATAAATAAAATTAACATCTAACAGTTTCTGAAGTTCCGCTTTAACCAAATCTTTTAAATGAGGATTAAGTCTTCTCTGCGGTTGACGGATAGGTCTAGCATCTTTTTCTATATAAATGTGGTGTGTACACGAATGTGGGTCGATTCCTTTCATATCAGGGTAATCCCATGCAAATTCCTGTTGATATTTTCTTAATACATGGATGAGCTTAGTTTCTTGTTCAGATGTGAGGTTGGCATTGATATTTAAAGTTTTTCTCGGTTCAATTTCCACAATTTTACTATTTTCGACAGAAGTAACAGGTATTGTTTGATCATGTGTGTTTTTCAGAGGATCTTCTTCTAATTCATTATCAAATGCTGCTTCTATCATGTGACATTGTGTGCAGGATTCAGCTTCAGTTTGACTAATGAAACTGTTAATGGCATCATCTTCTGTTTGATATTTAAAATCAAGTGCCTCTTGAAAAGTCAATGGGGATCTAATGTTATCAGTAAGGTATGATACAGGATACTTGTTAGTTTTAATTATTGTGAGACTTGGCTGCGCTGGAGGGTATAGAACCAAATTCTTAATATCGGGTCCTTTAGTTATGGTCATATTTCCTTGCCGGCAACCAATGTAAGCATCGGCGGTGGCAAGCCAAGGCCTACCTAGGATTAGCGGGTGTCCATCAAGTCGGGTTTTTGGATTAATTATCAGGAAGTCGGTCAGATATTCCCAAGAATCTACAGAGACCATGACATCGTGTAGAGTACCTTCTGGTCTAATCACAAATCGGTCAGCTAATTCTAATAAAGTAGAGGTAGGTTCTACAGATGTAATGCCGAGTTTTTGATAGGTGGTGGTTGTTAAAATATTGATTGCAGCTCCTAGATCAACTAAGGCATTAGACAAGGTCTGACCGTAAATTTGAACAGTTACAATTGGATTTCCTGGGTCTTCATATTTGATGGGTGTTTCTTTCCTAGATAAGAGATCAGATAAAGTACCGACTACTTGGACTCTTGGATTAGTTGTTATATTCCTCCTTGGTTTCTTTATGCACAATTCTTTAATAGTTTTTGCATATATAGGAATATCTTGAATGGCTTGGAGGAACGAGATTTTTATGTACAAATTTTGTAATTCCCCCAGAATGTCAAAGTCAGGATATTGTAAAGGTCGAGGTATGACTAATCGTTCTGGGAATGGGGGAGAGGATGTGGTTGCTTGATTATGAGACTGCTGATTATTTACATCCTCTCATTGCAACTGATGTTCTCTTACTAACTGATCTTCATTATGAACTGTTTTATCTCCCTCATTTTGAATGATACGTCCAGATCGTAATTGAAGATCATTACACTCCCGCAGGTCAGGTCCTATTTCTGGTGATTCAATGATTTGAAGAGATTGGACCGGTCTGTTATTTGGATTGGGGTTGGGTTGGGCTGGGAGTTGCGGTCTCAAATTAGACTGGGGATTTTGTTGTAGAGCTAGCAGAGTAGGTTGAGGGAGCGGAATAGTTCCTACTGGCTGTTGCATTGGTCTTTGCCAGTTTGTCTGCCAGGATGAACCTTGTGAAGTAGGGGGAGTCCATTGCGGAGGATATGGGCTATTTTTCCAATATGGTGAATTATAAGGGAAATGCGGCCAACTAGATTGATTTGGATGATTTAGCCATGGGTTTGAAGAAGGAAACGGTGGTGGTGACCAATTTGGGAATAGGGGTGGGGGCTGATTTTGCCACATATTATATTGTTGAGCGTTATATTGTGAAGGCTGAAAAGAAGAGGTTGGGTCTGAAAACATACCAGATTGTCTTTCCTGCCACTGGCGGCGCTGGTTAATCAAGTACACCGATTCTGGTTCTTCCTCTGCTTCCTTTTATACTGCCCTTAATCTAGGAAGTGAGGGGAGCTTTCCGTAAGATGATCGTTTGTACAGATGGCACATGTTTGGACTGTATCTTGTGGGCACTCCTTGTGACTATGTTTTTTTCTGCATCAGGGGCAGAAGATTGCCAAATTCTGTTCTGCCTCCATCTGCTTTTGCTTGGCCTGCATAATATCAAGTTGTGTAGTTAGTGTCCCTAGAATATCAGTTTTAAAATTTTCTAATAAATTTCCAATCTCCACACGCATTACTCCTTCTGTTGCTATCTTATTGTCTCTTGCAAACCGATCATATTCTATCAGTTTTATTCTTGTGCTGCCTCTCGAACTCCTGATGCATAAATCAATAATGTCAGCAAAATTCTCTTGATAAATATCCCCTTTTCCCACGATGTTTAATGTTTCGATCCACTGTTCCTTCATGCCCCTTATTAATGCAGTTTCTAACACATTATCAGGTAAAGGTAGTGATGCATAAGGAGATCTTTGTAAATTATATTGAAAACATTCCACATATTCTTCTAATGTTTCGTTTGGTTTGGCTGTCATTTGAAATATTTCTTCTTTCAATTCTCTAGACCTACAATAATCCTAATATTTTTTTAAAAAGGATTCTTTCATCTGATCCCAATTGTTGATGACCCCACCACCTAGTCCCATAAACCATCTTAGAGCAGCTCCCTTTAATGTTGAGGGGAATAATTTCAATTTCTGGGGATCGGTGGTGTAATCATATCCCCTACACAACACATCAAATTTGAATAAAAATGCATCCGGATCTTCTGATGTAAAACCGTGAAAGGTTGGGATATGTTGAAGAGGGATAGCTTTCATGGGTGCATTTGCTGCAGAATCCACTATAGGATATTGTAATGTAGAGGTTTGAGTATTTGGATGATTCTGAGCCATAGGATCGAATATGTGCCAATAACCTTCTGGGATATCTAGGAGGGTATTCCTAGGTTGAGAGGGAACGATTTTAGCAGGAATAGTTTTAATGGCACTTCCTTTATCTGGGGTAAGAGGAATACCTAATGTCTGAGGAGATTGAATTCCTTCAACAATGATTTTCGCAGCACTCCCCTTATCTGGGCTATTTAATGGCTGATCTGTTCCAATGGGAGATTTTGGTTCTTCTGTTTCCCCTGTTTCTCCTTCTCCTTCACAAAAGTTACTGAAATTCCCTTCCTGCAATAGTTCTGGAGTAGAATTTTCAATTTCCTGAAAGTCTTACTCTTCAGTTTGACTATGCACCTCAGCAAAGGCTACAGATGGTGATCCTGTGGCCTGAAGGGAACTAGTAGGCTGCTTAGAAATGGTTTTCCTGAAACCTACTGATGGCTGAGATTCTGTTTTCTTATAGATTTCGTCTATGAAAGTTGTTCGGCCAAGGGTCACCGGCCCCTTAGCTTTTTCAGGTTTGGATGGAAGCTTGATATTCTTTTCTGGTTTTTTCTGCTTAGTCATGCACTCAAATAAACTGCTAAATTCTATTCAATCAAAGCAAAAGCAAATCTGTTAGGAAAGCGGACAGTGGAGCAGGGCTTTTACATGCTCCGTACGCAGGTTCTTACCTTTCGTTTTTAAGATCCAACTCTTTCCTAGCAGGTTCGTACACTACTCTGAAAAAGACAAATGGCTACACTCTTTCCCCGACAACGGCGCCAAAATGTAGAGCTATAAAAAGGGTCTCTTTCACCTCTAATTACCTCACATTAATATGTCAATCCGGGAATGTTTGGTTATTTCAAAGAGTGACTCAATCCGAGGCTATTTGTCAGAGTAATGCTAGTAGTACAGCGTCCTACAAAAACACAAGAATAAACTGATGCTTGTCTATGACTAAGTTCCTTCAAATGACTAATGCACAGACTCTTAAAATTAATCAACTTTATCAGTCAAGGGTTCGACAGCAGTAGTCCATCCCTTTGGAAACTGATGGAAAGGAAACTAGAGCATGGATCACGGGTCTGGGAGCAAGGCAGTAAATGCAGAGGCTCACTACAGCCACAGATCGTCTCTCACACCAAATGCGAGTAAATGAAACGGCAGATAAAAATGGAACGGAAAATAGGAAATTGAACAACAAATCTAGAATGGAACAACAATGCTTAAAATGGAACAACAATTCTGAAATGGAACAGCAATCGCTATAACTAAACCTCGCGAGTAACAATCAAACTTTATCCTATCAACTCAAATGCTCTCATTGTAATCAAAACTCCAATCTTTCATTCTCCAAGCAAATCACACAACCAACTAAAGGAACAACAATAACTCTTAATTATGGAACAGCATGTGAAAATCATACACACGTAACACTCTAAAGAAGTAATCTGATTTAGTACCAATCATCAGCAGGAATTACAACTGTGTTTCAAAATGGAACAGCATGAATCCTGATTCATAAAGAACACACCTTTCAGATAATTTCCTTAACACACATACTCAGTATAGAAGCTCCATAACATAATGATAACAATGTTCAATTAAGTCTGATTAAGATTGCATCCACTCTGAAAGTGTTGATAATATAATGCAGAGTCAATAGAAAGAATATTAACGAACGAATCTTAACAGAGCATGTGATGTAACTTGTAAAGTATATCAGATTACCAACTAGCGATGATAAGCAAACCACGCAGAAATCAAATCGTAGTGATACAGAAGCAAGTGTCCTCTGGGGCCGGGCCCTTAGCCTCAAGGGTACACCGCTTTAAGCTAATCCAAACGCAAAGGTAAGATAATCACCAAGTTTATATTAATGAATAAAAACAGAAATTACAATGAGCCAAGTTCAACAGGACTCGATGATCAAAGTTCAGTCTTTAACAAAAAGTTACATAAAAAACCTCTCCTTAGACTAACAGTGCCGTCCCTTTATATAAGGGTAACGGTGGAGATGTCTAAGTGATAAGATAAATAAAGCAGCGATCCCTCAGGATCAAAGATCCTGAGGGACTCGCCAATTTGTTAATCCCTAATCACTTCTTTCTCCTCCGCTGAGCTGGTGCCTTCTCCACCTTTTCCGGACCGGTTTGCTTCAGCCTGCTTTTCCTTGTTTGCACTCGGTCCTTCGTTAAAGGGACAGCAGTTACCCTGTTCTTATCTTCTTCTTTGGAACAGCAGCTCCTCGTTTTTACCCTTTCCTGCATAGGAGAATGACAACTATCAGCGGATAAGTCTTTGCATACTAATTCCACATATTTTACCACAATTCTCTATTGTTTTCCACATTCATGATGTAAACGATTCATAAGTCCTACTGAAAAGCCACTGAAATGATCATTAAAAACATACCTTTTTAGTACTCCACAGATGCGATTTCCTCACAATGTACGTATTGGCACTATCAGTTAGTTGGCTTACTATGACCCTTAGTCTCAGACCTCTCCTCAGACCATTATTTCATCAATGACTCGCAATAATACCACTTCCTAATTTACCAATGTTTCTCCTGGAGTCTATAAATATTTCACATTGGTTGGGGCTTACTATGTCCCACCACCTACTCCTTCTAAGCCTATCTCTTCTATTTTTTGCATGACTCAAGCATCATAAGTCGTAACAAAGTGGTCGAGTATTCCTTCTCAGGAGCCATCTCCTCCACAACCTCCTTCTCAAGACTCAACTCATCCTTCAGGTATAATTCCTCCAGGCTAGTTTCCTCCTGTTGGTATCTCTCCCAATCCTTTTCCACCCAAAACTATTCCCTAGGTCTCTCTCATCTAGGAGCAATTCATCCAGGTCATTACCCCTCTGTTCAAATACCTTTCTTACTCCCACCACCAGGAATTTATTCTACCCTTGTAATGGATACATTAAGTCTTCCCAACATCACCTTGGGGATCCCAGTCTAGTACATTGATCCTCCTGTAAACACTCCTCCAAACCAACTAAAACCTTAAATAGCTTTGACTCCATTTCAATTCATTATTCTCTCCCCTTCCTTTGCTTCAGTTCCATAGTAACTACATCAGGAAATGCTCATGTTCCGAAAGAATTTGGTGATGGGGTGTTGAAGCCTCGAAAATCATTGCTTCAACATGGGGGAAAACCACCAGGTTTGGACCTTGGTTGGCAGGTCCTTTCCTGTTTGGAGTAGTGGCTCTGACTGGGGATAATGGGACTAGTTTCCCAATCTAATTTATGATAGTGTTGATGGGGTGATATGTGATATTTTGGAGTAATGTTTAAGCTAAAAGTAATCTAATCTAAACTAATAATCACATGCATTTATCCTAATTTAAACACTATCTAATTATGACTATACTCGGGAATAAATTTGAAGTATGCGATCTACAATAATGTCCAAAAGCAATTGGTAATAAAGATCATTCAATTGCAATAAGAAATGAAATCATTTAAAAATAATCATTTTGTATAAAAAGTTAGCCGAAATGATTGTGAAAGATATATCGCATAAGAATTATTCATGTATTCAACATAAAATTTAGGCCATCATCATACAGAAGTGCAATAAATGCTAACCAAGATTCAAACTTTCATACATAAACAATTTGAAGAGAAATTATTGCTTAATACATAAGTAAAAGAGAATTATGAGATAAAAGTACCATTTGTAATAAGTCCTACTCATGTGCTTCAACAATATTGATCTACTTCCAATCCATCCAACACCATCTAAGAGTACAAAAGTGAAATTTTAGTAGAAGATACCAGATAAGATGAAAATAAATCATGTTCCATTCATCTAACTAGAACTTCCACAAAGGGACAGAAGTGCATGTTTTGAAAATTGTTTCTGATAAAAAATTTGGACCCCTCTCTAAGTGCATGAGAGGGGTTTAAATACTAAAATATAAAACTAAAAATAGATTATTACAAAAATAGTTGAGGAGGTTTAAATGACCTTCCTAAAATTATGCAAAAAAAAATTAAAAAAAAAAAAAAAAAAATAGAAATGAACATGGTGACTAACTATTCTACATTTGATTATTTAGATTGCAAATGTCCATCATGGGCTTGAGCTGTGTTAGTTGGATAATTTCATCTTTCAACTACCCAGTGAACACATCGTCGGTCAGTGTTGGCACCATTTTCTCAGTAGAAGTGGTTAGGCATCGCAGGGTCATTCACTAGTTGTGAGGTTTCACTAAATGTTACCAATGTGCTTCCTAGTTTAACCTACTCATTTGCCTAATTGCTTCTGCTTTTTATTCTATTTCCTGCCTCCACTACAATTCAAGTTGTTTTACATTAGGAAGAAAACCCAGAATGGACTCTGCTACTAGGTTTACGTTATGTAAGTTTTTGTTAATATTCTCGATAACATTGTTTGATGTTGCTGTCACAGCTGTTATTGCCTTTTATGCCTCTCTAAGCCAAGAATCCCAATTTTCAAATATGATTTCTTTGTGTGACTCCTCTAGTTTAGGTAAGAGAGCCTTTCTCCCATTTTCTGAATTCTGTCAGGTGATGAAGTCGGAGACTCTTTTCAATATTTCATCATATTCAAGCCTCATTTCAACGACTTGACTCATCAATTTGTCACTTTTTTGCAATAAGAATTCCATTGTGAAATCTTCTGGCATAATAATTCATTTTGGTGCATCAACTAGGAGTTAAGGCCAAGTGCTTCAGTAATAAATTGATCAATTTTTGGATCATCCTTATGCAGATCAGTTATTTCTTGTAACTGCACTTCCTTTTCTGCTAAGCTGGCTTGATGTCTTATTTGTATCTGCTCGAACTCTTGTTGGAGCTTAGCTAACTGTGTTTCTGCTTGCTGGTTGGATTTTGCTTGTTGTAATTGTTGTTCAAGTGACATAATTTTATTTTCTTTTTCCTTAAGCAACATTTGCACCTCTATTGCTTTGTCGATAGTTGTTGTAGCATAGGCACCTGCAAACTGTGACAGTCTAGTAAGATTTTCGGATGGATCGATGGGTGAGTCTTTCCAAACAACATCCATCGGTTCATTATCAGGGGTAGTAACAGTTGTAGAATCCAATTTCCTTTTCTTCCTTTGTCTTTTAACAATTTCTTTGTGTTGTGGGCTATAGAACACATCTAGAGGGGGAATCTCCTCAATTCTCAAAACAATTTCAGAGGTGGGAGTGATAGGAATGTGCTCTACCTCTTGAGTATTTACAATCTCCTTTGTTGTAATTTCTTGAGTTGCTTTCTACTGTGGAGTTTGCAACTCTAGTGTTTGTTCCTCTGTATGGAGATTTTTATTAAATTTCTCCCATTTTTCCTCTAAATCAATCACCAAGAGCTTTATTGGCTTGGTGGAGGTGGAATGGATTTCATCATGTTTGCTAGCTGAAGTTTGCTCAGCCATCTTTTCTGTAGATTGGGTTGTATCTTTTCTGACTCCGCGCTTCTACTTTTCCCATTTTGTGATTGTTGCTCTAAATTCTTTGACTCCCTAGAAGGCTTCTCTTGGGATTCCGCTCCAGAATTAGTTTTAGAATTTTCTTCGGAATCTCCTTCTAGAGTTACACTAGGAGTAGGCTCCCTTATTGGTTCTCTTGTAACATGCATTTTTGTTGCTTGTAGTATTCATTTTTCATTCAATAACTTGAAAATATTTCAAAAATAGATAAAAGCAAGAGGAAGAAGTGATAAAGATATATCGGAAATCGCAAAAGGAATAAGTAAGAATAAAAGAATCGGCCCCAGTATAGCCAAGGATAAAATCAAATCATAATATAAATGGTTATATGTAGCCATAACCAATATATATATATATATATATATATATATATATATATATATATATAGAGAGAGAGAGAGAGAGAGAGAGAGAGAGAGAGAGAAATATCACAGTGGGTAGTTACAACATAGCACCTCAGCTTCAGTTGATTGTGATTGAAGAAAGTCGGACCCGAAACATATATATATATATTATGTTTTAAAGCCCCAGAACCACAAGATACTGAAGAAATGGCACAAAGTTAAAGTGAGTGGACAGATGAATGATGAATGCACAGGAACCATTGGATCTTGGAGATCAACAGATAAGGTCGAAGGAATGAATGGTGGAGATTAACCAGAAGCACTGGTGGAAGAGAAATTCGAAGGTGTGTCACCGCCATCGATGGTCGAAGATCTACGGTCATCGGGTGTGAACAAGTCTGAGTGTTAACCTAGATGAAGGGTGGATTTAAAACTATAAGCGGGATTTCGGGCAGATGAAAAGTGGTAAATGGTATTTAGAGGAAAGTGCCCGATTCCATTCAATGGTTGACACGTAGCACTAAAGGAGAGAGAAGAACCACTCATTTCGGGCGGGTAACTCTCGTGCAAATAGCCCACCTGAAATTGATATCAGCCGTTGGATCCTAGGGTTGAAATCTACAGTGGAGAATGGCCGAACCCGAAAACATATGAATTATGTTTTAAACTCTGAGCGCGTCCGCCTTATCGCATATTGTAAAGGTATACATTGATATAATATTTGAAAGGCTGACTGCGATTTGTGATGCAAATTCAATGGCGCGTTGAATGGGCGGATTCGAAGGATTTATGAAGAATAATATTTTTTGAGTTCTGTATTAATCAAAGGTTCACGTTGATTTCGTTGTGTAAAGAGGAAAATTAGTATTAGAGCTAAATCTAAAGAGGAAGATAATCGGGTATGTTTTCTTTATATTTTGGCCAATAAAAATGCCCGATACATATGAAAGACCAGGTTTACACAAGTCAAACACATTTCATTACGGCTAAAACGAATTAAACATCATTAAGGCATATACAGAGGAACTCGGTAGCAGATTAATAGAGCAAGATAGTAGTTACCGTCTTCTTCTAAATTCAGTTATTTTCCTATTATTTCATGTTCTTTGAGGTATCTTTTACCCTCTGTAAAATTTTGTAATAGTTTTACTTCAGATAGTTAGAGAAGCAGTTAAATAATTTGACAGTTTCAGAAATCAATAATTGTTCCACAATGTATAAAAAGATGTAAATTTACAAAGAATGGGTTTGAATTTTAGAGAACCTAGAGATTAAGCCACTGTATTCCTAATATAATTGTTGATTAATGAAAGAATCAGAAGTTTCCATGAATTGTTGGGTATAATTTTGTAACTTATCTGTCATGTTTCATCTTATGTTTTCTTCTTTCAAGTATAGTAATGAAGCTACAGGCCTTTATTTGCTTATATAGATAAAGTTAAAATTTCTTAAAAGAGCATTCCTATACTTGAAGTTTTCACCTTCCTTTCCAAGTTATAGATAATAGTTTCTGTGTAAGGCAACATATTATCTTTAACTCCTCCAAGGGTCGCAGATAGTAGTTTCTATGCTATGCAGCATATTGTCTATGATTCAATTCTCATTTTCATAATTCTTCTAAGTTACAGATAGTAGTTTCTGTGAAAGACCAACACATTATCTTTAACTTTTCCTAATGTCACAGATAATAGATTCTATGAAAAACAACATATTGTCACTGACTTCTTCCTTCTTCATTTATCATTTATATCAAGCAAGTAAATGGCATTCTGAGATTTTCAGGTCACATATGTATTAATAGTTAAAAAATAAGTTTTCCAGGTCCTTCATTTGAGAACACAACATATAATCAAGTGACAGTAATTACAATCATTAATGTCTTAAGCACAATTTCTACACAGCCAGGAAATTGGTTCCTTAAGGAAAAACATTAATTGGCATTGTTGCCAAGGAGATAAGACAAGAACACTTTTCCCTGGGTTTTTCAATATTTTCCTATGGTTGTTCAGCAAGGAGGAAATATTTGGTTTTTTTGAATCAAAGCAATAGCTCTAGCTTCAAGGAGACCCCATACAAGATCAGACACTTCACAACAGAAGGTTCAAGCTCTTTCAGATCCTGAAAGGCTAGTTTCTAGGAGGGCTGGAAAGTCTAAGATCCCAGCTACACCCATCCCTACATTGTTTGTATTAGGCAGCATCTTATCCAAACATTCATCTGATAAAGAGTCATCTTTTTCATCATCTTCATTTTAGGAACCTAACTGTCAAGAGAAATCTTTAGATTCCGTTACTTTTCATTTACCTGCTATAATTATTCAACCTAAACCAATATCCGCATTACCACCTCCGCACACTCCATTTACTTCTAAGTCAGGTTCTGCATTTGTTGGTAATCAAGGTTCAATAAACATGGTAGTCCCTGCATTCTTGATGAATAGGTGTGCACCTCTTCAATTTCCACAACCGTTAAATCAAATGCCACATGAATACCCCAAGATTCTTCCTCATTTTACAAGGAAATATGAACAAACTATAGAGAATCATGTGTCAGTATTTTGCAATTTTGCAGAAAACAAAAATGTTGAACATGTAGATGTTGTTCTAAGACTTTTTGTTCAGTCCTTGGATGGAGAAGCAAGGAAATGGTTTAAAGGAATTCCCAATAATTCTATTCCTTCTAGGGAAGAGATGGAACACTTGTTCATTCAGAAATGGGGAGAAAAAAGAGATCATGGGTATTCATTAACAGAGTTTAATGCCATAAATAAAAATTCTAATGAAACTGTGGCCGAATTTGTCAAAAGGTTTAACAAATTGTACAATAGTCTTCCAGTGGAGATTAAGCCTCCTCCTGCTAGTGCAAAAATAGCTTTTACAAGGGCTTTTGAATCAAATTTTGGATTCACACTAAGGGAAAAAAATATCCAACCATTGATCAAATCCAAATAGATGCATTAGAGATAGAAGAAAATATGGTGGCTGTAGGAAAGACACCAAAGACACAGCCTATCCAGGACAAGGGAAAGGCAATGATGGAATCCTCTCAAAGTCAAGCATTGGAAAATATGTGTAATGTAATTAAAACTTTGTCAGATAAGTTAAATAAATTAGAGTTAGAAAATAAGAATTTTCAGAAGCAAACATAGTATAATAAGAACTTCAATCCCCAATATAGAAGACAGCCTTTGCAGATCTTGCAAAAGGAAAGGAAAGATCAAAATCAGATTCAAGCACCATTGTATATAGAAGCAGATCCTGGTGAAGAACAGGAGCAACTTGAAGATCAAATTTCTACATTATATGCAGTAGATGAAGATGAACTTGGTATCGAAGAAGAAGAGTATGAATATGATGAAACATATTCCATTCATGATGAAAATAAAATTGATGAATATTGGAAGCAATTCTCTGATTTTATGCAAGTTGGAATTCATAAGAAATATGACTTGAGATCGAGGAAAAGGTCAATAAATCAAGAAAATGAAAGTGAGAAGTAAGTTTCAAATTCCTCACTAATGGTGACTCCACAAGAATCTCAGCCTGCAAAACAAGTGAATAAAGGAAAGCAGCAGCAGAATGCAAATGGCAAGACATAGATACTTCAAGGTGAGTATTCTCAAGATCAAGTTGAAAAAATTCCTTTGGAGAAACTTGTTTCAATTCCTCAAGTAATTCCAGTCATGAAAAAAGGTGAAGATGAGAACGAAAGGACTGCTAAATAGGGTCACTTGTTTAGTCTTACTAAGGAGTTGGAAAAGGTAAGAATTCAGGTTCCTCTTACAAAATTGATAAGAATACCATTTATCAAAAGGAGATTGTTGAGTTTTTTAATTTGAAAGAAAATTAGATTATAAATGACACTATAAATCTGTAGGAAGACAAACCAGTAGTGGCTTTTGGTCCACATGTTGAGGAAATAAACTCTTCAATACCGCCTTTTTATATTTCTTTATTGGTCCACAATTTCCTCTTACATAATTGTATGTTTGATTCAGGAGCTTCACACAATATTATGCCTTTGTCAGTAATGAAGCAACTAAATCTACAAGATACCAAACCCTATAGGGACTTGTATTCTTTTGATTCAAACAAAGTCAAGTGTCTTGGGCTCATTAAGGATCTGGCAGTGTCACTAGCTCAAATTCCAGTTAAAAGCTTGGTCATGGATGTAGTAGTAGCAGATATTCCTGCTAGATTTGGAATGCTTCTATCTAGGTCTTGGGGGGCTAAATTGGGTGGTGTTTTGAAGCTAGATTTTACGTATGCTATTGTACCAACTTTTGGTGGGGATGAGAGGAAATTGTACAAATACTAGATTTGTAAAAACAATTACAAAAAATGGAGCAAGTAATTCACCTGTATATAGCCAGGAGAAGGATGACTTTTCTTGTTTCATGCTGGATGATAATGTAGAGCTCGCTGAAGATAATCAGAAGCAGCTTGCTTTAGCCAATGTAATTACAGAGCTACAAACTAAAGAAGTGTGGAAATGTTTCTTTGATGAAGCTTATTCCAAGGAAGGAATAGGTGTTGGTTTTCTTCTAATTTCACCTGGAGGTAATATGTTCCCTTTTTCCTTTAAATTAGAGTTTGTGGCAGAGTATGAGTCCTTGATTATTGCTTTACAAATAGTTAAACAGATGGGAGTTAAGTCAATTTCTTCTTTCGGAGATTCAGAGCTGATTATTAAGAAAATAAAAAATCACTACCAAACAAAGCACCCTAGGCTTAGGGAATACAGAAATGAGTATGAGATTTGATTGAGAAATTTTTTGAAGCTTTTAACCTTCAATTCATTCCAATAAATGAGAATAGATTAGCATATTCATTGGTTGTGGCTGCTATTACTTTCAAGCCTCATATTAATCCAAGACTAAGATACGAGATAGAGATGAGACACAGACTCTCTATTCCTGATAATGTTAAGAATTGGCAAGTTTTTGAGGATGATCAGTAGATTAAGGAGTTTTTGACTATGGTTGAAGAGTTTCAGGGCACAGAAATTGATCAGGATGAAGAAGAAATATCAGAAGTTGCAGAAGTCAATGGTTTAAAAGATTCAATAGCTAATTAGAAAATCTTTCAGTTGAAAGATAAAATTATTCCAAAGGGACTTGTTCCCTTTGAAATACTTTTTAATCCTAATGATGTGGTTGTTGACTCAGGGAAAATTTCACAGGAGGAGCACATTCAGGATCACAACCTTGGAACTCAGGAGAATCCCAAGTTAGTGAAATTATTTAGTGGAGTTCCACCTAATTTTCAAGAAAGATATATTAAACTTTTTAAGAATTATGTTGATGTCTTTGCATGGTCTTGTGAAGATCTCAAAACCTATGATGTAAATATTATTCAGCACAAGATTCCCTTGAAGGAGGGAATTAAACCCTACAAACAGAAGCTTAGATAGATAAATCCTCTGCTCCTACCATCAAACGAAAAGGAGGTAAAGAAGTTTCTTGATGCCAAAATAATAGTTCCACTTAGGTATTCTAATTGGGTGGCTATTTTAGTGCCTTTGAGAAAGAAAAATGGAGAAATAAGGTTATGTGTGGATTTCATAAATCTCAACAGGGCTTCTTTGAAAGATAACTATCCATTGCTTAAAATGGATCATGTGTTGCAAAGGGTAATGGGATATTTTAGAATGTCAATGCTAGATGGATTTTTTGGTTATAATCAGGTGGCTGTGGATAAGGAGGATCAGAAGAAAACATCATTCACAACTCCCTGGGAACCTTTATGTATGCCAGAATGCCTTTCGGATTGATGAACGTAGGTGCTACATTTCAAAGGGCTATGGAGATTGCTTTTGTTGGAGATAAGTTTGTAGTAATATATTTCAATGATATTACGGTTTTCTCAAAGTCTGATGAAGAACATTTTGACCATTTGAAAAACACTTTCGATAAATGTACAAGATTTGGACTTTCCTTACATCCCAAGAAATCCATTTTTTCTCTGGAAGAAGGAAAACTATTGGGGTACATTGTTTCCAGAGATGGAGTGAAGATAGATTCGGTCAGACTACAAGTTGTGCAAAAAATACCATTGCCTAGGAGTAAAAAGGATATTCAAAAGTTTCTGGGAAAGATAAACTTCCTAAGAAGATTTGTATCCAACTATGCAGAAATTGTAAAATAAATTACTAATATGCTAAAAAAGGAGAATGAAGTGAATTGGACCAAAGAAGCTAGAGAATCATTTTCTAGGATTAAAGAGGCATTACAGGCAGCTCCAGTCTTAATCAACCCTGATTACCTAAAGCCTTTCCAAGTTTTTACATTCACATCATCAAGTTCAATAGCTGGTGTCTTACTGCAGAAGAATGATGAAGAGAAAGCGCAACCAATTGCATTCTTCAGTAAGATTCTTAGGGATTCTGAGCTGAAATATAATATTCTTGAGAAACAGGTGTATGCTTTGGTAAAAGCCCTGAAAGCTTCTAGAATTTATGTGTTGCAGTGACAAATCATTGCTTATGTGACAAATGCTACAGTGAAAGATGTATTACTACAAGGAGATGTAGAAGGCAGAAGAGGAAAATGGATAGCCAAGATCCAAGAATATGATTTGGACATAAAACCCACAAAGTTGGTGAAAGGACAAGGATTGGCAAAAATGTTGACAGAATCAAACTTTCATGTATTAGGAATCAACTTGCTGGCACCTTTGGATGAAAAAGCAGCTGAAGAAAGTGAAGGAAAGCAAGATCCAGGTATGAAGATCAGGCATAAAATTTTGTGTTCAGAATGGTATAAGCATATAATTCATTATTTATTCTTTCTTTCCTGTCCCCAATCCTTAGATAGAACAAAGTATAGGGCACTAAAGATCAAGGCACAACCATATGTGATTGTGGAAGGTAGATTGTACTGGAAGGATCCTGCTGGAATTTTATTGTTATGTTTAACAGAGGATGAATTTATAGAAACAATCAAAGATTATCATGACGGGTTATGTGGAGGACATTATAGTTGGAAAGTAACTGCACATAAGATCCTTCAGGCAGGATTTTATTGGCCTACTTTATTTGGTGATACATATAAGTTTGTTAGAAGTTGTCAGAAGTGTCAACTTTTTGCCGAGAAAAAGAGATTAGCCCCTTTACCTTTGATTCCATTTTTCATAGAGGAGCCATTTAGACAATGGGGATTGGACTTTGTTAGAGAAATCAGTCCACCTTCAAGTAGACAACACAAGTTGGTTCTAACAACAACTGATTATTTCACCAAATGGGTAGAGGTTATACCTACTAAGAAAGAAAATGATGAAATAGTAATGAAGTTCTTGGAGGAGAATATTTTCAGCAGGTTTAGATGCCCCATCAAAATTATAACAGACAATGCTGAAGTCTTCAGTTCAAGTAATTTTATTTCTTTTTGTCACAATTATAATGTTACTTTGTCCCATTCAACGGCTTACCATCCGCAGGGAAATGGATTAGCTGAATATACTAACAAAACTTTGATGAAGATCCTTAAGAAAACCATTGCATAAAATCAAAGAGATTGGGATTCTAAGTTAAAGTTTGCTTTGTGGGCTGCTAGAGTAACTACAAGAAGATCTATAGGGAAATCACCTTTTGAATTAGTATATGGAACTCAGGCTCTGTTTCCAAGTCAACCTTTGCAGCCAGTGATTGCAATGATTTAGGAGGCGAAAGAAGAACCAAATGCTTTGATAAGAAGAATGAATAAAGTGATGGAGCTAAGCTAGAACAGGGACAAGGTAAGAGACAACTTGATTATGTATCAATCCAAGATGAAATTTTTTTTTGACAAAAAAGCTAAGGAAATTGATTTTAAAGTTGCAGATTTAGTATTGAGATGGGATACCAGAAGAGAAGATAAGGGTAAACATGGGAAGTTTGATCCTCTCTTGTATGGCCCTTTTAGAATTTCTGAAGTAAGATCCAATAATACCTTCATTCTTGAGAATCTTGATTGTGAAACTCTACAGCGGCCTGTCAATGGGCAATACTTAAAGCTTTACTTCCAGTTCTGAGGAATAAGTATCATTTCATTGTAAATATCGAAGTGAAATCAGTGTACAAATGCCATAGAATTTAAATTTATGTGAAGCAATATATGACTCCATGCCCGAAGTGAAGGCACTAATCTGCGATTCTTAGTGCTTCTGTGGCAAAAACACTATCCCCAGGTGGAGCCAGATGTTGTAACATGCATTTTTGTTGCTTGTAGTATTCATTTTTCATTCAAGAACTTGAAAATATTTCAAAAATAGATCAAATCAAGAGGAAGAAGTGATAATTATATATCGCAAATCGCTAAAGGAACAGGTAAGAATAAAAGAATCGGCCCCGATATAGCCAGGGATCAAATCAAATCATAATATAAATGGTTAGATGTAGCCATAACCAATATATATATATATATATATATATATCTTATGTTTTAAAGTCGTGGAACTACAAGATACTGAAGAAATGGCCCAAAGTCAAAGTGAGTGGACAGATGAAGAATGAACACACAGGAACCATTGGATCTTGGAGATCAACGAATAAGGTCGAAGGAATGAACGACAGAGAATAACCAGAAGTGCTAGCAGAAGAGAAATCTGAAGGTGCGTCACCACTGTCGATGGTCGAAGATCTATGGTCAGCGTGCACGAACAAGTCTAAGCATTAACCAAGACGAAGGGTAGATTTAAAACTATAAGCAGGATTTCAGGTGGATGCAAAGTGGTAAACGGTATTTAGAGGAAAGCGCCTGATTCCATTCAATGGTTGAAACGCAGCACTAAAGGATAGAGAAAAACCACTCATTTCGGGCGGGTAACTCTTGTGCAAATATCCCACCCGAAATTGACATCAGGCATTAGATCCTGGGGTTGAAATCTACGGTGGAGAATGGCCAAACCTGAAAATATATGCATGTTTTAAACTCTCGGCGCATCCACCTTATCGTGTATTATAAAGGTTTACATTGATATAATATTTGAAAGGGCCGATTGCGATTTGGGATGCAAATTCAATGGAGCATTGAACGGGAAAATCCGACGGATTTATGAAGCAAGATTAATTCTTTTTGAGTTCCATATTAATCAAAGGTTCACGTTGATTTCGCTGTGTAAAGAGAAAAATTAGTGTTAGAGCCGAATCTGAAGAGGAAGACAATCGGGTATGTTTTCTTTGTATTTTGGCCAATCAAAACGCCCAATACATATGTAAGCCCAGGTTTACACAAGTCAAACACATTTCATTATGGCTAAAACGAAATAAACATCATTAAGGCACATACAGCGGAACTTGGCAGTAGATTAACAGAGCAAGCCAGCAGTTATCATCTTCTTCTAAATTCAGTTATTTTCCTGTTATTTCATGTTCTTTGAGGTATCTTTTACCCTCTATAAAATTCTGTAATAGTTTTGCTTCAAATAGTTAGAGAAGTAGTTAAGTAATTTGACAGTTTCAGAAATCAATAACTGTTCCACAATGTATAAAAAGATGAAAATTTACAAAGAACGGGTTCGAATTTTGGAGAACCTGGAGATTAAGCCACTGTATTCTTGATATAGTTGTTGATTAATGAAAGAATCAGAATTTTCCATGAATTGTTAGGTATAATTTTGTAACTTCTCTGTCATGTTTCATCTTATGTTTTCTTCTTTCAAGTATAGTAATGAAGCTGCAGGTCATTATTTTCTTATGTAAATAAAGTTAAAATTCCTTAAAGGAGCACTCCTATACTTGAAGTTTTCACCTTCCTTTCTAAGTTATAGATAATAGTTTCTGTGTAAGGCAACATATTATCTTTAACTCCTCCGAGGGTCACATATAATAGTTTATGTGCTATGCAGCATATTGTCTATGATTCAGTTCTCATTTTCATAATTCTTCTAAGTTATAGATGGTAGTTTCTGTGAAATACCAGCATATTATCTTTAACTTTTCCTAGTGCCATAGATAATAGATTCTGTGAAAAGCAGCATATTGTCTCTGACTTCTTCCTTCTTCATTTATCATTTATATCCAGCAAGTAAATGGCATTCTGAGATTTTCAAGTCACATATGTATTAATAGTTAAAAACCAAGTTTTCCAGGTCCTTCATTTGAGAACACGACATATAATCAAGTGACAGTAATTACAATCATTAATGTCTTAAGCACAATTTCTACACAGCCAGGAAATTGGTTTCTTAAGGAACAATAGGTTCAATCAATAATTGGTCCAATGGGACCTTCGTTAGCCTCCTTTCTCTATACTCATAAAAGGCTTCAAGATCTTCACAGTTAAAAAGTAATTGTGCCATATGCTTCACCTTTGTGAATGTGTTCTTCTGTAAAAAGATGTCATCAACTGCATCTTCCTCAATACTTTCACTTTTACCATGGTGGTAAAGTCTTTGACAGTGCCAAATGGGTCATATTGCCTTCCTAGGAATTTAGGTAATTGCAGAGATAACATGATCTCTGCTTCTTTGAATGCATGCCCCAGGTCGTGCAATGAAAATGCTCCACACTATAAAGGGAATGTAGGCCAAATGGCCTTCTTTGAATCCTTTAATGTTTTTCTCATCCCACCCTCACTAGTTGTTTGATAGGCTATCTCTCTAGCCATCAATTTGTTCGGAACATAGTATGGGAGGACATGGGGGGAGGCAATGCTGCCAAATACCCTGATATACGTGAATGTTTCCTCCCCAAACCATCTGGCCACTAGGAGGATATCTACCTCAACTTCCTTGGAAAACCTGGGGGCATCTCGGTTGTAAAGTTGTTTGTGGATAGGGAGCATGACTCCATGACAAATTTTGTAAAAATGTGGTTGAAATTGAGATTCCCACATGTCTTTATGGTATATGTGAATGGGAAGTAGATCTTGGACAATCCACTTCCATCCCATGACAAGAAATTTCAAACCAAAACAAATTGCATCCATTACATAGGCACTCATAAAAAATGGAGGGTAAACCCTCGAAGCAACACTTCTTTTCCTTCTATACTCCATTATTGTTCTTGCTAAATTATTAGACAAAATTTGTGCCCAATTCATTATAGTTGCATTTACGGTTGCATCTATCAATGGTAGCCATTTTGGGGAAAATTTAGTGCTATCAAGTTTAGCAAATAGTCTACATAGCATGGCCATTGAAAGCCTATGAGGGGGACAAATAGATGCAGTAGAGTACATACCATTCTTGTCTTTTTTTATTTTTCCCTCATTATTTGACCAGGTCCGGGTGCAGTCTGTTGGGTCCTCGTTCTCTTTGGAAAACTTCTCGACGAACTGTTTGTTGTAGATGACTTGTCGCTCTGGCAAGTGGTACGTAAGTCGCAGGTTGTTTGGCGTAAAAGATCCCATAACCTCTTGGCTTCTATTCCTGTATTCTCTGTCTAAGATGTTGGCTTCATCAATAAACCATTTAACCATGTTTTTATAAGGGATTATCTCTGGATGCGTAGCTATACAATGCAAAAATGAGCATGTTGTCTCAAACATGGAGGCATCTAAGGAATCACGACTATTAACTATGACCTTTATTTCCAGAATCCTTGGTTTCTCTTCTTCCAATATATTATGCATGGCTTCCCACATAGAGGTTCCTCCCTCTCTATTGCATGTAGTATCCATAAATAGAGGAGCCGTTTCTGATTTCTCAAACATGACTGCTTTGCCTTTCTTTAGCATTGCTCCCAATGATTTGCTCTGTGGATTTTTCCTAAAAGTGAAGAACAACAGCTATCAGATATACAAAGATAACAATGAACTTGAAATGGAATAACGCAGATAGCTTTGAAAGGTGATAAGAAAGGAGTTTTATTTGAATGCAAGTGTGAAGATATCATATCATGTTAAATGGCTCTTCATACATAAATGTAGTTAACTCTTACTAAATGCCCACTAATGCTTCATTATCTCTTAGCTTTAATGCTCATAAATGTCTGCATCGTAAGTCGGGAAGAAAGCTTCTAGGGTGGCGAGCCTTTGAATTGCGATAATGTTGATTTTGCAATTTGCGAAGCAATATCGCAGATCGCAATATCACATTATGCCTTTTCGCTTTTCTTACCTTCCCTTACATTTCTACGAGATGCGAGATGTGAGCCGCTTGTTTATTGCCTCAAAACATAGCTACTTGTTAGGTTTTTCTATGTAAAGACCTTTTTAATAAGCAGTGGACCTAAACATTTGTTCGTAATGTATCTAAGGAGTGGGTCTGGGTCTTGATTGCATTTCGCAATATCAACTGATGGTAAGTTTGCGTTGCTCTTTTAAATGCTCGAAATGTGATGCGATAAAGGTTACGATAACATCGCATTTTCGCATTTCGCTTGTTTTGAGGTAACCTTTTAAGGTGGGCCCTTTATAATTAGCGATATGTGATGTGAGACTTGGTTTTGACGAGAAAAAATTTAGGACCTAATTTATATCAAAATATGATAGTTTTGAGGTATAAAGCGTGGAGTCCTCTTTTAATTGTTTTTTACTAGATTTGGTGGGTTAGCAAGGTTTTTGATGATGCTTAATCATGCGATATGTGGGAAGGCAAGCATTTAGTAGTTCTTTTGAAAAAGGGGTTTGATTGACATCTTGCTTTATTCCAAAATTAAATAAGAATAATGCCTAAATGCTAAGTTTACTTTTGGAAGGATTTTTTAAGGGGTCCCCATTGATTAATGTAACATTAACTACTACTATTAATAAATGGGGGGTTGTTGAATAACACAATAGGGGGGGAAAGCCCAGAAAAAGGGAAACAAAGACAAGGCACCCCAAGCAACTCCCGCTCCTCCTAAATGGCCAAAGCCTTCTCCTTCATGCGCTTTATGTGATTTTGTTGGGCATGTCACCAATTATTGTCCTAAGTTCCCTCATATTAAGAATGTTGTATTTGATACTTTTCCTAACCCTAACATTCCTGAGGCCCATGTTACCTTACCCAAGTCCCCTAAGAAAAAAAATATCTTACACCCAAATCATCCTTGTGATTTGTGTGATAAGTATGGACATTATTCCCATCACTTTCCTTGTCTTGAATACTTTCGTGATACACTCAAAATGATTCATGAGTTAGATGTCACTCATAGTGACTCTACTTCTCCTATACATACGATTCCTGGTCCCAATGCATCACCAGGAAAGGAGGTCTCTCAACTACCCAGTGTGATCCCTCCTCCTATTGTCGAGATGAAGAATAGCTCCACTCCTATTCTCTACCTGTCGTCATCCATGAGATCGATATATTCAGGCTCTTTAGGATTTTCCTATTGTTCTTATTTTGAACCTACCTAGGAAGACACTTTGGTATCAACATCCATAGATGTAATATCTACTAGTCATTTGTCCAACCCTTAAGACGATACGCATGTGAAACATGTCTCCCATAATGATGATTCGTTCCATCACCCCCTACTTAGAAACCAACAATTCAAACAAAATACACCTTGTGGCCATTACATTTCCACCCAATAATTAGAGGAAATTTCATCCTAAAAGTGCCCATGAAATTTTCACGTAATTTCCATGTCATAATATGTAAACCAATCAAAATTATTTAAATTTATAAAGAGGTACATGCCTGAAATAATTTTAAATTGTTTACTTTAGGTATCTGTGAAATGTTTTATTATTAATTTGAGTATCAGTGAAATGTTTTATTATTAATTTGGGTATTCATGAAATATTTTATAAATGTTATTTACCTGCCTTACCCATATGAGTTAGAATATTGAAAAAGTTATTAATGCAATGTATATTTTGATATTAATTAAAAAGTATAAATTAAAAATACAAGCCCAATTGACATTAATAGCCATACCCAAAAAAAGATATTTATAAAATATAAATATAGATAGTTATAGTCAAAATAAAAATTAGTTAAATTGTTAAAAAGAAAATAGAATTATAGTTAAATATAAAATATAGTTATAATTAAATATAAAATAGTTAAAAACATATTCCAAAAAGGACAAATTATCGGATTTTGGCAAAAAATATAGAATATATAGTTAAATCTAAAATAATTAAAGTGTATTCCAAAAAGGACAAATATCGGATTTCGACAAAAAATATAGAATATATAGTTAAATATAATTAAATATAAAATATTTAAATGGTTAAAAATAGTTAAATATAAAATATATACGCAATTAAATATAAAATATTAATATAGACAGTTAGATTTAAATATAAAATATATATAGATAGTTATTTTAATAAAAGTGTCATATATTGAGGGATTTCGATAAAAGTAAAAATTAAAAATAATATATTAATTTTTTTATTAAATCTCATGCTAATAAATATTGTGGAACATAGATAAAAGTAAAATAATATTAAAAAATTATCTACATGGCATTTTTTATTAATTTCTTGATTTTTCCTTAGGAGGCCACTTTTAGGCTGAAATTTCCTCTAATGGTTTGGGTAAGGAGGCATCCAATTTTGAGATTCCAAGAGAAGCGATTCTCCCCAACCCTCCTAGTGCATCTAGTAGTTTCGAATCTAGTCCCATATTTATTCCTCATTTAGAAGAACCTCTAGAGCCTGATATCACTTCAGATCACTTTAGGGATGATACACTTAATCATTCCTCCATCTTACATCAACAAAATAGTCCCTTAGACATTATTGTTGTTCAACAATTATGTCGTCTAGGTGAGCATCAGTTCATTATATCCGAAGCCACTCTTTGGTACAGTGACACCATGTATCCGAACCCAGAAATTAAATCCATTTAATTCATATGTGCAGTGCCAAATGAGATTGGTAATCCACCATTTCCTTTCACTTACTGCATCCTTTATATGGTCTTCCCATAAGACGACATCCATAAAATAAACAAATGGCGAACCACATCATCAAAATGTGTTTAGAGTCCACTATTATAAACATAATTTCCATGTTATAACTAAACATACAAAACTGGGGGGAACCTATGCCTCTACACCTACTCGTCATCCTCTTGAGGATCTCGTTCCTATGGGACTGAATGCCCTATTCCCTTATTCAAGCACTTGGAACACAATGGTGCTCCACAAACTCATTCATCTAGGGGCATCATTCCCACCTTTTCATACCTAGTCAATCCCCTCCATCATCATATGCTCGGGGGAAGTCTCTCATGCTTGGGGGCATGATATCCCCTAGCCACCTTCTCACTTGATTAACATGATTCTCAGCCTAGACCCCCACTGATATAGGTGTGGTCAATTATCCTCTCATTCCATGGATAGTTTGTCCTGTCGGTCTCTCCAGCAAGCCATATACACATCGAATATCATAGATTCTTGATACCATATCCTCAAATATTCTACTCTATGCGATACCACACTTACCACTCGGTCCCCATGTTAGACTTGGTGGGCGGGGATGATCAGAGACCTTCTCTAGTTTTTCATTCATGTATTCATCTCTTACATTGATTCTTCTACAGGAACCATCCTTCTAAGAATCATTAAGGCCATATTTAGACAAGTAAGACCACCTACTTGAAAGTCGCATATTTGAAATCTGAAAGTCATTTTGTCCACTATGAGCTCACCAATTTTTAGGGCCTTCTCCTCCTCTTCAAATTATCTTACAACTCACTATGAAAATGAATTGTATTTGGGGGAAAGAATCCCTTTTATAGGGAACACCCTAGTTTTTTCAATGACCATTACGAGTAAATCGTAGCTCAGTTTGATGAACCATCAACACCATTGGACATCTCTCATTGAGCTCTATAATGGTTGTCTCTTTATTTTTGGTAATTTGAAACTTCACTAGCAAACCATTTTTTCCAAGAGGTCTCACTTTGCATCCTCTCGAAATCAACTCTCTTCATATGAGTCACCTGCACTCTAGTACCATTTTTCCTTTACGCTTGTTGAATTAAGTGTCGATTTTTGTCATGACTCTAACCATTACTTACTCATGTTTTTATGGTCCCCTTTGGGCCTCTCCCATGTGACAGCATCATTGAGTCACCCTTGTTTAGAGCATCATATATTAGTCACCTTTGCACTATGGAGTCTGTTAAGAGTCACATTGAGTCTTGTTACAATATATCATCCACCTTTGTGTTGCATTCATCCTAATTTTTTCATCTTTTTCCCCCATCTATACTAAGCTATATTTTAAAAGCCTTCATCTGAGTAATTTACCATCCCATCTAAAATTGAGGCAGTCGTTTCCAGGTAAACCATGCATATTATGCTCTAAAAAGGGAAATCATAAGTCCACCACTCATCTTATATCCTTCCATCATCACCCCTAGTGTCAATCTATCAGTCACATTACTATGATGCTCATGCCTTTAATGAGGAATCCTCATTGCCTCAACTATGGTGGGCTCTCTTATGTTGACTTCAACACATTTATTCCAGGAGAGTGGTTTAGAGGGCAGCATACCTTGGTTCCATCTTTCATCATTGTTCAATGCCTTGGATCAAGCAAAGGGAATCATCATTTCCCTTTGACTCAATTGTTTCTCTCATGCTCGACTCCATCTCATTATCCAATCGAGAATTGTATACTTGATGGTCCAATGATCCAGCAGATTGTACCAGTATTTCTCAGGTGTGTGTGAGATGTTCTAGAACTCATGATGGGATGTCCCTTCAAGTATTCCCCCAGATGTCCAGATGACAGCAGACAAGGATCCATGCTTAGTTGTAGTTCCAAATATTTGACTAGCTCAACTTTTTTCGATCGTGGTGCTCACATCATGGTCATCTCCTTCAGATGTTCAATTCAGATCTTGAGAACCCTTTCTTATTTATCAGGGCTTCTTTGGTTGTCATCTCCCCTCACCATGACAGCTTGAGGGTAATTATGCCTCATGTACTCAGATCAGCAGACATTATTGTATTCAGTCTTGGCCTCTGTTTTCTAGTCACATTATGTATATGGGACTCATTATATCATTGTATCACTTTTTGGTCCATTGATGTCAGCATATCATGTATCATGTATCATGTACTTTGTAGCTCAGTCCCACATTGTTGGGCACACCATTATTATTTGTACTCAGTTATCTCGGCGAGTATGGGTATGCCTTCCCCACCTCATTTGAGATCATGTGCTATAAAACTAAAGGAGACTTGTATCAGTTTAGTAGGTCTCACCTCCTCCATTTCTAGTTTAGTATCTCTCTCTCTCTCTCTCTCTCTCTCTCTCTCTCTCTCTCTCTCTCTTTCGATGTCTCGTGAAAGTGCAACCTACAACGTATTTCGGTCATATGTTTTTCTCCTAACACTCTTACATTGGGGGGAAATATGTTATCACCTAAAAAGTGATCACCGAGCCATTTCTTACTAGGTGGATCAAAATTCACCATGCAGGATTAATTTTACCATGGTAAACCCACTTTCACCATAGGAAATAATTTAGTAAACCATTTTTCCTAAATTATTTCTCATTAAAATTCAAAAGCCCCATGAGAAAAATTGAATAAATAAGTATTTATTTGATTTTCTCTAGAAATAATTAATAAATCGTTATTTGATAATTATTTCTTAATTTATTTTGACTTAATCACCTTGGAATATTTAAATAAATCACTATTTATTTATTATTGCTTATTGATTCCATATTTTCCTTATGAGATAATTATTAAACCACTATTTAATAATTATCTATTTCTCAATTCTCACAAAGTGGTTAATAAATCATTTTTAATTGTTAATTACTTCAACCACTTTCTAAATAAATATATTTGACCATTTTGAATATCCTTCCCCTCTCAAAAATATAATAATTATTCTCAAGATCTTGATTTGCTTAATAATATTTTATTATTTTCTAATTCCTAATTTAGCTCAATACTTTGTTATAAATACAAGTTTTTTCCACTCATTCTTCACCTTTTTCATTCTCACCGTCACCACTATCATCTCTTTACATTTGAGGTCCTACTTGAGTTCAAGATATTTTTTGTTTTTTTTCTGCCCATTGCAAGTTGTGAGAGAGAAATGGATTGTTGAAGCACAAGGACATCAAAAGGACCCATCCCACGGAAGGTGATCTATAAACCCAAATTTATAAATTCTCCTCACTAGATGTTTCATTTACATTAATAAAATGTGCTTATTTATATGATCTGTTGGGTTGCTACACTTTCATTTTGTTGTTAGATGTTTTGGGTTGCATATGATCTTTTTTTGCAGGCTTTTTCTTCTTTTTTCATTATATATATAAAGTGTAAACAACCATATTTTGTTGTTAGGGTCACTTGTCACCAGTGACTTAAGTGAAGCATTTGGGGTACACTTGCTAAGAATTTTCATATATTCTTCTCCAAGCTATAGTGGACTCCAAATACGGCATAAGTGCTAGGCTTATCCCATAACACTAAAGAGCTACCAAATCATTCGTTTCATGTAAACATGTGCCTACAAGATCCAATTATGGTCAATAGTCAATTTTTGGTGCATCTGCCAAATCTGGCACATAGTGCCCAAGAGTCATTGACTCATTCCAACCATAAAAAAGTATGTCCTCAATGCTTTTGCCTACATCCAAAGGCCCACATAATTTTTCATTGAAAATAGCGTGTAGGCTCTCGGTCGCTTAACCCGTAAAAGCTTCAAAATAAGCTCTTGGGTGCCTTTTTGAGTAATAGTCCCTAAGGGTTTAAATGCTACGCATTAAACCTTTGCCTCTATTTCTTCAGACACTACAGGAAAGAAACAGTATGAAACCAATGCAATAGTTGTAAATTCTATCTTGGGAAGTATGGTTGAGCCTAATTTTGTGAAGGTAATGCAATTGAACACGACAAAGGGAATGTGGGATAAGATTATCTGAAGTTATGAGGGTGACACAAAGAAATTCAGGATCTAAAAAGTCTCACACTTGATCAAATCCATGGAATATTGACATAATTTTAGATGAGGAAAGGTGGTCCTTCAAACATGAGAGAAGTAGCCCTTTAAGCTACTGCAAAATGAAAATAACAGGAAGAATCAGGTTATGTATCAGAAGAAGAAGAGGAAAATTTCATAAAGAAACTAAAAGTGGGTACTAGAAGATTTAGAGCTAAGCTTCCTTTCAAATGTTTTTCTTGTGGTAGAGTTGGTCATTACGATGCTAAGTGTCCCTATAAAGAAAATCAAGAGAAAGGGAAAGAAGCTACAAAAATAAATAAGAAAAGGTTTGGAAACAAGAGAATTTTTTATACACATGAAGATAGTGATGGTCTATAAAATGGTAAAGAAGGTGAGTCTAATCAATATTGTCACTTACTTATGGCATTTGAAGATAAAAGTAGTAATGAGTTTGATGGCCTAGAAGAAAAGGGTACTTTTATTGAAAACTTTGATAAGAATATATCAGATGCAGTGATAGTTACAGATGTCAGCAAATATTCAAGTTTGGGAGCAACCCGCTTTCTATTGATCAAGAATGAAGAAGACGAAGCATCATCAAGTATGGGATTTTGTTCAAAATGTGATCCATTTCCTTGTCTATGCAATAATGATAGTGATGATGATAGTGAAACCACTGAGCTCACACTTATGGGTAAAAGTGAAAGTAAGCACTCTAAAGAGAAAATAGATTAAAAAATGATGCCTCTTGAAGTAGCAGATCAAGGCAAGTTAGAATCAATGGACAATGCAGATGTGCCTATGCTAAGAAAAGATAATTATCAACAATGGAAAGAAAATATGAAGTATAATCTAATGAATCTTGATGTCTGGCATCTAGTGTGCAATGGTTACACCAAGTTTCCTCCATCAGACAAGGAAGTGAAAAAGAATAGTAAGGCTTTGAGTAATATCTTTTGTAGCATATATGATTCAACATTAAATAAGGTTATGCATTATACATTTGTAAAGCATGGGATAAGATACAAGCAATCCATAAGAAATCCCAAAGAGGGATCTACTAGGTAAACCTATATCTAACAATGTGTCCAAAATGACAAAATGACAGATGGAGTTGCTTATTCAAAAGAAGATAAGTTAGAAGGAATCTTTATCTTAGAACAAAACTTGATCTTTCTTTGAAAAAGATTGTTAATCTTAAAGATAATTTGCAGGCTTATGATAACAAGGATCATGTTGGTATGGTATCTAACCAATATTGTGAAGGTCTTGAAGTTGAAGTCATCTCTGATCTAGATTCATGCAGGAACACAATAAAGTACAGAAATAAACATAAATACAGAGATGCAGTAGAAATAACACTTCATTTCATTAATCTCAAATACTAAAATATGCTTACAAATGAAATGGAAATAAGACTAGCTCGGGCGATGGTAGCTTATCTCTAAGAAGAGACATGGCGACTACATGCCTCTTAAATGTGTTAAAATGAGACTCAAAGGCCTATTTGTTGTTGAGAAACAATGGAAAACCCTCAACATCCAAAAACCTAACCCTGGGAGATGAAGCACCAAACTATGGGCCCCATTTGGGTAAATTGGTACATCAACTTCCTAGGGTCGTAACTTTGGCATATGATCCTCGTTTGATGCGCACAATACCTTGTTATAAATATCTATCCAAGGACTACAAATTTTGAATATCCAACATTAATCCCTCCCCAAAATTGGCCCCATTTTCCCAAAAAACGTCATTTAGGGCCTCAAAATGGCTCAGGGAGTTCAGGACTCAAAAAAAAACTGCCAAAAATAGTAAATTGTGATACAATTAAGTAAACTGAAAAACTAAAAGAGATAGCTATGGGAGTCCAAGTGGGATATGCCAGTGGCCACTAATATCCACCTGGATCATTCCCCCCCCCAGGAAGAAATGGTCCCCATTGCGTTGAGTGCCTCCATGAGATGGGGAAACCTATACTGAACTTGGTCCCTGGTGAGTTGTTCTACAATATCTTATGTGTCCAGTAATGGTGGGAAGCATGGTCGAGGGCGATCCACATTTAACACCCGGTGCAAGCCAAGGAATGGGGGAATGTTGTGCTCTAAAGCAATGTTTCCCATAGCCTTGGTAATGGTGTAAGGACCATATCGGAGTTGTCTGGGATTCTAATGGGCTCTTGTAAGGTGTTCTTTGTGTAGATACAACCAAACTTTGTCGCCCACTTGAAACTTGTGTGGTACCCGATGTTAATCATGTCACTGCTTGTACTTGGCATTTTCCATAATGGATAGGCGATATATCGGCCCGTGGGGTAGAGGTGCTTCGAGAGTCAGATCGAACGAATGTTTACCTGGCAGTGCAACGGTACCCCTATGGGTGAGGAGAAGATGTTCCTGTATTATTTCATGATTGTATCCACATGCTTCTGCTGTGTGGTGGAACCATTACTAGGGGCCATATATGTGGCTACAATATTCCCCTTACTTTGAGAGCGAACCAGAAAGAAAATAGATTTCCTTGTCTGGGAGATGATCTTATTGCATTTCTTAGCATAGATCAAAGAACTAGTGGTAGGTAGGGCTACCTCTAGTATCTTGTATAATGTATTACCCAAATAAATAATAAGAGAGTGAGGCCTTGACTCATACACATCATGTTGCTTCCATAAATTTGGTTTTCCTAATAATACATCACAAACGTCGAGAGGAGAAGCATCACACAATACCTCATCTGTGAAGGGCTTGATGTTGTAGGGAAGGTGGAACTGCTGGCGGACTCGGAGATCTCGTCCTTGATGAAGCCACCCGATGTTGTACAGCTGTGGGTGTGGTGTGGTCGGTAGGCCCAGCCGCTTCACGACCTCTATTGAAATGAGGTTATTTTGGCTCCCACTATCGGTAATGAATTGTAGCGGTGAACCCTTCACCCACATTTGTGAGTGGAAAAGATTCTCCTCCTCCTCTGGGTCTTCAGGCTCATTCTTTTGGATCTTGGCGATGGAAATAGTGGCATTGGGCTCCACATCAATGATCTACTTCCCTTTTCCATTCCTCTTGTTGGGTTCTGACTCGAGGTCGGAACATGCATCTGATTTTGAAGCCTTCAACTTAGCCATCAATGACTGCTTGGCTCGACACTCACTTGTGTTATGAGTAGGGATCTTATGGAACTCACACCACTTTTCTGTGTCCTTCTTTGACTTTGTGGTGGTGTTATTTTCCTGTAGCTTTGACGAGTTGTCTTAGGTCACCTCATCTTGGCTTTGTGCTTTGTTTTGTGGTTTAGGGAAGCCTTTCCCTTGCTTCAGATTCGCGGATCCAAAGTCTTGCTTCTTCTGTTTAAACTTATGTTCGATCTTGATAGCGTATCAATACGCCATGCCGAGAAAGGAGATGTCCAGGAACTCCATCTCATCCTAGATGTACCTGTGTAGGAAATCACGGTATTTGAGTACCAAATTCCACTCAGAATCCTTGATACCCAACTTTGTATGAAGGGTATGAAAAATCATGGTAAAGTCTAGCACATCTTGGTCCCTTCCCTACCACAGCTTGGTCCACTTTATGTATTTATCCTTGTAGCTCCCAACAAGGTAGCACTGATCCTTGATGGCATCCCAGAACAAATTCCAAGTGGGTGCAATTGAAAACAATGAGGTTGTACTTTCATCCTTTTTCTCGTAGTAGGTTTCCCACTAGTCCTTGACATGGGGGGCTACTTTGAGAAGTGCAAAAGTGATATTTTCCTGGCTGGAAAAATTATGAACAGAAAAATACCCTTCTAGCATATTTAACCATTTACCTACGACATCTGCATCTATCTGAACCTCGAATATGGGGATTTCAAAGTTAACTTGTACCTTAAAGGGTGTGGCATTTCAAGAGTAGCTGTTGGAAGTAGATGCATCATCCCTAGGTAGTCACTGAAGGATTTGGGAAAAGTTTTCCGTCATCACATTCCTTTGTCACTCAAGGGCTTCTTCGAGAAATATTTTGATAGGATCTCCTACCCCCTTGTCTTTCTTTTCATACACCATGGGAGGCCGTCTATATTTGTGAGGCTGATCTTGCAAAGGTTCAACTAGATCGAGCCCTAACTCCTTATACCCTGACCTCGTTGGGGACATGCAAAGAAAAAACAAAGAAAGAGCAGACCACTCTGATACCACTGATCTGGATTTATGCAGGAATTCAACAAATTATAGAAATAAACATAAATACAAAGATGCAACAGAAATAACACTTCATTTCATTAATCTCAAATACTAAAATATGCTTACAAACAGAATGGAAATAAGACTAGCTCGGGTGATGGTAGCTTATCTCTGAGAAGAGATGTGGTGGCTACATGCCTCTGAAATATGTTACAATTGAAGGTCTATTTATTGTTGAGAAACAATGGAAAACCCTAAAGATCCAAAAACCTAACCCTAGGAGAATAAGTGCCAAACTATGGGCCCGTTTGGGTAAATTGGTACATCAAATTCCCAGGGTTGTAACTTTGGCACACAATCTCTGTTTGACGTGCACAATACCTCATTAGAAAGATATATCCGAGGAATAAAACTTTTGAAAGGCCAACAACAAACAAAGACCCATGTTGGCCCCCATTTTCCCAAAAAACGTTGTTTAGGGCCTCAAAACGGCTCCGGGAGTTCATGACCCAAGAAAAAACTGCCAAAAAAGTAAATTGTGCTACAATTAAGGAAACTAAAAAACTGAAAGAGACAGTTGTGGAGGTCTAAGTGGGATAGGCGGGTGGCCACCAATATCCACCTGGATTAGTCTCTTTATGAGCATATCTTGAAAAATAAGATAAGCGGAATGAAGAACTACTTCAAGCATTTAAAGAACAAGAAAATGGGTTGAAATAAGAGATTCTCAAATTAAAACAGAAAATGAAGGAAGAAATGTTGAAGAAATTATGAAGAAGCAGTATCTAGAAAAGGAAAAGAAATATCAGGTTGAGGTAAACATCCTAAAATTTTAATTAGAAGAAAATGATAAATATTTACAGTTTCAAGATAGTACTAATATTTTGGATAATATTCTTAGTAGCCAAAGGTCTCCTTCCGTAAAATTTGGTCTTGGATTTCATGAAACTATTGAAGGAGAATCTAGTTCACAAGATGAGGCAAAGAATTATAATTCAAAATATGAAATGCTCAACAAAGAGATAAGAAGTCAACCTCATCAACAACTAAGGAGATAAAATATTCAAAACAAATCATTTACTCCTAACTATAGAAGTTTTAATCGATTTTCTCCTATGATCAATAATGTTGATTTTTATATATGTGATAATTATGGACACGTTGCAACCAACTGCAGAAGTAGAATGTTTCAAGCTACTAATTGTCTCATCGAAATATCATCAACTTCCAAGTACTTTAAGGTATTTTATTTTTCTTGCAATATGTTTAGTCATAAAGCCATTGATTGCAATAGAAAGAATATGAAACATATACAATGTTATGCTTGTAACAAGTCTGGGCATGTAGCAAAATAATGTAGGAACAAGTCTATGGATCGCTGCAAACACATGGTAAGAAACCAGATAAGAACATTAATTTCAGAAGACCTAAAAAAGATGGATCCACCAACATTTCTCATAATAAGCAGGAAGAAGAAGAACAGATAAGGTGTGGTCTTTCTCTCTACTCTTTTGAATATGAAGATGAATGGTTCATAGATAGTGGATGCTCTCATCACATGGCTAGAGATAATAGTAAAATGGAGTCTCTCAGGAAAAACCAACATGGTAATATTATTCTTGGAACTAATGTTTCAACAAAAGTACTGGGACAAGGTAAAGCCAGAATTAATAAAACTAGAGGAGCAGTTGATGCTTTATTATTTCAAGGGGTAAACCATAATATTATAAGTGTAGGTCAAACGGAAGATAAGGGAAATACAATTGTGTTTACATAAACCAAATGTAAGGTTATGAATGAAGTAACTGGAAAAGTCATAGTAAGAGGATACAAAAACCCAGACAAATTATATGTGTTTGAAGAACAAAATTCTCGCAAATATGAGAAAGATTCAGACTCAGAGTAAAAGAATATGGTGCCCATTGCAGTCCATTATTTCTTAAAATAATACTTCCAACAGTGACTGCAGAAGTGGTATGATGTACTTGACCTCATGAGAATAGAAGATGATTATCAGTCCCTCAGGATCAGTGATGTGTAATCTCAGGGGGAGTAATACATGTTTTGTATTGATGATGATTCTCATGTTTTTTTTTAATTTTCATGTTGCATATACTAATGACAGTGCCTCTGGTGTAGTAAAAGTAAATAGGTATAGACATAACAGACTCAAGGGGAGTTGAAGGTGTGAAATTTCAATGTTTTAATTTCTATATGAGGATGTTATAAAGACAAGTCGTGTATATATGTGATTCCTGAACTAAACAGTCATGTTTATCTTGGTATGATGAAGAAAAAAGCTCCATTTTTTCTTGTTGTTTCTAGAATTGGTTAAGTATAATTTGCAGAGATGACACGTGTTTAGGGGGAGCATTTTCTATGATTCTAATAATGCATTGTTGGAATTGCGTTTCCTTCATACATAATGATGCTTATCAATGGTGATGTTTCTTATATTGTTGAAGTTCCTGATTAATGATTAATAAGTACATGTTGATGTTCATATTGTTGCTAACATATGCTTATGATGTAGATCCTACATAGTATATGATGGTTGTTGTAGACTATCTTGGTCATGTTACCTCACTATAGAGGTCTTGTATCTTTGTCATACATGTAATATCTATCATTTGATGTAAAGGGCATGATATAATCATTGTAAAATTCAGTGATGTATGCACTATTGTGGTCAAGCCTTTTTGGGTATGTGATGTAATTTATAACCCCACTGTGATTGGGAGGTTGATGTAATAATGAAGTCAAATATGTGAACCCACTGTGATTGGGTGATTGGTGTAATTTGGCGATAGGAAAATTCATATTTAGTTGAGTCATGTACTTCAATGTACATCCTTCATAAATATTAGCATGTGCTTAGGGGGAGCATGGTCAATATTCATTGTCCATACTTAGCATTTCAGTTCAACATTGGTTAGCCCTTTGCCCTTGATGTCAAAGGGGGAGAGTTGAAAAACTTGGTGCTTATCTTGATGTGTTTTACAGGTATCTACAAGTGGTGGTAACCAAACACCAAATTGGTTTCCAACAAGTCCAAAGGGGGAGATTGCTAGCATTATGGCTAATGTGTTGTCCCTGATGGAAACCTACTTGATGAGATGTCCTTTGATGGAAACCTACTTGAGGAAGATGTCAACAAGATGTGTCTACATGTGATAGAGAGTTTGATCAAATTCATAACATTTCAAAGACGAAGAAGTGATAAAGATGAAGTTTGAAGAAGTATAAACTGGTTTGGTGAATCAAAGTTGAGTATACATAGGTTCTATGAAGAAAAATTAAGTATAGATTGGTTATATGAAGCAAGGTAGTGTATACACTCAAGTTTGGTGAAGAAAAGTAGAGTATATGTGGGTTCTGTTAATAAAATCCATGTACACACGTGGGTATGAAGAAGTAAAGGCACATAGATTTTCCACATCATGGTAATCTAAATACCAAGGGTCCTTACCAATTTCCCTGTGGTATTGAGCCTAGCAAAGGGATTGAGCCCAGCAACAGATGTTTTGATCACATCTAAGAAAACCATCAGCTGGAGTATGGTTTTGACCTATGGTACTAGATAAAGGCTAAGCTATATAAGTAGATGAATATCAAATTGGTAGTGTTGTGCAACTGATGAATATTATATGAATAATTAGATCTGAAGCAATATGCATGTAATGGGTTGTTGATGTTTTGCTTGATCTAAAACTAAGTATGCACCTGGGAATTTGACAATGGATCAAATCCAATAAATCTGAGATGACAGTTGGGCGCAACCCAACTTGGTCCAAGTTTTGGTCAAAGACTCCACATTTTGAGGAGTGGAGCACATGGAGCTAGTGAAGTTATATTCAGTGTGCAGTGTTTAGGGACTTTGGGGTGGGTCAAAAGACCCTTATTTTGTAACTAGTTTTGGGTATTAGTCCATTGTTTTGTCAAATCCATGGTATGTGGACTATGGTCTTTTAGTAAGGAAGCTTATATAAAGAAGATGTAATACTTTGTCAAATATAACTAACTAAGCATAGATTGTTCGTATTCTCTGTCTTGAGTCTGTATTTTTGGGGAAGGCTTCGCAACTGAGTGCACAGAGGCCTTGAAGAGTCTGTAGCTGAGTGCGTAGAGGATGTAGCTTGGTCCAAGTTTTGGTCAAAGACTCCACATTTTGAGGATCATAGCTAGCAGAGATGGTGAATTTCTATTCATCACACATTGTTTAGGGGGTTTGGGGTGGGTCAAAAGTCTCTTATTTTGTAACAAGTTTTAGGTATTAGTCCATTGTTTTTTCGAATCCATGGTATGTGGACCGTGGTCTTGTAGTAAGGAAGCCTATATAAAGAAGATGTAATACTTTTTCAAATATAACTAACTAAGCATATATTGTTTGTATTCTCTGTCTTGAGTCTATATTTTCGAGGAAGGCTCCGCAGCTGGGTGCGCGGAGGCCTTGAAGAGTCTACAAATGAGTGTGTAGACCACCTGCAGCTGGGTGTGAAAGTCAAGGAAGAGCATGTATTGAAGATCCTTATTAATAAAGAAGAAGTTTTGGTGAAGTATTGTGTATCTTTCTGTGTTCATTCTCTATTGTTATTGATATCGCTATGCGTGATTTTTACTAAATTATGCAAAAGAATATATGATACATTGTTCTCTGTTATGTCTATGTATTAAGTACTAATCTGTAAGGCTAATCATCACCGTGAATTTATTCATGTACATGAAGTCATAGGTAAATATAAGACATAAGTGAACACACGGACTTAGCAACATGCATATCCCTGTAGTTGTAGAAACCTGGTTCTACAAACTCTCATAATCGCTTCGGGTGAGAATACGATCTACTTGCATGTTGTTGCCAAAAGGGCCAATGGTTGAGGGTTTTTTTTTGTGTAGTACACTCTAAACCTGGGTCAATCCCCCTTAAACCAACAAATGGTTCCATTGTTGGGACGGAGATCTACTTAAGGGATATTTTTTGGTGTCGGTCGAAGAAAGAAATATAGGAGTGGGTTGAGCTAAAAGAAAGAGAATTTTCAGAAAAAGAGAACAAAAACCCTTGATTATTAGATGAAGCCTACTTGCAAAAGAATATCTTCAAAGAGAAATATGAAATATTCTTTCATTATGTCCACATTGAATTGTACGAGTGGGCAACTAAGTTGATCGAGCATAAGACTTGTTTCAAGAACAACGAACCTAAGGAGTGGAATCCTGAATTAATACGGCGACTCAAGAACGTTAGTAACAGTATCTCAAAGGTTGTTGATTTCTGGATCAATCGAATTTTGGGAGGATTTATCATTGAATTCGCAATATATGCGATAGTGTCCTATAGCGAAGCTAAATGAATATTTTTCAAAGGACCACGAGGTAAGTTCCTAAGATCTTTTAATCTCTGGATTAAGATGTTATTGTGTGAAAAGGGGATTTTGCAAAGGCTGTCAGATTAATGTTTGGACGAAGAAGAACTAAGCCTGAACCAGGGTCTATGCGAAGTGGAAAATAGTACAGAACATATCTGAAGAATTTTAATGAAACTGATTATAGCCCCTTGTTAGGAGGATCTGAGAGTGAAGAAGAAAGAATTAACCCTACAACCCAATGGCATTCGCCTACCCATCCTGAAGGTGTGTCGAAGTTAGGAGTTGAGAAGAATGAGGGTATCTTTGGGATTCCCCATCCATCTAGCCCCCTTACACCCCATCCCCCTCCCCGTAATTCCCCTACATCCCCACCCCCTCCCCCTCCACCTAGCCTCTCGAGAAGGAAAATGGTTGATGACATTAAGTTACCTATTTTTAAAGGACTTGGATTAGAGGATCCTTATCAGATTTTTTTTGTAGCTGATGTTGTATGGATAGCAAGACAGATCACTAGTCATGATGTAAAGAAGGCGCAACTCATCACATCGCTACAAGAAAGAGCACTAACTCGGTATATTAAATACTTTTTGACTAGCCCAACTGCTTCACTGGATGAAATTAAGAAAGCATTGGTATCAGAATTCAAGAAGCCAAAATCAGAATGACAGAGCTAAAATAAATCAAATAGACAGTGACTGAATTTGTGTGGGAGTTGGATCAGTGATTCTAGGTGTTGATGGGTCAAGTAATCTATAATATACCCCCAGAAAAGCATAAATAATGGTTCATAGTCTCGCTACTACCACATATTAGGTTACCTTTGACACAGCAGAAGATCATGACTCAAGCTGAAGAAATGGAGATTGCGATGAAGTTGGAAGCTTAACCGATTGGAGATACTCATGTAGGAGTACTACAGATATAGAGTCAGGTAGCCAATTTGACCTTGGAATTGCAAGATCTCAAGAAAGGTAAAGAGACTAGATCAGAAGTTTGGCGTACAAAATGCAAAGTAAGGGGTCATTATAAGGATAAATGCCCTGTGTTCAAAGATTATTTGGAAAGTGGATCTCCTAATATAGTAAACCCAGGTCTATGGTGCGATATTTGTAGAACGAGAGGCCAACATCACTCTAAATATTTCTACCTATTACAGTGCAAGCCCCGAAGAGGTTGTTTTGTAGCTTTTGTAGATCAGTAGGATATGATGAGAAAACATTCTGAAGTTATGACTTGATGATGGAGCGCATTGTTGATACTTATAGACTGCAAGTTGAGGGACATACACACAAGGAGTTAGGCCAGCATGCTGGTTGAGGAGGATTTCAAGGACGAGGAGGAGCAGATGGTTGAGGACATTGCTAGATTATCTGCTATAACTGTGGACAGGCAAGACAGTTTGCAAGAGATTTTCAGAACCCTATGAAAACCTACAATTACTATAAGTCTTTTGATCATGTAATAGTTGAATGCCCCATCCTTATTGCGAAGATGCAAGAGAAAAGAAACTAGCATCCTGCATCAAATATCCAAATGATGATCATTGAACCAAAGGAGGATCAACTGTGCATTGGCATTGTAACAAGAAGTAGATTTGCGACTAAAAATGATAAAGCCAATGGGAAAAATGAATTTGAAGCTACATGGGTAAGAAAAACTACTGAAAAATCTCTTGCATTTGATATCCTAAAGGAAAATCAAGTATTCATGGAGGCGAGGTGAAGCTTTATGGATGATGGGGCCTCGACCTCTACCATGCAGCTGACTCAGAAGGATAACTATGAGATAGTACCAGTTGCGACACAAGATGTGGATCCGAATATTTTGAAGTCTTTTCTACATACTTGCATGAAGTTTTTGAGAAATCATAAGGCCATAGATGGATTGCAGGAATTGATAGACTCTTATGCTTTGAAAGAGGTACCGCAGAGTGAAATGTGCACAGTGAATAATATACATAGACATAAGAAGTGGACTAGAAAGGAAATTAGGCTTACATCGTAGATTAGGGAATACGACATGGATCAAGTTATCTTGGATCTAGGATCTGATTCCAATGTCTTGTTGAATCAAACCTAGGAATTGATGGGTAAGGCAAAGCTGCAATGGTCAACTATCTAGCTAAATATGGTGAATCAATAGAAGATTGTCCCTCTAGGAATATTTTCAAGTATCACAATATACATTAATGGAGTGTGCACTGCCATTGACTTCGAAGTGATTGATATTGTGGATGATAGTAATCCCTATTTCGCATTGCTTGGATTGGATTTGGAATTTGATAACATGGCTATAATTAACTTGAAGAAAAGGAAAATGATTTGAAAGCAATAATATGGGAGTTATTGTTCCATTAGATCCATCAGAGGGAGCGAGATATACTGAACCTATCAGAGAAGAGTATAGACTGGAAGACATCGACAACATTTATGAAATAACAGAAAAACAAGAAGAATGGATTAACCCTACTACATATGGAAAACTGACTTGGGATAAAGATAGTTCATGCACTTCTAATTCAGAAGAGGAATTGGAAAATTGGAAAAATAGGTTGCATGAAGTGTCTACAAGGAGATGTGAAAAGATCACTAAAGCAGTGCATTGTATGATAGATAAAGTATGTGATTTACCTTTGTATGATGGTTTGGGTGATGTAAATACTTTATTTCGATATTATGAAATATGGGTACCCAAATGTCAGAGATTGTTAGATCTAGATCAATCACTGAGGGCTACTCCTGCTAGATGGTGGGGTACTCATAAGAAGACTATAGGAGATTGGAAAAAGTGTATAAGGTTGATGTGGGTAACATTTGGTCAAGTAGAAATAGATCTCGCATACAAGTATGATGGCCAAAATGATCCTAGAGACCACATACAGCTTTGTATGGCAGCATGGGGAGAAATTCCATGAGAAGAATGGGCGCATGGCTTCATCTATACCCTGGACACAATTCCTCAAAATTGGTATCTGGAAATTGAGCTTCAACATGGTACTTCTAGCTGGGCAGAAATGTTTGATGGATTTATAATGACATTCAGAATTGAATAAGATTGTCCACATATAGATGCAACTCTAAATATAGTTAAGAAGAATACGTAAGGTAATGGAATGTTATAATCTCACTGCGGAAGAGGATGAAGATCCTAGCAATATTGACATCAAAGTATCAAAAGGCCATGAATAAGTAAATGGACCTGAGATAGAGATGCCTAATATAACAAAGCAATTGAAGAAAAAGAATGTGAATATAGGGTCAAAACTTGAACTGAAGTACGCAAAAATAGAAGAATAATGGGATGAAGACATAGTCAGAAAGATAATGAATCCCTTGCATGACTATTAGGATTTGTTCCCCGCTAATTTTTCAAATATGAAGTGCATATTAGGAGATTTGGGAATCATGAGGATTCCTCTGAAGCCTGATGTGAAGCCTATCAAGCATAGACCTTATAGAATGAATCCGAAATACAAGGAGAAGGTGAAAGAAGAATTAGACAAAATGTTAATAGCTGGGATAATCAAACCTGTCGAAGAGTCTGAATGGGTAAGTCCCATGGTGGTTCAGGAAAATAAGGCAAAAGGGGAAATCAGAATTTGTGTTGACTTAAGGAAATTGAATGATGCATGCCTACATGACCCCTTCCCTACACCATTTACAGATGAAGTATTGGACAATGTAGAAGGACATGAGTCCTATTCGTTCACAGACGTTTTTTCAAGATACCATCAGATCAGAATTGTGCTAGAAGATAGACATAAAATGACTTTTGTGACAGAGTGGGGCTCTTATTAGTACACGTTGATGCCTTTTGGATTAAAGAATGCACCTGTTATATTTTTTAGAGTTTTAAGTATGGCCTTCAAATAATATATACATAAGTTCTAGAAGAATACTTCGACGATTGGACAGTCTTTGGTCTATTAAAGAAGCATGTGGCAAGTTTAAGGTTAATGTTGGATACGTGTAGTCAGTGCCAGATCACATTGAACTTGAAGAAGTGCATATTGTGTGCACCATTTGGTATACTTTTGGGACATGTAGTTTGTAAACATGGATTAATGGTGGATCCCACAAAGATTGTAGTTATTATGAACCTACGAGCACCAAAACCAGTGAGACAATTGTGCATGACACTGAGACACACTGGCTACTATAGAAAAATTATAAAGGGGTACATGCAGATAACTACACTGATGGAAAAAATGTTGAAGAAAGATGTGAATTTTCAATGTAGCGAAGAGTGCCAAAAGATCTTGGATGTACTGAAAGAGAAGATGGTAATTACACCTATTAAAGTTTTCCCGGATTGGAAGAAGGAGTTCCATATACATGTTGATGCATCTTACATAACATTGGATGTACTGCTAGCGCAGCCAGGAGCAGAAGAAATTAATCATCCTGTTATCACTCCAAGAAACTCTCCTAGGTTGTAGCTCGAAGAGGCCTGGTAACATATAATCTTCAATATTATTCTCTGAACTATTGGAATAAATGATGGTTTGGATCAAGTTAGATAACCATTTCAGCTCTGTTTTCACTTAATGCATGCATGAATGCTCTCACCAATACAAGGCTTTAGACCACTAATGCTCAATAAGTTATAAATTCAATGGATAGATGTTGTGGGGAAAAATGCCTATGCAGGACGATCCTATCCACCTAAGGTGTGACAGTGCCTTAGCAACAAACGAATACAGCTATTATGATTTCTTCCTTTATGAAATGTGAAAGAGGGGAGATTGGTAGACTTACCGTTGTCTTCCAGTTGTCCCTCGATCTAGATCCTCTTCTCTTTGTGTGTCCACAGCTACTTGTCTCCTCGCTTGCTCAAGAGAACAACTACTTGAATCCCACGAGATCACAAGAGAACAGCTACCTGTGACAAGAGAACAGCTACTTGCGACAAGAGAAGAACACAATGCAAAGGCAAATATACATATTCATAAATGATTCAGGATTAGAAGTAAATCAAATACACTAATGCCATCATACAAAATACACCAGCATATAGGAAAGAATCAAGATAGCTTTATTGATAAGTAACAGGGTTCAGGAAGAGATACAACCCATAGAGCTCCAATCCAGCATCTCCTTCCCAGCAGAATAGAATTCCTTCTTCAGCTCCCTTCAAAGCATTAAGCACCCAATGTTTCCAGCCACAAACCAACAGCAATTCTTTGCAATCACCAAATTCCAGCCTCCAGATCCCATGGAGGAGAGATCTATATATAGATATTTGAAGAGAGGATGAGTCAGCTTGAGATCTGACTAGTGTCCTCTCCCTCTCTCAGTTCTTGAGTCCACTTGGAGGTTCTTGCTTCCACTTGGAGATTTGGAACCTCTTACTCATCACCAGTCGAATTCCTTGATGCAAGTGTCATTTTGGAAGCTTCCTGGGCATTGACACAATGAGGAATGAGCCTGCCACTTGTCCAATTACGCTCAGTGTAGGTAGCCTTTGTTGGAGTTGACATTCAACGCAGGTAGACAGTGGAGCAGTTGACATTCAGCGCAGATTCTCAGTGGAGCAGTTGACATGATCCAGAATTGGCTTGTTTTTGAGTGTTTTCAGGTGGAGAACTTCTGTGAATTGTTGTGGTTAGTTGGCCTTGTTCCTCTAGGGGTAGGAACAACATGTTTAGGGACTTTGGATCCCTTAGATTATGGACATTTCATGCTCAATGTTGTAAGGCACAAAAATGTCTATAACAGTTTCCCCCTAAAGTATGAGGCTGTTTATCGGGTGAAATGCTTTATCCAGGATGGTCCGAAGTTCATCTATCTGCTGGGAGGAGGCCTGTAGTAAAATACAATACAATACATTATGATTCATACTGCTTTCATGATCTAGCTGAGGCGGGCATTCCCATGCTCAGCTTTATAAATTCATTTTTGTACATAGAACAGACGATCGTCTGATGGTAGACTGATAATTTTGGCGAAATTATCATCCTTTGAGTAGGATGATCATCTGTTGTAATGATGTACATGTCAAATGTCTTTATTTTTCCTGAATATATATCGCAGCCCGGATGGATGAAACTAGATTCGGGGTCTTCAAACTCGTTCGATCTTCACTCTAAGTACAAGTCGATCCATGTGAGAATTGCGCTGAAGTCGAACATGGAAAGACATCGCTTGATTACCGGTCAATGATGTAAACCGTTAACAAGTGCGAGAGGAATCACCGATAATGATAATGACCCTCAAGGTACTGCAGTACAATTCACGTGGTGTGAATAAAGGACTTGGCGTCGAACACCACGCAAAATCTTTTGGTCGAAGGTCATTGATGTATACTTGTCGCCGGAAGTGAGAAACTTGCCATTGAGGCATGCAAGCTTCAAAGTACTGAAGGGGTTGTTCCTAGATCAACTTCTTGGATAATGAGCTGATGTCGACAAGAAGCGATCCGTCACAGGAGGGCCTTAATGAATACCACATCAGTGACACGGAACGGAGCTAATGATTTTAATGGAGGTGAAAACGATCTGTGACATATGATTCAGGGTGGCGGTCATGAATGGATGAAGGATAATGTATGGCAGTGGATGGGACCCGGTTGACTCTTTCTGAACGACTTCTCTTGAACATATGGCGACACTGATGCGATGGATTGGTAGCATTACCCCAAATATGGATGGTATGGCGAGACCATGGTGATGTGACCGGTGAATGAAACAACCCAACCCGAATGTGGTACGGAGGAAAAGTGTCATGTTCAAGAGCGACCTGCTACCATCAAAGTTTTCTTGATTTTTCCCAATTTTTCCCCAGTCATTGCTGACCAGTACCTCTTTATTTTTGTCAAGCTTGAGGAGGATAACATATGCTTGTTCTATAACCTGCCCTTCGGGCAAGCCCATCGCTATGTTTTAACGAGCTTAGCGATAGTGAAACTCGTTCTCGTCTAAAGACAAGTTTGTCGCTATTTAATAATTTTAACGAGTCTAACGACAAGGATAACTCGGTCCTTTTCATTTTTAGAGAGTCTGAAAAGGTACATAAATTTAACTCCAAAATTCCTTTTTCGTCATCTAATCCCTTAAGTCCGAAAAAGTATAAAACAATACAGAAGGGATGAGTTTTCGATAATCTTTAACGAGCCGAATAAAACAAGCACTCGACCTTTTTGTGCAATAATCCCTCAGGTCCAAAAATATTAAAATCTAGAGGAGGGATAACTCTTCCGGTCCTTTAACAACCTGGAAGGCCAAGACTGGGCAATCTTTTCATATTTTACGAGTCAATTGAAAAGAGCTTAAAGAAGACTCGTCTTCTGAGGAACGAGTGATGAACAGGGTTAGCAGCAGATTCCAGGTACAGGTTGGAATTTTCCAATCACGGCAGTGTCACAAGGATGGCTAGGTGAAATCACTCTTCGCAGCTGTTCCTCAAAATGGGTAAACAATCATATGGGGGTGAACGATCGGCCAAATGAAAAGTGGAGGTGGCAGGTGCAAACACGACCAAGGCTTTTATGGCTGATAAATTTACGATCACAGAGGTTATTTACCGGGATAGGTTCATTTTTTAGTTAAAAATGAGCTTAAACACTGGAGGAAACATTGCTCACTGCTTATATTTATTTTTTAGCGAGCATGAAGACCGCGTTAAAATTGCTCGGATCTTGCGTTTATTTTTTAACGAGCATGAACTTTATGCTAAAATTGCTCGATTATATAGTCAAATTTTGATTTTTACCATAACTAGCTTTTCTCTTTTCAAGGATAGTACTGCATTCTTAATTGCTGCATCAAACTTAGTTAGAAATGAATAACATTTGCATGAAAATGAGATTATAACCCTAATATTTCGCTTTGAACTTTGTAAAAAGCCATTAAAAGGTGTTTTTACCTCTCATTTTACCATTTCATTTGAACTTGGTTTGTTGGAGCTCTGGAGGTGCCTCTTCCCCCTTGATTTTCACCAGCTGATTCCGGGAGATTCTGCGGAGGATTTTCAGCGCCGTCTAGACCAGGTAGGAGCTAAACCCTAGCTCTTTCTTTTCATGGTTCCCTTTTTCAATTTTGTGCCTGTTTTCCTGTCCCCATGAGCCCCTGGGGTTTTTAATAGGGCGATCTGGCATCAGCGAAGGTAGTCCATTCGAAACCTGCGCTGAATGTCAAGCTGCCTTAAGGCAGTTTGACCTTCAACGCAGGTAGGACACTTGCCAACTACGTTGATCTCAGAAAAGCAGTTCTATGCACAGTTTTTTGATGAAATTTTGCCAGTTTCTCATCAAATTCAGGAACTTACTCTTTCTCTTGTTTGTTTTGCAGGGATCTTTGAGCAAAATGTCCCTTACATGGCGAGAACGAGAACATGAAGAGGAGGACATGATTGCCCTCCATGACCCTGTCACGGTGAATGCGCTACGGAACTGTGGCCTGCTGAAGTTTTTCCGTATCTCTAGCATGAGAGCACAGATTTCTTTACTGCAGTATATGCTTGATGCTTGGGATCCTATCAACCAAGTATTCCAGATTAGGGGAAAATCCATCCCCTTGACCATAGAGGACATTTACTTCTTGACTGGGTTGTCAAGGCGGGGTGCCCCCATTTCTTTGTCAGGTTCGGCCCGGGGGAATGACTTCGTGAGAGATTATGTCCATCAGTATTGCAGGGAAGGTTCCCAGCCGAGTAGAGACGGCAAGGTTGTTATCCGTGAGATCACTGACAGGTCTCTCAGGTCCATTCTGTATACTATTGGTAGGATGGCCGGTAGCGCATCTCTACATGTTGCGAATAGATCTTATGTGCAGCACGCCTTGGAGTGTCTCCAACCGAAAGTATTCAACTGGTGTGATGCAGTACTTGTTCAGATGAAAAGTCAATTGACCAAGGTAAAGGACGGGAAGCTGAAGAACTTTGGGTATGGTTCTATTCTGACTGCCTTTGCCTTGGAGAAAATACCACTGATGCAGCCTCAGTATATCGCACTCGACTTGCCTTCTCCTACCGAGCCACGCATGCAGAGATGGGTTGATCACATGTCTAGGCATGCCGGTCAATCTCAGATTACTTTCACTGATACCTTCTTCAGGTGGTTCGAGCGCCAGGAGATGGTCTATTCTGAGTATCCATATGTTGGTATGGATTTCCGAGGTGACCCGGACTTGGTACTGCCGGACGGCGAACAGTGGGGCGCTATTGGTAAAATCTTCGACCATATTACTGTTTACTGTTCTTGTTCATAATGTTGTTGTGCTTTATTCTATCAAGACTTATACTCAAACTCATGTGTGCATGCAGATGTTGGTCCTGTTCGTCCAGCAGCTCGCCCGAAAGCGCCAGTTGCCGCCTCAGCAGGGGAGACTGCTGGGAGGGTTATTCTCTGCGACCTTGATGTGGCAGAGATTCTTACAGCTGTGCAGGAGCAGGTTGAGAGCCTTACTCTCGGCATTCTCGATGTGAGGATTGATGAGCTGCCTTTACAGTTGTAGCGCCATACTACTGGTGTGCCTAGACGATGGACTCGTCTCTTGCGCATGATTGCACAGGCCGTGACGTGCTATCATGAGCATCACTAGGCTAGGGTGCCCCCTAGCATTTTTGAGTTTTGGGTCATATGACCGATTTTTGTCTTGGTTACAGAACATTATGTATGAACGATAAACAACTTATATATATTTTGATTTTCGGGATTTATTTTGGTTGAGCTATATGATCCATATGTACAACATTGATGATGTGTCTGTTTTTATAAATGTCACAAATGTCTGTCTAACACATAGTTTGCTAATGAGTCAGTTAATGCGTTTAAGTTTCTGGAAATATGCTGGTATTGAATTGAATCAAATTGTCTTTCCAAAATCCTAACCCTTAGGAACATGCGATAAATAGCTGGATTGCGGACGGAATATATACCATTGAGTTGTAGTATTACGAGTTGTGAGTCTAGCCTGACGATTAGTCGGCGTATGCCACGGGTGATGGCATCAGAGAGTAGTTCTATCAACTATACTCAGCGATGTTATTCGTTGATTGCCCAATACACACACCTCTGAAACTTACTAACTCGCCGCTTGGATCAAAAATGGCCCAGGCTGCGGAGGACAGATTCCGCAAACTACGACTCGCTCCGTCGGTATATCCAACACATGTCTCCAGAAGGTTTGACATCTGCAATAAATATAAAAAGGTGGATCATTCGACCAAAACAAACACTTTAGCGAAAACAAAATACAACAAAAGCATATAGGTTACTATTTAAGCATAGTAACGCTTGAGGTACAACCCATTACGGGGTTGCGCCAGTGGGATTCCGTCATAATCTATCAACTCGTAGGCTCCTTTTGCTAACACTCGTTTAACAATATAGGGGCCCATCCATAAGGAATTAAATTCCCAATTTATCGGATTCTTGGTCATAAAGCAAGACCAAGTCACCTTCTGAGAAGACACGGGGTTTGACATTTTTGTCGAACTGCACCTTGACTCGTTTCTTATGGGCTTTGTTAGCCAAAGCGGCATCACGACGGGTTTCATCCAATTGGATTAATTCCAAGAAACGAGCCTCTTCTTCCGAAGTTCCGGGGAGGAGATCGATTGCGAGTTTAAGCGACGACATTTCACACTGGACTGGCAAGACTGCTTCCAGGCCATACACCAGTTGAAAAGGTGTGAACCCGATCACGTTCTTTACCGATGTTCGGTAAGCCCACAAAGCTGAGTACAGGATTAGGTGCCACCTTCTTTTGTGAACCCCGATCATCCTTTGCAACATATGCTTCAGGACCTTGTTGATTGCTTCAACTTGTCCGTTGGCTTGCGGATAGTACGGGGTAGAGCTGTCGTGAGATAGCCCTAGCTTGGCAGCTAATTCAACCATCATGTGATTGCGAAAATGCGACCCATGATCTGTAACTATAACCTGTGGTACGCCGAACCTGGCGACTACATGATTGAAAAAGAAAAGGGTAGCTGTTTCACCAGTGTTATCTAATGTAGGCATCGCCTTGGCCCATTTGGTAAAATAGTCAACAGCGACTATAATATACCCATGCCCCCTAGTCGAGGTGGGGTTACATTGCATGAAATTGATGCCCCACTTGGAGAATGGCCCAACAACAACTATTGGCTGTAAAGGTGCGGGTGGTCTTCTGGTTTTGCTATCGAAAATTTGACAAGCATGGCAACTTCTGACTGTGGTTATGCAATCTTTGAACATGGTTGGCCAGAAGTATCCTGCTCGTAAGATTTTCTGTGCTGTTGCATATCCAGATTGATGCCCCCCACACGCGCCTGAATGACACTCATTCGGGGATTTTTCGGCCTCATCATGGGTAAGGCACCTCCTCAGGACTGCATCGATACCACGACGGTAAAGCGTATCACCGACGATCATGTAGTCTTTAGCTTGGTATCGTATACGTTTCTGTTCTGAGTGAGAGGTGTTAGGCCTGAATTTTTGGGTTTGGAGATAAATTATGATATCTCCATACCACTCATTGCTTGTAGATATCAGAAACAAACTTTCGTCCACGATTGACTCTTCTGATGTTTCATCGTTGGACGATGATGGGAGATCGCACAATAATTCTGCGAAAACTAGAGCTTTCTTTGATTTGGATTTTATAAATTCCAGATCAAACTCTTGAAGGATCGCTATCCATTTTGAATATTTGCCCCCCAGCAACTGTCGCGACAGTATATAAGTCATGGGGTTGCAATCTGATAAAATGGTAGTTTTCCGAAAGAGGACATAATGTCGAAACCTTTGAATCGCTTGAACAGCTGCAAGCGCTAGTTTTTCAACATAAGAATATTTACTTTCTGTATCATTTAAGTTTTTACTTAAATAATATATAGGATGTTCAATTCCATCGACTTCTTGAACTAAAACCATCGCAATGGTCGTATCCGCTGCAACCAGATACAGGTTAAAATCTCTTTGATAGTCCGGGGCGTACATTAATGATGCTTTTACTAGACAATCTTTCAGAGCATCAAAGGAAGCTTGCGCCACCTGGTCCCAGACGAAAGGTTCATCCTTTTTCAAAAGATGAGTATAACCTTTAGCAAGTTCTACGTAATTTGGAATGAACCTCCTCATAAAGTTTTCTTTCCCTTGGAGTTTCTGAATCTGAAGCAAATTTGAAGGTGGAGGAAAATTAATGATTGCCTGAACCTTGCAAGGGTCGAGACGAATCCCATCCTTAGAGACTACAAAGCCAAGTAAACGACCAGAACCGACGCAAAACACACATTTGTGCGGATTGAGTCTTATCTTGTAGTGTCGGCAACGTAGAAATATTGCTCTTAAATGCTGCGGATGATTAGTCCGCTTTCATGATTGAGCCGGAAGGTCGTCGAGATAAGGTTGAACGATGTTCTTGATGTCATGGAAGGCATAATTCATTGCCCTCTGAAACTTCGCCCCTGCGTTCTTTAAACCAAAGGGTAATTTTCGATAAGCGAATGTGCCCCACGGACAAATAAATGCAGTCTTTGACTGGTCATGTGGGCGGATATTTATTTGATTATACCCCAAAAATCCATCCATAAATGAAAAGATTTCACATCCGGCACATTCATCAATTATCTGGTCGATGAAGGGTGTAGGGTAGTTGTCCTTTGGACAAGCTTGGTTTACATCCCTATAATCGACACACACTTTGATTGTCCCTTGTTTCTTCATAACAGGGACAATATTCGATACCCAATCAGTTAGAGGAACCGGGTAGATGAAATCAGCATGGAGGAGCTTTTCAACTTCTGCTTTAATGGCAGCGGCTTTCTTGAGGTGCACCTGCCGAAGCCGTTGTCTTACTGGTTTGACATCAGGATACATTTTAATTTCATGTTCAACGATACTTGAGTCTATGCCTGGCATTTCATCATATGACCAAGCAAAGACATCTCTGAATTCGCGAAAAAGAGCGTTATATATTTCCAGTTCTGAAGGGGAACAACCTTTGCCGACATAAATATTCTCTACAATATTTGTTTTAGTCGAGATATTTATGGTTATAGTCTCTTCAATATTGGATAAGTTTTGCTCGGAATCCACCGTATTTACAGTATTTGATAGGAATTCAAAAACTGAAGGGTGATAAAGGTCATGTTGAGTATCTTCTTCATATTCCGGAAGAAGGGAACGATGGTGGTGATCATTCCATGGTGCCCCCTCAATCAACATTGATTGTAGGATTCCTTCGTCAGTCCCATGCACTTTTGACCAAGGATCTAATGGGGTACCATATTCTCTAGACCTATCTACCCAAACGCTTGACGAGCGTTGATTTGGGTTCGCCTCCCATGCCCGAAACATTGATTGCTACAATATTTCTATAGGGCTTGGGGGCAAAACCATCGCATGATCCATGTTGACCTTCGTAGAAGATATCATGTTGCAGGTTGCTACTAACGCTATATTTCCTATATATATAGGAGGTGGAAGCGCGAAAGTTCCCATCATTGTGGGGTCTTTCAGTAGGCCTACTCCGATATCTTGTAGCGAATGGTTGCTCTCATGGATCATAGGAATGCTTCCTGTAACTTGTGAACCATTAGGGAGGAAGTTCTGTTGGTCGACGACCGTAATCCCTCCTTCAAACGGGAATGCGATCTTCCTAAAATAAGTCGACACAACAGCTGCCATGGCATATATCCATGGTCTTCCCAGTAGGATGTTATAGTCAAGATTCCCATCGATGACCTCAACATCAATTTCCACTGTTTTTCCTCCTAGTTCAACCTTCAAGTTATTAAGGATACCGTACGGGGTATAAGTCCTTCCGTCGAAAGCTTTTAATGTCGTCGAAGATCGCGACAAGGTCGGAGATCCTAAAGTTTTCCAGCAACTCATCGACATAATACATGTAGATGCCCCTTCATCAATAATTGTTCGATGAACAGTTTTGTTGAGGGCTTTCACTTGAATAAGGAAAGCTAGTTGAGCTGGTAACTAAGGATCGTATCCTTTGTGATCAAAGGATACAAGATTGGAATCCTTAGGATCAACCCCACCAATAGCTGATAACAAAGCCTGCCTTTCGGATGGGCAATTTTGTAGTACTTCAAGAGTCGACATAGCGGATGGCGATTGGGCCAAATCTTCCACTATGTTATAATGTTGCGCCGCCCTGGCGCGAGGATTAAATGTCGACTTGCGTACTACTCCCTTTGGCAGTTTTATTGTTAATTCAGGAATGATGGGCGGTACAACTTCTGTCGAAGTTGTTGTCGAACTACTTGGTTGATCTTTACCTTTGTCGTTCGATAGCTGCGGATTTCCATAATCTTTGTTCCTTGTCGAAATCAAAGCATCATTCTGTTGTTTTGAAACCGACAACATAAGCACTTGCGACGGGGAAGCATTTCCACTATCAACCAGATTTTGACCTGGGTTGGGAAATGGATCAGTTAACACAGCTGAGGTTTGTGAACTTTTAAAGAACCTTTTAAGCTCAGCTTTAAATGGACAATTCCTTGTCCAGTGATCCTCCTCATCACATATGTGACATGGATTATTTGGTTTCCCTTTCCCAGGAGGGTTTGAAGAAGTTTTTCCAGGAGATGACTCACCTTGTTTCTTCTTCTTCCCTTTGTTTTTCTTCTTCTTGCTTCTTGGTTGATTGGTTTCTTTGCCTTTATCTGCTGATACGGCATTTACTTCTGAAGCAAGAATTTCTTCTTTTGCATTTTGATCCGAATTCTTACGGGCTTTCTTAGACGAAGCCTTTATCGATTTCGCGTTTGCCGTGCCAATCACGCCATCACCGGCATGAGAGTCACTATTGGATTTAGGAGGAGGAGGAATTGAAAATTCCAGTCTCGGGGCGTCAGGTATTTTGTCGTAGAGCGTGCCAGACTGAGTATAAACTAAGTCTAGATATTGAGCACGAGCAATAACTTGCTCCTCTGTTACGACTCCCCCCTTTTCCACATCTTCTGTTATAGCAAGAAGTAACGACTTTATAAACCATTCAGCTAACAACTGATCGGGAACGTATGTTTTAACCATCCTACGACGACGACGCCATTCATGTATATGATCGGATATATGAGTAGAAGTTGTCTGTTTGAAGTTGGTTAATATTTCTGTTCCCGTTTCATACCTTATCGGTAATTGAAAATGGGTTAAGAAAGTCGTGGCTAGGGAACTGAAATTGTCGAAAGAGGCTCTAGGTAATTCAATATACCATTTAGCCGTTGGACCTGTCAATGTCCTCTAAAAAAGGCGAAGCCTTATCGAATCATCGTTCAGGGTGTTCGACGAACACCATAGATGAAAAGTCATCACGTGATTCGATGGGTCTTCACCTGGATTTCCATTGAATTTAGGAATGTCAGATGGAAGTTTGTGAGGAATCGCTGGCCACCAAGGGGCATAAGCAATCGGATCATTGGTTAACCGGTGTAAATCGGGTAACTCTAAAGTTGCCACAAATGGCAACTGTTGGTTCAGGTTAGGCGAAGCATAACCAGGGTACGATGGAATCGCTTGATTAGTGGGCCTTTGGATACCAGCATAATGTAATTGATGTTGGTATGACTGATACGGTTGGTGGACTTGACCACTGTAAAGCGGTTGGTTTTGACCGTTTTGAATATACGGTTGTCCACTGTTCGCAAAGATCTGCTGCTCAGAACCTTGGTACACTTGCTGGAATTGTGGTTGTTGGTATTGCACCAGCCACGGTTGTGAAGCCATGTTCTGCTGCGCTATACTAACCGTAGGACCAAGGTGTGGGGTAATTGTACCCGTTTGGACCTGTGTCGCCCCACCAGTTGGCGATTGCGGTTGTGACCCAGGGTCAAGGGGCTGTTGCATTACAACCTGAGAAATCTGAGGTTGACATGCAACAGGCATCGCTTGAACTTGTGACACTGTTACAATAGCCGGTGTGGTCGGGATGTTCGACATAGGTACACACTGTTGCATAGAATATACAACCCTTGGTTGTTGAGGTAGCATGGGTACCCAACCACTTGATGTAATTCCAGTATAACCTGAATACTGTTGTGAACTCCCATATGGGTACCCTCCCGGAGGGGGCAATGAAAGGGCATACTGCCCCCCATATGGTAGCAATCCGGAACTCAAGGGGATTGATTGTCCTTGGGGACTGGATTGCCCAAACTGACCTCCAAATGGATCAATCTGGCAAGTCTCAACATAAGAGTTGCCGGATATTATTCCGGATGAACAAACTGGAACAGACCACACTGTCGAAATAGTCCCTTGGTGGACTCCTTCTAGCTATTGCAAGCTAGTCGGGACAGATGGTATGCCGGCAAACATTGTCGGAGTGACAGCAGGGGCTTCCGCTGTCACCATGTCATTTGACACAGTCCTAGATGTTGACGGTTGCTCAGACATTTTCAGTCTATCCAATAGATTGCCTAGCGATTCTACAGGAACCTCCACTTGTGGTGGATTAACTTCTGATGAAGGAAATAGAGTGACCCCGACTCCAAAATGGGTTGGAGTACTTGCTTGCGGATCCTCTACAATTTCCTCTATCGCAATCAAACCAGGTGGAAGAGGAGGACCGTTAGGTCCGTAAAATATTTCTGGTGCCGAAGAAGGGGTTGAATCGACAGCGACAGTTGTTTGAGGAGCAAGACTCTCTGAACCGGTTATAGATGGAACTGGCTCAGTAACACAAGTATTTGCCCCCGGACTAGGATCAGTATTACTGTCCTTCTATGGCTGTTGAACTTCTTCTATAGAGGCAGGGTTTCCAGAAATGTTTGGAGTAACTGGAGTCTCAGATGTAGTTGGAACACTTGTTCTAACTTTGATAGGAGATTTTGAACCGGTTAAATGAGTTTGCTTTGTCCGTACTGTTTTCGATTCCGGAGACAAAGACGGTTGACTCGTAAGCCTCCGCGAACTACGGGGTTTCAATTGACTTTCTTCCACGATTGTGGATTACTCGATCAACCAAAATACAAAAAGGGGAAATTGGTGTTTCCGAATTGAATGAATTTTATTAGATGCTTTAGACACAACTTGCTTTTTCACTTTTAAAGAGTCGAGAAAAAGCTAAAGATGACTCTAGTCTCCTTCGATGTTTTAACAAGCCCGAAGTGACAAATGCTTGGATGGACTTTTTCTATTATAGAGTCTGAAAAAGGCCAAAAGGAACTGCTCTGGAGATCTAGGCAGAGGGTGTGCCAAACTTTTCGCAAAACCACAGAATACTTTTTACGGTACGGGTGGTCGATCTTCGTGAATGCTGTGTTCACTGCATTGCGATCAGTAGGGTGGCCAACACAGCTTCCTAAGGATAAAAGATATATGCCTATAGGGGTCTCCCAATATATACGTGACGGTACGTGGGAGCACAAATCCGTACTAGCGCTACCGTCTCTCAGGAGGAATCACCCACCTTCTTCGAGATCGACAGTCACTAGGCTTAACGACACCGGAACACGTCTCTAGCCTAGACCTCTATGTTGTGCGTTATGTTACAAAGCGTTGTTAGGTTCATTCAGTTTATTTTAGGTTGATCTTTTTAAAGTTTGCCTTTCAAGGTTCACCATGAGATGTATGATACAAATTCCTAAATGAAGTCTAAGATGATAAGCAAGCTTTATTATCTTTCAACTTTGAAAATCCTAGCTACTAAGGGAAAAGAATAACACTATCTTTTCTCAAAGAGCATTCAGCACACTCTAATGCACTTTCCCTAAATCCAACATGCAAACTATCAAATGAAAAATGCACAATGCAGGTGTTTGTTTTCCACTTTCTTAGTATAAATGCCTACAAAGAAAGCTTTTTGCACAACTTTGAATTTGCTTTTACAATGATCAATACAAACAAGTTCACTTTCTTCGAAATCAACAAGGGTAGAAGAGATTACAATCACTTTGTGATTTTCGAAATAAAGACTTTTTTTGACACTTTGAAAGAGAAAAATTCAAACCAATAAGCAAAAGTAAATCTATGATCAATCTGAAAACAGCCAATGAACTCTCTTCTAAGATCACTATCAATCAGATCTGAATCAAAGGCTACAGAATGACTACTTTACTCATGCAAAGGAAAACTGTAAATGACACCACAAACACATAAAAACATTCACAGTATTTTTGTACAAAAAAGAGGCGGAATCTAAGCAAAGAAAAGGCTTATCAGACTGGTACCTATGCTGGTTAAAGGCTGCAAAAAACAGAGATCAAAACAGGGCAATAAAGGACAAAGAACCCCAGTTGCACAAGGCCAAACTGGTTCATCGCAACCTCAACACTGAGGACTTGACATTCAGCGCAGGTAGCCCCTTCGGGACCTGCGTTGAAATGCAGACTGCCTTCACAGCAGTTGCGCTGAAAGAGAAACTCTCGTTTCCCTTGGGTTCTGGGTCATAAAATGCTCAAAAATCAACTGTTTCAGGCCAAATCAGAAACACAAGCAAGGTATAAACAGAGGGATACTTTGAGAGGGTACTAAAGACTATCACAAAGGATCATCAAATCATTTGTGGATCTAGTTTATATCATAGACAAGTCCAGCAACTGGATCAAAACAGCGACTTTCTACTTTGCATCCGGGAAAGATGCAGTTCAATAGTTACTGTCAAGTCTATGAAGTAAACAAATGACAGAAACACAAATGAAATGAATAAACGAATTCTTCCCCAGTGGAGTCGCCAATTTGTTGTGGGGAAAAATGCCTATGCAGGACGATCCTATCCACCTAAGGTGTGACGGTGCCTTAGCAACAAACGAATACAGCTATTATGATTTCTTCCTTTATGAAATATGAAAGACGGGAGATTGGCAGACTTACCATTGTCTTCCGGTTGTCCCTCGATCTAGATCCTCTTCTCTTTGTGTGTCCACAGCTACTTGTCTCCTCGCTTGCTCAAGAGAACAGCTACTTGAATCCCACGAGATCACAAGAGAACAGCTACCTGTGACAAGAGAACAGCTACTTGCGACAAGAGAAGAACACAATGCAAAGGCAAATATACATATTCATAAATGATTCAGGATTAGAAGTAAATCAAATACACTAATGCCATCATACAAAATACACCAGCATATAGGAAAGAATCAAGATAGCTTTATTGATAAGTAACAGGGTTCAGGAAGAGATACAACCCATAGAGCTCCAATCCAGCATCTCCTTCCCAGCAGAATAGAATTCCTTCTTCAGCTCCCTTCAAAGCATTAAGCACCCAATGTTTCCAGCCACAAACCAACAGCAATTCTTTGCAATCACCAAATTCCAGCCTCCAGATCCCATGGAGGAGAGATCTATATATAGATATTTGGAGAGAGGATGAGCCAGCTTGAGATCTGACTAGTGTCCTCTCCCTCTCTCAGTTCTTGAGTCCACTTGGAGGTTCTTGCTTCCACTTGGAGATTTGGAACCTCTTACTCATCACCAGTCGAATTCCTTGATGCAAGTGTCATTTTGGAAGCTTCCTAGGCATTGACACGTTGAGGAATGAGCCTGCCACTTGTCCAATTACGCTCAGCGCAGGTAGCCTTTGTTGGAGTTGACATTCAACGCAGGTAGACAGTGGATCAGTTGACATTCAGCGCAGATGCTCAGTGGAGCAGTTGACATGATCCAGAATTGGCTTGTTTTTGAGTGTTTTTAGGTGGAGAACTTTTGTGAATTGCTGTGGTTAGTTGGCCTTGTTCCTCTAGGGGTAGGAACAACATGTTTAGGGACTTTGGATCCCTTAGATTATGGACATTTCATGCTCAATGCTGTAAGGCACAAACATGTCTATAACAATAGAAGGAGAATATTGACTATACCAACAGATTGCATATATAAACATACATGAATGGCTAGCTACAGGCAGCAAAAGAGAATACTGACTATACTAGTAGATGCATATATGACCACATATGGATGGCTAGTTATAGGCAGCAAAGAAGCTTGCAAATCTAATATATCAAAGCAGAGATAAGATGACAGTTATCTAGCCTTAGACACAAAGAGAACATGAACAAACTGTTCAAGTGCAAGCATAGAAAAGCAAAGAGAATGGACATTGAACTTATCATGGCAAAAGAAGCTTATATTGCTAGAATGAAGATGAGAAGCTTGAATGAACAGAGGAGGAATAATCTCCAAGTGTTGAACCCCTATTACATCTTAGTTTCAACTATTTATAGCCTTTACAATGATACTCAACCTTCTAAGGCTTGAGAGGTCTTAATCGATCACTCTGTCTTGTTTAACTGTTTGATTCCCTGAAGGCAAGCATGGCTTGGAGGTTTTTCCCCTTCTGATAGAGGAATAACCGCATTCAGATATTTTGGATAGTCTGATGCGCTTTCTGGGAGCTCTCTCATGCTAGAGATGCCCCATAATGTTTGTTGGTTTTGGATAAGCTGCGTTGTTGATGCCTCATGGTCGATTCTGCTTCGGGCTAGCTGCGCGTGCTCCATGATTGTTCTTGTTTGATTTGGCTATGTCGTGTTGTCTATTCTCCCTAATCTTTATATTTTGGGATGCAGCATGTTGTGGCCCTTCTCTTCCCCTCTCTGGGCTCTTGTCTTTGTCTCTTAGCCTCTTTCAGGTGATGGAATGAGTCTTCGGGCCTATGAAATCCATTTAAAATGCAGATAGTGACTGCTTTCTGTTATGAACAGAAAATGCATAATTCTGTAAAAATCCTCCCTTCTCTATGTATTTCGGACTTCAAAATTCCTAAAAAATGGTTTATTCAACTATTGGGTCTGCCCTTGCAGTGATAACACATCTGCACCGTTGATCTGGGAGTCCTAGATCTAACGGTGATGATCCATTTTTAGCACCTCTTTTGTAGGTTTTCTCTCTCCTCGTCTTAGACATGTGGCAGCCGCCATATGGCATCGGGCGAAACTTAGCCTAAACCACTTACTGCCCATGGCCCGCCTAAAAACCTGCCTATTTCACGATTTCTTTGTGTTTCAAAAATGCGCCAAAACCTTTGAAAATCATTAAAAAATGGACTTCGGCGGACTTTTAAAATTATATTTTTCACTTTCCGGACCCTTTCGGGTCTGGGACCCATCGCAATCGCTGCTGGCCAATGCTTCCCTTTGTATTTCGTTATACAACGAGAATACACAAAAATGCATTGAAAAAGGCTTTGGCGCGGACCTCAAATACTATGAAATATCCTGTATGTAGCCGTCGGGTCCAGTTATCACATCGCACATATACATGTGCATAGGCCTCACCCCTTGGTGTTGTTCCACTGCGATACGGCGATGCGATCTGATTGCAATCGTATATCGCTCATGCCCAGGGCCACTGTTAGCACGTCACTTCAATTTCTCCGATAGCGACTCTTGCGACGCGATGTGGGCCATCGATCTACGTCACTTGATTGACGGTCCACATTGCATTGGTGATCACAATCGCATATCCACTCGGTCCCTGCTTATTCCACTGGCCTACTTCCGTCGATTGCGATTTGCTGCTTAAATCTAGGTCGTTGATCAGCCAGATCTAATGGCTGTTGTGCATATCTCTGTTTAAGCCTACGTTTGTGGGTTTTTCATGGGTTTTTTAGCATTTTAGCCTCCCGATAGTGCATTTCTGCCCTTCCAAGGGCTCTCCTTTTGTGCGGATTTTGATCATTGGATGACCTTTGAGCAAAAATTGAAGATTTCAAGCCCATTAATGGACTCATTGGCATTTTTTTAAGCAAATTTGAAGACTCTAAGAGCCTATATGGATCCATTTGTGGGCTTTTTGCCAGCAAGAATAACACTAGCTCCTTCTGGGGATGAAATCCTCCCTCTGAGGTTTCAAAGACCACAGATAAATGCCTTTCGTGAAAAAACAAATTCAAATCTTCCTTCTAGTGTTCCATTGGGCATGGAGTTTATTTTGTAATGAAATAAAAACTGAAAAACATAATTACAACGACAAGGCTTTAAAGCCTTAAACAAAATAAAGTTTCAAGAACTGCCCATTTATTGGGCTACCAAAAGTATCTCCTCCTTCTAGACTGTGCAGAATGAATGTATTGTTCTGCTAAACTTGAGCGATGACAAACGGACTTGTCCATAAGGATTCAAACTTGCCATGATTACCTTTCTTTTCCTTAAATGCATCCCATTTAAGCACCCAATCACCAACTTGGAAATTATCCACTTTTGCCTTCCTGTCAAAGGTTTCTTTGATTTTCTTCTGATGAGCTTTTGACTTCTCAACCAGCTGCTCTCTGATCTGCTGTAGTTCAACCAGGTTATTCATTCTTCTTACCATATCATTCTCTTCATCTTGTTCTTCTTGCAAGAACTTAGCCACAGGGAGAATGAGCTAGATGGGGAAAATAGCATCAGCACCATAAACCAGTTTGAATGGAGAATTCCCTATGAACTTTTTGATGGTAACTCTGTCAACCCATAGTGCAAACTTCAGCTTGGAATCCCAGCTCTTTTTGTTGTCCTCTAACATCTTTTTGATCACCCCTACCAGACTCTTGTTAGATAATTCTGCCAGGCCATTTCCTTGGGGATAATAGGAGGTAGAATGTACCACCTGAATGCCCATGGATTCAGTCATGTCCACCAATTATTTTGCCTTGAAAGTTGCTGCATTATCAGTGACTAGTTTGGTTGGACAACCAAATCTAGTGAAAATATTCTCATTCAAGAACTTTATGACAACTTGATGATTGGAATTCTTAGTGGGTATAGCCTCAATCCACTTGGTGAAATAATCAGTGGCTACTAAGATCCATTTGTGTTGGCCACTGGAATGTGGGTTAACCTCACCTATAAAGTCCAAGCCCCACTGCTGGAAGGGACCATTGACATGTATTGGCTTCAAGGGCAAAGATTTTAGTTGTTATCTTCTTGCAAACCTTTGGCATTCGTCACAAGATTTTACAAAGGAAAACACATCAAAAAATAGAGTAGGCCAATAATATCCAGCCCTCAAGATTTTGTGAGTTGTGGTTTTCCAATAGTGATACCCTTCACAGATGCTAGAATGGAACTGGTGTATGACTTCCACAGATTTTTCTTTATCTAGACACCTCAAGAGGATTCCTAATGGGTCTTTCCAATAAAGCAAATTTTTATCAATATAGAATTTGGCTAATCTGATTTTAATGGCATGAGCTTGACTTGAGATAAGCCCTAGAGGGACTTCTAGCTTTTGCAAAAAATGAACTATGTTGTAATACAATTCACATGTGGCTAGAGTTTCAGCCAAAGACTAATTATGCCTTTGCTCTTGTGTTGCTCCCTCTATCTTCTCATCATCTGAATTCAGACTCATGGAATTTATATCTAACAAGCTGCAATTTTCTTCAACCATAAGTTTAGCCAAGCCCTGGCCTTTAACAAGCTTAGTGGGTTTCACCTCTATGTTAAACTCTATGAATTTTGCAATCCATTTAGCTCTCTTCCCATCAATATCTGGCTTAGTTAAGACATATTTCGCTGAAGCTGAAGGTACATATGAAACTACTTTGGAATGCAGAATATAAATTCTGAATGCCTTTAAAGACTTTATGAGAGCATAAGATTGTTTTTCAATAAGGTCACACCTTAGTTCAGCATACCTTAAAGTTTTGCTGGAAAAAGCCATAGGGTGCTCTATGCCTTCATCATTTTTCTGCAACAGAACTGTTGCAAGTGTATCATAAGAGACAAAAGAGAAGATACAAAAATCCTTAGTGTAATCTGGGCTGATTAGAGTGGGAGCTTCCATGATAGCTTGCTTGATGGCTTCAAAAGAGCTTCTTGAAGCATCTGTCCATTTTATTTCTGCGCTTTTCTTTAGCATGGAAGTGATGTGCTTTACAAGCTCTGCAAAGTTTGGAATGAACCTCCTTACGAAGTTAATCTTATCTAAGAAGGATCGAATGTCCCTTTTTCACCTTGAGATGGACAATGTCTGAATGGCTTGAACCCTTGCTAGATCAATCTTCACACCTTCAGCAAAAACAATATGTCCCAGAAGTTTGCCTTCTTCTAGAGCAAACTGTGACTTCTTTGGGTTAACTAAAATTCCAAACTATCTGCACTTTAGGAAGACCTTCTTCAGATGATGTAAATGGTCTTTGTGGCTTCTAGAGAAGACTGTTATGTCATCAAGATAAATAAGGACAAACTTGTCCTTCTCTCCCACAAAGGCTATGTCCATGGCCCTCTGAAAAGTAGCCCCAGCATTTATCAGTCCGAAAGGCATCTTGGAGTACATGAAAGTGCCCCAAGGAGTAGTGAAGATGGTATTTTCCTAATCTTCAAGATGTACAGTGATTTGATTGTAACCTGAAAATCCATCGAAGAAAGACATGACTCTAGCCCTTGAAACTCTTTGCAGAAAGTGTTCCATCTTAGGCAAGGGATACTTATCTTTTTTAGAGCACTTGTTCAGATTTCTGAAGTCAACACAAAGCTTGATTTCTCCATTTTTCTTTCTCACTACCAGGAGGTTGGCTATCCACTTTGAATACCTTAGGGGAACTATGATTTTGGCATCCAACAGCTTCTTGATTTCTTTCTCAATCAAAGGCAATAAGAGAGGGCTGATAGGTCTTAATTTCTACTTAAAACGTGTAGTGTTCTTTTCCAGTGGGATCCTATGCTGAATGATGTTTGTATCATAGGTTTTGAGATAACTGTATTCCCAGGATAAAATATCAGCAAATTGCTTCATGAGGGTGCAATACTCGGAATTCTGTGCAGAGGAAAAATGAGTGGAAATATTGATGAATTTCAAATGGGCTAGGCTCCCTATATTATGTTTACAGACAATAGACTCATTCTCTATTTTGGCCAGCTTATAGGGCATGTCGTTATGATCAAAAGGCTTCTAGAGGCACCAATCCTTTTGGTAGGTGATTACTAGGCAGTTGGATGATCTCATTTTTTAACTTGGACTAGCCGCATTCTTCCTTGCTTTCATGTTCTTGATCGATGCACATTTCAACAATTTCCTCCAAGACTTATAAAAGCCTGTTAATTTCCTAATCATCTTAAAAAACTCTCCAATATTTGACATTTTCAGGCAGAGACGATCTATATTTTACCTGAACTTCATATGTCAATTTAGGAGGCATAGGAGGAATAAACATGCTAGTAGAAACAACAAGGGATTCGGCAAGCTGGTTCTTCATTCTTAGAACATAAGAAATACTGAAATCATCAAAAGATTCATTTAGCCTCCATACCTCATCTCTGTATGCTTTCAGCCTTGGATGCTTTGCTTGGAACACTTTATTTACTTGCTAGATGATGAGGTCTGCATCTCCAAACACTTTCAGGCCTTTGATACCCATTTCTTTAGCAACGTTTAAGCCCAGAATCAAGGCCTTGTACTCTACTATGTTGTTTGTGACCTGAAAGGCTAATTTGAAGGATAAATGAATGTATTCTTGTGTTGGGGACACAAGGACTACACCTGCCCCTACAACTTATTTAGAGCAAGCCCCATCAAAGAACATATCCCAAATCTATGGGTTTCCTTCCTCTGCGACCTAGAAAATTGGTTTATTGAGTTGTGTGAAGGCCAACTGGGATTCTTCAATATGAAGAATACATGCTCCAAAATCAACATCAACAGCATAGATGGGATGATTAGTAGGGTTCTTCTCGTCGCTGATGATATAAGCCAACTGTGCCTTTCCATATAATCTCTTACTCTCACCTCCGAAAACTGGGATAGTAGCATAGGACAAATCATTTTGTAATGATCCACCTAATCTCTTGATCCATCCTTTGGAAAGTAACATACCAAACTTGGGAGGTACATCAGCTACCACAATATCCATGATCATGCTTTTCATAGGCAGCTGAGACAAAGTGATGGCTAGGTCCTTGATTAATCCTAGACATTTCACCTTTCTAGAGTTAGAAGAAAACATGTCATGATAAGGCTTAGTGATGTCAAGACCCAACTCATCCATGACAACCTTGGGCATTAGATTATGGCTGGCTCCAATGTCCAAAAGGTAGTTGCGAAGGATTTTTTCAGGAATAGTCAAAGAGACATAGAATGATGGGGAGTTGTCTTCACAATTTTCAATCATTGGGTTGAGAATAATAGTTGGCTTGTCATCTTGCAGATTTACATAGTTAGTGGAGGCTTGGATGGCTTTAGGCTCAAGGGCCTCGAAGATGGATCTTTCGAAGGACTCATTCTTCACTAGTTCAATCAGAGGCATAGGTATTCTTAGCTTCTGAATTTCTGATTGAAAACTGAAAGGAGAAGGAGACTTGTCAAGGCCTCTTACCTCATGAGCTAGAGCTTTAAGGATGATGGGATCAACTGCTGATTGTTTTTGCTTATTTGCTTGTTGTACTGCAGGGAAAACATCTCTTTGAACAGGATTTTCCTTGGCATTATTTATCTTTGACCTCAAATTATATCTTTGCTGATCTACAGTTTGTAGAATAGCTTCATCATCCCATTCTTGGCTAATCCGATCATTAATGACTTTTCATAGGCAGCTGAGGTCAAAAAGGAAGCATTGCCTTTGTCTTCCAGATAATGGATCTCATCATCTTCTTCAAACTGCTCTTCTTCCATGATTTCATTCTGAAAAGGAGCCTTCACCCTTTGGTTTTCATTAGCATCTTTGTTTCTTTGCAAAAACTGCAACTACTCATTTGTTCTTTTATATGGATTTGGATTTGGATTTCTAGGAGCAAAGGTATTAGGCACTCTTCCTTTCCCCGGGTGCAGATCAACCTTCAATTTATAAATTTCAGAGGCTAATGACTCAATCATTTTGGTCATTTTGTCTATCTTAGGATCAGAGGATGGTGAAGACTCGCCCCTCCGTCATCTTCTATCAACATTTCCCTTGAGCTTCTCTGCAGCCATGATGTTTGATTCCACTTCCAAGGTTGCATCCTGCATGTCAGCCAAAGTAGCACATCACCTCTCTCTCAACAGTAGGCAGAAGTCAATATCAAAAGCACTAGCATAGGTGAGTTTAGCAGAGGTAGTAGCGAGTTTTACTTCAGCTAGTATCTTGTTGTACATACGGTTAAACCTCTTATTAAAATCAAACAACAACTCACCATTTTCCCTCTTTAAACTCCCAAATTCAGTGTGGTAGTAGAGGATATCCTTCTTATCCCCCCAATTCTTTAGGAATGCATCATCTAAAGCTTCAATATCTGCTATATACCTTGGGGTTATTCTTTGAACCACTTTCTAGCCTCTCCATCTAGGCTTTGGACAAAGACTTTCATCCACACATCATCTTCACTAATGTCCAGATTATTAGCATAGCTATAGAATGAATCAAGATGTTCTTTAGCAGTAACACCTTCAATCCCAGTGAACTTAGGCTTATATTTCTGATATTCTCCAATAGGCATGGCATTCAAAGGAGCAGGCAGTATTAGATGTCCATACCTAGCAGCAATGATTCTTTCCATTTTCGTGGGTGCTTGTGGACCTTGTTATAGACATTTTTGTGCCTTACAACTCCAAGCATGAAATGTCCATAAACCAAGGGCTCCTAAGTCCCTAAAAGTGTTGTTCTAACCCCTAAAGGAATAAGGTCAACAGATTACAGCTTCTCCCAGAAGTTCTCCACCAGAAACTGCTCAGAATTGGTCAAAACAGGATCATTTTAGCTGCTCCACTGGCTAAGTGCATTGCATTGCACCTAAATACACTGTGAGGGTGTGTTTCATTTCCAAACTCCCTTCTGTAGGGTGCAATGGGCGATAAATGACAAATGGCAGTGTCATTCCACGAGGTGGAGAGGCAATGGAAGCTTCCAGAATCTTCTCTTGTGACACTTGCCTCACTGAATTTGACCAAAGATGAGTAAGAGGCCCTCAGTCTCCAATTGGAAGCAAGAACTGATAGAGAGAAGACACTAATCAAATCAGAAGCTGACTCATCCTCCTTACACATATCTATATATGGATCCCTCATCCCAGAGATCCACAGGCTAGAATTTTGCATATTGTAAGGAATTGTTGTTGGTTTCGAGAGACAAACATCAGATTGTTGGGTGATTTATGCTTTGTTTGAGGTGAAGAGGGGCTTCTTTGCTGGGAGGTTGATGCTGGGTCGGAACCACTGGTTGTAACTCCTCCTGGATCTTTTCTTGTTTATCAATAAAAACTATTTGAGTTCTCCTCCATACTTTTGTATCATTGATGCTTGTCACATTTGTATGGTTAACTTAAATCTGATCCTAAGTTATTTATGAATATAGATCCATGTCTTTGTATAGTGCTCTTCTTCTGTGATATTACAGGTATTCTCTGAAGCTAGGCATGCAAGGGATCAAGTAGCTGGAGACTATCAAAGAAGAGAGGGATTGGATAAAAGGATTAGCGCAAGACACAGGTTGGTTCTTTCTATTCCTCTCTGTCTATAATTCATAAAGGAAATACAAAAGTAGTTTTTCTCTATTTGTTTCTAAGGTATCTTTCACACCTTAGTGGGATAGAGCAGTTCTAAATAGACACTTTTCCCTGTAACAAAATGGCGACTCCACTGGGGAATGTCTAATTAGTTTGTTTGTGTGTAATTCTTTGTTTTTTGTTTCATAAACTTATAAGTAGCTTTCGAACTGCATTTGCCATAACAAATGCAAAGTAGATAACTTCTGCTTCAATCCATTCACTGGATCTGTTTATGATTTAAACAGCTGATTCACAGACTATCTGATTGCCCTTGTGATAGCTCTTAGATCCTCCTTAGATCTACCCCTGATTGTTGCATTACTGATTGTTTTTTTATTCGGCCAAAAACCAAGGACTGAACTGCAAACTGTGACCTAGAACCCGGACAGAGTCTCGTTTCTGGCCCAGCGCAGGTACTGTTCAGAGACCCTGAATTTCAACGCACTTCCCGAAGGGGCAACCTGCGCTACATTTCAGATTCTCTGTGTTACAGGTGCGCTGATCAGACTAGCTCTGTGCAGCTGTGGTTCCTGTGCTTCATTCTTTCCAGTTCTATCCCTGAATTTTACTGCCTCTAATCAGTATAAGTCTGTTTGAAGCCTCTTTTCCTTGTTGTTATTCTGCCTCCTTTGTACAAAAGAACTGTAGATGTTTTTGTGTGTTTGTTGAGTCGTTTACAGTTTTCCATTGCAAAAGTAGAATAGTCGTACTGTCGTCCTTTGATTTGAATCTGTCGCAAGTGTCGATTTCGATCATAGGAGAAAGTTTGGTTGTTGTTGATGGTCGATTATACTGTTACTATTGCCTTTGGTCTGAATTTGTGATTTTCTAGTGTCAAGAACAAGTGTTCATTTCAAAATCGTAAGGTGTCGTAATCATCTCTGTTTTTTGATTTCGAAAAAGAGCTTGTTTATATTTGTCGCTTGAAAAGAAATTCAGATTTGTACATCAACTTTCTTTTTAGCATCAATACTAAGAAAGTCGAAAACAAATACATGCATGTGCATTTGCATATAGACAGTCTGTTTGGCTTGATTTAGGAAAGTGCATTTACGGTGTGCTCTTTGCTCTTTGTGAAAAGATTGTGTCTTTCTTTTCCCCTAGTAGCTAGGATTTTCATTGCACAAAAGAGATAAAAGTTTGTTTATCATCTTTAGATTGCATTTTAGGAATTACATCTACATCTCATGGTGAACCCGAAAGGCAAACTTCATAAACAAGATCAACTTAAAATAAATTCAATGAATCTAACAACGCTTTGGAACTTAACGCACAACATTTAGAGGTCTAGGCTAGAGACTAATTCCGGCGTCGTAAAGCCTGGTAACTGTTGTCCTCACTGATGGTTGGGTGATTCCTCCACTTTGAGACGATAAGTGCCAGTACAGACTTGTGCTCCCACGTACCGTCGAGTATATTTTGGGAGACCCCTATAGGCTTAAATCCTTTATCCTTAGGAAGCCGTGTCTGTCGCCCTATCGATCGCAATGCACTGAACACAGCATTCGGGAAGATTGACTGCCATACCGTAAAAAGTATTCTGCAGTTTTGTGATTGGTTTGGTACTCCCTCTACCTAGATCTACAGAGTAGTCCCTTTCGTTCCTTTTCAGACTCCTTAACGGAAAAGGTCCATCTGAGCACTTGTCACTTCAGGCTCATTAAAAATCGAAGGCGACTAGAGTCATCTTTTGTTTTTTCTCGACTCTTAAAAACTGAAAAAACAAGTTGTGTCAAAGCGTCTAAAATTCATTTAATTTGGAAACATACTTCCCCTTTATTTTAGTTGATCGAGTAATCCGCAATCGTGGAAGAAAGTCAATTGAAACCCCGTCGTTCGCGGAGGCTTACGAGTCAACCGTCTTTGTCTCCGGAATTGAAACCAGTACGGACAAAGCGAACTCGTTTAACCGGTTCCAAATCTCCTATTAAAGTTAGAACAAGTGTTCCAACGAAATCAGAGACTCCGGTTACTCCAAACATTTCTGGAATCCCTGCCTCTACAAAAGAAGTTCAACAGCCACAGAAGGACAGTGATACTGATCCTAGTCTGAGAGTAAACACTTGTGTTACCGAACCAGTTCCATCTACAACCGGTTCGGAGAGTCTTACTCTTCAAACATCTGTCGCTGCTAATTTCACACCTTCTGCGGCACCAGAAATATTTTACAGAGCTGACGGTCTTCCCCTTCCACCTGGTCTGATTGCAATAGAAGAAATTGTAGAAGATCCTCAAACAAGTACTCCAACACACTCTGGAGTCGGGATCACTCTATATCCTTCTTCATCAGAGGTTAGTCTACCACCAGCGGAAGCTCCTGTAGAATCACTAGGTAATCTTTTGGATAGACTACAAATGTCTGAAAAACCATCAACATCTAGGACTGTGTCGTCTGACACAGCGACGGCAGAACTCCCTGCTATCACTCCGACAATGTTCGCCAATATACCATCTGTCCCGACTAGCTCTCAGCCGCTAGAAGGAGCACACACAGGAGCTATTTCGACAGTATGGTCCGTTCCTGTTTGTTCATCCGGAATAATATCCAGAAACTCTTATGTTGAGTCTCAACAAATTGATCCATTTGGAGGTCAATATGGGCAGTCCGGCCCCCAAGGGAAAACAATTCCCTTGAGTTCTGGATTACCACCGTATGGGGGGCAGTATACCCTTTCATTATCCCCTCCGGGAGGATATCCATACGGGAGTTCACAACAACATTCAGGTTATACTGGAATTACCTCAAGTGGTTGGGTACCTATACTACCTCAACAACCAAGAGTTGTATACTCAATGCAACAATGCGTACCTATGTCGAATATCCCGACTACGCCAGCTATTGTGACGGTGTCACAAGTTCAAGCACTACCTGTTGTATGCCAACCTTAGGTTTCTCGGGTTGTAATGCAACAGCCCCTTGACCCTGCAACTCAACCACAATCACCGACTAGTGGAACGACACAGGTTAAGACGGGTACAATTACCCCTCATCTTGGTCAAACTGTTAGTATCAGGCAACAGCACATGGCTTCATAACCATGGCTGGTGTAATACCAACAACCGCAATTCCAACAAGTATACCAAGGTTCTGAGCAGCAAATCTTTGCTAACAGTGGACAGCCGTACATTCAAAACGGTCAAAATCAACCATTTTACAATGGTCATGTCCATCAACCTTACCAAACATACCAGCAGCAAATGCATTATGCCGGTATGCAAAGACCAACTGCTCAGGCAATCCCATCTTACCCTGGGTATGCTTCACCTAACCTGAACCAACAGTTACCCTTTGTGGCAACTTTAGAGTTACCTGATTTAAATCGGTTAACAAACGATCCAATTGCTTACGCCCCTTGGTGGCCAGCGATTCCGCATAAACTTCCATCAGATATTCCTAAATTTAATGGAAATCCGGGTGAAGATCCATCGAATCACGTGATGACCTTTCATCTATGGTGTTCATCAAACACCCTAAATGATGATTCGATAAGACTTCGCCTCTTTCAGAGGACGTTAACAGGTCTGGCGGCAAAATGGTACATCGAATTGCCTAGAGATTCGTTCGACAACTTCAGTACCTTAGCCACAACCTTTTTAACCCATTTTCAATTACCGATAAGGTATGAAACGGGAACAGAACTTCTTACCAATTTCAAATAGACAACGGCCACTCACATATCTGATCATATACATGAGTGGCGACGTCGTCGTAGAATGGTAAAAACGTATGTCCCCGATCACCTGTTAGCTAAATGGTTTATCAAGTCATTACTGCCTTCCATCACGGAAGATGTGGCAAAGGGGGGAGTCGTAACAGAAGAGCAAGTTATCACTCGTGCGCAATATCTGGACTTGATTTACACTCAGTCCGGCACGCTCTACGATAAAATACCTGACGCCCCTAGACCAGAATTCTCAATTCCTCCTCCTCCTAAATCAAACAATGACTCTCATGCCGGCGATGGCGTGATTGGCACGACAGACATGAAATCGACAAAGGCCACATCCAAAAAGGCCCGTAAGATTTCAGGTCAAAATGCAAAAGACGAACTTCTTGCTTCAGAAGTAAATGCCATATCGACAAATAAAGGCAAAGAAACCAAACAACCAGGGAGCAAGAAAAAAGGCAAAGGGAAGAAGAAGAAACAGGAGGAATCATCACCTGAAAAATCTTCTTCAAACCCTCCTGGAAATAGGAAACCAAAAAATCCATGCTTGATATGCGATGAAGATCATTGGACCGAAAATTGTCCACACAAAGCTGAGGTTAAAAAATTCTTTAAGAATTCGAGAACCTCAGTAGTGTTAACTGATCCATTTCCAAATCCAGGAACAAATCTGGTTGAAAGCGGAAATGCTTCCCCGTCTCAAGTGCTAATGTTGTCAGTCTCAAAAAAGCAAAATGATGCTTTGATATCGACAAGGAACAAGGATTATGGGAATCCACAGCTGTCGAACAACAAGGATAAAGATCAACCAAGTAGTTCGACAACAACTTCAACAGAAGTTGTGCCACCCACCATTCCTGAATTGACAATAAAACCGCCAAAGGGAGTAGTCCACAAGTCGACATTTAATCCCCGCGCTAGAGTGGCACAACATTATAACATAGTGGAAGATTTGTCCCAATCGCCATCCGCTATGTCGACTCTTGAAGTACTACAAAATTTCCCATCCCAAAGGCAGGCTTTATTATCGGCCATTGGTGGGATTGACCCAAAGGATTCCAATCTTGTATCCTTCAATCATAAAGGATACGATCCTCAATTACTAGCTCAACTAGCTTTCCTTGTTCAAGTGAAAGCCCTCAACAAAATTGTTCATCGAACGATTATTGATGAAGGGGCATCTACATGTATTATGTCGATGAGTTGCTGGAAAAATTTAGGCTCACCACCCTTGTCGAGATCATCAACGACGTTAAAAGCGTTTGATGAACGATCATACACTCCAGATGGGATTCTAAGTAACTTGCAAGTTGAACTGGGGGGCAAAACAATAGAAATTGATGTTGAAGTAATCGACGGAAACCTCGATTACAACATCCTACTAGGAAGGCCCTGGATATATTCCATTGCAGCAGTTGTGTCGACCTACTTCAGGAAGATTGCATTTCCCTTTCAAGGAGGAATTACAATCGTTGACCAACAAACATTTCTCCCCGACAATTCACAAGTTACGGGAAGCATTCCAATGATCCATGGAAGCAATCATTTGCTTCAAAATATTGGAGTAGGCCTCCTAAAAGACCCTGCCTTAATGGGTACTTTTTCCCTACCGCCTCTGAGTAATCTGGTGGGAGTGGCCGCAGTGGAAACCTGCAATATGAAATCTTCTATATCTAATGGATTCAGAAGGTTCCTAAACATATTGTCAGCATGGATCATTGCCATTTTAGAAATATTGTAGCAATCAATTTTCTACAATGCTCATCAATGCTCATCGAGTGTTTGGATAGATAGGTCTAAGGAATATGGTCCCTCTTCAGATCCTTGGTCGCATGTACATTCTACAGACAAAGGAATCATTCAATCAATGATGTTAGGAGAGGCACCATGGGAAGATTACCACCATCGTTCCCATCTCCCTGATTACAACAAAGATTATTCCAATGACCTTAATCATCCTTCAGTTTTTGATTTTCTATCAAATACTGTAAATATGGTGGATTCCGAGGACAGTTCTTATCTAGTGTCAACCTCAAAAAAAAATGAAACAACTCCCTTTCCAAATTGATTGTTTCAAAGATCTCGAAGGTAAACCTTCATTCCAACCACCAAGTTGAATGCAATGAAGCTTGGGGGGCATGCACCTCGATTTGCGTTATTATGCTGGGGGCATGCAAACTTATCACGAGTAGTGTTACTGCAGGGTTCAAACTCGTTAAAAAATAAACCCGCCACGAGCAGTGTTACTGCAGAGTTCAAGCTCGTTAAAAAATAAAACCGCATCGAGAAGTTTTAGCACATAGTTCAAGCTTGTTAAAAAATAAACATAAGACATGAGCAAATGTTTCCACCCGCATTTAAGCTCATTAAAAAATGAACTATTCCTCGGTAAATAACCATCGTGAATGTAGTACTTCAACCGTTAAAGCCTTGGTCGTGTTTGCACCGTCACCTCCACTTTTCATTGGCCGATCATTCACCTCCATTTGATTGTTTACCCATTTTGAGGAACAGCTGCGAAGAGTGATCTCACTAGCCATCCTTGTGACACTGCCGTGATTGGAAAATTCCAAACCTTACCTGGAATCAGCTGCTACCCATTTTATCACTCGTTCCTCAAAAGACGAGTCTCCTTTAAGCTCTTTTCAACTGACTCGTAAAATATGAAAAGATTGTCGAGCCATTGGCCTCTCCAGCTCGTTAAAGGGACAGGAAGTGCTATCCCTCCTCTATATTTTAATCTTTTTGGACCTGAGGGATTATTACACAAAAAGATCGAGCGCTTGTTTTGTTCAGCTCGTTAAAACTATCGAAAATTCATCCCTTCTATATTGTTTTATACTTTTTCGGACTCAAGGGATTAGGTGACGAAAAAGGAATTTTGGAGTTACCTTTACGTTCCTTTTCAGACTCTCTAAAATTGAAAAGGACCGAGTTATCTTTGTCGTTAAACTCGTTAAAAAGATTAATAGCGACAAACTTGTCTTTAGACGAGAACGAGTTTCACTATCGCTAGGCTCGTTAAAACATAGCGATGGGTTTGCCCGAAGGGCAAATTATAGAACAAGCATATGTTATCCTCCTCAAGCTTGACAAAAATAAAGAGGTACTGGTCAGCAATGACTGGGGAAAAATTGGGAAGAAAACTCAAAGAAACTTTGTTGGTAGCAAGTCACTCTTGAACATGACACTTCCACTCCGTGTTCGAGTCGGGTTGGGTTGTTTCATTCACCGGTCACATCACCATGGTCACGCCATACCATCCACATTTGGGGTTAATGCTACCAATCCATCACATCAGTGTCGCCGATATGTTCAAGAGAAGTCATCCAGAGAAGTCACCTGTGTCTCACCCACTACCATACATTATACTCCATTCTTTCATGACCGCCACCCTGAACCTTATATCATCAGATCGTTTTCACCTCCATCAAAATCATTTGCTCCGTTCCGTGTCATTGATGTGGGATTCATTAAGGCCCTCTTGTGACGGATCACTTCTTGTCGACATCAATTCATTATCCAAGAAGTTGATCTAGGAACACCCCATTCAGTACTTTGAAGCTTGCATGCCTCAATGGCAAGTTTCTCACTTCCGGCGACAGGTTAACATTGATGGCCTTCGACCGAAAGATTTTGCGTGGTGTTCGACGCCAAGTCCTTTATTCACACCACGTGAATTGTACTGCAGTACCTTGAGAATCATTATCATTATCGGTGATTCCTCTCGCGCTTGTTAACAGTTTACATCATTGACTGGTAATCAAGCGATGTCTTTCCATGTTCGACTTCAAAACATTTCTCACATGGATCGACTTGTACTTCGAGTGAAGATCGGACGAGATTGAAGACCCCAGATCTAGTTTCATCCATCCGGGCTGCGATATATATTCGGGGAAATAAAGACATCAAATGTACAGCATTGCAGCACAGATAATCATCCTACCAAAAGGATGATGGCTCTATAAGAATCATCAGTCTACACTCAGACGATTGTCTGCCCTATGTACATGAAAATGAATTTATAAAGCTGAGCATGGGAATGCCCGCCTCAGCTAGATCATGAAAACAGTATGAAGATAATGTATTGTATTGTATCTTATTACAGGTCTCCTCCCAGCATTGAAAGAACTTCAGATCCTCATAATAAAGCATTTCACACGACACCAAAAGGTTAATGGCCTCATACTTTAGGGGGCAACTGTTATAGACATTTTTGTGCCTTACAACTCCAAGCATGAAATGTCCATAAACCAAGGGCTCCTAAGTCCCTAAAAGTGTTGTTCTAACCCCTAAAGGAACAAGGTCAACAGATTACAGCTTCTCCCAGAAGTTCTCCACCAAAAACTGCTCAGAATTGGTCAAAACAGGATCATTTCAGCTGCTCCACTGGCTAAGTGTGTTTCATTGCACCTAAATACACTGTGAGGGTGCGTTTTATTTCAAAACTCCCTTCTGTAGGGTGCGATGGGCAAGAAATGACAAATGGCAGTGTCATTCCGCGAGGTGGAGAGGCAATGGAAGCTTCCATAATCTTCTCCTGTGACACTTGCCTCACTGAATTCGACCAAAGATGAGTAAGAGGCCCTCAGTCTCCAAGTGGAAGCAAGAACTGACAGAGAGAAGACACTAATCAAATCACAAGCTGACTCATCCTCCTTCATGGAAAATTTTAGGGGCTAATGTTCGCCCAGTGGGCTAATTTTCCATGATTTTTCCAAAAAAAAGATTCGCCAATTTCCAATTTTATAAAAGACGATTCGCCCAAATTTTAGAATATAAAATTATTTTACCTTAAAAATCGCCAACATTATAGAGAGACTATATATAAAATAATTATAAATTTGATTAATTTTACAAATATATCAATAAACATTTATAATTTGCATATTAGGGATTAGTGAGATTCGCCAATGTTTTAAACTTCAAGAAAATTTTCCATCCTTAAAATTTTCCTTGTCCTCCTTACACATATCTATATATGGATCCCTCATCCCAGAGATCCACAGGCTGGAATTTTGCATATTGTAAGGAATTGTTGTTGGTTTCTAGAGACAAACATCAGATTGTTGGGTGATTTATGCTTTGTTTGAGGTGAAGAGGGGCTTCTTTGCTGGGAGGTTGATGCTGGGTCAAAACCACAGGTTGTAACTCCTCCTGGATCTTTTCTTGTTTATCAATAAAAACTATTTGAGTTCTCCTCCATACTTTTGTATCATTGATGCTTGTCACATTTGTATGGTTAACTTAAATCTGATCCTAAGTTATTTATGAATATAGATCCATGTCTTTGTATAGTGCTCTTCTTCTATGATCTTACAGGTATTCTCTGAAGCTGGGCATGCAAGGGAGTAGGTAGCTGGAGACTATCAAAGAAGAGAGGGATTGGATAAAAGGATTAGCGCAAGACACAGGTTGGTTCTTTCTATTCCTCTCTGTCTATAATTCATAAAGTAAATACAAAAGTAGTTTTTCTTTGTTTGTTTCTAAGGCAGCTGTCACACCTTAGTGGGATAGAGCAGTTCTAAATAGACACTTTTCCCTACAACAGACCTACCATAGCTGTGGTGGCTAAAAGAGTACTGACAGTCTAAATGATAGAGGGCTTGGGAGTGATTGACAAGACTAAAGGAGTATGATGGATAGGAGGTGAGGTTTCCTTTGGGCTTAAAGCAAAAGGAGAACCTAAAGAATAAGGAGCTTTATGAATCTCTGAGAGTTTTTCTTCACTGCTAGTATTAGATGTTATACTCTCCACATGTATTTGTTCTATTACAAGCCTTTCTTGAAGAGATATAGAATATTGTTTAGGTTTACTTGATCCCAATGCTCCTTTCTGTGATACCTTTCTCTCTTTGATGATTCTTTTAGGTTTAGGTATTGGGTCAGCTTGTAGCTTTTGAGGATTTCTCCAAGTATTCCTCACAAATTGAGCCAAAACTATGAAGTGGAGTCGCCAAGAGGTTTGGTCTCCAGTAGAGTTTCCAAATAGATGATTACAACAAAAAATGTGCCTAGACTTTGTCTATCATCAAAGCTAGATCTGTGTCGTTTCCAAAGGAAGTTGAGCTTCAGTTTCCTCTCCCCGGCAACGATGCCAATTATGTTATCACTCCAAGAAACTCTCCTAGGTTGTATCTCGGAGATGCCTGGTAACATATAATATTCAATATTCTTCTCTAAACTATTGGAATAAATGATGGTTTGGATCAAGTTAGATAACCATTTCAGCTCTGTTTTCACTCAATGAATGCATGAACGCTCTCACCAATATAAGGCTTTAGACCACTAATGCTCAATAAGTTATAAATTCAATGGATAGATGGAGAATACTGACTATACCAATAGATTTCATATATAAACATACATAAATGGCTAGCTACAGACAACAAAATAGAATACTCACTGTACTAGCAGATGCATATATGACCACATATGGATGGCTAGTTACATGCAACAAAGAAGCTTGCAAATCTAATATATCAAAGCAAAGATAAGATGATAGTTATCTAGCCTTAGACACAAAGAGAACATGAACAAACTGTTCAAGTGCAAGCATATAACAGCAAAGAGAATGGACATTTTACATATAATGGAAAAAGAAGCTTATATTGCTAAAATGAAGATGAGAAGCTTGAATGAACAGAGGAGGAATGATCTCCAAAAGTTGAACCCCTATTACATCTTAGTTTCAGCTATTTATATCCTTTACAATGATACTCAGCCTTCTAAGGCTTTACAGGTCTTAATCGATCACTCTGTCTTGTTTAACTGTTTGATTACCTGAAGGTAAGCATGGCTTGGAGGTTTTTCCCCTTCTGACATAGGAATATCCGCATTCAGATATTTTGGATAGTCTGTTGCACTATACAAGAGCTTTCTCGTGCTAGAGATGCCCCATAATGTTTGTTGGTTTTGGATAAGCTGCGTTGTTGATGCCTCATGGCCGATTCTGCTTCGGGCTAGCTACACGTGCTCAATGACTGTTCTTGTTTTATTTGGCTATGTCACGTTGTCTATGCTCCATGATCTTTCTATTTCAGGCTACAGTGTGTTTTGGCCCTTCTCTTCCCCTCTCCAGGCTCCTGTCTCTGTCTCTCGGCCTCTTTCAGGTGATGGAATGGCTCTTCAGGCCTATGAAATACCTTTAAAATGCAGACAATGACTGCTTTCTGTTATGAACAGAAAACATAGCAATTCTGTAAAAATCTCGCCTTCTCTATGTATTTCAGACTTCAAAATTCCTAAAAAATGGTTTATTCAACTATTGGGTCCACCCTTGCAGTGATAACACATCTCCACCATTGATCTGGGAGTCCTAGATCCAACGGTGATGATCCATTTCGGGCGCCTCTTTTGTACTGGAGTTAACCGCTCGATGAGGGCGGTTTTCTCTCTCCTCATCTTGGACACGTGGTAGCCACCGTATGGCATCAGGCACAACTCGACCTAAACCACTTACCGCCCATGGCCCACCCGAAAACCTTCTTGTTTCATGATTTCTTTGTGTTTCAAACATGCGCCAAAACCTTTGAAATCATTAAAAAATGGACTTTAGCGGATTTTTAAAATTATATTTTTCACTTCCCGGACCCTTTGCAATTGCTGCTGGCTAATGCTTCCCTTTGTATTTCGTTATACAATGAGAATACACAAAAATTCATTGAAAAAGGCTTTGGTGCAGACCTCAAATACGATGAAATATCCTATATGTAGCCGTCGGGTCTAGTTATCGCATCACACATATACCTGTGCATAGGCCCCACCCATTGGTGTTGTTCCATTGTAATATGGCAAAGCGATCTGATCGCAATCGCATATCACTCATGCCTAGGGCCACTGTTAGCGTGTCACTTGTATTTCTCCGATAGCGACTCTTGCGACGCGATGTGGGCTGTCGATCTATGTCGCTTGATTGATGGTCCACATTGCATCACTGATCACAATCACATATCCACTTGGTCCCTTCTTATTCCGCCGGCCTACCTCCGCCGATTGCGATTTGCCGCTTAGGTTTGGGCCGTTGATCAGCTAGATCTAATAGCTGATGTGCATCTCTCTGTTTAAGCCTGCGTTTGTGGGTTTTTCATGGGTTTTTTAGCATTTTAGTCTCCGGATAGTGCAATTTTGCCCATCCAAGGGATCTCCTCTTATGCGGATTTTGATCATTGGATGATCTTTGAGAAAAAATTGAAGATTTCAAGCCCATTAATGGACTCATTGGTGTGTTTTTAAGCAACTTTGGAGACTTTAAGAGCCTATATGGATCCATTTGTGGGCTTTTTGCTAGCAAGGCTAACACATCCCATAACATTTACAAGAAGAAAATTGTCCAATGTGGAAAATAAATATAGCACGATATAAAGAGAGGGATTAGTTATGGTATATGTGTTACAAAATTTTAGGCGCTGCTTGTTGGGGGTGCATTTCAAAATGTTCATTTATCACTTTGTGTTAAAATATTTGGTGAATAAGCCTATTTTAGGAGGAAAGATTTGTCGATGGTTGTTATTATTCCAGGAGTATGACTTTGAAGTTATAGTAAATCCAGGGAAATTGAATGTTGGACCTAATCATCTATCAAGGATAGAGACAGGAGAAGTACCCAAAATATCGAAGATAACCTACCTAATGCACAGATATTCACAAATAGAGTTGAAAATGATCAATTCATGGATATTATCCAGTTTCTCGCCACAGGGATGCTGCCCGCAAAGTACACTACGAAGCAAAAGAAGGATTTGGTGGTTCGGGCAGCTAATTTCTCATTGATTGTTGGACACTTGTATAAAATGGGGTCGGATGAAGTACAGCAGAGATACATCTTGAACACACACAGGAGAGTATTCTAACAAAATCTCATGGAGGAGTCGCAAGTGGGGAACTATGCAGGAAAATCCACTACGCTGAAAATATTGAGCACTGGGCTATGGTGGCCCATAGTACATAAGGATGAAAAATAATTATGTCAAGCATATGATGTATGTCAAAGAATAGGAAAGCCATCCAAAAGAGATGAGATGCCACTAGTGCCACAGGTAACTTTGCAGGTTTTTGAAAAATGGACTATTGACTTTGTTGGACCTATCAATCCACCGGGAAAGAAGACAAGTGCAAGATATACAATCACTGCAACTAATTATTTGACAAGATGAGCTAAGGCACAACCAGTGAAGGATTGCAGCGTGGAAAATGTTGTGAATTTTATCTTTGAATATATACTGTCTAGGTTTGGTTGTCTAATGATCTTGTTGAGCGACCAAGGCACACATAACAAGACCATTGAAGCACTAACTAAGGAATTTTAGGTTTATCACCAAAAGAGCACCCCTTATCATCCTCAAGCAAATGGAATAGTGGAAGCTTTCAATAATATTATGGAGAATTGCATTGACAAACATATGCAATGTGAACAGAAATGACTGGGATTTGATAATTCCAACGGTGTTTTGGGCATATAGAACAACATGCAAGAAATTGACAGTGAAGACACCGTTTAGGTTGATATATGGAAAAGAGGTAGTTATGCCTATGGAATATGTTGGGACAGGGTCCCCTCGGGTCAATTTTGGGGCAAAAGCCCAAGTTTTGTGGTAGAAAGCCCAAGTTTTGTTCTGTAAAGTGTAAAGTCTCCGCAATTTGTGGTCGCAGAGCACGTAGATAGTAAAATGTCATAACAGGTTTTACCCTTCTTTTATGTAAGTTGTGTCGGGTTTAGTAGATCTACCCATGGTCCGCAGACCATGGGATTGTATAAAAGGGAGAGTCTTAGAGAGTCTAAGGCAGTTAAGTTGATGATATTGATGAAAACAAATGTAATGGGTCAACTGAAGCGAAGAGCGAAGAAGTCTTAGGGTAGAAAAGAGGCTCTGCAGCTGTGTGTGAAGAGGCCTAAAGTAGAGTCCGCAGCTAAGTGCATGGACCCCTGCAGCTGAGTGCACAGGGAAATCTTGAGTCTGGAAGAAGAACAGAAGCATTAATAAAGAGATTATTCTGGAAATATCCGTGTTTTGTCTATCTATTTTTGTTATGAGTAAATGCACTATTATATTATAATGAATGATGGGTGTATGATTTAATATTGTATTGATGTGCAATTCTACATGGTTTACATTGTTATATGAATGCAAGTACTAATATTTGTTTACACGGAGAATATATTAATGCATGTTAAGGATATCAGATACTTAGGCCGATCTGAGTAAATACAAGACTAAGGGTAATTATAGAGGTGCATAAGTAGTTGATTCACCTGTTTAGGTTCCGCGAAAGACAGTCGTAGACCTTCACGGAGATATATAATCTAATTAAGAGGAGTTATATCAATAAGCCCTCGGGGCTTATCGATCTACACGAAGGTAGGTTTAGGGCATAAAGCAACATCACGCTCATCTTTGGGTGTGGAAACTTGGTTCCAGCATCCCCCCATACTGCTTTGGGTGAGACTTCAGTCCGCGCTCCGCGGGTTTATGCCGAAAGGGCCAGTAGTGTAGGGATTTGTTTGGCAAACTTAACTCTGAACCTCAGTTAGGACTCACTAAGCCAACAAATGGTTCCATTGTTGGGACTGGGATCTACATAAAGAGATGTGTGATGTTGCATCACTAGAATCCAACAAAGAAATAAATTGAGGAGTGGTTGGATAGAAAGATCCACGAATTCGTGGTGCAAGAAAAAAAAAATTGTGATTGACGAAAGAACAGTGGTTGGACAGGTATCTGTACATATATACAAGAAATTTTATTTTGTTCCTTCCTAATCAAACTATACGATTAGATTGCTAAATTGGTAGACGGCCAAGGAAGGTGGAGTCTTGATAGTTCAATAGTGTGAACCCCAAGTTAGTGCGGAGATTGGAAGCCTCTGAAGATAAGATCGTGCGCACTATCGATCACTAGCTTGATCATGTCATCGGAGGATTTGTGATAGAATTCACGGTCGATACCTCGATCAGCTATGGTGAAGCAAAGTGGCACTTCTTCAAAGGACCACAAGGTAAGTATTTAAGATCTTTGAATACTTGGATTAAAATGCTCTTGTGTGAAAAGTGGGTTCTGCAATTACCTTGATGTTTGGAGCTACACGAAGTGGAAAGTTATTCAGGGATAGAAGGAAAACAGGTCTTGAATATAGCCCGTTGATTGATCCTCCTCTGAATGGCGATGAAGGAGAATCATAGGATTCACCACAGAGCGTTGTCCAGTTAGTAAGGTAAGGATTCCCGTGAATACCCCATCCGCCCACACCACCTCCATCTTCACCTCCACAGCATACACCTTCACCCACACCGCCACCACCTCCACCACTATTCAATATGGTGAATGCAGTGAAGTTTACCATTTTCAAGGGCTTGGGGAATGAGGACCTAGACTAGTTTTGGTTTGTTGCGAAGACCATATGGACAACCCAGAAAATTACAGATGATTAGATGAAGAAAGCAACATTAGTTACTACTTTATATGATCGCATGCTAATGTGGTATATTAAGTACTATACCGATAACCCAACAACTACGTTGGTAGACATTCAGACGGTGTTGAATAAGGAATTTAGTAGGCCCAAGTCCGAAGCTCAATCAATCATTGGATTCAAGGAAATCATGGTGAAGTCAGGCGAGACACCCTGGGAGCTAGATCAGAGATTGAAATGCAACATCCATGAAGCTAACATGAATCTTACAGATGGGCAACACCGCAAATGGTTTGTGGCTTCACTCTTGCCTCATTTAAGGTTTGCTTTATCACAGCAGAAGATTGGGACTCAAGTGAAAGCCCTGGTGTTATAGACATATTTGGGCACTGCAACCCCAATCACATATGTCCATAAACCAAGGGCTTCTAAGTCCCTAAAAGTGTTGTTTCATACCCTAATGTCAGCTGATTACATCATCTCCCAGAAGTTTTCCATGAAAATCTACTCAGAACTAGTCAAAGCAGTACCATACAGACTGCCCAGTGCAAAGGGTGTGATGCATCTCACCTGCCACATGCAAAAAGTTCTATGCATACTGGAAAGCCCTTCTGTAGGGTGCGATGAGCGAGAGCAGACAAATGGCACAAGCAGTTTGCTAAGTGGAGAACTTGAGAATCTTCTAGAAGCTGCTCATTTGACACTTGCCTCCCTGAGTTCGCCCAGGGATGAGTAAGAGATCTAAAATCTCCAAGTGGAACCAAGAACTATCAGAGAGATGACACTAATAAAAATCCCAGAAACTGACTCACCCAGCTGCAAATATCTATAAATGGATCCCTCATCCCAGAGATCAGAAGGTTGGAATTTGGTAATTTGCAAAGAGGTTCTATTGGTTTCTCTTTGAAGACATTGTTAGGTGATCTTGCTTTGTGTGAGGTGAAGAGGGATTTCCAGATGGGAGGATGGTGCTGGTTCAGACCAAGTGGTTGTAATCCTCTCTTCTACTGCTTTTACTAATAAAGCTATTTGATTTTTCCTCCATATTCTTGTGTAATCTCTGAATATTTTGTTGATATATGCATTTGTATGGTCAATATATATCTGATCCTATATTGTTTACAGTGAAAGATCTCTATGCTTTGATGGTATTATGTTGCTGTGAATCTACAGGTTTTCTTTGAAGCAGGACAAGTAAGGAAGCAGTGGCGAGATTCTGTCAAAGGAGAAAGGAAACAAGCAAGGAGCCAAGTGGAAGACTAAGGTTGGTACTCTCTACTTCTTTGTCATCTCTCTCTCATAAAGGAAAAGCAAGTAACTTTAATCTGTTTGTTTCTAAGATAGCTACCTATCTTAGTGGGACTAGCAACTCTGCATAGACACTAGATTTCCTGGTAACAAAATGGCGACTCCGCTGTGGAGCAATTATTTGATTGCTTGTCTCTATTTGTTTGATTCATAAACCACAGACGGAGCCTGAAGTTAAGCCAGCTAGCCTTCGAACTTCATTTGCTATGCAAGTGCAAAGTAGATCAACGCTACTTTAGTCAATCTCCGGGTTTGTTTATGAACTGAACAATTGACTTGCAAACATCCTAAGTGCCCTAGAGGTAGCTTGAGTAACCTCATTAGATCAGCCCCTGTACTTTATAGTTACTGGCTATCATTTGCTTGGCTTAAATCCCTAAACTAAACTGCAAACTGTGACCAAAAACCAAGTTAAAGTCTCGTCCCTGGACCATCGCATCCTGTCTTCTTGGAAATCTGGATGCATCGCACCTCCTGTGTGCAGTAGGTGGGATGCATCCTTGTTTCCCTGTGTTACAGGTGCGATGATCACACAAGACTAAATCTGCCTCCAGATTTTGGTTTTTCTTCATTTTCTTCAGTTTTATTCAGGAGTTTTGCTGTCTGTGATTAGTAGACCACTATTGAAACCCCATTTCTTTGCATCATCCAACCTCCATTATACAATGAATTGTGAATGTTTTTATGTATTGTGCACCATTTACAGTTCTCTTTTACAAAGAAGTAGATTAATCGAACTGTCGTCTTTTGATTTGGAAGTGTCGCAAGTGTCGTTTTCAGTCAAAGAAAAGAATACTCCTCTTTTTTATAGTCAACTACATTATTACTCTTGTATTTGATCTGAATTTATAAGTATTTCAAGTGTCGAAAGCAGTTTTCAATTCAAAATCGCAAAGTGTCGTCTTGCCTTCCTGTCATTTTTTGAAAAGAAAATAATTAGTACTATCGCTTTGAAAGAAGAGATAATTCAGATTTGTATTTACCATTCTTTTTGTCATTCACACATTAAGAAAGCAGAAAAAAAATACATTGCATGTGCATTTGCATTTAGACTGCTTGTTGATTTTCATTTAGGACAGTGCATCTAGTGTGTGCTACTTGCTCTTTGTTGAAAGGATTTCATTTCTCTTCCCTTAGTAGCTAGGATTTTCATTGCAAAAAGAAGATTAAACGATTGTTTATCATCTTAGATTTCATTTTAGGAATTGTATATCTACATCACGCGGTGAACCTGAAAGGAAAATTTCTTAAGAAAGATCAACTATAAAATAAATTTAACGAACATAAAAATGCTTTAGAACCTAACACACAACATCTAGAAGTCTAGGCTAGAGACGTATTTCAGTGTCGTAAAGCCTGGTAACTATTGCTTTCATCGTAGGTTGGGTGATTCCTCCTCTTTGAGATGACAAGTGCCAGTACTGACTTCTGCTCCCACATACCATTGAGTATATATTGGGAGACCACAATAGGCTATATCCTTTATCCTTAGGAAGTCGTGTCTGTCGCCCTACCAATCGCAATGCACTAAACACAGCATTCGGGAAGATTGACTGTCGTACCATAAAAAGTATTCTACAGTTTTGCGATTGGTTTGGTAATCCCTCTGTCTAGATTTCCAAAGTAGTCTGTTTCATTCCTTTTCAGACTTCTTAAAGGAAAAGGTTCATCTGAGCACTTGTCACTTCGGGCTCATTAAAAATCGAAGGTGACTAGTGTCATCTTTATCTTTTTCTCGACTCTTAAAAATTGAAAAAGCAAGTTGTGTCAAAGCGTCTAAAATTTATTTTAATTGGAATAATGTCATTGTTCCCTCATTGGTCTTAGGTTGAGAAAATGGATTCCACCAACCAAGGATTTCTCCTCGGGCGAAGTCCTAGTCCTTTCTCCTCTTGGGGAGATGTTGGTGCACCTCATATGGCCACATTGTCCCTTCCAACACTGACAATTGCCCTGCCGATATGGCTTTTCTCGACCTCTGTCATTCAATGCACCATGATTCCTGAACAACCGAATCAGCAACTAGATGATACCAAAGTTCCCCCCAACCTTCTACTTCGTTTGTCTCTCCCTACCCTTCTTCCTCTTTTCTTGGTAAAGATAGTAAAACTAAAAACCAAGTAACTAAGAAGAAGAAGAAGAGGAAGGAGAAGACGAAGAAGGAGCCAATGGCAAAAAGGGGCAACCATACATAGTCTAGTGAAAATCCACACACTGCACCATCCAAACCTAAATCTCCATGTGTCATCTGCAAAGGAGACCACTATCACCGAGATTGTCCTTGCATCCCAAGGATCTTAAGGGACTGGTCTCCCCGCTTGCACAATCTGGTGTCATCAACCTCTAATGATCATGTTGAAAGTACACCGTCAACTAGTGAAAACGAAGTCACCAGACAGAAAGGGAAATCTAAATTTCCCTGTAGACTGTGTGAAGGAGATCATGCCCTCCACCATTGTCCCTTCCTGGATGAAGCTAAAAGAGTCTTGGATAATCATCCTGCATCACTGCAGTGACTCCCTCCTGGGTACAAGAAACTCTTGCTGAGTCCATTGCTAGTTGAAAATCTGACTGACCCACCTTTAGAGTCGGTCGAATCACCTATCATCGAAGATAAACCCTCTGAGTCCACATCAGACCAAAGTCAACAGGTCGAGATGACAGTCGACCCCATCTTGACTTCAGAATATTTACCTTCAAATGATACAGTCACCGAAGAGAATGAGAGAGACACTATTCAAATTCTTTTCGTAAACACAGACTCTGATGAACATGGGGGAAATCTTCCTGTTCCTTTACTGCAGGAAGGAAATTCATTAGAGTTGTATCCGGCCGTCTATTCGGACCCACCTCCAAGCAACCTAGTCGTTTCCTTCGATTGGAATCTACTAGGCAGACCCCGTGTACCATCTAATGTACCATTTCGAATCATAGTGCAAACTTACAAAATGGTCATGGTTGGTACCATCATAGATGAAGGGGCTTCTATGAGTATCCTTTCCTCAACTGCTTGGAAAGCACTTGGTTTTCCATCGCTTTTTCCTGAGATGTGAAATCTAACAGGCTTTGAGAAAGGAACCAGTCGACCGTTAGGGATCCTTCCAAGTTTACCTATAACTTTGAGAAGGAAAACCATTTATTTGAACGTAATGGTAGTCCAAGGACCTTTAGATTAGAATCTACTCCTTGGGCACGACTACATTTATAGCATGGGAGCTATCATCTCCTCTCTCTTTTGAGTAACATGTTTTCCACATGAAGGCAGAGTGGTCCAGCTCGTAGACCAGCTTTCATTCCCCGGTTCACACATAGCTAATAGTCAAATTCCATCCCTAAAAGGTCTTTTTGCACAAAGAATGTCTCGTCAATCTCCAATCCGTCCACCTGATAAGCACGAGTGATTCGGTGGTCGTGACTGAAACCCAGGGGGCATGCACCCTGGTCTGCTTCGGCGGGAAAACTTCAGGTATAGGGTAGGTTTCCGCAAAGGATATATGACTCGTTTGACACACCCGTCCGTTTAGGAAAATGGGATTAAACCGGAATAAGATACCTCTGTATATGGTAGGCCTTTCCCAATAGAATGAATGTTTTGTCTGCAAATTGAGGGGTAACCTGGATAAGATAGGCCTTTCCCGATAGAACAAATTTTTTGTCTGCAAATTGAGGGGTAACCTGGGAAACTCTACTTCGCTATACCTGGGCGCATGCAAACCTTTTGGCATGAAAGTGAAAAGCGACCATTTATTTTCTTAGTTTGTAGATTCTTGACCCTTTAAACTTGTAGGATTGGTCGTTCCTAGCTTACATAATAAAAGGAGTCGGAGCATAATTTCGAAGGGTGCAACCTCCCTAAAAAATGAACATATCGATGAGACATCCTTATTATACGACTGGCACAAGTAGTTTTACACAAAGTTCAAGCTCGTTAAAAATTAAACCTAGCAATGAGCATATGTTCCACCAGAGTTTAAGCTCATTAAAAAATGAACCCACCTCCGGTAAATAACCATTGTGAATGACTATCATCAGCTTTTGAGCCTTGGTCGTGTTCTTACCATCACCTCCACTCTGTTTTAGCTGATCATTTGCCTCCATTTGATTGTTTACCCATTTTGAGGAACATCTACGATGAGTGATCCTATTAGCCACCCTTCTTTACACTGCCATGATTGGAAAGTTCCAAACCTTACCTAGAACCAGCTGCTATCTGAAAACATCACTCGTTCCTCAAAAAATGAGTCTCCTTTAAGCTCTTTTTATCTGACTCGTAAAATATGAAAATATTTCTGAGCAATTGGCCTCTCTAGCTCGTTAAAGTTATTGGAAGTTCTATCCCTCCTCTAGATTTTAATCTTTTTGGACCTGAGGGATTATTACACAAAAAGATCGAGCGTTTGTCTTGTTCGGCTCGTTAAAACTATTGAAAATTCATCCCTTTCGCATTGTTTTATACTTTTTCAGATGTAAGGGATTATATTACGAAAAAGGAATATTGGAGTCTTCTTTTCATCTCTTTTCAGACTCTCTAAAATTGAAAAGGACCGAGTTATCCTTGTCATTAAACCCATTAAAACAATAGCGACAAACTTGTCCATTCAAACAAGAGCGAGTTTCCCTGTTGCTAGGCTCGTTAAAACATAGTAACGGGTTTTCCCGAAGGGAAAATTATAGAACAAGCATATGTTATCCTCCTCAAGCTTGATAAAAATAAAGAGGTACTCGTCAGAAATGACTAGGGAAAATTGGGAAGAAAACTTGAAGAAACTTTATTGGTAGTAGGTTGCTCTTGAACATGACACTTTCACTCCATCACCATGATTGAGTCGGGTTGGGTTATTCCGTTCACCAGTCATATCACCATTGGTCCACCGTACCATCCACTTTTGGAGGTAACTCTATCCATTTTAGTGTCGCCGATATGTTCAATAGAAGTCGTTCAGAGGATTTACCTACTCAACTTGTGTCCCATCCGCTACAATACCTTCACGCTTCATCTTTTCATGACCGCCACCCTGAACCTTGTATCATCAGATCGTTTTCACCTCCACAAAATCATTTGCTCCGTTCCATGTCGTAGATGTCAGATCCATTAATGCACTCCTACGACAGGTCACTTCTTGTCTACATCAACTCATTATCCAAGAAACTGACCTAAGGACAACCCTTCCAGTACTTTGAAGCTTGCATACCTCAATGGCAAGTTTCTCACTTCCGGCGATAGGTTTGCACTAATTGCCTTCGACCGAAAGATTTTGCGTGGTGTTCAACAATAACTCATGTATTCACACCACGTGAATTGTACTATAGTACCTTGAGGGTCATCATCATTATCGGTGATTCCTCTTGCGTCTGTTAAAAGATTACATAATTGGCTGGTAATCAGGCGATATCTATCCATGTTCGACGTCAGAACATTTATTCACATGGATCGACTTGTACTTTCAGGCGAATATTAAATGAGTTTTGAAGACCCCGGATCTATTTTCATCCATCCGAGCTGCGATATATTCAGGAAAATAAAGACATCAAATGTACATCATTGCTGCACAGATAATCATCCAAACTAAGGGATGATGGCTCTACCAGAGTCATTAGTGCGCACACAAATGATTGTTTGTCCTATGTACATGAAAATGAATTTATCAAAGCTGAGCATGGGAATGCCCGCCTTAGCTAGATCATGAAAATATTATGAAGATAATGTATTGTATTGTATCTTATTACAGGTCACCTTCCAGTGCAAAAAACCTCGGATCCTCACTATAAAGCATTTCACCCGACATCAAAAGATTTACAACCTCATGCTTTAGGGGGCAACTGTTATAGACATATTTGGGTACTGCAACCCCAATCACATATGTCCATAAACCAAGGGCTTATAAGTCCCTAAAAGTGTTGTTTCATACCCTAAAGAAACAAGGTCAGCTGATTACATCATCTCCCAGAAGTTTTCCATGAAAATCTACTCAAAACTGGTCAAAGCAGGACCATACATATTGCCCAGTGCAAAGGGTGTGATGCATCTCACCTGCCACATGCAAAAAGTGCGAGCATACTGGAAAGCCCTTCTGTTCAGTGTGATGAGCGAGAGCAGACAAATGGCACAAGCAGTTTACTAAGTGGAGAACCTGAGAATCTTCTAGAAGCTGCTCATTTGACACTTGCCTCACTGAGTTCACCCAGGGATGAGTAAGAGATCTAAAATCTCCAAGTGGAACCAAGAACTATCAAAGAGATGACACTAATCAAAATCCTAGAAGCTAACTCACCCAGCGACAAATATCTATAAATGGATCCCTCATCCCAGAGATCCAAAGGTTGGAATTTGGTAATTTGTAAAGAGGTGCTGGTGGCTTCTCTATGAAGACATTGTTGGGTGATCTTGCTTTGTGTGAGGTGAAGAGGGCTTTCAGGCTAGGAGGATAGCCCTGGGTCAAACCAAGTGGTTGTAATCCTCTCTTCTACTACTTTTACTAATAAAGCTATTTGAGTTTTCCTCCATATTCTTGTGTAATCTCTGAATATTGTTTTGATATATGCATTTGTATGGTCAATATATATCTGATCCTATGTTGTTTACAGTGAAATATCTCTATGCTTTTATGGTATTATGCTGTTGTGAATCTACAGGTGTTCTTTGAAGCAGGACAAGTAAGGAAGCAGTGGCGATATTCTATCAAAGGAGAAAGGAAACAAGCAAGGAGCCAAGCGGAAGACTGAGGTTGGTACTCTATGCTTCTTTCTCATCTCTCTCTCGTAAAGGAAAAGCAAGTAACTTTAATCTGTTTGTTTCTAAGATAGCTACCCGTCTATCCCAGGTTACCCCTCAATTTGCAGACAAAACATTTGTTCTATCGGGAAGGCCTACCTTATCCAAGTTACCCCTCAATTTGCAGACAAAACATTCGTTCTATCGGGAAAGGCCTACCTTCTACAGATGTATCTTATTCTGTTCTAATCCCATTTTCCTAAAGGGACGAGTGTGTCAAACCAGTCATATATCCTTTCGGAGACCTACCCTATACCTAAAGTTTTCCTACTGAAGTAGACCAGGGTGCATGACCCCTGGGTTTCAGTCATGACCACCAAATCACTCACACTCATCAGGTGGACGGACTAGAGATTGACGAGACATTCCTTGTGCAAAAATACCTGTTAGGGATGGCATTTGACTATTATCTATGTGTGAACCGAGGAATGAAAGCTGGTCTATGAGCTGGACCACTCTGCCTTCATGCAGAAAACACATTACTCGAAAGAGAGAGGAGACGATGGCTCCCATGCTATAAATGTAGTCGTGCCCAAGGAGTAGATTGTAATATAAAGGTCCTTAGACTACCATTACGTTCAAATAAATAGTTTTCCTTCTCAAAGTTAAATATAAACTTGGAAGGATCCCTAACGGTCGACTGGTTCCTTTATCAAATCCTGTTAGATTTTCAGGCAAAAGCGATGGCAAACCAAGCGCTGTCCAAGCAGTCGAGGAAAGGATACTCATAGAATCCCCTCCATCTATGATGGTACCAACCATGACCATTTTGTAAGTTTTCACTATCATTCAAAATGGTACATTAGATGGTACACGGGGTCTGCCTAGTAGATTCCAATCGAAGGAAACGACTAGGTTGCTTGGAGGTGGGACCGAATAAATGGCCGGATACAACTCTGATGAATTTCCTTCCTGCGGTAAAGGAATGGGCAGATTGCCCCCATGTTCATCAGAGTCTTTGTTTACAAAAATAATTTGAACTGTGTGGCTCTTGTTCTCTTTGGTGACTGTATCATCTGAAGGTAAATCTTCTAAAGTCAAGATGGGGTCGACTGTCGTCTCAACCTGTTGACTTTGGTCCAATGTGGACTCAGAGGGTTTATCTTTGATGATAGGTGCTTCGATTGACTCCAAAGGTGGGTCAGTCATATTTTCAACTAGCAATGGACTCGGAAAGAGTTTCTTGTACCCAGGAGGGAGTCGCTGCGGTGATGCAGGATGATTATCCAAGACTCTTTTAGCTTCGTCCAGGAAGGGACAATGGTGGAGGGCATGATTTCCTTCCCACAGTCTGCAGGGAAATTTAGATTTCCCTTTCTGTCTGGTGACTTCGTTTTCACTAGTTGACAGTGTACTTTCAACATGATCGTCAGAGGTTGACGACACCGGATTGTGCAAGCGGGGAGACCAATCCCTTAAGATCCGTGGGATGCAAGGAAAATCTCAGTGATAGTGGTCTCCTTTGCAAATGACACATGTAGATTTAGTTTTGGATGGTGCAGTGTGTGGATTTTCACTAGATGATGTACAGTTGCCCCTTTTTTCCCTTGGCTCCTTCTTCTTCTTCTCCTTCCCCTTCTTCTTCTTCTCAGTTACTTGGATTTTAGTTTTACTATCTTTACCAAGCGAAGAGGAAGAAGGGGAGGGAGAGACAAATGAAGTAGAAGGTTGGGGGGGGAACTTTGGTATCATCTAGTTGTTGATTTGATTGTTCAGGAATCATGGTGCTTTGAATGACAGAGGTCGATAAAAGCCATACCGGCGGGCCAATTGTCAGTCCTGGAAGGGACAATGTGGCCATATGAGGTGCACCAACATCTCCCCAAGAGGAGAAAGAACTAGGACTTCCCCCGAGGGGAAATCCTTGGTTGGTGGACTCCATTTTCTCAACCTAAGACCAACGAGGGAACATTGACGTTATTCCCATTAAAATAAATTTTAGACACTATGACACAACTTTCTTTTTCAATTTCTAAGAGTCGAGAAAAAGCTAAAGATGACTCTAGTCACCTTTATTTTTAATGAGCCTGAAGTGACAAGTTCTCATATCGACCTTTTCCTTTAAGGAGTCTGAAAAGGAATGAAAGAGACTACTCTGGAAATCTAGACAGAGGGATTACCAAACCAATCGCAAAACTACATAATACATTTTATGGTACGGCAGTCAATCTTCCCGAATGTTGTGTTCAGTGCATTGCGATCGGTAGGGCGGAAGACATGGCTTCCTAAGGATAAAGGATATAGCCTATTGTGTTCTCCCAATATATACTCGACGGTACGTGGGAGCACAAGTCCGTACTGGAACTTATCGTCTCAAAGAGGAGGAATCACCCAACCTACGATGAAAGCAATAGTTACCAGGCTTTACGACTCCAGAATACATCTCTAGCCTAGACTTCTAGATGTTGTGTGTTAGGTTCCAAAGCATTTTTATGTTCATCAAATCTATTTTATAGTTGATCTTTCTTAATAAATTTACCTTTCAGGTTCACCGCGTGATGTAAATATACAATTCCTAAAATGCAATCTAAGATGATAAACAATCGTTTAATATTCTTTTGCAATGAAATCCCTAGCTACTAAGGGAAGAGAAATGAAATCCTTTCAACAAAGCGCAAGTAGCACACACTAGATGCACTGTCCTAAATCAAAATCAAAAAGCAGTCTAAATGCAAATGCACATGCAATGTATTTGTTTTCCACTTTCTTAATGTGTGAATGACAAAAAGAATGCTAAATACAAATCTGAATTATCTCTTCTTTCAAAGCGACAGTACTAATGATTTTCTTTTCAAAAAATGACAGGAAGGCAAGACGACACTTTGTGATTTCGAATTGAAAACTGCTTTTGACACTTGAAATACTTATAAATTCAGATCAAATACAAGAGTAATAATGTAGTCGACTATCAAAAAGAGGAGTATTATTTTCTTTGACTGATGATAGAATCATCAGTCTGCACACAGACGATTGTCTGTCCTATGTACATGAAAATGAATTTATCAAAGCTGAGCATGGGAATGCCTGCCTCAGCTAGATCATGAAAATATTATGAAGATAATGTATTGTATTGTATCTTATTACAGGTCACCTTCCAGTGCAAAAAACCTCAGATCCTCACTATAAAGCATTTCACCCAACATCAAAAGATTTACGACCTCATGCTTTAGGGGGCAACTGTTATAGACATATTTGGGCACTGTAACCCCAATCACATATGTCCATAAACCAAGGGCTTTTAAGTCCCTAAAAGTGTTGTTTCATACCCTAAAGAAACAAGGTCAGCAGATTACATCACATCCCAGAAGTTTTCCATGAAAATCTACTCAGAACTAGTCAAAGCAGGACCATACAGACTACCCAGTGCAAAGGGTGTGATGCATCTCACCTACCACATGAAAAAAGTGTGATGCATTCTGGAAATCCCTTCTGTAGGGTCCGATGAGTGAGAGCAAACAAATGGCACAAGCAGTTTGCTAAGTGGAGAACCTGAGAATCTTCTAGACGCTGCTCATTTGACACTTGCCTCACTGAGTTCGCCCAGGGATGAGTAAGAGATCTAAAATTTCCAAGTGGAACCAAGAACTATCAGAGAGATGACACTAATCAAAATCCCAGAAACTGACTCACCCAGCTGCAAATATCTATAAATGGAACCCTCATCCCAGAGATCAGAAGGTTGGAATTTGGTAATTTGCAAAGAGGTGCTGGTGGTTTCTCTTTGAAGACATTGTTGGGTGATCTTGCTTTGTGTGAGGTGAAGAGGGCTTTCAAGCTAGGAGGGTGGCACTGGGTCAGACCAAGTGGTTGTAATCCTCTCTTCTACTACTTTTACTAATAAATCTATTTGAGTTTTCCTCCATATTCTTGTGTAATATCTGAATATTGTGTTAATATATGCATTTGTATGGTCACTATATATCTGATCCTATATTGTTTACAATGAAAGATCTCTATGCTTTGATGGTATTATGCTGTTGTGAATCTACAGGTGTTCTTTGAAGCGGGACAAGTAAGGAAGCAGTGGCGAGATTCTGTCAAAGAAGAAAGGAAACAAGTAAGAAGCCAAGTGGAATACTGAGGTTGGTACTCTCTGCTACTTTCTCATCTCTCTCTCATAAAGGAAAAGCAAGTAACTTTAATCTATTTATTTCTAAGATAGCTACCCGTCTTAGTGGGACTAGCAACTCTGCATAGACACTAGATTTCCTGGTAACACCTGGAGATTGCGATGAGATTACATGAGACATTGATTCAAGATGCTTCTTAAGGAGTTGTGCAGATTCACGCGGAGTTGCAAAACCTTTGCCTAGAGTTCCAAAGTCTGAAAAAGGATAGAGCAACTCAGCTAAAGGTGTGAGAAGAAGTTTGGTGTTTGAAACATAGGAGTCGGGGGCATGATAAAGATCACTGCACTGTCTTCACAAATTACATTGTTGGAGGAGGGTCGATACCTCTGAGACTGGAATCTCAATCTAGGCCAAGTATAGGGTTGGCGCTGTGGTCTACTATCTATCAAGTAGGTAGAAAACAAGTGATAAATAATGGTCACTTGCTGAAGAAATTTGTATAGACACTGCAACAGCTCTTCTGCAACTTCTACAAATCAGTAGGTCATAATGAGTGCAATTGTCGTAGTTATGAGTTAATGATGGATAAAATGCCCACATATTGGATGCAAACAGAAACTCAGCCTCTGGATCAAGGCGATGGGGGAGCGTGAGGAGGATACCAGGGGTGCAGACGAGGCTGAGGCGAAGGATGACCTGCGAGAGGTCAAGGACAAGTTATTTGCTATAATTGTAGAGGGCCAAGACACTATGCACGAGAAAGTATGAACCCAAAACGCTGATATTGTACTCAATTTGACCACATGACAGAAGACTACCTTGTATTAATATCTAAGATGTGGGAAAAGGGGATGCAGCTGCAACAACCTACCCAAACCTGCAGATGATGAGGGCTAAACCCCACGAAGAGGATCCTAATGTTAATATCGTGTTGCAAATTGGAATGACGACTGGCGAAGATAAGGGAAAGTAGCTTGAAGAAAGTGAATGGGTCCCCAAAGCTCTAAAGAAGGGGGTTGCCTTTGATCTAGATTGCGTGAAAGAAACCTTCATGGAAGTGAAGAAAAGCTTCGTTGAGAATTCTACCTTAATAAGTTGGGATAAGCAATCTGAAGAAATGGACCCATCCATGCTTACTACCTTTTTGGAGACCTGTATGAAGCTGCTACGCGATAGCAAGGCCGTAAAAGGATTAAAAGAGTTGATAAATAAATGTACTAGTAAAGAAAATGCTCCTAAGGAACTGCACGTGGTCAGGAAAATTGGTTGGCATAAGGCAAGAACAGGGCATGAAATGAGGCTCACCACACAAATAGGTGAATATGAAATGGACCAAGTTATTCTGGATCTTGGGTCACATGCGAATGTTCTACCTAAACAAACATGGGAGAGAATGGGGAGACCTGCGTTGCAATGGTCTCTGATTCAATTGAGGATGGCAAATCGGTAAAATATTATCCCCATGGGAAAATTGCAGGGAGTGACAGTAGATATTGAAGGTGCAAACACGTTGGCTGATTTCAAAGTGATAGAGATTGTCGATGACAACAATCCCTATCCCGCACTCCTTTGGGTAGACTAGGATCTTGACATGAATGGGGTGATCAATTTGAAGAAGTGGACAATGTCATTTGAGAGGAAATATTTGCACGTAGTAGTACCTTTGGACCCTACAGAAGGACCGTGCTATACTAAACCAATCCGCGATTATGAAAGTGGCGATGATTTGGACCAAAACTACAAAATAATAGCACGAGACCAAGATTGGGTGAATCCGACAATAGATGGATGCATTACATGGGACTGCAAAAGTTCCTATACATCGGATTCAGATGAGGAGTTGGAACACTGGCATAATAGGTTGCATGAAGTATCCACGATGCGCTGTAACATGGTGACTAAGTCGCTACGTTGTGTATCATCGGAGGTAAGGAGTTTTCCTTGCTATGATGGTCTAACTAATGTAGATAAATTTTTGGATGTATTTGAAAGGGAATTTCCTGAGAAGCATCGCTTCCAAGAGTAGGATTTGGTGTTGCGCGCTACGCCTACAAGATGGTGGGGTACGCATAAAGACAATTTTGATGGATGGCATGAATACAGAAGGATGATGAGGGTGTGGTTTGGTCACCCAAAAGTACGATTAATAGAGAAATATGATGGGAGGAGTGATCCACATGATCACTTAGCAAAATGGACTGAGGCTTATGGAGTAGAGTCGCAACTGGAGTGGGTGCATTTGTTCAGTCATACTTTGGATGTAATAATAATGAATTGGTATTTGGAAACAAAGCTCTGCCACAACACTGATGAGTGGGACATTTTGAGACAGGGATTCGTGATGACATTTAGCTTTGAGGATGGATTCTAGTGCATCGATGAAGCATTGCAGGAAATCAAGGTAGTGATATTCAGAATACCGCAGGATCCCTTGGATTTGATCCAACCAGATTGGACCACCTAGTTGCACCATGCATTGGAGTGCTACAATGTGACTACTGAAGAAGAAGAGGAGGATCTAAGGAACATTAATATCCGGGAGGTAGAATGTCACCACGAAGTTGAGGGACCATAGATAGAGAACCCAGATATCACCGCACCACTGAAAATGATACAAGTGATCATTGGTACAAAGGCGGAGCCGAAGTTTGCAAAGATGGGAGACTATTGGGATGATGCTATGGTGGATAAGGTTGTTGAGCTGCTCTGCAAGTACCAGGATGTGTTCCATACAAAGTTTTCAGACTTCAAGGGGATAATAGGTGATTTAGGAGTCATGAAAATATCATTGAAACCAGACGTGAAGCCTGTGAAGTAGAGGCCATATCGCCTTAATCCTAAGTACAAGGAAAAGGTCCGCTTGGAGTTGGACAAAATGTTGGCAGCGGGTATTATTGAGCCAGTGGAGGAGTCCGATTGGGTAAGTCCTATGGTATTTTAAGAAAAGAAGTAGAAGGATGAGATAGTAATTTGCGTAGATCTCAGGAAGCTGAACCATGCTTGCGTTCATGATCATTTTCCAACTCTGTTCACAGATGAGGTATTGGATAATGTTGGCGAAGAAGAATAATATTCATTCATTGATGGGTTCTCTGAATACCATCAGATAAAAATTGTGCCAGAAGATAGGAGTAAGACTACCTTCACGACTGAGTGGGGATGATTTTAGTATACAATCATGCCTTTTGGGCTCAAAAATGCATCGGTGATCTTCTTGCGCATTGCGACGTTCAAGGAGTTCATTCACAAATTTTTGGAGGTATACTTTGACGATTGGACAGTGTTTGCACTGGTAAAGCACCATGTAGCTAGTTTGTGCTTGATGTTGGATACATGTCGGAGGTATCAGATTGTGCTAAACTTGAAGAAGTGTTTATTTTGTGTCCCTTTTGAAATCTTGCTCGGTCATGTAGTGTACAGACAAGGATTAATGGTAGACCCTATTAAGATCGCAGTCATCATTAACTTAGAGGCACCAAGGAGTGTCAAACAGTTGCATACAACACTGGGTCATACTGGATACTATCGAAATTTCTTCAAGAGCTATGCCCATATTACTGCACCGATGGAAAAGATATTGAAGAAGGGCGCTACATTCTGTTGGAATGAGGAATGTCATCGGAGTCTAGATGTATTGAAAGAGAAAATGGTCACTACCCCAATCCTAGTCTTCCCGAATTGGAAGAAGTAATTTCATGAGCATGTGGGTGTCTCATGTATTGCGTTGGGAGCAGTACTGACACAGGACAATGAAGGAGAATTAGATCAGTCGATAGCATTCACGAGCAGGAAGTTGTTTAAGGCTGAAAATAATTATTCTATGATGGAGCGCGAAGAGTTGGCCATGGTGTACACACTCCAGAAGTTCAGGCATTACTTGCTAGGAAGACACTTTAAGATGTATACAGATCATTCTGCATTAAAGTACCTAGTCAACAAGGCTGTGTTTGGGGGGGAATATGGAGATGGTTTTTGTTGTTTCAGGAGTATGATTTCGAAGTAATTGTGAAGCTAAGGAGATTGAATGTAGGACCAGATCATCTGTCGCGCATTGAAACTAGAGAGGAGCCTACCAACTTAGATGAGGGGCTGCCTGACGCACAGCTCTTTGTGGTGTGCATGGTAGACAATCATTTTTTAGACATCATCCACTTCCTAACTACGGGAATGGCTCTAGAAGGATACACGACTCAATAGAAGAAGGAATTGGTGGTGCGCGTAGTTGATTTTTCTGTTATCGTGAGTCACTTATATAAAATGGGATCGGACGAGATACTATGACGCTATGTGTCTAATTTTGAATGAGGCGGTATCCTAGCTAAAGCTCATGGAGGAGCTGCGGGAGGTCATTACATAGGAAAGCAACAACGCAGAATATTTTACATGTTGGGTTGTGATGGCCAACATTGCATAAGGATTCCAAAGCATATTGTAGGGCATGTGATGCATGTCAGAGAACCATAGGCCATCGCAGAGGGATGAACTACCTTTGAATCCGTAGGTATCATTGCAGCCATTCAAAAAATTAGCAATTGATTTTGTAGGATCGATTCAGCCTCCAGGAAAGAAGATGGTTGCACGGAGGAGGCACAACCCATGAAATATTGTACAAGGGAAAAAGCAACAAAGTTCCTATTTGAATTTGTGTTGACCAGGTTCATTTGCCCGAATATTTCATTGAGCGATTGCGGTACGCATTTCCTTAATGAAACAATCAGCGCACTGACAGAAGAATTCCAAGTTTATCATCAAAAGAGTATGCCATATCATCCTCAAGCCAATGGGACAGTTGAAGCATTTGATAAGATATTGGATAACACATTGACAAAGTTTTGCAATGCACAGAGGAATGACTGGGATGTGCACCTACCCACGGTGTTATGGGCTTATAGAACTACTTATAAGAAGCTGATTGGACAGACACCTTTCAAGATGGTCTGTGGTGTAGAGGCTATGATGCCTATGGAGTATATTTTTCCTAGTATACGCATAGTGCCGTTCACAGGAATAGTGGACTGCGGAGCCTTAGAAGAGTGGCTTGCGTAGCTGATAGAGCTCGAGGAAGACAGGTTTCTGGCTGGATTCCATCAGCAGGTTTAGAAGGAATGCGAAAAGGCATGGAAAGATCACCACATCAAACTGTGCACCTTCAAGGTAAATGATTTATTTTTATTATATGACAACAAGTTTGTTAAATTATTAGGAAAATTTCAGATGCATTGGTTGGGGCCATATGTGATCAAAGAGATTACCGATGGTGGAGTAGTTCAGCTTCTAAAATTGAATGGAGATCTATTTCCCAGAAAGGTAAATGGCAGTCAATTGAATCCATACACCGGGGATCCGATCTGATGACTACGTGATGGTAGCACAATTTTAGTGCTCCAGGCAGCTGCAAGGAGGTACGGGATTATAAACTACACTGCCCAAGTTTTAGAGTTGTGCGACAAGGGTCTGGGTGGAACATAAGGGTGTCACAATACCTGGAAAAGCACAAAGGGAGCTACGCTATAGGGGCAAGACCATGCATCATAGCTAGAAAGTGACTGTTACTGTCGTTATTCATGATTTGATGGCCAGAAGATGGTTAAGAGGAGCGGGTAGCCGACATTTAAGGCTGAAATCAAGTGTGAAATCTTTGGAAATTTGCCGCCAATCTCGCATTTATGAGCATATTTTGGGCCGAATGGTCGAATTTGAATTCAAATTTTCCTATAAATTATAGGTGGTCGTCCAACGAGAAACACTTTGCATTCTGATAAGTTCTGAGTTGTGTTGTCTATTGCGTGAGCTCTTTGCGAATTTGCTTATAAGCCCCGTGTCTGATCAGTATCCTAAGTCTGATTAGAACCTCATTAACAACTTCATGTATGCACCAACTGAGACCACTAGTACTGGGGGCACTGTCGCCTCTGAGGGAGCTGCCCCTGAGGTCATGAGTATGGACATTCCCGCAGCAATGCCTTAGGTGCTGAGGTTGCCCAGGCCGAAGCCTACACCGACGAGAGAGGTTCCCAAACCGAAGAGGATAAACAGAAGAAGATGTTGCCAGTGTGCAAGTCACCAAGGAAACATCAAGCTACACAGGCTCAGAGAAAAGAAAATCCAACCGCGTAGGAGAAGGGAAAAGTGGTAGACCTAGAGGTTGAGGAGGGTGTGGAAGACATAGATATTGAAGGGGTAGACCCTATTTTGAAGCTTCCGGAGTACATCCCTCAACGACAGGGCAAGGTGAAGGTCTCGAAGGACCCAAATGAGAGACAGTTCACCCTTGACACACCCCTGCTGCCAGAAAATATAACTTTTGAAGGTTCGCGCTTGGCGCACATCCCACATCTGAAACTTGAAGAATGGGATTTGGGGTACATCGAGCGGTTCCCCCGCCTAGCTATCGTTACCTTCATGAAGTGAGTTTTCTACAAGGATTCTGGTGTCACCACGCTGGAGCTAGTGGATTGGATTCGCAGGGTAAACAAGGCAGGGTTGTTGAACCTGCTATGGGTGCCTCATTACCACCACGCCCCGATAAATTTGACAGTCATTAAGTAGTTGTTGTGCCTTGTGCGTGACAGGTGCTTTTGGTTGAGTGAGTCAATACCAATCATTGATATTTTGATCCATTGGATCACATTGTTACCTCATTCTGAATTGAATCCAGCCAAGTTGTTTAGTGGAAAGACAGGCGAGTGTGACCTCGTCAAGAAGATGAAGGAAAAATTCAAACTTGTCAAGAAGTCGCGCAGGTATTCCATTTCCATTATTACTAACCCTGTGGTGAAGGTTTCCACTCAAATCTTAGCTAGAAAAGTGATGAGAAAGTGTCTCACGAACGAGGTGTTGACACCAGTGGTTTTGTTAGCAGCTCAATGCCCAGAGGGTGTACAGTTCAAGTAGGCATGCTACCTATGCAGCAAGTTCCTTGTGAACTGCAGAGAGGCACAGGACCACAGTAAGACATTTCATTATTCATGGCTATTACTCTTGATTGTGTTGGCCACGAGGGAGTTGCCGGAGGACAACCAATTTCCTCCGATCGAGAAGTACTTGCCTAAAGCCGCAAAGCGTGCATCTTTATGGGCCACCAAGGACGTTGACCAAGTCAGGGAAAGCAAAGTGTTTTGGGTAATGATGGAGGCAAGCATCTGCACAGCCATCAATCAAAAGTTGAGGTTGTAACCAAACGTCTTTGAGCAGTTATCTGGCTACGTGGATTTCAAAGTCGACTTCCACCGTGTTTACATCTAGGCACTAAAGGATTTGAATCAAAAGTGGTATGATCTTCCCTACTAGGCTACGGATGTTGCCTTTGCAGAGGTCCTCAATTGATGGCTAGAAAATTGGCACACATCATCGCATTTGGCTGTTGGGACTAGAAAGTCCGCAGAAAAGTAGAAAAAGGAAGTGGCCTGACTGAAGGTTCAGCATTTGGCAGAAAAGAGGAAGAAGGAGACTGAGGAGAAGGACCGAGAAAAAGTGGAACACGCCGCAAAGGAACAAGCAGAGCAGGAAGAGCAAGAATCTGACAAAAGTCAGAAATCTCCTTCGCCCCAAACGAAGGAAGAAGAGCGGTCAGAATAGTCCGGCGGCGATCAGGAGAGCACTCCCTTCCGCATAAAGCAACATAGGGAAAAGGAAAAGTAGGGACAATGAAAGAAGACCAAAGCCTCCAAGTCGTTGCGTAATCAAATTACCTTGACAGAAGGCAACTTAGAACCGTGTCATGGAATCGAGAGCTCCAGGTAGAACATTACGCGGGAAAAGAAACAGAGCAGCCGGTGGAGCAGATCAAGCAGGCAGCCACGCAGAGCGCGGCTAAGGTAGAAGTGGTGCAAGTTGAGCTAGGAGGCCTCTGCAATAATATCTCCAAGCCAGCAGAGTGACTTGAGGGTGAGTCACGATATTTGTGTTGGGGGCCTATTGGGACAGGGTCCCCTAGGGTCAATTTTGGGGCAAAAGCCCAAGTTTTGTTATGTAAAGTCTCCACAATTTGTGGTGTTATGAAACTAGCTCACAATAAGATAGAAAGTAGAGATAAACACCTTATAATTCAACCTCTTCGAGGGGTCAACCTCCTTTACATTACACAGATGAACAATTCTTAGATGATACAAATGACAAAACCTCATTTCTATATATAGGAGTCTAAGTGGTCACAGTATAACCAGCTGACCTAACAATAATAATATAAGGGCACAAAAATAAAAATAGTGGGCTTCTATATGGCACAATAATAATAATATGGGGACAATAGGGGCACTTCAATAACAATAAGGGATACAATGAAAATAGTAATGGGGGAATCACTAGTATTGTAGGTACATAACATGCCCTTCTCCTTCAAAAAAGTGTTTTCCTCAACGCTTGAGTAGTTCTGGATGCTTTTGTATAAAATTCTCATCCTCGTATGTGGAATCTTCAATGGTTAAGTTCTTCCACTTGATGAGATACTCTGAAATTGATTGATTTCGTAGCTATCGAGTTCTTATTTCTTTAATTGCTTCAGGTTCCAATATGAATTTTCCTTCCTCATCAAGTTCTGGCAATATTGTTTAAATTGGGAGCTTGTCACCTATAACCTTCTTTAAGCATGAAACATGGAAAACTGGGTGCACTCGAGAATCTGCAGGAAGCTCCAATTTGTATGCCATAGTACCTATCATTTGCAACACGTTGTACGGACCATAATACTTTGGTGATAATTTATTATCCTTCTTAGCTTCAATGAGGGACATTTGTTTATATGGTTGTATCTGTAGGAACACCCAATCACCTACATCAAAACTTATTTCACTGCGATGTTGATCCGCCTGTTGTTTCATTCTATTTTGCACCAAGGTGAGGTTATCCTTTAAGAGTTGTAGAACATGTTGTTGATGCTCGATGTGATCTTCCACTACTTGAACCTTAGCATTTTCTCTTAAATATGATGTTATGGATGGTGGATGATATCCATAAAGTGCCATAAATGGGGTCATTTTTGTTGCAGTATGGAAGGAAGTGTTATACCACCATTTAGCTAGAGGCAACCATTTGACCCATTGTGTCTGTTTATCAGATACAAAGCAACGAAGATATCCTTCCAAACATTTGTTTACTATCTCAGTTTGCCCATCAAATTGAGGATGATAAGATGAGCTATGATCTAACTGAGTACCAAGACAAGAAAATAATTTTGTCCAAAAATTTCTAGTGAAATGGGATCTCTCTCACTTACAATAATCTTTGGGTTTCCATGTAGCTTTTGAATTATTTCCATAAATGTAGTAGAAATTATACTCGCTTTAATTGGATGAGATAATGCACAAAAGTGTGCATACTTGGTAAGTTTGTCAACTACCACCATGATAACACTCTTTCCTTCAAACTTGGGTAAACCTGTGATAAAATCCATTTAAACCTCCTCCCAACATTGGCTTTGAATGGATAAAGGTTGTAATAGACCTAGGGTCTTAATTGTTTCAACTTTATTTTGTTGGAAAACCAAACATTCTGCCAAAAACTTTTGAATATCTGGTTGAAGGCCATTCCAAAAAAATTCCTTCTTAACCCTATGGTAAGTTTTTAGAAATCCTGGGTGCCCTCCTAAGGGAGAGATGTGCAATTCCCTAAGAATATTTTGTTTTAGTTGGGAATTATTACATAGGTATAACCAATATTTGTACCATAAGGAATCATTTTTCCAGCTAAATGTATTAGATGTACTAGGATTTTGTTGTATCTTTTAAATGAGTGCCCACACTTCTTCGTCATTCTTCCATTCATCCCTTGCTTCATTTATCCAATCTGGTTGGATAATAGAAATAGCACAAAGAAATTCTTCCACATCCTCATCCTTTCTTGAGAGTGCATCTGCCAGAACATTTTGCTTCCCTTTTTTTAGATGATTTCAAAGTCATGACCCAACATCTTTGCGACCCATTTTTGCTACTCTTCTGAAGATAATCTTTTTTCTAAAAATTATTTAAGACTATCATGATCTATTTTTAACTTGAAGTGTCTTCCCATTAGGTAGGGTCGCCATTTCTTAAGCGCATGTATTATTGCCAACATTTCCTTATCATAAATAGCTTTGTGTAAATACTTTCCTTTGATTGGACAACTTTCGAAAGCAATGGGTCTTTCTTCTTGCATTAAAACAACACCAATTCCATTTCCTGAGGCATCACATTCCATAATAAAGGTTTTTGTGAAGTCCAGTGTAGCTAAGACTTCTATAGGATAAAATGCATGGTGTATGGAGAATGGAGATACACTCAAGGGTCTTCCCGAGACACTTGGCAGACTGTAAGATTATCTACAGTTGTCACAAAGCTACATGCATGTCCATAAATAATAACTAACAATCAAAGCAAGATAGATTCATTACCTCAAGCCTCCATGTAGATTTTTTGGAGAGAACAATGCAGCTAAGTGGAAGTCCCCTGAGCCGGCTCCATATCATGTCCTGCACATAGAAGAGACAAGCATAATCATAGCATACAACCTTGATAACTAATACATGAACATATAACAGACATCTAGTTACACATAACTAAGATACTCATGCTAAAAGGTATTAGACAAACAACTAAATGAATGATAGTACCAACACCACAGAGTAGACAGTACAACTGCAGTTCTATATTAATGTCGGAAGAGTGATTACAACCATCTGTTACATCAACCTTCCCTTACCCCTCCAGCTCCTCTCTCTCTCTCCCTTCTTACCAACTTCGTATGCTTATATTTGAGACTATGCTCGAAAATCAAGTAAGCTATCCTTTCAAAATGATTTGACCTCTATCACCATAGCCCTAGCTTTGCTTATGTAGCAATTGAGCTAGGGTTTCCAAGTTCCATCATGAATATCTTAAGGTAAAAGCAATGATGTTTCCATGCTTTTGAGCTCTTTCCCATTTGCCTCCTTAATTAGGATTTAGAAATCCCACAAATAGGTCGAACTTTATATGTTTCCTTACTTTTCTGAGTAGATTTAGGAGGGAAAATAGAGATATTTATGAGTCAATTCACTCCTTTGAACTCTATATTCTCATTAGGATCCACTACTGGTGTCCCCGAACTAACAAGTAGAGTTAATAGGGTCACTAATGCTCCCTTAGGCTTACAGAGAAGCTTTATAAAGCATGTTGTCAGTGTTTAGTCAGCGTTAGTGTGGAAACAAGGCTTGTGATCTTCGTCTTTTCTTCAACTATCATGTCTTTCCCCTCTGAGCTGATGAGTGGATCATTTTGTTGTATAACAGATGACCCCTAAAGTGTGAGATCAGAGGCTGCGATGATGGCTGAAATACTTTACTTAGCTATAATTTTCCTTCTTTGACAAAAAGAGAGAGATGATTGGAGATTTGGGCGGTATGGGAAACCTGATACAACGCATATATATAAAACAACTAAAATCATGTCTTGAGTCGGGAATTCCCACACTCAGTAGCTATGTCAGAGTGATTTTCTCATAAAAGAGATATGATGATGCTGGTCGCCGATAAGCACAATGCATATCCGATGTCATAATAGGATCATTCTGATGAGCTGTCTCTAAAAAACAATAAACGCAACTTGGGAGAGGAAACAAGGCTGACTGATGCAAGCCTCTACCCAAGGTCTTGATTTCCACTTCACTGAATAGCATAGATCAATACATGTGAATATATGCGTTGATTTCGAACATGCACGAAATCGTCTGATTACCAGTCAATAATGGAGACTGTTAAAATACGCGAGGAAGGCCACTAATAATGGTGATGGTCTGCAAGATGCACAGTACAATCTAGGGAGTGTGAAAAATGTTTTTGTTGTCGAACACTCGTAGGATCGCTTAACCAGGAACCAATAATGAGAACTCTTGATCAAACACAAGGTGACCTGCCACTAATGTCTGCAAGTACCAAGGCACTTAATGTGTTTCTAGGTTGTCTTCCTAGATAGGTTGTTGAAGTCGATAGGAAGATACCTGTCGAAAGGTAGGAAATTCTGCTATAGGATAAAATGCATGGTGTATGGAGAATGGAGATACCCTCAAGGTTCTTCCCAGGACCCTTGGCAGACTATAATATTATCTACAATTGTCACAAAGCTACATGCATGTCCATAAACAATAACTAACTATCAAAGCGAGATAGATTCATTACCTCAAGCCTCCGTGTAGATTTACTGGAGAGCATAATGCAACTAGGTGGAAGTCCCCTAAGCCGGCTCCAGACCAAGTCCTGCACATAGAAGAGACAAGGATAATCACAACATACAACCTTGATAACTAATACATGAATATATAAAAGGCATCTAGTTACACATAACTAAGCTACTCATGCTAAAAGGTATTAGACAAACAACTAAATGAATTATAGTACCAACACCACGGAGTAGAAATTACAACTGCAGTTCTATATTAATGCCAGAAGAGTGATTACAACCATTTTTTGTATCAGCCTTCCCTTAACCCTCCAGCTCCTCTCTCTCTCTACCTTCTTACCAAATTATTATGCTTAGATTTGAGACTATGCTCGACAATCAAGTAAGCTATCCTTTCAAATGATCTGACCTCTATCACAATAGCCCTAGCTTTGCTTATGTAGCAATTGAGTTAGGGTTTCCAAGTTCCTTCATGAGTCTCTTAAGGTAAAAGAGATGATTTTTACATGCTTTTGAGCTCTTTCCCATTTGTCTCCTTCATTAGGATTTAGAAATCCCACAAATAGGTCGAACTTTAGATGTTTCCTTGCATTTTTTAGTAGATTTAGGAGGGAATATAGAGATATTTATGATTCAATTCACTCCTTTGACCTCTAGATTCTCATTAGGATTCACTAACATTGTCCTGAACCAACAAGTAGAGTTAGTAGGGTCACTAATGCTCCCTTAGTTTTATTGGGAAAACTAGTGCCCATTCAGAGCTGCTAGTCCCACTAAGACGGGTAGCTATCTTAGAAACAAACAAACCAAAGTTACTTGTGTTTTCCTTTATGAGAGATAGATGAGGGAGAAGCAAAGAGTACCAACCTCAATCTTTCGCTAGTCTCCTTGCTTGTTTCCTCTCTCCCTTGACAAAGCTTTCACCACTCCTTTTTCACTTGTCCCACTTCAAAGAACACCTGTAGAGTCAAAGTAGCAAAATACCATCAAAGCATAGATATCTATAACCATAAACAATATAGTATCAGATGTACATTAACCATACAAATGCATATATAAATACAAGATTCAGAGATATACAAGTATATGGAGGAAAACTCAAATAGTTGTATAGATAGAAGTAGTAGAAGAGAGGATTAAAAGCTACCTGATCCAGCACCATCCTCCCAGCATGAAAGCCCTCTTCACCTCATAAAAAGCAAGATCAGCCAACAATACAATGTCTTAAAGAGAAACCAACAGCACTTCCTTACAAATTACAAAATTCCAGCGTCTGGATCTCTAGGATGAGGGATCCATATATAGATGTTTTCAGGAGAGTGAGTCAGCTTCTGGGATTTTGATTAGTGTCATTTCACTGATAGTTCTTGGTTCCACTTGGATATTTCATGATCTCTTACTCATCCCTGGGCGAATTCAGAGAGGCAAGTGTCATATGAGCAGTTTCTAGAAGATTCTCTGAGTTTCCACCTAGCAAACTGCCTCTGCCATTTGTCTACTTTCGCTCATCACACCCTATAGAAGGAATTTTCAGTATGTATTGCACCCCCATGGGTAATAGGTGAGATGCATCACACCCTCAGCATGGAGCAAGTGAGATGGTCCCGTTTTGGCCAGTTCTGAGTAGTTTTTCAGGGAGAACTTATGGGAAATGATGTAATCTGTTGAGCTTGATCCTTTAGGGTATGAAACAACATTTTTAGGGGTTTGAGAGCCCTTGGTTTATTGACATATGTGATTGGGGTTGCAGTGCCCAAATATGTCTATAACAGTTTCCCCTAAAGCATGAGGTCGTAAATCTTCTGATGTCAGGTGAAATGCTTTATCATGAGGATCCGAGGTTTTTCGAACTGGAAGGTGACCTGTAATAAGATACAATACAATACATTATCTTCATAATATTTTCATGATCTAGCTGAGGCGAGCATTACCATGCTTAGCTTTATAAATTCATTTTCATGTACATAGGACACACAACTGTCTATGCAGGAGACTAATGATTCTGGTAGAGCCATCATCCCTTAGCTTGGATGATTATCTGTGCATCTATGGTGTACATTTGATGTCTTTATTTTCTTGAATATATCGCAGCTCGTATGGATGAAACTCGATTCGGGATCTTCAAACTCGTTCAATCTCCACCCGAAGTACAAGTTGATCCATGTGAAAAGATGTTCTGATTTCGAACATGGAAAGACATCACCTGATTAACAACCAATGATGTAAGTTGTTAACAGGCGCGAGAGGAATCACCAATAATGTTGATGACCCTTAAGGTATTGCAGTACAATTTATGTGGTGTGAATACATGAGTTGATGTCGAACACCATGCAAAATCTTTCGATCGAAGGCCATTGATGTAAACATGTCGCCGGAAGTGAGAAACTTTCCATTGAGGCATGCAAGCTTCAAAGTACTGAAAGGGTTGTTCCTAAGTCAACTTCTTAGATAATGAGCTGATGTCGACAAGAAGTGACCCGTCATAGGAGGGCCTTAATGAATCCCACATCTATGACATGGAACGGAGCAAATGATTTTGTGGAGGTGAAAACGATCTGATGATACAAGGTTCAGGGTGGCAGTCATGAAAAATGGAGAGTGAAGGTATTGCAGCGGATGAGGTGTTAGCTGGGTTGGTGAATTCTCTGAGTGACTTCTCTTGAACATATCGGTGACACTGGAATGGATTGGTAGTGTTAACCCCAAAATGGATGGTACGAAGGACCAATGGTAATATGATCGATGAACAAAATAACCCAACCCGACTCAATCATGGCGATGGAGTGAAAGTTTCATGTTCAAGAGTGACCTGCTACCAATGAAGTTCTTCAAGTTTTCTTCCCTTTTTCCCCAATCATTGTTGACCAGTACCTCTTTATTTTTGTCAAGCTTGAGGAGGATAACATATGCTTGTTCTATAATTTTCCCTTTGGGCAAACCTATCGCTATGTTTTAACGAGCCTAGCGACAGTGAAACTCGCTCTTGTCTGCATGGACAAGTTTTTCGCTATTGTTTTAACGAGTTTAACGACAATGATAACTCAGTCCTTTTCAGTTAAAGAGTCTGAAAAGAGATGAAAAGGAAACTCTAGTAGTCCTTTTTCGTAATATAATCCCTTAAGTCCAAAAAAAGTATAAAATAATACGAAAGGGATGACTTTTCGATAGTTTTAACGAGCCGAACAAGACAAGCACTCGACCTTTTTATGTAATGATCCCTCAGGTCCAAAAAGATTAAAATATAGAGGATGGATGGCACTTCTAATCACTTTAACAAGCCGGAGAGGCCAATTGCTCGATAATATTTTTATATTTTACGAGTCTAAAAAGAGCTTAAAAGAGACTCGTTTTTTGAGGAATGAGTGATGTTTTTGGATAGCAACTGGTTCTAGGTAAGTTTGGAACTTTTCAATCATGGCAGTGTAAAGAAGGTGGCTAATAGAATCACTCATCGCAACTGTTCCTAAAAAGGGTAAACAATCAAATGGAGGTGTATGATCGGCTAAAAAAGAGTGGAGGTGATGGTAAGAACACGACCAAGGTTCAAAAGCTGATAGCAATGCGATCACAAAGGTTATTTACCGACGGTGGGTTCATTTTTTAATGAGCTTGAACTCTGGGGGAACATATGCTCATTGCTAGGTTTATTTTTTAACGAGCTTGAACTTCGCGTAAACCTGCTCATGCCAGTTGTATAATAAGGATGTCTCTCATTAGTAGGTTCATTTTTTAGGGAGCTTGCCCCATGCACAACTTTGCTCCGATCCTTTTGTATGCAAGCTAGGAACGACCAACTATTGTCCTAGGGGTTAAAGAACTACTAAGGTTAGGTAGGATAGTTTCTCGGTGGGAAATATCTCCTTTACTTTTCCATTTCCATTGGTCTCGGCAAAGGTGAATGGTTGACCAGACCAATCACCTAACTTAAGCAGTTGAAGTTAGTAAAAACTACGGGGTTAGAGTTATGCTGGTCACTTTTCACTTGCATACAAAAGGTTTTCATACCCCCAAATATAAAGAAGAGTAAAGTTTCTAGGTTACCATGCAGAAGTTCTTGCATTAGCAAGATTGTTCCATCCACGTAGCAAACAAAACACTTCTTTGGCTTTGTCCATCGAAATGGAAAAAAGTGAGTAGTGTCAGTTCCAATCACATAACCTTCGATGAGGAAATGATATTTCTGAACTGATCCAATTTTCCTAAATGGACGAGTGTGTCAGATTGTTCATATATCCTACGAGGAAACACATCTCATATCCGAGGTTTTCCTGCCGAAGCAGACCAGGGCGCATGCCCCCTGGGTTTAGTCACATTCACCGAATCACTCGCGCTCATCAGGTGGATGGACTGGAGCTTGATGAGACATTCCTTGTGCAAAAAGACCATTTAGGGATGGAATTTGACTAGTAGTCATGTTTTAACCAGGGAATGAAAGCTGGTCTACGAGCTGGACCATTCTGCATTCATATGGGAAACACATCACCCGAAAGAGGAAACAATAGCTCCCATGCTATAAATGTAGTCACGCCCAGGAGTAGATTGTAATTTAGTGGCCCTTGGACTACCATCACGTTTAGATGAATGATTTTCCTTCTCAAACTTATAGGAAAATTTGGAAGGATCCCTAATGGTCGACTGGTTCCTTTATTGAAGCTTGAGAGATTTCGAATCTCAGGCAGAAGCGATGGCGAACCAAGCACTTTCCAAGCAGTTGAGGAAAGGATACTCACAAAAGCCCCTTCATCTATGAGAGTACCAGCCATGATCATTCTGTAAGCTTGTACTATGATTCGGAATGGTACATTAGATGGTAGGCGGGGTCTCCCTAGTAGATTCCAATTGAAGGAAACGACTAGATTGCTTGGAGGAGGGACCGAATACCGGATGAATCTCTAATGAAATTCCTTCCTGAGGCAAAGGAATGGGTAGATTTCCCCCTGTTAGAGTCGGTCTTGCCAGTCCTCCATTAGAGATCAAAACTCTTTCTGCATCTCATTTTTAGGTGTCTCGCTCCATTCACTCAACTGCATTCCGCTAGGGGCATGCCATAATCTGATGGAGGGACCTGGTCACTCATTTATCCCTTATGCCATGTCATGTTGGCTAAGCTCTATTTATTAAAGTTCATTAAGATAGTCTTTAAATCATTTACAGTCGAGTTTTTATCGCTTGATAAGCAAAGAGTTAACTTGGTCAGTAGGTCTAGGGTTTGCAAATTGTTGTTCTCAAAGTGCTTCAATAATACTTGCAGGCCAGAGGAAGGTTCAATAATTCACTCAACTGAGGTTTTTGAGCAAGAAAAGAGGAATTTTGGAAAACTGAGAGAGTTTTTTGTCCAAAATAGGCCAAGGAAGAAAAACCTCCACTTTTTACATAGGTGTCATGGTTTTATAGAAATGTCAAAAATACAATTGCCTCAGGAGAATTGGTGCACCTCTAAAGTGACCTTGGGAAAATCAATTTTTCTCCTAGTTTGGTTAGCCAAATGACTTGCTTGATGAGTAAAATGATAACTAGACACAAAGATCTTTCCAATGAGCTATCATGAGCTCAATTTGGAGTTGAGGAACACCTTTAAAAGTTGACTGCAGCAACACTCTGCCTTGAGGCAGCCTCATTTTGCACATTTTGACCAGTCTTGGGATATTTGATTTTTGATAGGGAAAATGAACTCCAAATTGAAAAATTCTGGTTGGGTTGGAAAGTAGACTCAAATACCTTTCCAAGGAGCTATCCTAAACCCAATTTGGACACCGGGAAGGCCTCCAAAAGGCTCCTGCAAAAAGGCACAGCGCACAGAGGGAGCGCGGCGCACTGGGAGAAATTTTCCAGTGTAAATTTACACTGGCGCGGCGCACAGGGCTAAAAGGCCTGAAATTCATTGAAATCTTCCTCCAAATTGCAAATTCTTCATTCCACAAGTAGGTAAAGCCTCCATTTTGGTGTTTCATCCAATTTTGTGCTATGGTATGGTGGTTTATGGATGCTAATGATTGAAACAAAAATTCAACCTCTCTCATTTTGAATTCCTCACATGTAAACTGCTGCCTAGGGTTTCAAAACTTGTTTGCCACCAAGGTTACTCTTTTCCATTATTTCTCTTTTCCTTAATTCCTTTTGTTCCCCATCCCCTAAAGTTACTAAACCCTATCCTAAATTCCCTTTCCCAAAACTTTCAAAGGCGAAACCCTAAACCCTATCCCACACATAAGACCCCTCAAACCCTCCTATATTTCCCAAACAAATCTTTCCCAAATAGTCCCTAATCCCTCACTATTTTTCCATCCCCTTACTATCCCTCATGTCATTATTTTCTCTTGCTGACAAAGATCAAGCACATCATCAAAGGCATTACAAGACAGTGTGACATATCAACACGTATTTGTCCAAGACAGTTTGTCCACCAGCAGACATGACATCTGATCCGTCATATGATCATGAAGAAGAGACACACAGTGATTCGCCAACAGAGGTACATGCAACCAGGAGTCCTCATAGAGGTGGCAAAACATCCGTGAAGGCCAGCAGGCCGCCCAACGAAGCCTAAATGAGAGGACACCCATTCAACAGGAGATAGACGTTGATCGAGAGATTTGGCTCAAGAGGATCAACATCCACTTAGAGAAGTTGTTGGCGAAAGCGACAAGGACAAAGCATTATTGAGGCATATGGTTGATCATTATAGGGAACGCAATATGACTTCCAAGGCTCGGATAAGGAATTTGAAGGCGAAATTGAGGAAGGCAACAAAAAGACAAAAGAGGAAAAAAGAGCAAGATCGGATCCGAATCTTGGCCAAAACCTCTTTCGCCCAGCATGACACCTCATAGAGAAGATCCAGCCCAAATTTCAAGAAATTTGGAGCATTTTTGGCATTTTGGCAAATTTTTGTACCAAAAATAGGGTTTTTCTCCCTGTGCACCGCGCCAGTGGCGTGGCACTTATGATAGGGAGCTCCAAATCATGAAAGGTTTGCATTTTTAGATTCAGAATGAAAAATCATGACTGCTGGTGCATGGACAAGAATTTTGGGCAAGTTTTGAGTCCCCAGGAGGTCAAAAACATTCAAAAAATGACCTCTCTGCCCCTATTTTGATACACAGGAAGCAGTCTTGGGAGATTGAAGTTTTGGAGGGGAAAATGAGCACCAAATTTAGAAATTCCACTTGGTTGGAAAGTCGATAGGCAAGGATTTCTAACAAGCACACTTGGGCACAATTTGGACTTCAAAAGGTACCTCAAAATCACCTCCAAAGTGGCACGGCGCATATACCTTTGGGCGCGGCGCATATAGACCCAAAGGCCAAAATCACCTCTGCTCCGCAAAATTTCGATTCGCGACTTTCTCCAAGTGAGCCCGCTCATTTACACTACACTTTTTTTGGCACCTAAGGCAAAGTTTAAAGAATATTTTCACTAAAGGTTGGCTTCTATCCAAGTGGCAAAGGAAGGCGAGCAGTCACCCAAGCAATTTGTCATTTTTGTAATGCTGCACCTGTCACTAATGGTTGGCTTTCCATTTCCATTTTGTAATGATTTGAAAAACTCCCCAACTGTGGGTCGTTCTATTTCACAATGGCATAGTCTATTTATTGGATGCAAAACCATTTGCAAAGGGTTGGTTGGAATTTCTGGGAGCAGTGTGGAGGAAAAACCCAGTGTTCTCATTGTACAGTTTTGGCAGATATTTTAATGAAATGATGCAGCTCTGATTCCTGAGATTCCTGTGGTATGAGTTTAGCATAAGCGTTTTCTTTATGTTTCATGTGTGCCTTGTGATGTTTGACATTTCATTCATAATCACTCCCAACTGAATGCTTTTAAGTAAGAAAGGTAGAATCCAGTTTACTGCTCCACCTTGGGAAAGCATTCATGTTCTGTGTGGTTTCTTCTATCTGAATAGGATTCATCACATATGCCCTTTTCAGCCTCTTAACTATTTTTCCACTCCATATTATTCAAATTTGATTGCTAAACTTCCTGCCTATCTTGCCTCATGAAACAATCTACGTCATTGATTTAATTTCCCAGCTCATGTGGTCCTGTTGGCCCCATACAGCCCAAAAAATTTAGTCATTCAAACAAAATACCTCCATCATATTTATTTACCTAGCCTAAAATCAGTATTCATTTTTGAGTCATCTCAGACCCTATTGTTTATTTTCCTGAATGTGACCCGGAGAGAGCCCTCTCCTGTTCTGGTAGGGCTAGCTACCGTACTGAGTGTGGTTTGTGGTTACCCTGAATTTTGTCTTCCTTCAGCCTAAGGAAAATTTAGGTGCTAACACCCCCATGTTCATCTAACTCTATGTTAACAAAAAGAATTTTAACGGTGTCGTTACCATTCTCTTTGGAGACTGTATCATCCGAAGATGGGCCTTCTGAAGACAAGACTGAGTCGACTGCCATCTCAACCCATTGACTTTGGTTTGGTGTGGACTCAGAGGGTTTATCCTCAATGATAGGTGCTTCGACCGAAAACAAAGGTGTGTCAGTCAGATTTTCAACTAGCGATGGACTCGGCAAGAGTTTCTTGTATCCAAGAGGAAGTCGCTGCAGTGAAGTAGGACGGTTATCCAAGACTCTTTTAGCTTCATCCAGGAAAGGACAACTGTGAAGGGCATGATCGCCTTCACACAGTCTACAAGGAAATTTAGATCTTCCTTCCTATCCATTGACTTCGTTTTCACTAGTTGATGGTGTGCTCTCAACATGATCGTCAGAGGTTGAAGACACCGGATTGTGCAAGCGGCAAGACTAGTCCCTCAGGATCTGTGAGATGCAGGGACAATCTCAATGATAGTGGTATCCCTTGCAAATGACACATGGATATTTAGGTTTGGAAGGTGCAATGTGTGGATTTTCACTAGATGATGCATGGTTTACCCCTTTCGCCATTGGCTTCTCTTCTTCTTCTCCTTCCCTTTCTTCTTCTTCTCAGTTACTTGGTTTTTAGTGTTACTAGTTTCACCAAGCGAAGAGGAAGAGGGAGAGGGAGAAACAAACGAAGTAGAAGGTGGGGGATCAACTTCAGTATCATCTGGTTGTTGATTTGATTATTGAGGAATTATGGTTTTCTGAACGACAGAGGTCGAGAAAACCCATATTGGCAAGCCAATTGTGAGTCCTAGAAGGGACAATGTAGCTATGTGTGGAGCACCAACATCTCCCCAAGAAGAGAAAGGACTAGGATTTCTCCCAAGGGGAAATCCTTGATTGGTGGACTCCCTTTTCTCAACCTAAGACCAATGAGGGAAAAGTGATGTTATTTCGATTAAAATAAATTTTATGACGCTTTGACACAACTTGCTTTTTCAATTTTTAAGATTCGAGAAAAAGCTAAAGATGACTCTAGTCGCCTTCAATTTTTAATGAGCCTGAAGTAACAAGTGCTCAGATGGACCTTTTCTTTTAAGGAGTTTGAAAAGGAACGAAAGTGACTACTTTGGAAATCTAGACAGAGGGATTACCAAACCAATCACAAAACTGCAGAATACTTTTTTATGTACGGCAGTCAATCTTCTTGAATGTTGTGTTCAGTGCATTGCAATCGATAGGGCGGTAGACATGGCTTCCTAAGGATAAAGGATATAGCCTATTGTGGTCTCCAAATATATACTCGACGGTACATGGGAGCACAAGTCCGTACTGGCACTTGTCGTATCAAAGAGGAGGAATCACCCAACCTATGATGAAAACGATAGTTACCAGGCTTTACGATGCTGGAATACGTCTCTAGCCTAGACTTCTAGATGTTGTGCATTAGGTTCCAAAGCATTTTTATGTTCATTGAGGTTTATTTTACAGTTGATCTTTCTTAAGAAGTTTTCCTTTAAGATTCACCATGTGATGTAGATATACAATTCCTAAACATGCAATCTAATATGATAAACAGTCATTTACTTTCTTTTAGCAATGAAAATCCTAGCTACTAAGGAAAGAGAAATAAAATTATTTCAACATAGAGCAGAGAGCACACACTAGATGCACTTTTCCTAAATCAATTTCCACATGCAGTCTAAATGCAAATGCACATGCATGTATTTTTTTTTCAGTTTCCTTAAAGTGAGAATGAAAAAAAGAAAACTAAGTACAGATCTGAACTATCTTTCCTCAAAGCGACACTTTAGCAATTTATGTTAAAAACAAAAGAAAGACTAAGAAAACACTTTCAATTTCGACTTAAAAAATGCTTTCGACACTTCAAAGAATTGATGATTCAAATCAAATACAATAGCAAAAGTGTAATCGACTATCTAAAAGAGGAAGACTTTATGACACTCTTTTTCTTGACTGAAAATGACAGTTGCGACACTTTCAAATCAAAAGACGACAGTTCGATTAAGCTACTTTTTGCAAAGGAGAACTGTAAATGATGAAAAATACATAATAATAAAAACATTCACAATTCTTTATCAATGGAGGTTGAATAATGCAAAGGAAGAAGGTTTCAACAGTGATATACTGATCATAGACAACAAAACTATTGAATAAAGCTGAAGACAATGAAGAAAAAACCAAAATCTGGAGGCAGAAACAGTCTCACTCAATCATCGCACCTATAACATAGGGAAATAGGGATGCATCTCCCCTGCAACACACGGGAGGTGCGATGCATCCAGGTTGCCAATGAGAGACAGTGCAATGGTCTAGGGATGAGATTGAGCTTGGTGTTCACTCACAGTTTGTAGCTAAGTTCAGGGGTTTAGGTTAAGCTTTTGATAGGAAGTAAACACAAAGTATAGGGACTGATATAATGAGGTTATTTGAGCTACCACCAGGGCACTTAGGATGTTTGCAAGTCAGATGTTTAGTTCATAAACCAACCCGGAGATTGACTGAAGTAGCGTTGATCTACTTTGCAGTTGCATATCAAAAGCAGTTCGAAGGGTAATTGGCTTAACTTCAAGCTCTGTCTGTAGTTTATAAAGCAAACAATAGTAACAAAACAAACAAACTATTCGCTCCCTAGTGGAGTCGCCATTTTTTTATCGAGAAAACTAGTGTCCATTCAGAGCTTCTAGTCCCACTAAGATGGTTAGCTATCTTAGAAACAAACAAACCAAAATTACTTGTATTTTCCTTTATGAGAGATAGATGAGAGAGAAGCAGAGAGTACCAACCTCAGTCTTTCGCTAGTCTCCTTGCTTGTTTCCTCTCTCCCTTGATAGAGAGTTCACCACTCCTTTCTCACTTGTCCCGCTTCAAAGAACACCTATAGAGTCAAAGCAGCAAAATACCATCAAAGCATAGAGATCTATAACCATAAAAAATATAGGATCAGATGTACATTAACCATACAAATGCATATATAAATACAAGATTCAGAGATATACAAGTATATGGAGGAAAACTCAAATAGCTTTATTGATAGAAGTAGTAGAAGAGAGGATTACAAGCAAGCTATCTGATCCAGCGCCATCCTCCCAGCATGAAAGCCCTCTTCACCTCATAAAAAGCAAGATCACCCAACAACACAATTTCTCAAAGAGAAACCAATAGCACTTCCTTACAAATTACAAAATTCTAGCCTCTGGATCTCTAGGATGAGGGATCCATATATAGATGTTTACAGGAGAGTGAGTCAACTTCTGGGATTTTGATTAGTTTCATTTCACTGATAGTTCTTGGTTCCACTTGGAAATTTCATGATCTCTTACTCATCCCTGGGTGAATTCAGAGAGGCAAGTGTCATATGAGCAGTTTCTAGAAGATTCTCTGAGTTTCCACCTAGAAAACTTCGTCTGCCATTTGTCTACTCTCGCTCATCGCACCCTATAGAAGGAATTTTTAGTATGCATCACACCCCCCATGTGTAATAGGTGAGATGCATCGCACCCTCAGCATGGAGCAGGTGAGATGGTCCAGTTTTGACCAGTTCTAAGCAGTTTTTCAGGGAGAACTTATAAGAAATGATGTAATACATTGACTTCGATCCTTTAGGATATGAAACAACACTTTTAGGGGTTTGAGAGCCCTTGGTTTATTGACATATGTGATTGGGGTTGTAGTGCCCAAATATGTCTATAACACTTAGCCTTACAGAGAAGCTTTATAAAGCATGTTGTCAATTTTTATCCAATGTTAGTGTGGAAACAAGGCTTGTGATCTTGGTCTTTTCTTCAGCTATCATGTCTTTCCCCTATAAGCTAATGAGGGAGTCATTTTCTTGTATAATAGATGCCCCCTAAAGTATGAGATCAGAGGCTGTGACGATGGCCGAAATACTTAACTATAATTTTCCTTCTTCAACAAAAAGAGAGAGAGGATTGGAGATTTGAATGGTACGGGAAACCTGATACAACACATATATATAAAACAACTAAAATCATGTCCTGAGTCGGGCATTCCCACGCTCAATAGCTATGTCAAAGTGATTTTCTCATAAAATATATATGAAGATGTTGGTCGCTGATAAGCACAATGCAGATCTGGTGTCACAGTAGGATCATTCTGATGAATTGTTTCCAAAAAAACAATATTCACAACTTGGGAGAGGAAACAAGGCTGAGTGATGCAAGCCTCTACCCAAGGTCTTGATTTCTGCTTCACCGAACAGCATAGATCAATACATGTGAATATATGCGTTGATGTCGAACATGCACGAAATCATCTGATTACCAGTCAATAATGGAGACTGTTAACAGACGTGAGGAAGACCACCAATAATGGTGATGGTCTCCAAGATGCACAGTACAATCTAGCAAGTGTGATAAATGTTTTTGTCGTCAAACACTCATAGGATCGCTTAACTAGGAACCAGTAATGAGAACTCCTGATCAAACACAAGGTGACCTACCACTAATGTCTCAAGTATGTAGGCACTTAATTTGTTTTTGGGTTGTCTTCCTAGATAGGGTGTTGAAGTCAATAGGAAGATACCTGTTGAAAGGTAGGTGATAATGTGTCCTACATCAATTGACATGAAACGGGACAAGAATGATTTGTTTTTTGAGGAATCTTTGAGCGTTGGGTCTAAACAACAGAGGGCATGATGAAAGGATATGCTTGATGGGTTTATGGAGGAAACAAAAGGTTAACCCTTGAATGACAAAAGGCACGACAATGTTTCTAACCATGCAACACTAGACTCATGAACGCCAAAGAGTGTTAGGATACAGAGATGCAAGAACAATGGGGTATTTAGGCTAAACTCATGGGATGGTAGGATTCATATTGAGAGGTCATCACAAGGAAGGTTTATCTGAGGGAGTGCCATGTTCAAGGGAACGACTGCTGCCAAACCACGCTTTCTAATATTGAATGTAGTTGTGTTGTCTAGTTTCCCCATCTGATTAGTTTAGTGAGTCTAGATGTGTAAACTAGTTGATGTTTTCATATTTTAAGAGTCTGAAAAGGACCACAAAAAGAGAGACTCTATGCCCTATATGATTAGTTTAATGAGTCTAGACAGGTAAACTTATCGATATTTTCATGTTTTAAGAGTTTGAAAAGGATCGTAAAAAGAGCGACTCTATCATTCATCTGTGTAATTTAATGAGTCCAGATGAGATAACTCATCGATCTTTTCATATTTTAAGAGTCTGAAAGGAACCGCAAAAAGAGAGACTCTATACCTTGTCTGTGTAATTTAATGAGTCTAGACGAGACAACTCGGTGGTCTTTTGATATTTAGAGAGTCTAAAAAGATCTTAAAGAACAACTCTAGGGTGGTCCCTTTGTGATAGTTTTTAAACCTGGTGTGACAAAATTTTAATAGTATACTCGAATCGGTTACTTTTCTGTGAGTTAATCTATTGAGTCTGGATAAAGAGAAACCTATACTCAATAGATGTTGACCTCGTTTTTTTATGAGTACGAGGAGACAGACTAAACTCGATATTCGTCAAGGTATCTTTTTCAGTTTATTGAGTGAGGAAAAAGAGGTAAAATAACTACTCATTCCTTCTTCGTATATTTAACGAGCCTGAAGAAGGGGAAAAACTCTGGGGTTTTTCGATTTTAAGAGCAAGAAATGGTCCCAAAAAAACAAGTGCTCTAGTTGTTGCCGTAGATTTTTAACGAGCCCCGTGACAAAAACTCAGGATTTTTCATTTTAACGGGTGAGAAAAGTACCTAAAAGAATGCTCAGGTCATCTTTATAAATGTTTAACGAGCCTAAAGAAAAAACTTTGGATTTTTTTCAGTTTTATGAGCGAGAAAAAAGCACCTAAAAAGAATTCTCTAATGATCTTTTTCAGTTTAATGAGCTAGAAAAAGAGCGAAAAAGAGTTGCTCGGACTATCGTCGTATGTGTTTAACGAGCCCAACGATGAAAAACTCGGGGATTTTTCAATTAAAGAGCAATAAAAATTCCCAAAAAAGAACATGCTCATATCTTCTTTGTAGTAGTTTAATGAGCCCAAAGAAGGAGACTCGAGGTTTTTCGGATTAACGAGTAAGAAAAATACCATAAAAAGAACACTCGCTCTTCTTCGTGGTAATTTAATGAGCCCAAAGAAGGAGACTCAAGGATTTTTCAGATTAACGAGCAAGAAAAATACCATAAAAAGAATGCTCGATCTTCTTCGTGGTAGTTTAACGAACCTGAAGAAGGAGACTCGAGGATTTTTCGGATTAACGAGCAAGAAAAATACCATAAAAAGAATGCTTGACACTTCTTGATCTCATGCTTGACAATAGAAGGATCTATGCTATGCATTTCCTCATAAGACCAAGGAAAAACATCACGGAAGTCCTTAAAAGGGTAGGTGAAGCTCACAATTTCCTCAGGATTGCGATTGGCTCCAATTTGTATGTTTTCGACAATGCCTGTCTTGACTGAAATATTGATGAGCAATGTCTTTGAAAAATTGCCCATGTTTCCCTTCGAGTCCAAAGTTTGGATAGTCGTATATGGTGAGGAAATGATTTCAGGTGTGTCCGATGACAGGATTTGAAGAGGCATAATGTCTGAATCAAATATTTAAAGACGATGGTGTGAGTCCTCCTAAGGTCACTCTTCTAAACTCATGATCTCTCTAATAGCTTCATCCGTAGGTAGGACCTGATTTAGGGGATTGAAAGAAGGAGTAGTTATGGGAGGGGCAGTGGTACTATTGGCCGTGACCAAAGTGACTGGAGACTCAGATGTAGATTGAATGGCCTCGTAGGCCAATTCAGCTGGTGACAATGGCATTTTTTCTCCATAAGTGTCAATGTCTGAAGGGGAAGGTAGGATCTAAGGATTAGTCAGTTTGTGAGGAATGGATGAAACCATATTGACCGCCTATGGAACCTCTGGCAGTAGAAGAGGGAAACAACCCATCAAGGAAGATCCCTTCAATAGACTGTTACTGATACTAACATAAGAGTCAGGTACATCACCCACTAAGGGTACAGAGATGCTAGGTAACGGGGAGTAATCTGGGGCGCAAAATGACAGTTGGTCCATTGTGACTATCTTTCCATCCAAGGGAAGTAGGATGATGCGGAAGACCAAATATACAATGGCATTCATGGCATAAGTCTAATTGCAGCCCAAAATTAAATTATAGTCGAGTTTATGATCCACGACTTCAATATCCACCGTTACTGTTTTCCCACTCAAAGTGATGGGGTAGCTAGCTAGGTAACCTTTTGGGATGAAAGTGTTGTCGTCGAAAGCTTTAAGGGAATTAGACAGTAGGGATAGGGTTAGAGAACCCAAAGCGAGCCAACATGAATCTGACATGACGTAGGTAGAAGCACCTTCGTCGATGACAATTCTATGTATACCTTTACCTTTCGAAAAGATTTGCACCTGAAATGCAAGTTGGTGAGAAAGGGGAGGTTCACACTTTTCCATGTCGAAAATTGCAAGCATGGAATCCCGTGGGTCGATACCACCAACGGCTGAAATAAAAGCTTTCCTTTGTGTTGGACATGTTTGTAATACTTCGAGTGCCAACATAGCCGATGGCGCTTGCGCCAAGTCTTCTACAATGTTGTAGTTTTTCATGGAATGTGCAGATGTATTGTGCATTGTGTGTCGAAGTGCCCCTTTAGGGTGGCGAATCACAAGGTCAGCAACTGCCCTTTCGATATGAAAATCATTAGGCAGTGGTGGGTTTTGACTTGAGGAAGGTTCCTCTGCATGAGCAACAGGAGCTCCATAAGATTTGGCTTTGGTTTGTAGATCTACCATTTCAAAGGTTTAAACAGTAGAGGGTCCTTCACTAGCTGAAGGATGTCGCGAACCACCATTGCCCCCTTGCGAGGGTTGGGGTTGGTTTACAATAAGGTGTTGTTGCTACTGAGTGGGGAAAGGATTATTCAGGACAACAGGGGTCCTTCTGGTGTCCTTTTTAGCAATGAAATCCGTGCATTCCTAAAGACGGGAACACAAATATTTCATGTGGTCTTGTACAGATTTTGCATGGGACTTAGGTGGGTTTATCCTTTCCATCGTCAGGAGGTGTAGAAGCCTTCTACTTTGGGTTTTGTTTCTTTGTTTACTGCTCCTCAGAAAGAGCAATCTTTTTCTTATTCTTCTTGTTCTTAAAACCGAGTTTTTGCATAGACTACACAGAGTTTATCACGGTGGTAGGAAGATCAATCGATTTGGTAGAGGGGTCCACTGACATCTGGGTAATGTGACTGCTGATTTGTTTTATAGCAGCCCCAAATGTTGCACCAATAATCCCATAGCCGTGAGCTCCGGGGTGCTGAGTACCAGAAGCATTGGAGTTGTGAGGGGCATTGGGTATTACATCGTAAAGAGTGCTAGACTGCAAATATATCAAATCTAAATGTTGCGCATGACGTATGGATTGGTCTTCTGTGACTACACCACCTAAGGCGACATCCTTAGTGATTTGGGGGAGTAGGGACTTGCAGGAACCAATCCGCTAAGAGATAGTCTGGGAGGGGATCTTTGAGTAGCCTCTGCCTATGTCTCCATTCATGTATATGATAAGAGATGTGGGTGGTGGTATCTTGACGTAATGAAGTGAGGAGTTCTGTCCCAATCTTATAGCAGATGGGTAGCTGGAAGTGCTTTAAGAATTCCATCGCTAGAGCATCAAAGGTATTTATTGATGCGCATGGTAACTCGATGTACCACTTGGCTACGTTGCCAGTAAGGGTGCGGGGAAAAAGACGTAGGCGGATACTATCATCCACCATGGAGTTAGAAACACACAAAAGATGATAGGTGGTGATATGGGTACTCGGATTCTCCCCTTGTTTCCCTTTGAACATGGGGATGTATGTTTGTATTTTATGCGGGATTGGTAGCTAGAGTAAGTTATGATAGATGGGGTCATTTGTAAGTTTGTACAAGTCAGGGATATCCAACATTGCCAAGAAAGGCAGAGTATGTGATGCCCCTGACTCGTACCAAGGCGATGACATATGACTTGAGGATCCTTGCGATCTTCCCATAATTTGAGTCCCAATATTATACATAGGTTGTGTGGTATAGTAGTTTCCTTGGGGTATGGAATTGTAATGTAAATTTCCATGGGGATTGTGATGCTGGGGTTTAGCATTTCCCCTAGGATAAGCAGTGCCCCCTTTACTCATTTGATGTTGTGAGTAGGGTGCCCCCATGGATTGGTTGGGACCTCCTTGCGGATTCCCGCCCGCCACAGAACTAACCATATGTCCTTGACTGACATAAGGAGTGGTCATGTCAATCAATGACTGACCATGCATGCCTAAAAATGGAGGGGGAACCGTTATGTTCCCGACTATTGGGCAACGGATCCCCCCATAGCAGGTTTTGGGGCTTAAAGCCTGAGTTTTGGTCAATGTGATGTAAAGACCCCGCAAAATGCGGGCGCAGAGTGTGAAATTCTAGGGTTCTCTACCCTAAAATAATATAATTTAATGTATGGTATGTTGGCCTACCCATCATCCACAGACCATAGGATTGTATAAATAGAGTGAGGCTCTAAGGGTAAAAGGGAGTCATAGTTTTAACTTTGATAAATGATATGGGTTTTTGGATGCTGAATTAGATCTGAGTCTGTAAGTCCGAGTCTTGGGTTGTAATAGTAGGAAGAGGCTCTATAGCTGAGTGCGCAGAGGCCTGGTAGAGTCTGCAGCTTTGTGCACGGACCCCTGCAGCTGAGTGCACAGGGCGGAGTTGGGATTGTACTTGGACAAAGAATTAATAAGAAATAAGTTTATTCTAAATTACTATGTGTTTATGCTTCTATGATATTTCTGCATCTCTTTATAGTTTATGATTGCGTGTACTGGTTATAATTGTTGAATGATTAATAAGAATATTGGGCCCACATAATTAAGTTAAGATCTATAATAAAACTATGGTAGGGGTAAAGGATCTAGACAGCTCCTCTTCCTGCTTGTTATAGAGCTACGCGGAAGTAGTCACACGAGTTGCGAAGGATAAACAGTTGCGCGGAGCAACGCTAGAGTGCAGGATCGGGTCGCAAACTTCCCAAACTCCATCAAGACATCCCTAGGGTGCGAAAACCTATTTCCAGCACCCTCCCATACTACCTCGGGTGAGACCTCAATCCACGCTCTGTGGAATGTTGCCAAAAGGGCCAGTAGTTTCAGGATTTGTTTGGCTAAATCACTTCTAAACTTGGGTCAGGCCCCAATAGGCCAACAAATGGTTCTGTTGCCAGGACCTGGATCTACCTAAGGGATGTCTAATGTTGGAACACAAGAATCCCGTGAAGAAGGAAATTGAAGAGTGGTTGGATAAGAAGATTCATGAGTTCGTGATACAGAAAAACATAACTCTACAACTATCTGAGAAAAGGTGGCTGGATCGCTACGTGTATACGGAAATCCACGAGATCTTCTTTGCATCCTTTCCATCAGAGCTGTACGATTGGATCGCGAGGTTAGTCGATAGCCAAGGAAGGTACAAATTTGATCAACCGATAGTGTGGACTCCAAAGTTAGTGCACAGACTAGAGGCATCAGAAGATAAGATCGTGCGAGCTGTGGACCATTGGCTCGACCAGATAATAGGAGGGTTTATCACTGAGTTTGCGGTAGACACGACTGTGAGCTATAGTGAAGTAGAATGATGTTTTCTCAAGGGACTGCGAGGTAGGTACATTAAATCCCTGAATACCTAGATTAAGATGTTGTTATGTGAGAAGTGGGTTATGTGAATACATTAATGTTTGGAACGATGTGGAGTGGAAAGATCTACAAAGGTATCGAGGGATTAGGAAACAATCCCTTAATTTCACCTTCACGCGAGAGTGAGGAAGAGCTCGCTCGGGTTTCTCTGAGAAGTGCGGTCAGTTTGATAAGGCAGCACATTCCACAGCTATCCCCTCCACTTACACCATCACTCGCTTCACCTACTTCACCTCCATCTTCACCTACCCCACCTCCACCAAAACCGCAGTTCAGCATGGCGAGTGCAATCAAGCTACTTGTATTTAGAGGAGTAGGGAATGAGGATCCAGATCAGTTCTGGTTCGTGGTAAGAGTAGTGTAGGAAGCACAAGGGGTCATGGATGAAAACATCAAGAAGGCTACATTGGTGAGCGTGTTGCAGGATCGCGCATTGACATGGTATATCAAGCACTCTAATGATCACCCAAATGTAGGAATAGTAGAGATCCAGAATGCGTTGAACAAAGAATTTAGCCAGCCGAAATCAGAGACACAGTCAATCATCAGATTTAAAGATATCACACTGCTTCCAGGCGAGAACCCTTAGGATCTAGATCAGCAGCTGAAGAGTACAATCCGCGAGGCTAATATGATGCTAACGGATGCGTAACACTGTGCATGGTTTGTAGCGTCTTTGACGCCACACTTGAAGACGGTGTTGTCACAGAAGAAGCTTTCAAGCCAGGCCGAAGCATTGGAAATGTCGATGAGGTTGCATGAAACACCAATACAAGATCCAGGGTTGGGAGTCCAACAAATCCACGTGCAACTATAGAATCTATGTTTGGAGATGCAGAGTTTGAAGTAGGATAGGGCGCCATGGCTAGAGGTGTGCGAAGAAGTGTGGTGCATAAAATGCAAAGGCCAAGGCCATGACAAAGACCATTGTCCAATATTTGTGAACTACTTGGAAGGAGAGGGACCAATGTCGTTGAGACCAGAGGCACAAGTAGGGCCAAGTGCAACACCCACACTATGGTGTGAAATCTGTCAGATAGGAGGAAAGCACATGACGAATAACTATCACTTGTTGCAAAAGTATACACAAACTCTGCAACAGCTGTTTTGTAATTTTTGTAGGTCGATGTGCCACGACGAGTGGACTTGTCACAGCTACAAGTTAATGATGGAGCGGACCTCAGCATGTAGAATGTAGACAAAAACGTGAGGCCTCGACCCAGCCGTGGGGATGGTGCGCTCTGGTTTTCAAGGCTGAGGTCGAGGACGAGGAGGAATGGGACTAGGAAGGGGCCACAGACAGTTAATCTGTTACAATTGTGGAGGACCAGGGAACTACACTTGCGATTGTACCAACCCAACGAGAATATCTTGTTCGTACTGTAATCAATTTGATCATGAAATGGTAGATTGTCCTACGTTGATCACACAGATGCACGAGAACAGAGTACTTCAGCCTACTCCAACTCAAAATATTCAAATGATGAGGTCTGAACCATGCGAAGAAGACCCAAATGTGAATATGGTGCTCAAAAGTAGCACGACCACAGGGGAAGATAAGGGGAAGCAGCCTGAGGAAGATACATGGGTTCGCAAGGCTCCTACAAAGGAACCTGAGTTTGACTTGGAACACGCAAAGGAGACGTTTATGGAAGCTAAGAAGAGCTTCACGGAGGCCTCTACTTCAGGTAGTAAGGATCAACTAGAGCCAGGAATGGATCCTTCTATGCTTACTACCTTTTTAGAGACATGCATGAAGCTGCTGTGCGACAATAAGGTAGTTAAAGGACTATAAGAGCTGATCACTAGCTGCACAGGGTCAGGTGAACCACACGTAGTCTGAAACTAGGAGAACATACATTGCCCACTGGGGGGGAAATGAGATTAACAGTGCAGATTGGCGAATATGAAATGGATTAGGTAATCTTAGACCTAGGTTCGGACGTGAACGTATTACCAAAATAGACATGGGAACGCATGGGTAGGCCCACATTGCAGTGGCTCCCTATTCAATTGCGAATGGTGAACCAACAAAATATTTTGCCCATGGGAAGGTTGCAAGGGGTAACAGGTGATATCGAAGGCATGAGCACACAGACTGACTTTGAAGTAATAGAGATTGTTGATGACAACAATCCTTATCTCGCGTTGCTAGGAATAGATTGGGTCACTGATATGAATGGAGTCATCAACCTGAGAAAGCAAAAGATGATATTCGAGAAAAAGTCCCTTCGGGTAGTTGTTCCGCTAGACCCAGCAGAATGAGTGCGCTACACTGAACTTGTGCGCAACGATGAAAGCGATGATGAGCTAGATTGAATTTACCAGATAACGACACACGATCAAGATCGGGTGAACCTAACTACAGATGGGAGAGTCTCATGGGAACGCAACAGTTCTTGTACTTGGGATTCAGATGAAGAAGTAGAATGCTGGCAGAACCGGTTGCACGAAGTGATAACACTGAATTGCAACATGATGATTATATCATTGTGGTGCGTGATGACAGAAGTAAGGGAACTGCCAACATATGATGGGGTGATAACGGTGGATGAATTCTTAGACAAATTTGAAAGTGCAGTACGAGAGCAGCAGCAGTACGGTGCGCTGGAATGGGCGTTGTGCATGACACCTACATGATGGTGGCGTACACATCGGAATAATATTGGAAATTGGAGTGAATGTAGAAGATGGATGCGCTTATGGTTTGGAAGTCCCCAACATTGATTGAGAGCCGGGCAGCCAAGACGAAGCAGCTTGCACACCCACCTATGTCGATGGGTGCAGATGTGTGTTGTGCAAGCACATCCCAAACTAAGGATCAGAAATTAGAACTCGATGCAGTAGCAGGGAAAGCGACGCACACCACAAAGATTCCACGTTGGAGCATCCACAAAGCTATGTGGAATCATGAACATAGTTTACTAGGAAAAACTAACTGATTGGGACCTGCGCGTGCCAGTGGTTCGATGGGCCTATGGGGCCATGTACAAGAACCTAAGCGCAGAAATGATTCCGAAGACGACGAGTAGAGTCAAGGCCATAGCTTTGGGAAAGTATCCTCACGCAATAACTCCCATAATTGCAACAGCATGTGAAGACCAAAGTGAATAGATTATGCATCCATGCGACGATGAACATATGTAGATTCAAGAAGCTATTCAGCGAGGAACCTTGAGCTTCACAAACCCAAAGAAGATCAAGTAAGACTGAAGCATAAACGCATATTAATGGACAAGGATCTTAGAAAACTGGAAGCCAAAATGTCACAAGAATTACGCATCGACAGATGGACACGGCCACGTATTGGCAGCCCTACCACCACATTAGAAGCTTATCACCAAGAATTTTTGGCTATACTACCATGGCTGTGACCGCACCTTATCAGACAAAGTAACCAAGGAAGCAAACCGCATAAGGAAGAACGCGAGGCACTAACTAGCGCGAGGATAACTAAGGAAGGCGCGGACTAGGTTGGAAGGTGACTTGATGCCTCACACCAATAGTGTGACCACCTGACTTGCTAGAGGAAGCATAGTCTTAGTGCTCCCAGCAGTTGAAAGAGAGCGCAGGACTATAAACAAGTCTGTAGGAGAGCTGTGCGGGCAAGAGGTTACGCACAGGGTCAGTATGTCACAGGGGTCGCGTTCACGCACAAGGGGCTGCGCTGCCGCGCGGGTAGGCTGGAAAGTGACCGTTGGTGTCACTGTTCATGACAAGATGTCCAATTTAAGGCAACGAGGAGTAGGTGACAGGCAATTAAGACACAAAGTTAGACCTAGATTTGGGGCTATCTGCCGCCATTCTTGCATTAATGAGTCTAATATGGGGGGAACGGTCAAATTTGAATTCAAAAGGGCCTATAAATCATAGGTGGCTCTCCACCAAACGACCCTTAGCAATTTAAGAATTCAGATGTTGCGTTATCAAGTGGGTATGAACCTGACGAATTTGGAAGTTGTAAGAGCAAGTGTGTGGTTTGAAGCATTGCCGAAGGAGACACAGGATTCCGTGATCAGCATAATGACAACAACCAAGGGAGTCACACAGACTTCTACACCACTGGTAGGGGATGCACCGGAAATCCCTAAATCACCCCAGACGCTGAGGCCCAAAAAGGACACACAGGTAGCAGGACCGCTCCATATGTTTCCGCGAAATCCACGGTTTGGTAAGCTGTCCATGGAAGAGAAGGGAAAAATGGTTAATATTGAGAGAAATGATGAATAGGAGGATTTCCAGGCATTCGTAGAAGAGATTGAACCATGTCAGAGCCTAAATCTACCTAAGGCTGAGAAAGGTAGGATCCAGAGCCAACATCAAACCACGCTTAACCTGGTAGCTAGCCCTACCAGGTCGGGAGAGGGCTCTCTTCGGGTCAATCTCAGCAAAATATGATCACTAAAGGCTTTAGATGACTGATTTAACTACTAATCTTAGGCTAGGTATGTGTGCAATAGAGTTTGATTGAATAAAATGATGTTTTTACTGGCTCAAATGGAAAAGCAGATTTTGGGTGCGGGGAATGAGGCTCAGCTTTGCAGAGATCTCAATGGGGCAAGGTAGGCAACTGATTTTGGCACTTCAAATCAAATGAGGTGGAGGTATTAGATAGGTGAGGAGTTAAAGAGGGAAAGAGAAGCCATGGATCCTCTCCAAACAGCTGAAAACATCAAGAAACTAAAGCAAACCTCAAGTAGAGCACTGCAATTTCAATGGATTCTACTTACACTCTTGTTTGATTTAGTTAGGAAGAAACAAGATAGATAATGTCATACATAACACATAAGTAAATTCACAATTACAGAGGAAAGCACTGTACCAAAAGAAATTCCACAGGGATCCCAAAGAGTGTTGCAAAGCCTGATCTCAATTCCTTAGCCAAAATGTTGATATGAGTGTACAATGAAGCTCCTTGCTTTCTCAAGAGTCCGACCATGCTAATGACTGAAAGATCACAAGATATAGACAAACCATAACTCATCCTAGCTTCTAGGGGTCGAGCTCACATGTTTAGGATCTGTTCCAACTAATTCTAAACTGAAAACTAGAAATCAGGCATTGGAACAACATGCCTCTAGAAACAAGGGAACTGATTCATTCAGTTTCAAACTTTTTAATAGATGAATCTACCCCCACAAGTGAAAATTTGACATATTTACATCATGATCCATCAATTTACATTAAATTACATCAAAAATTTGACACTAAGAATGTGAAAAAGTAAAACTGGCAAAAGCTAGGCGAAAAACAGAGCATTCCCGGTCAAACTGGACCAAATTTCCTCTATGCGCCGCGCCTGATTCTCTATGCATAGCGCCTTTTTGGACTCACTTTTGGAGGCCTTCTCGGTGTCCAAATTCAATCCAAGTGTTCTTGTTGGAAAGGTATGCATATCTACTTTCCAACCCAAGTGGAATTTTCCAATTTTGCCTCCATTTTCCCCTCCAAAAGTCAGTTCTCCCAATACTGCTTCCTGTGTGTCAAAATAGGGGCAGTAAGGTCATTTTTTGAGTGTTTTTTACCTTCTTGAGGGCTCAAAACTTGTCAAAATTTCTTGTCCATTGGTAGGAAAGCATATTTTTCCATGCCAAATCCAAAAATGTTGAGTTTTTGTCATTTGGAGGCTCCTACAAAACCGAGCGCCAGGTGGCACGGCGCACAGAGCAGAAATTCCTGTTTTTTGAGCAAAAAAATCCAAAAATGTAAAAAGTGCCCCAAATTTTTTGAAATTTGGGCTAAATCTTCTCCATCAATCATTATGTTGGGCCAAGGAAGCCTTAGCCGATATCTGAATTCCTTCTTGCTCCTTTCACCTCTTTGATTCCCTTTTCAACTTTGCTTTCAAGCTCCTGATTCTTGCTTTGCAGACTTCGTTTCTTGCCATGTAATGATAAGCCATACGCCTCAACAATGTCTTCTCCCTATTGGCCTTCTCTAGCATCCTTTTCCAAGTGCACATTTTTTCCTCTCAAGCCAAGATTCACGCTCAGCTTGAATTTCCCTTTCAAGTGTTTTCAACTTGGTTTTCCTTCTCTTAGCAGCTTGCTGGTTGCTTGCATGTTTTTGAGCTCCATGGATGAGTGGGAGTGATGAGGGAAGGGTTTGATGCTAGCTGTATGGTTTTAGGGAATGAAATGGTTTAGGGGATGATATTTAGGGTTTGGGATGCCAATTAGGGTTTGGGGATTTGTAGTTAGGATTTGGGAAAATGGGAATTAGGGATAGGGATGAATGAATATGGGAGTTAGGGAACGGGTGGATAAGCTGAGAAAATGAATGGAGGAGTGAAAAAATGAGGGAGTGGTAGAACAAAATTGGCAGAAAAATGACAGGTACAAACCCTAGGCAATGGCTTTTAAGAAATTGCAAGGTATTAGGGTTTGAATTTTCTTTTACACAACCACCATAAACTTTAAGAAAAACTCCTTTAATAGCAAGGAAAATATCTTGACTTACTTGCACGCTAGAAGATTTTAGTGATTTTGGAAATTTGAGGGAGTTTTTGAGAGAATCGGGCTTGCCAGCTCTATGCGCCGCTCCTCAAACCCAACGCGTCGCGCCTTCTCTATGTGTCGCGCCAGTGACCCAATGCATAACGCTTTTTGCAGGAGACTTTTGGAGGCCTTCCTGGTGTCCAAATTGGGCGTGGAATAGCTTGTTGGAAATATTATTTACTATACTTTCCAACCGAACTAGAATTTTTCAATTTGGAGTTCATTTTCCCTGTCAAAAATCAAATCTCCCAAGACTGGTCAAAATGTGCCAAATGAGGCTGCCTCAAGGCAGAGTGTTGTTGTAGTCAACTTTGGAAGGTCTTCCTCAACTCCAAATTGAGCTCATGATAGCTCATTGGAAATATATTTGTGTCTAGTTATCATTTGACTCATCAGTCAAGTCATTTGGCCAACAAAGCTAGGAGAAAACTTGATTTTCCCAAGGTCACTTCAGAGGTGCATCAATTCTCCTGAGGCAACTATATTTTTGAAATCTCTCTAAACCAATGACACTTATGTAAAAATTGAAAGAGTTTTTTCTTACTTGGAATACTTTGTACAAAAACCTCTCTCAGTTTTCGCAAATTCATCTTTTATTTCTCAGAAACATCATTGGAGTAAAACCTATCCCAATGTGTGGAATAGGGGATTTGTCGAAATGAAGTGAAATGAAGGGGATAAGGAGCTTCTAAATTCTTGAGAAAATTTTGGGAAGTAGGGAGGGATGTTAGGAGGCAAGGGAAAGTGTAATTTCAAAGATTGAGTGAGGGGAAGGGGTCCAAAAGGGAAAAACACAGGTCTAGCCTAGAAAATTGCCAAGTTGTAGCAAGAAACTAGGGTTTAATGAGGAATTTGAGGGATATCAGTGATGGAAAGTGTTTAATAAGGTACATTAAGGATAGGGGAAGGTGTATGAACATTAGGATACAAGTTTTGTTGATGATTTGACCATCCAAGAGAAATTACCTTCAAAACCCTAGGAGAGGGAAATGAACCTTACCTAGGCACAACTGAAGCATGAACAAGGTATAAAATGACCTATTGGGACCTAACATGATGATGACAACCCTCTGAATGATGGTACACTCAGCTGAATGGTGACATGGACTGACATTTGGACAACTTTGACAGGAGTAAAAGCAAACCCTAGACCTAATACCTAGTGACCAAATTTTACTTGAAGACTCACTAAAATGACAAAATTTGACCTTAACACCTTAAAATAACTTTTTAAGAGCCTGTTTGATCACTGGAGGAAGGCTGCAGAGAATGACACTAACAAACCAGAGATAGAAATGGAGGAAGACATCTAGCCAGTGCGCACCGCAGCAAAGCTGCCCAAGTATGTCCCTCCGTGGAAAGGGAGGGTAAAAGTACCTAAAGACTTGGATGTCATTAAAACAACACTCAAAACCCCGTTCCTCCCTGAGGGAATTCCATTTGAAGGTTTGGATGTGGGCCGCATACCCACGTTGAAGTTTGAAGACTGGGACCTCGCGGATAGTGAAAATTTCCCTCATTTGGAAACAAGCCAACTAATGGAACAAAGCAAGGAGGGGGCAGTTACAGCGCTGTAGCCACAGAAATGGCTACACGGGTTGGAGGAGGCTGGGCTACTCCACCTCCTATCGATTCCACACTTTCATCGAGCACCAATTATGATGTTTGTCATCAGGAAACTTCTTTGCCTGGTGCACGATGGGTACTTGTAGTTGGAGGAGCCCATTCCCATCATGTCGAATCTTATTCATAGGATTTCTCAGCTTCCCTGTATGGGAAGGGACCCCGCAGAAATAGTTGGCACAAGTGGAGACTTGGCGATTGTAGAGGCTATGAAAAAGAAATATAAGTTGGAGAAAAAGCAGAGGGGTTACGTTATTACTAGCATTCAAGACAAAGGGGTCCGAGTCGCTACCCAGTTGTTGGTAGGAAAAGTGATGAGAAAATGTCGTGGCAATGAGGTACCAGCAACGGTCATCGCACTGGCTAAGAAATGCGTGGAAGGGGTATGGTTCGACTGGGCGCAGTTCCTTTGCGTAGAGTTCCTAATGAACTGCAAGGAGGCTTAGGAGCGGGGTAATACCTTCCACTACATGTGGTTGCTCTTATCCATCTTGTTAGTTGCAGGGGAATTGCCAGAGGATAGTCAATTTCCTCCCCTGGACCAGGACTAGCCAGAGGCAGCAAAGTACGCATTGCTATGGGCGACGAAGGATGCCACACGAATCCATGAAACCAAGATCTTCTAGGTATTGATGGAGGTGAGCATACGAATGTGGATCAACAAATGGCCACGTCTATCCCCCTCGGTATACGATAGTCTACGGAGCTTTGCAAACTTTAAAGAAGATATGCACAATGTGTATATCAGGGAATGGAAGGACCCAGAGTAGAAGTGGACCACACTCCCCTTTATCGCAATAGATGATGTTGTTTTCATAGTGCTCGACTCATGGCCACTGGAATGGCACGCACCAGATCTAACAGTACGTGATGAGGCAGCAATATAAAGACAGAAGGATGTCGCTAAGCTACTGGCACAACAGAAATGGAACAAGCAACTCACCGAGGAGGTCAAGGTTTCTCGCAAAGCAGCGAAGGCCGTCGCAGGGCAGACCAAGGCTGCTGATAAAACAACAGCAACAGAGGCCACCATGACACAGAAGAAAAGAGGCCCGAACCTAACCACAGGACAAGAGGCAGATGATACAACGAAAGGCGCAGACCCAAGCACCACTCCTACACAATTAAAACAACCACGCGGGATGGAACGAATAGGGCCACGAAAGAATACCAAGGCTTCCAAGTTGGAGGGGGGACCTATTACACTGACCGAGGGTGACTTGTACGACATCAGTGACACAATCCGTGAAGTCACCAAGGAGGCGCTTCAGGAAGTAATGACAAAGTAGCAGAATGTGTTGGGGGTGCTCAGGGCGCAACTCCAAGAACTTCAAATGCGGTCCCCACAGCAGGGAATGGTAGCCGTCTATGGGGCTATGAGTACATCAGCAATCGAGTACTTGATGTGGGCCAAAATGGCTAATGTCGTCACGCTGCCGAAAGGAGCACTGACAATGGACAACACAGAGGACAGAGCCGCTATAGGCTAGCTCAAGGGACTTGGCCTAAACTTGGCTGCCCTTCCGCGAGAGATATTATACCAGCTGTAGGATGGACCGATGACAGAGCTCCACGCTAGGGAAGGATGTGCAGTACAAATGCTTAGTGAACAACGAATCAACATCGGGCAGCTAAGCCTCCAACTTGATGAAGCAGTAGCACAAACTCAGCAGTTGGAGCAAATCGTCGAAGAAGCATGTCACCATGTCCCTAAGCTAGAGATTACAACAGACTTACCAATAGGGATACGGATTCACAAATTGGCCAGTGTATTCCGCGAAGTAAAGGAGGAAGCAACTAGGATCCAGCTGGACCTGAACCTACAGATCATGGAGCTACGGCTGAAGGCACAACCCTCTACACCCCCGAAAGTCAGAGAGTAGTGGCACCGCGCCATTCAATCGGGGTTGGAAGCAATAGAGTGCGCCATACAAGATTACATGAACTTGTTAGTTTAGTCACTGTTCACCCTCACTTCACTGCAGGAAGACTCAACGCTACAGTGTTTAGAGACAGAATCGCAGGAGTTGCAGTAGGCCTATAACAATGTTCGAGGGACCATGCAGACGGTCACCCTTACTCAATGACTGGCCAAGATGAGGGAGGCCCAAGCTCTAAAGGAACAGGTGGATGTCAAATGTCAAAAAGAAGTAGTTCTTAAAGCATGCATCCAGCCTTGGCTCAAGGAAGCATTCGCGGTCACCGCCAAGATTGAGGGAAAGCTGGCACATATGTAGGGCATATATGCACTCAGGCAAGAAATTGCACCTGACAACAATGCATCAGAGAGTCACGCACAACTAGTACTACGGACAATGGAAGAATGTGTGGCAGATGTCAACGAAGTGCAAAGGTTGCTTGATGAACTCCATGCAAAGAACAACACACCAGCCGAGTGACTCGGGACGAGTCACGATGATTGTGTTGGGGGCCTATTGGGCAACGGATCCCCCCATAGTAGGTTTTGGGGCTTAAAGCCCAATTTTTGGTCAATGTGATGTAAAGACCCCGCAAAATGTGGGCGCAAAGTGCGAAATTCTAGGGTTGTCCGCCCTAAAATAATATAATTTAATGTATGGTATGTTGGCCTACCCATGGTCTGCGGACCATGGGATTGAATAAATAGAGTGAGGCTCTAAGGGCAAAAGGCAGTCATAGTTTTAACTTTGAGAAATGATATGGGTTTTTGGATGCTGAATTAGATCTAAGTCTGTAAGTCCGAGTCTTGGATTGTAGTAATAGGAAGAGGCTCTGCAATTAAGTGCGCAGAGGCCTGGTAGATTCTGCAGCTGTGTGCATGGACCCCTGTAGTTGAGTGCGTAGGGTGAAGTTGGGAGTATACTTGGACAGAGAATTAATAAGAGATAAGTTGATTCTGAAGTACTGTGTGTTTATGCTTCTATGATATTTCTGAATCTCTTTACAGTTTATGATTGCGCGTACTGGTTATAATTGTTAAATGATTAATAAGAATATTGGGCCCACATAATTAAGTTATGATCTATAATAAAACCACAGTAGGGGTAAAGGATCTAGATAGCTCCTCTTCACGCTTGTTATAGAGCTATACGGAAGTAGTCGCACGAGTTGCGAAGGATCGACAGCTGCACAGAGCAGCGCTAGCATGTAGGATCAGGTCGTGAACTTCCCAGACTCCATCAAGACATCCCTAGCGTGCAGATACCTAGTTCCAACACCCTCCCATACTACCTCGAGTGAGACCTCAGTTCGCGCTCTGCAGACTGTTGCCAAAAGGTCTAGTAGTTTCGAGATTTGTTTGGCTAAATCACTTCTAAACCTGGGTCAGGCTCCAATAAGCCAACACCGACCAATATATGCATATTGGGAGTGCCCCCAGATACTTGAATCTGGGGGTTAGAACTATACAATGGATGCCAACCATATTGTTGGTTGAAGGGACCCATGCTAACTGTGCTATATTGAGCGTTATAAGGAGTGTTGTATGTAGCACTTGTCGAAGGTATAGAGTTTGACACTAAGGGGGTGGAACCCGGCATAGGCTAGGTTCCACTCGTGGAGGGTGTCATGTGAGGGTTTGTACCTGGGACAAATGGGATAGCAGGGTTCGCCATCAATGGTGTGGTAGTGACTGTCGACTGGGGAAGTGGTGGGGGACCAAAAGTGTCCAAAAAGTTCCACGACCCATTAGTCGTCAACGGGATGGATGGAAATGTTCCAACTGAAGACACAGGGGGTACAGGTGCAACGCAAACCAAGAGTGGGTCCAACGGATTCATGATCGAAGGGTTATAGTAAAGAAATCCTCTGGTAAGCTTGAATCGCCGGTTGTCCAAACAGATTCTGTGTGAGATCTCGAAGACTGATTTCCCAAAGATGGGGAATCTGGTTCACTGGAGCTTGACGGATCTTCCACAATGAGTGGAGGAAGTCCTAACAATCATTTAGATTGATAATGAGGGCCAGATATAGCCACGGTGACTGATAATTTTTATCAATAAATTTTATCGTGATATTTATTAAAGTCTCAATGATAACACTCGGTCACCTAAAAAATAAAAATAAAAAATAAAAAAATACACTAAGTGAATCAATCAGCAAACAGAGGGAAATGATCCTGTCTGATAAGCACCGATCACTGGAGATGAAACCTAGTATCACAATGAATAATAGAGAAGGTTGGCCAAATGTACAGTTACGGTTACTCTAGATCTTTGCCCGAACCTCAGATTGAGGGGCCAAGTACTCTCATGAAGACGAGCACCCTCCCAAAAACTGAATACATAGTAGATCCATCTGTGTTAGGTACCAAGGTAGACCGCCCCAGTCACCTTGTGTAAGTCCCTAAAAGTATGGCCACTAAGGATACCTCAGATCATAAATTCTACTGGGGGGGGACATAATCGCTGACAGTACACTGTGTGGGCAGGATACCTAAGTCCCTGACTCAGCTCCAAAATCCCCGAAGGAATCCCCAATACACATAATACCCAAAGGAGTTGTAAGCGAAGGCGGGCTACCTTCACTTACAGTTCAATGGTGTCTCGTATTTAGCTCCGCTTTAACTGAAGTGGTCCCAGTAGTATGAGTGCAAAAGGAATTTTCTATCTTTTAATGACACTAGTTTCAGTTTCTGATCTTGGGTAGTTTACTCACACTACCTGTCCCAAGATCCTAGCCTAAACTAATGTTTGTTTTCTCTATAAAGAGTTACTGATTGGTTTTAGGTAGATTTTATGTGTACTTTTTTAGTGTCTTCAGTAGGGGTGTTGACGTATGATATTTGGTGGGACTCTGACTCAAAATCATGCAAAAGACAATGCTTGAAAATATTCAATTCGATGAAATAAGTTGTATTCTACAAGTGAGAGTCTTTCATACATTCATATTTGTTCCATGCATCCTAGTCATTATAACACATGCATAACCAATAGAAATATTTCCAATGCTTTCTAACAACTATTTGAAACCAAAATAAAGCATATTTTAACCAGCTAAGCAAAAGAATGAATAAAAAAATGTTGATTTTTCTTTTATAAAAACTTTTTAAGAAAGAGAAAAAAAAACTATTTCCTAAAAAAAATTTCTTTTAGGACACATATCTTGCTAACAAAGTACAGCTATAGATCCTTTTTCAGTCCATGAGTAGGTTTCCCATCCCTTTGAGTTGACAGACATTGTTGCATGTCAAAGTTTGGGTGACTAACTCTCTGTAGTAGAGGCCATAGAGAGTTACTGGTCTACTAACGCATTGTTTGTGCATACACAAAGCTTTATAAGGCTTTGTTTTCTCTGCTAACCTGCATTAGTGTGGGAAAAGAGTTCAAAACAGGGCTTTGGGGATCAGATCTATGGCTAAACATATGAGGGAAGAATGCAGCAAGGTATTGATGAGCCAGAACAATAATGCAGAAGTATAGGGAGTTCTAGAAGGAGGAGGAAACTAGGAACTCTCTGGGTGAACCGGGAACTAATGTATAGTCCCCAGTGGAGTCGCCAATTCTGTTATAGGATAAAATGCATGGTGTATGGAGAATGGAGATACCCTCAAGGGTCTTCCCAGGACCCTTGGCAGACTGTAAGATTATCTACATTTGTCACAAAGCTACATGCATGTCCATAAAGAATAACTAACTATGAAAGCAAGATAGATTCATTACCTCAAACCTTTGTGTAGATTTGCTAGAGAGCACAATGTAGCTAGGTGGAAGTCTCCTGAACCTGCTCCAGATCAAGTCCTACACATAGAAGAGACAAGCATAATCACATCATACAACCTTAATAACTAATACATGAATATATAAAAGACATCTAGTTACACATAACTAAGCTACTCATGCTAAAAGGTATTGGACAAACAACTAAATGAATGATAGTACCAACACCACGTAGTAGATAGTACAACTGCGATTCTATATTAATGTTGAAAGAGTGATTACAACCATCTGTTGCATCAGCCTTCCCTTACCCCTCTAGCTCCTTTCTCTCTCTCCCTTCTTACCAACTTCTTATGCTTAGATTTGAGACTATGCTTGACAATCAAGTAAGCTATCCTTTCAAATGATCTGACCTCTATCACCATAGCCCTATATTTGCTTATGTGGCAATTGAGTTAGGGTTTCCAAGTTCCTCCATGTGTCTCTTAAGGTAAAAACAATGATGTTTCCATGCTTTTGAGATCTTTCCCATTTGCCTCCTTCATTAGGATTTAGAAATCCCACAAATAGGTCGAACTTTAGATGTTTCCTTGCTTTTCTGAGTAGATTTAGGAGGGAATATAGAGATATTTATGAGTCAATTCGATCCTTTGACTTCTAGATTCTCATTAGGATCCACTAACGTTGTCCTTGAACCAACCAGTAGAGTTAGTAGGGTCACTAACGCTCCCTTAGGCTTACAGAAAAGATTTATAAAGCATGTTGTCAGTGTTTAGATAGCGTTAGTGTGGAATCAAGGCTTGTGATCTTGGTCTTTTCTTCAGCTATCATGTATTTCCCCTCTGAGCTGATGAGGGGGTCATTTTGTTGTATCACAAAGACCAGTGCTTGGCACATTTCCTCTTTAAGAAGGCCTTCATTGCGTCTGGAGTCCATGAAAATGCATCTGTTGTTAGTGGTGCTGCTATTCTCCCATAATTATTAACAAACTTGCAATAATACCTTATCAACCCAAGAAATCCTCATAGATGATTTATGGATTTGGGGATTTTCCATTCCTTAATGTTTTTAATTTTGCTAGGGTCTACCTTAACACCTTCATGAGATACAATATGACCTAGATATTCCACCTCTTGTACTCCAAAGAAACATTTGGAGCTTTTTGCATATAATTGTTTCTCCTCCAATAGTTTGAGCACCCTGTCAACATGTTGAACATGATCCTTCCAAGACCTGTTTTAGATTAGTATATCATCAAAAAATACTAACACAAATTTTCTAAGGAAGGGTTTGAAAATGGAATTCATCAAACCTTGAAATGTAGAAGGTGCATTGGTAAGGCCAAAAGGCATGACCAAAAATTCATAATGACCCTCATGAGTTCTAAATGTTTTTTTTGGAATGTCTTCAGTCTTCATTCCGATTTGATGATATCCTAAACGAAGGTCCAACTTGGTGAAGTAAATTGATCCATGCAATTCATCAATGATAGGAATGGGAAATTTATCTTTAATAGTGAGCTTGTTGAGCTCCCTATAGTCTGGACACATGTGCCATGATCCATCCTTCATGTGAACCAATACTACTAGAGTAGAGAAAGAACTCTAACTAGGTTGAATTATACCAGCCTCTAGCATTTATATAACCATACATTCAATTTCACTCTTTTGGACATAGGGATATCTGTAAGGCCTGATGTTTGGAGGAACACTTTCTAGAATCAAATGAATAGCATGATCATGTTCACGAATAGGTGGGAGGCCTTTGGGAGTCTCAAATACCTTGGAATGATTGCCCAAGACTTTTTTGAGATCTGGAGAAATAGATGATTTCAATGTGGGAACCTCTAGTGAACATAATTGTGCAATTATGCCTCGTTCTTTCTTTAGAAGCTTTGTCATTTCGTTAGAGCTGATTATCTTTCCTGGTTTCCCTATGATACCCCTTAATTCAAATTCCTTTCCTTCTGAAGAAAATTTCATTAAAATTTCTTGAAAATTAAAATCTATTGTACCCAAGGATTGTAGACATTGGACTCTTAGTACAACATCAGCACCCCCCATTGGAATGGAAAGCATTAGGCTATTCAATACATATTCTCCCATGGAAAGCTTGATATTATGGAACTTTCCTAAGCAATTTATGGTTCCTCCACTTGCAACCATCACTTGACACTCGGGTGTTGGATATAGGAATCAATTCAATTCCTTGGCTATCTTACAATGAATAAAATTATGGGTACTTCCTAAATCAATCAACACTATTACCTTTTTCTTCTTGATATGCCCTTCTATCTTGATAGTTTGAGGAGTGGTAATTCCAGCCAATGATTTACAATATATGGTCGGATTCATTTCTTATTCCTCTAGGGTTTGTTCCTAGTGTATATCCTTTTCTTTTAGCATTTCTTGTTCCTTTTCTTCCTCCTCTTCACAACCTATGTAAAATAATTTCTTCTCGGCACACTTATGACCTTTAGTGTATTTGTTATCACGACTGTAACAAAGTGCTTTTGCTCTTTTTTCTTCCAATTTTTGTGGTGTCAAGCTTGTAGGTTGTGGATGGCTAGGGGAAACAACACTTCCATCTTTATGATTTGAGTGGTAGGCTTCCTTGTTACCATAATTTTGCTTTCCATTTTTCTTGCCAACCTGAATTCCTTCTCCAATGAATCAGGTTCCCAAAGGCAAACCTAATGTTGGATGTTATCCTTTGAAGTCTCTATGAACACATCAATCCTATGCTCCTCTGGAATATATTTTACCCTTATATTCAATTTTTGTAAGTCCTCAATGTGCTCCATCATTGAACCCTTTTGTTTGAGATTTATCAATTGGCTAAAAAAAGTGTTGCTTTTTGTATCCTCATAATGTGCTATCATTTCATCCGTAAAAATAGCCCAAGTGACAATTTGTTTGCAAGAGCAAAGCCATCGACACCATACAAACTGATTTCGTTCCAAATATAATGTTGCAATGTGTACCTTTTGTGTGTTTTGCACATTATGGAGATCGAAAAATTGCTCCATCTATAGTATCCATGTTACGGGATCCTTGCCATCAAACTTCTTAATATTGATCTTCGGAACATAGTGGTTCTTCGATCCAACGTTAGAGTCTATGAAATCATGATTAACATTTATTTTGTTCTCATCATGAGTTTCCTTTACTACCCTTTCGCCATTAGTAAGAATTTCTTGTAGAAACTTTGTCAAATTTGTCTTCAAATCTTCCGTCTTAGCTTCCACACCATCCATCTTAGCTTCTACACCTTTCTTTAAATCATCCATCTTAGCTTCCATGGCTTTCTTTAAACCATCCATCTTAGCTTCCATGCCATACATCTTAGCTTCTACATCTTTATTTAAACCATCCATCTTAGCTTCTATTACATTTTGTGCGAGTGAAATTTATTGAACTTGGTCTCGTAATTTTGATATATTATGTTGCATTTCTTCCTCTTCTTCATGAGTCATGTTAGAGCTTTTAGGTTGCTTACTAGGTGTTTCCATTTTCTTTCTTCAGGGCATCAATTACTTCTTTCACTTTGTAGGAGCTCGATATTGAATTTGTTGTATCTCTGTAATTTTGGATCTCCAAGGTCTGAAAGTACTTCGTGTAGTAACCCTCTGAGTACTCTTTCTAACCTCTCAATTTTGATCAAGATTGGATTCTCCAATGAAGAGTTATGCCAAATCTCCCACAATGACCTCATTATAGACTGGTTCACTAGAGTGAGCTTGTACGGAGTGCCACGTGTCACTGTTTTGACCTTAGGATCTGAAACTGATACACAGAAAACTAAAGTCCATCCTATTTCTGTGACTTCTTATGAAATTTAAATATGATGCTCAGAAAACAAGTTATGATGATTTTCCCCAGGTCACTTGTTTGAGATATAATTCTGGATCCTGCAAAAAACCTAACTTCCTTGGATCATATTTCTGAAAATATAGTGAGACAATATCTGAAATTTAGACCCAAGGTTCATAGAGATTTCGTCTCAAATGGGTTTTGTTTTCACTTCTGAAACATCGTAGAACAAAAAGTTATAGCAAAAATTCCACGATTACCTGTTTGGAGCAGCGAAACCCTAGAATCCAAGCTCTGATACCAAATGTTATGAAACTAGCTCACAATAAGATAGAAAAGAGAGACAAACACCTTAGAATTATTGCTCTTTGAGGGGGAAACCTCCTTTACATTACACAAATGAACAATTATTTGATGATACAAATGACGAAACCTCCTTTCTATATAAAGGAGTCTAAGGGGTCACAATATAACCAAAGCTGACCTAACAATAATAATATAAGGGCACAAAAATAACAATAGTGGGCTTCTATGGGGCACAATAATAACAATATGGGGACAATAGGGGCACAACAATAACAATAAGGGATACAATGACAATAGTAATGGGGGAATTAATAGTATCATAGGCACCTAACATGTGGACGTGGAGCGCGTAGATAGTAAAATGCCATAAAGGGTTTTACCCTTCTTTTATGTAAGTTGTGTTAGCTTTAGTAGATCTACCCATGGTCCGTGGACCATGGGATTGTATAAAAATGAGATTCTTAGAGAGTCTAAGGTAGTTAAGTTGATGATATTGATGAAAATGAATGTAATGGGTCAGTAGAAGCGAAGAGAGAAGAAGTCTTCGGGTAGAAGAGAGGATCTACAGCTGTGTGCGCAGAGGCCTAGAGTAGAGTCTGCAACTAAGTGCGCGAACCCCTACAACTGAGTGCGCAAGGAATTCTTGAGTCTGTAAGAAGAATAGAAGCATTAATAAAGAGATTATTATGGAAATATCTATGTTTTGTCTATCTATTTCTGTTATGAGTAACTGCGCTATTATGTTATAATGAATGATGGGTGTATGATTTAATATTGTATTGATGCGCAATTCTACATGGTTTACATTGTTATATGAACGTAAGTACTAATATTTGTTTACACGAAGAATATCTTAATGTATGTTAAGGATATTAGATACTTAGGCTGATTTGGGTAAATACAGGACTAAGGGTAATTACAGAGGTGCGTAAGTAGTTGACTCGCCTATTTAGGGTCTGCGAAAGACAATCGTAGACCTTCGTAGAGGTATAGAATTTGATTACGAGAAGTTATATTGATAGGCCATTGGGGCTTATCGATATGCGTGAAGGTAGCTTGAAGGCATAAAATTACATCACGCTCATCTATGGGTGTAGAAACTTGGTTCCAACATCCCCCCATACTGCTTTGGGTGAGACTTCATTCCGCACTCTACGGGTTGATGCCAAAAGGGCCAGTAGTGTAGGGATTTGTTTAGTAAACTTAATTATGAACCTAGGTTAGGAACCACTGAGGCAACAGAATAAATTATGCCATTTTTGATAATTGTAAGTATCATAGATATGGCATACCTTGACATTATGAAGGAAAGAATGTTGCAGATACTGGCTCTAGAAGAAGACAAGTTCATAGCAGGGTTCCATCAGCAAGTATAGAAAGCAAGGGAGAAATGTTGGCATGACATACATATCAAGAAGAAGACATTCCAAGATAGAGATCTTGTATTATTATATGACAATAAATTCATGAATTTCCCATGAAAATTTAAAACACATTGGTTAGGACCATATATCATCAATCACATCTCTGGTGGTGGTGTAGTTTAGCTCGCGAAGTTGAATGGTCAGCTAATTTTGGGACGAGCGAAGGATAGAAAATTGAATATATATATATATATAGGGACAACTTTGTCCCTGGAGCTTCATAGTGAAAAATGAAGGGAAGGAAGTATTAGTGCCACCTGCAGTTGAAAGTGGGCGCAGGACTATAAACTACTCTGCAAAAAGGGACTTCGCCGAAGGAATATTATTGTGCGATACTCAGGAATGAGATGAAGTCTAAAGGAGTTGAGACAAAGAAAATGTGACTACACTATGAGGGAAGGTTCATTGAAGTTGGCCAGAAATATGACCATTAGAAGGAAAAAGCTATCGTTAAAAGGAAATTTCCATTAAGGGGTGCGGGAGAAGAGAATTTATGAAGCACAGCTGGTTGTATCTAGCCCCATACCTGCATTAAATGAGAAAATATTGGAGAAATCATGAGGCTAGAATTCAAATATGTTATAAAAACCATATCCTGCACCACATTTGACACTTTACTATCTTGAGAAGTTTATAAATTGCATCTAAGATTGAAGAAAGAGAGATACTCTATGTCTGTGAGGAGTTTTCAAGAACTTGTTGGAATATTTGTAGAGAAAGGATTAGCGGGTATTATGGAGTCATTGGTACATGATGGATTCATTTGGCTGGGGACGAGGATCTCAATTGATGAGATGTTAATCAAAAAAATAACATCATTGCCTCATCAAGAAAAAGACCCCAAAGAAGAATTTGTGGGCAAGAATAAGGACAAGGAAATGGCACAAATGATGAAGGAAAAGTTCACATTAGTGAAGAAATTGCACAGATATGACATCAATTCCATTTATGGCCAAGGAGTTCATTTTTCCATGCACATCTTGACAAGTAAGATAATGAGAAAGTGTAGGGCTAATGAGGTGCTTGTAGATGTAGTGTCTCTAGCTGCACATTACAGTGTAGGGATCCAGTTTAACTGGGTTGCCTATCTATGCAAAGAATTTTTGATAGATTATAGGTAAGCATAGGAAGAGGGAAATATGTTCCACTACATTTGGCCGATAATACTCATCAAAATAGTTGCATGGAAAGAACCATAACACTCGAAGTTTCCATCTATCGAGGTGGATTTTTGTGAAGAAGTGAGGTATGCTTCCCTCTGGTTTACTAAGGAGCCGATGCACACAATAGAGAATAGGATTTTCTTCTTGGTGATGGAAATGGATCTACACATGGTGGTGAATTAACATCCAAGGTTGTCACCTAGTTTATATAAGCAGTATTGTCACATTGCAGACTTCAAAGCGGACTTCCACAGAGCCTATGTGAAGGAAATGAAGGACCCAAATAGAACATGGAACTCACTGCCATACTTAGTAACTGAAGATGATCTGCTCATCGTAGTAGAGAAATGGTCAGAAGAATGGATGACTACACCAAGTGGACTGGTTGGAACAAAGAAGGGTACCCCATAGGATATAGGTACAAGTGGAAAGGATGCAGAGATAGAAACAGAGGAAACATAGTAGGATCATGAGGAACTCCTTAGTGACGCAAAAGTATCAGAGGAGTCACCTTTTATTTTCAGAAGGAGAGACACGAAAACTACGGCTGGCAAGATGAAAAAGAAGAAAGCGGATAAGTCTAAGAGTGCAGAAGGGCTTGTCCTCACTAATGGGGACATCGATGAGATCGGAGAGAAGGTCGAGGAGATCACAGCGGAGACCTAGGACAAAATTGATGATCGATATGGAACGATCTTGACTGAGTTATAGCAAGGCATTGTGGAGCTGAACGTATTGTCACAAGTAGAAAAATAGTCAGAATAAATAACTCGGCCACTGCAGGTAGAGAAAAGAATAGAAACGCAATTTGGCGTTAAAATTTTGCAGGTGCCAGTTGGGGCACTTCAATGGTACACACCAGAGGACAAAAAATGAGCCAAAGAATGGAAGGCTATCATCATAAATATTTTCGTTCTTCCCATTTAGGTGTTGCGCGAATCCAATCAAAGTTTAACAAATGAGCTGCAGGAGCGGGAATAGTGAATCTCGACATTAACAATGCAAGTGGAAAAGGAGAAATCTGCACTAAAGAAGGAGTTGGAGAAAGTGGCTAAGAAAAGAGATGAAGCATGTTAGCGGCAATAGAAATTTGAAAAATCCATCGAAGATAGTTGCAGCATAGTCCCGGATGTGAAGTTCGGTGAGGAGGAACCACGAGCAGAGAAGGTCATGAAGCTCACCCTCGTGATCAAGGAATAAAAGAATACACTAGCGAAGATAAAATTAAAGTATGAAGTGTTGGCTTAAGGGGGCTTGGGCCCAAGTTTAGAGTTAGTAGCGCTAACCAACAAAACCCAACACTACCGTCCCTTTTAGCAATAGTTTGCTTAGCGTAGACTCTAGTCTCACCCGAGGTAGTATTGGGGGATGTTAGAACTAGGTTTCTACATCGAGAAGGCTATATGATGTAGCAGCAAGGTGTTTCCTTAATCTAGGGCTTGATTTGACCTTTTTTAACCCTTATCTTTAGAACCACAGACTTAAATCAATTTATACTTAATTAGATCTACGAGCTTTGCCTAAGTGTTCTAATATGCATTAGTTAACATACAAAATTAGATCTAAACTTTTGCGATGCACTTAAAACAATATTACAGAGAATCTAATTATAGCTAAGCATAAACACAGAAATAGATAATTATACAGAGAATGCACATAATTGCTTCAAAGATGATTTATTACTTCAAATCTTCAATACATGCCCGCGCACACAGCTGTAGGGGCCCACGCACTTAGCTATGGACTGACCAAGGTCTTCGCACACTTAGCTGCAAAAGCCTTCCACTTTGCCAGAATACAGAATTACAGACTCAAAATCTTACTTATCAACTATCCATAATCTTAGAACTGCCTAATGACTCGTAGATGACTCCCTTTTATATCTTTTACAGTACATTACCATGGTCCGTGAACCATGGGCAGAGTTCATTGTTTACTTAGAACAGCCCATACCTTTACAAAATAAGGGGCTTTGACCTTCCTAAAATCCCCTTTGACTCTTAACGTTCTACGTGATCCACTCCTCAAAATGCAGATACTTTACAATCTTACATCAAAATTAGCTCAAAACTTAGACAAAAATTAGACCTGGGGTGACCATCCAAACATGAAGTGCAAATATGAGAGATGAAAATAACGCTACACTAGAAGTGTAGGAGAACAGGTAGAAATACTTAAAGGCAACAATTGAAAGGCATCTCCGACACAGTTGCAAAGTGCGGGAAATTATTAGATGGCATGATGTAGATTTGGACCTCAATGTAGGAGGATAAAAACATCTAAAAAATCGAGGAGAAATTACAGATAAAGTAGAAGAAGCATGATGAAATATTGGTAATTGTAAAGACCCTACCAATCTTACAGAAGCTCACCAGTACTACTGAAGGGAAGAACCTCCAAAATCATATATATTATCTTCATAGGAAGGAGAAAATTTTGTAAGCGAGGACTCAGTCATGATAGCATGACACCCTACAACTATCTCAGGAAGTGGACGAAAGGCTCAAAGAGTTGAAGAAAAGGGAAGAAGAAATAATGCAAAAGGCTACTGACCCAACCACATAGGCATTGATGGAGGAAGTGCACAAATAGGATAAATAAATGGAAGAGAAAGTCCAGCAGTATAATGTAGTCTACAATAGAATTGCAGCGAAAATCAAGGGAACCGCAACTGAGTGACTCAGGACAAGACACGAGTAAGTGTTGGGGGCATGTTGGCCACAACCGAACTTGGTCTAAGTTTTGGTCAAAGACTCCGCATTTTTCAAAAGTCAAAAGTCAAAAGTCACTTATTTTTTACCGGGTTTTGGGTATTAGTCCATTGTTTTTTCGGATCCATGGTATGTGGACCATGGTCTTGTAGTAAGGAATCCTATAAAAAGAAGATGTAATACTTTTTCAAATATAACTAAATAAGCATAGATTTTACATATTCTCTATCTTGAGTCTGTATTTTTGGGGAAGGCTCCACAACTAAGTGAGTGGAGGCCTTGAAGAGTCTGCAGCTGAGTTCGCATACCACCTGTAGTTGGGTGCATAGGTCAGGTAAGAGCATGTTTTGAAGATCCTTATTAATAAATAAGAAGTTTTTAAGAAGTATTATGTATCTTTTTGTGTTCATTCTTTGTTGTTATTGATATCGTTATGCATTCTTTTTACTGAATTATGCGGAAGAATATATGTTATACTATTTTCTATTATGTCTATGCGTTAAGTACAAATATATACAGCTAATCATCAATGTGAAGTTATTCATGTACACGAAGTTGTAGGTAGATATAATACATAAGTGAACACATTGTCGCAACAATGTGCATATCCCTCTGGCTGCAGAAACTTGGTTCTACAACCTCCCATAATCGCTTCAAGTCAGACTGCGATATGATTGCAGGTCATTGCCGAAAGGGCCAATGGTTGGGGGTTTTGTTGATGTGAAGTACACTTTGAACCTGGGTCAAGCCCCCTTAAACCAAAAATGACAATCTTGATTATGAGTTGATTTAATCAGTGTTGATATTATCTTGACGCATGATTTTTCTGTGTATGTCGAGATCTAGGCATGTCTGAAGTTTTGTGATGCAACAAAGTTTTGTGCCAGTAAATGCAGATCTATACGTGGATTTTATAGCCTAAAGTTCACGTATACACGTGGGTTTGATACTAGTAAGTCGTGTATATATTCTGATCTATACACAGGTTTTTTCTTGAAAAGTGTGTATACATGCGGATATTCTTTGATGAAAGTGCATACATAAACTATGGTTTTGATGGAAAGGATGTCTAAGCAGTTTAATTAGTCTTGTTTTATTTTTTTTATTTGTCAATGAAGTCTTCTTAATGATCTAGGCTTAATAGTAATTTTGAAAAGATGAATTGACTGATTGAGAAATGATGAAGATACTTGATGTTTGTGATTGAAGTTCAGTGAAGGTTCTATGATTTTTTCATAATGATCCAGTGGATTTGTGTATGATTCAGTATCTAGTTCAGAGTGACAGTGGTTCAGTTTTCATAATTCAGTGGTCTAAGATCTGTACGTGGGTATTCTTCATGGAAAGCGCGTACACACGTGAGTTTTCTACAGTGAAGTAGAGTATATATTTTTATATATGGTTGATCAAGGTTTAGAGTAATAGAATCTGGTTTTTTTTATGCATAGTATGTTCATTTTGGTATTATGGTTACAGTGATCTGACTATCCTAGTTGTTTAAGTTTATTGATTTAGGTTTCAGTTATTTGGTTGATTCGGTTGATTCAGTTGGGTCAAAGTTTGGTTGTTTGAGATGATGATTGAGTGGTTTGTTACAATGATTAGTTTCAGTTTTGATGTTTGGTATTAGGCTTAAATGTTGGTGTGGGTCCAGTCTAAAAAAATATGATGAAACGTGGCCTATAAGTTGTGATGTGTTGTAGCAAGTGGATCCAGTATGAAAATTTATGAAACATGGTCCCCGTAGGTGTTGAGGGTTGGAACCTTTAGTGAGGGAGTTGAATCTTCCTTCCAATGGTAGCTAGTAAATTAGATCAAGGGGTTGGAGGTCCCTTCTGGTGGGTGTCGGTAAACACGATCAGGGGGTTAGAACTCCCTTTGAGTGGGTGTTGGAGAATGAGAGAAGGTTGTATACTTTTACAGGTGGGTGCATGTGTGCTGGTATGAGTCTGCACTAGTACAAGATTGTAAGAAATTTTTCTTTATATTAAAAAGAAGACAGAGACGAAAACAGCGGTGATTTTTTCCCACATTTGGTTTCCACCTTAAATCCTAGTGTTTATGTGTGTTGATTATGTGTGACGGTTTATTTTTTTCTTACTGCACATGGTGACTTTTTATATAATGTTGAATGAAGTACTGATGCACTGGCTTAAGATAGACTAAAGATGAATTAACTGAAAAATATGTTTTACTGGATATACGCTAGTTGTATGAATAAAAATTGCATACACACACAGGTTCCCTTCAATAAAGTCACGTACATAAATCAGGATATGAAATTTCAAATTTAATGGTTTGGAAATATTGATTCACATCCCCCCCTCTCAGTGTTTTTCCCAACAATTCGTATTGGAGCAGATCCTTTGACAAAAGCTTGATCGCTTGAAGGAGATCCATCAATATGAGTAGTCACGAAGGATTATTGTCTATCAAACCTCCTACATGTAGAAATTTTGAATAATATAACACTTACTCACATAGATTATCCTGATTATACACTATTTTCGGAATGAATGCATAATACATAACCTCCTCTACGTTGATCATCAATTTGCGGAATTAAAAACAATCGCATGCGCACATTGAAACATCAATCACACATATCAACACAATATGTAATGGGGAAAGAATACAGTTGAAAACCCCCAACTATTTGTATATTTTAATGATAGAGAACATGTAACAATACATAGTACAATACTCCTCACAAGTACTCAGTACTATCTCCACCTGCTACACAGAAACTAGCTCAAATTTGAATCAAGTCACAGGTTCAAATCTCCTCCACTGTTTGCCTGCCTCTATTGCGCAATCCAAGTTGAGAATAGATCTGATCCAAGCTCATTTTTCCTTGGCTTGTGCTACGTATTCCTCATTGGAAATCTCAATCAATGATTGTGCAAATCTCATGCATAGCTATAGTCACAACTGATAGTAGTCTCACTCTTTCACCCACCTCTAACACTTGTCTCCACTGAACTGTCCATGCACTAAGTTAACTGATGTATTATTTAGTTGATTTATGAGTCAATAATTAGTGAACTAATTAATAATTAAATCACATCACTCATCACTAGTGTATTTGGCAGTTATACTAAATACAACTGGTTCAACTAAGTCAAACTGAACACAAATCCATCAACTCCTCAATCAACTCCACTAAACTCAATCACTTGAGTTCTAACTGAAGTCCATCATGCAATAGCTCAACTAACCCATAGGAAAAGCATCTTTCCTTCTGGCAGTTGCATGTGCCACATCTGTATCTCGAACTGAAGTGCTGCAAGAGGATAAGATAATGTTTATAGTCCAAATATTATTAAGAGCTAATAATATTCGACTGTTCTATTTTTAGAGTGGCAGTCTAAAAATAAACTCTGCCCATATGTCTAAAAATAGAGGTCCATATATTTTTACCAACATGACCAATCATCCATAGATAGCATCCTACAACTCATAGACCATGATCCATATGTCTAAAAATAGACATAGTCTAAAAATAGACTTTGCGCCAAAAATAGCCTACGAGCCCACTTAGTGAAGGCAACTTATTTTCACTAAGCTCCATCATCTTGTTGCATTTTCAACACTTCCTCTCAACAAGATATGGATTATCTGCAACTAATATCCTGCCTCTGTGGTATTCAAATTTGCTCCTGGTGAGTGCCTTCGTCAAGATATCAGCATCCTGATCCTCTGTGGAAATGTATGAAAGTAACATGATTCTCCGCTGCACACAATCTCTGATATGATGGTACCTGATGTCGATGTGCTTGGATCTATCATGAAATACTGGATTAGCCGAGAGTTTAATGCAACTCTGGTTATCACAATAAATCATAGTAGGCTCCAAGTGTGACCCAAACAACCCGACCAGGATCTTCCTCATCCATATAGCCTCGCATGCAGCCAAACTCACTGCCATATACTCAGCCTTTGCTGAACTGAGTGCCACGGATCTCTGCTTCCTGTTGTACCAAGAAACTATTGTCGACCCGATACTGAAGATCCCTCCAAATGTGCTCTTTCTGTCCGTTGGGATCCCTGCCCAATCTGCATCCGTGAAGCCACATAGCTTCACCTCATCCTCCTGTTGTACCACAATCCATATCCTGATGTGCCTCTAAGATAACGCAATACATGCTTGCCTGCCTTCCAGAAGAGCTTGGTTAACAGCATAGCATATATCGGGTCATGTATTGACCAAATACATAAGCGACCCCACCAACTGTCGATAAACAATGGCATCCACTACCTCTGCTGAAGTAGCATCCTCCTTCCTCCAACCTCTAGGAAGAGGAGTATCAACAGGCTTGCAGCCATGCATGTTGAACTTCTCCAGTATCTCCCAGGCATACTTACCCTGAGAAACAAATAGTCCATCATTGCACTGCCAAATTTCCAATCCTAGGAAATAATGAAGGAGGCCCAAGTCCTTCATCTCAAACTCTCTAGCAAGATCCTCCTTGCATGAAAGTATCAACAGCTCATCTCCCGTCAAAATCAAATCATCTACATAAAGTACAATGATCAACAACTTACCCTCTGGTCTTGGGACAATCTCCCATGCACTGTTTCTGACAATCGAATCATACTCTTCCACCATGGCATCTACCCATGCAGGATCCTCCACAGCTTCCTCGAAAGAGGATGGCTCAGTCACGACACATTTTCTCACAAGAGCCATGTATCCAGTGTACCAATCAGGTGACTGTCTCTGTCTGCGTTGTGCTATAGGTGGTCCTAAAACCTTCTCTACATCTTGAGCCAGTTGCTCAGCTTCTGTAGTGCGCTTTCACCCTCTAATGGTTGGCACTACATGAGTGGTCTCTTCCACTCCATGAACTTCATCTTGTGGCAGATCCACGTCCTGAAGCTCATCCTTAGGAACTAATAGCTCCTCATCTGCACACAAGTGTGGCTCCCTCTCAAGCGAACACTTCATGGCTTTCTCCTCCTGAAATTTGATATCCCATCGCACAACAGTCTTGCGACTGTCTGGAAAATACACATGATAGTTGTAAGGCGTATCAGTGTACCCCACAAATATCCCAACCTCTACTATCGGCTCTAGCTTCTTCCTGGCATCCTTCATCACATACATGTAAACAAGAGAACCAAAAATCCTCAAATGGGAAATATCAGGCCTCTTACCAGAATAAGCCTCCTCGGGTGTACTCATGCCAAGTATCTTGTGAGGACAACGGTTCTGCACATATACTATAGTATTTCATGCCTCCACCCACAAGTGAAGGGGTAGGCCCTAGTCATGCAACATCACCCGTGCAACACCCATGATCGTTATGTTCTTTCGCTCAGCAACCCCATTCTGTTGTGGGTTAAGGGGAGCTATGAGCTCTCTTCGAATCCCTTCTGTGCTGTAGAAGTCCTTGAACTCGCCAAAGACGAATTCACCACCATTTTCACTCCTAAGAGCCTTCACCTTCTTCCCCGATTCCTTCTCGACCAGTGCTTTGAACTCACAGAACTTTGAGTATGTCTCGCTCTTCTTCTGCATGAAGAAGATCCAGCACTTCCGAGAGAAATCATCAACAAAGATCACATAGTACTTGTGCTTTGTTGTCAAAGCTACTGAGAAAGGTCCACACACATTTGTGTGAATTCTCTCAAGGATCATCATGGTGTGACTATCCTTCTCGTGAAAGGAGGCTTTCACAAATTTTCCCAAAGTACACCCTTGCACTGATCTAACTGTGCAAGAGTGCCTTTAGGAAGCCCAGTGGAAATCTGCTGCAGTATCTTCAAGGCTCCATGGTGAAGGTGGCCCAATCTCCAGTGCCATAGCTCGCCATCATCCCGGCTCACCAATCCTCATACCTTGCATGCCATTGCTGCGCATCCATCTACATGTAATTGATAAAGGTTCTTGACTCGAACCCCTATCTTCCAGGTTTCTCCAGTTGTCTTACTGCGCAGGAAAGCCTTTCCCTCGGTAAAGGCAACATCATATCCCTTGTCTTCTAACATCGCCACAGAGATAAGATTCTTCTTCAATCCTAGAACATGCATCACTTCCTTCAATATGAAGGGTTTACCAGACTCCCTCTCAAAGGAAATGGTACCAATACCGGTCACACTGTATCTACCATCATCGCCCATCTCGATGTGCACTCCAAGATCTTTCTCATCCAGATCAGAAAACAAATCTCGATCTCCTGTCATGTGAAAAGACACACCACTGTCCAAGAACCATACCGATCCCATCACACTTGATACCAAGCATGTGATCAGCAAAAAATCCAACTCAAACTGCGAGGCTAAGGCCTCTCCCGCTTCAAATCCAGCAGCTTGCTTATTTTTCTTCTTTTGCGGACAATTTGTGGCATAATGTCCGTGTTGGTGATAGTGAAAGCACTTCACCTTGGACATGTCCTGCTTCTTGCCTTTCACACCAGAATGAGAATCTTTCTTGTTCTTCCCCTTCTTTGCTTTGGCAGCCAAAGCGCAATTTTCTTCATCAGATGCCTTTGATGAAGATCCGTCCCTGGTATTCCACCTGATCTCCTCTTGCACAAGATCAGACCAAAGTCTCTCCCATCCCGGAAATTTCTCCCGACCATTGAAAAAGTCCTGATAGGAATGCCAACTCTTTGGAAGACCAAGGAGAGCCAAGCTCACCAAGTCCTCATCATCGACAGTCACCCCCACACTTCCTAGCTCATCCCGGCATTGGGTGAACTTCTTGAGATACTTGGGCATACTGTCTCCTTTCTCACACTTAATGTTTCTGAGTTTATCCTTGAGTGCCAACTTCCTTTGGGCGATCTTTCTTTGGAATAAATCTATCAACGCTTTCCACATCAAGTATGGAGAAGCCTTTCCATGCAGGCTAGATACAATGTGATCCTTCACGCCCTCCAACAGAATCCTTCAACACTTTGTTGTCTTCTTTTGTCAAGCCTCAATGTGAGCAGCATCAGTAGGCTTTGGGACCTCATCTTCTATGAACTCCTTCAACCCATTGTCATCTAACACCGCCTCCATCCTATCTTTCCATGCAATATAATTCGAGTTTCCTTCAAGGGCATACTCCAATCGCAATCCGTTGAAATACATTTCAACTTCGACACCAAGTAAACATTGCTACAAATTCTAATTCCACTAGCTCAAAACTCAACCGCTTCTGATCTAAAATTCGTGAGAACAAAGTATTTCTCGTACAGAGATTGAACATATGGGCATTCACTGGATATCTCAGCTTCCAAAAGAAGGATGAATCCAGAGGCTACCTGGCCCGATTACAGACTCTGCCTAAAGAAATAAAATATAATCACTTTCTGAATAATAGATCTGTTGATCAACTTCGCTCTAATACCATGTAGAAATTTTGAATAATATAACACTTATTCATAGAGATTATCCTGATTATACACTATTTGCGGAATGCGTGCATAATACGTAACCTCCTCTACATTGATCATCAATTTCCGGAATTAAAAACAATCGCATGCGCACATTGAAACATCAATCACACATATCAACACAGTATGTAATGGGGAAAGCATACAGCTGAAAACCCCCAACTATCTGTATATTATAATGATAGATAACATGTAACAATACATAGTACAATACTCCTCACAAGTACTCAGTACTATCTCCACCTTCTATACACAAACTAGCTCAAATATGAATCAAGTCACAGGTTCAAATCTCCTCCATTGTTTGCCTGCCTCTACTACGCAATCCAAGTTGAGAATAGATCTGATCCAAGCTCGTTTTTCCTTGACTTGTGCTGCACAATCCTCATTGGAAATCTCAATCAATGATTGTGCAAATCTCATGCACAGCTATAGTCACAACTGATAGTAGTATCACTCTTTCACCCACCTCTAACACTTGTCTCCACTGAACTATCCATGCACTGAGTTAACTGATGTATTCTTTAGTTGATTTATGATTTAATAATTAGTGAATGAATTAATAATTAATTCACATCACTCATCACTAGTGTATTTTGCAGTTAGACTAAATACAACTAGTTCAACTAAGTCAAACTGAACACAACTCCATCAACTCCTCAATCAACTCCACCAAACTCAATCACTTGAGTTCTAACTAAATTCCATCATGAAATAGCTCAACTAACCCATAGGAAAAGCATATTTCCTTTTGGCAGTTGCATGTGCCACATTCGTATCTCGAACTGAAGTGCTGCAAGAGGATAAGATAATGTTTATAGTCCAAATATTATTAAGAGATAATAATATTCGACTGTTCTATTTTTAGAGTGGCAGTCTAAAAATAGACTCCGCCCATATGTCTAAAACTAGAGTTCCATCTGTTTTTACCAACATGACCAATCATCCATAAATAGCATCCTACAACTCATAGACCATGATCCATATGTCTAAAAATAGACTTTGCGCCAAAAATAGCCTGCGGGCCCACTTAGTGAAGGCGACTTCTTTTCACTAAGCTCCATCATCTTGTTGCATTTTCAACACTACCTTTAATGGAACTAACTTAGTATTTTGGAAAGTTAGGATGAGATTATACTTGCAAGAAATAGGAGATGATGTATGGGAAATCGTTGAAAGTGGATATCAATATCCAACCTCTATTTCTTCAGATACCACAGGGAAGAAATAGTATGAAACCAATGCAAAAGTTGCAAATTCCAACTTGGGACGTTTGGTCAAGTCTGATTTTGTTAAGGTAATGCAGCTGAACACAACAAAGGGAATGTGGGATAAGATTATCCAAAGTTATGAGGGCTACATGAAGAAATGTGGGATTTAAAAATTCTCGCACTTGATCAACTCCATGGAATATTGACAACATTTGAGATGAGAAAAGGTGGTCCTTCAAACATGAGAGAAACAATCTTCAAAGCTAATGAAAAAGGAAAAGAAAAGGAAGAATTGGGTTATGTATCAAAATAAGAAGAGGAAAACTTTGTAAAGAAACTTTGAGTGGGTACTGGAAGATTCAAAGGTAAGATTCCTTTCAAAAAAAAATCTTGTGGTAGAGTTGGTCATTACGCTGCTAAGTGTCCCTATAGAGAAAATAGGGAGAAAGGAAAAGGAGTTGCAAAAATAAATAGGAAGAGGTTTGAAAATATGAGAATTTTTTATACACATGAAGACAGTGATGGTGTTTCAAATGGTAAAGAAGGTGAGTTTGATCAAGATTGTCACTTACTTATGGCATTTGAAGATAAAAGTAGTAATGATTTTGATGGCCTAGAATAAAAAGGTACTTTTATTGAAAACTTTGATAGGAATATATCAGATGCAGTGACAGTTACAGATGTCACCAAATATTCAAGTTTGGGAACAACCCTCTCTCTATTGATCAAGAATGAAAAAGATGAAGCATAATCAGGTATGGGTTTTTGTTCAAAATGTGATCCATTTCCTTATCTATGCAATAATGGTAGTGATGATGATAGTGAAACCACTAAGCTTGCACTTATGGGTAAAAGTGAAAGTAAGCACTCTAAAGAGAAAACATATTGAAAAAGGATGCCTGTCAAAGCAGCAGATCAAGGCAAGTTAGAATCAATGGACAACGCAGATGTGCTTATGCTAAGAAAATATAATTATCAACAATGGAAAAAAAGATGAAGTATAATCTCATGAATCTTGATGTCGGGCATCTAGTGTGCAATGGTTACACCAAGTTTCCTCCATCAAACAAGGAAGTGCAAAAGGACACTAAGGCTTTGAGTAATATCTTTTGTAGCATATCTGATTCAACATTAAATAAGGTTATGCATTATACATATGCAAAGCAAGTATGGGATAAGATATAAGAAATCCATGAAGAAATCCCAAAGAGGGATCTACCAAGTAATCCTATATCTAACAACGTGTCCAAAATAACACATGGAGTTTGTTACACAGGAAAATGACCTCCTCATCAGCTCAGAGGAGAAGGGAAATATGACTGAAAAACTGACCAAGTTCATAGGCCTATTTTTCAAGCTAATGCTCTCCAGGAACTAGCAACTTGCTTTATAAAGCTTCCTAGCCATGCATTAGGTGTGTTAGTCCCTAGGGTAACTCTATGTATTTCCTTGGGAAGAGTGTTAGTCAACTTAAGTGAGTTTCTGGAGGTCAAAGGAGTAAGTTGACAGAGAAATATCCTTATATTCACTCCTATGTCAACTCATAAAAGTAGTGAAACATCCAAATTCGACTTGTTTGGAGGAATTACTATTCCTAATGGAGTCTACAAATAGGGAAAGAGCACTAAAGCATGGAAACATCTCTACTTTTTCCCAAAGGAACTCATGAAGGATTTGGCAAGGCTTATCCTCTCATGCTATATATTTGAGGCTAGGTCCATTGTGAAGAGGGTCAAAACTATTGAAAGGATTTCCTATTGACTGTCAAAGCTTGTATTAGACATTGGCTCTTCAAGAGGTTAAGAAGAGAGAGAGAGAGAGAGAGAGAGGAGCTGGAGGAGTAAGGGAAGACTGATGAAACTGATGGTTGCAATCACTCTTTTATATCATTAATATATACATGAAATTGTGTTGTCCACTCCATGGCGTTGGTATTGTGATTTATTTACATGTTTATGCAACGCTAATGATTATGAGTGGCTTAGATGTATGTAATTAGATATCCCTATGTATTATCGTATTGATTGTTGAAGTTATATGTTGTGATATTACGCCTCATCTTGTTTATGTGCAGGTATTGATCTTGGAGCTAGTTGAGGGGTCTTAGACTTCGCTACTTTTAATTCTCCAACAACACCACCCCAAGACCTGAGGTGATAATCCTTCTTCTTACTTTGATTATCATTTCACTAATATGGATATGTGCATGTATCTCTGGGCCAGCTGCAGCTAATCTGACTATCTACCAAGGATCTTGGGAAGATCCTTGATGGTATATCCATCACCAAACGCCCGTGCATTAATCCCTATAGCAGAGTTGTTGATTCAAAACAAGACAGGTTAGAAGAAATTTTTATCTTAGAACAAAACTTGATCTTGCTTTGAAAAAGATTGTTACTATTAAAGATAAGTTGCAGGCTTATGATAACAAGGATCATGCTGGTATGGTATATAACCAATATTGTGAAGTTCTTGAAGCTAAGGTCATCTCTCTAAAAGCAGATCTTGAAAAATCATATAAGCGGAATGAGGAAATATTTCAACAATTTTAAGAACAAGAAAATGGGTTGAAAGAAGAGATTCTCAAATTAAAATAGAAAATGGAGGAAGAAAGAATGGTTGAATAAATTATGAAGAATCAGTATCTAGAAAAGGAAAAGAAATATCATGTTGAGGTAAAGAACCTAAAAGGTAAATTAGAAGAAAAAGATAAACATTTCTGATTTCAAGATAGTACTAAGATTTTGGATAATATTATTAGTAGTCAAAGGTCTCTTGTCATCAAATCTGGTCTTGGTTTTCATGAAACTGTTGAAGGAGAATCTAGATCACAAGTTGAGGCAAGGAATTCTAAAGAAAAATATGAAATTCTCAACAAAGAGATAAGAAATCAACCTCATCAACAACCAAGGAAATAAAATATTCAAAGGAAATCATTTACTCCTAACTATAGAAGTGTTAATTGATTTTCTCCTCTGATTAATAATGTTGAATGTTCTATATGTCATAATTATGGACATGTTGCAGCCAATTTCAAAAGTAGAATGTTTCAAGCTAATAACCATCTCACATAAATATCATCATCTTCCAAGTACTTTAAGGGATATTGTTTTGCGTGTAATATGTCTAGTCACAAATCCATTGATTGCAATAGAAGGAATATGAAACATATAAGATGTTATTCTTGTAACAAGTTTGGGCATGTAGCAAAAGAATGCAAGAACAAGTCTATGGATCGTCGCAGACAACATGGTAAGCAACCAGATAAGAACATTAATGTCAAAAGACCTAAAAAAGATGGATCCACCAACATTTCTCATAATAAGTAGGAAGAAGAAGAACAGATAATGTGTGGTCTTTCTCTCTGCTCATTTGAAGATGAAGATGAATGGTACATAGATAATGGATTCTCTCATCACATGAATGGAGATAAGAGTAAAATGGAGTCTCTCAGGAAAAACCAACATGGTAATGTTATTCTTGGAACTAATGTTTCAACAAAAGTATTAGGACAAGATAAAGACAGAATTAATAAAACTAGAGGAGCAATTGATGCTTTATTACTTCAAGGGTTAAATCAGAATAATCTATGTGTAGGTTAAATGGACGATAAGGGAAATATAATTGTGTTTACATCAACCAAATGTAAGGTTTTGAATGAAGTAAATGGAAAAGTCATAGAAATAGGATATAGAAACCTAGAAAAATTATATGTGTTTGAAGAACGAAATTCTCACAGATATGAGAAAGATTCAAACTCAGAGTAAAAGAAGATGGTTCCCATTGCAGTCCATTATTTCTTAAAAAGAATACTTCCAACAGTGACTGTAGAAATGGTATGAGGTACTTGAACTCATGAGAACAAAAGATGATTATGAGGTCCTCAGGATTAGTGATGTGTAATCTCAGGGGGAGTAATACATGTTTTGTATTTATGATGATTCCCATGGTTGTTTTTTATTTTCATGTTTCTTATACTATTGACAGTGGCTATAGTGTAGTAACAGTAAATAGGTACAAACATAATAGACTTAGGGGGAGTTGAAGGTGTGAAATTTTAGTATTTCACTTTATGTATGCAAATCCTATAAATACAATTCGTGTATATACGCAATTCCTAAATTGAACAGTCATGTATATCTTGGTATGATGAATAAACAAGCTCCAATTTTGCTTGTTGGTTCTAGAATTGGTTAAGTATAGTTTGCAGAGATGACACGTGTTCAGGGGAGAATTTGGTATGCTTCTAATAATGCATTGTTGGAATTATGTTTCCTTCGTACATAATGATTCTTATCAATGGTGATGCTTCTTATATTGCTAAATATATTGATTAATGATGAAGAAGTATATGTTTTTGTTCATATTGCTTCTAACAGATGTTTATGATGTAGATCCTACATAGTATATGATGGTTGTTGTAGACTATCCTAGTCTTGTTACATCACTATAGAGCCTGGTCTTCAGTCTTTGATATAAATGTCATATATGTCATTTGATGTAAAGGTCATGATATAATCATTGTAAAATTAAGTCATGTATGGACTATTTTGGTCAACCCTTTTTGGGCATGTAATGTAATTTGTGACCCCACTATGATTAGGAGGTTGATGTGATAATGAAGTCAAATATGTAAATCCACTATAATTGGGTGATTGGTGTAAGTTTCACTCCTTGGTGATAGGAAAAGTCTTATTCAATTGAGTCATGTAATTCAATGTACATCCTTTAGAAATATTAGCATGTACTTAGGGGGAGCATGGTTAGTATTCAATGTTCATACATAGCAGTTCAGTTCATCATTGGTCATCCCTTTTCCCTTGATGTCAAAGGGGGAGAGTAACTTGGTGTTTGAAAAACTGTGTGCTTAGCTTGATGTGTTTTACAGGTATCTACGGGTGGTGGTGACCAAAAACCAAAGTTGTTTCCATCAAGTCCAAAGGGGGGGATTGTTGGCATTATGACTAATGTGTTGTCCTTGATGGAAACCTACTTGACGAATATGTCAACAGGATGTGTATACATGTGACAGAGAGTTTGTTCAAAGGCATAACAGTTCAGAGACGGAGAAATGATAAAGATTAAGTTTGAAGAAGTATACACAAGTTTGGTGAAGAAAATCGAGTATACATAGGTTCTATGAATCAAAGTTGAGTATACATGGGTTCTATGAAGAAAAGTGGTGTACTCACTAAAGTTTGGTGAAGCAAAGTAGAGTATAAGTGGGTTTTATTAAGAAAATACACGTACAGATGTGGGTATGAAGAAGCAACGCTGCATACAGTTTCTGTACCATGGTATTCTAAATACCAAGGGTCCTTACCATGGTATTTCCCTATGATATTGAACCCAGAAATGGATGTTTTGATCCCGTCTAAGAAAACCATCAGCTGGAGTATGGTTTTGACCTGTGGTATTGGGTAAAGGCTAAGTTAATAAGGAGATGAAGATGAAAGTGGTAGTGGTGTGCAAGTGATGAATATTTTATGAATAATTAGATATGAAGCTAATTATATGCATGTAATGGGTTGTTGATGTTTTGATTGATCTAAAATTAAGTATGCACCAGAGAATTTGATGATGGATCAAATCCAATAGATCTAAGATGAAAATCTTGATTATGAGTTGATTTGATCAGTGTTGATAGTATCTTGACACGGGATTTTTCTATGTATGTCAAGATCTGGATATGTGTGAAGTTATGTGATGCAGGGAATTTTTGTGCTAGTAAATGCATATCTATACGAGAGTTTTATAGCCTGAAGGGTGTGTATACACTTGGTTTTTATAGCCTGAAGGGTGTGTAAAAATGCGGGTTTGATACTGGAAATTCATGTATATATTCTAATATATACACAGGTTTTCTTCCTGAAAAGTGGGTATACACGCGGATATGCTTTCAGGAAAGCGCGTACATAAACTAGTGGTTTGATGGAAAGGATGTATGATTAGTTTAACCAGTATTGTTGTATTTTCGTTGTCTATCAATGAAGTCTTCCTGATGATTTGGGCTTAACAATAATGTGTAAAAGATGAATTGACTTTTTGAGGAATGAAGAAGATACGTGTTGTTTATGATTGAAGTTCAGTGAAGGTGTTGTGATTGTTTCATGCAGTGGATCTGTGTATGATTTAGTATCTAGTTCATAGTGACAGTGGTTTAATTTTTAGGATTCGGTGGTTTAAGATCTGTACGTGGGTATGCTTCATGGAAAGTGCATACAAACTTGGGTTTCTTACTTTAAAGTAGCATATATATTTTTATATATGGTTGATCAAGGTTTACAGTAACAGAATCTAGTTTCTGTGATGTGGAGTATGTTGATTGGTATTTTGGTTACAGTGATCTGATTGTCCTATTTGTTTAAGTTGATTGATTTGGGTTTCAGTTATTTGGTTGATTCGGTTGATTTAGTTGGGTCAGAGATTGGTTGTTTTAGATGATGATTGAGTGGTTTGTTACAGTGATCAGTTTCAGTTTTGATGTTTGGTTTTGGGCTTAAATGTTGGTAGTGGGTCTAGTCTGAAAAATTTGATGAAACGTGGCCTACAAGTTATGATGTGTTGTAACAGGTGGATCTAGTATGAAAATTTATGAAACGTGGTCCCTAGGGGTGTTAAGGGTTGGAGCCTTCAGTGAGGGATTTGAATCTTCCTTCCAGTTGTAGCTGGTAAATCAAATCAAGGGATTAGAGCTCCCTTTTGGTGGGTGCTGGTAAAAGAGATCAGGGGGTTGGACCTCCATTCCAGTGGGTGTTGGAGAATGAGCGAAGGTTGTAACCTTATACAAGTGGGTGCATGCATGATGGTATGAGTATGTGCTAGTACAAGATTTTAAGAATATTTTCTTTATTTTAAAAAAGTAGAGATGGCAGTAGCGGTGGTTTTTTCCCACATTGGGTTTCCACCTTAGATCCTAGTGATTATGTTTGTTGATTATGTGTGATGGTTTATTTTTTTATTAATGCACATGGTTACTATTTATATAATGTTGAATGAATTATTGATGCATTGCCTTAAGATAACTGAAGATGAATTAACTAAAAAATATGTTTTACTGGATATATGCTAGTTGTATGAATAAAAGGCACGTACACACGCGGGTTCCCTTTAGTAAAGTCATGTATAGGAATAAGGATATTAAATTGAAAATTTTAATGGGTTTAAAATACTTATTCAACCCCCCCTCTCATTATTTTTCCCAACAAATTTTTATAAGGGTCCCAACCATTTCTTTAACTCTGCTCCACTCTCCTTTGTCTTTACACCATATAATACCATGCCTAGGAACTTAGACTTAGCCCCCGATACCTTTATCCCTGTGTAATTAACCTGTGCCCATTTATAATGCTTCAAGGTTTTCCTTACGGGATGATATGTCTCGTGGGGCCACCCTGCACCTCCTGTTATTGGTCACTTGCTTCCTAGTTGTTCATACTGACGTGTCCTGACACTTGTATCCCAGTGCTTTCTCCCTACGACCCTTTAAAACTTTTGTGGCTAGACTTGTGGGCTTAGTTTTCATGTGGGCCTACTTTCTTTAAAACCTCTGCGAATGAGCACTCTTATTTCTTACTTTGCTACTTAGTGGATTGTCCATGCAATCCCACTACTTATTCATCCTTCTTATTAAACATTGCATGCACCTTTGGAACCCTTCAAGGTAAGATCGACAGGATGAGTTGTGTGATCAGATCCATTGCTAGCCATTGAAAAAATTGCTAAATTTTCTTAGGGCTATATTGTTCTTTGCTTTAGATAATTGCATTTCTTTATTTTCATATTAAATTCACTCCACATAATCATGAAATTATCCATATTCACCACATTATTTAGTGACATATGCAACTATATAGAAAGAACAATATCATCACCAATATAGTGGAACATAAAGGAACAATAGAAGAAAACAATTCACATATAGAGACACCGGCATTGGTTGGATACTAGGGAGAAACCCACTATGGAGAAAACCCTTTCAAATTCTTCTTCTTATTAGATTGTCATTGAATTATCTAGCAAAAGAGAGTGCAATTATACATGCCTTCAACCATAATCATATCCAGTAAAATCAACTAAAAAATATCATGAGAAGAACCCAACGATGTTAATGATTAAAACCTTGCTTTAGAAGCTTGTTGTCAATTGTCAATGTCTGAGGTAAACTTCTGAACATTGCGGTCAACTAAGGAAATCTATGGTCAATTGATAAAATCAAGCCCTAGATCCCAATTACACATAGAGAGTGATGTGCATGCAATTGAAACCCTCCAACCAGAAGAATGATCATGTGTGCATGCGGTTTTAGCCAAAACTTTCTTGTGACAAGCCTGTGGTCAAAAACCAAAACCCTAGGACATGTGCAAGCATCGAACCTTGCAATCTCGGACCTATGCGAGTGAAATTCCATGAACCATCTTAGACCTTAGTGAGACAAACCAAATAAATAAGAAGAATTATCATAATGTTGGCATTGATGTGGGTTACAGTATTGTAGATGTGTGGTTGATTTTAATTAATATCAACCTAGTTGCTTCGGCTAAAAATGGTTGAGGTGTTTGATGATTGAGGTGATTATGGATGATGTGTAAATGGTCCTTGGCATGTCTACTAGCCTGGACAGCTTGGAGATGTGATGGATGGTCCTTGGCATGTCTACTATTTTGGAATAGCTTGAGGTGTAGATGGTCCTATGCCATGATGCGTTGGATGATGGTGTGTTGCACTAGCTTGGAGGCCTTCCCATGATGATGGTATTCATGATCATTTTGCTTCAGGAGTTAGTGTTAAGGAGCCTTGTTGATTAGGTCTCTTTGTCTCGAATTAGGTATCTTATGTTAACATGTTGTACCTTGGGGTTGGAGAGGATATACATATGATTTTTGATGTTGGAGATGGCTTTGCATATGTTGGAGGATGTTTGACATGTATTGAGTTGCATACTGATGGCAGGGATGTTGCAGAGAAGTTTGATGGCTCGGTTTCTTAGTATGGTTGATGGTTGGCTTCCTAGTCAACCTAGTTTGACTTGGGATAATGATGGTGATGTTGTAGTATTTTTTAGGAGTGTTTTAGAGGTTTTAGAGACTTCCAGAGGTCCTACAGAGGTTGGTCAAGCTCTGGAAGAAGTTGAGGAAATTTTTGAGTTGAGGAAGCATGATTTTGAGTCTCCTTAGCTCCAGCCGCGTGCATGATGTGTTATAGACATATTTGGTCACTGCAACCCCAATCACATATGTCCATAAACCAAGGCCTTATAAGTCCCTAAAAGTGTTCTTTCATACCCTAAAGGAGCAAGGTCAGCGGATTACATCATCCCCCAAAATTTTTCCATGAAAAACTACTCAGAACTGGTCAAAGTAGGACCATACAGACTGCCCAATGCAAAGGGTGCAATGCATCTCACCTGCCACATGTAAAAAGTGTGATGCATACTGGAAAGCCCTTCTGTAGGGTGCGATGAGTGAGAGCAGACAAATGGCACAAGCAGTTTGCTAAGTGGAGAACCTGAGAATCTTCTAGACGCTGCTCATTTGACACTTGCCTCCCTAAGTTCACCCAAGGATGAGTAAGAGATCATGAAATCTCCAAGTGGAACCAAGAAATATTAAAGAGATGACACTAATCAAAATCCCAGAAGCTGACTCACCCAGCTGCAAATATCTATAAATGGATCCCTCATCCCAGAGATCCAAAGGTTGGAATTTGGTAATTTGCAAAGAGGTGCTGCTGGTTTCTCTTTGAAGACATTGTTGGGTGATCTTTCTTTGTGTGAGGTGAAGAGGGCTTTCAAGCTGGGAGGATGGCACTAGGTCAGACCAAGTGGTTGTAATCCTCTCTTCTACTACTTTCACTAATAAAGCTATTTGAGTTTTCCTCCATATTATTGTGTATCTCTAAATATTTTGTTGATATATGCATTTGTATGGTCAATATATATCTGATCCTATATTGTTTACAATGAAAGATCTTTATGCTTTAATGGTATTATGTTGTTGTGCATCTACAGGTGCTCTTTGAAGCAAGATAAGTTAGGAAGTAGTGGCGAGATTCTATCAAAGGGGAAAGGAAACAAGCAAGGAGCCAAGCAGAAGACTGAGGTTGGTACTCTCTGCTTCTTTCTCATCTCTCTCTCGTAAAGGAAAAAACAAGTGACTTTAATCTGTTTGTTTCCAAGATAGCTACCTGTCTTAGTGGGACTAGCAGTTCTGAATAGACACTAGATTTCCCAGTAACAAAATGGCGACTCTGCTAGGGAGCGATTAGTTTGATTGCTTGTCTCTATTTGTTTGATTCATAAACCATAGACGGAGCCTGAAGTTAAGCCAACTAGCCTTCGAACTACATTTTCTATGCAAGTGAAAAGTAGATCAACGCTGCTTCAGTCAATCTCTAGGTTTTTTTATGCACTGAACAATTGACTTACAAACATCCTAAGTTCCCTAGAAGTAGCTTGAGTAACCTCATTAGATCAGCCCCTGTACTTTGTAGTTACTGCCTATCATTTCCTCGGCCGAAATCCCTGAACTAAACTACAAATTGTGACCAAGAACCAAGTCAAAGTCTTGTCCCTGGACCATCGCACCCTATCTTCTTGGCAATATGGATGCATCACACCTCCCGTGTGCAGTAGGTGGGATGCATCCCTGTTTCCCTGTGTTTCAGGTGCGATTATCAAACAAGACTAAATATGCCTCCAGATTTTGGTTTCTTCTTCGCTCTGTTCAGTTTTATTCAGGAGTTTTGTTGTCTATGATCCGTAGACCACTATTGAAACCCCGTTTCTTTGCATCATCCAACCTCCAATGTACAAAGAATTGTGAATGTTTTTATGTATTATGCGCCATTTATAGTTCTCTTTTACAAAGAAGTAGCTTAATCGAACTGTCGTCTTTTGATTTGAAAGTGTCGCAAGTGTCGTTTTCAGTCAAAGAAAAGAATACTCCTCTTTTTGATAGTCAATTACATTGTTACTCTTGTATTTGATCTGAATTTATAAGTATTTCAAGTGTCAAAAGCAGTTTTTAATTCAAAATTGCAAAGTGTCGTCTTGCCTTCCTGTCATTTTTTGAAAAGAAACTCGTTAGTACTGTCGCTTTAAAAGAAGAGATAATTCAGATTTTTATTTAGCATTCTTTTTGTCATTCACACATTAAGAAAGCAGAAAACAAATACATTGCATGTGCATTTGCATTTAGACTGCTTGTTGATTTTGATTTAGGACAGTGCATCTAGAGTGTGCTACTTGCTCTTTGTTGAAAGGATTTCATTTCTCTTTCCTTAGTAGCTAGGATTTTCATTACAAAAGAAGATTAAACGACTATTTATCATCTTAGATTGCATTTTAGGAATTGTATATCTACATCATGAGGTGAACTTGAAAGTAAAATTTCTTAAGAAAGATCAACTATAAAATAAATTTAATGAACATAAAACACTTTGGAACCTAACGCACAACATCTAGAAGTCTAGGCTAGAGATGTATTTCGGCGTCGTAAAGCCTGGTAACTGTCACTTTCATCGTAGGTTGGGTGATTCCTCCTCTTTGAGATGACAAGTGCCAGTATGGACTTGTGCTCCCACATACCGTCGAGTATATATTGGGAGACCACAATAGGCTATATCCTTTATCCTTAGGAAGCCATGTCTGCCGCCCTATCGATCGCAATGCACTAAACACAGAATTCGGGAAGATTGACTGCTATACCATAAAAAGTATTCTGTAGTTTTGTGATTGGTTTGGTAATCCCACTGTCTAGATTTCTAGAGTAGTCTCTTTCATTCCTTTTTAGACTCCTTAAAGGAAAAGGTCCATCTGAGCACTTGTCACTTCAAGCTCATTAAAAATTGAAGGCGACTAGAGTCATCTTTAGCTTTTTCTCGACTCTTAAAAATTGAAAAAGCAAGTTGTGTCAAAGCGTCTAAAATTCATTTAATTCGGAATAACATTTTTCCCCTCTTATTTTGAGTTGATCAAATAATCCACAGTCATGGAAGAAAGTCAATCAAAACCTCATCATTCGCAGAGACTGACGAGTCAACCATCTTTGACTCCGGAAACGAAACCATTTCGAGCCAAGCGAACTCATTTAACTGGGTCAAAGTCTCCTAGTTTGTTTGAAACTTGTGTTTCAACATCCTCTGAGACTCCGATTACTCCAACCATTTCTGGTATCCCTGCCTCTACCGAAGAAGTTCCACAGTTACAAGAGGACATTGGAACTAATCCTAGTGTAACAGTAAACACTTCGATTCCCAAACCAGCTTCATCTAGAGTTGATTCAGAAGGTGTTACCCCTCCAGCATTTGTTGTTGCGGAATCTATACCTTCTTCGACACCAGAAATATTTTATGGACCTGACGGTCTGCCTCTTCCACCCAGATTGATTGCTATAGAAGAGATTACGGAGGATCTCCCATCCAGTACTCCATCGCATTTTGGGACTGGGATCCACCTATATCCTTCTACTTCAGAAGTTAATACCCCTTCATCGCATGTTCTTGTAGAATCGCTGGGAAGTCTTTTGGATAGACTCGATATGTCTGGACAACCATCGACATCTAGGACTATGTCGTATGATACAGCGGTAGCAGAACCTCCTGCCACCACTCCGACAATGTTCGCTGGTATACCATCTGTCCCAACTAGCCCTCGACCGCTAGAAGGAGTCCACCCAGGGACTGTTTCGACAGTATGGTCTGTTCCCATTTGTTCATCTGGAATAGTATCTGGAATCTCTTATGTTGAATCTCAACAAATTTATCCTTCGCAACAAATTCAAACTCCAAAGGCCAATCATTCCTTTGAGCACTAGATTGCCTCCATATGGAGGACACTACACCCTTTCATTGTTCCCTCCGGGAGAACAACCATATGAAGGTTCACAACTAAATTCAGGTCAAATTGGAATCACATCCAGCAGTTGGGTGCCAATACTACCTCAACAACCAAGAGTTGTATATTCAATGTAACCGAGTCTACCTATGTCGAATATCCCACTACACCAGCTATTGTGACAGTGTCGCAAGTACAAGCATTGCCTTTTGTATCCCAACCTCAAGTTTCTCAGGTCGTTGTACAACAGCCTCTTGTCTCCACGACACAACTGCAATCGCCAAATAGTGGCTCCTTAACTGGAGCGACCCAGGCTCAAACCTGGTACTATTACCCCTCATCTTGGTCAAAAGTCCAGTATGGGCAACAGCAAATGGTTCACAACCATGGCTGGTACAACATCAACAACCGCAATTCCAACAAGCTTACCAAGGACCTGAGCAGCAAAACTTTGCAGGTAATGGGCAACCGTATATTCAAAACGGTTATCACCAATCGTCTCAAATTGGTTATGCCCAACCACCTTATCAAATTTATCAGCATCAAATGCATTATGCTGGTATGAAAATGCCCACTGCTCAGGTAATCCCATCTTATCCTGGGTATGCTTCATCAAACCTGAATCAACAGTTGCCCTTCATGGCGACTCTAGAGTTACTTGATCTAAATCGGCTAACGAACGATCCAATCGCTTATGCCCCTTGGTGGCCAGCGATTCCTCATAAACTTCCATCAGATATTCCTAAATTTAATGGAAATCTGGGTGAAGACCCGTCGAATCATGTGATGACCTTTCATCTATGGTGTTTGTCCAACACTCTCAATGATGATTCGATTTGGCTTCACCTTTTTCAGCGAATGTTAACTGGTCCGGCAGCAAAATGGTATATGAAGTTGTCTAGAGCTTCATTCGATAACCTCAGCGCCCTTGCCACAACCTTTTTAACCCATTTTCAATTACCAATAAGGTATGAAACAGGAACAGATCTTCTTACCAATTTCAAACAAATGACAGCCACTCACATATCTGATCATAGTCATGAATGGTGACATCATCGTAGAATGGTGAAAACATATGTTCCTAATTAGCTGCTAGCTGAATGGTTTATTAAGTCATTGTTACCTTCTATTACAGAATATGTGGCAAAGGGAGGGGTTGTCACTAAAGAGCAGGTTATTGCCCGTGCGCAATATCTAGACTTGATCTATACTCAGTCTGGAACGCTCTACGACAAAATACCCGATGCTCCTAGACCAGAGTTTTTCATTCCTCCTCCTCCTAAATCAAACAAAGACTCTCATGTCGGCAATGGCGTGATAGATACAACAAGCGCGAAATCGACAAAGGCTACATCTAAGAAATCCCGTAATATTTCTTATCAAAATGCAAATGAAGAAATTCTAGCCTCGGAGGTTAATGCCGTGTCAACTGACAAGGGCAAAGAACCGAAACAACCAGGAGGCAAGAAGAAAGGGAAGAGAAAAAAGAAGAAACAGGGTGAGTCATCTCTTGAAAAATCTTCTGCAAACCCTTCTGGGCAAAAGAAACCTACTCAGCCATGCCTCATATGCGATGAGGATCATTGGATGAGAGATTTTCCATATAAAGCTGAAGTTAAGAAATTCGTTAAGAATCCAAAAGCCTCAGCAGTATTGACTGATCCGTTTCCAAACCCGAGAACCAATCTGGTTGCTAGTGACAATGCTTCCCCATCCCAAGTCCTTATGCTTTCCATTTCGAAACAGCAAAATGATGCTTTGATATCGACAAGGAATAAAGATTACGAGAATCCACAGTTGTCGAACAACAAGGCTACTCATCAACCTAGTAGTTCGACAACAACTTCGACCAAAGTTGTGCCACCCATCATTCCTGAGCTAATGATAAAGCCACCAAAGGGAGTTGTACACAAATCGACATGTAATCCTTGTGCCAGAGCGACATAGAATTATAATATAGTAGAGGACCTGGCCCAATCGCCGTCTGCTATGTTGACACTTGAGGTACTGCAAAATTACCCCTCCCAAAAGCAAGCTTTATTATCAGCAATAGGTGGGATTGACCCAGCGGATTCGAATCTTGTGGACTTTAATCATAAAGGATATGACCCACAGTTACCAGCTCAACTCGCTTTCCTCATTCAAGTGAAAGCCCTCAACAAAACTGTTCATCCAACAATTATTGATGAGGGGGCATCTACATGTATTATGTCAATGAGTTGCTGGAAAACTTTAGGCTCACCACCATTGTCGCGATCGTTGACGACGTTAAAAGCATTTGATGGATGAACATACACTCCATTTAGGATTTTAAGTAACTTGCAAGTCGAACTGGGGGGAAAAACAGTAGAAATTGATGTTGAAGTTATCGATGGAAACCTCGATTACAACATCCTACTGGGAAGGCCCTGGATTTATGTTATGGCTACCATTGTGTTGACATACTTCAGAAACATTGCATTTCCCTTCTAAGGGGGAATTACAATCATCGACCAACAGACATTCCTCCCCAACAATTCGCAAGTTACGGGAAGCATTCCGATGATCCATGGAAGCTCTCAGTCGCTTCAAAATATCAGAGTAGGCCTACTAAAAGACCCTACATTGATGGGTACTTTTTCCCTACCGCCTCCAAACAACTTGCAGAAGTGGCAATGGTGGGAACCTGCAATATGGTATCTTCCATTCAGAAGATGTCTGAACACAATATTAGCATGGATCGTCACCAGGTGTTACCTCCAAGCCCAATAGAAATATTGTAGCAATCAATGCTCTCGGCATGGGAGGCAAACCCCAATCAACGCTCATCAGCATTTGGGTAGATAGGTCTAAGGAGTATGGTACCTCTTCAGATCCTTGGTCGCAAGTAAATTGTACAGACGAAGGAATCGTTCAGTCAGTGAACATACAGGGGGCACCATGGGAATATTACCACCATCGTTCCCATCTTCCGGATTACAACGAATATTACTCCAACGACCTTAATCATCCATCAGTTTTTGATTTTCTATCAAATATTGTAAACACGATGGATTCCGAGCGAAATTTGTCCAATATTGAAGAAACTGTCGCCATAAATATCTCGACTAAACCAGATGTTGTAGAAAATATTCGTATAATAAGGATGTCTCATAGAGTTACTATGTGATTTGCCATCGTCGTCGAACGATTCAACATCCAAAGCACCAATCATGGATGAATCTTTGTTTCTGATATCTTCAAGCGATCCGTGGCATGGAGATATAATCATTTATCTCCAGACCCAAACATATAGGTCTAATACCTCTCGCTCAGAACAGCGACGTACTCGATACCAAGCAAAAGACTACATGATCGTTGGTGATACGTTTTACCGTCGTGGTGTCGATACTGTTCTACGGAGGTGCCTCACCCATGAGGAGGCCGAAAAAGTCCTGAATGATTTTCATTCAGGCACATGTGGGGGGAACCAATCTGGTTATGCTATGACACAAAAGATTTTACAAGCAGGATACTTCTGGCCAACAATGTTCAAAGATTCCATAACCACAGTCAGAAGTTGCCATGCTTGTCAAATTTTCGACCACAAAACCAGAATACCACCCGCACCTCTGTAGCTAGGAGTTGTTGTTGGGCCATTCACCAAATGGGGCATAGATTTCATGCAATGTAACCCCACCTCAGCCAGGGGGCATGGGTATATCATAGTCGCAGTTGACTAGTTTACGAAATGGGCCGAGGCACTGCCTACATTAAACAACAGCAGAGAAACGGCTGCTCTTTTCTTCTTCAACCATGTAGTCGCCAAGTTCGGCATTCCACAAGCTATAGTCACAGATCATGGATCGCATTTCCGAAATCACATGATGGTTGAATTGGCCGCCAAATTAGGACTGTCCCATGAAAACTCTACTCCGTATTATCCGCAAGCGAACGGCAAGTTGAAGCGATCAACAAAGTCCTGAAGCGCATGCTGCAAAGGATGATCGGAGTCCATAAACAGAGTTGGCACCTAATCCTGTACTCAGCCTTGTGGGCATATCGAACATCGGTGAGAAATACGACTGGGTTTACACCCTTTCAGCTGGTGTATGGCCTGGAAGCAATCTTACCAGTTCAGTGTGAGATTTTGTCTCTCAAGCTCGCAGTCGACCTCCTCCCCGAAACTTCAGAGGAAGAAGCTCATTTCTTAGAATTAATCCAACTGGATGAAACTCATCGTGACGCCACCTTGGCTAACGAAGGGCATAAGAAACGAGTCAAAGCGCAATTTGACAAGAATGTCAAACCGCGCATTTTCTCGGAAGGTGATCTGGTCTTGCTCTATGATCAGGAATCTGATAAATTGGGAGCAGGTAAGTTCCAGTCTTTGTGGATGGGTCCCTATATTGTTAAGCGTGTTTCAGCAAAAGGAGCCTACGAGCTAGTAGATTATGACGGAATTCCACTGTCGCAACCCCGAAATGGGTTGTACCTTAAGCGTTACTATGTTTGACTCGGCATGGTAACCTCTTCATATGATTTTGCTACATTTTTGTTTTCGTCAAGAGTGATCGTTTTGGTTAGGTAATCCACTTTTGCATTTTGTTGCAGATGTCGAACCCATTGGAATTATTTGTTGGATATGCCAACGGGACGAGTCATAGTATGCGAAACCTATCTTTTGCAGCTTGGGCCATCTTTGATCCAAGCGGCGAGTTAGTAAGTTTCAGAGGGGTGTGTATTGGTCAATCAACGAACAACATCACTGAATATAGCGCGTTGATAGAACTCCTCTCTGATGCCATCGCGCATGGCATACGCCGACTTGTCGTTAGGCTAGACTCACAGCTCGTCATTCTACAGCTTACAGGCATCTATTCCATTTAGAATCCAGCTATATATCACATGTTCCTAAGGGTCAAGATTTTGGAAAGATAGTTTGATTCTATTCAATATCAACATATTTCCAGAAACTTAAACACATTAACCGACTCATTAGCAAATTATGTGTTAGATAGACATTTGAAACATTTGTAAAAAAAAAACATTTTATCAATAAACTGCATCAGGATAATATAACTTAACCAAAATAAAGCTCCGAAAATCAAAAATATATACATAACTATTTATAGTTTGTTATAAAGCTCCGAAAATCAAAAATATATACATAACTATTTATAGTTTGTACATAGTGTTCTGTGTCCAGGACAAAATCAGTCATATGACCCAAAAACTCAAAATGCAAGGGGGCACCCTAATCTAATGGTGCTTGTGATAACTGGTCACTGCCTATGCAATCATGCGTAAGAGCCTGGTCCATCGGCTCGGTACGCCAGTGGTATGGCGATATAATCTCATAGGCGGCTCATCGGTCTTCACATCCGGAATACCAAGGGTGAGACCCTCGATCTGATCCTGCAACACTGCAAGGGTCTCGGATACATCCAGGTCATGAAGAATGGCCCTCCCTACACCCTCTCCTGCTGGAATGACAGCTGCTCCCCTTGGACGCGCTGCTGGTCGCACTGGCCCAATATCTACATAATCACATGAGTTTTGATTAGTCTTGATAAACATTTAAAAAGCACAGGAAAATTATGAAAACAATAAACAGAGATATGGTCAGATATTTTTACCTATGACACCACACTGCTCGCGAGCCAGCAGCACCAAATCCGGGTCACCCCGGAAATCCATCCCAGCATATGGATACTTAGCATAAACCATCTGCTGACGGTTGAACCACTCAAAGAAGGCATCAGAGAATGAAACCTGTGGTTAACCAGCATGTCTGGCCATAAGGTCGACCCATCTCTGCATCCGTGGCTCAGTCGGTGGTGGTAGGCCAAGTGAAATGTACTATGGCTACATCAATAGGATCTTCTCCAAGGCGAAAGCAGTCAGAATAGAACCATAGCCAAAGTTCTTGGATCTTCTGTTTTTCACCTTGGTAAGTTATTCTTTGATAACTGGAAATACTGCATCACACCAGTTGAATACCTTGGGTTCGAGACATTCCAAGGCATACTGCATATAGGACCTGTTGGCCAAGTGAAGGGTCATGCTACCAGCCAATCTAGCAAAGGTGAAAAAAATAGTCCTCAAAGGCCTTTAGATGGCATCTCGGATATTGATCTTACCATCCCTGCTCGGCTGAGATCCTTCCCTATAGTATCGGCGAATATAATCCTTCACGGATTCACCCCCGCGGGCAGAACCTGATAGTGAAAGAGGGGTGCCACGACTCGATAAACCAGTCAAAAAGTAGATGTCCTCAACAGTCATGGGGATGGATTTGCCTCTTATCTGGAACACTTGGTTAGTAGGATCCCATGCATCGAGGAAATATTGCAACAAGTTGATTTGTTGCCTCATGCTAGACATGCGGAAGAACTTGAGCAAGCCACAGTTCCGCAATGCAATTACCGTACCAGGATCATGAAGAGCAACCATGTCCTCTTCTTCGTGCTCACGTTCATGCCATGTAACAACCATTTTTGATCCAATGAATCTCTGAAAAACAAACAAGAGAAGAATTAGGATCTTGATTTGGCAAAAAACAGGCAAAATTTCCATGAAAAATCAGTGCAAAGTTTTCCTACTTGCGCCCATCGCACCCTATGTGTGTACACAGTGCGATGCATACATTCTGGCCAGTTACTATCTTAAGATGCATCACACCTTTTGATATACACTAAGTGCGATGGGGCAGAACGAAATGTTCAAACCCCAGGGGCCCAAAAAAGCAGTGAAACATGCTCAGAATCCAAAAAGGAAAGAATGCAATTGAAGAGCTCAGGTTTAGCTCCTACCTGGTTTAGACAGCGCTAAAAATTGTCCACGGAATCTCCCAGAATCAGCTGGTGAAAATCAAAGGGGAAAACACCTCCAGAGCTCCAACAATCACAACTCCAAATGAAATGGTAAAATGAGGGGTAAAAAACTATTTTTAAGTTACCTTTCACGTAATTTAAGTAGGGAACTGGTTTTTTAGCTCATTTTTCAAGCATATGTCCTCATTTCTAATCAGTTTGATGGAGCAATTGAACAGGTATTACGACTTTCAAAATAATATAGTGTTAACGGTGAATCTAATATCAATGACCATTATCATGAGCAGTTTTACGCGAAGTTCAAGATCGTTAAAAATTAAACCTAACAATGAGAATATGTTCCACCAGAGTTTAAGCTCATTAAAAAATGAACCCACCTCCGGTAAATAACCATTGTGAATTATTATCATTAGCTTTTGAGCCTTGGTCATGTTCTTACCATCACCTCCGCTCTGTTTTAGCTGATCATTCGCCTCCATTTGATTGTTTACCCTTTTTGAGGAATAGCTGCAACGAGTGATCCTATTAGCCACCCTCTTTACACTGCAGTGATTGAAAGTTCCAAACCTTACCTGGAACCAGCTGCTATATGAAAACATCACTCGTTCCTCAAAAAACGAGTCTCCTTTAAGCTCTTTTCATCTGACTCGTAAAATATGAAAAGATTTCCAAGCAATTGGCCTCTCCAGCTCGTTAAAGCAACCGAAAGTGCTATCCCTCCTCTAGATTTTAATATTTTTGGACCTGAGGGATTATTACACAAAAAGATCAAGTTCTTGTTTTGTTCGGCTCGTTAAAATTACCGAAAATTCATCCCTTTCATATTATTTTATAATTTTTCGGACTTAAGGGATTATATTACGAAAAAGGAATATTGGAGTCTTCTTTCCATCTCTTTTCAAACTCTCTAAAATTGAAAAGGACCGAGTTATCCTTGTCGTTAAACTCGTTAAAACAATAGTGACAAACTTGTCCATTCAGACAAGAATGAGTTTCACTGTTGCTAGGCTCGTTAAAACATAGCGATGGGTTTGCCCAACGGGAAAATTATAGAACAAGCATATGTTATCCTCCTCAAGCTTGACAAAAATAAAGAGGTACTGGTCAGAAATGACTGGGGAAAATTGGGAAGAAAAATCAAAGAAACTTTACTAGTAGCAGGTCACTCTTGAACATGACACTTTCACTCCATCACCATGATTGAGTCGGGTTGGGTTATTCTGTTCACCAGTCATATCACCATTGGTCCACCGTACCATCCACTTTTGGGGTTAACGCTACCAATCCATTTCAGTGTCACCGATATGTTCAAGAGAAGTCGCTTAGAGGATCCACCTACCCAGCTTGTGTCTCATCCGCTACAATACCTTCACGCTTCATTCTTTCATGACTGCCACCTTGAACCTTGTATCATCAGATCATTTTCAACTCTACAAAATCATTTTCTCTATTCCGTGTCATAGATGTGGGATCCATTAATGCCCTCCTACGATGGGTCACTTCTTGTCGACATCTGCTCATTATCCAAGAAGTTGACCTAGGGACAACCCTTCCAGTACTTTGAAGCTTTCATGCCTCAATGGCAAGTTTCTCACTTCCAGTGACAGGTTTACACTAATGGCATTCGACTGAAAGCCTTTGAGTGGTGTTTGAAATCAACTCATATATTCACACCACGTGAATTGTACTGCAGTACCTTGAGGGTCATCATCATTATCGGTTATTCCTCTCGTGTCTGTTAACAGCTTACATCATTGGCTGGTAATCAGGCAATGTCTTTCCATGTTCAACATCAGAACAACTATTCACATGGATCAACTTGTACTTCGAGCGAAGATTGAATGAGTTTTGAAGACCCCGGATCTAGTTTCATCCATCCGGGCTGCGATATATTCAGGAAAATAAAGACATCAAATGTACATCATTGCTACACAGATAATCATCCAAACTAAGGGATGATGGCTCTACCAGAATCATTAGTCTACACACAAACGGTTGTCTGTCCTATGTACATGAAAATGAATTTATCAAAGCTGAGCATGGGAATGCCCGCCTCATCTATATCATGAAAATATTATGAAGATAATGTATTGTATTGTATTTTATTACAGGTCACCTTCCAGTGCGAAAAACCTCGGATCCTCACTATAAAGCATTTCACCCGATATCAAAGGATTTACGACCTCATGCTTTAGGGGGCAACTGCTATAGACATATTTGGGCACTGTAACCCCAATCACATATGTCCATAAACCAAGGGCTTCTAAGTCCCTAAAAGTGTTGTTTCATACCCTAAAAGAGCAAGGTCAGCTGATTACATCATCCCCCAGAAGTTTTCCATGAAAAACTACTTAGAACTGGTCAAAGTAGGACCATACAGACTGCCCAGTGCAAAGGGTGCGATGCATCTTACCTGCCACACGCAAAAACTGTGATGCATACTAGAAAGCCCTTCTGTAGGGTGCGATGAGCGAGTGCAGACAAATGGCACAAGCAGTTTGCTAAGTGGAGAACCTGAGAATCTTCTAGAAGCTTCTCATTTGACACTTGCCTCCCTAAGTTCACCCAAGGATGAGTAAGAGATCATGAAATCTCCAAGTGGAACCAAGAACTATCAGAGAGATGACACTAATCAAAATCCCAGAAGCTGACTCACCCAGCTGCAAATATCTATAAATGGATCCCTCATCCCAGAGATCCAAAGGTTGGAATTTGGTAATTTGCAAAGAGGTGCTGCTGGTTTCTCTTTGAAGACATTGTTGGGTGATCTTGCTTTGTGTGAGGTGAAGAGGGCTTTCAAGATGGGAGGATGGCGCTGGGTCAGACCAAGTGGTTGTAATCCTCTCTTCTACTACTTTTACTAATAAAGCTATTTGATTTTTCCTCCATATTCTTGTGTATCTCTGAATATTGTGTTGATATATGCATTTGTATGGTCAATATATATCTGATCCTATATTTTTTACAAGTGAAAGATCTCTATGCTTTGATGGTATTATGCTACTGTGAATCTACAGGTGCTCTTTGAAGCAGGACAAGTAAGGAAGCAATGGCGAGATTCTGTCAAAGGGGAAAGGAAACAAGCAAGGAGCCAAGCGCAAGACTGAGGTTGGTACTCTCTACATCTTTCTCATCTCTCCCTCGTAAAGGAAAAAACAAGTGACTTTAATCTGTTTGTTTCTAAGATAGCTACCCATCTTAGTGGGACTAGCAATTCTGAATAGACACTAGATTTCCCGGTAAAATGATGGGTCAAGGGATCAATTTTAGGCTCCAGTCACTTGTAGGATAGGCTCAAGGGAGTGGTTATAGCTCCAGTCACTTAGAGAATAGTGCTAATGGAGTGACTGAGGTATTTCATGAGTTTTGATCTACATTCCTCACGCTGCTCAACCAATTTTGGTGTTGTGGCAATGTTATTGATCGGGAATTTTCGACATATGATCAGAAAAAGTTTTTGGTCCCTCTAGAAGCTGATCGAGGTTGAATATATCAAAGTTCTAGTGGATTTAGTGATTGATTTGGTCAATAATTGTTGCATTTATTGAGTTAATCATCTCATGAAATGTTAGATACAATAAGGATTTGAGTTCATTTGGTTGGTTGCTTGGAGAGTGAGTGAGTATGCTATTGTGAGAGCATTGTGAGTGAGTATAGTATGCAGCAGTTTCTCACATATGTTATGAAAATATATATCAAAGATTTGTGATCCGAAATCAAAGATAGAGTTGGGAAGAAGATTCGGAATTTGTGTGTTGGTTATGGCAGAAAGTTAGCAGATTTAAGATGTGTTTGAGAACGGTGTTTTGGTGTGTGTAAAAGTGAATAAATTCCCTCCCTAGGTTAGATTTGTGTTTCAAATTTTATGTGCATAAAGCTAGAGCTTTTGGGGTGTTCATGTTGAGCGAATTGAGAACCCCGTATGAAATATTGTGAAACACGGTTCGCATGGAGGAAGTGAAGGTGTGGAGGCTTAAGTAGAGATTGAGATTTGGTTGATTATATAGTAGGAAGAGTTTTCTCCATCCAATAGGAGTTGGAAATTTCAATGGTTGTTGGATGAGGATCATTGGTTATGGGAGCTTCCAACAAATGGTAGTTTGTAGATCTGCGAGAGAAATAGATTTCCAAATTGATAGATGCCAGCATACTGTAGAGTAAACCAATTCTTTTGGCTATGCGTGTAGCTAATCCATGATAAATTTTCTTAGAAAATTAATAAAATAATTGAGCAGCACAATAGTAGCAGGGTGGTTTTATCTCGAAATGGTTTCCACCAAAAATACTTGTGTTCTTGTGTGTGCATGCTTGTGTTTCTCATGGTGATTTCTCATGTTGTTATGATTTCAGTTTATTGTTGCTAATATGTTTTATGAGCTAATCTTGTGAATTTGCATGGATAATAGTATTTGAGGAAAAAAAGTTTTAAATTGGTGAAATTTGATACAAGGCCACCACTACTGATTGACCCCCCCCAGTAGTGAATATATTTCCAACACATAATTATGATGTCTAAATCAGGTCACTTGAATTGTATTTATAGCCATACATGGGTTTCCAATTTCTCTTTTTGGGTTGACCTATCCTTTTGTGCACATGTGGGCTTTAATTCAAAAGTACAGTTTCCCTTGTTCAAATTGAATGCTTCAATAGCCAAAATTAGTCCTCTTGTCCCATGGTTGGAATTTCTCACTAAGCTTCCAAATTTACTCTCCCTCTTAGTTAGGGAGAAATTCCATCTGCTTCATGTAATCATCGTAAGTATCCTATCATCAAATAATATCCAATCTCAAGTATCTCATCATCAAAGGTCATCACTATTCATCTCGGTTCACCTCTGCTAATTCTTGCTTATCTCTTGATTGTCACAGCGCATATGTTGAACATTATCAAATCTAAAAGAAGAAAATTTAACATTATATTGGAGCCCCTCAACTCATATTTTAGTGGGGATCCCATTGCTACCACCCAAGAAACATCAAATATCTTATCATCGGGGAGCCCTGCTCAACCTGGAACCACATCGAGGAGCTCAGCCTCAACTTGGAATCCAATGACAATGAGGAAGGTTTGTTAGGTCCCTATAATACTAGTGTATTCCCTTTATTTTTATTGTTAGGGTATCCCCCTTTTTTATTTTTGTGCACATGTATCCCCATGTTTTTATTGTTGTGCCCCATAGAATCCCACTATTTTTATTTTTGTGCTCTTACATTATAATTGTTATGTAGGCTCTTATTATATTGTGACCCCTTATACTCCTATATATACCAAGGAGGTCTTATCATTTGTATCATCCAAGAATTTTTCATTTATGTGATGTAAAGTAGATTTCCCCTTTGAAGAGTTTATTTCTTAAGTTGTTGATGTATCTTTTCTTCTATTTTGTGAGTTGGTTGCACAACATTTGGTATCAGAGCTTTGGATTCTAGGGTTTCGCTTCTTCAAACAGATTTTGGTTCATTATATTTTCAGAGATATGATCCGAGGAATTTAGGGTTTTTTCAAGCTCCATAATTCCTTCTCAGACAAGGTTGAAGGTTGAAATAGTGACACGTGGCACTTCGTAGAAGTTCACTCAACTGAACTAGTCTATAATCAGGCCATCGTGGGAGATTGGGAATAACTCTTTATTGAAGAATCCAATATTGTTATTACTTATCGTTTGAAAATAAGACTCAAAGGGCTACCACAGGAAGAAATTTCAGACCTTGGAGATCCTAAATTACAGAGACACAACAGCTTCAATATAGAGCTCCTAAAAAGGAAGAAAAAGGTGTGTACTTTTTTTAAATTTTGCATAACTTTTGTTTAAAAAATCAATTTGAAGTAATTCAAAGGGAATATTGAAGCATATATATCAATATCTGGTTCTAAAATTCCTCTAAACAAAATAATTCTATACCAATTAATCCCCCATAAATATCTATTATGACTCATGAAGAGGAATAATTGCAACATGATATATCAAAATTACGAGACCAAGTGCAACAAATTTCTCTCTCACAAAGAGAAACCAAAGATTAACTAAAAGGGGACATGTATGGATTAAAATGGGACATGGATGGCTTAAAATGTGACATGTATGGTTTAAAAGCAGAAATAAAATGCAGCATGAATGGTTTAAAAACATACATGGAAGGTTTGAAGGAAGGTTTGACAAATTTACTACAAGAAATGATTCCTAAAGGAAAAAATGCATTCCATGAAACTCGTGAGGGGAACAAAAGGAATATGAATTATGATTTTAGAGACTCCAATGTTGGTTTTAATACCCACCACATTCCAAAGATCGATATGAGGAAGTTTGGTGGCAAGCATCCAGTAACATGGATACTACAGATGGAGAAATATTTTGATATCCATGATGTCAAACACAAAAAAAAGGTACACATTGCATATTTATATTTAGAAACCAAAAAGTTTGTATGGTATTAATGGCTTTTTTCTCACAAATCACTTTTCACTTAGTCAATTTTTATGGAGGAAATGATAACACATTATGAGGATACAAAGAGCAGCACCTTCTTTAGACAATTTATAAATCTCAAACAAAAGGGTTCAATAGTGGAGCACATTGAGGACTTCCAAAAATTGAATATGAGGTTAATTGATATTCTAAAGGAGAATAGGATTGATGTCTTCATAGGGAATTTGAATGATAAAATCCAACATGAAGTTTTCCTTTAGGAAGTTGATTCTTTGGAAAAGGCATTCAAGGTGGCAAGAAAAGTTGAAAGAAAAATTATGGAAACAAGGAAGTCTACCACTCACAACTATAAAGATGGAAGTGTTGCTACTCCTAGCCTTCCACAAACTATAACGTTGGCACCACAATAATTGGAGGAAAAAAGGTCAAAAAGGCTTTGTTACAATTTTGATAGCAAATACACAAAAGGTCATAAGTGTGCTGAGAAGAAATTATTATACATAGATTGTGAAGAAGAGGAAGAAAAGGAAAAAGAAACATCAAAAGAGGAAAATATACACAAGGAACCAACCCAATAGAAAGAAGAAATGAATCAGACCATACCTTATAATGGATTGGTAGGAATTACCCCTCCTCAAACTCTCAAGATAGAAGGATATATCAAGAAGAAAAAGTAATAGTTTTGATTGATTCAGGTAGTACCCATAATTTTATTCATTGTAAGATATCCAAAGAATTGAATTGCTTCCTATATCCAGCACCAGAGTGTCAAGTGATGGTTACAAATGGAGTGTTGGGCGCATCCCAACTTGGCCTATATTTTGGCAAAGACTATGTGTTTTGTGGGGTGGAGCACGCAGTGGAGAGTGCAATGGAGTGTGAAATGGATCGTGCCGCAAAGCACAGTTTGAGGAATTAAATATACCGCGTAGTGTGAGGGCTTCGAGGTTCTTCGAAGACCCTCAATTTTGTAAAATCACATGATTTTGTAAAGGATCAATGGTTTTGGTACAATAGTTTTTTGTTTTAGGGAGTCCATGGTATTTGGACCATGGTATTTTGATGTAACCCTTTGATGTAATAATATATATAGGGTAAAATGATAATAATAGAATCATCAAATCGAATTGATCCAAATCAGTGTTATGGTTGAATTATTGTGATCTATCATTTGGTAGATAAGGCGAGGCTTTGCAGCTGAGTGTGCAGAGGCCTGAGTCTGTGGTTGAGTACGTAGATAACCTGCAGCTTAGTGCACAAGCCAAGAATTGTTTGTTGTTAAAATATTTATTATATTTAGCAACAATTCTTGTGGATGTAGCCCTACACTAGGGTGAACCTCGGTACATTGGTGTTTGGTGTGTATATTTTCTTATTATTTATTGTAGAGTAGCATTTATTATAGTTTCATTTAATTTCAGCACAATAATTGTTTATGGTTTTATATGGCAAGTTTAAGTGATTAATCTAATGCGAAGACATGATATGTAAATGCTAAGAATAAGTTAACATAATAATACCACATCTCCTAATCCTTCAAGGCTGCAGAAACCTAGTTCTACATCCTCCCATATTCACTTAGGTTGAGACTGCGATCTGCTTATAGGTCGTCGCCGAAAGGGCCAGTGATTTAGGGTTTTGTTGGTGTGCAATATAGATCGAACTTGGGTCAGCCCAAACCAAGCCAACAAATGGTTCCATTGTCGAGACCGAGATCTGTTTGAAGGACATGTGGATGTGGTAGGTGTCGAAGAAAGAGATTCAAGACAAGATAGAACTAAAATAGTGAGAATTTGTAGATCAAGAAAATAGAAACCCTCTTCTCACATCCAAAGCTTGGTTACAGAAGTATATTTTCACAAATCAATGCAAGATTTTCTTCACTTCATTTCCTGTCGAGATGTATGATTGGATATCAAGTTTAACCGAAAGGAAGGACTATTTTAAAGGTGAAGAACCTATGGCGTGGACTCCTGAACTGATACAACGACTCAAGAGCACTAACAATAGGATTTCAAGGGTTGTCGATTTCTGGATTGATAACATCTTGGGAGGATCCATTATTGAGTTCGGCGTAGACCCAATTGTGTCCTACATCGAAGTGGAATGACAATTCTTCAAAGGACCATGAGGTAAGTATTTAAAATCTCTAAAAATTTGGATTAATATTCTTCTGTGTGAAAAGGAAGTTTTACAGATGCAATCATATTGCTAGTTTACTTATATTTGAAAGAAGAGGGAATAAATCTGAGCAAGAGATCACAGTAACATGAAGTGCAATGACATATAGAGTAGATAACAGAAATATATCTCATGGAAAAGATCTGAAGACATTTATACAGACTGATTATAGTCCTCTTTTAAGTGAATCTGAAAGTGAAAGAGAATAAATCCACCCTGACAACCCCCACGTAACTTTGTAGTATTCACCCTTCCAGCCTGAGAGTTTGCAGAAGCTAGAATCCAGTAGTAGGCAAGGTATTTTTGTCTTTCTCCCTGCCCCTCCACCTCCCCCTACTCCCCTTACCCTTCCTAACCCCCATCCCCATCCCCTTACTTCTCCCCCTCCCCATTCCCCTCCCCCTCCCCCTCCAAGAAGAAGTATGGATGATGATATTAAGCTACCCATTTTCAAAGGAACTATATTGGAGGATCTGGAACAGTTTTGCTTTTTATGTGAAGTTGCATGGACATCGAAGTAGATCAATGATGAAAATAGAAATAAATCACAACTTGTTACAATGTTCCGAGATAGATCATTGACATGGCATATGAAGTATTCAAATAATCAAAATAGAACGTTTGTAGATATTAAAATAACACTGGTAAGAGAGTTTAAGAAAATGAATTCTAAATCACAGTGCATCACCGAGTTGAAAGAGATCAAACAGAAACCTACTGAGTCTATTTTGGAATTTGATCAAAGATTTAAGGTGTTATTAGATCAAGTAAGCTTTGACATAGCTCCGCGGCAACATCAAGAGTGGTTTATACTTGCGTAGCTACTACATATCATATTTCCATTGATGCAACAAAAGATAGAAAGTCAAGCCAAAGCTCTACAAATTGCGATGAAATTGGAAGCTTCACCTATAGGAGATACTAATGCAGGCATGCAACAGATTCAGATTCAGTTGGTGAACCTAACCCTATAGATACAAGACATCAAGAAAGAAAAGAAGTTAGAGAAGAAACATAGTGTACAAAGTGCATATCAAAGGGCCATTCTAAGGAACATTGCCCTATCTTCAGGAATTACATGGCTAGTGGGGCATCGAATCCCTTAGATGCAGGATCCAACTTGTGGTGTGAAATATGTAAGAATAGAAGCCAACATCATTCACAATACTATTACTTATTATAGAAGTATGTACAAACTCTGGTGAATCTATACTGCAAATTTTGTAAATCAGTAGGACATGATGAGAGTCATTGTTGGGCTTACGAACTAATGATGGAGCGTGGTTCTAACGCTTATAGAATGCAAGTAGAAGAATACAGACATGAGGACAATGGAAAACATGGTGGTCAAGGAGGCTACCAAGGAAGAGGTCGAGGTGGTGGAGTTGGGTGAGGACGTGAATAGATCATTTTCTATAACTGCAGCTAGCCAGGTCATTTTGCGAGAGGCTACCAGAACCCCACAATGACATGCAAGTATTGTAAATCATTTGACCATGTAATTTAAGAATGTCCTATACTTATGGCGATAATGCAAGAAAAAAGGAATCAGTAGCCAACATAGAATATTCAAATTATGACTGTTGAAAGGAGGACCGACGAATCTCGAATTAGTATTGTCACTAGAAGTGGAGCTGCGACCGGTAGTGATAAAGCGGATGAAAAGAAAAAGAATATAAAAGTGCATGAGTTAGAAAGACTATTGAGAAAGTTCTTATTTTTTATATTCAGAAAGAAAAAGAAGTATTTATGGAAGCAAAGCAAAGTTTTATGGATGTTGGAGCTTTGACCTCTAGGACACAGCCAAAGAACAATCAGAAAAGCAATCGCGACATATCATCAGCTTCGACATAGGATCGAACTCTAACACAAGACCAGGGTTCAACAAATCAAGTATCTATTTTAAAGTCTTTTCTAAATACTTGTATGAAATTGTTAAGAGATCAAAAGGTTGTAGAAGGGCTTCAGGAGTTGATAGATTCATGTGCATCCAAAGAAACACCGCAAAGTGAGATGTGCATAGTCAATAATTTGCATCGACATAAGAGAACTGAAAGAGAGATGAGGCTTACTGTACAGATATGAGAGTATGAGATGGATCAAATTATCCTGGACATGGGATATGATGCTAATGTATTGATGAAGAAGACATTGGAATTAATGGGTAATCGAAAGCTACAAAGGTCACCTATTCAGTTAAGGATGGAAAATCAGCAAAAGATCTTTCGTCTAGGAAGACTACCAGGTGTCACAGTGGATATTGAAGGAGTTGGCACTACTGCTAATTTTGAAGTAATAGAGAGCGTCGATGATAGTAAGACTTATAATGCATTTCTTGGAATTGACTAGGAATTTGACAATATGGCCATAATTAATTTGAAGAAGAGACAGATGATATTTGAAGGAAACAATATGAGAGTAATTGTCTCCTTGGATCCATCAGAAGGAGTAAGATATACATAACCAGATAAAGAAGAATATTGTGCAGATGACATAGACAATATCTATCAAATGAAAGTGAAGGAACGAGATTGTGTTAACCCTACTACAGAAGGAAAATTGAGTTGGGAGCATGATATTTCTTGTACCTCAGACTCAGAAGAAGAATTGGAAAATTGGCATAATACGTTGCATGAAGTATCCACAAGGAATTGTGCAAGAATTACTAAATCAGTTCATTGTATGATATTTGAGGTATGTAACCTACCTTCTTATGATGCTTTAGGTGATGTAAATACTTTTATTAATGATTATGAAGAACAAGTTCCAAAAAATCAAATGTTGTTAGCTTTGGATATAGCCCTGAGAGCTACCCCTACTAGATGGTGGAATGCACACAAGAAGACTATAGGAAGTTGGTAGGAATGTTGAAGATTGATGGGGATAAGGTTTGGATAGATAGATACAGAGATGGAGATAAAATATGATGGTGAAACTAATACTAGGAAGCATATCTAGTTATGCACTACATCGTGGAAGGAGATTGATCTAGGTGGATATTGGTGGCCACCTGCCAAGTCCACCTGGACCCCCACCATTGTTTCTCTCAGCATTTTCAGTTTCCTTAATTGTAGCACAACTTACTATTTTTAGCATTTTTTCGGGTCCTAAACTTCTGGAGCCATTTTGAGGCCCTAAACGACGTTTTTTGGGAAAATGTTGCCCTTCCCAAAGTGGTTGTTCTCGGATAGATCTTTCTAACGAGCTATTGTACATGTCAAACAGAGATCGTATGCCAAAGTTACGACCCCGGGAAGTTGATGTACCAATTTACCCAAACGGGGCCCACAGTTTAGCGTTTCATCTTCTAGGGTTAGGTTTTGGAATGTTAAGGGTTTTCCATTGTTTCTCAATAATAAATAGTCCTTGGAGCCTCATTGTAATAGAGTTCAGAAGCATGTAGCCACCACATCTCTTCTCAGAGATAAGCTACCATCGCCCTAGCTAGTTTATTTCCATTACTATTTGTAGGCATATTTCAGTATTTTTACATTAATGAAATGAAGTATTATTTCCACTGCATATCTGTGTTTATGGTTATCTCTGTAATTTGTTGTGTTCCTGTTTAAGTCCGGATCAATGGTATTAGAGCGGTCTGCTTTTTCTCTGTTTTTCTTTGCATGTCCCCAACGAGGTCGGGATATAAGGAGTTAGGGCTTGAACTGGTCGAACCTTTGCAAAACCAGCCTCACAAATCTCGACGGCCTCCCATGTCGGATGAGAAGAAAGACGAGGGGGCAGGAGATCCTATCAAAATCTTGCTCGAAGAAGCCCTCGAGCGACAACGGAACACGATGATGGACAGCTTTGCCCAAATCCTTCAGCGGCTACCCAGAAGTGACGCATCGGCTTCCAGCATCTACTCTGGAAATGCCACGCCCTTTAAGGTACAAGTTAATTTTGAAATCCCCATATTCAAGGGTCAGATAGACGCAGATGCCATAGATAAATGGTTAAATCTGCTAGAGGGTTATTTTTATGTTCATGAATTTTCGAGTCGAGAAAAGATTGTTTTCTCTCTTCTCAAAGCAGCCCCCCATGTCAAGGACTGGTGGGAAACCTACTGCGAGCAGAAGGATGAAAGTACCGGCTCACTATTTTCAGCTGCACCCACCTGGAATTCATTCTGGGATGCCATCAAGGAGCAGTACTACCCTGTCGAAAGCTATGAGGATGAATACATAAAGTGGACCATCTGCGGCAGGGAAGGGACCAAGACGTGCTGGAGTTCACCAATCTTTTCCATACCCTTCACACAAAGTTGGGTATCAAGGATTCGGAGCAGCATTTGATACTCAAATACTGCGGCTGCCTGCACAAGTACATCCAAGAAGAAATACAATTCTTGAACATCTCCTCGCTCGACAGAGCATACTGATATGCCGTCAAGGTCGAGCAGAAGTTTAAACAAAAGAAGCGAGACTTTGGATCTGTGAATCCAAAGCAAGGGAAAGGTGCCCCTAAACCATAGAACAAAGGACAAAGCCAAGGCGGTGTAGCCCAAGACAACCCACCAAAGCTGCAAGCAAAGAACAGCGCCGCGAAGCTGAAAAAGGACACGGGAAAATGGTGTGAGTTCCATAAGAGCTCCACTCACAATACAAGTGAGTGTCGAGCCAAGCAGTCATGGTGGCTGAGCTAAAGGTTTCAGAATCAGATGCATGTTCCGACTCTGAGTCAGAACCCAACAAGGGGAATGACAAAGGGAAGTAGATCATTGATGTGATCCAACGCCATTGTTGCTACCGCCAAGATCCAGAAAAATGAACCCAAAGATCCAGAGGAGGAGGAGTGTCTCTTCCACTCCCAGATGTGGGTAAAGGGCTCCCCGCGACAGTTCATTGTCGATAACGGGAGCCAAAAGAACCTCATCTCGGCAAAGGTCATGAAGTGGTTGGGCTTACCGACCACAGCACATCCACAACTGTACACCTTTGGGTGGCTTCACCAAGGACGGGATCTTCGCGTGAGCCAGCAGTGTCGCCTTCCATATAACATCAAGCCCTTCACGAATGAGGTATTGTGTGACATTGCTCCCCTTGAAGTTTGTGATGTATTATTAGGACAACCATACTTGTGGAAGCGACATGCTGTGTATGAATCAAGGCCCCGTGATGTTATTATTACATTGGGAAATAAGTTGCACAGGATACCAGAGGTAGCACCGCCTACTGCCATCTCTTTGATTACTGCAAAACAATGCAGTAAGCTCATTTCCAAAACCGGGAAATTTGTTTTCCTGATGATACGCCCTCAAGGAAAGAAGAAGATGGTGGCCGCGGCCTCCAGACAGGGCCCCTCTGCACGACAACTACAAATGGACAAGGTCGTGGAGGAGTACAAGGACATCTTCACCTCCCCCGCAGGAGTTCCTCTGCACTACCAGGTCAAGCACTCCATCGATTTGACCCCAGGTGCGCCGCTACCCAATGGACCAATTTATCGGCGCTCTGTTCTAGAGAATGATGAAATCAAGAGGCAGATTTAGGAGCTCCTGCAGAAAGGTCACATCCGTCTGAGTTCATCGCCTTGTGGGAGCCTGATCGTGTTGGTACAAAAGAAGGATGGGGCTTGGAGACTCTGTATTGACTATCAGGCACTGAACAAGATCACTATCCGTAATAGGTACCCGATCTCGCGGATTGATGACCTCCTGGACCAACTAAAGGGGGTGAAATATTTCAGCAAGATCGATCTAAAGTCAGGATATCACCAGGTACCAATCGAACCCTCTGATGTGTGGAAGACTGCCTTCAAAGCCAAGGAGGGCCTTTTTGAATGGTTGGTTATGCCTTTCGGATTGACGAATGCTCCGGAAACCTTCATGAGGCTAATGGATGACATCTTGCAGCCATTCACCAACTAATTTGTAGTGGTATACTTGGATGACATTCTTATCTTCAGCCAGAGTTGGGAAGAGCACCTCCACCATATCCGACAGGTTCTCCAAACACTGCGGCAACACAAGCTTTGTGCCAATTTGGAGAAATTCACTTTTGGCATGACCCAGGTTCAGTATCTAGGATAAATTATTGATGAATAGGGGGTGCATGTGGATCCAGCCAAGATCCAAGTCATTCGAGATTGGCCATCTCCAACCACTCTGACAGAGCTTCGCAGCTTTCTAGGTCTTGCCAACTTCTACCGCAGGTTCGTGTTGGGGGTTTCTCATATCACTTTGCCCTTGAGTCAAGTCACCAAGGGAGGAGCAAAAGAAAAATTCTTTTGGTCTGAATCTCAACAGAAGGCATTCATAGAGTTTAAATATCGCCTCTGCACGGCACCAGTGCTCGTGTTACCAAATTTACAACAACCATTTGAGGTCGAGACAGATGCCTCTAACTATGCTATTGGGGCAGTCCTTACTCAACACGGGCATCCAGTGGCATATCATAGTGAAACACTTTCAGACACAGTCCAGAAGTATCCCACTTATGATAAAGAGATGTATTCCATTGTGCAGGCCTGCCGACAATGGATGCATTACATTTTGGGGAAGGAAACGGTCATCCACATAGACCACCGACCCCTGTAGTTCATACAGACCCAAGGGAAATTGCAGAATGATCGCCATCAGAAGTGGTCTACACACCTACAACAGTTCCATTTGAATATCAAGTATAAGAAGGGTAGCACCAATAATGTTGCAGATTGCCTCAGTCGACAACCGATCATGGCGTTAACCACCATGCTCAACTCTTGTGGGCACGAGACTTTTGATTGGCCACTTCTCTACAAAAGCGACCCAAAATTCGGCCACACATACCAGACACTCTTGGAGGGTCGGCATGTTCCAGATTTTCACCTCCAGGATGCCCTGTTATGCCACCTCGGTCACCTTTGTGTTCCTTCAAGCGAGCGTGCCAAGATGATTTGGGAAGCACACTACAGTCAGGCTGTTGGGCATTTCGGGGTCGAGAAAATGTTGGCAGTACTGCAAAAGTATTTCTATTGGCCGAATCTTCGACAGGATGTTGGGAAGTACATCAGATCATGTACTGCCTGTGCTATTGCCAAACCGACCGTCAAGAAGCAAGGCCTCTATGCCCCACTGCCTACTCCTAGTCAACCTTGGGAATCCATCTCCATGGATTACATGTCAGGCCTTCCTTCCCTTAAGCATGGAAATGACTGTGTTTTTTTTTACGTCGACAGGTTCTCGAAGATGGATATTATGGCGGCCTGCAAGAAGAATATCACAGCAGAAGCCACTGCTAAACTTTTCTTTGAACAAGTGTGGGTGCACTTTGGGATCCCACAGTCTATCATCTTAGATCGGGATAGTCGGTTCCTCAATACATTTTGGTCTAGTCTCTAGTCAATGTTGGACACCAAACTCACTAAGCCTATAGCCTTCCATCCTCAAACTGATGGACAGACAGAGGTTGTCAATAGGATGATTGTTCACATTCTGTGCATGTATAACTCAAAGCATCCATGCACATGGGATGAGAGCCTCCCCTATGTTCAACATAGCTACAACCGAGCTCTTCACAGCTCAACTGGCCACAACCCTTTTCAGGTGGGCTTGGGATTCCAACCACTATGCCCCATTGACGTGGCCATGCCACTTGCAGCTACTCACATAGATTCGGCTCATGTCCAGTCCAAAACAGATAAGGAAACCAGCTTCATTGAGAACATCCAACATATTCGCCAGCAGGTCCATGACATTCTGGAGAAATAAAATGCCAAGTACAAGCAGCGACATGATCAACATCGGGTGCCACACAAGTTTCAAGTGGGCAACAAAGTCTAGTTGCATTTGCAAAAGGAACGCCTTACTGGAGCTTATCGGAAACTGAGACCACTCCGATATGGTCCTTACACCATTGCTAAGGCTGTGGTAAACAATGCATTTGAGCTAAGCATTCCCCCATTCCTTGGCCTGAACCCAGTGTTCAATGTGGACCGCCTTCGGCCATACTTTCCACCATTGCTAGACACATCCGACATTACAGAACAGCTCACACCCATAGAATTAAATCCAGATTGCATGGAACAAGCTGCAACTAATCGGATCATGGACACACAGATCAAGAACACTCACCAACAAAATATCCAACTGTATCGAGTTGTCAAAGCAGGCCAACTCCTTCACCAGGGCAAGTGGCTCACCAGGGACCAAGTTCAGCAAAAGTTTCCTCATCTCATGGAGGAACTCAATGCAATGGGGTCCATTACTTCCTAAGGGGGGAGGAATGATCCAGGTGGATATTGGTGGCCACCTGCCAAGTCCACCTGGACCCCCACCATTGTTTCTCTCAGCATTTTCATTTTCCTTAATTGTAGCACAACTTACTATTTTTAGCAGCTTTTCGGGTCCTAAACTTCCAGAGCCATTTTGAGGCCCTAATAGATCTTTCTAACGAGCTATTGTGCACATCAAACAGAGATCGTATGCCAAAGTTATGACCCCGGGAAGTTGATGTACCAATTTACCCAAACGGGGCCCACAGTTTGGCATTTCATCTTCTAGGGTTAGGTTTTGGAATGTTAAGGGTTTTCCATTGTTTCTCAACAATAAATAGGCCTTGGAGCCTCATTGTAACAGAGTTCAGAAGCATGTAGCCAACACATCTCTTCTCAGAGATAAGCTACCATCGCCCTAGTTGGTTTATTTCCATCACTGTTTGTAAGCATATTTCAGTATTTTTACATTAATGAAATGAAGTATTATTTCCGCTGCATATCTGTGTTTATGGTTATCTCTGTAATTTGTTGCGTTCCTGTTTAAGTCTGGATCAGAAATTCCACATCAAGAATGGGTACATGGATTCATTCATACACTAGAGACAATCCCTAAGAACTGGTAGCTAGAAATGTAGCTTCGACATGGTACTGTGAACTGGGCAGACATGGTTGATGGCTTCATAGTAACATTTAGATTTGAGGACGATTTTCTATACATAGATTTGTCCCTTCAGACAGTCGAGGAATGGATATTTGAGAATGTAATCCCACTGACATGGAAGCAACCTGATTGGGTTGCCCAAATAGAAAGTGCACTAGAATGTTATAACGTCACTAGAGAGGAAGAAGAAGATCCTCACAACATCAACACAGCAGAGTGCGAAGGATACAATGAAGTAAATGGACCTAAGCTAGAGACACCAGATATATCGAATCCACTGAAGACCAAGAAGGTGAACATAGGATGAGAGAAGGAACCCAAGTTTGCAACAATAGGAGACTACTAGGATGAAGAGACAGTCAGTAAAGTTACAGTGCTATTTCATGAATATCAATCACTATTTCCCACCAAGTTTTCAGAAATCAAGGGTATAATAGGAGATCTAGGATTCATGAAGATTCCCCTTAAGCCTGATGTGAAGCTAGTCAATCAAATACCTTACACGTTGAACCCGGAGTATAAGGATAAAGTGAAAGTAGAGCTTGATAAGATGATAGAAGTGGGAATTATTGAACTAGTAGAAAAAATAAAATGCGTGAGTCCTATGGTGGTGCAACAGAAGAATACCCAAGGAGAAATTAGGATTTGTGTTGATCTGAGAAAGTTGAATGATGTATGTTTATATTATCCCTTCCCTACCCCTTTGACAGATGAAGTGCTAGACAATGTAGGAGGTCAAGAAGCTTACTCATTTATAGATGGATTCTCACATTATCATCAAATTAGGCTTGCTCCTAAAGATCAGCATAAGACCACATTTGCTACATAATGGGGCTCATATCAATACACAGAAAAGCCTTTTGGATTAAAAAATTACGCCACTATATTTTCTAGGGTGGTGGTTGCATCTTTTAAGGAATACGTCCACAAGTTTTTAGAGTTATATTTTGATGATTGGACATTATTTGGATTGTTGAGAAAACATGTTGGAAGTTTAATACTTATGCTCGACACATGTAGACAATATCATATCTCTTTGAACCTAAAGAAGTGCTTATTTTTTGTACCTTTCAGCATATTGTTGGGACATATTATTTGTAAGCAAGGACTAATGGTGGACCCTGCTAAGATTGCTATCATTGTGAACTTGCCTCCACTTAAGACAATAATGCAACTTTGCACTATGTTGGGACATACTGGGCATTACAGAAATTTCATCAAGGGGTATGCTTAAATCACTACGCCTATGGAGAAATTGTTGAAAAGGGATGTAACTTTTCAAAGGAATGAAGAATGTCAGAAGGGCCTCTACATATTGAAAGAAAAAATGGTAGTTGCACCTATACTAGTGTTCCCTGATTGAAATAAGGAATTCCATGTCCATGTGGATGCCTCTTATATAGCTTTGTGAGTAGTACTGGCACAACTTGGTGTAGGAGAGATTGATCATCTTATAGATTTTGCAAGTAGAAAGCTATATAAAGAAGAAAATAATTACACCAGTACAGAAAGGGAAGGACTGGCCATGGTATATGCCTTGTAGAAGTTTAGATATTATTTGTTGGGATCACACTTCTAAATGTTTACAGATCATTTTGCACTAAAGTACTTGGTTAATAAGCCTACCTTAGAAGGAAATATTTTGAGATGGTTTCTGTTATTCCAAGAATATGAATTCGAGATCATTGTTAAACCAGGGAGACTGAATGCAGGACCTGACCATTTATCAAGACTAGAAACAAGGGAAGAAGAAACCAGCATAGAGGATAATCTTCCTGATGCACAGTTATTTGCAATCAGAGTTGAAAATGACCAATTTGTAGATATCATTCAGTTTTGACCACAGGAATGGCTCCTTTTGAGTATAATATATAGCAAAAGAAAGAATTAGTGGTTAAGGCAACTGATTTTTCATTAATAGTAGGGAATTTATATAAGATGGGACCAAATGAAATATTGCGCAAATATGTTCCTGAACATGGAAGACATATGATTTTAGCAGACGCTCATGGGGGCGAAGTTGGTGGACACTATGCAGGGAAATCTACTATGCAAAATATTTTGAGAGAAAAATTGTGGTGGCCTACACTACATAAAGATGCCAAGGAGTATTGTCGAGCATTTCATGTATGTCAAAAAATAGGGAAGCCTCCCAAAAGATATGAGATGCCATTGGTACGACAAGTTAAATTGGAATCCTTTGATAAATGGGCTATTGATTTTTTTGGACTCATCAACCCACCTGGAAAGAGGAATGGTGCAAGGTACATAATTATAGCAACTGATTACTTGAAAAAATGGGCCAAGGCACAGCCAGTAAGGGACTGCAGCGCAGAGACTCCTACAAAGTTTATTTTTGAGTACATATTGTCTAGATTTGGATGTCTAAAGATTTTGATGAGTGACCAAGGTTCACATTTCCTAAATAAGACTACTGAAGCACTGACTGAGGAGTTCCAAGTTTATCATCAGAAGAGTACCCCTTATCATCCTCAAGCCAATGGAATAGTAGAAGCATTTAATAAGATTTTGAAGAATGCACTTATTAAGGTATTCAATGTAAATAGAGATGACTGGGACCTTAGAATTCCAACAACTTTATGGGCTTATAGGACCACATGTAAAAAGTTAACAGGTCAAACCCCATTTAGGTTAGTTTATGGGAAAGCAGTTGTGATGCACATGGAATACATCATGCCTAGCTTGAGGATTGTAGCTTTTACAGATATGGAAGATCTTGATATAATGGAGGAAAGAATTCCACACTTGCTTGCTTTGGAAGAAGATATATTTATAGCAGAATTCCATCAACAGGTACATAAATCAAGAGAAAAGGACTAGCATGACATACATATTAATTAGAAGAAGTTCAAGGTAGGAGACCTTGTTCTCCTTTATGACAGTAAGTTTGTAAAATTTCCAGGAAAATTCAAGATGCATTAGTTGGGCCCATACATTATCAAGCATATTATTGATAGGGGCACAGTTCAATTAGCAAATTTAAATGGAGAATTCATTCAAGGAAGAGTAAATGGAAGCAGGTTGAAGTTGTCCAAGGACAACCCTACCCCTAAAGCTTCGCTTTGAAGAAAGAAGAAAAGTCTTAGTGCCACCTGTAGTTGAAAGTGGGAACTAGACTATAAACTACACTGCAGAGAGAGCTTTGATGTAGGAACTTACTTCACTATAGTTTGGATTATGTCGAAGTTCGTAGGAGCCTCGGTGTAAGATGGGTTGTTCGCTACATATGGGTTACGTCAAAGTTCGCTAGAAAAATATGACCATTAAAAGGGAAAGTTAACGTTAAAATGCATGGAAAGATTCATTTATGAGGATAGATAGACTAGATCTAGGGATATATATGCAATTAATGAACATAATTTAAGCTAATGATTGGGTTAGAAATTAATATTTGTTATAAAAATCTGCGTCTTGCCCATATTTAGCACTTTGTTGAATTGAGAATTCAAATATTTCCATTGCAAAGAAGCTGCAGAAATTTTCGCATGAATATCCTGATGAATGAAGAATTCATTCATATATTTAGTGAGAAGGGCTTAGCCAAAGTCATGGAAGCAGCATCTGAATCAGTAGTTGATATTCCTGAACCAGCATCACCCATAGCAGCATCATCACACACACATCGGAGATCCCCGTGAAAAAAAATAACCAAAGGGTAGAGAACGAAGAAGAAACAACACAAGAGACCTGTTGAGCAGCCCGAACATGTGAGAGATAATGAGGAAGAAGCAAATCAAGTGCAAATGGAAACGAATGGTGCATTGTTTCCATCGCATCACGCATCATATATTCCAAGAATAAAACTGAATTCAAAACTAGTGAAAGAGTTGAAGGACATGAAGTATGGCACCTTCACACCTTTATTGCTGAAGTCAGTGCGATTTACTAGAGAAACCCTTAGGAAGATTCCGCAACTAAAGTTCATGGACTGTGATTTCAATGATAGGAAGAAATATCTGCAGTTCGCACCAGACAGATACTAAAAATAGGTACACTACCCTCAGAGTGGTATGACAAGGTTAGAACCGTAGCAGTGGGTGGCTGGATTGGCACAGTCGGGGTTGATGAACATGTTGAATGTGCCTCGCTTCGACATAAGTCTAGGGAACAAGGCCTCTGTGAGACAACTACTCATGCTAATGCATGATGGATGCCTATGGATTGGAAAGAGGACCCCTATTGACCCAATGTTGATATGGAGAATCACAAGATTGTTGTATCAAGGGCGAAACCCCGTAGAATAATTTGTTGGGAAATATCAGGACAGAGTCATATTTGAAAACATGAAGAATAAGTTCGGACTAACAAAAGGGAAGCGAGGTTAAGACATCAACTCAATCAATGACTAGGGAATTTGATTTTCAACATATATATTATTTGGGAAAATTATGAGGAAGTTTCGAGCTAATGAATTACATGCACTGATCGTTTCATTATTTGCGCAATGCGCTAATGGGGTTTAGTACAACTGGCCCGCATATCTATGCCAAGAATTTCTAGACGATTGTTGTGAGCATCAAGAGAAAGGTAATTTATTTTATTGCGCATGGTTAATTTTGATAATTGTGATTCTTGCATGAGAGAGCCAGAAGATTCGCAGTTCCCTCCAGTACCCTTGGTTGTTTGTGAAGATGTGTGGTATGCCTCGTTGTGGTATACCACTAAACTGGAGCAAGCACAAGAGAACGGAATTTTTTTTGTTTTATATCATATGGACCTACACATTTTGGTGAACTAGCACCCTTGCCTTTCACCGAGTCTATAAAAGCAGTATAGAAATGTCACAAATTTTAAGGTTGTCTTCCACAGAATTTATATACAAGCTCACAGAGACATAAATAAGAAATGGCATCCCTTTCCATATTTAGTGACAGAAGATGATCTCCTATCTTAGATATAGTAGTGGCTCGTGGAGTAGATGACTGCACTGGAGACACAGGAAGAGGATATTTTGACATAGGAGGACACAGCGGAGCACAGGGAAGCTATTGGGAAGGATAAGGATGAGCACAATTTAGAACAAGAGAAGCAATATGATGAGGGTCGCCAGGATCCTCCTGAAGGTGATGAGAAGAACAAAGAATCTAAAAAGACAGAGACAAACTAAGTTGTCACGAAGAATAGGAGGGAAGGCGCCGAAGTTGACACAAGAGGAAAAAAGAAGCAGAAGGCAAACAAGCCCAAAGGACATAACATCAGTGGTCCTCACTGACAAGGACTTGGATCAGATTGGGGATAAAATTCAGGAAGCAACGATGGAATCAAGGAACAAGTTAGAGGATCACTATGGTGCACTTCTAATAGGTGTCAAAGAGTGAATTGTAGAATTGAACATTTTGGTACAAACTGTCAGACAACCATTGCAGGTAAAGGAAAAGATTGTAGAAGAAAGATTAATAAAACCTACACTTGCAATGCGGATAGCATTGATACCTATCGGAGCCCTGCTGTTTGACTCCACCGAGGTGCAATAGTAGTCCAAAGAATGGAGGTATGTGAAAATGAACATCACAATAGTGCCACTTCATATATTACACAAGTTGCATCAAGAGATCATAGATGAGTTGAAGCAGCGTAAAAAGCTCACGTCGAAGTTAAATATTCGGTAGAGAGAGAGAGAGAGATTCGCTACAAGAAAAGCTCGACCATGCGATCCAGGAGAGGGATAAAGTAGTACAACAGTAGCAGAAGTTGAAGGAGGTCACTGAAGCAACATGTTGCAAGATTCCAAACATTGAGTTTTAAGAAGAGGAACCAATGGAAGACAAGGTCACGAAGCTTGGCCTTGTAGTAACAAGATACAAAGATAAGATTGCATAAGTGAAATTTTCATATGATATGAAGATCATCGAGCTACAAATGAAGCTACGGCCAACCACACCATAGGAAGTGTGGGAGCAGAGGGAGACCAACCTGAAGATTGCAATGGTCTACAACTCTGCAGTAGTGGTAGATTGTGGGAAGTTTTTGGATGAAAGTTTACAAATTTTGACTTCACTGCAGGAAGATTCAAATGTGAAGAAACTACAAGAGGACATTCAGCAGAAGAAACAATAGCTAGAAGAGATTCAGGAAACTACGAAGACCTTACCGATATCGCAGAAGCTCACCAAGATCAGTGAGGGAAATGCCCTCTAGAAGAAGATAGAGGAGTTGAGGAAGGAAGAGAATACTTTGACAGAAAGAACTCAGCCATGGAAGGATGAGGCTCTCCAACTATCCTACGCAGCAGATGAGAAGCTTCAAAAGCTTCGACAAAGATAGAGAAATGATGCAAAAGGCTATAGAACCTATGACAGAAGTACTACTAGAGGAAGTGTGCAATGAAGAGAAGCAAGTCACAGAAATTTTGTGGTAGTTCAACAGTGCCTACAACAGACTTATAGCAAAGATCAGAGGAAAATAAATTGAGTGACTCAAGACAAGTCACATGTGAGTGTTGGGGGCCTATTGGGCACAGCCCAAATTGGCTTAGATTTTGGCAAATACTATGTGTTTTGTGGGGCAGAGTGTGCAGTGGAGCATGCAGTGGACCACGCAGCGGAGCGCAGTTTGAGGAATTAAATATACCTTGTGATGTAATGGCTTCAAGGTGGGTCGAAGCCCTTCATTTTTTTAAAATCACTTGATTTTGTAAAGGATCAATGGTTTTGGGACCATAGTTGCTTGTTTTAGGGAGTCCATGGTATCTTGATGTAACCACTACAAGAAAAAAGACATTGGTGAGGGGCGAAAAATGTCACCATAAGCTCATTGGTGACGGTCAAAAGAGCATTCGTCACCAAAAACTGAACATCACCAAAGGTGGCATTGCTAAAAGTATAGGTGTTGTAGTGACATACAAATTCTGTCACCAATAATGATTTATAATGATGGATAATGACCGTCACCATTTCATATGAGCAATGGTGATGAACCATAGCCTCCGTCACCAAAAACTGAACGTCACCAAAGGTGGCGTTGCCAAAAGTATAGGTGTTGTAGTGACATTCAAAGTTCATCACCAATAATGATTTATAATGACGGATAGCGACTGTCACCATTGCATATGAGCAATGGTGACGAACCATAGCCTCGGTCACCAAAAATTGAACGTCACCAAAGGTGGCGTCACCAAAAGTATATGTGTTATGGTGACATTCAAATTCCATCACGAATATTGATTATAATGACGAATAGTGACCGTCACCATTTCATATGAACAATAATGATTTATTGTGATGGATCTTTAATGGCCGTTACTATTGGTGATCCGAATTGGATCCATAAAAGACTGTCAAAGAACCATGACTGTATCAGGTTGGGACAAACATCAAGAATTCCAAAACAGCAATCAAAAAACACCCTGAACCAGTGGCAATGGCAACCAGCATGGAACAATGAGGACCTCGATCAAAGCGCGCTGACCGAGGCCCATGGAGACTGCGCGGGAGGCCAAATTAGCCCCTGGGAGCCCCGGATCGGGAAATGGAGGTGATTTTTGATGCACGATTAGTGCCTAATCGCGCATCACTCGGAAAAAGGGCTTGAAATGGGGAAGCCCCGAGCACATGGACGCATGGGGAGCCGGAGAACCGTGGGAAAAAAAAGCGAAAAGAGCTAAAGGACAAGGCGGGACCCATGCTTTGGAAACCGGCAGTATTGATCGGGGCGCCCTCAAACAGTAAGGGGTTTTGGATGAAAGCGAAGTGATCCCACTCAACGATCGATGCGTGGCAAGTGGAGGTGAGAGAAAACCGTCGTTGATCACGCGCTATCGGTTGAGCAAGTCAACCGCGTGAAACATGCGTATTGCATCGGATCTGGAGGCCCCAGATCTAATGGCTGAGATCACGCCCGATGGAGGAAGCGAAATCGACGAAGGAATGAGCCACGATTTGTAAATATTTGAGGTCCATTTGACCACCACGGTGGAGAAAAACTTCATCCACGATGTAACCGAAGAAACAAACCAACAAAGCAGGCTGGCGCCATTTAGAGGAGGACATGTGGCTACTCCCTGATCATTGATGATGACGCTGAACAAGGAACTCCAAGCACAGCTACAGAAGGTGATTCGATAGGGGCGGAAGAGGAACTGAACATGCATGGGAACGAATGGCCTAAAAGCCATGAATAGAGACAAAATACATACAGAGTCAGCCCGAGAGACGAAGGGAGGGACAGAGAACCCCAAAGATAGAGAGACCAGAATCTCGAGAGGAGGACGGAACACAGAGAAATAAGACAGTGAAGCAAAAGCAGAAAGAGGACAGAGGGTCAAGCTGACCAGAGGTGACATGGAGCACTAGAGGCTTGAGAGATCCGAGCCATCCCAAAGAGGATTTGTCTGGGTTGAGCACCACATTGGGCTCTTGCCACTGTAGACTAGAAGGTCATAAAGCCGGTAGGAAGAAGAAGTCTGTGTACTCAAGTGGCTTGGGGAATCCAAGAACCACCCTGCCAAGCAAATCTGTTTCAAGTGACTCATATTGAGCTCCTGCATTGTAATTCTCTGCTTAAAGAAACAATAAAATAAGGCCACCACTAAAAGCTAGACCGAAGATGTAGCCCTGAAGGATAGGGTGAACTCCTTATTAAATTGCTTATGTTCTTGTATTGCTTACTGTATTTCTCTGTTGTCTTTCCATTTAATTGTCTTGTATTAGAAATCTGATCAATCTGTTGCTTCAATAACATAGAACACACACCAGCACATGAGTCTGTAATACCTTAGTTTAATAAATCTTCAATTGATGTCACTCATAGGGTGAATATCAGATCAAGTGGTATCAGAGCTCTAGGCTGTAAGGTTAGAAAAGCTTGTGTTGGTTTTAGCTGTGAATTCTCACTAGAGCAAAGCTCAAATTAGGAGAAGGAGAGTTGGTGGAGACTGATCCTGAAATTGGGAGAGTCTATCCTCAGAAGACAATTTCATAGGAAGGTTCTGTGGGGCTAGACCCTCAATTCATAAAAAAATTCCTAGCTATAAAGTCTATGGTAGAAGAAATGTACGAGGACTTTAGAAAGCATAAGAATGAAGATTCATCAGGTTCTAAACAAGATAAAGAAGAATATGAGTCTCACTACCAAGACCACTCCAAAGGAAAGGGGAAAGAGGAAAGCTTTCTCACACCTCCTAATAGCCCTATGTATAATAAGAAAGCATCTTTGATTAAGCTAGATGTTAAATTTGATTTGCCTATATATGATGGAGAGTTAAATGCTGAAAAGATGGACAATTGGATTAGACAAATTGATGTGTATTACAGAGTACAGAACATAGACTCAAAAAAGAGTAAGATTCAGCTGGCAAGCTTACACCTAGGAGGCACTGCCTTGCTTTGGTGGGAAGGCAGAACCCAAGCTTAAATATGAAAAGACATGGTAAGACCATCTCTGTCTGGAGTGAATTTGTTTCTGCAATCAAAAAGCAGTTCTATCCATTGGCCTACATGAAACAAGCTATGATGAGTTGGAAAATTCTTTGACAGTTGAAAGGGAAAAGTGTGCAAGGGTATACTCAAGAATTCAGAAAGAGAGCATTGATGTTGGGTATCCCATTAAACTCACCAGAGACTCTTTTGAAGTACATGCTGGTCTACACAGCTACATGAGGCATACCATCCTCATGTTTAATCCCACTAGTATAGATGAGGTATCTATACAAGCTACTCATCTAGAAGCTAGAGGAAAGAATGGAAATCCAGAAGTTGGGGGACCATCCCAACCCATTGTAAGCAAGAGCAAGGAGAAAAGAAAGCAGAAGTGGAAAGCAAGGAAGGCTAACACTGCACAAAAAAGAAAAGCTTCATGTACTTACCTTAACAAGGATGGGCATGATGATGAGCATTGTTGGATTCTGCATCCAGAGCTAAGACCTAAGAAGTTTGAGGACAAGAAGAAGAAGACAGCTACAGTTATTCAGAAAGATTTGGGGTCAGACTTAGGAGATGAAACAACTATAGTAGCCATAGGTATAAAAGGTAAGAATTCTGAAGCATCTACTAGTAATTCTGCTCAATCTGGTATTGATGAAGAAAATGAGAGAAAAAGACATGAGCTTTTCCATATTCGAGTTATTTCCAAAAATTAAAAGATTGATACTTTGTTTGATAATGGCTCACAAGTAGATCTAATTTCTGAAGCAGTTGTAAAGAAATTGGGATTAGCAACTACACCTCACAAGAAACCATACCCATTAGGATGGTTGAATGATAAAGCACAACTACAAGTGACTAGACAGTGCAAACTCAAGTTTTATTTTGGGTTAGCATTTGTATATGAGGTTGAGTTAGACATAATTCCTTTGGATATATGTGGAATTGTTTTAGGAAGTCCTTACTTGTATGATAGGAAGGCTATTTTCTATAGAGCTGAGAACAAGTATCTACTTGTTAAAGATGGAATCAAATACTTTGTAAGGGCTCATAAGCTCAAGAATAATTATACTCCCATAAACTCAGAGCATATGAAAAGAATGATAAATTCATGCAAACAATTCTTACTGATGGTTGTAAAGGAAAATAAACCTGATAAAACCAATGTATTTGAGGGCTGTAATGCTGAACAACAAGCTGATATAGAAAAGGTTGTTTCAGAGTATGATGTCTTATTTCAAGAACCTAAAGGTCTGCCACCCAAAAAGGGAATAGTACGTGATATTATTTTGCAGCAAGATGTTCCATTGCCTAACATTAGGATGTATAGGTTGTCTGCTTTAGAGAATGCTGAAATCAAGAAGCAGGTGCACAAGTTGCTCAAGAAAGGGTTCATCAGGCCTAGCACATCACCATGTGGATCACCAATCATTTTGGTGAGAAAGAAAGATGGCTCATGGAGAATGTGCATTGATTACTGAGCACTGAATAAGATAACAATCAAAAATCGTTATCCCCTTCCTCACATAGATGATCTTTTAGATCAATTAAAGGAAGTTGTTTATTTCACCAAGCTAGATTTGCACAGTGGATACCATCAGGTCAGAGTTGCAGAGCAAGATGCATGGAAGAGTGCTTTCAAAACAAAGCAGGGATTGTATGAATTGTTGGTTATGCCTTTTGGCTTAACTAATGCTCCTGCTACTTTCATGAGATTAATGAATGATGTACTCAGACCTTTTCTTGATGATTTTGTTATTGTGTACCTGGATGACATTCTGATTTTTAGTAAAACGTGGGAAGAACATTTAAAGCATGTTAAGCATACATTAGATGTTTTTAAAAGAGAAAAACTTTATGTTAAACTCTCAAAATGTGAAAAAACATCTCTAAACTACTTGGGTCATATAGTAGGGGGAGGTGAATTGAAATTAGATCCCTCTAAAGTGGCAGTCATTGTAAACTGGCCTAAACCTAGGTCTACTACAGAAGTGAGAAGCTTCTTAGTAGCAGCACAGTATTGGAGGAAGTTCATTTCTAACTTTTCCTCAATTGCAGCTCCCTTACGTGCTTTAACAGGATTAAATAAGGTGTTTCAGTGGGGATGCAAACATCATAAAGCCTTCGACACCTTGAAAGAAAAGATTAATACAACACCTTTACTAGCACTGCTAGATCTACAAAGACCATTTGAGATCCAAACTGATGCCAGTGACTATGCCATGGGAGCAGTGTTGACACACCACGGTAAACCCATATGTTATCATTCTAAGACTTTTAATCCTGCAGTAGTTAACTATCCTACCTATGATACAGAATTGTATGCATTAATTCAGAGTGTGAAAAAGTGGAAACATTACTTAATGGGCAAGGAAACAGTAATACAGACTGATCATCAACCACTTCAATATCTACACTCCCAAACTAAGTTGCAGAAATCTAGACATTACAGATGGATGGGTTTTCTACAACAGTTTCATTTAGTCATCATATATAAAAATGGCATACATAACAAGGTTGCAGACATGTTATCTAGACCCATTATAAATGCATCTACCATACTTAAGCATAATTTTGTGCTACATGAAAGCTACATAGAACAATATGCTCAGGATATGGACTTTAAAGATGTATATGCAACTTTGAGTCAAGGAAAAAGAGTAGAAGAATTGGACTATCGCATAAAGGACCGACTCTTATATCATTGTGGGAAACTCTGCATTCCATAAATTGAGAGAGTAAAGATAATTAGGGAAGCACACAGTTCTCTGATATCAGGTCACTTTGGGGTAAGTAAAATAGTTGCACAGCTACAAAGATTTTGTTATTGGCCGAAAATGAATGAGACAGTTTCTAGATATGTAAGAGGGTGTGCTATGTGTGCTAAAAGCAAGCCCAGTAATAGAAAACTAGGCGTGTACACTCCATTTCCAGTTCCTTCTCACCCTTGGGAAAGTGTTTCCATGGATTTTGTTGGAGGACTACCTAAATCTAGGAAAGGTCATGATTCTCTATATGTTGTTGTGGATAGGTTCAACAAAATGTGTATTTTGATACCTTGTAATAAACAGATTACAGCTGAACAGACTGCAAAATTGTTCTTTGAACATGTATGGATTCATTTTGGATTACCCACTTCCATTGTATATGATCGAGACACCCGATTTGTGGGGAAGTTTTGGTCGAGTCTGTGGGAAGTGATGGACACTAAACTGAAGAAAAGCATAGCATTGCATCCACAAACAGATGGCCAGACAGAAGTAGTTAATAGGACAGTGATCCAGTTATTGAGAGGATATTGCAGCAAACATCCTAAGCTTTGGGATGAACACTTTTGTTATGTGCAGCATGCTTACAATAGAGCAAAACACTCTTCTACACAAATATCTCCTTTCGAGACCTATTTTGGTTTCACACCAAGGTCTCCTTTGGATTTTGTCTTTGGTAAAGATACCATGGTTGATGGACACAGTGATGTGGAAAGGGCAACTAGGTTCATTGAACAAATCCAGGAGATCCACCAGGTAGTATAGGAATGGCTGGAAAGGAGCCAAGCCAAGTACAAGGCTAGGCATGATAAGCATCGGATGGAGCATAGCTTTTAAGTTGGTGACCAAGTCTCACTGTATCAGCAAGGACAGGATGCAAGGTGAAGGTAAGAAGCTAAAGCCTATCAGGTATGGACCCTTTAGGATACTTGAGAATATTGGTAAAAATGCTTTTCGCCTTGATCTACCAGCTTACATGCACATCTACTCAATCGTAAATACATATTGCTTGAGATTGTTTGAACCTTCAATTATTGAGGACCTTGAAGAGAAAATTCAATTGCCTTCTATTGATGACCTGCTACCTAAATATCTTAATGAATTGCAGGAAGACACAATGCTGGACAGGAAGGTGAGGACAATGCATAGGGGAGATGTTGAGTACCTCAGGATTGGGCTCAAAGGTTCGAAACCAAGCAGTGCCAAGTGTATTGAGATTGGGAAAGTGAGAAAACAATACCCTCACTTAGTCGATGCTTGAAAACCAACTTTTGGTGGTCCAAAATCTTTTTCAGTGGGAAGGCCATGATCCGAATTGGATCCATAAAAGACTGTCAAAGAACCATGACTGTATCAGGTCGGGACAAACATCAAGAATTCCAAAACAGCGATCAAAAAACACCCTAAACCAGTGGTAAAGGCAGCCAGCATGGATTGACGAGGACCTCGGTCAAAATGTGCTGACCGAGGCCCATGGAGACTACATGAGAGGCAAAATTAGCCCTTGGGAGCCTCGGATCGGGAAATGGAGGTGATTTTTGATGCGCGATTAGCGCCTAATCGCGCATCGCTGGGTGAAAGGGCTCGAAATGGGGAAGCCCTGAGCACATGGATGCATGGGGAGCTAGAGAACCGTGGGCCAAAAAAAAAAAAGAGAAAAGAACTAAAGGACAAGGCAAGACCGGCGCTCTGAAAACTAGCGGTATTGATCAGGGCGCCCTCAAACGGTAAGTGGTTTTAGATGGAAGCAGAGCGATCCCACTCAATAATCGACACATGGCAAGCGGAGGTGGAATAAAACCTTCGTTAATCATGCTCTATCGGTTAAGCAAGTCAACTGTGTGAAACATGCGTATGGCATCGGATCTAGAGGCCCCAGATCTAACGGCTGAGATCGCGCCTGATGGAGGAAGTGGAATCGACGAAGGAATGAGCTGCGATTTGTAAAGATTTGAGGTCCATTGACCGCCATGGTGGAGAAAGACTTCATCCACGATGTAACTAAAGAAGCAAACCAATGAAGCAGGTTGGTGTCGTTTAGAGGAGGACATGTGGCCACTTCCTGAGCATTGATGATGATGCTGAACAGGGAACTCCAAGTGCAGCTGTAGAAGGTGATTCGACAAGGGCGGAAGAGGAACTGAATAGGCATGGGAATGAATGGCCTAAAGGCCATGAACAAAGACAGAATACATATAGAGTTAGTCTGAGAGACGAAGGGAGGAACAAAGAACCCCAAAGATAGAGAGACCAGAATCCTAAGAGGTGGATGGAACACAGAGAAAGAAGACAGTGAAGCAAAAGCAGAAAGAGGACAAAGAGCCGAGCTGACCAGAGGCAGCATCAAGCACTAGAAGCTTGAGAGATCTGAGCCATCCCAAAGAGGATCTGTCTGGGCTAAGCACCACATTGGGCTCTTGCCACTGTAGACCATAAGGTCACAGAGCCGGTAGGAAGAAGAAGTCTGTGTACTCAAGTGGCTTGGGGAATCCAAGAACCACGCTGCCAAGCAAATCTTTTTCAAGTGACTCATATTGAGCTCCTACATTGTAATTCTCTACTTAAAGACACAATAAAATAAGGCCACCACTGGAAGCTGGACAAGAGATGTAGCCCTGGAGGATAGGGTGAACTCCTTATTAAATTACTTGTGTTCTTGTATTGCTTACTGTATTTCTCTAATGTCTTTCCATTTAATTGTCTGTGTATTGGCAATCTGATTGATCCGTTGCTTCAATAACACAGAACACACACCAGCACATGAGTTTGTAATACCTCAGTTTAATAAATCTTCAACTAATGTCACTCATAGGGTGAATATCATATCAATTGGTGCATATATGGTGACGTTCATTGACCGTCACCAAAAGTCGCACTACTAGAAGTATAGGTGTTTTGGTGACTTTCAATGTCCATCACGAATAATGACTATAATGACGGACAACAACCGTTACCATTTCATATCAACAACAATGATTTATGGTTACGGACCTTTGAGAGTCGTCACTATTGATGCATATATATGGTGGCGTTCATTGACCGTCACCATTTCATATTTTTGGTGAGGGTCAAAAAATATCACCAAAGCTCATTAGTGATGGTCAAAAGAGCCCATGTCACCAAAAACTGATCGTTGCTATTCCATATGGATGTCAAGGCATGATGGAATCGAACCACCAACCTCCTGCTTGTAAAGAAAGTGCTCTTCCATTGAGCTAGCACCCTTTAAAGAATTATATTTTTAAAAATTAGACCTTGAAACTTCATAAATTGTAAATTCTACAACTTTCAAAAAACTAAAGTCTCAACAATATTTTAATAAACAAGCAAAGCATCATCAAAGATGTAGGTCCCTACCTAATGGTTATTGAAGTTATGAAAATTGGGTGGAGGGAAAAATAGTTATGTATAAGAGAATCAATATGTTCAGTTGAATACTCAATTAGAAGTGAAACTCTGAAGACATTTATAACCTATAAATGACCTATAACTATCAAATGCACCAAATATTGCAAAGGAAATGTCATAAGTGGATATCATATGGAAGAAGAGGAGGCAGGGACTTGGAACCCTTGTACATATTGGCATGCCTTAGAACTTGGCACATCTTAGCTTGTTTGACATGTCTTCGTACTATCTGGCACATCTTAGCATGCCCTAGCATTCCCTAACACACCTTGGCAGTCATGACCTCACAACTAGCATTGCATTTTTCCATGACTTGGGAACCTTACATTCACTAGAACACCTTGGCACTCCCTAGTTGTCATGCCCTTTGTTATCCTCCATAATGTCCTAGGCTATTGAAGAGATAGACCGAGGTAACCACAGACAAAGCTTTTAGTTTGGTAGCTAGCCCTACCAGACCAAAGAGGGCTCTCTCTATGAAATCACAGCCAAGAGATGATTGGAATGTAAAGGATTTTAGGCTAGATAGCTAGGGTCAGGCGGGTTTTTGGAAAATTTAGGGACTTGGAACTCTATCCACCAAGTCTTGTCTAGCAAGGACTTTGTCAAGGAGGCAAGGACTTGGAACTCTATCTAGGATAAAGCACCTAACATGCATGACAAAAACTCCCTAGAATAGAGTACCTCCTACCTAGAAGAGTGTCCCTTGCTCAAAATATAGAACTCTTCTATACTGTGCACTTTTCTTAAAGATAAATCTGTGCATAAAATAGTATTAAGAAAAACACCTAAATTAAGAAAAGGGAGCATCTAAGTCAAACTATAAAAGTATAATAAATATGGCTCTATATAAGTTTTGGAAACACTAGACAAGCATGCTTTCATACAAAAACAATAAGATGCCTAAAATTGATGCTATTCTTTCATCATTGCTATACCCTCAAAGAAAAACTGGAATCTATAGCATGTACCCCAAGGCTGTATGCATTTGTTGAAGGTGTAGATTGAAATGATCTACTGAGATGAAGGAGAAACACCTTCAAAACAATAGATAAAGTCTATTATGAATTCAACCCATTTGCACACAAACCAAGGCTGCTACTGGGTACACTTCTCCACTGAATGGAAACTACAATATATTGTATTGTTGTTGAAGGAAAAACACCTTTAGTGCAACACGGATAAAAATCTAACAAATATTGTCATTATGGCCTCGGTTTTCGATGATCTCATCAATATAGGTAACAACTTCGATAATTGAAAAACAAAAAGGTGAGATGCATAGATCATTTGAAATGACAGATTTGGGCATACTTTATTATTGTTTAGGAGTGTTAGTATAGAAAATGCAAGGTAACTTGTTGCATCTTTATGTCACAGGCCAAGGATGCGAAGAAATACATAAAATATTAAATAGCATGGTATAAGTCGATTGCAGGTTATTTTGAAATAGGAATGGAATTCTCCTTGTGCGGGTTCTAATCTAGTGGGTATAACTTTAAATAAGAAACTGATAGTTATGGGGTTGAAATTGTCTCACAATTCATGAAAAGTCCCAAATTTGTTCACTAGAAAGAAGTAGAGCGAGTCATCAGGTTTATGGAAGGGAACACCCTATTCGCAGGAAGATAACTTGAAATTAGTTGGGCATATTATTTCTCATCTTCTTGTACGTGTGTGCTTTGAAAAGATAACCACATCCAAAGACTTAATAACAACTCTGGTAAAGTTTATAGATGTGAAGCACTTCTGAGAAAACCCATTGCTTAATGATAATTGATCAAGGAATATGTTGAAGGATTCAATCTGGCACTCAGTCATAAAAAGGAAGTTGGGGTATCTAGCATCTTACCAACAAACTGACTCCAACCATAATGTGAAATGCAGGTTAACTGTGAGACCTCTTTCCCACTTTGTAGTATTGTTCCCTCTTGAATTCCAGCAGGTATCTGGCTGCTTAGATCCACAAAACTCGTGCCATGTAAACTTTTCATGATACAATTGTGACATGCAAGCTTGACACACACTCTAGTTTCCCTCTAAAAGAGGGTAAGTCAAAATATTATGACAATCTTAACTGTAATTTGATCATACAATATTTAGGTATTGCATGGAATAAACAATATATTATCAATGCACTAATAAAGAACTCAAAATGAATGAATTTCTTATTGCTACAATAGCGCCTCTTGGGATTCTCAGATAAAGCACCTAACCTGCATGGCAAAAGCTTCCTAGAATAGAGTACCTCTTACCTAGAAGTGTGTCCCCTGCTCAAAATATAGAACCCTTCTCTATTGTGAAATTTTCTTAAAGATAAATCTGTGCATAAAACAGAACTAAGAAAAACACCTAAATTAAGAAAAGTAGCATCTAAGTCAAACTATAAAAGCATACTAAATATGGTTGTATACAATATTGAGGTATTGCATGGAATAAACAATATACTATCAATGCACTAATGAAGAACTCAAAATAAACGAATTTCTTATTGCTACAACAGCGCCTCTTGGGATTCTCAGATAAAGCACCTAACTTGCATGGAAAAAGATTCCTAGAATAGAGTACCTCCTACCTAGAAGTGTGTCCCATGCCCAAAATATAGAACCCTTCTCTACTGTGCACTTTTCTTAAAGATAAATCTGTGCATAAAATAGAACTAAGAAAAACACCTAAACTAAGAAAAGTGAGCATCTAAGTCAAACTATAAAATCATACTAAATATGCCTAAAATCGATGCACTTCTTTCATCGCTGCTACAACCTCATAGGAAAACTATAATCTACAACATGTATCCCAAGGCTGCATGCATCTACTAAAGGTGCAAACTGAAAGTATCTACTAAGATGAAGTATTATTGAAGGAGAAACACCTTCAAAACAACAAATAGAGTCTAATGTGCATTCAACCCATCTGCACACAGGCCAAGGTTGCTACTGGGTACACTTCTCCCCTAAATGGAAACTACAGTGTATTGCTGCTCTACTGAAGGAGAAACACGGATAAAACTATAACATATATTGTCACTGTGGTATCGGTTGTAGAAGTTCTCATCAATATAGGTAACAACTTTGATAATTGAAAAACCAAAAGGTGAGCTACATAGATCATTTGAAATGATAGATTTGGGCATACTTTATTATTTTTTAGGACTGTTAGTATAGAAAATGCAAGGTAGCTTGTTGCATCTTTATGTCACAGACCAAGGATGCGAATAAATACAGAAAAGATTAAATAGCATGGTACAAGTCGATTGCAGGTTCTTTCGAAACAAGAATGGATTTCTCCTTGTGTAGATTCTAATCTATTGGGTATAGATTTAAATAAGAAATTTATAGTTATGGGGTTGGAATTGTCTCACGATTCATGGCAAGTCCCAAAGTTGTTCACTAGAAATAAGTAGAGTGAGTCATCAGGTTTATGAATGGGAACACCCTATTCACAAGTATATAACTTCAAATTAGCCAGGCATATTATTTCTCCTCTTCTTGTACGTGTGTGCTTTGAAAAGATAACCACCTTCGAAGACTCAAGAACAACTCTAGTAAAGTTTATAGGTGTGCAGCACTTCTGAGAAAACCCATCACTTAATGACAATTGAGCGAGGAATATGTCGAAGGATTCAATCTTGCACTCAATCATAAAAAGGAAGTTGGGGTATCCAACATCTTTCCAACAAACCGACTCCAACCATAATGTGAAATCCAAGTTAACTGTGAAACCTCTTTCCCACTTTGTAGTATTGTTGCCTCTTGAATTCCAACAAGTATCTTGCTACTTAGATCCACAAAACTTGTCCCAGGTAAACTTTGCATGATACAATTGTGATGTGCAAGCTTGACACACACTCTAGCTTCCCTCTAAAAGAGGGTAAGTCAAAATATTATAACAGGCTTAACTGTAATTTTATCATACACTGTTGAGGTATTGTATGGAATAAACAATATACTATCAATGCACTAATGAAGAACCCAAAATAAACGAATTTCTTGTTGCTACAATAGCACCACTCTTGGGATTCTCGAAGGAGCCACTAATTTATACACATTTGGAATCTTTACTTGGTCTGCAGAAAGATTAAGCAATGGTAGTGATCACTCTTTTCCCTCCCGTGGAAGGTCTATACAGAGCCAGCAATAAATCGATTTAAAAGTGAGGTATATGCCTGAAAAATAGGAGTCCGACTCTTCAACTCTAATTTAGTGGCAAGGAAATATTCAACTATAAATGCTTGATCTTCTACAGTGTAAATTTCTAGATAAATGGTTAGCGTAAATCTATCCATTGTCCACATATCCTAGAAAACCATGTAAGTCTAGACTCTGGTTGTGTGTAAGAGAGGGGAGATCACATAAATAATCCATTATCAAAAGAAAAAGTTAAAGCACAACATTCTATGGAGAAGTTTTTTAAAATTTTATTACATACCTTAGAAAGTTTGAAAGGACATAACTGAAGCTTCCCTCTCCTTCCACACTTCATTAAATATGCCCCTTTTCCATTGCAGATGTGGCCTGCAAAATCACAATTAGAAAATAGAATATGAAAAGTAAGTTTAATGAATTAAAGTAGCTTTGTTATACCTCAAGCAAATGGACTATGAGAAATTGGATTCATTCTCTACAAAAGATGATATAGCAAGATCTAATTACATTTTTAACTGAAACAAAGGTAAATTGGATTCATGCTCTGTAATAGACGATATAATGAGATCTAATGACATTTTCAACTCAAACAAAGGTAAGTTGAGTAAGCTCAAGCTCCAAAATGATGGCATCCAACTTTTGAGTGGCAGTTACTATATATATATCTATATATATATATATATATATATATATATATATATATATATATATATCTTTAGCTAGAGGCTATAACATAAAGATATTTGTTATATTTGAAGATAAAAAAAAATGAAAGGAATGTGAAATTTTGACCATCAACTATAAGTTCCTTTCAAGGACTAGATCAAACCATAACATTGTTATCAAGATAATCAACTCACCCATTCTAGTACACTCTAGTAGTTTCATGATAAAACTCAAACTCAATAAACTTCAAACAACATAAATTAACCAACAATATGTCTGAGGTTAGTTACCTAAGGATTATATCATATTAAATTACCTTTTGCATCTAACATTGAAAATTATTGTGAAAGAAATGAAGACAAATCAATGATTATGATGGACGCATGTGATGAAATAAAATTAAAAATGACCTTTCTTCTTGCTACTGATGAGCTTTCTAGGGGATTCTTGGATTAAGTTGATCCTAATCTGCTTTCTGAAATCAAAGATACACTTTCTAGCTACTCTGATTTGATGGAAAACAACCCTAATGCTTATGAAAATGAATATGGAAAGCAATAAGCATCGATGAACCTGGTCTTGAAGAAGGTGTCTCAAAGTCTAACATGGATAGTATTTTAAATTTCTACAACTAGCAGAGGGTTTTCCCAGTTGGGTTCCCTAGAAACTTTTGTTTTTTTTTCTATAGTGTGACTGTGTTTTATTTTTGTTCTATTCCACTACAAATTGGTAGAGATATTTTTTGTCTTCATGCAACAATTAGTTTCAGATTTATGCATTCAAGTAGTAGCAGAATTTCAAGGAAATTCTACACAACAATTAATCTATATTTTCACTTATATCTTTTGCTAGTAAAATTCACAACTAAAGTTCCATCCAAAGTGTTTAGGTTACTAGCAAGTGGTATCAGAACATATCTCAACATTGCAAGGCATAAATCATACTATTCAATAAGGTCTCAACATTGTAAGGCATAAATCATACTATTCAATAATGTTGAGACTTGAGATACAAAAATCTTCCCAAGTTATGCAAGCAAGAAAACTACTATTTTTAGTTCTAAATCTATCCAACCAGAACAAAATTATGCCATTGTCAGCACCCTCTAGTCAAAGTTATTCCTGGCAATCTCTTTGATATTTCTTCTTCATTTCATGCTTCTAAGTTATATATTTATGCAACCTAATATATCATTTATGTTAAGTGATTATTCATTAAAAAAAAATTAGTTCGTCCAACGCATGTACCTAATTTTCTTATCAATTTCTGGGAATACTTTATCAGATGTTTGCAACAAAAAATAGAAGACTATTTTAGTACCTAGTGTTATAAAACTCTAATCTAGAAAAAGTATTTTGGGTTGTTTCCCTAAAAATATTTACAAAATTTACAATCCCAAAGCCATTTCAGGGAGAATTTTAGTCAGGAAGAAATTTAGTATTATTTTTGGAAAATTTGAATGCAACTAAAAGAAATTCTTCTCGTTTGCTCAAAAGATTCCAACACCAAATATGAGTGAATTCACAGAACTTAAGATTTGGAAATAATTAAATTTCACTTCGCTTTTCCAGGACCATATATGATTGAATTCACAAAACCTGAAATTTGGATTCTGGAAACACTTAAATTTCACCTCATTTACTAGGATTGGAAGTTCCCTGAGATACAAACATGTAGCATTAAGGATCTACTTTTCTTGTTTAAGGACAATGATCAGTTTATAAATAATGACACAAAAATCCTTGTATACATGCTTGACACAGTTCTTTGGTCACAACTAATGAAACTGAACTCCATCAATACATAACACACAAGGTAGAATGTAAGAGAGCGTCTACTTTTCAACATATACTCTGACAAAAATAAACATCTATACAGTCATATAAAGTTGTCACCACACCAAAGAAGGAATTAAAAACCAAAATAAAAATAGGAACAGGCTTGGATTGTTATGGTTACTCTAACAAAATGTTAAATAGGATCAATATGTTAATATGGAAAATAGTGTAGTTGATTGTGATTTATTGAGCCCAAGGGGTTAGCCCAACCGAATGCCATTAATGTTACTGGGTATTTGGCTAGTTCTATGCTCAATTCCAATGGGTTTACCAGGGATGTCATCCATGAATGTGGGGAAACATCCATTGGGATTCCCCAGAGAGTTTTTCTTGGAAATAACAAAAATAGGATTTCCTAAATAGAAATTTTGAGATGCATACAATGTACACCCAGTAAAATCAACTCTATAGAGAAAAACCATAAAAGAAGAAAAAATACATATGATTCTAACTATGTTCCCTCATTTCTCTCCCGCCCTATGAAAAGTGAAAATATGTTACTCTTAAACTTAAAAGAAAGGATGAAAAAAATAGTGAATTTTGAACTAGTCCTCCTTGTGTGGAAGAAGACTAAAAGTGGGGGTGAAAAGTGAAAATATGTTACTCTTAAACTTAAAAGAAAGGATGAAAAAAATAGTGAATTTTGAACCAATCCTCCTTGTGTGGAAGAAGACTAAAAGTGGGGTGGAAATGCAGTGAGGTTAGAAATGAAACATACCTGGGTGCCATTAATGGATTGAAGAGGTAAAACCTTAACTCACAACTCTTTTCAATCTCGTTTTCCCTCTCGCCCTGTGAAAAGTTAAAATATGCTACTCATAAACTTAAAAGCAAGGATGAAAAAAATAGTGAATTTTGAACCAAAGATCTAAGGTGTGTGTACTCCTCCCTATGTGGAAGAAGACTAAATGTGGGGTGTAAATGCAGCGAGGTTAGAAAGGAAACATACCTGGGCGCCATTAATGGATTGAAGATCCAATGGTGGGGTTCAATATTATTCTGCTACTGGTAAAACCTTAATTCACAACTCTCTTCAATCTCATTTTCCTTTCCGCCCTGTGAAAAGTGAAAATATGCTACTCATAAACTTAAAAGCAAGGATGAAAAAATAGTGAATTTTTAACCAGAGATCTGAGGTGTTTGTACTCCTCCCTGTGTGGAAGAAGACTAAAATTTGGGTGTAAATGCAGCGAGGTTAGAAATGAAACATACTTGCGCACCATTAATGGATTGAAGATCTAATGGTGGGGTTGAAAATTTAATTCACAAACTCTCTTCAATCTCGTTTTCCCTCCCACCCTGTGAAAAGTAATAATATCTACTAGTTTTCCCTCCGCTCTATGAAAAGTGAAAATATACTGCTTGTTTTAGAAAGTAAATGAAGATTGGAATTAGGAGAGCTTTGTTACATCAAAATTAAGGCTGAATTTTTTCAAAAATGTTAAAATTTCCCTCCCTAAAAAACAATGAAACAATATTTATAGAGTATAGAGTAAATGTGTAGGTGTAATGTAAGTATGTAAACAATTCTAAATATGGGCTTAGTTAAAGAATAATAGTAATAATAATAATAAAAGTCAAAAGTATGGGGATGAGTGCAAAAATCTAAACGTTGGCTCAATTAATAATAAAAATAATAAAATTCAATTTTTTATATTTTGATTTTGTTATTAACTTGTGAATAGGTTTTGTTACAATACCATGAGCCAATACCATGGCTTATCAATACCTCAAGCCCAAAAACCATAACTTATTTCACAACCAAAATATTTTATAACAATATGACAAGATTCTTAACCATGGATATTCACCCCCCGCTTTACAGTGGATATTATTAACTTGTAAAAAATTGGTTTTGTTATAATACCATGGGCCAATACTATGGATTATCAATACCACATGCTCTAAAAACATAACTTATTTCACAATCAAAATATTCTAGAACAATATGAACATATTCTTAACCATGGATATTCATTCTCACTTTACCATGGATATTATTAACTTGGAAATAGAATTTATTACAATACCATAGGCCAATACCATGGCTTATCAATATCACATGCCCAAAAAACATAACTTATTTCAAAATAAAAATATTTTATAAGAATATGACAGGATTCTTAATCATGGATATTACCATGGGCCAATACCATGGCTTATCAATATCACATGCCCAAAAAACATAACTTATTTCAAAATAAAAATATTTTATAAGAATATGACAGGATTCTTAATCATGGATATTCATCCCTGCTTTGTCATTTGATATTATGAACTTGTGAATAGGCTTTGTTACAATAGAATGGGAAAATACCATGGCTTATCAATACCACAGGCCAAAAAATCATATCTTATTTCACAATCTAAATATTTTATAACAATATGACAAGATTCTTAACCATCGATATTCACCCCCACTTTACCATGGATATTATTAACTTGTAAAGAGGCTTTGTTATAATACCATGGGCCAATATCGTGCCTTATCAATACCACATGCCCAAAAACCATAACTTATTTCACAATAAAAATATTTTAATTTAATTTAATTTTATAACTTTTTTTTATTTAAAGCTAATAGGAAAAGGGTTGTAATTAGTTTTGAGATATATATAAACCCTCTATCCTCACGACTACTGAAATTATTCCCATATAAATTAAATTAAGGTTTTAATAAAATTAAAAATGAGAATACTTTTGTATTTAAAGATGTGAAATTTATATAATACAAATATTAGTAAGAACCAACATAGACTTATCTTAACTAAGGATCCAAGTGATGATAGCAATCAAAGTGAAGGGAAGAGGGGGGGGGGGAGATAGCGACAAAGATGGAGGGTGGAGAGAGAGAGAGAGAGAGTGAGTGAGTGATGGGGTGAGATAGAGAGGAGGAGGTAAGAAGAGAGAGAGGGGAGAGAGAGAAGAAGAGATTAGGGGAGAGAGATATGGAGTTGGAGGGGGAGAGAGAGGGAGGAAAGAACTAAGGCATAGGGAGATAGAGGTGGAGAGAGAGAGGGAGTGACAAAGGATGGATGGATAGAGAGAGAGGGAGAGAAGAGAGGATGGGAGAGAGAGAATAGATGGGGATAAAGATAGGGAGAGAAGGGAAAGAGAGAGAGGGAGGCACAAAGATGGATGGGGGAGAGAGAGAGAGAGAGTGATGGGGGGGACAGAGGGAGGTGAGAGAGAAAGGGAGAGAGAGGAATAAGAGAGAGGAGAGAGAGATGAAGTTAGAGGGGGGGAGATAGGGAAGGAAGAAGAAATACATAGAGGGAGAAAGGTAGAGAGAGAGAGGGAGTGACAAGGGAGCGATGGATAGAGGAGAGATAGAGGGAAGAGAGAGAGGCGGAGAGGAAGAGGGAGGGAGAGAGAGAGATAGATATGGAGAGAAAGTGTGTGTGTTTGGGGGTGAGATAGAGAGAGGGAATAAGAAAGAGACACATAGATACAAATATAGATATTATATAGTATTATATAACCAGCCTAGATCCATCTTAACTTGGATCTACTAGGCGCCAAAAAAGAGGTTTGCGCATCGAGATATTGGATCCCTCTTGGCGCTTGATAGATCCAGGTTAAGATGAATCTAGGATGGCTTAATAAGTTTGTAGTTGTATTTGATAAACTAACACTTTTTTTATGGTTGTGTTTGAAAACAATTTTTCTATATTTGGTGTATTTATCATAATAATAATAATCTAATTTTAATTTAATTTTAAGCTTACCTTTTTTATGCAATGATTTTGTTGTTAGTTTATAGAGATAGACATGTTATACTTTTGGAATTTGAAAAGGAAACACGTGCTCTTAACTTGGTTGTATTGAAAACATTTAAGTGAAGAAAGAAACATGCCCTCTTAACTTGGTTGTATTAAAAACATAAGTGTTCTTGTATACTAGGGGGTGAAAACAAGAGAGAGTATATGGTAAGTAGATTAAATAGTTAAAAACAAATGTTAGTTAAGGAGAAAGTTACAAAAATCTAACAAATAGGCTAGGGTTGGGATATTACTGTTTTGGTACATCTAAAGTTGAAGGTACATTTTATGGAGGTGTAGTCTAAGCCCTTGGGTGTAGGGCACATATTATTGGTATCTTGGACTTTTGGTGTGTGTTAGTGGTGTCAACTAGTGGTGTAGTGTCCAACCAATGAGTAGGCAAAGTTTTTCATTTACAAGGTTGGCATCAATCAAGTATTCTCCCTCTCTACCCAACTCTAAGATGAGGAGTGTGCATAATGGACTTATTATTGTAACAAATTGCAAATATTTGATTATCTTTAAGTTCAAGGGCTTGAAGTGGCTGCCTCAACCTACAAATATTTAAAGGAACTATGTGTTTTTCAATTAAACCCTTGTGGTCAAGGAGCTACAAAGGAGGAAGGCCTTACGGCTATTTTTAAGGGGTTGTAATGACCCTCGTCTTGTGGTAAATATGTAGATATGATGCTAATGGTCCTGATCTTAGTACATTCACGTATATAATGTAAATATTTTCCTATCACCTTGCATTGTGTAAATATGATAAATATTTTGTGGTTACCCTAATGTACATGTTGAATTTCCACTTGCATGATTATGGGAAACACTTCTAATTTATCCTTGTGTACATGGGGAAGATCATAATTACTCTATGTGATAAAAACACCTAGTAATATTTTCACATTGAACACTATACAATAAACTTAACCCTAATATCTTAGTGAAGAACAAGTAACTAGCTAGACTCTAGAAGGGTTTTTGAATTGATTGTTAGTGAAATTCATTGCAGTTAGGTGTGCCAATGTGTGGTGAATGTTAGTGAGTGCTAGGGAAACACAAGGGAGCACTAGGTCAAAATGCATGGAAATGAATGAATAAGAGTGTGTGACAGGGAGTATCAATGAGTTCCAAGTGTGGTAAGAGGGGAGTGACATGGTATGCTAAGCAGTGCTAAGTCATTCTAGCGTGCCAGAGCAACATGCAGCCAATATGTGCTAGGTGCCAAGGTGTGCCAAATAGTGCTAGGAAGTGTTAGGGAGTGTTAGGGAAACACAAGGGAGCACTAGGTGAAAATAATGCATGCAAATGAATGATTAAGAGTTTGTGACAGGAAGTGTCAGTGATTTCAGGGTGTGCTAAGGAGGGAGTGACAAGGTATGCTAGGCAGTGCTAAGCCATTCTAAAGGTCAGGGAAACATGAAAAGATGTGCTAGGTGCTAAGGTGTGCCAATGCATGCCAGGGAGAGTTATGGAGTGTCAGGGAAAAACAAGGGAGCACTAGTTTCAAATGCATGGAAATGAATGAATAAGAGTGTGTGACAGGGATTTTCAATGAATTCTAGGTGTGCTAAAGAGGGAGTGACAAGGTATGCTACGTAGTTCCAAGGAATGCTAGAGTGCCAGGGTGACATGCCAATATGTGCCAAGTCCTAGGTGTGCCAATGTGTGTAAGGGAGTGCCATGAGAACACAAGGGAGAACTAGTTCAAATTACATGGAAACGAATAGATAAGAGTGTGTGATAGGGAGTGTCAACAAGTTCCAATAGTGTTAAGGAGGGAGTGAAAAGGGTACATGCTAGGTAGTGCCAAAGCATTCTAGAGCGGCAGGGCATGTTAGGGAGTGGTAGGGTCTGTTAGGGAGTGGAAAATCATGCCAAGGAATGCAAGGGATGATAATGTGTTCCATGTAGTGCCAATGGATTGTTATAAGTGCCAGATGTTATGGCATGTGAAGATGTAAACTATGTTGCTTAGTTATTTTATGGGCACTTTTGGATGTGAGCCTTGACTTGGTAACTTGTTAAGTGGGATGAGTTAATATTGGACATGAGAAGGCTAAGATGATTTATAGTCCATTAGGGGAACAAGGCATAGTCTAGTTGTAACTTGGTGAAGTTGTTGTAGTCGAGGCAGGACTTGGTTGGGTTCCTAAGTCTAAAAGAAAATAAGGGTAGTTATGAGGGAATGATAATTAAGGAGTGCCATGGCATGCCAAGGAATGAAAAGGTGTGCTGAAATATGCTAGATAGTGTCAATGCATGTCAAGGCGTGTTTGGGAGTGTCAGGGATCATAAGGGAGAACTAGGTCAAAGTGCATGGAAATGAATGAATAAGAGATTATGCGAGGGAGTGTCAGTGAATTCTAGGTGTCCCATGGATGAAGTGCGTTAGGAGAATTTCATATTAGGACTTGTAGGAGGAAAGCCTATGATTGGATAAGAGGATGGAAAAACAAGTTTGAGACAAATGAAGACTTTGGTCTAGGCACAACACTATTTTTTCAATGACTTGGTTGGGTTCCCAAGTCACAAAAAAAGTAAGGTTATCTATGAGGGCATGAAAACCAGGGAGTGCCAAGGTGTGTAGGGAATTTCAGGAAGTGATAACACATGTTATAAAGTTCCAAGGAATGTTAGGCATGTCAAGACATGCCAAGTGCTAAGGCATGCCAATGTGTGCTAGGTTCTAGGATGTGGCGCCAACACATGCTAGGGATTGCCAAGGAAACACAAGGGAGGACTCGTTTCAATTACATGTAAATGAATGAATATGCATGTGTGATAGGGAGTGTTAACAAGTTATAGGTGTGCTAAGGAGGGAATGACAACGTATGATAAGCAGTTGCAATAGATGATAGAGTGCTAGGAAATCCTACTAAGATGTGACAAGTGCCATGGTGTGCCAATGTGTGCCAAGGAGTGTTAGGGAGTGTTAGGGAAAGACAAGGGAGAACTAGGTCATAATGAATGGAAATGAAGGAATAAGAGTGTGTGGAATGGAGTGTTAGTGAGTTCCAAGTGTGTTAAGGAGGAGTTACAAGGCATGCTTGGCAATGCTAAGGAATGCTAGATTTCTAGGGCGACATGCGGCCAAGATGTGCCAACGTGTGTAAGGAAGTGTTAGCTGGGAGTGCTAGGGAAACACAAGGGAGAACTATGTCAAAATGAATGGAAATAAACAAATAAGAGTTTGTGATTAGAAGTTTCAGTGAGTTCTAGGTGTGCTAAGGACAAATTGACAAGGTATGCTAGGCAGTGTTAAGGCATGCTAGAGGCTAGGGCGACATGCCAAGATGTCATAGGTGCTAGGGTGTAACAACACGTGTCAAGGAGTGACAAGGAGTGCTAGGGAAACACAAGGGAGAACTAAGAAAAAATGCATGGAAATGAATGAATAAGAGTTTGTGACCAAGTGTGTCAGCAATGTCTAGGTGTGCTAAGGAGAGAGTGACAAGGTATACTATGTAGTGCCAAGGAATGCTAGAGTGTTAAGGCGGTAGGCCAAGATGTGTCAGGTGCTAGGGTGAGCTAGGGAGTGTTAGGGGGTGTCAAGGAAACATAAGGAAGCACTAGTTCAAAATGCATGGAAATTAATGAATAAGAGTGTGTGAGAGGGAGTTTCAATGAGTTATAGGTGTGTTAAGGAGGGAGTGACAAGGTTATATGCTAGCCAATGCCAAGGTATGATAAACTACCAAGGCATGTCAGGAAGTGCCATGGTGTGCTAGGGAGTGTCAAAGCATGCCAAGGAATGTAGGGGAAGTTAATGCATGCCACATAGTTCCAAGGCATTCTAAGACATGTCAGGTGCTATGGCATGTCAAGATGTAAATTTGTTGCTTAATTGTTTTAGACCAAGGTTGGATGTGATGAGCCTTGTCTTGGTAACTTGTTAAGTGGGATGAGAGGATTGTACATGAGTACCCTAAAATGAGTTACAAGTAGTTCTTAGGTGAACAAGGAATATGTTGAATTTCCATGACACATGAGAATCTGGGTTTGGCCTTATAATTTTTTATGCGAACACACTCAAGTGCCACAACACATCTACTATGCAGAACGAAATCTGCCATCAAAGAAAATGTAATGGATTTAATCCACATAGTTCAAGGTCTACACATCTTCGTATGTTAATGCTTATTATTGTGATATACAATAGTCATTTATATGTCTGGTGTAAGACTCCTCTGTAGATTTCTATCCAATAACAACATCTCTGTGGTAAAAGTTGTATCGTCAGAGATTGCTCCATCAAAAATAGCAACCAAAAGGGACCTTACTATGCACACAAATAAAGAATTAAGAATATTATTATCTATGAGTGTTGATGTGGAGGTATGGAACAAAATTACACAGATAGCGAACCTTTTTGTTCAACAAATCAAGATCTAAAAAGGAAAATGTGTGATTATATATACATGTGTGATAGTATTTGGAGAAATGCCAACCTATCCCACATATTTGTTGACATTTTGCTAGAGCTGACCTATAATTGTTCCTAAATTAAATAAACATGTAAAATAGGATTGAATTTTCAATACAAAATATAAATTGATAGGAACATGGCCAAATTGTGAAGGTGTAAAAATTGGTATGGTTTAAAGGGACCGATCCCTTTGAAAAGTCTTAAATGTGGTAATGAAGGTTGAGCCTCATTCTAGAACCCCTTTGGGCATCCATCTTAGGAATTGGTGTAGGATGCAACACTTCAGAATAATTTTTGTAGCAGTGATGTCAACACTTGTATAGTGACATCGGGTTGGATTTGGCCTGCCAAAGCTCATTGGCCTACTTTGGAACTTCTCTAGGGTGATGCCTTAGATTATTTGGAGTACGAGGGCATGATTTGATATTTAGTTTGCATTGAAGAAGCTTTGGAGGCTAGATACTACAGAAAAACCCCTTGTTCTGAACAGGAAAGCACATGCCACTGAAGAAAGTAACAACAAGTACACAGATTTGAAACTCAAATCACATCACTATTTATTACTCTTTGAAACAAGAAATAACTAAAAATTTCAAACACTACTATCCACTTTTCCTTTAGTCTAGAAGGTACAATGAATCTGGAAACATGTACAACAATGTCTCAACTTTCTTAACTCCTAATCCTAATGCACCTTCCTTGCATGGATAGATAAGACAATTAAAGTCTGTTGCTAGTGAATATGATATGAGATATGCAAACATGCTTCCTTAGCTAAGGCTAAGAATTAATAACTAGGGAAGTGCTCCTTTTAATTGTGCATGCAAAAACTAAATAAAGCAAAGAGTTTCACTACTCCAGATGCCAGAAACGAATCCACTGCCTAAGGTAAGTGCTTTGCCGAGAACAAGATATTAAGGACTCAAAAACTTTTTTGCTTCCTTCAAGAGAGGTGTATGCCAAACAGAACTAACCTATCATGCACTATCCTCCAAATTCATTCACCTTTAATAGAAATCTTGTGCCCAGAAAAAGACAAGAGACCAATATCCAACAAAATTTGCTGACTAGCTAGAGACCCTTGTGCTCAAATAGTGAGATAATAAGGGAATGTGAACTAGGGTGGAATATTTCACCACTGAAATTGACAAGAGATAGAAGGGTCAAAAACTATCAAACCTAATGCTCAAGAACAAATGAATTAATCCACACTTGGTGATACAAAATGAATTCAATCCTTCTTGATTTATAGATTTTCCAGAGGGGTTTCATATTCTTAAGTGATTGAGTAAACCTTACTCCAAAACCCAAATTTGGGTTTTTTAAGCCCATTTTCCCCAAAAATTGCCCAACAATGGGTATTTTGGGGTTTTTTCCCCTTTATGGAGGACTATACTCTACGGGGATGGATAGGATATTATGTCCCATTTGTCCTCAATTTGTAGAGGACGTTACATGGCACCTAATAAAAGAAACAATGCTTTAGTTTAGGAGGTAATAACTAAATGCTTATTTCTTTCCACATAGGACATACATCTTGCAAAAATGATCATGGGGTACAAAAACTACAAAAGGCCTAAATCTTACTAGCATTGTAATAGTCCAAGAATAAAAACCCTTTTAGGTGAACAAGGTCAGTACCACATACTACAAGCACAAATGACAAATTCAAAAACAATATACTTATTCGATGAAAGAATGACAAATCATATTAGCGCACTTTAAATTTAATAGTTCTTGAGTTTCAGTGTCAGTCAAAATTTCTCAAGTTGGATCATAATTAAGTACTCAATGTTGTTTTGGGTCCAATTTGTGGAAAAGGAGGAGCTCTTGGTGACAATGGGATGATCAGGCTTTCCAGAAGGGAGATCTACTATACTTTTCAACATAAAAGCCATTCATTCTAGTGGAGGAGATATAGAGAAGCCTTTAATAAGGACCTTCCCAAGATCAATTTGGAGGAAAACCCATTTTCAAAGCTTAAACATAGTTCTAGATTCAAACAAGAGTAGTCATTTTTCAAAACAATTATTAATTCCCAAGAAATTGGAGCCAAGCTGACATGTTGACCATTTATTATTCTACTGGACAAGGAGGCATTTATGAAATGTCCTTGGCCCTTTTATCCAGTATTTGATGTAAATATATTGATTAGAAATGTAATAAGAGATGCAATTTATATTAAGGAAAAGGGAAAAGTAGAGGGCCGGTTAATAATTATCTCTAAAAAACTCTCAATAGAATCCTAACATATTTGAAATGGAAAAGGATAACTCCATGGTTATTTTTTGCTTTAGAAACTTTGCTAATTTCCATGATTGAAGCATGTATTCATGCCTTGAAAGAAGCTCACAAATGCTTTTGATATTGGTTGAAGCAAAGAAAACGTGCAAAGTTACACTCACATAGAGGTATGGAAAAAAGTATGTGGAGCTTGTTGTCCAAGACTCCAAACAAAGAATGGAAAAAATGTGAAAAAACCAAGTCAAAAGGTATGTGTAGCATTTGTCATGCAGAGGTAGGTGTTAACTCCACACTCTACAATGAAGGCTTTACGACGCAAGTGACACAAAGGTTTGCATGCAGAACTTTGGATTAAAAGGAGTGGAGCTTGATGCTACATGTCCACTATTACCCCACTTTCTGTATGAGTTATAGGAGATAAAAATAATGAGATACAGGAGATACAGAGTAGATACTATTGTTATTCAAATTTAATAAAAAATATTACTATGTCTTCCTTGACATAAAAGAAACATCTTCCATAAAATATTTTCTCCATGAACCTGATTTAAAATGAATCTCTTCCGTTGACACACCCAGCTGCAAATAGAAACGATGTCGATGGGCCAATTTCAATTTAGAAAATTCACAATTAGTTTCAATTGTAATATCTCCTATTTTCAGTTCAAATTTCAGTTACAAGCAGTGAAACAGGACTCGCCGATCAATCGTGATTAATCACGAGTCGAAATCTGCTCACTCTCCAAATGATCCAATCTAAATATTTGTGATTCAAACTCACATTGACCAAGTTTAACTCATGGTCAATGCAAGTTTGACTTGAGACTTGTCGATTAAAGAATATTCCTGTGATTGATTCCAATTTATTCGATTTTCAGCCTTGACACGACGAGCACGCGTTTTTCAAGTTTAGGTATGTCACATTGCTAAAAACTAAGCATCAGTCATTCCAAAATTTACTTCTCATTTATCAGGCCCAAAACTCATACGTTGAGACCTTCAGTAATCAATCACTACTCACTATTACACAGTCCAGACTCAATATCGGGGAAACACCAAGGTGAACCTAAGTCCAGACTCCATATCGGGCAGTCTCCAATGTGTTCTCTATCAATACTCCATATCGACCCTCGGGTAGTCGCGTGTCACCTTCAACATGTGTTACCTTTAGGCTTAGCCGCTTCACTACTCAACAATTGAGGTACATTGGCACTTGGCTTAAACAATAGGTATATTACTATATTGAAGTTTCAATGTCGTTTTCAATGGCAAGTTTCAAGTTTCACTGTTCAGCAATTGAATGTTCGGCGTATTCCTTTGGTTATGACTTTTCAAACCTATAAATGGGTCTTAAATAGATTTTAAAAATGCACTAAGAAATGTTTTCATACCAACCATCAACCAAGTCATCAAGCATTCCTTCCTTGGTCGATGTCTTGCCGACTTCAAAGGCTTTAACCATGCATTCACAACTTTGGGTATTTTTGTTCTTCCAGAATCTGTTATTGATGTATTGGTTCAATTGTCTTATGCTAAACGAACTTGCAAATTAAAGATTACAATGCAATATATGTTGATAATATTTCCTTTAGGTATCATTTCCTCATATGTACCTAATTGTGTTTCAAGTTCATAATGATATATTAGGTTGAAATGTGCTTGTGTTGCTGGACAGACTCCTCTTTGATCCTTAAAAAAACCTCATATCCTTTAAAACCAACCCTCTTTTTTGCGAAGTTATATATGGCATTTTTAATTTTAATTTTTTGTTGTATTTTACAGGAGCCAAATTAAATAGAAGGCACATCTCCAAATCTAAACAGAAGCTGCAATTTAAACACAAGTCCAAAACAACAACAATTTCGAGGAGGAAGGACTTTGCTTGGACTTATTGTGACAAGATTCTTGGAGACCCTAAGCTCCTTTGTAAATTTTGCAAAGCGAAATGTAGTGGAGGAATTTATAGATTCAAGTACCACCTTGCACAAATACCCGACCATGATATAGGTCTCTGCAAAAACATTGACGAAAATGTCAAACACCAAGCAACCTTGGCCATTGATATGTTGAGTCAGCATAATGCAAAGAAAGAAAAGAAAAAAAATAAATAGGAACTCCTGGAGTTGACAATTTTTCTTCCACTACCCCATTTTCATCTCCCTTTGTTGAATCGTCAATGCAATTCCCAAGTTTCCCACACATGCCTCCAAGTCCAAGTCAAACTCAAGGCCAAATGAATCCTCCTGCATTCAACATTGGAGGTGGAAACATAAACACCTTTTTTTCTCCCCACACAAAACCCGGTTCCCAACCTACCTTGGATACCACTGGTTGGAAAAAAAATATCCATAATCAGGCAAGGAAGGCCATTGCTAACTTTTGGTACTATTCTGATATACCTTTCCACTGTGCCATAAGTCCTTATTAGCAAGCTATGATTGATGCAGTTGTTGTTGTAGGTCCAGGGTTCAAGGCTCCTTCATTAGATAGCTTTAGGACAAATTTGCTATTATAAAGTGTAGAAGATGCCATGCATGTGCTATCTAAGTTTCGTTCATCATGGGTAGAAGCAGGGTGCATGATCATGAGTGATGGACGGACAGATCAGAGGAATAGAACTTTAATAAATCTCCTTGTATTTTGTCCAGTAGGTACAATGTTTTTCAAATTAGTGGATGTCTCAGACAAGGTTAAAACTGCACAACTTATTTGTGAAATGGAGGAAGTTGTGCAAGAAGTGGGAGAAGAACATGTTGTACAAATTGTCGCCGAAAATGCAACCAATTATATGGCTACTAGTATACTTTTTGAAATTATGCACCCCACTATTCTTTGGACTTATTATGTTGCCCATTGTATAGATTTAATGCTTGAGGACATTGGTAAGCTTCATTGGATACATGAGGTTGTGGAGAAGGAAAAATCCATAACCAAATACCTATACAACCACATTATTGTCCTAAACACCATGAGAAAACACATTGAAGGTAAAGAAATTGTTTGACCTGCAGTGACTAGATTTGCAACAAATTTCATACCTTTGCAATTTGTGGTTGAGCAAAAGATAAATCTGAAGAGGATGTCCTTAGGACCTAAGTGGATGGCATCTAAACATTCCAAGACCCTTGAAGGCATTGAAGTTGTTGCACTTGTATTTAATGGCGATTTGTGGAAAGATGCTGAAGAGATTATTGTTGTGATGGAATCCCTTGTTAGAGTTCTCGGGTACTTCAAGTATTTTAACTGTTTTCATGTTTTAAATTTCATTTCAAGCTTGTTTTTATTTTCAATTTTTCATATTAATTTAAATTTGAAAGCTTGAACTTTCAGGATGGTTGATGGTGAAAAACCCGCTATGGGTTACATTTATGAGGCGATGGATCTCGCAAAGGAGGCCATCAAAAGAAGATATGGGGATGAGGAGGCAAATTATATGCCTCTTTGGGACATTATTGATGCACATTGGGATAGGAAATTTCATTCCCCCTTACATGCTACTATTAAACCCATAATATTTTTATGATAAGAGAAAATTTAATGAGGATGGGGAGGTTCATAGAGGACTTATGACATGCATGGAAAGGTGCTTCCCTGATCCAGAATTTCAAAGTAGTGTCTTTTCCCAACTATAGGATTATAGAGCACCACCTAAATTATTTTCCTATACCTATGTTATACGAGAAAGGTCTAAGGTGTTGCCAGGTACCCTTTAAGGCTTGAAGGCTTTATCAGGTCATTAAATTTGTTTAAACTTTATTTTTTATGTTAAATGTTTTATTAAATTTTGTTGTCTTTTTAAGTTTTTATTATTTAGTATTTAGTACGTCTACTCACGAACCCTTCCCACTTGCTAGGTATTTCGTGGAAAAACTTTTGTAGAGATACGCCAGATTTGAAGATATTTGCCATTCGAATCTTAAAACAAGCATGCAGTGCTTCAGGTTGCGAGTGCAACTAGAGCATGTTTGAGAAAATAATTTCTAAGAAGCGCAACCGGTTGACACAAAATTGCTTAAATGACCTTGTATTTTTCCATTACAATCTACAACTTCGCAACAAGAAAATACTAGGTGAGAGCTTGAATTTGAAGGTTCCATAATCTGATTTGGAATTTAAAGTTTAAACTTTAAAGTTCAAAGTCAAACTTAAATTCACATTTCAATGTCTCATGATAATGATAGGTTTGGATCATTCACCAATAAACCTTGAAGAGATAGATTTGCAAACTACAAATGCAGCGGATTGGGTCCAATTAGAGGAGGCTCCTCTTTTAAGCCTACATGACTTGAAGAACTTTGAGAGTCAAGCAAGCGGAAGAGTGGGAGGAATCACTTCTAGTTCTCACTCTTAAGAGTCTTAGAATCTTAGTTACTGATTTTTTCTAATGAGTATGCAGTTGTTTGTAAACTTTTAGATGCAGTTGCTTCTAGTTCTATGTACTCACTAGTTAGGAGTCATGACTCAGTACTTTGGATCATGTTTGGACTCATAACATATATGAGATGCTTATTCGTTCATGATATTTTGGACATCTATTGAAATTATGAATTGTTTAGACATGGCTTTACTGAATATCAATGAAAAATGTTTTTTTTTTAATTCAATACATGTGTATATTTTTATTTATTGAATCACTGATTTTTTTCCCGATTTTTTCTGATTTTTCCCCAATCTGATTAAAACTGTTGGCTCTTTTGCCTCGCCGATTTATTGTCTATTCCAAGTCTAGTAACATTGGTTACAAGTTTCATTCTCCACTTATGAGTGTTTTTTTTTTAATTCAATACATGTGTATATTTTTATTTATTGAATCACTGATTTTTTTCCCGATTTTCTCTGATTTTTCCCCAATATGATTAAAACTGTTGGCTCTTTTTCCTCGCCGATTTATTGTCTATTCCAATTCTAGTAACATTGGTTACAAGTTTCATTCTCCACTTATGAGTGACAAGCATGACCCTCACCAATGACCTTTTTTCTTGTAGTGAACCCTTCGATGTAATAGTATATATAGGGTAAAATAATAAGAAGAGAATCATCAAATCGAATTGATCCAAATCATTGTTATGTTTGAATTATTGTGATCTATAATTTGGTAGAGAAGGCAAGGCTCTACAGCCGAGTGCATAAAGGCCTGAGTCTGCAGCTGAGTGCATAGACAACCTGCAGCTTAGTGCGCAGACCAAGAACTGTTTGTTATTCAAATATTTATTATATTAAGCAACATTTCTTGTCGACGTGGCCCTACACTGAGGTGAACTATGGTACATTGGTGTTTGATGTGTATATTTGCTTATTATCTGTTGTATAGTAGCAGTTATTACAGTTGCATTTTATTTCAGCACAATAATGGTTTATGGGTTTATATGGCAAGTTTAAGTGATTAATCTAATGCGGTGATGTGATTTATAAATGCTAAGAATAAGATAACATAATAATACTACATCTCCTAATCCTTCAAGGCTACATAAACCTGGTTCTTCATCCTCCCATAGTCACTTTGGGTGAGACTATGATCTACTTGCAGGTCATTTTTGAAAGGTCCATTGATTGAGGGTTTTGTTGGTGCACAGTATAGGTAGAACCTGGGTTAGCCCAAACCAAGCCAACGTGGAGGAACTATAAATTACTTTGGAAAGTGCCATAATATCAATATAACCATGGGGTAATATGTATTAAATAGTACAATGCTTTCCATTCCAATGTGCGGTGTTGATGTTTTACTAGGAGTCCAATGGTTACAATCTTTGGGGATGATAGATTTTAATTTTCAAGAACGTTTCATGAATTTTTTTCTAGAAGGAAAGGAAGTTGAATTAAGGGGTATCGCAGGGAAACCAGGAAATATAATCAGCTCTAATGGCATGATAAATCTTCTTAAGAAAGAATAATGGGGCATAATTTCACAATTATTCTCACTAGAGGTTCAAACTGTAGAACTTTTTCTACAAATTATCTAGCTCTGATACCATGTAGAAATTTTTCTACAAATTATCTAGCTCTGATACCATGTAGAAATTTTGAATAATTTAACACATATTCAATGGAGATTATCCTGATCATGTACTAATGCGGAAAACATACACAATACATAAGCTCCTCTACGTTGATCAAGAATATAGCAGCATCAATAACAATAAAACATCAAGAGCATTCACACATTAACACAGTATGTATCACGGGGAAAGCATCTCGCTAAAAACCCCACACTATCTGTATATTAATGATTGAGTCATGTAACATTACATAGCATAATACTTCTCACAAGTATCTCCACCTCTGTTACACACAATACAGCTCAGATCTGATCTCCAAATCTCTTCCACTGCTTGCCTGCCTCCACTGCTCAATACCTGCTCAAGAACTGATGAGAATTGCTTCCCAAACTCGATTTTCACCTGCAAAATAGTCACTCACTCTTTGTGGACGTGAGCAAAGGCTAAAATGCGGGCCAAATACGTGAGCAAACTCATTGGCATACTCAATCCTTTGATTGTGCAAGATCTGGTGCACAACTATAGTCACAACTGATAGCAATCTGATTCTCTACCACCTGTCCCTGTTGAACTGAACATGCACTGACATGCAACTGAGTTAACTGATGTATTCTTTAGTTGTATTATGAGTTAATAATTAGTTTAACAACTCATCATTAGTCTATCTGCAGTTAGACTAACTACAACCAGTTTAACTAAGTTAAACTGAACACAACTCCATCAACTGTACCTCCAGTCCACTAAACTCAACTCGCTTGAGTTCTAACTGAAGTCATGCATGCAACAACTCAACTGACTCATAAGAAAAAATGAATTTCCTTCTGACAGCTGCATGTGCCACTTCCGTAGCTCAAACTGAAGTGCTCCAAGAGAATAAGATTAAGTTTATAGTCCAAATATTATTGTGAGATAATAATATTTGACTTTTCTATTTTTGACAGCCAGTCTAAAAATAGACTTGATCACTCACACTGTGATCACTCACACTTTCATCAAAAATAGAAGTCCATCTATTTTCCCAACTTGATCAATCATCCATAAACATAGACATGATCCATATGTCTAAAAATAGACATAGTCTAAAAATAGACTTGCGCCAAAAATAGCCTGCGGGCCCACTTAGTGAAGGCGACTCTTTTCACTAAGCTCCATCATCTTGTTGCAATCTCAACACTCCCTCTCGACAAGATATGGATTATCAGCAACCCCTATCCTGCCTCGGTGGTACTCGAATTTGCTCCTGGTGAGAGCCTTCGTCAGAATATCAGCATCCTGATCCTCCGTTGGAATGTACGAAAGTAACATGATCCTCCGCTGCACACAATCTCTGATATGATGGTACCTGATGTCAATATGTTTAGATCTATCATGAAATAAAGGATTAGCCGAGAGTTTAATGCAACTCTGGTTATCACAGTAAATCACAGTAGGATCCAAATGAGAACCGAACAAACCAACCAGGATCTTCCTCATCCATATAGCCTCGCATGCAGCCAAACTTTCTGCCATATACTCGGCCTCCGCTGAACTGAGTGCCACAGATCTCTGCTTCCTGCTGTACCAGGAAACTGCTGTCGATCTGATACTGAAGACCCCTCTTGATGTGCTCTTTCTGTCTGTTGGGCTCCCTGCCCAATATGCATCCGTGAAGCCACATAGCTTCACCTCATCCTCTTGTCTGTACCACAAACCATATCTCGATGTGCCTCTCAAGTAGCGCAATACATGCTTGCCCGCCTTCCAGAAGAGCTTGGTAGGCTTAACCATAGCTTGTGAAAGCTGGTTAACTGCATAGCATATATCAGGTTGTGTATTGACCAAATACATCAGCGACCCCACCAACTGTCGATAAACAGTGGCATCCACTTCTTCTCCCGAAGTGGCATCCTCCTTCCTCCAACCTCCAGGAAGAGGAGTATCAACAGGCTTGCAGCCATGCATGTTGAACTTCTCCAGTATCTCCCGAGCATACTTGCCCTGAGAAACAAACAGTCCACCACTGCGCTGCCATATTTCCAATCCTAGGAAATAGTGAAGGAGGCCCAAATCCTTCATCTCAAACTCTGTAGCAAGATCCTTCTTGCATGACAGTATCAACAGCTCATCACCCATTAGAATCAAATCATCAACATACAGTACAATGATAAGCAAATTACCCTCCACCACAATCTGGTATAGGTTCGGATCCGCCTCGCTCTTGGAGAATCCAAGTCCTGTGAAATAGCTGTCTATCCGTGTGTACCAAGCACGTGGTGCTTGCTTCAACCCATACAGCGCTCTCTTGAGCCTGCACACATGCGACTCACTGCTGAAGACTTCAAAGCCTTCGGGTTGCTCAATGTACACCTCCTCCTCAATGACTCCGTTGAGGAACGCAGTCTTCACATCCATCTGATGAATGTGCCATCCCATCTGCGCTGAGAGAGCAAGAATCGTCCGTATGGAAGAATACCTTGCGACAGGTGCAAAGGTCTCCTCATAATCGATCCCCTCAATCTGTGAAAAGCCTCGGGCAACAAATCTTTCCTTGTACTTCTCCACACTCCCGTCAGCTGCCTGCTTAACTTTGTAGATCCATCTCGAACCTACCACTGATTTCCCTTCCGGTCTAGGAACAATCTCCCATGCACTGTTTCTGACAATAGAATCATACTCTTCCACCATGGCGTCTACCCATGCGGGATCCTCCACAGCTTCCTCGAAAGAGGATGGCTCAGTCACAACACACTTGCTCATAAGAGCCATGTATCCAGTGTACCGATCAGGTGACTGTCTCTGCCTGCATTGGGCTATAGGTGGTCCTACAACTTTCTCTGCATCTTGAGCCAGTCGCTCAGCTTCTGTCAAGCGCTTTCGCCCTCTGATGGTTGGCGCTGCATGAGTGGTCTCTTCCACTCCATGAACCTCGTCCTGTGGCTGATCCACATCCTGAAGCTCATCCTTAGGAACTAATAGCTCCTCATCTGCATGCAAGTGTAGCTCCCTCTCAAGCGAACACTTCATGGCTTTCTCCTCCTGAAATTTTATATCCCGTCGCACAACAGTTTTACCACTGTCTGGCAAATACACACGATAGTTGTGGGGCGTATCAGTGTACCCCACAAATATCCCAACCTCTGCAGTCGGTTCCAACTTCTTTCTGGCATCCTTCGTCACATGCATGTAAACGTTAGCACCAAAAATCCTCAAATGAGAAAGATCAGGCTTCTTACCAGAATAAGCCTCCTCGGGTGTACTCATGCCAAGTATCCTATGAGGACAATGGTTCTGCACATAAACTGTTGTATTGCATGCTTCCGCCCACAAGTGAAGGGGTAGGCCCTGATCATGCAACATTGCCCGTGCAGCACCCACAATCGTTCTGTTCTTCCGCTCAGCTACCCCGTTCTGCTGTGGGTTATGGGGAGCTATGAGCTCTCTATGAATCCCTTCTGCCTTGCAGAAATCCTTGAACTCGTCCGAGATGTATTCACCACCATTATCGCTCCTAAGAGCCTTCACCTTCTTCCCCGACTCCTTCTCGACCAGTGCTTTGAATTCATAGAACTTTGAATATGTCTCGCTCTTCTTCTGCATGAATAAGATCCAGCACTTACGAGAGAAATCATCAACAAAAATCACATAATACCTGTGTTTTACTGTCGAAGCAACTGAGAAAGGTCCACACACGTCTGTGTGAATTCTCTCAAGGATCGTCGTGGCGCGACTATCCTTCTCGTGAAAGGTGGCTTTCACAAACTTCCCCAAAGTACACCCCTTGCATTGATCTGACTGCGCAAGTGTGCCTTTAGGAAGCCCTGTAGTGATCTGCTGCAGTATCTTCAAGGCTCCATGGTGAAGGTGACCCAATCTCCTGTGCCACAACTCGCCATCATCTCGGCTCACTAATCCTTCTACCTTGCCTGCCATTGCTGTGCATCCATCTACATGCAACTGATAAAGGTTCCTCACTCGAACCCCTATCTTCCGGGTCTCACCAGTTGTCTTGCTGCGCAGGAAGGCCTTTCCCTCGCTGAAAACAACATCATACCCCTTGTCTTCTAACATCGCCACTGAGATGAGATTCTTCTTCAATCCTGGAACATGCATGACTTCCTTCAATACAAAGGGTTTACCAGACTCCCTCTCAAAGGAAATGGTACCGATACCGGTCGCACTATATCTACCATCATCGCCCATCTCGATGTGCACTCCAAGATCTTTGTCCTCCAGATCAGAGAACAAATCTCTATCTCCCGTCATGTGAAAAGACGCACCACTGTCCAGGAACCACACTGATCCCATCACACTTGAAACCAAGCATGCGATCAATGAAAAATCAAGCTCAAACTGAGAAGCTAAAGCCTCTCCCCCTACAGATCCAGCAGCTTGCTTGTTCTTCTTCTTCTGCGGACAATTTGTGGCATAGTGTCCATGCTGGTGACAGTGAAAACACTTCACTTTGGACATATCCTGCTTCTTGCCTTTCGCACCAAACTGAGAAGCTTTCTGGTTCTTCCCTTTCTTTGCTTTGGCAGCCAAAGCGCAATTCTCTTCATCAGATACCTTTGATGAAGATCCATTCTCACCTTTATTGTTACTGAGTTTATCCTTGAGTGCCAAGTCGCTCTTGCTTTGGAATAACATTTGCAATCCGTTGAAAGACATTTTCAACAACACTGCTGCAAATTCGAATTCCACCAGCAACCAACTCAACTGCTTCCGATCAACCCTCGCTTGATATCCTGTAAAAATCTCTTCTACAAATCAAGCTGCTCTGATACCATGTAGAAACTTTTTCTACAATTATCTAGCTCGCTCCGATACCATGTAGAACTTTTTCTACAAATTATCTAGCTCTGATACCATGTAGAACTTTTTCTACAAATTATCTAGCTCTGATACCATGTAGAAATTTTGAATAATTTAACACATATTCAATGGAGATTATCCTGATCATGTACTAATGTGGAAAACATACACAATACATAAGCTCCTCTACGTTGATCAAGAATATAGCAGCATCAATAACAATAAAACATCAAGAGCATTCACACATTAACACAGTATGTATCACGGGGAAAGCATCTCGCTAAAAACCCCACACTATCTGTATATTAATGATTGAGTCATGTAACATTACACAGCATAATACTTCTCACAAGTATCTCCACCTCTGTTACACACAATACAGCTTAGATCTGATCTCCAAATCTCTTCCACTGCTTGCCTGCCTCCACTGCTCAATACCTGCTCAAGAACTGATGAGAATTGCTTCCCAAACTCGATTTTCACCTGCAAAATAGTCACTCACTCTTTGTGGACGTGAGCAAAGGCTAAAATGCGGGCCAAATACGTGAGCAAACTCATTGGCATACTCAATCCTTTGATTGTGCAAGATCTGGTGGACAACTATAGTCACAACTGATAGCAATCTGATTCTCTACCACCTGTCCCTGTTGAACTGAACATGCACTGACATGCAACTGAGTTAACTGATGTATTCTTTAGTTGTATTATGAGTTAATAATTAGTTTAACAACTCATCATTAGTCTATCTGCAGTTAGACTAACTACAACCAGTTTAACTAAGTTAAACTGAACACAACTCCATCAACTGTACCTCCAGTCCACTAAACTCAACTCACTTGAGTTCTAACTGAAGTCATGCATGCAACAACTCAACTGACTCATAAGAAAAAACGAATTTCCTTCTGACAGCTGCATGTGCCACTTCCGTAGCTCAAACTGAAGTGCTCCAAGAGAATAAGATTAAGTTTATAGTCCAAATATTATTGTGAGATAATAATATTTGACTTTTCTATTTTTGACAGCCAGTCTAAAAATAGACTTGATCACTCACATTGTGATCACTCACACTTTCATCAAAAATAGAAGTCCATCTATTTTCCCAACTTGATCAATCATCCATAAACATAGACATGATCCATATGTCTAAAAATAGACATAGTCTAAAAATAGACTTGCGCCAAAAATAGCCTGCGGGCCCACTTAGTGAAGGCGACTCTTTTCACTAAGCTCCATCATCTTGTTGCAATCTCAACACAAACATCGAAACCATTTATTTCTCCATATCTCCAAAACATCTTGGATAGTCATTCCAAGGTATTTTAGACTCCCAAAGGCCTCCCACATACTTTTGATCATGATCATGCTATTAATTTTATTCCAAGAAGTGTTCCTCCAATCATCATACCTTACAGATATCCCTATGCCCAAAATACTGAAATTGAACGTATGGTCGCAGAAATGCTAGAGGTTGGTATAATTCAACCTAGTCAAAGTTCTTTCTCTACTCCAGTATTATTGGTGCACAAGAAGGATGGATCATGGCATGTGTTCATATTATAGGGAGCTCAACAAGCTCACTATTAAAGATAAATTTCCCATTCATGTCATTGATGAATTGCTGGAAGAATTACATGGAGCAATTTACTTCACCAAGTTGGATCTTCAATCGGGATATCATCAAATTATAATGAAGATTGAAGACATTCTAAAAACAACATTCAGAACTCATGAGGGTAATTATGAATTTTTGGCCATGATTTTTGGCCTTACTAATGCACATTCTGTTAAAATATGCAATTGCAGTCAAATTCCATTATGGACAACTCATTTTATGGAGATGATGATTGCATTGAATTTGTCTTTTTTAGTGGACCAAAATCGACCTAAATATCACTCCAAATGGATAAGGGAAAGTGTACTTATGAAGAAAATCCCACATGTGTATATTTGATAAGGTCATCCTTAAGTAAAGTGGACACCCTTGGAAGGCTATAAATACAAGTGACCTCTACCTCATTTGGACATCATCATGAGACACTCTTCTATCTTGGTTTTTGGCTCACACAGGTCTAAGGCTTTTCTGCGGAGGAATAGGTTTGCTCAAAGATGAAATTTCAGGGTTTGAAGCTCGCATTTTTGTTTTAGGGTTTAGACCTTAGTTGCAAGAATGGGATAGAGAGGTATCTACTGCATTTACTTGCTACCAGGCTCATCCATGCAACCGAATCATCCCATTCGCATGCACATATTTTCCTATGTGTGATCATCATATAAGGTTTCAGAATCTCAGTTGCAGACTGCAGTCGCTTACTTGTAGGCTCTAGAGAGTGATAAGAAGCTTCCTAGTCATGTGCATGACTCCTCCTCCATATGACCAAGACCTAAATGATGGATTTTTTTTTTTTTCTGAATATTTTTCTCAGTGATCGCAGTGTTTGGCAGTTGACCGCAAATAGTGACAGTTCATTACAGGCTTCAGAATCAGGATTTTGAGTATAAGCATTGTTGGGTTCATTTCATGGATGTTGTAGTTTATTTTGATGAATATTTGCATGAATGAACATATCTATCATTGTAATCTCATTTTATGAATAATTCAATGACAATCTAATAAGAAGAAGAATTTGAAAGGGTTTTTCCCAAAGTGGGTTTTTCCCTGGTCTATTACCAATCCTTGTGTCTCTATGTGTGAATGTTTTTCTTCTATTGTTCCTTTATGTTCTACTGCATTAATGATGATGATATTTTTCTTTCTATATAGTTGCCTATGCTCATTAATAATGATGTAAATATGAATAATGTTATGATGTTATGGGGTGAACTTAATGTGTTAATGAAGAAATGCAATTATGAAATAAAAGAACAATATAGCCCTAAGAAAAATTAACATGGTATCAGAGTTGGCCTGAAGAAAAATCATTGATATCACCCTTATTATGACACCATTGATGGAAGAAAGAGAGGGTGGAGGAGACCTCAAAGAATTATAGGGTTTGAATTAAACCCTAAGAAACTTGTGTATTAGGGTTTGATGGATATTATGAGGTTAGGATTTTAAAAAACCTTGTTTTATGGAAAATATTTGAGATATGAAATCTAGAAACCCTAGTAGGGTAAATGTGAAGATGCTCAAGCACTTGTGTCAGAATTGATGAAGCCCTAGATGGGATAGTCTCTATTAGTCCTGGTTGTTGATAGGCGCTATTTATTTATTAAAGGTAAAAATATTATATGGACAATGGAGAGTGATGGCTCTTGAAGGTCGGTTCAAGAGGGAGACGATCACCTCTCATTGGAGATAAGTACATTTTTATTTAGGATGCTTCTTTCTGTCTTTACTTTTTTTAGACTTATGGATTTGAGTATTGTTTTGATTATTACTTATGCTTCCTACATATATGTTTGAGTATTTTGATTCCTCTAACTCCTTGATGAGATATGATAATTGGATCCTTCTTGATGATCATGGTTGGTGTAGGAAGATGAATTTGATGAAAAGGTAACAAAAAGCTACAAGTTGCCTATGTAAAATAAGAAGGTGTGAAGGTATTTGAATACTACAAGGTATGCATGGTATATTGTTTCAAAGTTATGTTTCAGCTACAATATTGATGGCAGGGTAAGTCCTAAGGTACGATGATAATGTCTCCTTCACAAATGGCTCGTGCCTATGAAAATGATTTGGATTCATGGTTTTTATGATGAAATGACGCACTTAGTAGTAAGAAAGTATTTTATCCTTTAGACATGATGAACTTATTGATTCTATGAAGTTACTTAATATTGATCTTTGATATATTGGTATACTTTATGTTTGGCTAACATATATCATTTTGGATATCTTGATCCAATGGAGAAGGTTAGCTTCTTGATTCTAATAGATGGTAACTTGATACTATTGATAATGTTTGTAAAAAGCATGGTAGCAATGATGATAGAAGTATAACAATGAGATTGATATTCAGGATCTTTTGTTGGCCATGGTTATGTTTGGATGTGTTTAGTAATTATGGCATATGGTAAAATTGAATGCCCTTACTTGTTGGATTAAGTTATATGACAAAGAAGTAATGTTGTGATCATGATTCTTGAATTTTATTCCTATTAGCTATTTGACACTAACCCTTGATGATAGATTGACGTCATGATGAAGTAGTTGATGATAACATGATATAACCATGATGAATATGTGATATAGTCTAACTTTATGCTCTAACAGATATATTGATGCATTATAGACAAGTTGATGAATTGAATGAAGATGACTAAAGTGGATTCCCATTCAAAGGGAGAATCTCTCCATAATATTCTTACTCCCATTATCATTTTCATTATACATATATTTTTTACTACTGAAATACTATTTAAGGACATGAATAGATTTTTGGAATTATGACACGGATTTGGCACTATGGCACAGGTGTTGTCCTTGATGGCAACTCACTCAAATGACAGATCACAGTTCAGTCTCACAGAATGAAGAAATGGAGGTATATGAATGTTCCCCATTGACCAAGCCACGTGTACACGTGGGTTCATAGACTAGAAGGCACGTATGGAGTACACACAAACATTCACGGAAGGAAAGACGCGTACATGTTGGAAAACTTAGTTTTGGTCCGTGGTATTTGGTCCATTGTATTTTGATCCATGGTATTGGTCCAAGGTATCATGTCCAAAGTATTGACCCCAGGTATTTGGTCCAAGGTATTGGTTCTAAGTGGTTTTGGTCCATGGTATTGAGTAAGGCCTAAGACTATAAAAGGAGGAGAAGATCATTAGGCAAAGGCACTCATGTATTGAATATTTAATGAAGAGCAAGATCTAGAATACAGGTTATTGGGTTATGTTGCACAGTTGGATCTGAATCAAGGATGAACCTTAGCGCTTGAGGAAGGATAAGATCTAATGATGGGTCAAGATCTTAAAGCTTGAAGTGAAGTATATTTGTGTGTTTTGATCTTTTATCTAAATAACTGGCGCATGTTGTAGACTATAAATATGATGATATGGGTATAACTGAAGTCTAGAATTGTTGTAAAGTTTAAATCATCATTTATAGATCTGTACGCAGGTTCACCTTAGAAAAGGTGTGTATACACAGTAGTTCTACATTTCAAAACAATGTATACATCTTAAAATTGATTTCCAGACCTGCACACAGGTTCGCCTTGAGAAAAGTGTGTATACACGCAGTTTCGACACATTGAAGTAGTGTATAGCTCATAAAATATGCTTTAGCTAATTCTGATTATTGTTACAGTGTTTTGGGTTCTGGTTATTGTATTCTGGTTACAGCATTTTGAAAAGTGATTGATTGATTCAGTTGTGGTTGTTGCAAAGGAGATTGATTGATGCAGATGTATTTGATGTTTGAATGATGTTATTGATGGATCCAATCTAAAAATTTATGAAACGTGGTCCCCGAAAGAAAAGAGAAGGTTGTAGCCTTCTGTAGGCCAGCACCTATGTACTAATAATAATATCAGCTAGTACAAGAGCTAGGGGGTTGTAGCTCCCTTCTAGGAGAAGCTGCAGAATGAGATAAGGTTGTAGCCTTCTGTAGGTAGAAGCCTGCATACTGGTATAAGACTGCACCAGTACAAAAATTGTAAAAAAGAAGTTTCTTATTAAAAGAAGATAGAGACGATTGCAGCAGGTGGTTTTCACCCACATTGGGTTTCCACCTTATATCTTTTGTTCATGTCTGTGTGATTTTTGTTCCGTTTTACTACACTTGGTTACTGTTTATAAGGTTTTGATGCACTGAGTAAAGATCAACATATGATAAATTAACTGAATCATAAGTTTGTTGGATATACGCTAGTTGCCTTAAATACAGTTGCGTATACACGTAAGTTCCATTAACTGAAGTAGCGTATATGAATATGATTATGGAAATGAAATATTATTGACTTGCTAATACTGATTCACCCCCCCCCCCAAGTGTTATTTCCAACAATTGGTATCAAAGCAGGTCCTTCAGAAGAAGCTAGATCGCTTGAAGGAAGATCTATCATCATGAGTAACTATGAAAGAGAGGGATCCATTAGACCACCAATATTTGATGGGAGAAACTTCATTTATTGGAAGGTAAAGACTACAGCCTATCTTCAATCTCTTGGAACAGGTTTCTGGGAAATCGTGGAAGGAGGATATACATTTCCATCAGCAATTCCTACAAATACAGCAGGTAAGAAGCAATATGAAACCAATGCCAAGGCTGTAAATACATTATTAGGGAGTTTGCCACAATCAGAATTTGTCAAAGTTATACAGCTAAAAACCACCAAAGAAATATGGGACAAGATCATTCTAAGCTATGAAGGAGACAATCAGGTAAAACGTGCAAAACTGCAATCTCTTAGAATTCAATATGAAACTCTCAAAATGGACAATGATGAAAGTATCTCTAGTTACTTCTTACACATAGATGAGATTGTTAATTGCATGAAGAACTTGGGTGAAGAGATAAAAGAAGTTAATTTAGTTGAAAAGGTTGTAAGATCCTTGTCTACTAAGTTTGAATCAAAAGTATCTGCCATAGAAGAAAACCAGGATCTTCAGACTATTACTATGACACAGCTGCATGGAATCTTAACTACTTTTGAAATGAGAAAAGGAGGCCCATCAGATATGAGAGAAGCCGAATTCAAAGCTTCAAGAAGAGAAGAATTCTATGAATCAGGACATATTTCAGAAGGAGAAGAAGAAGCAAACTTTGTCAAGAACCTTCAACAGGGTTTCGGGAGATTCAGAGGTAAACTACCTTTCAAATGTTTTGCTTGTGGAAGATTCGGTCATTATGCTGCCAAATGTCCTCATAAAGATAAGCTTGATAAAGTTAAGGAATTAGCAAAATGGAATAGAAAACAAAGTGTAAGTAAGATTAACTACTATACTCATGAAGATAGTGATGGTTTATCAAATAGTGATGAAGATGAAAATAGTAATGACTATAGACTTATAATGGCTTTTGAAGATGATGATTTCTTGGATGCTTTAGATGAAGATGACCTTTATGAAGAAATCTTTAAACTCATATTCTGTTTAGAAGAAAAGAATATCATTATAGATACTCTGATATTCCAACTTGCTGAAAGAGAAAAACACAATGAAAAACTAGAATGTGAAATTGTGGGTCTAAGAAAGGATATTGAGAAAACAAAAGCTCTCAAAATTAGATTTACTAAAGGATCAGAAACCTTAAATGAAATTATCAAAGTGCAGCTTTCCGCTCTGATAAAGACAGGTCTTGGATATACTGAAGAAGCATCCCAAGCACAGAAGTCGTCAACCTCCACTAAAAGCTATCTTGATACATCAAAGAGCAGTGAACAATTTGACAATCAACAACAAAGTCATAAATCAGATCACCAGGTAAATCAGGCTCAATTTACTTCAAGGATGAACAGAAGCTACAAACCTCAAGTAAATCATACTCAATATTCTTCAAGAATGAATATCAATCGCAACTACAATCACCATGTCAGTAGATTCGATGATCGCAGGAACTTCTTTAATGGCCAATGTTTTTCATGTCATAACTTTGGACACAAAGCTACTCAATGTGTTTCTTACAAGACCATCATGACTAGAGAAGCACAAAATCAAAGGAATGTGACGGGGATCATGAAACGGACCTACAATAACTTTTCTCTTCTTGAAAATGAAATAGAATGCCCTATCTGCAACAACTTTGGTCACGAAGAATCTGAATGTAGGAGTAAATTTCAGCAAACATCTCAGAAGGAGCAAACTGCATTAAATCCCAAAATATGGAGAAAGAAATAACCACAAACAGAAAGATGTGGTATAGACCTGTATGCAAAAGGACAAGAAAATCAGTGATACATCGACAGTGGATGCTCGAAACACATGACAGGAAATAAAGAAAAACAGCAGTCACATAATGCCTTAAAAAAGGAAAAGAAGGTCTCATTTGGAAATGACACTCCTGTTGTCATAAAAGGAAAAGGCTATGTTCTTCTAAAAGAAAAAGTTAAAGCTGGGAATGTTATCTATGTTGATGGTCTAAAGCATAACCTGTTGAGTGTCAGTCAAATGTGTGATCAAGAAAATGAAGTAGTATTTCGATCAAATGGATGTGTTGTTAGTGAGCTTGATACAGGAGAAACCATGAGCAAAGGTATAAGAACTCCAAACAACTTATATATACTCAAGGGAGGATAACAATAGTGTTATCTAAGCAAAAATGATGAACACTAGTTATGGCACAGAAGATTAGGGCATCTAAGCTTCTCTCAAATAAGAAAAGCAAGTAAATTCCAGGTTGTTCATGATCTTCCTGATATCAGCATTCCAGAAAATACAATATGTAAATCATGTCAATTTGGTAAGAAAACCAGGTCGTGATTCCCTGAAAAGGAAGGATCAGCTAGTAAGCCTCTTGAACTTGTTCATACTAATTTATGTGGTCCATCAAGGAAAAATTCACCTCATTGAGAGGAATACTTTATATTGTTCATTGATGATTTTTCCAAAATGTGTTAGATAGGGCTTCTAAAGAATAAAGATGAAGCATTTGAAAAATTCAAAGCCTTCAAAGCCCTGGTTGAAAATGAATTAGATCACAAAATCAAATGTCTCAGATCTGATCAAGGAGGGGAATTTACCTTGGATGAATTCTTTGACTTTTGTGAAGAACATGGAATAAAAAGGAAATTCTCCACTACAAGGACTCCTTAGCAAAATGGAGTGGTAGAAAGGATGAATAGAACTGTTCAACAAATGGCTTGTGCTATGCTAGATGAGACTGGAACTCCTGCAACCTTCTAGGGTGAAGCTGCATTCGCTACCATCACTATTCTCAACAAAGCAAATGTTCGGGTAAACAACACTCAAACTCCACATGATCTTTGGTATGGTAAGACTCCTATCATAAAATACTTCAAATTTTTTGGAAGCAAATGTTACATCAAAAGGACTGATGAAAAACTTGGAAAGTTTGAACCCAGAGCAGATGAAGGCATTCTCATTGGTTACTCTTCTCGAAGTAAAGGATATAAGTGTTATAATAAAATACTTGGGAAAATTATTGAAAGTATTGATGTTGTGGTTGATGAAGCATGAAAAAATCCAAAGCAGGTAAAAACCGAAGATTGTGGAGAAGATGAGGATTATCCTTCCACATCAAATCAGATTAATTCTGAAGAAGAAACCAATGAAGCACCAGAAGAACAAATAACGGTAGAAGAAAATACTCCATCTAGTTATGTTCAGAAAAATCATCCAAAGACTCAAATTTTGGGACAGAAAGAGGCAGGTGTGTAGACAAGAAGAACTATTATAGAAGCTTCAAGCTATCTAGCATTGCTTTCCTCCATTGAACCTCAAAATGTAAATGAAGCATGCAAAGATGAATGTTGGGTCAAGGCCATGAATGAAGAGCTTGAGCAGATTGAAAAGAATAATACTTAGAATCAGTTCCTAGACCTCATGATAAGAATATCATAGGAACCAAATGGATATTCAAAAATAAGCTGAATGAAAATGGAGAAGTTATTAGAAACAAGGCCAAACTTGTTTGTAAAGGGTATGCTCAACAAGAAGGTATAGATTTTGAAGAAACTTTTGCACTTGTTGCAAGACTTGAAGCCATAAGGATGTTCCTTGCTCTTTCTAGTTTTTAGAAATTCAAAGTATACCAAATGGATGTAGAATCTGCTTTTCTTAATGGGGACTTAGAAGAAGAAGTATATATTGAGCAACCATATGGATTCATTCTTGGAAATGATCCAAAACTTGTATGCAGACTCAGAAAGGCTCTCTACGGTCTAAAACAAGCTCCAAGGGCCTAGTATTACCATCTTGACAAATATCTCCATCAACAAGGTTTTTCAAAAGGATTAGTAGATAGCAATCTATATACAAAGATTGACAATAATAAATTGCTAATACTTGTTGTGTATGTTGATGAAATCATTTTTGGTAGCAATGAAGAAGCCATGAGTCAAAACTTTGCTTTGGTAATGTAGCAAAAATTTGAAATGTCCCTGCATGGTGAGCTCACATATTTTCTTGGTCTACGAGTTCAACAAAAGAAAGATGGTATTTTTCTGTCGCAAACCAAGTATCTCAAGCAGATCTTGACAAAATACGACATGGAAGATTCTAAACCAATATGTACCCCTATGGTAACAGGATGCAGTCTCAGCTCAAATGATGAATCAGCAGTAGTACATCAACCAACCTACAGATCCATGATTGGTAGTCTACCTTATCTAACAGGTACCCGACCAAACATCATGCATGCAGAGGGAATAGTTGGAAGGTTCCAAGCCAATCCAAAGGAATCACACCTTCAGGCAGTCAAAAGGATCTTCAGATATCTTCAAGGAACACAGAATTTTGGTTTATGGTGTCCTAGAGATACAGATCTTACACTTCATACATATACAGATGCAGATTGGGTAGGAAGCATTGATGACAGAAAAAGCACTAGTGGTGGTGCATTCTATATGGGTTCCAGATTAGTATCTTGGTTCAATAAGAAGCAAAGTTCAATTGGATTATCTACAGCTCAAGCAGAATATGTGGCTATGGCATCTTGTTGTACACAACTCCTTTGGATGATGCAAACATTGCAAGACATTCAGATTACATGTACTCCACCCATATCCATTCTATGTGATAATACAAGTGCAATTAGTATTTCAAAGAATCCAGTCATGCATTCCAAGACCAAGCACATACCCATCAAATATCATTTTCTACGTGAACAAGTGCTTGAACAAAAGGTCAAATTGGAGTATTTTCCCTCTAAAGAATAGGTTGATGATATATTCACCAAACCACTACATAGAGAGAAATTTGAATATCTCAGACAGAAGCTGGGAATAGTTGATGCATCATCTTACAGTTAAAACTTATCTGTTTTAGAGAAAATTGGTTATACGCAAGTTCCATGAAGCGTATCTGTGTACATACATTGGTTTCTGTGGATACAGTCGCGTATATGTTGGTTTGAACAAAAATAGTGGGCCAGATTCAGGATGAAAGGAGTTTGATATCGGTCTGACAATGATCATCTGGCACAGGGGAAGCATATACTTCTACCAATGCATTGTTTGCATTATCTTAGAAGATCTTGGTACAAATTCACAATTGTTTTTTTATGTAGGTCGAACATGTTTAGGGGGAGATCATGGTTGCTGGTCTAGATGGTGATTGACAAATGCTGCTAATGATAGTTGTTGATAACTATCATGGTCTTGTTTCAAATATTTGGTCTCTATGTCATGTATATCTTTTAATGTCAAGGTCATGAAACGACCTATTTTGGTTCCCCACTATGCATGGGATGGATGATGTAATGGTCTTGTTTTGACATGTATAAACATTTGGTATATCCCCACTTGGTTGGGTGGATGAGTCAAACTTGGTATATCCCCACTTGGTTGGGAGATGGATGTATGTATGAGTCATTGGTGATAGGGAGGTCATTTATGATGTATAGAGTCATGTTCTTCTTTTAAAACATCCTTTTGCAGACCTTGCTTATTTTCAAGGGGAGCATGGACTCGAGCATGGAGCTCAATCAGCACTCTTCAGCAAATCAAAGCATTCACCATGTACTAAAGGGGAGAATAACCCTTTGCCCTTGATGACAAAGGGGGAGAGTGATTTGGGGTTGCCATCAAGTCCAAAGGGGGAGATTGTTGGCATTATGACACAGATTTGACACTATGGCACAGGTGTTGTCCTTGATGGCAACTCACTCAGATGATAGATCACAGTTCAGTCTCACAGAACAAAGAAATAGAGCTATACGCATGTTCCCCATTGACCAAGCCGTGTGTACATGCGGGTTTGTAGACCAGAAGGCACGTATGGCGTACACACGCACTTTCATGGAAGGAAAGATGCGTACATGTTGGAAAACTTAGTTTTGGTCCATAGTATTTGTTCCATGGTATTTTGATCCATGGTATTGGTCCAAGGTATCCTCTCCAAAGTATTGACCCCAGGTTTTTGGTCCAAGGTATTGGTTCTAAGTGGTTTTGGTCCATGGTATTGGGAAAGGCCTAAGACTATAAAAGGAGGAGAAGATCATTAGGCAAAGGCACTCATGTATTGAATATCTAATGAAGAGCAAGATCTAGAATATAGGTTATTGGGTTATGTTGCACAGCTGGATATAAATCAAGGATGAACCTTAGCACTTGAGGAAGGATAAGATCTAATGATGGGTCAAGATCTTAAAGCTTGAAGTGAAGTATCTTTGTGTGTTTTGATCTTTTATTTGAATAACTGGCGCATGTTGTAGACTATAAATATGATGATCTGGGTATAACTGAAGTATGGAATTGTTGTAAAGTTTAAATCATCATTTATAGATCTGTATGCAGGTTCACCTTAGAAAAGGTGCGTATACATGCTGGTTTTGCATATCAAAACAGTGTATACATCTTAAAATTGATTTGCAGATCTGTACACAGGTTCGCCTTGAGAAAAGTGCGTATGCACACAGGTTCGACACATTGAAGTAGCGTATACCTCATAAAATATGCTTTAGCTACTTCTAGTTGCTATTACAGTGTTCTAGGTTCTGGTTACTGTATTCTGGTTACAGCATTCTGAAAAGTGATTGATTGATTCAGTTGTGGTTGGTGCAAAGGAGATTGATTGATGCATATGTATTTGATGTTTGAATGATGTTATTGATGGATCCAGTCTGAAAATTTATGAAATGTGGTCCCTAGAAGAAAAGAGAAGGTTGTAGCCTTCTCTAGGCCAGCACCTACGTACTAGTAATCATATCAGCTAGTACAAGAGCTAGGGGGTTGTAGCTCCCTTCCAGGAGAAGTTGACGAACGAGAGAAGGTTGTAGCCTTCTGCAGGTAGAAGCCTGCATACTGGTATAAGACTGCACCAGTATAAAATTTGTAAAAATAATTTTCTTATTAAAAGAAGATAGAGATGATTGCAGCAGGTGGTTTTCACCCACAGTGGGTTTCCACCTTATATCTTGTGTTCATGTGTGTGTGATTGTCTATTCTATTTTACTACACCTGGTTACTGTTTATATGGTTCTGATGCATTGAGTAAAGATCAACATATGATAAATTAACTGAATCATAAGTTTGCAGGATATACGCTAGTTGCCTTAAATACAGTTGTGTATACACGCAAGTTCCATTAACTAAAGTAGCATATATGAATCTAATTATGGAAATGAAATATTATTGACTTGCTAATACTGATTCACCCCCCCTCTCAGTATTATTTCCAACATAGACAAATATCTAACATTGTTGATTTGCAGCAAAGTTTTAATCTGAGAAGAGAGTTTCCCCTTACTCTAAGCCTCAGTCGCATGGAAGGTAGCTTACATGTGCAACTATATCCTCTCAGTCACATGAAAGTAAGGTCAAAGGTGCGACTATAATCTCCCAGCCACATAGAATAAGGCTTATAAATGCAGTTATGCCTATAGAACACTAAAAAATGAAGTTTTGTGCATGAAATTAGATGTTCACCTGAAGGAGGTCAGACTTATAGACATGAAGCAAACAACAGAAAGTTCTATGAGGAGGGAATTGATACAAAATTCAATAGGAACACAAAAAATTACAACTATAACAATAAATATAGTGATGTAGCATAAATAACACTTCATTTCATTAATATCATAATACTAAAATATGTTTACAAATAGAAAGGAAATAAACTAGCTTGGGCGATGGTAGCTTATCTCTGAGAAGAGATATTGTGGATACATGCCTCTGAATTGTGTTACAATGAGGCTCAAGGGCCTATTTATTATTGAATAATAAGGCAAACCCCTAAACGACCAAAACCCATAACCCCAGGAGATGGAACGCCAAGGGTTTGTGGGCCCTGTTGGGGTTAGTTGGGCAGCCAACTTCTCGGGATCATAACTTGGTCATATTATCTATGTCTGGCACGTGTGATACCTTGTTGGAAAGCTATATCTGAGTACTACAATATTTTTTTTAGATATATGGCTATGGTTCTATTGCAGACCTCAAAAAAATGTTATTTATGGAGTCAAAACTTCTTCAGAAGTTTAGGACCGGAAAAGCTGCTAAAAATAGTAAATGTTGAAATAAATAAGGAAACAGATGAAACTGACTGGATATCTATGTGTAATAGGTGGGTGGCCACCAATATCCACCTGGATCATTCCTCCCTCCTTAGGAAGCAATGGTCCCCGTTGCGTGGAGAGCCTCCATGAGGTGAGGAAATGTTTGTTGAACCTGGTCCCTGGTGAACCACTTACCCTCGTAATGGAGTTGGCCTACTTTGACAACTCAATATAGTTGGATCCTATAATGACAAGTGTTCTTGATATGTGTATCCATGATTTGATCAGTTGTGGCATGTTCCATGTAATCTGGGTTTAGCCTTGTTGGTGTGAGTTGTTTTACAATGTCGAATGTGTCCAACAATGGTGGAAAGTATGGCTGAAGGTGGTATACATTAAACACTGGTTGTAGACCAAGGAACGGTGGGATGTTGAGCTCAAAGGCATTGTCCCCTACAGCCTTGGTGATGGTGTATGGCCCATATCGGAGTGGTTGAATCTTGCGATGGGGTTGAGTGAGGCGCTCCTTCTGCAAATGTAGCCAAACTTCGTTGCCCACATAAAACTTGCATGGCACTCGATGTGATCCAAGTGGATATTGTTGGCCACTCACCTATTCCACTTTGACCTCCACCATTTTTTCTTTCAGTTTTTCATTTTCCTTATTTGTCGCACAATTTACTATTTTTGGCAGTTTTTTGGGTTCTGAACTTCCAAAGTTGTTTTGAGGCCCTAAACGATGTTTTTGGGAAATAAGGGAGAAACATGGGTCCATGGACCAATCTCACTAAAAAGTTGTAGTCCTCGGATATATATTTCTAATGAGGTATTCTGCGCACCAAACGGAGATCGTATGCCAAAGTTACGACCCCAGGAAGTTGATGTACCAATTTACCCAAAACTGGGCCCATAGTTTGGCACTTCATCTCCTAGGGTTAGGTTTTTGTATGTTTAGGGTTTTCAATTATTTCTCAACAATAAATAGGCCTTCGAGCCTCATTGTAAGAGATTTTAGAGGCATGTAGCCGCAACATCTCTTCTTAGAGATAAGCTACCATTGCCCGAGCTAGTTTATTTCAATTTTTATTTGTAAGCATATTTCAATATTTTACATCAACGAAATGAAGTATTATTTCTGTTGCATCTTTGTATTTATGGTCATATCTATAATTTTTTTCATTCTTTTTTAAATACGGATGAGTGGTATCAGAGCGGTTTTCTCTTTCTCTTTTTTTCTTTGCATGTCTCCAACGAGGTCAGGATATAAGGAGTTAGGGCTTGAACTGGTCAAACCTTTGCAAGAATAGCCCAGCAAATCTCGATGACCTCCTATGGTGGATGAAAATAAAGACGAGAGGGCATAAGATCCTATCAAAATCTTGCTCGAAGAGGCCCTCAAGTAATAAAGGAACGCGATGATGGAAAACTTTGCCCAAATCCTTCAGCGGCTACCCAATGGCGACACATCTACATCCAGAAGCTACTCTGGAAGCGCCACACCCTTTAAGGTACAAGTTAACATTGAAATTCCCATATTTGAGGGTCAAATAGATGCATACATGGTAGATAAATGGTTAAATCTGCTAGAAGGATATTTTTATGTGCATGATTTTTCCAGTCTGGAAAAGATTACTTTCGCTCTTCTCAAAGCCACCCCCCACATCAAGGACTGATGGGAAACCTACTACGAGCAAAAGGATGAAAGTATAGCCTCACTCTTTTCAGCCACACCCACTTGGAATTCATTCTGCAATGCCATAAAGGAGCAGTCCTATTATGTCAGAGGCTATGAGGATAAATACATAAAGTGGACCACGCTGCGGCAAGGAAGGGACCAAGACGTGCCGAAGTTTACCAATATTTTTCATACCCTTTGCACAAAGTTGGGTATCAAGGATTCTAAGCTGCATTTGGTACTCAAATATCACAGTTTCCTAGACAAGTACATCTAGGATGAAATGGATTTCCTAGACATCACCTCGTTCTGCACGGTGTACCGATACGCTATCAAGATTGAGAAAAGGTTTAAAGAGAAGAAGCAAGACTTTGGATCTGTGAATCCGAAGTAAGGGAAGGTGCCCCCAAACTACTAAACAAAGGACAAAGCCAAGGTGGGGTGGCATAGGACAACCAGCCAAAGCTGCAAGAAAATAAAAACATTGCGAAGCCGAAGAAGGACACGGGAAAGTGGTGTGAGTTCCATAATAGCCCCACTCACAACACAAGTGAGTGTCGAACCAAGCAGTCACTGGTGGTCAAGCTCAAGTCTTCAAAATCAGATGCATGTTCCGACTTTGCGTTAGAACCTGATAAGGGGAATGACAAAGGGAATCATATTATCGATGCCGAGCCAACACCATTGTTTCCACCATGAAGATCCAGAAGGAGGAACCCAAAGATCCAGAGGAGGAGGAGCGCCTCTTTCACACCCAAATGTGGGTAAAGGGTTCCCTGCTACTGTTCATTTTCGATAGCGGGAGCCAAAAGAACCTCATTTTGGTAGAGGTCATGAAGCAGTTGGGCTTACCAACCATAGAACATCCACAACCGTACACCATCAGGTCGCTTCAAGAAGGACGGGATCTTCACATGAGCCAGCAATGTCGCCTTCCATACAACATCAAGCCCCTCACGAATGAGGTATTGTGTGACATTGCTCCCCTTGATGTTTGTGATGTATTATTAGGCCAACCATACTTGTGGAAGTGACATGTTGTGTATGAGTCAAGGCCTCATGCTGTTATTGTTACTTTGGGAAATAAGTTGTACAGGATATCAGAGGTAGCACTGCCTACCCTTGTCTCTTTGGTTTCTGCAAAAAAATGTAGTAAGCTCATTTCCAAAACTGGGAAATTTGTTTTCCTAATGATACGCCCTCAAGGAAAGAAGAAGACGGTGGCCATGACCTCCAGACAGGGCCCCTCTACATGACAACAACAGATGAACAAGGTCATGGAGGAGTACAAGGACATCTTCACCTCCCCTGCAAGGGTGCTTCTGCACTGCCAGGTCAAGCACTCCATCGATCTGACCCCAAGTGTAACACTGCCCAATGGACCAATCTATCAGCGCCCTGTTCTGGAGAACGATGAAATCAAGAGGCAGATTTAGGAACTATTGTAGAAAGGTCACATCCAATTGAGTTCATCTCCATGTGGGAGCCCGATCATGTTGGTACAAAAGAAGGATGGGACTTGGAGACACTATATTGACTATCAAGTGTTGAACAAGATCACTGTCTGGAATAAGTACCCGATCCCATGAATTGATGACCTTCTGGACCAATTGAAGGGGGCAAAATATTTCAGCAAGATCGACTTGAAGTCAAGATATCACCAGGTACCAATCAAACCCTCTGATGTGTGGAAGACTAGGAGGGCCTTTTCGAATGGTTGGTTATGCCTTTCGGGTTGACGAATGCTCCTGCAACCTTCATGAGGCTAATGGATGACATCTTGTGGCCATTCACCAACTCATTTGTAGTGGTATACTTGGATGACATCCTAAACTTTAGCCAAAGTTGGGAAGAGCACCTCCATAACATCCGACGGGTTCTCTAAACACTGCGGCAACGCAAGCTATGTGCCAATTTGGAGAAATGCACTTTTGGCATGACCCAAGTTCAGTATCTGGGACACATTATTGATGAACGGGGAGTGCATGTGGATCCAACCAAGATCCAAGTCATTCGGGATTCACCATCTCCAACCACTTTGACAGAGCTCTGCATCTTTCTGGGTCTTGTCAATTTCTACTGCAGGTTCGTGTTGGGATTCTCTCATATCACTTGGCCCTTGAGTCAAGTCACCAAGGGAGGAGCGAAAGAAAAATTCTTTTGGTTTGAATCTCAACAGAGGGCATTCATAGAGTTGAGACATCCAAACTTGCACAGTCATTTGAGGTCGAGACAAATGCCTCTAACTGTGCTATTGGGGCATTCCTTACTCAATACGGGCATCCAGTGGCATATCATAGTGAGATACTTTCAGACACAGTCCAGAAGTGTCCCAATTATGACAAAGAGATGTATTCAATTGTGTAGGTCTGCCGACAATGGAAGCATTACATTTTAGGGAAGGAAATAGTCATCCACACAGACCACCGGCCCCTGCAATTCATATAGACGCAAGGGAAGTTACAGAACGATGGCCATTAGAAGTGGTCCACATACCTACAACAGTTCCATTTGAATATCAAGTATAAGAAGGGAAGCACCGATAATTTTGCAGATTGCCTCAGCCGACCACCGATCATGGCGTTAACCATCATGCTCAACTTTTGTGGGCATGAGACTTCTGATTGGCCACTTCTATACAAAAGTGACCCAGAATTTGGCCACACATACTAGACGCTCTTGGAGGGTCAGCATGTTCCATATTTTCACCTCCAGGATGCCCTGTTATGCCACCTGGGTCACCTTTGTGTTCCTTCAAGTGAGCATGCCAAGATAATTTGGGAATTGCACTATAGTCGGGCTGTTGGGCATTTCAAGGTCGAGAAAATGATGGAAGTACTACAGAAGTATTTCTATTGGCTGAATCTTCGACAGGATGTTGGGAAGTACATCAAATCCTGCACTGCCTACGCCATTACCAAACCAACCATCAAGAAACAAGGCCTCTATACTTCGTTTCCTACCCCGAGTCGACCTTGGGAATCCATCTCCATGGATTACATGTCGGGCCTTCCTTCTACTAAGCATGGCAACAACTGTGTTTTTGTGGTCGTCAACGATTCTTGAAGATGGCCATTATGGAGGCCTGTAAGAAGAATATCATAGCATAAGCCATTTCGAAACACTTCTTTGAACGAGTGTGGGTACACTTTGGCATCCCACAATATATCATCTCAGATCGGGACAACAAGTTCCTCAGTGCATTTTGGTTCAGTCTCTGTTCAATGCTGGACACCAAGCTCACTAAGTCCACAACTTTCCATCCCCAAACTGATGGCTAGATAGAGGTCATCAACAGGATGATTGTACACATTTTGTGCATGTACAACTCAAAGCATCCACACACATGGGATGAGAGCCTCCCCTATGTCTAGCACAGCTATAACTAGGCTCTCCACAGCTCGACTATCCACAACCCCTTTCAGGTGGGCTTGGGATTCCAACCACTATGTCCCATTAATGTGGCCATGCCATTTGCAACTACTCAGGCAGATTCATATCATGTCCAGTCTAAAACCAATAAGGAAAAAAACTTCATTGAGCACATCCAACATATCTTCCAGCAGGTACATGACATTCTATAGAAATCAAATGCCAAGTACAAGCAGTGACATGATCCACATCGGGTGCCACACAAGTTTCAGGTGGGCGACAGAGTCTGGTTGCATTTTCAAAAGGAACGCCTTACTGGAGCCTATCGGAAACTCAGACTACTCTGATATAGTCCTTACACCATTATCAAGGTTGTGGGATTCAATGCATTTGAGCTCAGCATTCCCCCATTCCTTGGCCTGCACCTAGTGTTCAATGTGGACCGCCTTCGATTATACTTCCCACCATTGTTATACACATCAAACATTGCAGAACAACTCACACCTACAGAGTTAAATCCAGATTGCATGGAATAGGCCACAACTAACTAGATCATGGACATGCAGAGAAAGAACACACGACAACAAAGGATCCAACTATATCGAGTTGTCAAATCAGGCCAACTCCTTCACCAGGGCAAGTGGCTCACAAGGGACCAAGTTCAGCAGAAGTTTCCTCATCTCATGGAGGAACTCAATGCAATGGGGACCATTGCTTCCTTAGGGGGGAGAAATGATCCAAGTGGATATTGGTGGCCAGTTGCCTATTCCACTTGGATCTCCACCATTGTTTATTTCATTTTTTCAGTTTCCTTATTTGTAGCACAATTTACTATTTTTGGCAGTTTTTCGGGTCCTGAACTTCTGGAGCTGTTTTGAGGCCCTAAACAATGTTTTTTGTGAAATATTTGAGCAACATGGGTCCATGAACCGATGTTTCTCATTCAAAAGTTTTATTCCTCAAATAGATATTTCTAATGAGGTGTTGTGCACGTCAAACGGAGATCGTATGCCAAAGTTACAACCCCGGGAAGTTGATGTACCAATTTACCCAAAACGGGGCCCATAGTTTGGCGCTTCATCTCCTAGGGTTAGGTTTTTGGATGTTTATAGTTTTCCATTGTTACTCAACAATAAATAAGCCTTAGAGCCTCATTGTAAGACAGTTCAGAGGCATGTAGTTTCCACATCTCTTCTCAGAGATAAGCTGACATCGCCTTAGCTAGTTTATTTCAATTTTTGTTTGTAAGCATATTTCAGTATTTTAAATAAATGAAATGAAGTATTATTTCTGTTGCATTCTGTATTATGGTCATATCTTTAATTTTTTGTGTTCCTATTTAAATCTGGATCACGATGTTGATCATGGCGCTGCTTGTACTTAGCATTGGATTTGTCCAATATATCATGGACCTACTGGCGGATGTGTTGAATGCACTCAATGAAGTTGTTAGCCTTGTCGGCTTCAGACTAAATGTGAGCCAAATCTTCCTGAGTAGCTACAAATGGTATGGCCACATCAACGGGACATAATGGCTGAAATCCCAACCCTACCTAAAAGGGGATATGGCCCGTTGAGCTATGGAGAGCTTTGTTGTAGTTGTGCTATACATAGGGGAGGCTTTCATCCCATGCGCGTGGGTTTCAAGTTGTACATGCGCAGAATGTGTATGATCATCCTATTTATGACCTTTGTTTTGTAGATTTTCCTGTACATTTACAAGCTCATGCAATTTACTAAAGCACAGGACAAGAATCTACTTCTACTTTCAGCTAATATATCGATGAAAACAATATGGAAAAGAAGAAGACAAATCAATGGAACATAACACAATAAGTTTTTCTGGGGAAATCCACTGCTCAAAACCCCACCTATATGTATTGGATTAATCATAAATATGAGTGGAGATACAAATCTTGTTCTCACTAGAAAAATTTTGCACAAGTATGCTCAACTCTTTGCCTCACAAACCCACTCTTAGCCAACACTTGGCCAATTTCCACTATCTTCCAAGGCCCTATTTCCTTGTCCACTTCCTAGGATAAATAGCCCATATTTAAAGGGAATTCATGCTTCCAACACTGCAAAATCCTAATTAGGTCCTCTTCCTGATTGCATGCATGATATTTACAACTCAGTAAAACATAAAACTGATAGTACATTGTCTCTACACTCTAGTCTCAACTAGGTCTTTCTCATAACTGACATGCATGAGTTTCTGATGAGTGAATATTTAGTTATCTGGAGTAGCACTTGTGGATGCACCAATGCACTAACTGACTACTAATCCTCTACTAGTTCAACAAATAGTTAGAACTAGTTTAACTGTTTATAACTCAGTAAACTGAGTTATCTAATTACAACTCAATCTAAACTCATACTGGACCCCTAAAATTTAGGGAGAACACTTACATGACTTCCAAAAGACTTCCAACTTGAAATTCCTAAGCTAATTAAGTTAATTAAACTTAATTAACTATTTACAAGTTGCTATGAGAATAGAATTTGATTTTAATTCACATTTTAATTCAAGGACAAATTAAACTGGAATTTCTTGTTGTCATTTCTCAACACTCCCTCTCAACAAGAAAGGGATTATCTTCTACCTCGATCCTGTCTCTGTGAAACTTGAATTTACATCTTGACAATGCCTTTGTCAAAATGTCAACATCTTGCTCCTCCATGGGAATGTACTCTAACAACATGATCCGCCTCAATACACAATCTCTGAGATGATGATATCGGATATCAATGTGCTTGGACCTATCATGAAAAACTGGATTTTCAAAGAGTTTGATACAACACTTATTATCGCAGTAAAGTCAGATCCATCTGTTGACCAAATAGAAAAACCAATATCTTCCACATCCATATGGCCTCACATGTTGCTTGACTGCAGCCATGTACTCTGCCTCTGCCGAATTGAGTGCAACCGGTCTCTATTTCTTATTATACCAAGAAACTGCTACTGACCCAATCCTGAAAATCCCTCCTGATGTGTTTTTATGGTCGAATGGACTCCTCACCCAATCTGCATCTGTGAAGACTTGAAGCTTCACTCCCTCTGTCTGTATGTACCATAATCTATACTGAGTATTTCCCCTAAGGTATCTCAATACATGCTTTGTCGCCTTCCATTACAGCTTAGTAGGCCTAACTATCGCTTGACTCAATTGGTTAACTGCACAGCATAAATCTAGTCGTGTGTTCACCAAGTACATGAGTGAACCCACAAGCTGTCTATAAATAGTAGCTTCCACTACCTCTCTCAAAGTAGCATCTTCCTTCCTCCAGTTACCAGCTAGAGGAGTCTCCATATGCTTACATCTATCCATGTAGAACCTCCTGAATATCATGTTGGCATACTTACCTTAAGACACATATAGATCCTGGTCACCTTGCCATACTTCCATGCCTAGAAAGTAATGCATGAACCCCAAGTCCTTCATCTCAAACTCTCTTGCAAGGTCCTTGCAAGACTTGATCAGCTAATCATCACCTGTCAGTATGAGATCACCAACATAAAGTACATTGATCAACATTTTACCTTCCACCACTATGTGGTGTTGGGACAGGGTCCCCTAGGGTCACCTAGGGTCAATTTTACAAATAGTTTTGTTATTTTTGTAAAGTCTCCGCATTTTGAGGAGAGAAGTGTGAAGGTCATTAGGAGGCAAGGGGGCTTTAGGAAGGTTAAAGCCCCTTAGTTTGTTAGAAGTTAATTAGTTATGTGATCCATCCATGGTTCGCGGACCATGGTATTGTGAAAAGAAGATGTTATAAAAAAGAGTCATAGAGAGAGATCTATTCATTTAAGATCTATGTATGGGCAAGTGATCTAAATTAAAATAGTGTGTTTTCTATACTTAGGTGAAGGGGAAGGCTCATGCCGATATGTACGCGGAGACCTTGGTAAGTCTGTAGCTGAGTGCGTGGACCCCTGCAGCTATGTGTGCAGAGAAGAAAGAGTTTGTAATAAAATATCTGAGCATAATAAACACTATTTTGGAGAAATATTTGTGTATCTGTACATTTATGTTTACTTCTGCATTTACTGTGAATTTGCTCTATTTATTGCAATTATCATAAGAAACACTTAATAGATGTGTGAAAGTGGTAGATATGTTAGTTCACTTGATGTTATGAATGTTTAAAGCAATCGACGTAGAGTTAGAATCTGTTATCTGTAAGTTATTGTAGTTCCTGCGTTTTAAGGATTAGGGTTCACGGAGGTCTGATTAAAGTCCTAGAAGTAACAGGAACACATCATATAGACCTCTAGATGTGGAACCTGGTTTTTTCATCCCCCAATACTACCTTGGGTGAGACTGCAGCCTGCGCTATGCGAGTTGTTTCCGAAAGGGCTGGCAATGTAGGGTTTTGTTGGTTGGCACAGTTAACTCTGAACCTAAGTCCAGACACCCACAAGCCAACAAATGGTTTTTTTGTCAAGACCAGGATCTTTCTGAGGAATGTGTGATGTCAAATAAATGGTTCCCAACTAAGAAGAAAATCGAGAAGTGGATAGATCAGAAGCTACACAAATTTGCATCCCAGGAACATAGGCATCCGCGCATGTCAAAGGAAGAGTGGTTCAATAGATACCTATATACAGATGAACACGATTTTTTTCTTCTATTTTCCATCTGAATTGCACAGATGGTTGTCTAAATTCACGAACAGTCAAGGTACATGGAAGTTGGATAAACCTATTGTGTGGACTCCAGAGTTGGTGAAGTGCCTGGAAGCTTCAAAAAATAAGATCGCGAGGGATGTCGATTACTAGATCGATAACATTTTGGGTGGTTTCATTACTGAGCTCGGGACCGATACATCTGTTAGTTATAGTGAAGTTGAACTCCAGTTTTTCAAAGGACTAAGAGGTAAGTATCTGAAGTCCTTGAAAACTTGTATTAAAATTATATTGTGCAAGAAAAGGGTTATGCCATTGAATTAATGTTTAGAAGAGACTTAACAGGAACTAAGCGAAGTGGAAAGACATTCAGAAGAGATCTAGATTCAGGTGCTGAGTATAGCCCTCTGTTGGGAGCGTCTGATAGTGACGAAGAAAGTATTATTCTGAAAACACCTCAAGATGCACTATAGATAGTAAATCAGGGTATTATGGAAATACCACAACTATCCACTCCACCTCCGACTCACACACCTACACCTACACCTCCTCCTCCACCTCCACCTCCATTATTCAACATGGGCAACACTATGAAGATGCCCATATTCATAGGTTTAGGGATAGAAGACCCAAAACATTTTTTTTTTATATTAGATGTTGTATGGAAGTCACAGCAGATTAAAGATGATGGCTTGAAGAAACATAGTTGGTCACAATGAGGCAATTCAGTTGACTTTGTCAGTTAGGAGCAAGCTAAAGGCCATGTAGCAGACGCAAAGAACCATGGGCCTTGCAGTCGAGGGCCCAACAACAAAAAAATTAGTGGAGGAAGTTCGTCAGGCTATTTCATAGGGGACATCAAACCTGCAAGTGTTGAAGATATATTTTAGTGATCTTCATGCAAAGATTGAAGTACCACCAATAGAGTGACTCGAGGACAAGTCACGATTATGTGTTGGGGGCCTATTGGGAAAAGGTCCCCTAGGGTCAATTTTGCAAATAATTTTGTTATTTTTGTAAAGTCTCTGCAATTTGAGGAGCAGAGCGCGAAGGTCGTTAAGAGTCAAAGGGGCTTTAGGAAGGTCAAAGCCACTTAGTTTGTAAGAATTTAAGTAGTTTTGTACCCTGTCCATGGTTCGCAGACCATGGTATTATGAAAAGAAGATGCTATAAAAATGAGTCATAGAGAGTCATAGGAGATAATTATCCATTGAAGATCTATGTATGAGCAAGTGATCTAAGTTAGAAGAGTCTATTTTTTGTACTTAGGCAAAGGGGAAGGCTCCTGCAGCTGTGTGCACGGATACCTTGGTAAGTCCGCAGCTGAGGGCGTGGGCCCTTGCAGCTGTGTGTGCAGGGAAGAAAGAGTTTGTAATAGAAGATCTGGACATAATAAAGACTATTTTGGAGAAATATCTGTGTTTATGTGTGTTTATGTTTACTTCTACATTTACTGTGAATTTTCTCTGTTTATTGCAATTATCATAAGAAACACTTAATAGATGTGTGAAAGTGGTAGATCTATTAGTTCACTTGATGATATGAATGTTTAAAGCATTTGGCACATAGTTAGAATATATTATCTATAAGTTATTGTAGTTCCCACCTTTTAAGGATTAAGGTTCATGAATGTCTAAATAAAGCCCTAGAAGTAACAGGAACACATCATACAGACCTCTGGAGGCAGAAACTTGGTTTTTTCATCCCCCAATACTGCCTCAGGTGAGATTT